>CM062820.1:1638999867-1640288196 GCA_031772625.1 Pinus tabuliformis
TTTGATTTAACCGCAATAGGTAGATGGTTTTCGAGAGAGGGATTTACCTACATAAGAGTTTTCGGTAGCCAAGCCGACCCTCATGTCCTCCCTTTATACATACCTGATAAACTGCTGGCAAGGGAAATCGCTTACCAGATTATGGCTGAGAGTGTTACACAGACTCTCAAGAAGGAAAAGAAGAAGGGCTGGCCTTCTTTTCCCTTGAGGTGTGATGTCTACACTCTGCATGATCTTAAACATGCAGACAAGGAAGCCACAAAGATTCAATCCTTAACTCTGGCGACTATCCCAAATAGGCCATTTGATCCAAACAAAGTTGTCTATAATGCACTAGAACAGGCCAAATTGACAAGATTTGACCATAAGGAAGATATGTTTGACGACCTGTTCTCTTCAGCTGAGTCAATAAATCAGGTTAAAGAATTCGCCAAAGCGAAATATAATGATGAAGGGTTGACTGAATTTAATAAACTTAGAGAACAGAGGTTGTAAACTCTGCCTCTAGATTTACTAGCAACAACCCCAACGACATCATCAAGCGAGCCTGGTCAGCAACAGCCAAAGGAACCTCCGGTTATAACAAAGGATCATAAGAAAGAACAGGAGGAAAAGCAGAGGAGAGAACAGGAAGAGAGGCAGAGAAAAGAAAGAGAAGAGAGCCAGAAGAGAGCACAGGAAGAAAAGCAGAGAAGAGAGCAGGAGGAACAGCAGAGAAAAGAACAGGAGGAAAGGCAGAAGAAGGAACTGGAAAAGGTGCGGAAGGAGTCCCAAGCCGAAAAGCAAAAACAAACCACCATTGATGTCAATATAGATACTCGTATTGACCCTAAATTGCTCCAGGAATGGAAGCAATTTGATTCTATCATCAGTGGGTTGGAATGTTCAAAGGATACAGACACTTCCAAGACAACGGATACGCAGGGCATCACTTCACCTCAGGTTCTAAGTGGAACCAGCGGCCCACCCATTTCTAAAGACGTTGAGATAATACCAAAGGACCCCTCCGACCAAATCATTTTGCAGGTAGAAGATATTCCTCCCCTGGATGTCTTCTACAGCCCAAGGCATAAAGCAGTGGTTAAATGACAAAGGAAAAGAAGAAGGACTGATCAACCTTCCCTTTTCCCAGAGCAAACTGTTACGGGCAATGTGGTTTGGAAGGAGGAATTTGACCCCTTCGATGACCTGACAAAACTGTCGCAGTATGCGGGAGCCTATTCGGCAGCTACAATTGATAAGGCATCGGAGGTAAGTCTTCTATTGAAAACCAAGGATCAAGAAATTTTCTCGTTACAGACACAGCTGACCGAAGCACAGCAGAAAGCAGAACAGGCGGAGCAGCAGTTGTTGACGCAACAACAATTAAATAATCAACTGACTCAACAATTGCAGGCAGAAAAGCAAAGGATCGACCAAAGCGCGATCCAAAAGTAAAAAGAATTATCAGAGGCATTGGCACAATTAAAGGCCGCGAATGAACTAATGTTGAAAACAAAGGATGAGCAAATCGCTCAATTATCAGCACAGGTTGAAAAGACAAAGGGCGTTCCACAAGTGGCTGAATTTAGAGTAGAAGCATTACAAATAAACACTGCATTAATATCTCAAATTAGGCTTCTATGTCAACAAATCGCCCAGGCAAAGCCACTATGTGAACTAACGGCATCCATAAATAAGCAAGTAGAAAAGGCCAGAACTGAATTGGATCAAGCCGAGGAAACCATAGCTGCATTTCTTGACTGGCAAGATTCCGATCAAGGACAAGCGGCGAATTTTCCCAAGATCCTAGAACCACATAAAGATATACTCTTCACAGAATGGCAGTCCCAGTTAATGAAAGCAGAGAGAGCAGCTTCAAGATGTAAATCAACTTCTAGCAATTTAGTTGAGTTAGTTAATAACACTCTCTACTTATCAAACATGATCTCCCAATGCACACCAGGACAGTTGACAACAACGAACACATTGGAGCAATCATGTTATCCTGATTTAGAGGAAAAAGGGAGATTAATCATTGGGATTAACAGTTTAACCTGGGACACATATTAGTTCTTCCTGGTAAAGCCGCATACACAAAGAGCCGCCCTTAAGTGCCTAACAGATGCAATCGGGTACATGATTCCCGATATTCAGGATGCCACCTATGCCGCCCAGCTCAGTTCGCGCCTCAACAAACCTCCTGAAGTAGAGCCTGTTAGTGTTAGTCTTTCCAGCCTTCCTCCAGTGATCAAATATGCTCTTACAAAGTGATTTTGAAGTGTCAAGGTCAAATTTTGTCATTTCAAAGAGTTTTCAAGCAAAATTTGGTCACTAGGCATTAGGTCTAGGGTTTGCTTTCACTCCTTTCAAAATTGCCCAAATGCCAATCTATGTTACTATTCAGCTGAGTCTATCATCATTCATAGGGTTGTCACTATCATGTCAATGTCTAATGAGTCATTTTACATCTTGTTCATGCTTCAGTTGCGCCCAGGCAAGGTCATTTCCCTCTCCTAGGGTTTTGAAGCCAATTTCTCTTGGACGGTCAAATCATTAACAAAACTTGTTTCCTGATGTTCATAAACCTTCCCCTATCCTTAAAGTACCTTATCAAACACTTCCCATCCCTTAGATCCGCCAAATTCCTCATTTTTGCACAAACCCTAGTTTCTAGCTACAACCTGGCAATTTTCTAGGTTTGGCCTGTGTTTTGCCCTTTTGGACCCCTTCCCCTCGCTCAATCTCTGAGATTCCACTTTCCCTGCTTCCTAACATCCCTCCCCACTCCCAAAAATTTCCCCAAGAATTTAGAAGCCCCCTATCCCCTTCATTTCGCTCCATTTCGACAAAATTCCTTGTTTCACACATCGTGACAAGTCGCACTCAAATGATGTTCCAGAGCAATTAAAGATGCATTTTGGAACATGAGAGAGGTTTTTGTCAAAACATGCCAAGAAAGAAAAACCTCCTTCACTTTTTGCACAGGTGTCATGGTTTTAAAGAAATGTCAAAAATACCGGCGAGAACGAAGGTGCTCCAAGGACGGTTGGCCAAAGCACAAAAAACGAAGGAAAACGCCCGATCCACTCCAATTTTGGTCAAAGCCTCTTTGTCTGAGCATGGTACTTTTTGGGGACTTCCAGCACAAATCCAAGAAATTTTGAGAATTTTGGGTGAATTTTGGCATTTTTTGGCAATTTGCAGGTTTTTCCCATTAACGGGTCTCACCCCCGCGCGACCCTTCATCATGGCAAATCCATTTGACAAAAAACTCAGCATTTCCAGATTTTTTGTGCAAAGTTACACATCTCATGGATGGACTTGAGATTTTATGAAGTTTTGGGCCTCCAGAAAGTCAAAAAACTAGCAAAAAATGACTTTCTGCCACATTTTTGAGTTGCAGAAAGTAGTCTTGGGAGATTTGATTTTTGATAGGGAAAATGAACTCCAAATTGAAAAATTCCATTTGGGTTGGAAATTATACTCAAAGACCTTTCCAACGAGCTATCCTACACCTAATTCTGACACCGGGAAGTGCCCCAAACGTGGTCCCAAAGGCGCGTGACCCGTCAGGCAGAGGCGCGTGACCCGTCAGGCAGAGGCGCGCGACCCGTCAGGCAAACGTCTCCAAATTTCAGTGTACAGCTCAGAAAAACGCAGTTTGACCCTGTTTGACTTTTTGGGGTGGATTATTATCCTCTTTGATGTAATTAATGTACTTTTATGACACTTTTACACTTATGTATCTCTTCTAGAAGATTCATTCATGAGATAGGTGAAAATTTAATGAATGAATTGGTTTCCTAGCTTATAGAGGCAAGTTGTTTTGACTGCCTAGATTTTAGTGCTCAGTTTAGAATTGGTTGAAACAGCTCCTAGAAGGATGAGCTCGACCCCTAGAGGCAAGGAAAGGTGTTAGCTTTCCTATATTATGTATTTTCTTAGTCATTTTCAGGGGTTGGAAGGTTGGACTCTGGAGGGAGAAGCTATCATTGTATTATTCACTGTATCTCTGCAATTTTTGGCTAAGGAAGACCAGGGTTTTGCAGTCCTCTTTGGGATTCTTGTGGACTCATGTGTTGATGGTGTGTTTCTCAATGTACTTGTAAGCTTGTTATGTGATTCATTTCCTTTCTTTTACTTCTGCACATTAAACAAATGAAGTGTTAAAGTAAGAATTCATGCCTGCCATGCTCTGCTTTTAAGTTTGTTTAATTTCAATGTTTTCTACTGTCTAAAGAGAATTCAAAGTTATTGTTTTCTCTCTTTAGCTCTTCACCTTTCATTCCTGACCATCCACCTCAGTTAAAGGCAACAACGCTGTCTCCTACCTCGCCCCAAGGAACCCCCTGTAGAAACTGTGTCCAATCCCCGCACCCAAAATTGCCCTCTCCTCAATTTGCCACCAAAAACCAAAAAACCCAAATCAAACTCTTTGATCAGTTTACTAGCCTAATATCGGTGGTGTTACCTTATTGGTCATCTCATCTATTGAAGATTTTACCGAGATAGACCAGAGAGAGCCTTCTCCTGCCCCGTAGGGCTAGCTACGAGGCTAAATGGTTTGATGTTGCCTTGAGGTTTACCTTTCTCAGCCTGAGGTGAAATTTCAAGTGCTAACAGAGCCAATGCTTGTGATAAGTCAGCTCATATTTAAAGGCAAGCAGCCTACCTGATGAATCATGCCGCTGAATGCCAGATCGCTGAGAAAAATAGGATCAAAATTTATTGATACCGATTTAGTAGGATTTCAGTTTAGTAGATATTTAGATTAATTTAGTATTTATAGACCCTTTCATTGTTTTGGAAAGGGTCGTAAAGTTTTGTACCAGACTTAAAGACTGAATTTTTCACTATTGTGCTTCAGTCAATATTCTTTTATGAAACTGGACCAGTTGTTCTTAATTCAACAAGGAAGTTTTTTTTTATGCAATTGTGCACTATTGTCTTTGTTGAGGAAATGTTTCTGCGTTGAAGGAAGAATTACAAGTAGCGATTGATATTGGGAGTGTCAAGCAATTCATATGGTATTTCTATCTATGTCTGAATCCATTCCTTTCATATGAATTGTTATGTGATTATTCTTGCTATTATTGATTATATGCATGAGCTGTAATAGCAGATCTACATTCATTCCACTATTGGATGTTTTATGATGTGCCTTTCTTTTTAATCATGTAAATGTCAATGATATAAATGATAAGTGTGGTAATATCGCTTCAATCGCTTTGCTTAACTATTTAAGCATAGTAATCATGAATGAAATAATGTCTATGTCTGTTAAATAGAGTCATCTATATGCCTGTTTATAGACACAAATCATCAAGCGCTGCACTTTAAAGTTCAATAAGTTCCCGGGACAGATTATAGTCTATGTATTCATGTTAATAGTTTTAGTTATTCGCTCATCGTTAGCTTAGTTTATAAATCATCCATTCATCCCGTTTATCCACTTTTGGGAAACTGGTCCCATTATCCCTAGTCGGAGCCACTATTCCAAACAGAAAAGGAGCTGTACTAAGGTCCGGACCGGGTGGTTATCCCCAATGTTGTTGCAGCGATTTTCGAGGCATCAACATTTTTGGTGCTAGAAGGAGGGCCTAACTGTGAATGGCAAGCAAACCCAAAACTGCAAGCCATTCTAAGAGTAAATCTCCCTCTGAATCCCCTCGAACTTCTCATTCGCATGCTGGTTATCCAGTATCCAAACAAGAAGAAGAGGAATCAACTACCACTGCTCAAACCCATCATACTCCAGAACAATTAAGTCTTGAATCACCTGAAGTCCAGTCTCTTATCCACAAACTTCAGAGCTTCTCGATTTCACCACAGAAATCTGAGGTATCACAAAGCAGTGCGACTTCGCAGTTCAATTTATCTCATCCTCTCACCAGACTTCAGAGCGAAAAGCTCGGTATTGAACCCACTGAGTTCCCTTTACCCAAAAGAAAAAAGGCGAAGAAAAATACTGAAGGATCTGACAGTGAAGAGCTTTCATCCACATCCTCCATTTCAACTTCCCATCTGCAAAGTCAACCATCCACTCCTCCATCACATATTGTTGTTCACCAGGGATTAGAAGCTTCAACATCCCAGCCTGCTCACTCCTCAACATTATTTCCTTCCCAGACATCTGGAGTTCCAGCGATAGTATCAACCACTACTGCTATTGTAATGGCAGATCCATGGACCAGACCTGGTGCAGTCAATATGCCTGCACCATTGCATCCATTACCAGATTATCCTGAAAAATGGCTACCCAAGTTTAATCCAGATGATGGAACCCAGGCTGAGGAACACATTAATAATTTCATGTTAGCAGTCAACTTGAAAGGAGTAACAGAACAAGATGTTGTTGTTAGACTTTTCCCTTACACCTTGCAAGGATCAGCAGGATCCTGGTATTTCTCTTTACCCTCTGGTTCCATTACCAGTTGGAACACTTGCCAAGAGCAGTTTCTTACCAAATATGGAGATGATAGGTCTTTGGCTACCCTAATAAACGATCTCTCCAATCTGAGAATAGAGCATAGGGAACCAATTAAGGAATTTAATGCCCGCTTCAATAAACTCCTGAATAAAATCCCTACAGCCTCCAAACCAAGTGAACAAATTCGAAGCGAATGGTATATTACCGCCCTACCTGCCAATATAGCCATTTTTGTAGATAGGGCTGGGAAACCTACCTTAGCTGAAAACATGAGAGAAGCACTTGCTGTGGAAAAACGCATCAATGCTCTAGAGAAGAAAGCTGCTCTGGAAGATAGAAAAGCCAAGAAATTCTCGTTTAAAGATGACTCAAGGAAGAAGACCCCAAAAGACCCATATGACATGGAAGGTTTGCAAAAAGTCCTAAAAACTTTATCAAATGAAATGGTTGAGATAAAGAAACAGGTAGCCGAAACCTCAACCAAAAGACCCTTTAGGACTTATAAGAGAAATGAATCAAAGCCACCAAATGTCATATCTAATGTAGATTCAGAGCAAGAAGAAGAAGAGGAAGAGGAAACGATCTTACCAACTGATGATGAGGAAGAAGTAGTGGAATGTCATGGAATGTGGGATTTTATACTCCCCAACTCCGATACTGATAATGAAGAAGAAGCCTTCCCAGTCACTACTAGGAGCAGAAGTATTTCTGAACTTGTTCAGGTAACGTCAAAGAAAAGGAGTGCTGGTGCTGCTACAACCAAAGAAAAAACACCTGCAAAGAAATCACCTGTAGAAGTTCCCCAAAACCAGCCTACAACTTCTAGTACTCCTTCAACATCCAAAACATTAGTGGTATCCGATTCAATGGAGTACAACATTGTTGATGACATGAAGAAAACTAAAGCAAACATTACCATGTTTGAACTTAGTAAATTAAAGCATCAGCAGAAATTACTTCTTAAAGAATTGAATGTTGTTCCCTCTACACCTCTTCCCAGTGCGAAAGCTGCTAATGATTCAGGCCAACCTCCTCCAGGTATGGTTGAAGCTACCGATTCAGTTCTGATTGGAGATAGATCAAATTCTCATACTCCACCCTTCCTTCTAACCTACGAGATCTATAACAGAAACCTGCACAACTGTTTAATTGACTCAGGGGCATCGTCTAACATAATGCCAGCTTCAGTTTGTTCTAAACTAAACATTGAACCCCAGAAGTCTGCTATTCATATTGTACAGTTGGACAGGACCAAAGTGCAGGTTGTGGGAGAAATTAATTCCGTAACTATCAGGTTGTCTGCTGATCCCAGAGTAGTACAAAGGATTGACATCCTAATAGCCGATATACCTAAATTTTACGGTTTAATTTTGAGTAGGGATTGGTCTGAAAAATTAGATGGGTATATTTCCACTGATTGGTCACATATGTGGCTTCCCTATAAGGGTAAGCCAAATCAAATAAGGATCGATCGAGAGAAACATATGACCCACACAGTTACTGAATTTGAGCAAGAAAACCAACCCGTAGCATTCAACAACAACATTTTGGGGAATTATTCATCAGAATCATTCTTTGGCAACTTTGTTGCCCAACCATCTCCTTTCTCAGTCAATCATTTTACATCTCAGATTGAGAATTTTTCACAAACTGATAGGTCTAGATGTTTCAATGATGCTGAGAAAACTGTAAATACATTTGTTAATACCTCTTTATTTTGGTCTTTATATTTCGATGGGTCCAAGTCTAGCGAGGGCTCAGGAGCAGGATGTATTTTGGTTAGCCCACAAGGAGAAAAGACAATGCTGTCCTGTAGGCTAGAATTTGAATGCACTAACAATACAGCCGAATATGAAGCCTTAGTCCAGGGATTATATAAAGCAATCGGCCTTAAAGTGCAATATCTAAAAGTATTTGGTGATTCTGAAATTATTGTTAAACAGGTGAGGAATGCAATTCATTGTCTTTCAAATCACCTCAAGCATTATCAATCGCTAGTACAAGAACTTACCTCGCACTTTTCCGCATTCAACATTTCCTCCATTCCCAGGTCTCAAAACTCGGCAGCCGATCTCCTAGCTAATGTAGCTTCCAAGCTCCTACCTTCTGAAGGCTACAGCCCAGATAGATTTTCTGTAGAATTGCTTTTCAGGCCTTCAATGCCGGACAATGTCACTAATTGGAGAGTATTCAACCATGACGAGGATATTTTACAATTCTTAACTTCTGAAAAGTCCTATGATAATCAAATCATTGAGGAAGATGAGCATGACTCCCAAATGAGAGAAACACCTCAGGAAAATGCAATTCCTAAGCCTGTGGTAAAGCTGGAAGATCTTTATGATATTAAAGACAGGTTTAAACCTGTAACTAATGCAAAGCTCCAAAGCTCTACCCTAAGGTTTGAATTGATAAATCTAGGTACTGAACAAGCTCCTCAAAATATTAATTTAGGATTAGGACTTTCCTTTGAAGAGAAAGAGGCATTCATTAAACTGTTAAGAAAAATAAACAGGTTTTTGCTTGGAAATATGATGATTTGAAGACTTATGATACATCCATTATCCAGCATACCATTCCGGTACTCCTCGATCAGAAACCGATTCAGCAGAAGTTAAGAAAAATACATCCAAACTTAGAGAGCCAGATAAAATCGGAACTTAACAAACTCTTGAAAGCCAAGATTATTTTTCCTGTCCGACACTCAAACTGGGTCTCTAATATGGTGCCAGTCAGAAAGAAAAATGGCGACATTCGAATTTGTATTGATTTCAGAAATTTGAACAAAGCAAGCTTGAAAGACAATTTCCCATTACCTACTATGGAGCAAATACTTCAATCAGTAGTAGGCTCTGAATTGATGTCCTTTCTAGATGGTTTCTCAGGATATAACCAAGTCCTGGTTCATCCTGATGACCAGCTTAAAACTACATTCAGAACAAAATGGGGAACATATGCATATCAGAAAATGCCTTTCAGACTTATAAATGCAGGAGCGACATTCCAAAGAGCTATGGATATAGCTTTTAGAGGGTTGATTAATAGAACAGTAGTCGTCTATCTAGACGATATTACTGTATTCTCTAAGGAGAGGTATAATCATTTGCATGATCTAAATCAAATTTTTCAACGTTGCAAAAGATATGGTATTTCTCTTAACCCTAAAAAGTCTTTCTTTGCTCTTGATCAAGGAAAGCTCTTAGGTTTTATTGTGTCCAAAGATGGCATTTATATTGATCCTGATCGGATCAAAGAAATCTCTGAAATCCCTTTCCCACACAATAAAAAATCGATGCAGTCATTTTTAGGCCAGATCAATTTTGTTAAAAGATTTGTTCCAGATTTTTCTCAAATTATTTTGCCACTTCAAACAATGATTAAGAAAATTCAGTCTTTAAGTGGGGATCAGCAGAAAAAGAAGCTTTTGATCTAATCAAGCAATCAATAATCAATGCCCCAGCCTTAAATACTCCAAATTTTTCTAATCACTTTACATTGTATACCATCGCATCCAACTCGTCGTATGCTGCAGTACTCACGCAACTAAATGATCACAATTTGGAAGCACCCATTTCATTTTTTAGCTCAAATCTTCAGGGTGCTGAATTGAATTACTCCGATGTAGAAAAACAAGCCTTTGTTGTATTTAAAGCAGTCAAGCATTATAGACCCTTCCTTTTGAAAACCCACACAAAAGTTATAGTTCCTTTCCCTGCAGTTAGGCAACTATTAATCCAAAAAGAACTGGGTGAAAAAAGGGCAAATTGGGTCACAGCGCTTCAAGAGTATGACTTAGAAATTAGGCCAGCAAAGATTGTTAGGGGCCAAGGTTTTTGCAGGATATTGGCAGGAGCATCCAACATTCCAGAATCAAGCGATACAGATCAAACTGAAGAAATCAATCAGATAAGTGTTACTGATTCTGAATCTCAATATGCGGATTTAATCTTTTATTTAAAGAATGGTTATGCACCTCCAAACCTATCTTACAAGAACAAAAGGGCCATTAGGTTGAAAGCAAAGAATTTTACAATTATTGATGATGTGCTTTTTAAGCAGAATTATGATTCTATCTTATTAAGATGCCTTGAGAAACCTGAAGCACAAAAGGTTTTGCAGGAGTTACATGATGGACCAGCAGGAGGACATTTTGGAGCTGACACAACAGCTCACAAAATTATTCATGCTGGATACTATTGGCCTACTTTGTTTAAAGATGCCCATGAGTATGTAAGGAAATGCCTCAATTGCCAAACTTCTAGTGGAAGACAACGTAAACCAGCTTTCCCTCTGCAACCAGTCAACATTGAACAACCATTTGAGCAATGGGGATTGGATATCATTGGGGAAATTACTCCACCGTCTTCCAAACAGCATAAGTATATCCTTATTGCTACCGATTATTTTACTAAGTGGGTTGAGGCAATCCCTTTGAAGACAGCAAATTCTGAAGCAATCATTGAGTTCATAGATCAATTCATCATTACCAGGTTTGGTGTCCCAAATGCTCTTGTTTTTGATAATGCATCTTATTTCTCAGGCAATGCTATGTTTGATTTCGCTATTAAAAGAGGATTTAAATTAAAGTATTCTGCTAATTACTATCCCAGGGTAATGGTTTAGCAGAGTCTACTAATAAGAATCTGATCAAAATCATTAAGCGAACTATAGAACAAAATCATAAAAACTGGCACAAATCCTTAATGTTTGCATTATGGGCTGATAGGATAACACAGAAAGCTTCTATAGGATCTTCCCCATTCAACCTTTTGTATGGGAAAGAAGCAATACTACCCACAAATCTTGTTCTTCCTTCTCTAGCCCTAGTTCAGTTCATTGAGGAAACTCCTTCTTCTTCTATTCAACTTAGACATGATCAAATTCTAAAATTAGAAGAGGAAAGAGAAAAAGCCAGGGTCATTCATGCCAAACATCAGCAAATCATCAAGGCATCTTTTGATTCAGTCTCATCCGGTTCAAAACAATTTCAAGTCGGTGATTTAGTTCTGAAATGGGACAAAGCCCATGAGGACAAGGGAAAACACACCAAGTTCCAGAAGATGTGGCTTGGACCATTTCAGATCTGTGAAAAGATAGGCCATTCGACCTTTATATTGCAAGACTTATCAGGGTTGAGAGATTCTCTCCCTGTTAATGGCCTTATCTTAAAGAAATACTTTAATTGAGGAGGTAACCCCTTCTCCTTTTAGTTTGATAGATTTTTGTAGTTTGTAAGATTTGTAGAAAATAATGTTGTAAGGTATCTACTATTGACCTTTTCTGTGTTTGAAAAGTTAATCTACAAAAGTAGTGTGATATTTGCTTTTAAAATATTAGAACTCTTAACCAAAAGGGATAATTTCTAGGAAATTAGGTATCATTGTATTTTGAAACCACATTTCAAGTTTTGTGAACTCCTCTCAAAGTTTAAAAGTATTGTAAATCATTTTCTGTTTTCAAATTGGTCTCAAAAGGTTATCAATATCAAGATAGAAGCTAATCCAATTTCAGCATCTTCAACTCTTACCCTGTCATCCATTTACTCTTAAGGAGAAGATTGTTCATCCCATTCACCAAAGTTTATGATTACTCAGAGTGTAATTCTAAAATATCTGATATTAAAGATAAGAGGTCTTATTACAAGCCTGCTTACCATGTTCATAGGGAAATAGTTTAACCGACATTACCAAAACTGCATACCAAAACAGGGTAATGGCTTAGAATTATAAGACAAGGGGTCTCATCACGAGCCAGCTTGTTCGGTTAAATTACTACTAGTGAATGGCATTGTCAATAGCTGGCCACCAAACCAGGACAATGGCTTTTTATCTTATCAATAACAGAAAAAGGAAATGAAATACAAAATATGAAAACATGTTTTGAATTCATTCTGTTAATCACACTCTTAATTGGATGGAACAATGGACAATAGCATGGTTAAAAGGTATCCCTGCCGAAACTATAAACGTTTGCTGGCAGCAGAGGCTCTACCTATGACAGAAGAGCTCACTATAAAAGCTGATTTGGAAAAGTTTTCTGTTTTATCATTATAAACCAATAGAGGCCTATTTAAAACTTAGAATGTATCTATTTTCTTAAAAAAGAGAGGAAATTAGCAAAAATAGATTCATTTTACTTGGAATACATATATACCTAGTTATATTAGAATTTTCCCCTTTGATTAGAACTCTATTTTGCAAAAGTTTAAGTATTTCTATGCTTTTCAGAGATAACTGGTTCTTCCAGCGAATCGCCAATTGTTGTGCCCATACAACAACCCCCCATTTCATATCATTTATATTTATAAATTATCATATGAGATGGGTCCCTTTAGAAGTTAGTTGGTATCAATATTGCATTATTTGAAAAAGGTCCGCAAACCGAATGAAAACATTATTAAAAAACCTTTTAAAAAACCCATTTGATCAAATAAAACAATCCTTTATCATTGCGATAAAGCGATCGCAAGATCGCATATCGCAATGACATAAGGTACATAAATAAGTGGCACATTGGTCTCCGCCGATGCGATATCGCTATCGGCTATCGGCAATACTCTATGCACATTTTAAAGCGCCCCCATGCCATTAGCCCCGATGCGATGCGAAATCAGCGATCGGCAATGGTGATACTCTATACGCCGTCTTAAATTGCCCCATGCCATTAGCCCCGATGAGATGCGAAATCGGCGATCGGCGATCGGCGATATATAATGCATGTCTTATATAATTCCTATGCTCCCAACCCGATGCGATATCGGCTATCGGCGATCGGGGGTTTTAAATGGTGCCAATACAAGAGGTTAAGCTCTCCCCGATCGCCTATTGCGATAAAGCGCAGATTTCAAAAAGCCGTTAAGTGGAGGAATATTACGATTCATTCATATTTAAAGCTTGATCTGTTAAGCAATCATTCACCTGCGCTCAACCGCCAAAACATCCACAGCACGCTTAAACAGGTCATTCGGCCGATTAATGATATAATGCGCATTTAAGGGGTGGCAGGTTTTAAACGGCCATTTAATGTAATTGAAAGATCTTCCCATGGATTGTATCTGCTACCATTTTTAGAGTTAATCTCTCAGCACGCTTTGATCAATATATCTTTCCCATATTGGATTTTCATTGGCATATCTCTGTGTTACGTTTATTTTCGCCTCTGTGCAGAATTCATCCAAAGGAGAAAGCTCAAGCAAAATGGGGAAGAAATCCAAGAAGACCACAGGCGCTTCCGCTACACCAGCTGCAGGACAAGCTGTCGTGGACAAAAAGAAGGGATTGATATCTGATACTACATGTTCGGGTCTCATCAGAGTTACTTGGCAAGGTACCTACAACCTGATTGAAGCCGAAGAACCAGCAGTAACAACAGTAGAAGCTACTGTGGATTTAACTCGAAAATCTGAGGGTACTCTCAAGGACTTAGCAGACTCTTTCCTTCACAGGATAGCAGCCAGGGAGCAAATTCTCCCATACACAGACATAGTACGATGGGCGATTGAAGAAATCCCAATCCTGGATAGAACCTTCAGTACCAGAGACGGGAGAATTTTCGGGTCATTCAGGGCGGATGATCTAAGGCAAATGTATCATTTGCCAGAGCCAGAGAAGATATATAATAAGGCATTCCTGGAGAAATTCGCAAACGAAAATGAAGTTGAATCCGAACCCATCCGGGATTGGAGACAAAATCCGGCCAAGCACAAACATGAGTCGTCTGGTAAGTACTCAGTTGATTCCCTGTCCTCTCCTTATTGCTATGCTGGGATAATGATGTGTAGATTGCGGGGATTGCATGACTCTGCTAATTTCACCATAGAAATGGTTCCCCTAATGGAAGAAGCATGCAACAATGTAATTATGGATTGGGCCACTATCCTCTCAGACAAATTAGCAACAGTTGTGCTTGAGTTTAGAAGCAAGACCCGTATTTCTGAAAGGGTAATTCCCCCATTCTACTACAGTGCCTATATTCTAGATACCCTGTGTTTTAACTCTGAATTCCCCGTACTCGGCTAGAGGTGGATTGCACAAGACCCCACGCCTATTCATATATATCATCAGAAATTGTGGAAATCTTCTTATAAACATCATCTATACCAAGTCTGTAATGGCTTTATGTTGCCTATTTATTATTCCATTTTCGATAAACCTGCTCCCAAGATTTCTTATCAAGCCGGATTTGATTTAACTGCAATAGGTAGATGGTTTGGAGAGGAGAGATTTACCTACATAAGAGTTTTCGGTAGCCAAGCCGACCCTCATGTCCTCCCTTTATACATACCTGATAAACTGTTGGCAAGGGAAATCGCTTACCAAATTATGGCTGAGAGTGTTACACAGACTCTCAAGAAGGAAAAGAAGAAGGGCTGGCCTTCTTTTCCCTTGAGGTGTGGTGTCTACACTCTGCATGATCTTAAACATGCAGACAAGGAAGCCACAAAGATTCAATCCTTAACTCTGGCGACTATCCCAAATAGGCCATTTGATCCAAACAAAGTTGTCTATAATGCACTAGAACAGGCCAAATTGACAAGATTTGACCATAAGGAAGATATTTTTGACGACCTGTTCTCTTCAGCTGAGTCAATAAATCAGGTTAAAGAATTCGCCAAAGCGAAATATAATGATGAAGGGTTGACTGAATTTAATAAACTTAGAGAACAGAGGTTGCAAACTCTGCCTCTAGATTTACTAGCAACAACCCCAATGACATCATCAAGTGAGCCTGGTCGGCAACAGCCAAAGGAACCTCCGGTTGTAACAAAGGATCATAAGAAAGAACAGGAGGAAAAGCAGAGGAGAGAACAGGAAGAGAGGCAGAGAAAAGAAAGAGAAGAGAGCCAGAAGAGAGCACAGGAAGAAAAGCAGAGAAGAGAGCAGGAGGAACAGCAGAGAAAAGAATAGGAGGAAAGGCAGAAGAAGGAACTGGAAAAGGTGCGGAAGGAGTCCCAAGCCGAAAAGCAAAAACAAACCACCATTGATGTCAATATAGATACTCGTATTGACCCTAAATTGCTCCAGGAATGGAAGCAATTTGATTCTATCATCAGTGGGTTGGAATGTTCAAAGATACAGACACTTCCAAGACAACAGATACGCATGGCATCACTTCACCTCAGGTTCTAAGTGGAACCAGCGGCCCACCCATTTCTAAAGACGTTGAGATAATACCAAAGGACCCCTCCGACCAAATCATTTTGCAGGTAGAAGATATTCCTCCCCTGGATGTCTTCTACAGCCCAAGGCATAAAGCAGTGGTTAAACGACAAAGGAAAAGAAGAAGGACTGATCAACCTTCCCTTTTCCCAGAGCAAACTGTTACGGGCAATGTGGTTTGGAAGGAGGAATTTGACCCCTCCGACGACCTGACAAAACTGTCGCAGTATGCGGGAGCCTATTCGGCAGCTACAATTGATAAGGCATCGGAGGTAAGTCTTCTATTGAAAACCAAGGATCAAGAATTTTCTCGTTACAGACACAGCTGACCGAAGCACAGCAGAAAGCAGAACAGGCGGAGCAGCAGTTGTTGACGCAACAACAATTAAATAATCAACTGACTCAACAATTGCAGGCAGAAAAGCAAAGGATCGACCAAAGCGCGATCCAAAAGCAAAAAGAATTATCAGAGGCATTGGCACAATTAAAGGCCGCGAATGAACTAATGCTGAAAACAAAGGATGAGCAAATCGCTCAATTATCAGCACAGGTTGAAAAGACAAAGGGCGTTCCACAAGTGGCTGAATTTAGAGCAGAAGCATTACAAATAAACACTGCATTAATATCTCAAATTAGGCTTCTGTGTCAACAAATCGCCCAGGCAGAGCCACTGTGTGAACTAACGGCATCCATAAATAAGCAAGTAGAAAAGGCCAGAACTGAATTGGATCAAGCCGAGGAAACCATAGCTGCATTTCTTGACTGGCAAGATTCCGATCAAGGACAAGCGGCGAATTTGCCCAGGATCCTAGAACCACATAAAGATATACTCTTCACAGAATGGCAGTCCCAGTTAATGAAAGCAGAGAGAGCAGCTTCAAGATGTAAATCAACTTCTAGCAATTTAGTTGAGTTAGTTAATAACACTCTCTACTTATCAAACATGATCTCCCAATGCACACCAGGACAGTTGACAACAACGAACACATTGGAGCAATCATGTTATCCTGATTTAGAGGAAAAAGGGAGATTAATCGCTGGGATTAACAGTTTAACCTGGGACACATATTGGTTCTTCCTGGTAAAGCCGCATACACAAAGAGCCGCCCTTAAGTGCCTAACAGATGCAATCGGGTACATGATTCCCGATATTCAGGATGCCACCTATGTCACCCATCTCAGTTCACGCCTCAACAAACCTCCTGAAGTAGAGCCAATGCTTGTGATAAGTCACTCAGATTTAAAGGCAAGCAGCCTACCTGATGAATCATGCCGCCGAATGCCAGATCGCTGAGAAAAATAGGATCAAAATTTATTGATACCGATTTAGTAGGATTTCGGTTTAGTAGATATTTAGATTAATTTAGTATTTATAGACCCTTTCATTGTTTTGGAAAGGGTCGTAAAGTTTTGTACCAGACTTAAAGACTGAAGTTTGCACTATTGTGCTTCAGTCAATATTCTTTTATGAAACTGGACTAGTTGTTCTTAATTCAACAAGGAATTTTTTTTTTATGCAATTGTGCACTATTGTCTTTGTTGAGGAAATGTTTCTGCGTTGAAGGAAGAATTACAAGTAGCGATTGATATTGGGAGTGTCAAGCAGTTCATATGGTATTTCTATCTATGTCTGAATCCATTCCTTTCATATGAATTGTTATGTGATTATTCTTGCTATTATTGATTATATGCATGAGCTGTAACAGCAGATCTACATTCATTCCACTATTGGATGTTTTATGATGTGCCTTTCTTTTTAATCATGTATATGTCAATGATATAAATGATAAGTGTGGTAATATCGCTTCAATCGCTTTACTTAACTATTTAAGCATAGTAATCATGAATGAAATAATGTCTATGTCTGTTAAATAGAGTCATCTATATGCCTGTTTATAGACACAGATCATCAAGCGTTGCACTTTAAAGTTCAATAAGTTCCCTGGACAGATTATAGTCTATGTATTCGTGTTAATAGTTTTAGTTATTCGCTCATCGTTAGCTTAGTTTATAAATCATCCATTCATCCCGTTTATCCACTTTTGGGAAACTGGTCCCATTATCCCCAGTCGGAGCCACTATTCCAAACGGAAAAGGAGCTGTACTAAGGTCCGGACCGGGTGGTTATCCCCAATGTTGTTGCAGCGATTTTCGAGGCATCAACACATTTATAACTAAGGGATTTGGTAAGCCCTGTTGCCTCAAAACGTCGAATTTAACCATGAATCTGTCAATTGACAGTTGCATGGTTTGGCACTTGTCCTCCAAGTTCAACATCAAATTCCTCTTATTAAGGTCTCTTTTAACTTCCAAAATTGTACATGTTCTGTCAAGTATCTCCAATTCTTGCAGTTCATACTTGTTCTTGGAGTTGAGGAAGTGAATGATCCTTGCAGCTTCCTCTGGCATGTCTCCAAGTTCTTCTTTAACCCCCTGAATGGCTTCTGCAGCCTGCTTTATCAAATCAATTTGTTCAAAAATAACCTAGATGGATGGCCAAATATCATTGAAAAAGTCAATGTTTGGCCCACAGTTGCTCCTTATCTTGACCTAAAGGTTCATTGAGTGTTAGTTCCTTCTCTAGGATCTTGATTCTTTCAGTCATTCTTGTAGACTTCTACTGTTCTTCCTTGTGCATGATTTGGGCAAGTCTATAATTTTTCTCTAGGCTGGTCACTTTCTCCTTAAGCTTGTTCATCTCAGTCATCTAAATGGAAATTTCTTCCATTACCTTGACTAGCCTATTTGCTTCATCACCTATTGAGCATGTTGTTGTTGTAGTTGGTGTAGATGCCAATAGTGTTGTGGCCATTAAAGAAGTTGGGGCCAATGATGCTGCCAAAGTCGAAGGTACAACAGTGGTAACTGTTGGGATGACAGTTGCAGAGAATCATCAAGAGTAGCTTGTTTGATCTGAATCAAGCTATCCAATTCTTTTTCCATCTCCTTTAACTGATCGTTCAGCTGTAGCACTAGGTCCATCATTTCTTCATGATTTGTCTGACTCTCCAGGACCTCCTTTGTCTGTGGGTGTTGTAAATGAGGCATCTTAAGCTGTTTCTTGAGGGCTGTTATGTCCTCATTCTTATTTTTGATCAGATTTTCAGCAGCCTTTGTTGGAATATAATCCTAACATGTACATTTATTGTTTAGCCTAAGTATCCTTGACTTAGCCACATGCACTAAAAATCATGTTCACACTTGGTTTTTGGTAAACTAGCTCGGTGGACCAACTTTCCCTTGTTTATTACCTTTGAAGGCTTAATATTATCGAAATATTGGTCCAACCACTTTCCTAAATCATTTAGACATTTAATTGCATGTTCACACCTAACCACACCTCATCCACTTCAATTATTTGAGGATTGGTGCCCCACATGAAGATTCCCCCTTAAATTAAGGAATTTGGTCCCCTGGACCATTTTAGCATGTTTTAAAGTTGTCTTCCTTGGGAAATGCACCCATCCTCATGCTTTCCTCATGGATTATAGTTGGCATAGGTTGTCTTGATTCATTGTTGCTATTTTAGGCCTCCCTTTAGCTTTTCTTAGCCTTTTCTAGTTTTTTACTAGTTTTTTCCTAGTTTTCTAGATTCGGCAATTTCTATATAACCACCTCCCTTTGGGATTAGAGGTTTGGTTGCTCATGTATTACAATTTTTCATTAATTTAATACATTGATTTTATGGAGAAAATTCTTTCTCTCCTCTCTTGAATATCAACGAATTACTTGTGTTTAATTTAACTAGAATTCTAGATCTATCGAAGTTTCTGCAAGAATTCTACAGCCTTAATGTCACTTGGATCATGGCCCAATTCAATGACCAAGTCCTGTAATGAATTTATCCTATTTTCTTTGGCCTGTGAAGAGGCCTTCTCTAATCTGTACTGGGCTGTCACATTATCCAGTGAATCCTACAGCTTGTGGGCATCCATGGCCTTTCCTGTAAGGGTGGAGTTTATCATTTCTCCAGCCTGCTTGTGGAACTCTATTTGGTCAATGGGATGAACATCCCTGGCCATCAACTCAAAATTGGTCTTCTTATAGTTAGCTGAGGTCTTGGGTTGCTGTACAGTGGGTTGTAAAGATGACACCTACATTTTCCTGCTTTGATGTCAAAGGCTAACATCAATCTGCTCTGGTTGGGTGGTGTATGTTTGAAGTATTGGGCATATGTCTCTGCCTTCAACTTCTCATTCCTCATCTTTATTTCTTTTAACTTGTCTTTGATATCCTTTTCCCTGTCAGCTGGCCTGACAAAGGAAGAAGCCTCAACATTGTGTTGTCTTTCAATTAATTGAGTGTTGGAGATTGATGGCTGATGTGTTACACCTTATGCAGCTATGCCTTTGCTCCTCTGCCCCATTTTTTCAATGTCAGTTATTTCCAATGATTCAATGTCCTCCTCCTGTTCAGACAGAGGATTCAACTTGGGCCTTTTTCTAAGCTCAAATAGCTCATCTGTAGTCTCCAAGGTAGAGTTGGATGCCTCTTCCCTATTCCTCTTAGAATTCTTCTCCTCATTGGCTGGGGTCTGTAACACAGGATGAAAATTCATTAGGTCTCCTAGCTCTGGCACCTGCAGGAAAGAGCTCTGGTCAAATTTTTTTTCAAGATCAATGAATGTATTCTCAACATCCACAACTATGTTGTCCATATCAATCAATGTGTTTTCCACCCACTTAGATTGGTTGGAAAACTGTTCAATTTCAGGTCTTGTGTGGTGGATGTATGGTCCCAATTTGACCCTAAGTCTAAGCTTATTTATAACCCCATGAGGGTCATACTGCCACATGAAGTTGTTGTTGAATTTCATCTGTTGTAGTAGTTTGTCCACCTCTAGCCCAGCCTCTCTGTTATTGCAAATGAATGGCCCTAATTGGTTCTTCATCTTAAACTGGGTCGTCTTCCTAGCAGATAGGAAGTGGACATCATCAGATTTGATGATTTGTCTGAAGTACTCAAGTGCAAATATCCTCATAGGGAAGTATTTGGGCAACTTATAGGGGGCTAATTGGCATCCATAAACTCTGATTTCAGTGTGGTTCTGGTATAAGTACTAATCTCCCACCTTGTTGTTCTTTTCCAATTGTAGCACCCCTTCGATCTCTTGGCTTATCCTAGGTTGAGTATTGGAAGTCAGCATGTTCATGACTGGGTATACAAAGGAGTCTATGAAGTCTTTGTAGGTGAATGTTATGGAAAACTTCTGGACCAAGTGTGTCCAGTATACCACTAAACTCTCCTTTCCCTTGGTGTCCAACTTCTAGATACTTACAGGGAACTTATCTATTTGGTAATACAAAAACATATAAAACAACACTAAAGAGTATTTGAAGACTCTTTCAGTGGGCAGTCTGGTGAATTGTTCATGCATCCTGTTTACAATGAACTGAGCATAATTGTACATGATAGCAGGAGGCTTGCCTGGAGTAAAAATGGACAGGAAGGCCAGGATGACCTCATCCACATGTTCATCTAAAGTGTATCCTAGGATGCATGAGAGCATGGTGATTATGTGTCTGCCAGTTTATGAGAAAATGGTAGCAGCATAGGGTGGAGTATCTGTAGGAGTATGGCGGTCTTCAATGATGAAAGTCTGGAAGATTTTCCTTATCTTAACTAGGTTTAGTGTGGTATACAAGTCCAACAGTGTTAGGCTCCCACCCTAACCCCCTTATTTATGTAGTAGGATCGAGTCATAAGTATAGTTAAGTAAAGAGTCAATAAAGCCCATATTAATAATTGTAAGTGGTTAACCCGCATTTAATGACGGGACCACAGTTAGTTGCGAATGGGCCATGGTATTAGATAGATGGTATTAATAAGAACCATGGTATTGCATGTACGAATCATATATAAAGGATAGAGACTCCCTACGAGGGGCATCGTGTCTTATTTTTTAATCGAGCTCAGCTCTATTGGAGGTTCCCCCTCGAAGAGGCAAGTGAACATTGCTTTCTGAATAATAAAATACTTGTTATTGTTTCTCACTGTTCTATGTTTTGGGTATATTTCTTCGCATATTTGGTATTCTGGTATCATCTTGCAGGTTAAGAGCATAACAAGTGAAATCAGAGCACTTTCCAGGGCTGGTGGGATCTCCACTTTTTAGCAAAAAAAATTTGGCTAGAGACGTGTTCCGGTGTCTTTAAACCACGAGATCTGTCGTTGACCGCATAAACCTACAGATTTGGGGAGGCATGCATGCAGGAAATACAAAAGGTGGTCACGCTTGTTGGACTCGCTTGTAACCCCTGTGGGTACCCCTTCCAGTAGTAGCGCATTAGACAGAACCGCGCACGGACTGTCTTCCAAGTACCCTATGGGTATATCGGAAGCCCCCTAGCTCCTTTGAAACCTTGCTATAGATAAACCGTCGGTCATCTTGCTGCTACAATACACCAAGAACAACACTCAGAGAGATTACTCGCCTATACAATAGGGTAGTCAGGTTGTACGGCTAAGGGTACAGTTGATCCTCCTTAGTTAGTGCCCTGAAACATTGGGCCGAGTACTACTGTCAGACCCTTATGTATATTGCGATCTATGTTAAGGGAAATGTTCCCCTAGGGCTTTTGGGTTGAAACCCTAGCAGACTGAAAGTTGTCTATGCAGAGAAACACACATTCATACAGCCACTATGCTAATATAAGCAAATTCTATGATAAGGGGCGTACCTGAGGTCCTACGTTTGAGAAGGTCCTTTAGGGTCCAAACCCTTCTTGGAGTTCCTTTTGCTCCTTTGACCTGTAAAACAACCAATTCAAGAGAGTACAGCAGTATATGGACTAAACCTTATAAAGAAACCATCTTCATATTTTAAAGAAAGGTAGTTAGTTATGAAATTAAACAACCATTCACATATGAATTCTAACATGAATATCACAAACATGAAGAAGATTTATATTAGGAACAAAGACATGTGTTTCTTTTATTATAGACAAATAAAGTACAGAAAGGAATAATTTCACCTGAGTCGTCCTTTCGCAGGCTCCAAGCAAAGCCTTCTTCCGGATTTGTCCAGTCTCAAGCCTTTAACAAACTCCTTCCATGACTTACTCCATGATATCACAAGTAGTGGATGGACATCAACACACAAGGAAACAAGGGTTTCCTATACAAATGGGGGAAGTGCAGGAGGCACAAGGATCTTCAGACCTGGTCAGGGAAATCTCAGCATAATAACCTTTCTCTCTCTTCTCTCCTCCCTTAGGCCTTCCCATTGAAGCCTTTTTATACTTCTCCCAAAGTAGTTTTTTAGTTGGGAGTTGGTTGGGAACAGTTGGGCCACGGGCACTAACAGGTGATCAGCAGGTAAAACCCGCGATCTCCACCCGAAATTGAGTTTTATGTTTTTTTAAGTGTTTTAATACATATATGTGGATTGGGTATATGCCTACCTGCGTATACACGCGTTTAACTCAAGGCAATGTCGCATATAAGGGAAAAAACATTGTTTTTTAAATTTTTGGACCAGGTCTGGAAGGAGGGGTTGCCCTAGGCCATGAGTGTAGCATCACAAACCATAAGAGTGAGATTTTGAGATATAACAGATGCCCCCTAATATATGAGGTCAGAAGGGGTACATGATGGCCGAAATGTATTAAGCAAGTACATGGAAATGGAATCTGTCAAAAACCGAGAAGGACTTCACCAGAGTTGAGCCTGCCAAGCCACAAAAGGAGATCAGAAAGAAACACTGTCTGAGGCGGGCATACCCATGCTCAGAAAAAGTAAAGCATGTCCGCATATCAAGTACAAGCGGATCCATTAAGTATACAAGCATAAATGACTGGAAAATACATAATGGATCATCTGATCATGATCGAACAAGTACATGTCTGAATATCACATATAAGAATGTCAATGATGCTGAAGGATGAACCGGATCACTGATATCAAGAACTGATCACAAAAAGTACAAACTGATCATGATGGATTAGGATGGTACTACACTACAAACTCAGGTGCCAGCATATAGAATGTCGCCATGACTGACTGCAACATATAAGGTGGAGTGGTATCAACTAGCAGCAACAGGAGCAACTGTCAAGTGAACCAATGAACGCTAACACAACCTGAGGTCTTCACCGACCGCCGTGGTACATTTCTACACCATGGGAATAAATTATCTGAAGTCGACCATGTGAGAAATCATTTGATTACTTATCATTGATGTATATTGTTAACAAACGCGAGACTACTCACCGATAATGATAATGAGCGTCAAGGTACCTAGTACAATCCAACAAGTGTGAATAGATGAGCTGGAGTCGAACACCTGTAAGAATCTATCGATCAGGAGACAATGATGGTTTCCCACTGTCGATAGCGAAGGATCTTCCACTAATGACTGCAAACCCCAAGGTACTACTAAATGGACTCTATATCTTTTCCTCAGAGCAATGAGTCGAAGTCGATAGGGAAAGATCCGCTAGAAGGAAGGCATTAAGGCATCCTTCATCAATCTAGCGCGAGTGTAACCTATAGGCCAATAATGTGGAAGGAATTGGACGAAAGAGATGTAGTAACGCAACCAAAATACGTTTCCAGCGTACACAAGATGTGGCTAGCGCACGACAGAAACCCTCTGAACCAACCAAAAATGGAAGCTGACACAGAGGCGAGGTATCCACCAATAGGGTCAAATGGAAACCAAGGTACTACACGAATCCCAATGTGTGATAATGTAAGCTGATTTCGAACACAAGGGAAACCACTCAGTCAAAGACCCATGATACTGATCGATGCTGAGCACAAGGTGACCTATCAATAATGAAAATAGGGCCAGGGTGCAGCTCTAGGCCTGTCCTCAGAGCAAGATGTCGTCGTCGATAAGGACAAGACCCGCCCGCAAGCAGTCAATGGAGACCTTCTCAAACCGGAACGAGTAAAGGACCAATATAGCTGATGTGATGATAGACATGATACTGACAACCAGGGATGGCCGACTGAAAAATGAGTCAAGAGACACCACAGAGAGGGCGACTCAGGCTAACTTCGCTTGAACAAAAGCACGACTCAATGTGACTATGTGGCAGCATATGATGACTCTGTATAAGTTCGTCATGCAGGAGGCACGAACGAACCCTCCATATGATTGGAAGAGATAACCAATCGGGGTAGAACTGACTCAATAACAAGGTTAAGGTGTACCTAAGTCAAACTAAATCCCGCCCAAATGGAGGAGACTTTGCTTTGAGTGCTTTGTTCAAGGGCGACACGACTGACTCTAGCTGCCAACAATAAATGGAAATATTGTCTCGTTCCCACTCTTTTTTGGAATATTTAATTTTTTTGTCTTTTTCTGATAAGCTTGAAAAAGAATAAAAGAATGCTATGGTATAGTGGAAAGAACGAGTGTCGGTGAAACAAATGATCTAGTTCCTGGGAATGGAACGTTCCTATGCTCAATGCAGGGAGGTGAAAACTGGTCAGTGACACTCAAAGGTGCGTTCCTTCCACGGGTCAAGGTGTGTCAAGTTGCAGAAGTCAAAGGTATGCAAGGTTGATTTTGCAGTCGTCATGGTCAAAAGTTGGCTTAAACACGAGTCCAAATGAAGCTAGCTCTAGGCCAAAAGGTGCAAGTAGTCAACATGCAATACAGTAGTACAACTCAACACAAAGCAGCCTCTAGGGTATAAGGCCATAACGAAGCGAAGAAGCTAAGAGGAATGAGTCTTAACGCATAATTAATTGCGGGACTACAGAGGACTCCCGAGCCTACTCAAATCGGAGCAGCATGGGAAACAAATGTCAGTGAGGTGCTAACTACGATGCCCATGTAAAGGATGGCTCTACCATCATGTCATGATTTAAAGAATCGACGAGTGAAGATGGCTTACGAACCATAACACGATGGGGTCGACCCTATGGCAGATGTATCGACAAATGGAGGCTAGTATGCATAATGCAACGGAAAAATGGTGTCCCTAACCTATATTCCAGTGAGAAAATGATACCTGCCATGACGGGTCAGTAGTCATGGAACTGTCTTGAAACTGTCAAAAAAACGACCAAAATGTCCTGAAAATCAAACCATTCTCGACATTCCAAGCTCCCAAGTTAAAAGTCACATGAGGCCAAACAAAATAAAATTTTGAAAAAAAAATTGCATTTTCAAAACGTATAAAAGAGCTTTTGGACTCACCATTTTCACCATTTGAGTTTGAGAGAAAAGAATTGGAGCAAAAGGAGCAAACTTCCCATACACCAAATTCAACCGTTCAGATTCTTCAAAAACCTCCAGGTAACTCTTATACTTATCTTGCAATTGATTGTGACTAGTTTTAAGATTTTTAATTAATGTTTTACCGTTGAATTTTTTGCCAAAAATTTCATCGTGGCGTATACGCGGGTTGGTAATATGAAACTCGCGTACAGGCGGGTCCTATACGCGACTGTGTGCACATGGACCCGCGTATACGCCGCGAACATTTTTAAACAAAAAACTAACGATTGAAAATCATTTTTTCCTCAGGATGTTGGTCACCTGGCGAGAAAGATAGCATGTCGCGGTGGATAATGAAGTCATGAACGATCCTGAAGCTTTGGATACCCTACGGGGATGTGGTTTGCTTAAATTCTTCAAACTGCCAAATATGAAAGCAAACACACGTCTGCTTGAGATGCTCATTGATTACTGGAATATTGAGGAGGATGCATTTATGATTGATTAGATGCCACTCAGGATAGAAGTGGAAGATATCTATTTCATCACTGGCCTTTCCAAAGGGGAGAGGTAGTACATTCCCGGGGCAGGACACGGAGCAGTCTCTCGATCAAGGACTATGTACAGATATATTGCCCGAGACATCCCAACAAGGTTGGGAGTCAGATTTCCATCACACATGTGGTGAGTTTATCACTGAGGATAATATTGTTCACCATAGCCCGAGTGAACGAATCAGCCTCTCTGCATCAGGCATCACGGCTAACCATGAGCATGGCAGTTGACTGTCTCACCACTGTATTTGACTAGTGTACTCCTCTTCTCGCCAACATGAAGAGCCAGCTCACTTCTATCAAGAGGGGACAGACCAAAAACTTTGGATATGGGACTATTCTGTGTTCTTTCTTTTTTGAGAGGGTCTCAACACTCCGCCCTAGGGTAGCAGTTTCCATCAGCTCCCCACAAGATCCACGCATGGGCCAGTGGGCTGACCTGATGAAACGTCTAGGGGTGGGGAGGTCCCACAGATTGCATTTGACGATGACTTCTTTACCTGGTGGGATCAGCAGATCATCGCCATAGATGACTACCCTTATGCTGGGTTGGATTTCCGAGGAGATCCTGATCTAGCATTACCACCGACTGCAGCATGGGGCAACATTGGTAAGTATTTTTTGATTTTATGATTTTTTTTGGATTTTTCAAATATAATGATGAATTTTGAAAAATATTTTTGATGAGATTCAAATGACTAAGATGATGATCATGTTCCAGATATTTCGCCAGTATGACCAGATGGGTTCCCGCGGCATGGACGGCGCCGCTGAGGAGCCGAAGAGGCGGTTGCTGATACAGAATGACTTCTACATAACGTCCAGTGACACTTGGCGAGACTGAGTCACCGAGTACCGATGGCTGCCATAGAGGACCTTCCTGAGGATATGCAGCGTCATGTGGTTGGCATGCCACGTGACTGGGTTCGCACTTTTCGGCGTGTGGCCAATGCGATAGTTACCTACTTAGACGCTCATCCTAAGGCAGGGCATTAGATATACCGAACATGATTATGGGCATTTGAGTCCCAATTTTGTATATTTTTGGACAAACATATGTACACTTGAGACGCTTTATGATATATATATATATATATATATATATATATATATATATATATATATATATATATATATACAGTTCGACTTTTTGATGCTTGATTTTATTGTGATGAATGATTGATGTGCCAGTCTAATGCTTGATTAGCGATAGAATCAGCTAACCAATTATGAGATCTTGGAATGTAAAAATAATTAATATAAGTAAATGATCTTTGCAAAAACCTCACCCTTAAATACTGGCGATATAAACATGGATCCCTCACCTGATAAATGTTGTTTAATTGTGACACTATCAATTGAGAATCAAGATAAACTACCAACGAGTCGATCTCGTGAGAAATTGCCTCGGATAGTAAATTAATAATGGCAGTATACTCAGCCATATTGTTTGAAGTAGGACCAATGCATACTCCCCTTGATACCATCAACTGACCAGTTGGATAATAGAGTACCCAAGCTGCGGAAGCAAGATTCTGAGTGTGCTGACTAGCACCATCGGCGAACCCAAAATGGACCAAGTCATCCATCAACACCTGTCACAGCAGACCAAAAAGTGTTGATATCAAAAAACTCTCGATGATATATGTACAAATATACATAATGTACAAAGAATCCATTGCCTAACTCCTACTTAAGCAAAGTACTTCTTTAGGTAGAGCCTGTTTCAGGCCTCCGCCAGCTTGTTTCCCTCAAAATCGATTAACTCATACGACCCTTTTTCTAAAACTCGTTTAATAATGAAAGGACCATACCACATAGGCTTAAACTTGCCTGCCCCCAAGGTGTCTGTATCTTGGTCATAGACCAAGACAAGGTCACCTTCAGAAAAGACTCGAGGACGGACAGCTTTATCATACTGCATTTTAACCCTTTTCTTATGAGCTTCATTCATCGTGGTGGCATCTCGACGCTGCACATCAAGATGTTCCAAGTGAAGGAGGCGCTCTTCAAGACTTGAAGTCTCTGGAAGGAGCTCAACAGCTAACTTAAGAGATGGAATTTCACATTCAACAGGAAAGATAGATTCCATCCCAT
Organism: Pinus tabuliformis; assembly: GCA_031772625.1. Classification (NCBI taxonomy): domain Eukaryota; kingdom Viridiplantae; phylum Streptophyta; class Pinopsida; order Pinales; family Pinaceae; genus Pinus; species Pinus tabuliformis. The sequence continues at coordinate 1,639,028,263 of CM062820.1, forward strand.
AAACCAACTGAAAAGGTGTAAAACCAGTAGCAGTCTTTATGGAGGTCCGATATTCCCAAAGAGTCGGGTACAACATAAGATGCCAATTGGACCGATTTTTGTCGATTTTCCATTGGAGGATCATCTTAAGAGTTTTATTGACTGTCTCAACCTGTCCATTTGCCTGAGGATAATAAGGAGACGAATGCTCCTGCCGGAAACCCAATTTGAGAGCCAATTCAGACATCAGTTGATTCTGGAAATGACTGCCATGATCAGTGACAATCTCTCTCGGGATACCGAATCTTGAGATAATCTGATTAAAAAGGAACAATGTTGCCGTGTCACTATCGTTTTTATAAGTGGGCATGGCCTCGGCCCACTTCGTAAAGTAGTCTACAGCCACGATAATGTACCTGTGATTCGTCGCTGAAGGCGGATTACAAGTTGTAAAATTAATACCCCACTTAGTAAAGGGACCGACGGTGACAACGGGAAAAAGAGGAGCTGGATGTGCACGCATCTTTCGAGTATAAATTTGACAGGGGTGACAGCGTTTGACCGCTTCAACACAGTCTTTAAAGAGTGAAGGCCAAAAATAGCCGGCACGCAAGATGCGCTGGGCTGTAGCAAGCCCTGATAGATGACCACCACAAGCTCCACTGTGGCAGTCATTTAGCACTGACTCTGCTTCCTCTAAGGTTAAACAGCGCTGAAGGATTGAATCAACCCCTCGACGGTATAATGTGTCACCAATGATAACATAATTTTTAGCCAAGTGACGTAATTTTCGATGTTCATCCTTGGAGAAAGTAGAGGGAAACTTCGAAGTCTGGAGATAGACAATGATATCTCCATACCAAGGGTCAAGTGAAGAGATGAGGAATAAATGTTCGTCGGGAAAACTTTCCTCATAAATAGTATCCTCTCCACAAGGCAGCTCAGAAATTAGCTCAGCAAAAACCATGGATTTCTTAGACTTGGCAGACAAGAAATCGAGATCAAATTCTTGCAAAATGACTATCCATCGATTATATTTTCCCCCAATCACTCACCTACTGAGGACAAATTGAAATGGATTTGCCGCCGCTAAGACAAAAGTTTTGCGTAGCAGGATATAATGACGGAGCCGTTGAACAGCATGGGCAGCTGTCAAGGCCAACTTCTCAACCAGAGGGTAGTGAAGTTCAGGACCTATCAAGCCTCGACTCAAATAATAAATCACATGCTCAGTGAGAGCATCGTCCTCCTGAACAAGAACCATACCAATGGTTGATTCTGCTACAGCGAGATATAAAAGGAAGTCTCTACCATAATCCGGTGGACTCAAAAGCGGGGCAGAGACTAATGCCTTTTTCAAAGCATCAAACGACTGCTGCGCAAAGTTGTCCCATACAAATGGAACTCTTTTCCGTAGCAAATGCATGAACCCTTTAGTGATCTCGGCATAGTTCGCTATAAATCGTCTTAAGAAATTAGCCTTCCCTTGAAGACTTTGAAGTTGTTGAATTGAGGACGGGGGAGGCAACTGAACTATTGCCTCAACTTTGAAGGGATCAACCTGAATCCCTTCATTTGACACAATGAACCCTAACAACTGACCAGACGTAACCGTGAAAATGCACTTGTTGGGATTCAACCGGATTTTATAAAAACGACATCGCTCAAAAACCATTCGAAGATGACCAGGGTGATCAGTTCTCTTTCGAGAACGAGCAGCGAGATCGTCCAAGTATGCTTCGATGATATGTTTGATGTCGTGGAAAGCATATGACATGGCCCGCTGAAAAGTGGCTCCAGCATTTTTAAGACCAAAAGGCATCTTTCTATATGCAAAGGTACCCCAGGGACATATAAAGGTTGTCTTATGTTGATCTTCAGGACGGATAGAAATTTGATTATAACCAGAAAAACCATCCATGAAGGAAAAAATCTCATTACCCGCACACTCGTCGATAATCTGATCAATGAATGGCATGGGGTAATTATCTTTCGGACAAGCCTTGTTTAGGTCCCTAAAATCGATGCATACTCAAATTGTTCCTTGCTTTCTATCCACAGGGACTGGATTAGAAACCCAATCAGTAAGAGGAATAGGGTATATAAAACCCGCCTTTAGCAGCTTCTCAACTTCAGCTTTGATAGCTGCTGCTTTCCTAGGATTAACCGGCCGAAGCCTTTAACGAACTGGTTTGGCGTTTTCATACGTTTTGATCTCATGTTGAACTATAGATGGGTCAATGCCAGGCATTTCTTCATAAGACTAAGCAAATGCATCTCGAAATTCCTTAAAAAGGTCGGTGTAAATTTGAATCTCTTCAGGGGAACATTTGATTCCGATGAAGAGGTTCTCGATCACGTTAGGGTCCCTAGAGATGTTTATAGGTATCGTTTTTGAAATCACCGACATATTACCTTCGGCACGAACATGTGCTGGAGCCAAAGGATTTGACACCGTACAAACATCACTAGTAAAGAGCTCAGAGAATCTAGATTCTACTTCCTGCAATGGAGGAAGAAAGTATGAACGATGGTGTAAGTCTTCCCAAGGTTGATCTATACCCATCATTACTTCGAGGATTGCTTTTTCAGAAGGTAAAACTGAATCTAAGCAATCCAAGGCAGAGGTAGAATCAAGGCTCCAAGTCTGGGCCACATCACCATCTAACTCCTCTTCTGAAAAAGGAGTAGAGTGGTCATCTGCAGAGTTGACGATAGATTGATATCTAAGCTCAGCTGCAGATATAGGGAATGCCATTCCATTTACTTTTCCTTCAATTAATGTGGTTGTAGGTGAAGGAAAGGTCCAAGGGTCTGAAAAATAACGAGTTCAAAAGAACTCTTCTCGAGGAGACTCCTTAGATGATGAAACAACATTGATTCTAGTGATAGGAGAGGGAAGATCAAAAGTACCCATCAATGAGGAATACATCCCCACTCCTAGATTCTTAGTAGGCAGATGAGGGTTATCCACTAAAGGAATAGTAGAGTCAGAGATTGCTTGAGGATCGACTGGACAATAATCCAATTGATCAACCTTAACGATTTTCCCCTCATGAGGAAAGCAAATGACACGAAACAGAGTCGAACCAATGGCGTCCATTTCCTATACCCAGTTGCTTCCTAAGAGGAGATTGTAGTCTAGGTTAGCATCTATGACTTCTACTTCAATATTGACGACCTTCCCCCCAACACATATAGGAAAGGCCGGGATAATCCCATGTGGTTTATGAGAATTACCATCAAATGCAGTCAAGACGGTAGGTGAAGGAACAACCGAAGGCGATCCAATAGCCTTCCAGCATGACATCGACATGACGCACGTGGAAGCTCCTTCATCAATAACGGTACGAAAAATGTTAATTTTCCGGTATGTAGACTTTATTTGGAAATCCATATGATGAGGGAGTCGCTTTTTGACATTTAACATGTCGAAAGTGAGCACTAAAGAGTTAGTTGGATCAACTGCCCCAATCGCAGAAAGTAAAGCACTTCGTTGAGCCGGACACGACTGGAGAACCTCTAAAGCGGACATGGCGCACGGACTCTGAGCCAGATCCTCAACAATGGAGTAATTCTGGGTGGCCCTAGCATTAGGATTAATAGTCGCGCGTTTAGCGGAACCTTTCGGTATCCGTGGTATAGTCTTGACAGGGGGTCGCTCAATATGAAGGTCGGTATTTCTGGGAGCAGTCTTGTCCTTGGAAGTTTCGGCTTCACCGTAATCACGTGACCGAGTAGCCACATGGACGTTAGAACCCATCATGAAAACATTTGATGATTTTTCCCCTTCTTGGTTGCCCCCTGCGGAGGTTCCAGGGTTTGAACTCGCGCCAGCAAGAAGTTGTTGCCCTTGGGGAAAAGGGTTGGTTAACACAGCCTGAGAACTAGAAGTCCCTTGCTACCCTAACAAATGCTGAGCATCTTCAATCTTGGGGTAGAGGTGAGTTAAATGGTCTCCACTGCACAACTTGCATGGAAACTTGACTTTCTTTCTAGACTCATTTCTACCACCACCAGAATTATTACGGGATTTATTTGCATCAGCCTTCCCATCCTGATTCTTTTTCTTACCTCGTCCTTTCTTTTTCCCATTGGAATTTTGATTTCCTTTGGGGTTATCAGATTGGACGGCATTAATCGAAGAGGTTTGGGAAGCCGGAGGGTTAGACAATGTGACTTGGTTGTTAGAAGCAGTTTGTAAAGACAACTACTGCAATTGGTTCAACAAGTTCAACGCATTTGTGTCTACCGACCCAACAATACCATCCGCATGGGGACCTGGCTTTGACTTGGCTATGTCAACCTTAGACCCAGGAGCATCTGGCAAGTATTTTTGTAAGATCCCAGACTGAGAGTAGATCAATTCTAATTGCTGGGCCCTAAAAATGGCTTGCTCCTCAGAATATACTCCAGACATGGAGACATCCTTAGAGATCTCGGGTTGTAAAGATTTCAAAAACCATTCGAGACGGTACTCCGGAGGGATTTCGGCTTTAATGAGCCTCTTTCTCCGTCTCCATTCCCAAATATGGTCAAAAATGTGAGTTGCCTTATCCTGACAAAAAGTGGCCAGAAGTTTAGTTCCGGCATCATAACGGACAGGCAACTGGAAATGATTTAAGAAAATATTAGCTAAGTCAGCGAAAGATGTAAAGCTGCCCCCTGGAAACTCTATATACCATTTGGCCGCATTACCAGTCAAGGTGCGTTGAAAAAGTCTCAACCTAATCGAGTCATCAATAAGGGAGTTCAATGAGCACCACAAATGGAATGTGGTTACATGGTCGCCTGGGTCTTCACCGCTCTTCCCTTCGAATTTTGGAATGTCCGAAGGGAGTTTGGTTGGGACCAGAGGCCAGGCTAGATTGTATTTGATTGGATCGTTTGTTAACTTAGTGAGATCTGGCAAGTTCAACGTTGCCAAAAACGGAAGCCTAGAAGGACCTTGGGGATTCCACCCAGACTGGGCGGAGCTCCCAAAGTTCTAAAAAGATTGGCCTGGATTTTGGAAGGCACCAAGCTGCCCGAAGTAACCAGCAGAACCGGCTGAACCAAAAGGCAAGCCTTGTGATCCAGTAAAATTCAGAGTTTGACCAACTCCGGCCGCAAAGCCTCCATAACCAGCAAAGCTTCCTCCTAAAGGATTATAAGGAGTTGATAACCCCTGATATGGATTCCAAGCCGAAGCTAAGGGAGGAATACTTTGAAACGAACTAACTATGGAGTACGGCCTATTCCCTTGTTGGTTGAAAAATGGATTCCTAGTTCCCATGCCACTAACCACAGGGTTAGTCCAACCTTGGAAAGGATTGCTGCTTTGTCCTGTAGAAGAAAAAGGCATAGATCCTACTGTCGGGTTGGAATGTGGTATATGACCACTTCTAAAAGGAAAACCCTGGAATGAAGCCGATCCACCCATCATGGACGTGGCAGCACTAAACGGAACTGATGGAATACCATGTGAATGGGTGTCGAATGGGAAGAATCTAGAACTAAAAGCATTGGTTTGGGAATTTCCACTCGTAGATGGAATGGAGGTAGACCCAACTAAAGATGTGCTAGCAAAAGACCCAAACAAAGAAGCAGAGGAGATGGAAATCGTTCCTCCCCCTTGTACCAATGTTGGAGTCTGCATAGTTGTATCACTTGTAGTAGAAGCCATGCTTCCAGTAGTGGTCATCGACGGTAAGCGCATAATGTGACCTGGACTTGACGGTCTATGCGTCGGAGTCCCAACGTATTGTAATACTTCCAGATGGCTAGATGGTAGGGGAGAATTCGGAGCCGCTAACGACTCTCAGAGTTCTTCTATCTCTATGTTATTCTCTGTTTGAAAGAGAACTTGAGAAAGAACTAGAGTGTTCCTCTCTTGTTCTGCGGAAGTGCTAGGCCTTGCTTGAGCACTAATGCCCCTGAGAGGAGGATCAATCCCCGATGCGTCAGCTGCCGTGTGACGAAACCCACCAGCAGTATTACCTCTGCGCCTTCTAGGAGAAGGCTCTAAACCTTGTGGTGAAATACCACGAAGTCTTCGAGACCGTCTAGGTGATCGGTCAGCCACTTTGAATTTTTTGTTAAGATCTAACTAAACACTCAAAAAAATTGAAAGCTAGGCCAACTAAGAGCACAGAGCACACACTATAAAGTCCCTAAAGATATCAGACAGTCAAACAACTTCCAAGTATTTCCACTCTGGGTGATTAGGACCGGACACCAAAATACAAGAAAGTGAATTAAGGGGCCTTCCGAAGATATCTGGGATGATGAGGGCCCAGTCCTATCAGCAAAGGTAACAGAGGAAGTTACGCTGACCTCCTAACAACAGCCTGCACCGGTGCAAGCCCCCAAGCTTCACAAGGGTGCCCTCCAATAGTACCATTGAGAGTGATGCAACGTCGACCTCAGGTACCACGGGATTCCCCTCCATAACCACCTGTGTAGATCCCTAGGAGTAGCAACTATGGATACCAACTTGTCGCAGAAGCCAGGCGGAATAGTCGTGAGGTAAGTTCGGACAAGTAGGAGAGGGGGTATCTCTCTTCCCTGTCTTCACAAACCCTTGTTCTTAACTCCCAGATCTAGAGCTTTCCTGGTCTTCCTAACGCTATTGGATTTTCACTCACTATTCCGACTCCTATGTTTGACAGTTTAAATGGCCTTGGAGAGTTAACTCTCCACTCGCCTAATCCAAGGCCCTAAAATCCTAAAACTTGTTAGTGTATCTAACTTGATAAAAAAAAGTTTTTGTGAATTTTAATTAGCGCTTGATTTTAAAATAGGTTGTTCTCTAAGTCATGGGATAAATGGAAGTGAAACTAGTGGTGTTTTCACGCAAAATAAATTAATAAAAACCAAACTACATGCAAATGCACTTGTTTTCGTTTTTCGATGAAAAGAAATTTCTACAGGGTTCAGAGGAACTTCAAATAAACAAATTTTTCTTTTCCTTTCTTTAATTCACGCTTCACACTCACAAAATTTAACAAAGCTATGGATGCCTAATAAGATATGCAAATCTATCCTAATGCAACAAGTATATGCTGATGCAAGACTCAAAACTACTCTAAAATCAAGAAATGAAAGTTGCTTGCTTATCAATTTTTATTTTTCCACTTAAAACGTTTAGATGGAATATGAGTTACTACCATTCATTTTGTCTAAACACTAAAAACAAGTTTCAAGACAAACAAAAAGCACTTTCATTCACTAAAAGGAAACCGAATCAAAACAAAGTTCAAGAAAGCAAAACCAAGTTTTTCAAAAAAAATTCTTCAAAAGCAACAACAAAAATGTCTTTTCAAAAATGCTCTCAACAAGACTGAAACTTTGTGATTGAAGAATAGGAAACAAACACTTTTTCAAGTTGACAACACACAATGGATGAAAACTCAATAAAAAGAAATGTGTTTAAAGATGCTCTTAACAATCAAAAGCAGCAATGAAATCTTTGGCAACAAAGACCAAAAGATCAAAAAGACAAATTTCAAGAAAGTGTCAATCTACAACTTTCATGAAACAAAAAGTGGATGGTCACAAAAAGCGGTTTTGTCAAGCAAACAAAAAGTCACCAAAAGCAAGATTTAACACAAAGATTGAGATCAATCTTCCTTCCCTGATGAATCAGAGCAGCCAAGATTCCTAGCAAGAAATCTTGCATGCTTAAGCAAAAAACGATGACGCTTGCAACAACAAAAACAAGACCAACACTTCTTACAATCAGAGATAATTTGGAACAAGATGCTTGCTATAAAACTAACAACTGATACTGGAAAGTGACTATTTAAGACTGAATCAAACCAGCAGACAAACCTTCAGAGACAAAAAGTTTTAAAAAATATTGAAAATTACAAGATATACGCGACTGTACTGATGTACAGATTGCATGTATATGCGATTGTGCCTAACGAAACCGGCATATACGTGGGTTCACTTAAGGAAACATGCATATATACGCTTCTTTAAGAAAGACAAACAGTGTATATAAAAGATTTCAAGAAAAATAAAAAACAGTCTAAAGAAATTGGCAAAACTTAGAATTCAAGAATAGACCACACAGAGACAGCAAGCAAATAGGCAGCTGAGCCCTGATTGGCTTGAAAACACCCAAACTAGGAACAACAACAGTGTTGTCCCCAACGGAGTCGCCAATTTTGTTAAGGGAAATGTTCCCCTAGGGCTTTTGGGTTGAAACCCTAGTAGACTGAAAGTTTTCTCTACAGAGAAACACACATTCATATAGCCATTATGCTAATATAAGCAAATTCTATGATAAGGGGCGTACCTGAGGTCCTACGTTTGAGAAGGTCCTTTAGGGTCCAAACCCTTCTTGGAGTTCCTTTTGCTCCTTTGACCTGCAAAACAACCAATTCAAGGGAGTACAGCAGTATATGGACTAAACCTTATAAAGAAACCATCTTCATATTTTAAAGAAAGGTAGTTAGTTATGAAATTAAACAACCATTCACATATGAATTGTAACATGAATATCACAAACATGAAGAAGATTTATATCAGGAACAAAGACATGTGTTTCTTTTATTATAGTCAAATAAAGTACAGAAAGGAATAATTTCACCTGAGTCGTCCTTTCGCAGGCTCCAAGCAAAGCCTTCTTCCAGATTCGTCCAGTCTCAAGCCTTTAACAAACTCCTTCCATGACTTACTCCATGATATCACAAGTAGTGGATGGACATCAACACACAAGGAAACAAGGGTTTCCTGTACAAATGGGGGAAGTGCAGGAGGCACAAGGATCTTCAAACCTGGTCAGGGAAATCTCAGCATAATAACCTTTCTCTCTCTTCTCTCCTCCCTTAGACCTTCCCATTGAAGCCTTTTTATACTTCTCCCAAAGTAGTTTTTTAGTTGGGAGTTGGTTGGGAACAGCTGGTCCACGGGCACTAACAGGTGATCAGCAGGTAAAACCCGCGATCTCTGCCTGAAATTAAGGAGTTTTATATTTTTTTAAGTGTTTTAATACATATACGCGGGTTGGGTATATGCCTACCCCCGTATACACGCATTTAACTCAGGGAAATGTCGCGTATAAGGGAAAAAACAAAATTTTTTAAATTTTTGGACCAGGTCTGGAAGGAGGGGTTGCCCTAGGCCATGAGTGCAGCATCACAAACCATAAGAGTGAGATTTGGAGCTATAACAATCTATAGCACCTGACACTCCTCGAGACCATAGTTCCCTTCTCTATCTCTAGATCACGCATAATCTCTGCCAGATCAGATCTCACAAGTGGGGGTTTTACAGCAGCAGCCGCAATCAGTCCCCCGGAGCGCTTATTGGTGACTTAGCACATAAGAATTAGGATGATGAGCTGAGCAAGGTGGTACCATTCAATTGTTAGTGCCAAAAAAAATTCGAGCGATCCCACATTTCAAGTACAGCGGATCGGTGCATGGTAGAAACTAGAGCTCAAGCTATGGCCAATGAGAATATCGACAAACTTGAACAATCCTTGAAAGACATCCAAGACCAGCTATTGAAAATAACTACAACACTCTCTAAGGGCAAGGAGGAAGCCCGCAAGGAGGTGTATATTGGTAATGAACACAGTGAGGGTGAGTCTAGCCACTCTCTTCACCTCTGAGGCACCCACCAACAATCCCGTCCGCGACCACCCAAGCTAGATATGAATAAATTTGATGGCTCTCACCCGGTAGCATGGATAACACAAATGGAGAAATATTTCAATCTAAATTCCATCTTGGATAATGAAACTTAGCTTATGGTGGGGAGCATGTACTTGGACAATGAAAGATGGCAATTGTGGCAATGGCATCAACGTTGTAATGGAAGGCCCTTGACTTGGGACACATTCAAAAAAGATCTTATGGAGCGCTTTGACCATGACTCTGCTTTTTTGGGTCTTCTCATTAAGCTCCAATAGACTGGCATAGTGGATGAATATATTACAGCCTTTGAAGCCTTAGCTTTCCACACTATAGGTCTCCAAGATGAGTTCTACACGGAATGTTTTATCAGTGGTCTTAAAGAGGCCATACAAGCTCACGTCCGACTGCACCACCCTCCCACATGGTCGGAGGCTTGCAAGATAGCTCGCAAAGTTGAATGTGCATTAGTGGCCCAGTCCAATCACCCAAATTTCACCTCCAAGGGTCGCCCCCCACAGGCTCACAGCACTACCCAAACACTTAAGGTTCAAAAGGTGTCACCTGCAGAAATGGCAGAAAGAAGAAAGCATGGATTATGTTACTATTGTGATGAAAAATACTCCCCCGGTCATAAATGCAAGGAACCCAAATTATTTCAAATTGATGCTACTGATCACAGCTCATCAGATGAAGCCCCACCACTTGAGGAACTAGAGGAGGAAGAAGAGGACAACCAGAAGGACCATGTCCCTGAAGAACCAGTTATTTCGTTGCATGCTTTGGCAGGGATTTCTCAGCCTCAAACTCTCAAAATCAGAGGCTTTATTAAGAATCGCCTAGTGGTCGTCTTGATTGATAGTGGAAGTACACATAATTTTATCCATCACAGAGTTGCAGAAGCAATGCATTGTTTTATACGAGCAGTTTCTAACTTCCAAGTCCAAGTTGCGGATGGGGGAACAATGAAATGTGACGGCCGTTGTGAAAATGTCAAACTTCAAATGGGGGATTATCAGTTAAAGACCCACATGTTTGCCATCCACATGGGAGGGTGAGACATTGTTCTTGGTGCTGAATGGCTTCGCACACTGGGCCCAATCACAATGGATTTCTAGGAGTTATATATGATCTTTAAGCAGAACAACCACACACATACCCTCCGCGGACTCCAGGCGGGAACTCCCTCTATAATTAGCCCACATAGGATGGAAAAATTGTTAAAAAAGGGCCATCATGGAGTTATATCTCAACTTAATGCCATCCAGGCCATCAAACCAAATTCCCTTTCGATTCATCCTGAGATGCAACAGATCTTAAATAACCATCTGCCAGTCTTTGACAAGCCTCATGAGCTTCCACCCTCGAGAGGGGAACATGATCATAGCATCACTTTGGTCCTACGGGCCCAACCACAAAATGTGCGCCCATATAGATATCCTTTTGCCCAAAAGAATGAAATACAAAAAATAATCAAGGAACTTTTGGAAGTAGGCGTCATTCATCCCAGCATTAGTCCTTATTCATCACCGGTGGTCATGGTGCTCAAGAAAGATGGGGAATGGCATATGTGTTCAAACTTCAGGGCCCTCAATAAGTTGATAGTCAAAGATAAATTTCCCATCCCGGTTGTTGATGATTTTCTGGATGAACTAAATGGGGTTCAATTCTTCACTAAGCTTAACCTTCGTTCAGGCTACCACCAAATTCGCATGAAAGAAGTCGACATTCCAAAGACTGCTTTCCGAACTCATGAAGGCCATTATGAGTTTTTGGTCATGCCATTCAGTCTTTGTAATGCCCCATCTACTTTTCAGAGCCTTATGGACCACCTGCTCAAACCATATCTCCGAAAATTTGTCCTTGTTTTCTTCGATTACATCCTCATCTACAGTCGCACTTGGGCCGCACATCTTCAACATGTAGATCAGCTCTTGCACCTGCTCCGCGAGCATAAATTATTTGTTAAGATGTCCAAGTGTTCTTTTGGCATGGAAGAATTTGAGTATTTGGGCCACATTGTGGGGCGTGAATGTGTCAGGGTGGACCTCAAAAAGATCCAGGCGATGCAAGATTGGCCTTAACCTAAGACCTTGAAGAGCCTGAGAGGATTTTTGGGTCTCACGGGCTACTATCACAAATTTGTTTGCAACTATGGTTGCATTGGGAGGCCCCACACTTAACTCCTCAAGAAAAATTCATTCCTCTAGAATGATGAACCACAACAAGCCTTTACAGCTCTCAAAAATGCCATGTGTTCCACTCCAGTCTTAGCACTACCAGACTTCACCAAATCTTTTGTCATTGAATGTGATGCTTTGGGTACAGGTTTTGGGGCAGTCTTAATACAAGAAGGTCGACCCTTGGCCTTCACAAGCCAACAGCTAAGTGGGAAGAATTTGGGACAATCTACCTATGAGAAGGAGATGATGGTCATCTTACATGTAGTAGATACTTGGCAACCTTACTTGTTGGGGCAACGCTTCCAAATCCACACAGACCATCAAAGTCTTAAACATTTTTTGGAGCAACGCCTATCCTCACCACAACAAAATAAATGGCTCGCCAAAATGTTGGGATATCATTATGAGATAATTTACAAGAAAGGTCGCAAAAATAATGTAGCAGATGCATTATCTCGCCAATTTGAGGACGAAAGTACCCTGCTTACAATTTCCCTTCCCATTCCAGCATGGATTGAAGAGGCTCACAGGGAATGGTTTTCACATCCCTGGCTCTCCCAACTCATTACTCAATTGCAGACAGATCCAAATTCCACCAAGGGCTACTTATGGCAGGATTAGATATTGCGCTACAAGGACAAAGTCGTACTATCACCAGCGTCCACCCTCAAAAGCAACATTTTTGCGGAGTTGCACTCATCCCCCGCTGCAGGACATTCAGGCTTTCAGAAGACATATGCTCACACTTGAAGATCATTTTTGGGACAAGAATGAAAAAGGACATTCTTATTTTTGTAGCGGAATGCGGCGTCTGTCAGCTCCACAAAGGAGAGACTGTCAAAGCACCAGGCACATTACAACCATTTCCCATTCTGACATCAATATGGATGGAGGTTTCTATGGATTTCATTACAGGCCTTCCAAAGTCAGGAAACAAGTCAGTCATCATGGTGGTGGTGGACAAACTTTCTAAGTATGCTCATTTTTGCACCCTACCCCACCCTTTGACACCAACTTTGGTCACTCAATCTTTCATGGAACAGATCTTCAAATTGCATGGCATGCCCACTTCCATTGTGTCTGATCGTGACCCAGTCTTCACCAATAATTTTTGGCAAGAACTCTTCAGACTACAAGGTACCCAACTAAAGCTCAGTACTTCCTATCATCCACAAACTGATGGTCAAACTGAAGCAGTCAACAAATGTTTGGAAACCTACCTTAGGTGTTTCACTTCAGAAAAGAAACATCTCTGGGTACAGTGGTTACCTCTAGCTGAATGGTGGTATAACACCAACTATCATGCGACCACCAAAATGACTCCATATGAAGTAGTTTATGGTCAACTCCCTCCTTCCCCTACTTCTTATATCAAGGGGTGCTCAAAGGTACAAGCAGTGGATCAACTCCTACAGAACCGCACAACCATGCTCGCCCATCTTAGAGAGAATATTCATCAAGCTCAAAACCACATGAAGCAATAGGTAGATCAACATCGATCAGAACGCCAATTTCAAGAAGGAGACCAGGTATTTTTGAGGCTGCAACCATATAAGAAAACATCACTCAAAGACAAGGGGTGTCAGAAACTATCTCCAAAATTCTACGGACAGTATCAAGTACTTCAACGCATTGGAGAAGTGGCCTACAAGCTAGCTTTGCCACCCATTGCAAAAATCCATCTAGTTTTCCATGTCTCATGCCTCAAGAAAGTGATTGGGAACGATTGCAGAATTCAAACCAGTCTACCTGAACTGGATGAAGAAGGGTCAATTTGGCTCTAACCTGAACAGGTCCTGGACACACGAGAACGGCACCTGCATGGCCGCATGATCAAAGAAGTCCTCGTCAAGTGGAAAGAGACATATCTGGAAGATGCAACCTGGGAACCAACCACTATTCTTCAGCAGTTTTTGTAACTTCGGCCTTGAGGACAAGGCTATTCTTATGGGGGAGGGCATGTTAGGGTCCCACCCTAATGTTATAGACATTTTTGTGCCTCGCAGCATGGAGCATGAAATGTCAATAATTACAGGGATCCTCAGTCCCTAAACATGTTGTTCTTACCCCTAGAAGAACAAGGTCAGCAAACCACAGCACTTCCCATCAGTTCTCCACCAGAAAACACTCAAAAACAGGCTATTTTTGGATCATGTCAGCTGCTCCACTAAGCATCTGCGCTGGAATGCAACTGCTCCTCCTTGTACCTGCGCTGAAAGTCAAATCTAATGAAGGCTACCTGCGCTGGGCGAGATTGGCCAAGTGGCACAGTGATTCTGCAAGGTGTCAATTGCCCAGGAAGCTTCCGAACTGACACTTGGTTCAAGGGATTCGCCCTGTGATGAGTAAGAGGTACTTGATCTCCATGTGTAAGCAAGGATCTCCAAGTGGACTCAAGAACTGAAGTTTAACTAAAGTGGGAGAGGACACTAGTCAGCTTTATGCCAGCCTCAAGCTGACTCATCCTTTCTCCATATCTCCTATATATAGAGCTCTTCTATGAGGTCTAAGGAGGCTGGAATTTTGTGCAAAGCAAGGAAGTGCTGTTGGTTTACAGTTAGAGCTATTGGGTGATTGCTTTTATAGAGGTGAAGAGGAGATTTCTTGCTGCTGGGGAGGTGCTGCTGGATTGGAGCCATTGATGGTTGTAACCTTCTCAGAACCCTTTTACTTCTATCAATAAAGCTTTGAATGTTCTCCTATATACTTGTATTGCATTGATGTATTGTATTTACTTGTATATCTGATTCACTCTAATCCATGCATCAGTTATGAGTACATGTTTCTTGTAGTTTTCCTTCTCTTGTTTGTGCAGGATCTTTGTGTAGCTGGACCGGCAAAGGGAGCAAGGAGCTGGGAACAAGAGACAAAGAGAGAGGATAGGATCGACAAAAGCGAAAGACTCCGGTTGGTCAATCTTTTCTTCCTTCTCTGTACTTTCATAAAGGAAAACATCAAAGCTTTACTTTTCAGACTCTCTAAAAATGAAAAGGACCGAGTTATCCTTGTCGTTAGACTCGTTAAATTCATTAAATAGCGACAAACTTGTCTTTAGACGAGAACGAGTTTCCCTATCGCTAAGCTCGTTAAATCATAGCGATGGGCTTGCCCGAAGGGCAGGTTATAGAACAAGCATATGTTATCCTCCTCAAGCTTGACAAAAATAAAGAGGTACTGGTCAGAAATGACTGGGGAAAAATTGGGAGAACATCAAAGCTTAATGGTAGCAAGTCGCTCTTGAACATGACACTTTTTCCTCCGTTCCACATCGGATTGGGTTGTTTCATTCACCGGTCTCATCACCATGGTCTTCGCCAAACCATCCACATTTTGGGGTAATGCTACCGATCCATCGCATCAGTGTCGTTATATGTTCAAGAGAGGTCATTCTGAAAGTGTCAACCGTGTCCCATCCACTGCCATACATTATCCTTCATCCATTCATGATCGCCACCCTGAATCATATATCATAGTTTGTTTTCACCTCCACTAAAATCATTAGCTCCGTTCCGTGTCATTGATGTGGGATTCATTAAGGCCCTCCTTTGACGGATCGCTTCTTGTCGACTTCAGCTCATTATCCAAGAAGTTGATCTAGGAACAACCCCATCAGTACTTTGAAGCTTGCATGCCTCAATGGCAAGTTTCTCACTTCCGGCGACAGGTATACATCAATGACCTTCGACCAGAAGATATTGCGTGGCGTTCGACGCCAAGTCCTTTATTCACGCCACGTGAATTGTACTGCAGTACCTTGAGGGTCATTATCATTATCGGTGATTCCTCTCGCGCTTGTTAACGGTTTTCATCATTGACCGGTAATCAAGCGATGTCTTTCCATGTTCGACTTCAGCGAAATTCTCACATGGATCGACTTGTACTTAGAGTGAAGATCGAACGAGTTTGAAGACCCCAGATCTAGTTTCATCCATCCGGGCTGCGATACATATTCAGGAAATATAAAAGCATTTGTCATGTACATCATTGCAGCAGATGATCATCCTACTCAAAGGATGATAATTTCAGCAGAGAATTATCAGTCTACCATCAGACGATCGTCTGTTCTATGTACCAAAATGTATTTATAAAGCTGAGCATGGGAATGCCCGCCTCAGCTAGATCATGAAAACAAAATGAAAAATAATGTATTGTATTGTATTGTATTACAGGGCGCCTCCTCAGCACTGGAATGAACTTCGGACCCTCTAGATAAAGCATTTCACCCGATAAACGGCCTCATACTTTAGGGGGCAACTGTTATAGACATTTTTGTGCCTCGCAGCATGGAGCATGAAATGTCAATAATTACAGGGATCCTCAGTCCCTAAACATGTTGTTCTTACCCCTAGAAGAACAAGGTCAGCAAACCACAGCACTTCCCATCAGTTCTCCACCGAAAAACACTCAAAAACAGGCTATTTTTGGATCATGTCAGCTGCTCCACTGAGCATCTGTGCTAGAATGCAACTGCTCCTCCTTGTACCTGCGCTGAAAGTCAAATCTAATGAAGGCTACCTGCGCTGGGCGAGATTGGCCAAGTGGCACAGTCATTCTGCAAGGTGTCAATTGCCTAGGAAGCTTCCAAACTGACACTTGGTTCAAGGGATTCGCCCTGTGATGAGTAAGAGGTACTTGATCTCCATGTGTAAGCAAGGATCTCCAAGTGGACTCAAGAACTGAAGTTTAACTAAAGTGGGAGAGGACACTAGTCAGCTTTATGCCAGCCTCAAGCTGACTCATCCTTTCTCCATATCTCCTATATATAGAGCTCTTCTATGAGGTCTAAGGAGGCTAGAATTTTGTGCAAAGTAAGGAAGTGCTGTTGGTTTACAGTTAGAGCTATTGGGTGATTGCTTTTATAGAGGTGAAGAGGAGATTTCTTGCTGCTGGGGAGGTGCTGCTGGATTGGAGCCATTGATGGTTGTAACCTTCTCAGAACCATTTTACTTCTATCAATAAAGCTTTGAATGTTCTCCTATATACTTGTATTGCATTGATGTATTGTATTTACTTGTATATCTGATTCACTCTAATCCATGCATCAGTTATGAGTACATGTTTCTTGTAGTTTTCCTTCTCTTGTTTGTGCAGGATCTTTGTGTAGCTGGACCGGCAAAGGGAGCAAGGAGCTGGGAACAAGAGACAAAGAGAAAGGATAGGATCGACAAAAGTGAAAGACTCTGGTTGGTCAATCTTTTCTTCCTTCTCTGTACTTTCATAAAGGAAAACATCAAAGCTTTACTTTCAGTTGTTGCTAAGGACTGTCATCACGTTCAGTTTTCCTTCTCTTGTTTGTGCAGGATCTTTGTGTAGCTGGACCGGCAAAGGGAGCAAGGAGCTGGGGAGCCTAGTATCTTGTTGGTGTTTGTAGTATCTTTGCTATTCATTTCTTGAACCAAAGAGTACCAAATCGAAAAGCTTTTGACTATATCAAAAGCGAAGTAGAGGGGCTGCTACTCTTGCTCATTTACTGAGCAGATTCATGATTTGAAGAGCTGATCTACAAAAGACTCTTGTACTCTTTGTGATAGCTTTTCATCCTCTTGATCATCCCTTAGCTTGTACTTGACCTATAGCTTTTTATTTCAGCAAAAACAGTGAATTTTTGAGCTTTTTATGACCCGGAAATCCTTGTAAACGCAACTCTCGTGTCTCAGTGCAGGCTGTCCACAGGCAGTCTGCATTCCAGCGCAGGTACTCCCTTCGGGAACTGCTCTGAGAGTCAATTTGACAGACCAGAGCCTGCGCTGATCCAGTTAGGCTATGTCTTCCTGAGGTTTCCCACTGTGTCTTAGCCCTGTTTTCACTGTTGTTTTGCTACTGATTGCTTGTCATTGTACTTGCTATAAACCAACTTTCCTTGACATTATTCCGCCTCAGTTGTGTGATGAAACTGTGATTGTTCTTTCAGTATTTCTTGTTTCAGTTACAGTTTCCCATTGTGAAAAGAAAACCAGTATAGCTGTGACCTCTTAGATCCTGAACTGTAAAAGTGTCTTTGTGATCTTAAGAGCTAGTTTTATTACTGTTCATGGCTGTTTGAGTTTGTTTGTTTTTCGTCTTGTGGTTTGAATCTATACATTTCCAGTGTCTAAACAAGTCGATCTTAAGGTGTCTTTTGATTTTGGACAAGCTTGTTTACTTTCGCTCGAAATTAGATTCAAAGTTATACAACAGTTTCCTTTTTGTCTTACATCAACATTAAGGATAACGAAAAGAAATATCTGCATTTTGCATTTTGCATTTGACTGTGTGCTTGACGATTTAGGAAAAATTTGCATTTTAGTGTGTGTTCTATGATCTGTGAGAAAAGTTGATATCCTCTTTTCCCTCAGTAGATTAAGGTTTTCAAATTTGAAAGATCGAAAAGTTTTGCTTCTCATCTTAGATTGCATGTAGGAAGTTGTATATATACATCTCGTGGTGATCCTTAAAGGCAAACTACTAAGCAAGATCAACATTAAAATAAATCCAATTTACATAACAACGCTTTGTAACATAACGCAAACATCTAGAGGTCTAGGTAGAGACGTGTTCCGGCGTCGTTAAACATAGTGACTGTCGATCTCTACGAAGGTGGGTGATTCCTCCTGAGAGTCGGTGGCACTAATACGGACTTGTGCTCCCGCGTACCGTTGCGTATATTGGGAGACCCCTATAGGCATTTATCCTTTATCCATAGGAAGCCGTGTCGACCGCCCTACTGATCGCGATGCAGTGAACACAGCATTCACGAAGATCGACCACCCGTACCATAAAACGTATTCTGTGGTTTCGCGAAAGGTTTGGCACACCCTCTGCCTAGATCTCCAGAGCAGTTTCTTTTGGCCTTTTTCAAACTCTATAACTGAAAAAGTCCAACCGAGCATTTGTCACTTCGGGCTCGTTAATACATCGAAGGCGACTAGAGTCATCTTTAGCTTTTTCTCGACTCTTAAAACATGAAAAAGCAAGTTTGTGTCTAAAAGCGTCGTTAATAAAATTTATTTTAAACGGAACAAAATCACCTGTTATTCCCACGTTGATCTTTCAGTTGAAAAGTATGGAGCCCACCAACCAAGGAGGCAACCATGGCGGAAGTCCAAATCCCTTCTCCTCTTGGGGAGATGTTGGTGCGCCTCATATGGCGACATTGTCACTTCCAGGATTGACAATTGGCCTACCTGTATGGCTCTTTTCAACTAATGTAGTCCAGATCGCCACTAATCCTGAGCAATCGAATCAACAGTCAGACCAGTCTAGAACTACCCACCAGCCTTCCACTTCTTACAATACTTCCTCTGATCCTTCATCTTCGCAAGGTGGAGCTGGCAAAAGTCAACCTCCCAAGGAGAAGAAGGAAAAGAAGAAGAAAGAAAAGAAGCAGAAGGAGCCTATGGCGAAGGCAGCTGGGGGCAAGCAAAAGACAACTGACAAAAACCCACACACTGCACCGACCGGGCCTAAATCGCCATGTGTCATTTGCAAAGGGACCCACTTCCATCGTGATTGTCCTTGTATTCCCCGGATACTAAGGGACTGGTCCCCGAGGTTGCACAATCCGGTAGCATCAACCTCTGATAGTCATGTTGATTGCAGTCCGTCAACTAGCGAGAGTGAAGGACGAAGAGGGAGATCAAGATCACCCTGTGTATTGTGTGAAGGCAAGCATGCCATCCACAAATGTCCATTCTTAGATGAGGCCAAGAGAGTTTTGGAAGATCGTCCGGTTTCACCGTTACGACTTCCTCCTGGATACCAAAAACTCGCGCCTAATCCCTTGATAGTTGAAAATCCAGTTGACCCACTCAAGTGGTCAGCTGAAGTGTCGGTCATTGAGAATGAACCTACTGAATCCAGACCGGACGAAAGTCCAAAGGTCGATACGGCAGTTGACTCGGTTCTACCTTCAGAAGTTTCATCTTCAAATGACACCGTCGCCAAAGAGTCATCTTCATGCGACACCATCACTGAAGAGAATAAGGATGACACCATCCAGGTTCTTTTCATCAGCACCGACTCTGATGAGCGTCAGGGCAATGCGCCCATTCCTTTATCGCAGGAAGGAACATCATCAGGGTCATACCCGGCCGTATATTCGGTCCCACCACCAAGCAACCTGGTTGTATCCTTTGATTGGAATCAACTAGGCAGACCCCGGTTACCAGCTAGTGTACCATTCAGAATCATTGTCCAGATCTATAGAATGATCATGGCTGGTACTATCATTGATGAAGGGGCGTCTGTGAGTATCCTTTCCTCTGTTGCTTGGAAAGCACTGGGTTCCCCAGCGCTTTTACCTGAGTTAAGAAATCTCTCAGGTTTTGATAAAGGAACCAGTCGACCATTAGGAATCCTCCCCAATGTGCATGTTACATTGAAAGGGAAGACCGTTAATTTGAACGTGATGGTCGTCCAAGGACCCTTGGATTATAACCTACTCCTTGGACGTGACTATATTTATTGCATGGGAGCGATAGTCTCCTCACTCTTTAGAGTAATGTGTTTTCCACACGAAGGAAGGATGGTCAAGCTCGTAGACCAACTTTCATTTCCGGGATCTCGCATCGCAAATAGTCAAATACCATTCCTAAATGGTCTGTTCACACAAGATTCGCCTCCGCCCCCAGTCCTCCTTCCCGATGAGTGCGAGTGATTCGGAAAGAAAGACTGGAACCCAGGAGGCATGCACCCTGGTCTGCTTCGGGCAGAAGAAACCCTGGGTATAAGGTAGAATTTCCGCAGAAGAATATGACTAGTCCGTACCCCGTCCTTGGATGGAAGAGGGGTTGTTCTGGAATAGTATTCTTTTGTTAAAGTTATGTGTTTGGCAAAAGAGTCATTCACCTTTGTCTAAAGAGGTGGGCACTGCCCAAGTAGGAATTCCCTTATTGCAACAAGTAGTAACCATCTTTGGGGAAAAGCAAGCCTCACCCATCAAAACAAATGTTTTGGGGGATAAGTAGGGGCAGCCTCCAAAGAAGGAGATTATGTTGTTGTGACAGAGGGTAACCATCTTTGAGTAACCCAATGATAGACATCGCCGAAGAAAGAGATTGATTTGCGGCAGCAAATAGAACCCTCTTCGGATAATAAGAAAGAGACAAGCCTCCCTCAATAATACCAATGTTTTGTCTTTGAGTAGTGTTCTTCTCTTGTCACAAATAGCTGTTCGTTAAAAGTTGGGCCGACGGGAAGACTGAGTACTGCGTAAGACCCCTTAAAATAACGAGAAGACTAGTATCGTTAACATTCGATTGGCAAGATGACGAGTAGCTGTGAACACCCAAAGAAAAGCAGAGGTGGGGGAGAGGAGGGGCAGCCTCGAAATCCTACCCTATACCTGGGGGCATGCAAACTTTTGCAATGTGAGCGAGGGACGACTATTTATTTTTTAAATTTTTAGGTCCTCCCTTTAAACCTGTAGGTCTAACCCTTTAAACTCGTAGGATTAGCTGATTCTGACCTTGCATGAAGAAAGTCTGTGGGGCAAAGGTAAAACTTGCCAAAGTTGGAGCATAGCTTCGTGAGATAAAGCTCCTTAAAAAATAGCTATCTCACAGGAGGCGTTCTTATTCTATGACTGGTATATCGAGCAGTTTTAGCACATAGTTCACGCTCGTTAAAAAATAAACGCAAGATCCGAGCAGTTTTAGCGCATAGTTCATGCTCGTTAAAAAATAAACATAAGTTTATGAGCAAGTTTCCACCAAAGTTCAAGCTCATTAAAAAATGAACCTATCTCGGTAAATAACCATTGCGATCGTAGATTTATCAGCCTTAAAAGCCTTGGTCGTGTTTTCATCCATCACCTCCACTGTCATTTGGCCGGTCGTTCACCCCCATATGTGTGTTTACCCATTTTGAGGAGCATTTGCGAAGAGTGATTTCATCTAGCCATCCTTGTGACACTACCGTGATTGGAAAATTCCAAATTGTACCTGGAATCTGCTACTATCCTTGTTTATCACTCGTTCCTCAAAAGACGAGTCTTCTTTGAGCTCTTTTCACTGACTCGTAAAATATGAAAATTTTGCCGAGTCTTGGCCTTCCAGCTCGTTAAACGACCGGAACGCTATCCCTCCTCTAGATTTTAATCTTTTTGGACCTGAGGGATTATTGCACAAAAAGATCGAGCGCTTGTTTTGTTCGGCTCGTTAAAGCAATCGAAAATTCATCCCTTCTGTATTGTTTTATACTTTTTCGGACTTAAGGGATTAGATGACGAAAAAGGAATTCTGGAGTTGACTTTATGTACCTTTTCAGACTCTCTAAAAATGAAAAGGACCGAGTTTTCCTTGTCGTTAGACTCGTTAAATTCATTAAATAGCGACAAACTTGTCTTTAGACGAGAACGAGTTTCCCTATCGCTAAGCTCGTTAAATCATAGCGATGGGCTTGCCCGAAGGGCAGGTTATAGAACAAGCATATGTTATCCTCCTCAAGCTTGACAAAAATAAAGAGGTACTGGTCAGAAATGACTGGGGAAAAATTGGGAGAACATCAAAGCTTAATGGTAGCAAGTCGCTCTTGAACATGACACTTTTTCCTCCGTTCCACATCGGGTTGGGTTGTTTCATTCACCGGTCTCATCACCATGGTCTTCGCCAAACCATCCACATTTTGGGGTAATGCTACCGATCCATCGCATCAGTGTCGTTATATGTTCAAGAGAGGTCATTCTGAAAGTGTCAACCGTGTCCCATCCACTGCCATACATTATCCTTCATCCATTCATGATCGCCACCCTGAATCATATATCACAGTTTGTTTTCACCTCCACTAAAATCATTAGCTCCGTTCCATGTCATTGATGTGGGATTCATTAAGGCCCTCCTTTGACGGATTGCTTCTTGTCGACTTCAGCTCATTATCCAAGAAGTTGATCTAGGAACAACCCCATCAGTACTTTGAAGCTTGCATGCCTCAATGGCAAGTTTCTCACTTCCGGCGACAGGTATACATCAATGACCTTCGACCAGAAGATTTTGCGTGGCGTTCGACGCCAAGTCCTTTATTCACGCCACGTGAATTGTACTGCAGTACCTTGAGGGTCATTATCATTATCGGTGATTCCTCTCGCGCTTGTTAACGGTTTTCATCATTGACCGGTAATCAAGCGATGTCTTTCCATGTTCGACTTCAGCGAAATTCTCACATGGATCGACTTGTACTTAGAGTGAAGATCGAACGAGTTTGAAGACCCCGGATCTAGTTTCATCCATCCGGGCTGCGATACATATTCAGGAAATATAAAAGCATTTGTCATGTACATCATTGCAGCAGATGATCATCCTACTCAAAGGATGATAATTTCAGCAGAGAATTATCAGTAGACGATCGTCTGTTCTATGTACCAAAATGTATTTATAAAGCTGAGCATGGGAATGCCCGCCTCAGCTAGATCATGAAAACAAAATGAAAAATAATGTATTGTATTGTATTGTATTACAGGGCGCCTCCTCAGCACTGGAATGAACTTCGGACCCTCTAGATAAAGCATTTCACCCGATAAACGGCCTCATACTTTAGGGGGCAACTGTTATAGACATTTTTGTGCCTCGCAGCATGGAGCATGAAATGTCAATAATTACAGGGATCCTCAGTCCCTAAACATGTTGTTCTTACCCCTAGAAGAACAAGGTCAGCAAACCACAGCACTTCCCATCAGTTCTCCACCGGAAAACACTCAAAAACAGGCTATTTTTGGATCATGTCAGCTGCTCCACTAAGCATCTGCGCTGGAATGCAACTGCTCCTCCTTGTACCTGCGTTGAAAGTCAAATCTAATGAAGGCTACCTGCGCTGGGCGAGATTGGCCAAGTGGCACAGTCATTCTGCAAGGTGTCAATTGCCCAGGAAGCTTCCAAACTGACACTTGGTTCAAGGGATTCGCCCTGTGATGAGTAAGAGGTACTTGATCTCCATGTGTAAGCAAGGATCTCCAAGTGGACTCAAGAACTGAAGTTTAACTGAAGAGGGAGAGGACACAAGGCAGCTTTATGTCAGTCTCAAGCTGACTCATCCTTTCTTCTTCTATCCTATATATAGAGCTCTTCTATGAGGTCTAAGGAGGCTGGAATTTTGTGCAAAGTAAGGAAGTGCTGTTGGTTTACAGTTAGAGCTATTGGGTGATTGCTTTTATAGAGGTGAAGAGGAGATTTCTTGCTGCTGGGGAGGTGCTGCTGGATTGGAGCCATTGATGGTTGTAACCTTCTCAAAACCCTTTTACTTCTATCAATAAAGCTTTGAATGTTCTCCTATATACTTGTATTGCATTGATGTATTGTATTTACTTGTATATCTGATTCACTCTAATCCATGCATCAGTTATGAGTACATGTTTCTTGTAGTTTTCCTTCTCTTGTTTGTGCAGGATCTTTGTGTAGCTGGACCGGCAAAGGGAGCAAGGAGCTGGGAACAAGAGACAAAGAGAGAGGATAGGATCGACAAAAGCGAAAGAGTCCGATTGGTCAATCTTTTCTTCCTTCTCTGTACTTTCATAAAGGAAAACATCAAAGCTTTACTCCTGTACTCAGCATTGTGGGCTTACCGAACCTCGGTAAAGAACGCCACTGGGTTCACACCATTCCAATTGGTGTATGGCCTGGAGGCAGTCTTACCGATCCAGTGCGAAATTTCGTCTCTTAAACTCGCAATTGACCTCCTCCCCGGAACCTCAGAAGAAGAGGCTCGTTTCTTGGAATTGATCCAGTTGGATGAAAACCGTCGTGACGCCGCTTTGGCGAACGAAGCCCATAAGAAACGAGTCAAAGCACAGTTGGACAAGAATGTCAAACCTCGTATCTTCTCTGAGGGTGACTTGGTTTTGCTTTACGACCAAGAATCCGAAGAGTGACTGGTGTTTACCCATTTTGAGGAGCATTTGCGAAGAGTGATTTCATCTAGCCATCCTTGTGACACTACCGTGATTGGAAAATTCCAAATTGTACCTGGAATCTGCTACTATCCCTGTTTATCACTCGTTCCTCAAAAGACGAGTCTTCTTTGAGCTCTTTTCACTGACTCGTAAAATATGAAAAGTTTGCCGAGTCTTGGCCTTCCAGCTCGTTAAACGACTGGAATGCTATCCCTCCTCTAGATTTTAATCTTTTTGGACCTGAGGGATTATTGCACAAAAAGATCGAGCGCTTGTTTTGTTCGGCTCGTTAAAGCAATCGAAAATTCATCCCTTCTGTATTGTTTTATACTTTTTCGGACTTAAGGGATTAGATGACGAAAAAGGAATTCTGGAGTTGACTTTATGTACCTTTTCAGACTCTCTAAAAATGAAAAGGACCGAGTTTTCCTTGTCGTTAGACTCGTTAAAATGATTAAATAGCGACAAACTTGTCTTTAGACGAGAACGAGTTTCCCTATCGCTAAGCTCGTTAAATCATAGCGATGGGCTTGCCCGAAGGGCAGGTTATAGAACAAGCATATGTTATCCTCCTCAAGCTTGGCAAAAATAAAGAGGTACTGGTCAGAAATGACTGGGGAAAAATTGGGAGAACATCAAAGCTTAATGGTAGCAAGTCGCTCTTGAACATGACACTTTTTCCTCCGTTCCACATCGGGTTGGGTTGTTTCATTCACCGGTCTCATCACCATGGTCTTCGCCAAACCATCCACATTTTGGGGTAATGCTACCGATCCATCGCATCAGTGTCGTTATATGTTCAAGAGAGGTCATTCTGAAAGTGTCAACCATGTCCCATCCACTGCCATACATTATCCTTCATCCATTCATGATCGCCACCCTGAATCATATATCACAGTTTGTTTTCACCTCCACTAAAATCATTAGCTTCGTTCCATGTCATTGATGTGGGATTCATTAAGGCCCTCCTTTGACGGATCGCTTCTTGTCGACTTCAGCTCATTATCCAAGAAGTTGATCTAGGAACAACCCCATCAGTACTTTGAAGCTTGCATGCCTCAATGGCAAGTTTCTCACTTCCGGCGACAGGTATACATCAATGACCTTCGACCAAAAGATTTTGCGTGGCGTTCGACGCCAAGTCCTTTATTCACGCCACGTGAATTGTACTGCAGTACCTTGAGGGTCATTATCATTATCGGTGATTCCTCTCACGCTTGTTAACGGTTTTCATCATTGACCGGTAATCAAGCGATGTCTTTCCATGTTCGACTTCAGCGAAATTCTCACATGGATCGACTTGTACTTAGAGTGAAGATCGAACGAGTTTGAAGACCCCGGATCTAGTTTCATCCATCCGGGCTGCGATACATATTCAGGAAATATAAAAGCATTTGTCATGTACATCATTGCAGCAGATGATCATCCTACTCAAAGGATGATAATTTCAGCAGAGAATTATCAGTAGACGATCGTCTGTTCTATGTACCAAAATGTATTTATAAAGCTGAGCATGGGAATTCCCGCCTCAGCTAGATCATGAAAACAAAATAAAAAATAATGTATTGTATTGTATTGTATTACAGGGCGCCTCCTCAGCACTGGAATGAACTTCGGACCCTCTAGATAAAGCATTTCACCCGATAAACGGCCTCATACTTTAGGGGGCAACTGTTATAGACATTTTTGTGCCTCGCAGCATGGAGCATGAAATGTCAATAATTACAGGGATCCTCAGTCCCTAAACATGTTGTTCTTACCCCTAGAAGAACAAGGTCAGCAAACCACAGCACTTCCCATCAGTTCTCCACCGGAAAACACTCAAAAACAGGCTATTTTTGGATCATGTCAGCTGCTCCACTAAGCATCTGCGCTGGAATGCAACTGCTCCTCCTTGTACCTGTGCTGAAAGTCAAATCTAATGAAGGCTACCTGCGCTGGGCGAGATTGGCCAAGTGGCACAATCATTCTGCAAGGTGTCAATTGCCCAGGAAGCTTCCAAACTGACACTTGGTTCAAGGGATTCGCCCTGTGATGAGTAAGAGGTACTTGATCTCCATGTGTAAGCAAGGATCTCCAAGTGGACTCAAGAACTGAAGTTTAACTAAAGTGGGAGAGGACACTAGTCAGCTTTATGCCAGCCTCAAGCTGACTCATCCTTTCTCCATATCTCCTATATATAGAGCTCTTCTATGAGGTCTAAGGGGGCTGGAATTTTGTGCAAAGCAAGGAAGTGCTGTTGGTTTACAGTTAGAGCTATTGGGTGATTGCTTTTATAGAGGTGAAGAGGAGATTTCTTGCTGCTGGGGAGGTGCTGCTGGATTGGAGCCATTGATGGTTGTAACCTTCTCAGAACCCTTTTACTTCTATCAATAAAGCTTTGAATGTTCTCCTATATACTTGTATTGCATTGATGTATTGTATTTACTTGTATATCTGATTCACTCTAATCCATGCATCAGTTATGAGTACATGTTTCTTGTAGTTTTCCTTCTCTTGTTTGTGCAGGATCTTTGTGTAGCTGGACCGGCAAAGGGAGCAAGGAGCTGGGAACAAGAGACAAAGAGAGAGGATAGGATCGACAAAAGCGAAAGACTCCGGTTGGTCAATCTTTTCTTCCTTCTCTGTACTTTCATAAAGGAAAACATCAAAGCTTTACTTTCAGTTGTTGCTAAGGACTGTCACCCTTAGAGTAGGGATAGGGTCATCCGAGTAAAGCTTTAACGGATAAAGGCAAAAACTCCAATCAACTAGGAAGCAAGAAGAAACAAAACAAAGGGAAGAAGAAGAAACAGGGTGAGTCATCCCCTCAAAAAACTTCTTCAAACCCTCCTGGGCAAGGGAAACAATTTTATCCATGCCAGATATGCAATGAAAATCATTCGACAAAGAACTGTCCGTTCAAAGCTGAGTTAAAGAGGTTCTTTAAAAGTTCCCAAACTTCAGCTGTGTTGACTGATCCATTCCCCACCCCAGGTCAAAATATGGTTGATAGTGGAAATGCTTCCCCGTCTCAAGTGCTTATGTTGTCGGTTTCTAAGCAAAATGATGCTTTGATCTCGACCAGGAATAAAGATTATGGGAATCCGCCGGTGTCGAACGACAAAGGGAAAGATCAACCCAGTAGTTCGACAACAACTTCGGCAGAAGTTGTACCCCCCCTCACGCATGAATTAACAATAAAGCCACCTAAGGGAGTAGTACACAAGTCGACATTTAATCCTCGTGCCAGAGCGGCGCAGCATTATAACATAGTAGAAGATTTGGCCCAATCACCATCTGCTATGTCGACTCTTGAGGTACTGCAAAATTGTCCATCCCAAAGGCAGGCATTGTTATCAGCAATTGGTGGAGTGGATCCTAAAGATTCCAATCTTGTATCCTTTGATCACAAAGGATATGATCCTCAGTTACCAGCGCAACTAGCTTTCCTTATTCAAGTGAAAGCACTCAACAAAACTGTTCATAGAACGATTATTGATGAGGGAGCCTCGACATGTATCATGTCGATGAGTTGCTGGAAAACTCTTGGATCTCCAACCTTGTCGCGATCTTCGACGACATTGAAAGCATTTGACGGTAGGACGTACACTCCGTACGGTATCCTAAATAACTTTAAGGTTGAACTAGGAGGAAAAACAGTGGAAATTGATGTTGAAGTCATTGATGGCAATCTTGACTATAACATCCTACTGGGAAGACCATGGATATATGCCATGGCAGCTGTAGTGTCGACATATTTTAGGAAGATCGCATTCCCGTTTGAAGGAGGGATTACGGTCGTCGACCAGCAGAATTTCCTCCCTAATGGTTCACAAGTTACTGGAAGCATTCCCATGATCCATGCGAGTGACCATTCAATGCAAGATATCGGAGTAGGCTTGCTGAAAGATCCCACAATGATGGGAACTTTCGCGTTGCCACCTCCTTTCCATGTAGGGGATATCCCGTTTGTAGCAACATGCAACATGGTATCTTCTTCGAAAGTCGCAGGAGACAAAGTCGTCATGGATTACCAAGTGGTTTTGCCACCTAGCCCCATAGAAATATTGTAGCAATCAATGTTTCAGGCATGGGAGGCGAGCCCAAATCAACGCTCGTCAAGCGTTTGGGTAGATAGGTCTGGAGGATATGGTACCCCATTAGATCCATGGTCAAAAGTTCATGGGACTGACGAAGGAATATTACAATCAATGATGATTGAGGGGGCACCATGGAATGATCACCACCATCGTTCCCTTCTTCCAGAGTGTGAAGAAGAAACTCATCACGACTTATATCACCCTTCAGTGTTTGAATTCCTAACAAATACTGTAAATACGGTGGATTCAGAGCGAAACCTATCCAATATTGAAGAGACCGTAGCCATAAAGATCTCGACAAAATCTGATGTTGTAGAGAATATTCATGTCGGCAAAAGTTGTTCCCCTTCAGAACTGGAAATATATGGTGCTCTCTTTCGCGAATTTAGAGATGTCTTTGCATGGTCATATGATGAAATGCCAGGCATTGACTCGAGCATAGTTGAACATGAAATTAAAATGTACCCTGATGTCAAACCAGTAAGACAACGGCTTCGACAGGTTCACCCCAAGAAAGCCGCTGCCATTAAGGCAGAAGTTGAAAAACTTCTCCATGCTGGATTCATCTACCCAGTTCCTCTAACCGATTGGGTATCGAATATTGTCCCTGTTATGAAAAAACAAGGGACGATAAGAGTGTGCGTCGACTATAGGGATGTAAACCAAGCTTGTCCAAAGGACAACTACCCTACACCCTTCATCGACCAGATAATTGATGAATGCGCCGGATGTGAAATCTTTTCCTTTATGGATGGATTTTCCGGGTATAATCAAATAAATATCCGCCCACAGGACCAGTCTAAGACTGCATTTATTTGTCCGTGGGGCACATTCGCTTATCGAAAATTACCCTTTGGTTTAAAGAACGCAGGGGCGACGTTTCAGAGGGCAATGAATTATGCCTTCCATGACATCAAGAACATCGTTCAACCTTACCTCGACGATCTTCCGGCTCATTCGCGGAAGCGGACTGATCATCCGCGGCATTTGAGAGCAATATTTCTACGTTGCCGACACTACAAGATAAGACTCAATCCGCACAAGTGTGTGTTTTGCGTCGGTTCTGGTCATTTACTTGGCTTTGTAGT
Organism: Pinus tabuliformis; assembly: GCA_031772625.1. Classification (NCBI taxonomy): domain Eukaryota; kingdom Viridiplantae; phylum Streptophyta; class Pinopsida; order Pinales; family Pinaceae; genus Pinus; species Pinus tabuliformis. The sequence goes on from CM062820.1 coordinate 1,639,058,080, forward strand.
CTCTAAGGATGGGATTCGTTTCGACCCCTGTAAGGTTCAGGCAATCATTAATTTGCCTCCACCTTCAAATTTGCTTCAGATTCAGAAACTCCAAGGGAAAGCAAACTTTCTGAGGAGGTTCATTCCAAATTACGCAGAACTTGCCAAAGGTTATACTCGTCTTTTGAAAAAGGATGTACCTTTTGTCTGGGACCAGGTTGCGCAAGCTTCCTTTGACGCTCTGAAAGATTCTCTAGTAAGAGCATCATTAATGTACGCCCCGGACTATCAAAGAGATTTTAACCTGTATCTAGCTGCAGCAGATACGACCATTGCGATGGTCTTAGTGCAAGAAGTCGATGGAATTGAACATCCTATTTATTATTTAAGTAAAAACTTAAATGACACAGAAAGTAAATATTCCTATGTTGAAAAACTAGCGCTTGCTGTTGTTCAAGCGATTCAAAGGTTTCGACATTATATCCTCTTTAGGAAAACTACCATTCTGTCAGATTGCAACCCCATGACGTATATACTGTCGCGACAGTTGCTTGGGGGCAAATATTCGAAATGGATAGCGATCCTTCAAGAGTTTGATCTGGATTTTGTAAAATCCAAATCAAAGAAAGCTCTAGTTTTCGCGGAATTATTGTGCGATCTCCCATCGTCGTCCAACGATGAAACATCAGAAGAGTCAATCGTGGATGAAAATTTGTTTCTGATATCAGTAAGCGATGAGTGGTATGGAGACATCATTATTTATCTCCAAACCCAAAAATTTAGGCCTAATACCTCACACTCGGAACGGAAGCGTATACGATACCAATCTAAAGACTACATGATCGTCGGTGATACACTTTACCGTCGTGGTGTCGATACGGTTCTGAGGAGGTGCCTTACCCATGAGGAGGCCGAAAAAGCCCTGAATGATTGTCATTCAGGCGCGTGCGGGGGGCATCAATCTGGATATGCAACAGCACAAAGAATCTTACGAGCAGGATATTTCTGGCCAACTATGTTTAAAGATTGCATAATAGCTGTCAGAAGTTGCCATGCGTGTCAGATCTTTGATAGCAAAACCAGGAGACCGCCCGCACCTTTGCAGCCTATAGTTGCTGTTGGGCCTTTCGCCAAGTGGGGCATCGATTTCATGCAATGTAAACCCACCTCGACCGGGGGGCATGGGTATATTATAGTCGTTGTTGACTATTTTACCAAATGGGCCGAGGCGATGCCTACATTGGATAACACTGGTGAAACAGCTGCCCTTTTCTTTTTTAATCATGTAGTCGCCAGGTTCGGCGTTCCGCAGGCTATAGTGACAGATCATGGATCACATTTTCGCAATCACATGATGGTTGAGTTAGCTGCCAAACTAGGGCTATCGCACGATAGCTCTACCCCGTATTATCCACAAGCCAACGGACAAGTTGAGGCAATCAACAAAGTCCTGAAGCGTATGTTGCAAAGGATGATCGAGGTTCACAAAAGAAGATGGCACCTACTCCTGTACTCAGCATTGTGGGCTTACCGAACCTCGGTAAAGAACGCCACTGGGTTCACACCATTCCAATTGGTGTATGGCCTGGAGGTAGTCTTACCGATCCAGTGCGAAATTTCGTCTCTTAAACTCGCAATTGACCTCCTCCCCGGAACCTCAGAAGAAGAGGCTCGTTTCTTGGAATTGATCCAGTTGGATGAAAACCGTCATGACACCGCTTTGGCGAACGAAGCCCATAAGAAACGAGTCAAAGCACAGTTCGACAAGAATGTCAAACCTCGTATCTTCTCTGAGGGTGACTTGGTTTTGCTTTACGACCAAGAATCCGACAAATTAGGAGCAGGAAAATTTAAGTCCTTATGGATGGGTCCTTATATTGTTAAAAGGGTGTTAGCAAAAGGAGCCTACGAGTTAATGGATTATGACGGGATACCACTGGCGCAACCCCGCAACGGGTTGTACCTCAAGCGTTACTATGCCTGAATAGTAACCTGAGTGCTTTTGTTGTATTTTGTTTTCGCTAAAGTGTTTGTTTCGGTTTAGTAATCCACTCTTCTCGTTTGTTGCAGATGTCGGATTTCTCTGAGACATATGTAGGATATGCCGACGGGGCGAGTCGTAGTACGCGGAATTTTTCCTCCGCAGCCTTGGCCATTTTTGATCCAAGCGGCGAGTTAGTGAGTTTCAGAGGTGTGTGTATTGGGCAGTCAACGAACAACATCGCTGAGTATAGCGCGTTGATTGAACTCCTCTCTGATACCATCGCTCATGGTATACGCCGACTAATTGTTAGGCTAGACTCACAGCTTGTGATACTACAACTCACTGGTATATATTCAGTCCGCAATCCAGCTATTTATCGAATGTTTCTAAGGGTTAAGATTTTGGAAAGAGAGTTTGATTCAATTCAATACCAACATATTTCCAGAAACTTGAACACATTAACAGATTCATTAGCAAACTATGTATTAGATAGACATTTACGACATATATAAAAAGAGATGCATCGGTGCTAATGCAAGTGGATCACAAATAAACCATAATAAACCCCGAAAATCAAAATATATAAAGCTGTTTATAGTTTGTACATGATGTACTGTAATCAAAACAAAATTGGTCGTAGGACCTAGAACTCAAAAAGATGCTAGGGGGCACCCTAGCCTAGTGGTGCTCATGAAAGTACGTCACGGTCTGTGCAATCATGCGCAAGAGACGAGTCCATCGTCTAGGCACGCCAATAGTGTGCCACTGCAACTGTAAAGGTAACTCGTCAATCTGTACATCCGGAAGACCACGAGTAAGGCTCTCGACCTGCTCCTGCACAGCTGCAAGTATCTCAGTATCACCAAGGTCGCGAATGACAACTCGCCTAGCAGGCTCTGCTGCTGGGGCAGCAACTGGCGATCGTGGACGAGCTGCTGAACGAACAGGACCAACATTTGCATGCACCCAAGAGTTTGATCAGTTTTGCACAATAACATCATGAGTAAAAACAATAAACAGTAACATGGTCAAAGATTTTACCAATAGCGCCCCATTGCTCGCCATCCGGTAGCACCAAGTCCGGATCACCTCGGTAGTCCATACCCACATATGGATACTCAGAAAACACCATCTCCTAACGCTCGAACCACCTAAAGAAGGCCTCAGTAAAAGTAATCTGAGGTTGACCAGCATGTCGGGACATGTGGTCAACCCACCTCTGCATGCGTGGCTCGGTCGGAGAAGGCAAGTCAAGTATGATGTACTGAGGCTGCATCAGTGGGATTTTCTCCAAGGCAAAGGAAGTCAGAATAGAACCAAATCCAAAGTTCTTCAGCTTCCCGTCCTTTACCTTGGTCAATTGACTTTTCATCTGAACAAGTACTGCATCACACCAGTTAAACACTTTCGGTTGGAGACACTCCAAGGCGTGCTGCATATAAGATCTGTTGGCAACATGTAAAGCTGCGCTACTGGCCATCCTACCAATGGTAAACAGAATGGATCTAAGAGACCTGTCAGTGATGTCACGGATATTGATCTTGCCGTCTTTGCTCGGCTGTGAACCTTCCCGGCAATACTGACGGATATAGTCTCTGGTGGAATTAGTCCCTCGAGCCGTACCTGACAAAGAAAGGGGGGCACCCCGCCTTGACAACCCAGTCAAGAAGTACATGTCCTCTATGGTCAAAGGGATGGTTTTCCCCCTAATCTGGAATACTTGGTTAACAGGATCCCAAGCATCAAGCATATACTGCAGTAAAGAAATCTGTGCTCTCATGCTAGAGATACGGAAGAACTTCAGTAGGCCACAGTTCCGAAGCGCGTTCACCGTGACTGGGTCATGGAGTGCAACCATGTCCTCTGCTTCATGTTCTCGTTCTCGCCATGTAAGGGACATTTTGTTCAAAGTTCCCTGCAAGCAAACAAGAGAAGGAGTAAGTTCCTAATTTTGATGAAAAACTGGCGAAAAATCATCAAAAATCACATGCAGGATCAGTTTTTCTAGGCCCAGCACAGGCAGAGAGTCTCTCCCTTGCGCTGAGGCGCAGTCTGCCTTAAGACCACCTGAAATACAGTGCAAGTTTCGAAAGGAGAACCTGCGCTAATGCCAGGGCGCCTTGATGAAACCCCTGAGGCTCAGAAACCCTGAAAAATGTGCATGAAACTGAAAAAGGAAACCATGAAAGTGAAGGGCTAAAGTTTAGCTCCTACCTGGTCCAAACGGCGCCGAAAATCGTCCACAGAATCTCCCGAAATCAACTGGTGAAAATCAAGGAAGAGAAGGCACCTCCAGAGCTCCAACAAGCAAAATGCAAATGAAATGGTAAATGAGAGGTAAAAACACCTTTTTATGACTTTTTACACAATTTAAAGTTAAATATTAGGGTTATAATCTCATTTTCATGCAAATATTGTCCATTTCTAACAAAATTTGTTGTAGCAATTCATGGTGAAGTACTACATTTGAAAAGAGAAAAGCTAGTAAAAGTAAAAAATCAAATTTGACCATGAATCGAGCAGTTTTACCACGGAATTTATGCTCGTTAAAAAATAGAAAAGTGTGAGCAAAAGTTTCCACCAGAGTTCAAGCTCATTAAAAAATGAACCTATCTCGGTAAATAACCATTGCGATCGTAGATTTATCAGCCTTAAAAGCCTTGGTCGTGTTTTCATCCATCACCTCCACTGTCATTTGGCCGGTCGTTCACCCCCATATGTGTGTTTACCCATTTTGAGGAGCATTTGCGAAGAGTGATTTCATCTAGCCATCCTTGTGACACTACCGTGATTGGAAAATTCCAAATTGTACCTGGAATCTGCTACTATCCCTGTTTATCACTCATTCCTCAAAAGACGAGTCTTCTTTGAGCTCTTTTCACTGACTCGTAAAATATGAAAAGTTTGCCAAGTCTTGGCCTTCCAGCTCGTTAAACGACCGGAACGCTATCCCTCCTCTAGATTTTAATCTTTTTGGACCTGAGGGATTATTGCACAAAAAGATCGAGCGCTTGTTTTGTTCGGCTCGTTAAAGCAATCGAAAATTCATCCCTTCTGTATTGTTTTATACTTTTTCGGACTTAAGGGATTAGATGACGAAAAAGGAATTCTGGAGTTGACTTTATGTACCTTTTCAGACTCTCTAAAAATGAAAAGGACCGAGTTTTCCTTGTCGTTAGACTCGTTAAAATGATTAAATAGCGACAAACTTGTCTTTAGACGAGAACGAGTTTCCCTATCGCTAAGCTCGTTAAATCATAGCGATGGGCTTGCCCGAAGGGCAGGTTATAGAACAAGCATATGTTATCCTCCTCAAGCTTGACAAAAATAAAGAGGTACTGGTCAGAAATGACTGGGGAAAAATTGGGAGAACATCAAAGCTTAATGGTAGCAAGTCGCTCTTGAACATGACACTTTTTCCTTCGTTCCACATCGGGTTGGGTTGTTTCATTCACCGGTCTCATCACCATGGTCTTCGCCAAACCATCCACATTTTGGGGTAATGCTACCGATCCATCGCATCAGTGTCGTTATATGTTCAAGAGAGGTCATTCTGAAAGTGTCAACCGTGTCCCATCCACTGCCATACATTATCCTTCATCCATTCATGATCGCCACCCTGAATCATATATCACAGTTTGTTTTCACCTCCACTAAAATCATTAGCTCCGTTCCATGTCATTGATGTGGGATTCATTAAGGCCCTCCTTTGACGGATCGCTTCTTGTCGACTTCAGCTCATTATCCAAGAAATTGATCTAGGAACAACCCCATCAGTACTTTGAAGCTTGCATGCCTCAATGGCAAGTTTCTCACTTCCGGCGATAGGTATACATCAATGACCTTCGACCAGAAGATTTTGCGTGGCGTTCGACGCCAAGTCCTTTATTCACGCCACGTGAATTGTACTGCAGTACCTTGAGGGTCATTATCATTATCGGTGATTCCTCTCGCGCTTGTTAACGGTTTTCATCATTGACCGGTAATCAAGCGATGTCTTTCCATGTTCGACTTCAGCGAAATTCTCACATGGATCGACTTGTACTTAGAGTGAAGATCGAACGAGTTTGAAGACCCCGGATCTAGTTTCATCCATCCGGGCTGCGATACATATTCAGGAAATATAAAAGCATTTGTCATGTACATCATTGCAGCAGATGATCATCCTACTCAAAGGATGATAATTTCAGCAGAGAATTATCAGTAGACGATCGTCTGTTCTATGTACCAAAATGTATTTATAAAGCTGAGCATGGGAATGCCCGCCTCAGCTAGATCATGAAAACAAAATGAAAAATAATGTATTGTATTGTATTGTATTACAGGGCGCCTCCTCAGCACTGGAATGAACTTCGGACCCTCTAGATAAAGCATTTCACCCGATAAACGGCCTCATACTTTAGGGGGCAACTGTTATAGACATTTTTGTGCCTCGCAGCATGGAGCATGAAATGTCAATAATTATAGGGATCCTCAGTCCCTAAACATGTTGTTCTTACCCCTAGAAGAACAAGGTCAGCAAACCACAGCACTTCCCATCAGTTCTCCACCGGAAAACACTCAAAAACAGGCTATTTTTGGATCATGTCAGCTGCTCCACTAAGCATCTGCTCTGGAATGCAACTGCTCCTCCTTGTACCTGCGCTGAAAGTCAAATCTAATGAAGGCTACCTGCGCTGGGCGAGATTGGCCAAGTGGCACAGTCATTCTGCAAGGTTTCAATTGCCCAAGAAGCTTCCGAACTGACACTTGGTTCAAGGGATTCGCCCTGTGATGAGTAAGAGGTACTTGATCTCCATGTGTAAGCAAGGATCTCCAAGTGGACTCAAGAACTGAAGTTTAACTAAAGTGGGAGAGGACACTAGTCAGCTTTATGCCAGCCTCAAGCTGACTCATCCTTTCTCCATATCTCCTATATATAGAGCTCTTCTATGAGGTCTAAGGAGGCTGGAATTTTATGCAAAGCAAGGAAGTGCTGTTGGTTTACAGTTAGAGCTATTGGGTGATTGCTTTTATAGAGGTGAAGAGGAGATTTCTTGCTGCTGGGGAGGTGTTGCTGGATTGGAGCCATTGATGGTTGTAACCTTCTCAGAACCCTTTTACTTCTATCAATAAAGCTTTGAATGTTCTCCTATATACTTGTATTGCATTGATGTATTGTATTTACTTGTATATCTGATTCACTCTAATCCATGCATCAGTTATGAGTACATGTTTCTTGTAGTTTTCCTTCTCTTGTTTGTGCAGGATCTTTGTGTAGCTGGACCGGCAAAGGGAGCAAGGAGCTGGGAACAAGAGACAAAGAGAGAGGATAGGATCGACAAAAGCGAAAGACTCCGGTTGGTCAATCTTTTCTTCCTTCTCTGTACTTTCATAAAGGAAAACATCAAAGCTTTACTTTCAGTTGTTGCTAAGGACTGTCACCCTTAGAGTAGGGATAGGGTCATCCGAGTCGGATACTTTTCCCCACAACACCTAACCCCCTTATTTATGTAGTAAGATCGAGTCATAACTATAGTTAAGTAAAGAGTCAATAAATCCCATATTAATAATTGTAAGTGGTTAACCTGCATTTAATGATGGGACCACAGTTAGTTGCAAATGGGCCATGGTATTAGATAGATAGTATTAATAAGAACCGTGGTATTGCTCCATGGTATTGCATGTACGAATCATATATAAACGATAGAGACTCCCTGCGAGGGGCATCATGTCTTATTTTGTAATCGAGCTCAGCTCTATTGGAGGTTGCCCCCTCGAAGAGGAAAGTGAACATTGCTTTCTGAATAATAAAATACTTGTTGTTGTTTCTCATTGTTCTATGTTCTGGGTATATTTCTTCGCATATTTGGAATTCTGGTATACTCTTGCAGGTTAAGAGCATAACAAACAGGTCTCCAATGGATAGAGGGGTCTGATTAGGGCTAGGCTAGATTTGTAGCATTTGGTTGATGGACTCTGGTGTAATGGTAAATAAAAACTCTTGGTTTGGGGCAATAATAGCCCTTTGGCTAGGGATATAACAGGCATGACAAAAATGTACTATATCAGGGAATTGGTGGACTCATGGAAATGTGTATTTGGGTAAATTGGATTCCCATAGGTGGATGTCATCTGCATGGTTTAGAAATATATCCTTACTCCAACAGTGGAGCTTTAGAAAGTTGGTTGAGGTAGCAGTGTCTTTTATTTGGAAATCCATGTCTGCTAGTGCCAAATGGTCTATGTCCAAGTGAGGGTTTGATAGAGGTATCACATTTATAGAAGTCTGTGTAGCCATTTTTTAGGGGGAAAGGTGTGAATTAGGCTTATGCAGGCTATAGAAGTGAAAATTTGAAAACTCTGGTGGAGTAAAAGGGTAATTTGTAGTTTGAAAAATAGAGGTTTGGGTATTCAGGTGGAAATACTCTCAAATTCAGAGAAAATTAATTAATGTTTGAATTGACTGTATGTTTTCACATTTGAGAGGGTCGTTCTGGTTTGTTCTCAAAATATCTAGAAATTGGTGTTTCAGGCTACAAACTGGTTTAGGTGACTGTAGAGGGTAAGGTTGCTTTAGTTGTGCACTGGATGGCTGAATTTGTCGTCCCGAGTGTGTTTGGAAGGTAATCAGTGTTGAAATTCGGTTACAGATGCTCAAGGTGGCGTAGGAAGGCTTAGGAAGATTTCACAGTGAAAATGAGCGAAAAGAGTCAAAATGGGCATCTTCAGCCTTTTAACTGGCAACGGTTACAATTTGGCGGGGAATTCATAATGAACAGTGGATGGTTTAGCTTTTGGTGGGGAGGCGGTTTCAGGGGCCATCACACTACTTTTGGTAGTCGGGCAGTATTTCTCTGAGAGCACACGATTTTGCCCGAAGCTGCCACGTAGCCGAGAAGAGCTCGAGAAAAATCGCGAATCTTGCGTGCTCTGGGGTTGGTAAAGATCGGAAAAAGAATTAGCGCGATATGGATGCGCACCATCAGATCTGGGGATGAAATATATAATGGTTTTCATGTGGTAAAACAGCACAGAGGGAATAGGGGTGGAGATTTGCGGGGCCCGGGGAATTAATTACAATTAATTGTAATTAATTAATGAATAAAGTGGGGATTAAAATACAATGAGTGGGATTAATAAAGTGGGACCAAGGTTGAATGTGGCGGGGTTTTCTTAACCGCACCAAGGGTGGTGGGTTAAAAGGGTTTATGTCGGGGAGTTAATTAAATAATGCGGTGGGGAATAGAACTTAGGATAAAGGGTTTTTATGGGTTTTTAGGGAAATTAATGAGGGGGAAGAGGATTTTTTCAATGGGGAGTGGGTTTCACACTAGGGAAAAGGGGTTTTGCATGGTGGGGTGACCTTTGGAGGGTAATTTTCTTGGGAAATGTGTGAAACCAAGGGGTAAGGGTCAAAATGAAGGGAAAATGGTATATTCATAAGAAATGATGGGATAATGGGGAAATTAGTAAGTATGTAGTGAGGAATGAAATGAAATGAGGGCAAGTTAATTAAATCAGCTTGTGAACATCCTTTCACTTTCATTACTACTCCTGCACACTGAAACATAGGATTAAGCCTGATAAATGTGCTTATGCTTTAACAACCTTGTACTTCTGCAATCTTTCTTGTACCTACCCTTTACTTACCCTAACCTTTTTTCTTCACTTTATTGGGTGCATTTAAGCTAGCAGACCCTTTCTTTCCTTTTATTTTGACAAGTAAACTATCTACTTCTAACATTATAACTTCCAATGGCTCAAATTAAGCTTATGAACACATTTTTATTTCTCTACCTAACTACTGATCTGCCAAGATTAAATAGTTTGGCTAGATCTTTATTATATATCTATAAACATGAAATTTAAAGCATGAATTAGTCAAGATTAAGCTATTTTACTATCATGGGTTGTGGCATTTATGACAAGCTGCATACAACCATTATTTTGCACATAAAAGTAAAAGCAATGGCACTTGAATCTTCACACTTTCATGATCTGTTTTTGTTTGAGGTTCATATTTTTCACTTTTTTGATATTTTCTTTTTCTTTTTGTCCTTTGATTATTCTTTTAGGACATACCCTCTTTACATTTTTTTATTTTTAATAGGGAAAACATTTTGCAGAAAGCAAAAGTATGTACAATATTACAATACTAACCATAGCCAACTCAAAATTATGAATCCTATTATTATAGGACCCTAACAAAAACAACATCCAGACGTACTCTTCCTATCAACAACATTTCTTACCCAGTCAACGTCTATGTATCCATGAAGTTGAATATCTCAGACCAAGTGTGATAGTCCCATGAAAATATATCAAAATGTGTTTGGCAGTGATCCATTGTGCATGGAGAGGTTCAATCATGAATTGTCTCAATGTATTCACTACATAGCATATGTCTGGATGGGTGTTCACTAGGAACATCAGAGCCCCAATCAACTATCTATACTCAGATATTCTCCAAATCGGGTACTGCATCTTCTCCACATAACTTCTTGAAGTTGATTTCCATTGGTGTGGGTAGTGACTTTCATTCACTCATTCCAAATATTTCCAACAACTTCAAAGCATATCTCACCGGGTCTTTGCCACACCTCAAGGCCTGGAAAGTAGTGCATGAATCCAAGATCCTTCATCCTGAATTCATAGGCTAGCTCCCTTTTACACTCAATAATCAGGGACACACTTCCTATCAAGAATAGATCATCAACATATAAAACCAAAATCAATGGCATACATTGGATTACCTTGAAGTAGAGGTTGGGATCGGCATTACTTCTTGTGAATCCCAACTTTACCAAATAATTGTCTATGTGTGTGTACCATGCTCTAGGGGCTTGCTTCAAACCCTACTATGCCTTCTTCAATATACAAATGTGTTTCCTTTGGTCCTCTACTTCAGATCCTTGTGGTTTCTCAACGTACAATTCTTCCTGCAACATACCATGGAGGAATGTTGTCTTTACGTCCATCTAATTAAGAGTCCATCCTTGACATGCGGCAAGGGAAAATATTGAAATAATGGTTGTATATTGAGCCACAAGTGCAAATATATCATCATAATCTTCTCCCTCTTTATGGTAGAATCCTCAAGCCACGAACCTTGCCTTGTATTTCTCAATGCTATCATCAACTCCATTCTTGATCTTGAATAGCCACTTTGAAGTCACCATAGATTTCCCCTTCAATCTCGGCACAACATCCCATACATCATCCTTCATAATCGATTCATATTTTTTTCCATAGCATCTTTCCAAACATGTTATTTACGGCTTCTTCGAATGTGGGAGGTTAAACTTGAATCATAGTGCTCATGGCTACAACATATCCCTAATACCTACATGGCTTCTTCCTTTCTCTAAATGATCTTTGAACAGGAGCTCGTCTCTCATCATCCTGTAATGTGTCTTGAAGCCAAAGTGGCCTCTTCCTAGTGGGAGGATCACATGGAGGAGTATCTAAGAGATCCATGAGCTCCATGGGATCATCAACAATATATGTCTCAGATTCGGGCACAGAAGGACCATCCAAAATATCCATATCATCATTCTTCTCATGAGGAGGAGGTAGACGAAGGTCCCTTGCTTTTCCAAGGGAAACATCTTCATCGAATTTTACACCCATGCTAATATCAACCTTCCTTTGACCATGAATATATATTATAAATGCCTTAGAATTTTCACAATATCCAACAAGCATACCCTTTCTTCTCATGGCTTCCAACTTGTTTCCTTTTTCCTTTTGCACATGAAAGTATATGTGGTAGCCAAAGATATAGAGATGGATAACATTGGGCTTGACACCTGTGAACACTTATTCGGGGGTATTTTTGTCCAATGCTTAATGAGGCACCCTGTTTTAAACATATATGGCAGAATTTGTTTCTTCTCCCCAAAGGAACTTTGAAAACTTTTGATCATGGAGCATGGCATGAGTGGCTTCTACAATAGACATGTTCTTCCTTTCATCTACTCCATTTTTTTTGGAGTATAGGTCACATTTGTTTCCTTCTTGATACCTTCCTTCTTGTAAAAATCAATGAATTCATTCGAAGTGTACTCTACACCATTGTCAGACCTGAATATCTTGATTTTCTTCCTTGTTTGATTTTCGACCAAAGCTTTGAACTCCTTGAACATTTTGAAGGCTTCATCCTTGTGCTTCAAATAATATATCCATGTATTTCTTGAAAATTCATCAATGAAGGTGATATAATAGAGATGGCCACCAAGAGAGTGTACAGAAATTGGACCACCCAAGTCGGAATGAATGAGATGGAGGATGTCATTTGTCTTGTTCTCATTGGAGGGGAATGGTCCCCTTGTCTTCTTCCCACTGGCACATCCTGGACATACTCCATCATGTTGGGCTTGAACCTTGGGAATCCCTAAGACCAATTTCTCCAATTTCGGAAGAGCATCATAATGTAGATGGGCCAATCTTCAGTGCCATAGCTCACTTAGATGATTAGTATCATGGACCAATGCTAGAAGTGGTCTTCTAGTAACCCTGTAGAGTCCTTCATATCTTGATCCTAATGTGAATGCATCTCTCATAGGTGATCCAACATGCCAAGTAAGAACATTTCCCCTGATGAAGGAAACCCTCATCCCTTTGTCTTCCAAAGCGGATATTGATACCAAATTATTCTTTAACCCTAGCACATACATCACATCGTGGAGAAAAATAGATTCTCCTGAATTCAAATGAAATTTGACGGACCCAAAACCTTTAACGGGATGAGTGGAGTTGTCTCCAAGAATGATTTTCAAATTTGACTCCCTCTCCACCAAATTAGAGAGAACTTCCTTATAACCAGAGAAGTGATGAGTGGCCCCACTATCAACCAACCAACTATCCCACGAATCCAGAGGAGAGGAACTATTAAGAGCAGAAATAAGAATATATTCAGATTGTTTGCCATCATTACTTTCATACCTGGAGTATCTTGACTTCTTTTAAGGACAGTGATATTGTTCATGGTCACTTGGAGCATATCTTCTTCTTATTTCATCTCTTCCATTATGATCATTCCTTCGGCCATCTCTTCTTCTTCAATCATCAAACTTTTTGTTGCTTCTAATGTTGTAGTGTGGACCATTGTTCTTCTCAGGGAAATCTCGAGCATAATGACCCTTCTTGTGACAATTGTAGCATTCAATGTGAGATGATGTCCTATCATTCCTTCTTTTTGTATCTTGAGGTGGAGGCTTTCTTGATGGACCTTATTTTCCTTTATTCTTCTTATTTTGTGAGACGAACGCAGCAGGTTCTCCTTCCTCATGCTTTGGAATACTTCCTCTTCATATCATCCTTGATTATTCTTTAGTAATATTTCCAACAATTTCATCAAATGATGGGAGGACATTATTATTTCTTATGGTAGTGATGAAGGTTTCCCGAGACCTCTTAGAGTTATGATCACCAATTCCCTATCAGATACTATTTCCCCAACTCTTTTCAATTGATCTCTAAGGCAAGTTATCCTTATAATGTAGGATTGCATAAACTATCGCTTGTTCATTTTTGTGTCTTTCAGTTGATCTTTCAAGGAGATGATTTCATTCAAATTTTTGATTTCATACATGTCAACGATCTTATCATACATATCTTTAGACCTTCTCAAATTTCCAACATATGCAAGTAGATTATCTTGTAAACATCAGCTATAATTTTCTTCGATTTTAACTCACATTTCTTGTGCTTTTTCTTGATAGCAGTGAAAGCATTCTCCAAAGACTCAAGTACTTTTCCTTGAATGTAATCCAGAACATCATTGCTATCAGCTATGATTTCCAACATGAATTTCCATACAGAAAAATTAGATGAGTCACCAAATTTTCATTATCCTTGAAGAAGGAAGACATCTTGAATTGACTAGATTAGATCCTTCAACTTTCCAAAGATCATTGCTTCAATTCTTGTCTCATTTTTGGCTTGTCCTTGACCTTAGCTCAAATACCATGTTAATTTTTTATATTTTTATATGTTGTATCAATTACTTTAGCCCAATTCAATACTTGAATTAGAAATATTTCCAAATACAATTAGTTCTTACATTAATCAACGGTTATTGAAGATATAACAATAAATGCAATGACAAAGGAGACAATCAACACATTAACAAGAGACAACAGATTTGGTCTAGGACCAGGGAAAAACCCCACTAGAGGGAAAACCTTTTGAAAAATCTTCTTCTATTAGATTATCATAAAATGCTCAGCAGAGAGTACAATTAGCTTAATACAATATCATCAAATAACCCAATCACATTCAGAAATATGATTCCAACATCAAGATATATTATAGATAATGTTTCATGTTTGCGGTCAATTATGGTCAGTTGCACTCAATGGTAAAAACTCAGTCAAACATCCTGATCCCATGGATCAGGAGTTGTACATGTGACTAAAGGTTTCTAGCCGCTCCCTTGATCATGTGACGTCTACAATTGTGGACAAATATACCCAGTGGCAAGCCAACGACTGTAACCCAAACCCCTAAAATAGATGTGAGCCTCAAACCTTGTAATTCCCTACCTTTGCGAACTTATTTTGTTGTCCTGGCCTCAGACCTGTGCGAACCAATCAATGAAGAAGAGAAGAAGAAGATGCTTAGTGATATCCAAATGAGCTTGAGGTCACTTGTATTTATAGGCTTCCATGGGTGTCCAATTTTCTTTGGGGTAAACCTTGTCCAAATGTGCATATGTGGTATTTCCTTCATAAGTGCACTTTCCCTTATCTGATATGAGTTATATTTAGGTCGATTTTGGTCCTCTCAGAAAGAGAAATTCAATGAAATCATCATCTCCATAAAATGAGATTTCAAAAGTGGAATTTTATTGTAGTTGCATAAATTCAAATGTCTCTCATGCTTTTGCCCTCAGGTATAGTGGCAACCCTTGATCATGCAACATTTCTCTTGCAACTCCTACAATGCTTCTATTTTTCCTCTCTGCCACCCCATTTTGTTATGGGTTGTGGGCTGCAATTAGTTCTCTTCTAATACATTCCTTGGCACAAAAGTCTTTGAAGGTATTAGTCACAAATTCTCCTCCATTGTCATTTCTCATGGATTTAATTTTTTGTCCAAATTCATTTTCAACTAATGCTTTGAATTCAACAAATTTTGCAAACACTTCATCTTTCTTCTTCATAAAACATGCCCAGCACTTGCGGGAAAAGTCATCTATGAAAATTACATAATACTTATGTTTTTCAACTAAGATTGTAGAAAATGGTCCACATACATTTGAGTGGACTCACTCAAAGTTGGCTCCAGCTCTGCTAACTCATCCCTAGAAGGATGCTTTGACATATTTTCCAAGAGTGCATCCATTCCAAACATCATGTTGGTCAAGGGTGCATTTTGGAAGTCTTGTGGTGATTTGTTGCATGATTTTAAATGCTTCACGGTGTAGGTGACCCATCAACCTATGCTAGAGTTCTCCAACATCTCGACTTTGAACATGTTATGCTTTGTTGCTCAATGAAGTGCATGCATCCACCTCTAGCTTGTAGATATTTTTCACTAACATTATTTTTTTTTACTTGTCCAATAGCAACATGCTTCAGAAAATATTTCCCTCTACTAAACACCACATCATAACCTTTTTCCTCCAATACAGCTCCAGAAATCAAATTTTTCTTTATCCCGGGCACATACATTACGTTTTTTAGGTGAAGACGGGAACATGACTCCCTCTTAAAGGTGACAGTACCAATCCCTTTGGTACTATACCTCCCATCATCTCCAAGTTCTATGTGTAACTGTAGGTCCTTCTCCTCTAGGTTGTTGAAGAACTACTTAGATTCGGTCATATGAAATGAGGCTCTAGATTCCAGGTACCATAA
The DNA here is from genome assembly GCA_031772625.1 of Pinus tabuliformis. Lineage (NCBI taxonomy): Eukaryota > Viridiplantae > Streptophyta > Pinopsida > Pinales > Pinaceae > Pinus > Pinus tabuliformis. The sequence goes on from CM062820.1 coordinate 1,639,073,887, forward strand.
ACTGCCTCGTACAGTACTTGCAATGCATGCAATGAGGGTGAAATCCAATTAGAATTTCTGATGTGAGAGCATCAACTCCTACATCTCCTGCAAACTTCTTCTTGGATTTATTGTATGGACACTTGGTGGCATAATTTCCACATTCATGGCAGTGAAAACATTTAATTTTGTTGAGGTCCTTCTTCTTACCCTGGTTCTGGCTAGATTATGCCTTGCCTTGGGGTTTCTTGTCCTTGGATTTCTTTCCCTTTCCTACAAAGGAAAATTTTTCTTCATCCTTAGCTTTGGATGTGACACCATCTCTAGTGTTTCTTTTGATCTCCTCTTACACCAAATCATCCCAAAGTCTTTCCCAATCTAGTAGCTTTTCTCTTCCATTAACTGAATCCTGATAGTTGTGCCAAGATTTCGGAAGGCAGAATGATAAGCTCACATGTTCAGATGATGGAACATTTTCTCCTACTCCTCCAAGTTCATCTAGGTTGTCACTGATGTCAATATAGCAATGTTTGTGATGGAAAATTCTTGTGACATGTGAGGTTGCCCATTGATGCTCATTGATCGTGATACTGCTCATGGAGGATCCAAGGCTTGAATACAGACATAATAGAAACCGTGGAACCGAGGAGGAAATATATCAAAAGCCATCAAAAGAGAAAGAGAAAGATTAAAGAGGAGAAGCCATCGTGAAGCTAAAAAGTGAGAGGAAGAGGTTACGGAGCAACAGAAGCAGGTTATTGCATATGCCCAAGGGTAAGTGCTATTGGAAGAACAAAGAGCAACAGCGATATCAGAGGAGTAAAGAAGAAAACATTGGAGGAGCCATATTGGAAGTATCACATGCAATATATGCCCAAGAAGAACTGATAGGAAGAAAACAGTGGAGGAGCATAAACAGAGCTATCGGAGCAGTGTATCAGAAGTCTGTTGAAGCCCCGAAAATCGGGTCGACAACAAGGGGGATACCCACCCGGTCCGGACCTTGGTTGGCAGCTCCTTATCCGTTTGGTATAGTGGGTCCGACTGGGGATAATGGGACCAGTTTCCCAATCTAAGGGTGTGTGTGTGTGCAGAGTTGGATGATGCTGATCTAAGAGTTCTAATCTAAGCTATTTTAATCTAATTCTATGATATTGTAATCTAATGAAAACAGCACATCTAATCTATGCTAACCCGGGATGTATTTCTTCTATTATGCGATCTAAAGAGATTTCAAACAATAACTGGTAATAAAGATCATTCAGCTATCATAAGAATGGAAATCAATTGAGATGAACCACTTTGCATAAAAAGTTAGGCAAAACAGTTGTGAACAACATATCGCATAATAAGTTATTCATATATCAAGCATAAATAAATGACTCCACCGTACAAAAGTGCCAAATGGTAACTCACACATTTATGCAATAACATATAAACAACTAAAAAATGTATATCACTTTAAGAATATAAGCAGAAATGATCAAGAGATAAAAGTACCATTTATGACAGGTCCTACTCATAATCTTCAAGCAACAATGATTTATCTCTACTTGTTCTAATATCTACTAAGAGTACAGAAGTGCAACATCAGTAGCAAACATCAAATGCAAACATTAATAAACCTCGATCCATTCATTCATCAAAACCTCCTCTGAGGGTGTAGAAGTGCATGTTCTGAGGACAAGTTTTTGACAAATTTCTGGACCCTTCTCTAAATGCATGAGAAGGGTTAAAATACTACTTCCTAATTCTAATAATAGTTTATTTACAAAATTTAGGATGCGGTTTTCAAATGACCGTCCTTTTTCTAATCTAATTTTTAAGAAAAAACAACATTCTAAATAAAGTTACTTCTGAATCTGATCTTTAAAGCTGCATGCATTCATCATGGGTTTGAGGAGAGTCGGCTGGCTGACTTCTGCTTTGAGCTGGGCTGAGAAAACAGAATCTATGAGAGCTGGCACTACTTTCTCGGCCGCATTTATGATACATTTCACAGTCATCTGCTGACTATGCGGCTTCACCAAGTATGCCCAGTAACACTCCCAATTTAACCTGTCTAGTGCTTGGACCGCTTTTTCCTTTTCTTGTGCCTTCTGCTTCCATTCTGCTTCTAGTCGTAGTTTATTTGGTAAATACCCTGGGGTGGTCTCTGCGATTAAGTTTTCTCTGTGCAAATTTTCATTTACACAGTCGACAAGAATGCTTGCTATCGTGGCCGTTGTTTCTGTTGCTTGTTCCGCTTCCCTGATTTGATCGTCCCATTTGTTGAAGAGCAAGTCTTTATGATTCTCATTTATCCTGGGTGCACCTGCTCTTTTTCCCTCGTCTTCTTCCTGCCAAGCCAAGTACTCCGTCACTCGTTTGTCAATCTGATCATAGTCATTCCACAAGTCTACCATTTGATTGGTGATTTTATCACTCAGTTCACAATAATAACTCCACTGTGATATCTTTTGTCCCAACTCTTCCTGTTGCTGCAGTAGTTGTTCGTTCAAGGCAATAGACTCTAAAATAAACTCTGTAAGTTTGGGGTCATCTCTGTGCATCTCCTGTGCATCCTGCAATTGTTTTCCCTTTTCATCCAAACTTCTTTGATAACTTATTTGCATTTGCTGGAAGTCTTCTTGCAACTTTTCAAGCTGTTTGCGTACCTCATTATTGGCATTGGCTTGTTGCAATTGTAATTGCAGTACCTGTATCTGATTTTCTTGCTCTTTCAACAATTGTTGTACTTCTGACGCTTTTTCAATAGTCGTAGAGGCATACGCCCCTGCGATCTGAGACAGTTTGGTGAGATTTTCAGTTGGATTATTGACAGGATCTTTCCACAGGACGTCTAATTGCTCAGCATCCTGAGAAAGTGTGTTTTCTAACTTTCTCTTTTTTCTTTGTCTTCTTACAACTGCTTTATGTTGGGGACTGTAAAATATGTCCAGTGGGGGAATTTCTTCTACATTCAGTAGAAGCTCAGAAGATGGAGCGATAGGAATATGCTCCGTTTCTGTGACATTGCTGACTATGGTTGAGCACACTTCTTGTGCTACCTGTGTATTGCTCACAGGTGTTTTTGGGGCCTGTCCTTCAAGATTGATCAGTTCGTTGAAGGTTTCTCATTATTTATCTAATTCTGTTGTGATGGGTGGTGCTTCAATGATGAGAGGGGGGACATCTCTTGACGGGGATGCGATAACTTGCTGCTGTGGAAATTCCATTGACTGAGCGGTGTCCTTAGCTGACTCTTCGCCTCTATCTTGGTCGTTTTCGGATTTTTTAGAATGCTCAAGCATCTCTTGTCCAGTCTTAGATTTAGATCCGGAAGCGCTTGAATTTCCACTAAGGCTAATGCTTGGAGTAGGTTCTCTGGCAGGTAGTTGCAGCTTTTCTAGAGGAACACTGGCTAGTCTTCTTTCCCTGTATACCATGAATCTTTGGAGGTCATCTGGAGACAATCGCAATTGAGCTTCCCGCAAAATTTCCTTGAGTGAGCTTTTATTCTGAAATAAATCATCAAATAAATCCTTCTTTCCAACGAATACTTTTATCTTAACGTTCGTTGTGAAGTCTTGGGAAACTTCATTTGGGTCAAATGGCCTTGTCGGGAATTTAAATAATTGTAGACACGTCACATTCTCCACTTCGGTGAACGCGTGACCTACATCGAACAATGAAAAGGCCCCACAAGCTACAGGAAACTGGGGCCATATGGCCTTCTTTTTGTCTTTTAGGTCTTTGGTTAGGCCGCCTTCTGAACAGGTTTGATATGCAATTTCTCGAGCCAGCAGTTTGTCAGGAATATACAAAGGTAGGATATGAGGAGGGACGGTGCTTCCAAATACTCTAATATAGGTGAACCATTCTTCTCCAAACCATCTTGCGATGGGGATGATATCTATCTGTGCCTCAGGTGAGCACCTTGGGGGTTCTTTATCATACATCATTCTATACATGGGTAAGATAAGCCCGTGACAAATTTGGTAGAAATGTGGGATGAACTGAGAATCCCATAATATCTTATGATAAACATGGATAGGTAATGGGTCTTGAGTTGTCCATTTCCAACCCATAGAGGAAAATTTAGACACATAACAAATAGAATCCATAACATATGCGGATAGGTAAAAAGGAGGATAGATCCTTTGAGACATGGATCTTTCAAACCGGTAATTGATAATAGTCGTGAATAGGTTATCAGAAAAGATCTTGGCCCAATCTATAATAACAGCATTTGTGGCAACATCAATCAATGGTAACCATTCATACGAAAACTTATTGATATCTGGCATCCCAAATAATCTACAAAGCATGGCCGCAGCAAAACAATATGGAGAGGTGAGGGAACCAGTGTTGTACATACCGTTTTTATCCTTTTTGAGCGGTTCATCTTTTCTGGACCAATCTTTAGTGGTCTCTGATAGGTTTGGGTTCTCCGCCACAAATTTTTTAATGAATTGTGCATTGTAAGTCGCCTACGATTCAGGAAGATGATACATGAGCTTTAAGTCTTGTGCAGCGAATGACCCGATGAGCCCATGTCCTTGAATTTTGAACTGTCTGTCGTTCATTTTTGCATTGTCAAGTATCCACTTGATCATATCCATATATGGGAGAATTTTAGGCCTTGCTTCTATCCGATGAAGGAATGAGCACGCTAATTCTTCTAAGGATGCTTCGGAAGAGCCCTGTGAATCTGCAACAGCGGTAACCTTCATTATTCTGGGGTTTTCTTCTTCAAGCAATCTGTACATGCTTTCCCACGTCGATATCCTTGCGTCTCTGCTACAAGCTGTGTCTGCATATAAAGGTGCCATCTCCTTCACCTCAGAGCCCAAAGCCTTACTTTTCTTTCCCATTTCTTCCTGCGTATGGCTTAGTATCGCCCTTCGTTCTTCGTTCCTGCAGCTCACAAATGGAAATGATTTGATCAAGAAAGGTGATGGGAGAGTCTTAAATGCGGCAGATATATCAAATATGCCACCTTACGTGAAGTAATTCTTTGCAAAAGAACGCGTCTACATTTAATAGATGACAACTAATTCCTTTATTATCATTAAAAGCTCATGATCTTGAGTCAGATTATGGTAAGTGGCTTTTCTTGAATAGCGCGCCTGAAAGATTCGTGATGGAGTAATTTTGGGATTTGGTTCGCAATCGTCACAGATCGCGACATCGCATTATCGCACCATCGCGCTCTCACACTGACTCACAAATATAACATTGCAGAGTTGATTTAGCTTAATATCGCAACCATCACTTTATCGCGATATCGCAACATCGCAGATCGCAGAAGTTTTATGCTTGCCATATTTTGTTAGCCCATTCCCTGTGATATGCGATCTTGCGATCGGGGTTATCGCAAATCGGAAAATATTGAAGTCTTTCTCATTGGCATTACCTTATTGTGATGCGATATATCGCTTAGCACGCGAATCTTGCACATACCAAGATTATACCCAAATGGAGGTGTTCTTTTTTTTGTCATTTTATGATGCGACTTAATAAAGATTTTTCTCATCATAAACTTAGGTTTTAAAGTATTCAAAAGATCTTCTTAAGCCTATGATGGTAACCTTATTTTGAAGAAAGGAAACTCTTGCTTTTCCTAAATTTTAACTAAGGGTCCCCATTCATTTAGTATTTTGGACAACACTTAAATGAAAAAAAGGCGGGGGTTGTTGCTAGCCACAACAAAGTCATAGGAGTGAAGAGAAGCCATAGGAGCGACAAGCCAAGACAAAGCAGATCTATCGCATATTCCAAGAGTAAGAGCCATATCAGAGATATTGCATGAACTATCGGAAGGAGCAAAGAGGAACACGTAGTGAAGAAAGAGCCAAAAAGAGGAACACATCATCGAAAGAAGAGCTATTAGAAGATTGAAAGAGTGAAGAGAAGTCACAACAGCGAGAATCCAAAAGTAAGAGCCATATCGGAGGAAGTAATAAACCATGGCAACCCTTTTGACAGTATAAAGTTTCGGCAAAAATTATATTGGCAGTTCTATTTTATGCCACCACTCAAAATCTGCGATTGCGATATATATACGAACCCACGAGACCATTACAATACGTCGTAATACAACATTGCATCTACCACATCACAAGTCCTTTTAAAGCTATTGTCACATTAAAACCCCAATTGCGATAATACATGCAGACCCGAATAGGTTATAGTAATAGCCCTTAATATGACATTCCATCTGCCACATCGCAAGCCTCTTTAAAGCCTTGCCACATTGAAATCCACCGTTTACAATATGTATGAGGACCCGCTGCACCATTATGATAAGTCCTAAAGAAATATTGCATCCATCGCATATCGCAAGTCTTGAAGAGATGTAACAATGGAAAACCATCGATTGCGATAAGGTTGTGGACCCGACAAGTTTATTAACAACTGCTTAAGATTGTATCGCATCCGCTCCGTTGGCAGTAGTGGAATCACTATGTTATGTGAAAACCTCCGAAAATTGCGATTGTGATTAAGGTGATGATGTGGCTGGTGGGACCACCCATTATATGGTTTTAACTATGTTGATATGTGAACATCGATGATGTTGATATCGAAGGACGGAGCACACTTGTAAAACCTCTGATTTTCATGGAAGTTGTGATTGCAGGATTAAAGGAATGATGTGGCATGTGGGATCTCCAATATGGGTATAACCTCTCTTGTGATGCGATTTCAGTGAATAATTAAGTCTGTGGATGAAAGGGCCTCTCTGATATAAGTTTAATATGCGACATTATAAGTCGTCCTCTCTTCCAAATGAATGTGTCTTTTGAGTATTGGTGAACTTGAAGAGACAGAAGGGAATCGAAGGTCGAGAAGCCAAAAGTTTAAGCAAGCGCAGATGAAGCCGAAGATCAAGAGAGCAAAAAAGGAAGCCAAAGGTTAGGCATACCAGGCATCTATAACAGGGAACAAGGAAAGTTCACAACCGATGAACTAGAAGAAATAGAGAAAGATGTAGGTCTAGTAGGACAGAAGGATTTCAAATGTCCAGCAAGACAAAAGAAAAAAGTCGAAGGTCCAGCATGACAGAAGGAAGTCGAAGGTCTAGCAGGACAAAAGGAAGCCGAAGGTTCAGCAGGAAAGAAGGAAGCCAAAGGATGAGAAACTCTGTTGATAGGGTTAACCTTTGAAAGGCTCGGGCTAGTGATGTATTAATCAAGTAAATAACGCAACCTGAAGAACAATTCTATGAAGGGAAAAATAAAGTTTCATCTGACATCATTTGAAGGGAGCAGTAGCCAGCACCAACATTGAAGCGTATGTGAATTTGTTTCTGGGAAGTAAGAGATCATGATAGCAAGAATAGTGAGAAGCAGTCACTCCTGAAACAGTTACCACAACAGTAAAGAACAGAGGGTTGAAAACAAAGAATTGCCTTTGTGCAGATATTGAGGGCTTAGCGCAACTTATCAAAGATATCTTGTTGAAAAGCATCAGCAGATCTTGGAAACATTGTTGGAGATCATGATGGTTATTTGAAATCATCATGAGGTAACTTTGCAGACTCTATGTGGGAAATATGAAGAATTGTGAAGACTCCTTCATATGAATATGGGTTGTCATTGATGTGGCAGTGAAGGTGTAGATAGACAAAATTCAGTGAAGATGTTGGGAGTAGATAATTACTACCAAACATATCTAGACAATATATAGCAAAAGGTTGGAGCCCTTGGGGTTGGTACCTCAGAATTGGAAGGATTGGTGTCCTTGAGTTGGTACTCCTAAATCCAAGGTTGGTCCCTTGACAAGACGGGGTTGGTGCCCTGGAAGTTAGAGCCTCACAAAAAGTCCAAGTTTGTGCTTGGCAACTGGTTGGAGCCCTATATACATTGTACTTGATTTATTGTAAAGATCATATTAATAAAAGCATTTATTCCTGTTTTTCATTTTGTGTTCTAAATATAAATGATTTAACTGGTAAAAATAACAATTGAAAAGGAATATTGATTCACCCCCCCTCCTCAGTATTTCCAAAATTGGTATCAAAGCCAGTACCTTCACTCAAAGCCTAACAGCTTGAAGGTAAATCATTAGAACACAAATGGCGAAGCCAAGGAAGAAAGTCTCAAATCCACCTAAAGATGTGTCTCCCCTACCAGTGAAATCAAAGACAGTCAATTTGTGGAGGCTCCATGGTTCAATGGAAACCTTGATATATGGAAAGCAAGAATGAGGAATTTCTTAAAGACCCAAGGCATTGGAATCTAGAAATCAGTGATTGTTGATAGCATGATGGATGGAGAATCCAAGGAGTACAATGCAAAAGAAATGAAGGCAATTTTGAATGGGCTACCTGATTCTATAAAGAAAAATTGAGGAAAATGTTCGTCAATGAAGGGAATATGGGAAAAACTTCATGACCTTCACTTAAAAGGAGCATTGACCATGACCACCAATCAAGAAGATGATGGAAACCAAGAAGGAAATCCAGAACCCATCATAGAAGCTGAAAATGAGAATGATGGCATCAAGGCTAAAGAAGACCTATAAGATGAAGAGAATGAAAAAGATTTTGTAGAAGATCTCCTCGCTAAACTTATGGCTGTCATGGAAGAGATTATCAATTTGAAAAATGAAAACGAGGAACTTAATATGAAAGCACTAGATGGTGACCAAGACCAAACAAGGAAGAAAGTTGATCTTGTCAAGCTTCAATTACAAGAAAGGGATGAAGAGCTTGCCAAGCTTAAGAAGGAATTTCATCAAAGCAAAAGAAAGCATCATGAAGAAGTCATATTCATGACAAATCAATTGGATAAAGCAAAGAAACGGGAAGTTACCTTGTCAAGTCAACTTGAACAAAGGCACAAGAGCTTGAACAAACTTGAAGAAGGGATTGGTCAGTACAAGGTAGAGGTCTCCTCTCTCAAATATCAACTACAAGAAGCAAGAAAGTTAGCATAAGGAGCTAAGAAGACAATGGAAGCATTGGAAATCATAGAAGGATAGGTTGAGGAAGCAGAAAAGGAGAGAAACACCATGATATTTCAACTAAAAGAAAAGGATGGAGAAATCTTCAAGTTAAAATCTAACATCAACCTTATCAAGGCCAAAACATGTAAAGCTACAAGGATCAGGGAAGAAATGGAGAGCAATTTGCAAAAAAAAATGAAGAAATCTTCAAAATGAAGTCAAATATCATCTCCCTTAAATTAGAAGCAAATGAAGCAATACGTATTAAGGAAGAGATTGAGAAACAAATTTCTAAGAATAACAATGATTGCAAAAGATTGGAATAAGCGATTGTCTCCCTCAGGAAAAAGGTTGAAGGCATGGACAAAACCTTGAAGAACTCTCAAGCCTTAGATGACATGCTCAGCCATCAAAGATGTCCATTTGATAAATCAAGTCTCGGGTATGAAGGTGAATCCTCAAGCAAGAATGATAACGCTTCAAACAACAAGGATATGAGGAAATCAAGAAGAAATGTTGATGCTCCCAGTTTCAGGAAAGGTAAAGATAAGATTCAAGGCGATAATGAAGAAATTCTTGTTCCAAGAAGAAATAAAAATGTTGTCAAGGATGTGAGAAACAATAATTATCATCAAAGGATCTCAAGGCAGAAAGTCTTCAAAAGTACATCAAGGAAATCTCCATCTCGCACGTACCAAAGTTTATTTCTTGGTTATTATTATTCTTGTACAAACTTTGGACACATGGCAAAAGATTGTAGGCATATCGTAATGATAGATATTTTGGTCCCCAACAATCTCCTAGGAACAATTTTTCAAAAAGAAGTCATGATTTCTTATTCATGAACAACATAGAATGCTTCAAGTGTCATAACATTGGTCATATGGCACATAATTCTAACTTGATTTGGGCACCTTCTCAAGATAGAACAATGCTAGAAAAGAAAGTTACACAAGTATGGAGAAGAAAGCAAATACAATTTTAAAGTTCCTTGAACTCTCTAGCCAACAACACATGTTATTGACCTGATCTTCGATAATCTAAGTATTTGATGGGAAGACTCTGCCAAAAGATATTATGCATACAGTTAGGTGGAGCATGTGATTCTTGATCGTTATTACAGAAGTTGTTCGTGAAAGGGTCCTTATGAAATCATTGATGAGCTATATTAATAATCATCCTTTGATAAAGATCATTTCTCAGGAGCACTACATTGAAGAACATGATCTTGTAACCATTCTTTGGACTGTTGTTGAAGATGTTTTCCACTTGATCACTAAGTAGAAATTGGAGCAGCGGAGAAGGCCATCCAATGCTAGAGAAATAGGGCAAATAACTATGTTTTTGTTATTGCAAATGTTAAATATCTCGACTCAGGGATTTGATGTGAGAATAGGTAAATTATGGACACAGATAGAGGCAACCTTCAAACAAACAGATACATCTGGGAATGGAGCTAGAAGCAAGAGCAGTTGGCAGCATCTAACAAAACTAAAGCATTGCAAAAAGATGCCAATCAGTAAAAATATTTTAAAAGACAGTCATAGATTGGATATCAAAATCTGCTGGTGGAGATAACTTGCAGAGACTTTTATAAGAACACAAGGAAAACATGGCTCATTAAAAGAACTATAGAAAGGAGAATGTTGTGTAGTTGAATATAGCTCAGTAACTTAAGGAGAAGCACAGAGATACAAAGGAATCCTGATTTGAAGAAAGATAGTGAGAATGACAATTTCAATGGCATTTTCTCTTGATTCAAACTATGGAGACAACAAAATACGGTGTAGAAGCATAAAAAATTGGACTTGGACATTTGGTGTATGACTATTTGGAGTTTATTTTTGAAGCATTGAAGTGGAGCATATTTAAGCATTGTTGAAAGAATTATGAAGAAGTTATGAGACATGAAGAGGGGATAATGTGCTAGTTGATGATGAGGCATCAATCCTTATATCTTGAGTAAAAAGAAGAGCACCACGGCAGGGGGAGTAACACACCCATAAAAATATACTATTCATAAAGAACAAAAGCATTTTGACAGGGGGAGTAGTTCAACAGGGGGAGTCCTTGTTCACTCCTTTGCCATTGATGTCAAAGGGGGAGAGAAGAAGAATATTGCCATCAATGACAAAGGGGGAGATTGTTAATCTAGGTTTTCATTGATGTCAATATAGCATTGTTTGAGATGGAAAATTCTTGTGACATGTGAGGTTTCCCATTGATGCTCATTGATCATGATACTACTCATGGAGGATCCAAGGATTGAATACAGACATAATAGAAATAGTGGAACTGGGGAGGAAAGATATCAGAAGCCATCAGAAGAGAAAGAGAAAGAGTAAAGAGGAGAAGCCATCGTGAAGCCAAAAAGTGAGAGGAAGAGTTCATTGGAAGCCATCAAAGAAGTAGGTTATGGAGCAAGAGAAGCAAGTTATCGCATATGCCCAAGGGTAAGTGTTATCGGAAGAACAAAGAGCAACATCAATATCATAGGAGTAAAGAAGAAAACATTGGAGGAGCCATATTGGAAGTATCGCATGTAATATATGCGCAAGAAGAACCGATAGGAAGAAAACGGTGAAGGAGCATGAATAGAGATATCGGAGCATTATATCAGAAGTCATAGGAGTGAAGAGAAGCCATAGGAGCAACAAGCCAAAACAAAGTACATCTATCGCATATGCCAAGAGTAAGAGCCATATCAGAGATATTGCATGAAATATCGAAAGGAGCAAAGAGGAACACGCAGTGAAGAAAGAGCCAAAAAGAGGAACACATCATCAAAAGAAGAGATATCGGAAGAGAGGAAGAGTGAAGAGAAGTCACAAGAGCGAGAATCCAAAAGTAAGATCCATATCGGAGGAAGTAATAAACCATGGGAACCCTTTCGACAGTATATAATATCGGCAGAAATTATATCGGCAGTTCTATTTTACGCCACCACTCAATATTTGCGATAGTGATATATATACGGACCCACAGGACCATGACAATACACCGTAATACAACATCGCATCTACCACATCGCTAGTCCTTTTAAAGTTATTGTCACATTAAAACCCCGATTGCGATAATACATGCGGACACGAATAGGTTATAGTAACAACACTTAATATGACATCGCATCCGCCACATCGCAAGCCTCTTTAAAGCCTTGCCACATTGAAATCTTCCGATTGCGATATGTATGTGGACTCACTGCACCCTTATGATATGTCCTAAATAAATATCACATTCATCACATATCGCAAGTCTTGAAGAGATGTAATGATGGAAAACGACCGATTTGTGGACCCAATGGGTTTATTAACAACTACTTAAGATTGTATCACATCCACTCCGTCAGCAGTAGTGGAATCACTATGTTATGTACAAACCTCCAAAAATTGTGATTGCGATTAAGGTGATGATGTGGCTGGTGGGACCACCCATTATATGGTTTTAACTATGTTGATATGTGAATATCGATGATGTTGATATCAAAGGATAGAGCACAATTGTAAAACCTTCGATCTTCATGAAAGTTACAATTGCAGGATTAAAGGAATGACATGGCATGTGGGATCTCCAATATGGGTATAACCTCTCTTGTGATGCGATTTTCGTGAATAGTTAAGTCTTTGGATGAAAGGGCCTCTCTGATTGTTATCGGGAAATCTAGTGTCTATGCAGAGCTGCTAGTCCCACTAAGTCTGGTAGCTACCTTAGAAACAAACAAACTTAAAACTACTTTCGTTTTCCTTTATGAGAAATAGATAAGAGGGGAATAAAGGAGACCAACCTCTATCTTGCGCTTGGTTCCTTGTTTGATTCCTCTCTCTTCTAGTAGATCTTTGCCACTCGCTTCCTTGTCTACCCAGCTTCAAAGGGAACCTGTAGAATCAAAGCAGCATAACACTATCCAAGAACATAGATCTATTATCATAAAAAATATAGGACCAGATATATATTGACCACACAAATGCATAAAACATCAATCATACAAGAATGTGGAGGAAAACTTGAATAGCTTTATTGATAATCAAGAAAGAGCAAAGAGGATTACAACCAATTGTTCTGACCCAGCATCATCCTCTCAGCAAGAAAGCCCTTCTTCACCTCATGAAAATCTTAGATCACCCAACACTATGATATTGCACCAAGAAACCAGCAGCACTTCCTTACAAGATACAAAATTCCAGCCTCTGGATCTCTAGGATGAGGGATCCATATATAGATGTTTGCAAGGGGGGTGAGTCAGCTTTTGAGATTTGATTAGTGTCCTCTCTCTGATAGTTCTTGATTCCACTTGGAGACTGATGATCTCTTACTCATCCCTGAGCGAATGCAAAGAGGCAAGTGTCACAGGAGAAGTTTCTGGAAGATTCCATGCTCCTCCACCTTGCGGATTGACCCTGCCATTTGTCCACTCTCGCCCATCACACTCCATAGAAGGGCTTTTCAACATGCATCGCACCTACTGTGTGTATTCAGGTGGGATGCAATGCACTTTGACCATGGAGCAAGTGAAATGGTCCAGTTTTGACCAGTTCTGAGTAGTTTTTCATGGAGAACTTCTGGGAGATGCTGTAATCATTTGACCTTGTTCTTTTAGGGGTCGGAAAAACACCTTTAGGGACTTAGGAGCCCTTGGTTTATGGACATTTATGATTGGGGTTGCAGTGCCCAAAAATGTCTATAACAGTTGCCCCCTAAAGCATGAGGTCGTTAATCTTTTGATGTCGGGTGAAATGCTTTATCATGAGGATCTGAAGTTTTTTCAAGCTGGAAGGTGACCTGTAATAAGATACAATACAATACATTATCTTCATAATATTTTCATGATCTAGCTGAGGCGAGCATTCCCATGCTCAGCTTTATAAATTTATTTTCATGTACATAGGACAGACAATCGTCTGAGTGTAGACTTATGATTCTAGTAGAGCCATCATCCCTTAGATTGGATGATTATCTATGCAGCAATGATGTACATTTGATGTTTTTATTTTCCTGAATATATATCGCAGCCCGGATGGATGAAACTAGATCCGGGGTCTTCAATCTCGTTCAATCTTCACTCAAATTACAAGTCGACCCATGTGAGATATGTTCTGGAGTTGAACATGGAAAGACATTGCCTGATTACCAGCTAGTGATGTAAGTTGTTAACAGGCGCGAGAGGAATCACCGATAATGATGATGACCCTCAAGGTACTATAGTACAATTCACATGGTGTGATTAAGGGACTTGGAGTCGAACACCACGCAAAATCTTTCGGTCGAAAGCCATTGATGTAAACCTGTCGCCGGAAGTGAGAAACTTGCCATTGAGGCATGCAAGCTTCAAAGTACTGAAAGGGTTGTTCCTAGATCGGCTTCTTGGATAATGAGTTGATGTCGACAAGAAGCGATCTGTCATAGGAGGGCCTTAGTGAATCCCACATCAATGACACGGAATGGATCAAATGATTTTAATGGAGGTGAAAACGATCTGGTGATATAAGGTTCATGGTGGCGGTCATGAAAGAATGGAGCGTAAATGTATTGCAGTGGGTGAGACACAGGTGAATTCTCTGAGCGACTTCTCTTGAGCATATCGGTGACACTGACATGATAGATTGGTATCATTAACCCCAAATATGGATGGTGTGATGGAACCATGGTGATGTGACCATTGAATGGTACAACTCAACCCGACTCGGATGCGGAGCGAAATTGTCATGTTCAAGAGCGACTTGCTACCAACAAAGTTTCTTCAAGTTTTCTTCCCAATTTTCCCCCAGTCATTGCTGACCAGTACCTCTTTATTTTTGTCAAGATTGAGGAGGATAACATATGCTTGTTCTATAATCTGCCCTTCGGGAAAACCCATCGCTATGTTTTAATGAGCCTAGCGATAGTGAAACTCGTTCTTGTCTGTTATGGACAAGTTTGTCGCTATTCGGTTTTAACGAGTTTAACGACAAAGATAACTCGGTCCTTTTCAATTTTAGAGAGTCTGAAAAGGGATGTAAAGGAAACTCCAACAATCCTTTTTCGTCATATAATCCCTTAAGTCTGAAAAAGTATAAAATAATACAAAGGGATGAATTTTCGGTAATTTTAACGAGCCGAACAAAACAAGCACTCGATCTTTTTGTGTAATAATCCCTCAGGTCCAAAAAGATTAAAATCTAAAGGAGGGATAGCACTTCCAGTCACTTTAACGAGCTGGAGAGGCCAATGGCTCGGAAATCTTTTCATATTTTACGAGTTAGTTGAAAAGAGCTTAAAGGAGACTCGTTTTTTGAGGAACGAGTGATAGATTCGGGTAGCAATTGATTCCAAGTAAGGTTTGGAATTTTCCAATCACGACAGTGTCACAAGGATGGCTAACAGGATCACTCTTCGCAGTTGTTCCTCAAAAGGGGTAAACAATCAAGTGGAAGTGAATGATCGACCAATACAGAGTGGAGGTGATGATGAGAACACGACCAAGGCTTCAAAGGCTGATGATAATACATTCACGATGGTTATTTACCGGAAATTGGTTCATTTTTTAATGAGCTTAAACTCTGGAGGAACATTTGCTCATTGCTTATGTTTATTTTTTAACAAGCTTGAATTCTGCGTTAAAACTACTTGATAATCCAGTCGTATAATAAGGATGTCTCATCTAAGATGCCATTTTTATGGAGCTTACACCTTACAAAGCTTTGCTCCAAATCCTTTCTTTATGCAAGTTAGGAAACGAAAAATCCTACGACTTTAAAGGGTTAGAGGACCTATAAATTTAAAAAATAAATGGTCGCTCTTCGCTTGCACGCCAAAAGGTTTGCATGCCCCCAGGTATAGCGAAAAATTTCCAGGTTACCAAAGATTGTTCTATCTATACCACAGACAAAACACTTCCTCGGCGATGTCTACCGAAATAGACAAAGGTGAGTGGCGCAGACGCCTCCACTCACATAACTTTGACAAGGGAATCTTATTCCAGCCTAATCCCATTTTCCTAAATGGACGGGTGTGTCAGACTAGTCATATATCCTCCGCGGAAACCTACCCTATACCCAAGGTTTTCCTGCCGAAGCAGACCAGGGTGCATGCCCCCTGGGTTTCAGTCATGTCCTCCGAATCACTCGCGCTCATCAGGAGGACGGACTGGGGATTGATGAGACATTCCTTGCGTGAAAATACCATTCAGGGTTGGTATATGACTATTTGCTATGTGTGAACCGGGGAATGAAAGCTGGTCTACAAGCTTGACCACTCTTTCTTCGTGTGGAAAACACATTACTCTAAAGAGTGAGGAGACAATGGCTCCCATGCAATAAATATAGTCTCGTCCAAGGAGTATATTATAATCCAGGGGTCCTTGGACTACCATTACGTTCATGTGAACGGTTTTCCTTCTCAATTTTATTGGCACATTGGGAAGGATCCCTAACGGTTGACTGGTTCCTTTGTCAAAGCCTGTTAGATTTCTCATCTCAGGAAAAAGCGATGGCGAACCAAGCGCTTTCCAAGCAGTTGAGGAAAGGATACTCATAGAAGCCCCTTCATCTGTGATGGTACCGGCCATGACCATTCTATATATTTGAGTAATGATTCGAAATGGTACACTAGCCGGTAAACGGGGTCTGCCTAGTAGATTCCAGTCAAAGGAAACAACCATGTTTCTTGGAGGTGGGACTGAATAGACGGCTGGATATGACTATGACGAACTTCCTTCCTGCGGTAAAGGAACGGGTAGATTGTACCCATGTTCATCAGAGTCTGTGCTTATGAAGAGAATTTGAATGGTGTCATTCTTGTTCTTTTCGGTGACTGTATCATCTGAAGATTGATCCTCTGAAGGCAAGACTGGGTCAACTGCGATCTCGACCTTTTGACTTTCATCTGGTGTGGATTCAGATGGTTTATCTTCAATAATAGACACTTCGGCCGACCACAAGGGCATGTTAGCTGGATTTTCAACTAGTGACGGACTCGGCAAGAGTTTCTTATATCCAGGAGAAAGTCGTAACGGTGAAACCGGACGGCCGTTCAAAACTTTTTTAGCTTCGTCTAAGAAGGGACAACGGTGGACAGCGTCATCACCTTCACACAATTTACAAGGAAATTTATATTTTCCTTTTTGTCTAGGGGCTTCACTTTCTCTAGTTGACGGTGTACTTCCAACATGATCATCAGAGGTTGATGACACCGGATTGTGCAAACGAGGAGACCAGTCCCTTAAGATCCGAGGGATGCAAGGACAATCTCGATGTTAGTGGTCTCCTTTGCAAATGACACATGGCGATTTAGGCCTGGCTGGTGCAGTGTGTGGATTTTCGCTAGACGATGCCTGGTCACCCCTTTTCGCCTTTGGTTCCTTCTTCTTCTTCTCTTTCTTCTTCTTTTCCTTCTTCTTCTCGGTTACTTGATTTTTGGCTTTACCAACTTCATCAAGCGAAGAGGAAGGAGGAGAGGAAGAATTGGACGAAGTAGAGGGTTCGGGGTGACTCTGGTATCGTTTAGTTGCTGACTTGATTGTTCAGGAATCACGGTGTTCTGAATGACAGAAGTTGAGAAGAGCCATACGGGCAAGCCGATTGTCAATCCTGGAAGAGACAATGTGGCCATATGGGGTGCACCAACATCTCCCCAAGAGGAGAAGGGACTAGGATTTCCTCCAAGGGGAACTCCTTGGTTGGTGGACTCCATTTTTCTCAACCTAAGACCAACATAGGAAAGGTGATGTTTATTCCGATTAAAATAAATTTTAGACGCTTTGACACAACTTGTTTTTTCAATTTTTAAGAGTCGAGAAAAAACAAAAGATGACTCTAGTCGCCTTCGATTTTTAATGAGCCTGAAGTGACAAGTGCTTAGATGGACCTTTTCCTTTAAGGAGTCTGAAAAGGAATGAAAGGGACTGCTCTGGAAATCTAGACAGAGGGATTACCAAACCAATCAAAAAACTGCAGAATACTTTTACGGTACGGCAGTCAATCTTCCCGAATGCTGTGTTCAGTGCATTGCGATCGATAGGGCGGCAGACATGGCTTCCTATGGATAAAGGATAAAGCCTATTGTGGTCTCCCAAAATATACTCGACGGTACGTGGGATCACAAGTCTTACTGGCACTTGTCGTCTCAAAGTGGAGAAATCACCCAACCAACAGTGAAAACAACAGTTACCAGGCTTTACGACGCCGGAATACGTCTCTAGCCTAGACTTCTAGATGTTGTGCGTTAGGTTCCAAAGTGTTTTTAGATTCATTAAATTTATTTTATAGCTGATCTTGCTTAAGAAATTTTCCTTTCAGTTTCACCGCGTGATGTAGATGTACAATTCCTAAAATGCAATCTAAGATGATAAACAATCGTTTAATCTTCTTTTTGCAATGGAAATCCTAGCTACTAGGGAAAGAGAGATGATTTTCTTTCAACATAGAGCAGAGAGCACACACTATATGCACTATCCTAAATCAAACCAAAAAACAGTCTAAATGCAAATGCACATGCATGTATTTTTTTTCAGCCTTCTTAACGTGTGAATGATAAAAAGAAAGCTAAGCGCAAATCTGAATTATTTTTCAAAGCGACAATTACTAACAAGCTTCTTTTCAAAACAAAATGAGGACAATGACGACACTTTGCTATTCGGAATTGAAAACTTGCTTTCGACACTTGAAAAACTACTAATTCAAATCAAATACAAGAGTAACACTGTAATCGACTATCAAGAACAATCAGATTCTCTTCTATGACTGAAAACAACACTTGCGACACTTTCAAATCAAGAAACGACAATATAATTACGCTACTTCTTTGTAAAGGAGAACTGAAAATGACTCAAAATACATAAAAGCATTTACAGTTATTTGCACAATGGAGGCGGAATAATGGCAAGGAAGGGGGTTTCAACAGAGGTGTACTGACTACAGGCAGCAAAACTCCTGAATAGAGCTGAAAAGTATGAACACAGAAGCCAAAATCTAAGAGCGAGAGGTTTGATCAGCGCACCTGTAGCACAAGGAAACTGAAATGCAACACACCTACTACACTCGGGAAGTGCGATGCATTCAGGTTTCAAAGAAGACACAGTGCGATGGGCCAGGGATGAGACTTTAGCTTGGTTTTGGGTCACAGTTTGCAGCTCAGTTCAGGGATTTAGGCCGAGCAAGTGGTAATCAGTAAATCAATCACAGGTGTAGATCTAAGGAGGTTACTAGAGCCACCACAAGGGCAATTAGAGAGCTTGTAAATCAATTGTTTAATTCATAAACAAAACCCAGAGATAGACTGAAGCAGCATTGATCTACTTTGCACTTGCATAGAAAATGCAGTTCGAAGGCTAGCTGGCTTGACTTCAGGCTCCGTCTGTAAGTTTATAAAGTAAACAAATATAGATAAACAAACAATCTATTCGCTCCCCAGTGGAGTCACCATTTTTTTATCGGGAAATCTAGTGTCTATGCAGAGTTTTTAGTCCCACTAAGTCTGGTAGCTACCTTAGAAACAAACAAACTTAAAACTACTTTCATTTTCCTTTATGAGAAATAGATAAGAGGGGAATAAAGGAGACCAACCTCTGTCTTGCGCTTGGTTCCTTGTTTGATTCCTCTCTCTTCTAGTAGATCTTTGCCACTCGCTTCCTTGTCTACCCAGCTTCAAAGGGAACCTGTAGAATCAAAGCAGCATAACACTATCCAATAACATAGATCTATTATCATAAACAATATAGGACCAGATATATATTGACCACACAAATGCATAAAACATCAATCATACAAGAATGTGGAGGAAAACTTGAATACCTTTATTGATAATCAAGAAAGAGCAAAGAGTATTACAACCAATTGTCCTGACCCAGCATCATCCTCTCAGCAAGAAAGCCCTTCTTCACCTCATGAAAAGCTTAGATCACCCAACACTATGATATTGCACCAAGAAACCAGCAGCACTTCCTTACAAGATACAAAATTCCAGTCTCTGGATCTCTAGGATGAGGGATCCATATATAGATGTTTGCAAGGGGGGTGAGTCAGATTTTGAGATTTGATTAGTGTCCTCTCTCTGATAGTTCTTGATTCCACTTGGAGACTGATGATCTCTTACTCATCCCTGGGCGAATGCAGAGAGGCAAGTGTCACAGGAGAAGTTTCTGTAAGATTCCATGCTCCTCCACCTTGCGGATTGACCCTGCCATTTGTCCACTCTTGCCCATCGCACCCCATAGAAGGGCTTTTCAACATGCATCGCACCTACTGTGTGTATTCAAGTGGGATGCAACGCACTTTGACCATGGAGCAGGTGAAATGGTCCATTTTGACCAGTTTTGAGTAGTTTTTCATGGAGAACTTCTGGGAGATGCTGTAATCAGTTGACCTTGTTCTTTTAGGGTTCGGAACAACACCTTTAAGGACTTAGGAGCCCTTGGTTTATCGGAAAATCTAGTGTCGATTCAGAGATGCTAGTCCCACTAAGGCTGGTAGCTACCTTAGAAACAAACAAACTAAAAAATACTTTCGTTTTCCTTTATGAGAAATAGATAAGAGGGGAATAAGGAGACCAACCTCTGTCTTGCGCTTGGTTCCTTGCTCGATTCCTCTCCCTTCTGATAGATCTTTGCTACTCGCTTCCTTGTCTACCCAGCTTCAAAGGGAACCTGTAGAATCAAAGCAGCATAACACTATCCAAGAACATAGATCTATTATCATAAACAATATCGGACCAGATGTTTTCCTTTATGAGAAATAGATAAGAGGGGAATAAGGAGACCAACCTCTGTCTTGCGCTTAGTTCCTTGCTCGATTCCTCTCCCTTCTGATAGATCTTTGCTACTTTCTTCCTTGTCTACCCAGCTTCACATAGCACCTATGGAATCAAAGCAGCATAACACTATCCAAGAACATAGATCTATTATCATAAACAATATAGGACCAAATATATATTGACCACACAAATGCATAAAACATCAATCATACAAGAATGTGGAGGAAAACTTGAATAGATTTATTGATAATCAAGAAAGAGAAAAGAGGATTACAACCAATTGTTCTGACCTAGCATCATCCTCTCATCAAGAAATCCCTTCTTCACCTCATGAAAAGCTTAGATCACCCAACACTATGATATTGCACCAAGAAACCAGCAGCACTTCCTTACAAGATAAAAAATTCTAGCCTCTGGATCTCTAGGATGAGGGATCCATATATAGATGTTTGCAAGGGGGATGAGTCAGCTTTTGAGATTTGATTAGTGTCCTCTCTCTGATAGTTCTTGATTCCACTTGGAGACTGATGATCTCTTACTCATCCCTGGGCGAATGCAAAGAGGCAAGTGTCACAGGAGAAGTTTCTGTAAGATTCCATGCTCCTCCACCTTGCGGATTGATCGTGCCATTTGTCCACTCTCGCCCATCGCACCCCATAGAAGGGCTTTTCAACATGCATCGCACATACTGTGTGTATTCAGGTGGGATGCAACGCACTTTGACCATGGAGCAGGTGAAATGGTCCAGTTTTGACCAGTTCTGAGTAGTTTTTCATGGAGAACTTCTGGGAGATGTTGTAATCAGTTGAACTTGTTCTTTTAGGGGTCAGAACAACACCTTTAGGGACTTAGGAGCCCTTGGTTTATGGACATTTATGATTGGGGTTGCAGTGCCAAAAATTTTTATAACACTGATATAAGTTTAATATGCGACATCATAAGTCGGCCTCTCTTCCAAATGAACATGTCATTTGAGTATTGGTAAAATCGAAGAGACAGAAGGGAGCCGAAGATCGAGAAGTTGAAGGTCGAGAAGCCAAAAGGTCGAGCGAGCGCAGAGGAAGCCGAAGATTAAGTGAGCGAAAAAGGAAGCCAAAGGTCAAGTGTATCAGGCATCCATAATAGAGAACAAGGAAATTTCACAATTAGTGAACTGGAAGAAACATAGAGAAAGCCGTAGGTCCAGCAGGACAAAAGGAAGCCGTAGGTCCAGAAGGAAAAAAGGAAGCCGAAGGACGACCAACTATGTTGATCGGGTTAACCTTTGAAAGGCTCAGACAAGTGATGAATTAATCAAGTACATAACACAACCTGAAGAACAATTCTGTGAAGGGAAAAATAAAGTTTCATCTGACATCATTTGAAGGGAGCAGTAGCTAGCACCAGCATTGAAGCATATGTGAATTTGTTTCTGGGAAGTAAGAGATCACAATAGCAAGAACAGTGAGAAGCAGTCACGCCTGAAACAATTACCACAACAGTGAAGAACAGAGGGTTGAAAATAGAGAATTGCCTTTGTGCATATATTGAGGGCTTAACGCAACTTATCAAAGATATTTTGTTGAAAAGCATCAGCAAATCTTGGAAACATTGTTGGAGATCATGATGGCTATTTGAAATCATCATGAGGTAACTTTGTAAACTCTGTGTGGGCAATATGAAGAATTGTGAAGACTCCTTCATATGAATACGGGTTGTCATTGATGTAACAATGAAGGTGTAGATAGACAAAATTCAATGAAGAAGATGTTGGGAGGAGAGAATTACTACCAAACATATCTACACAATATATAGCAGAGGGTTGGAGCCCTTGGGGTTGGTGCCTCATAATTGGAAGGATTGGTGTCCTTGGAGTTGGTAATCCTAAATCCAAGGTTGGTGCCTTGACAAGACAGGGTTGGTGCCCTGGAAGTTGGAGCCTCACAAAAAGTCCAAGTTGGTGCTTGGCAATTGGTTGGAGCCCTATATACATTGCACTTGATTTATTGTAAAGATTATATTAATAAAAGAATTTATTCCTATTGTTCATTTTGTGTTCTAAATATAAATGATTTGACTGGTAAAAATAACAATTGAAAAGGAATATTGATTCACCCCCCCTTCATAATATCCAACACCAAAATGAATCTGGATAGTTATTGAGGAATAGTTTCATTTTTTTGCATTCGAATGCTCCTGGGTTTATTTCCCAATGCCAATTTCTTAGTATCATTGCTGCTCTGGAATAGATCTACGAGAGTTTTCCCCATTGCAAAAGGAGTATCCTTTCCATGCAAGTTTGAAACTACATGATCTCTGACACCCTCCAGAATAATCCTCCTAGATTTTACTATGTCTTTCTTCCATTGAGAAAGTTCTTGTGCATCTAATGTTGTTGGTTTTGGAATATCAATTTGTGTATATTCCCATACTCCATTGTCATCCATAGCATCGTCCATCTTTTATTTCAAAGCAAAAAAAATCGAGGTGCCCTCCAATGCATACTCAAACCTCAATCAATTGAAAGACATTTTTCCTGCACTGAAGAGAATATGCATCAAAAACTCTGGAAATCGAAATTTATCTAAGAGAATTAGATCTAGAACAAGGTTTCTATATATTCTTCCATAGCTTTGATACCATGTATAAATTTCAAGCTATTTATGAGAAGGAAATCTTGGCAATACTACATGCACTTAAGAAATGGCGACCTTACCCAATGGGAAGACATTTCAAGGTACAAATGGATCATGATAGTCTTAAATACTTTTTAGAACAAATATTATCTTTAGAAGAACAAAAAAAGAGGGTCACAAATATGTTGGGTTATGACTTTGACATCATCTATAGAAAAGGGAAGCAAAATTTTGTTGCAAATGCACTCTCAAGAAAGGATGAGGATGTGGAAGCATTGTTTTGTGCTATTTCTATTATCCAACCAGATTGGATACACGAAACAAGGGATGAATGGAAAAAGGATGAAGAAGAGTGGCCACTCATTCAAAAATTTTCCGAATGTACTAGTTCCAACAATATTGCCAGAACTTGACAAGGAAGGAAAAAGCATATTGGAACCTGAAGCATTTACAGAACCGAGAAGTCGAGAGCTATGAAATCTATCAATTTCAAAGCATCTCATCAAGTGGAAGAACTTACCTGTTGAAGATTTCACATGGAAGGACAAGAATTTTATACAAAAGCATCAAGAACTACTCAAGCGTTGAGGACAACAATTTTTGAAGGAAAGGGGCATGTTAGGCCCCTATACTACTAGTGTAACCCCTTATTGTTATTAGTACAACCCCCTTATTATATTGTTGTACCCATGTAGTCCCCATAGGAGCCCACTATTGTTATTATTGTGCCCCATAGAAGCCCAGTATTGTTATTATTGTGCCCTTACATCATTATTGTTATGTCGGCTCTGATTATATTATGGCCCCTTAGACTCCTATATATAGAAAGGAGGTCTTGTCATTTGTATGATCCAAGAATTGTTCATTTGTGTAATGTAAAGGAGGTTTCCCCCTCAAGAGGCTTATTTCTAAGGCATTCATCTATCTTTTCTATCTTTTTGTGAGCTGGTTTCATAACATTTTATCAAAATATCCGCACCCTGCTCCTTTGTGGGAATGTACTGCAACGTCATGATTCTCCTCTAACACAATCTCTCAAGTAATGGTACTTGATATCAATGTGCTTGGACCTGTCATGAAATACTGGATTTTCAAAGAGTTTGATACAACTCTAATTATCACAGTAAATCACAGTAGGATCCATTTCCTAACTAAAAATACCAACAAAAATTTTCCTCATCCAAATGGCCTCTCATGTTGTTTGAATAGAAACCATACACTCGAAATTTGTGGAGCTGAGTGCTGTAGATATCTATTTCCTGCTATACTAGGAATAGCAGTTAACCCAACATTGAAGATAACTCCTGAAGCGCTCTTCATGTCTGATGGACTCCCTGCCCAATTTGCATCAGTGAAGGCTTGGAGATTCACTCCATCAATTATCATGTACCATAACTCAAAATTTGTTGTGCCTCTGAGGTATCTAGGCACATGTTTTGTTGCTTTCCCGTGAATCTTGGTAGGATTCACCATAAATTGACTCAGTTGATTAACTACATAAAATATGTTGGACCTTGTGTTCACCATCTACATCAAGGACCAACCCAGTTGTTTACAGATGGTGGCATCCACTACCTCTCCTGTAGAAGCATCCTCCTTCCTCCAATTGATAGCTAGAGGAGTGTCCATAGGCTTGTAGTCCTACATATGGAATCTTTGAAGTATTTTAGAGGTATACCTCGCCTGAAACACAAATAGCTCTCCATCTCCCTGTCACGCCTAAAAACCAAGGAAGTAATGCATCAATCCCATGTCCTTCATCTCAAACTCTATTGCAAGGTCCTCATTGCAAGACTATATCTGTTTCTAA
This sequence comes from Pinus tabuliformis, assembly GCA_031772625.1. NCBI lineage: Eukaryota > Viridiplantae > Streptophyta > Pinopsida > Pinales > Pinaceae > Pinus > Pinus tabuliformis. The sequence continues at coordinate 1,639,098,946 of CM062820.1, forward strand.
TCACCTGTCAGTGTCAAGTCATCTACATCGAGGACTAGAATGAGCAATTTTCCATCTGCCACAATGTAATAGATATTGACATCTGCTTCACTCTTGATGAAGCCTAATCCACTAAGATATGTGTCTATCTAAGTTTACCAAGCACTGGGTGCTTTCTTGATACCATAAAGGGCTCTCTTGAGTCTACACACATGTGTCTACCTATCAAATGTCTCAAACCCCTCATATTGATCTATGTAAATCTCTTCCTCAATCACTCCATTGAGGAATGAACTCTTCACATCCATTTGGTAGATCTTCCACCACATCTATGCAACTAATGCTAGAATAGTTTTGATGGAGAAGTATCTTTCTACAGGGGAAAATGTCTCCTCATAATCAACTTCCTCTACTTGCGAGAAGCCTTTGGCCACAAATCTGGCCTTGTACTTCTCGATACTGCCATCAGCTGCATGTTTCACTTTGTATATCCATTTGGAACCAACCATTGACTTGTTCTCTGGTCTCGGTGCCACTTCCCATACATTGTTCTTCGTGATTGAGTCATGCTCCTCCACCATGGCATCTACCCACACTATTTGAGAAATTGTGTCCTTGAATGAAGAAGGCTCCTAATCAATGAGTCGTGTCATGAGTGCCATATAACCATTATATTTTTCTGGTGATCTCCTCTGTCAGCACAAGGATGTAGGAGCTCCCACATGCTCCTGTGCATCCTCTACCACCATTTCAGCCTCTCTGGCCCTCTTCCTCCCCTCTCTGGAATATTCTAGTTGAAAGGGTGCCTCCACTCGGCCTCCTTTCTACTCCTTCACATGTGGCTTCTCCATAAAATCCTAAGGCTCTAATTGAGGTTCCTCCTTTGGAGCTAGAAGCTCCTCCTCTACTAAAATACTCAGCTCTCTCTCTAGAGATATTCCCATAGCCTTCTCCTCATCAAATCTGACATCTCTCCTCATCACTATCATCCTAAGTGAAAGAAAATGCACCCGATAGTTATTAGGTGTCTTTGTGTATCCTACAAATATCCCCATCTTAGTTGTAGGCTCTAACATTTTCCTGTTATCCGTGGGGACATGACAATAGATCGTAGCTCCAAAAATTTGAAAATGGGATACATATGGCTTCCTCCTAGAGAAAGCTTCTTTCGGTGTGATCATCCCAAGTATTTTGTGAGGGCTCTGGTTCTGCAAATAAACTATTGTATCACATGCTTTTGCCCATAGGTATAGTGGCAGTCCCTGATCATGCAACATTTCTCTTGTAGCTCCTACAATGCTTTTATTTTTACTCTCTCCTACTCCATTTTGTTGTGGGTTGTGGGGTGCAATTAGTTCTTTTCTAATACCTTCCTTCCCACAAAAATATTTTAAGTCATTAGACACAAATTCTCCTCCATTGTCACTTGCGAGAAAATTCATCTATGAAAATTACATAATACCTGTGTTTTGCAACTGAGACTGTAAAAAAGGGTCCACGGAAATCTGAGTGCACTCACTCCAAGATGGCTCCAACTTTTCTATCTCAGCCCTGGAAGGATGCTTTGACATATTTTCCAAGAGTTCGTCCCTTGCAAACATCATGTTGGTCAAGGGTGAATTTTTAAAGTCTTGTGGTGATCTGATGCATGATTTTCAAAGCTCCATGATCTAGGTGACCCATGAGCCTATGCCAAATTTCTCCAACATCTCAACTTTGAACTTGTTCTTCTTTTCTACTCAATGTTGTGCATGCATCCACCTCTAGCTTATAGATACTTTTCACTCTAACACCAATTTGTTTTACTTGTCCAGTAGCAACATGCTTTAGAAAATCTTTTCCTCTACTGAACACGACATCATAACCTTTTTCCTCCAATACAGTTATAGAAATCAAATTTTTATTCAACCCAGGCACATACATGACATTTTTCAGGTGAAGATGGGAACATGACTCCCTCTTAAAGGTGACAGTACTAATCCCTTTGGTACTATAACTCCCATCATCTTCAATTTTTATGTGTAATTATAGGTCCTTCTCCTAAAGGTTTTGAGGAACTCCTTAGATCTTGTCATATGAAATGAGGCTCCAGAGTCCAAGTACCATAAACTGTCTTGTACAATACTTGACATACATGCAATGAGGGTGAAATCCAATTCGAATTGTGATGTGAGAACATCACCTCCTACTCCTCCTGCATGATTCTTCCTGGATTTCTTGTGCAGACACTTTTTTGCATAGTGTCCATATTCATGGTAGTGAAAACATTTAATTTTGTTGAGGTCCTCCTGCGTGACCTGGTTTTGGTTAGATTATGCCTTGCCTTGGTCCTTCTTTTCCTTGGATTTCTTTCCCTTGCCTAGCAAGGCAAAGTTTTCTTCCTCCTCATCTCTCGATGTGATACCATCTCTAGTGTTTCTTCTTATCTCCTCTTGCACCAAATCAGCCCAAAGTCTCTCCCAATATAGTAATTTTTCTCTTCCATCAACGGAATACTGATATTTGTGCCAGGATTTCTAAAGGCCGAGGAGTGTTAAGCTCACAAGTTCAGATAATGGGACATTTTCTCCTACTCCTTTGAGTTCATCTCAAACCTGAGTGAATTTGGATAGGTATTGAGGAATGGTTTCATTTTTCTACATTCAGATGCTCCTGAGTTTATCTCTCAATGCTAATTTCCTAACATCATTGTTGCTCTGGAATAGATCTGTGAGAGTTTTACACATTGCAAATTGAGTCTCCTTTCCATGCAAGTTTGAAACTACATGATCTCTGACACCCTCCAGAATAATCCTCTTGGATTTTATTGTGTCTTTCTTCCACTGAGAAAGTGCTTGTGCATCTGATGTTGTTGGTTTTGGAATATCAATTTGTGTATATTCCCATACTTCATTGTCATCTAGGAGAGCTTCCATCCTGCCTTTTGAAGCACAAAAATTTGAGGTTCCCTCCAATGCATACTCAAGTCTTAATCCATTGAAAGACATTTTCCCTGAACTTAAGAGAATCAGCACCAATAATTCTTCAAATTAAAATTTCTCTGAGATAATTAGATCTAGAACAAGGTTTATATGTAGTCTTCCATAGCTCTAATACCATGTAGAAATTGCAAGAAATTTACTACTGCTAATGAAATTGAACTGAAATCAAGAGACATAAATTTCTTCTACTATTTTGTGGAAAGGAAAACACACGATAAAAACACATGCAATAACATGCAACCATCAAAATAGAAGGAACACAATGATTTTATAAGGGAATCCAACTGCAAAAAACCCCTTCGTTGCTTTGCATTAATTTAGATGAGAGTATGGATCAATTACAATGTCTTGCTTCAATCCTAAAGCACACCCTACACTGCAATTCTAATCTCCTGCTCGCTGGCCTGCTTTGGCCAACACTTTGCTAAAATACGCCTTTGTTATCCTCCTATTTCCTTTCGCAATCCTTGAGAAAATTAGCCCTTAAAATATAGGAGAATTCCCTATTTCCTTGCGCAATCCCTGAGGAAATTAGCCACTAAAATATAGGAGAATTTCCTATTTCCTTGCACAAATCCTGAAGGAATTCACCACCTGCTCAATGCAAAAACACTGTACACTGAACTAGTATACAATTGATAATTACAATGTGCCTTTTCCTCCACTCCAACTAGGCAATTTGAATTCCATGCATGAATGGGATTTTTTTAGTATATTGATTAGTTAACTGAGACATCAATGAGTTAACAATTCTTATAGCTACTCAATTGAACTCCTACTGACCCCACTAAATACTAGAGCTCAATTAACTGAGTTTAACTAACAATAACTCCACTAGATTGCTAAATTTTATAAATCAACCCATGCAAAACTCTACTTCTAGCCCATAAATTGAATTTACTGATTTAAATAGGAGACAAAGCCATGTCACTCCAGTAACCACAATCCAAGTCATCATGTTGATGTGGAAAATCGAATTTCTCCATTTGACTAAGGCACAAGTCAAATGGAGCCTTTTCTTGCTACATTTTAACAATTTCTAATGTAACATGTAAAACATTTTCACAATATATTATGTAGGTCACGGAGTGAGTTTTGCATGAGAATCATGTTCGAGAAGATACCAACATTTATGGTAGTAAAGCATCTATCAATTTATTGTAGAATTGTCTTATCGACCATAACCAAAATAATTTGTGATTTACTCAAGGCATTGCCATCACAACTACCTATGCCCATTTTTCCCAAGTAATTAATGAACACATGCCAACATGTAGCTAATCCATTTGAATATGCTCTTTCTTGTGCCAATAAACATGGTACTCTTGCACTTCAGCGTTGTGAACCAACAAAAGAATGGATCAATTTTTGTGTGTGTTGGGAGCCTACATTTACTATGAATCGTAGCACTCCAAAGTTTGTTGTAACCATAACTATAAACCTTAATTGAAAAGTCTTTGTCACTCTATTTTGAGATGAGAAAGTACCCTATTCATATATATACACAAAAATATCCTCATTTTTGGAGGAGAAATTTCTATCTATTTTGTTGACCCTTTGCAATACTTTTTCCTTGTTTAACACCTACATTAAATATTGTTCCTATCCATGATTATATCTTAAAGTTGTGTGGTGATTCATAGTTAATGTGCATGCCAATCCTTGAGGGGGGCCACTCAAGGTGAGATGTTGTGCAAATTTTTATGTTTTTGTATATATATGTGTTGTAATTTGGCTTGAAATATTTATTCTAGAAATTGTTCATTTCATTTCCTATAGAGTTACATTTTTTTAGGAATTAAGGTATTGTAGCTATGGAATTAGATTTACTTATGGTTGTAACCTTGGTAAAATAGAGCAAAGAAATTGATAGAATAGGACTATTATGAATTAATAAATTAAATTTTTTAAACTTATTATATGGGATTTGAGCTGGAATGGATCTATTTCCTTTGTATTAATGAATCATGGGATTAATTGCCAAAACTAATTTTTATATATATGTTTCTTTAAATAGTATGTTTGATCGTTCTTCCAACAACGATCCTCAATGGACTTACGACAACATGCAACCCTCCAACAGTCGAGTGGAAAGCATGGCAAGTATGGAAACTTCGTCGAAATATATTTGATGTCATCAGTCAACCTACGCCCACTTTCATCAGTCTTATGACAACCCAAAATATCCAACCTTTGAATGGAAAGTGTGGTGAGTATGGAAATTTTGTCGAAGGATATCCACCATCATCAATGAACTGATGCCAACTTTCTTCGACCTTATGACACAACCGTACTTCCATCAGTATTGAAACAATATGGAATGACGATTATTGGCATCGAAGCTCCAATGAGCGCTTGTGTCACGAAACACATTTTGTCTTCAATGACAAGTGTCCATAACTATCATCGAAATTTCATCAATTGTAAAATATTGATCATATGATTGTACCTAAAACTACTTTTTTGAGACTTCCTTTTGTCATTATAGTGACAAAGCTTCGCCTAAAGAAGGGTAATTGACCATCGAAAATTGGCTCATTTTTTAAGTAGTGTCACTAAGTTTGATGGTAAACAAGTTACTATTGATAAAAGAGATGTGGATCTCATGGAATGTTGACTAGAGTGCAAGAAGGTGGCCTTTATAAGCTACTCACAAATCCAGTTGAGCGAGTATGGCCGGTATGCCATGATGGAGAATGGTTTCTCTAGCCTTGAGAAGATAGTTATAGAACTAATGGTGGAATCAATGATTGTTGTCAATGGGAGAGTATGGAAGAGTATCAAGATAATTTTGTTGCAAATGGATTCTCTCAACAAGAGGTAGTTGACCTTGATGGGACTCTTACTCTGATGGTCAAAGAATTATCCCAGGAAGAGGGCATTACCCTCGATGCACTAATGCATGCACCTCCAATTAGGTTTTTCCAAGTTTAATACACATTTCAATTCATTATTACATAAATTTGATACACTTTTCATGGCCCTATATACAAATGAGTTCATTATTGCAAGAAGTTCCAAGTAGTTAATGATATGGTGTGAGAATATTTTAACCATTAAAAATGGAATGAAGGACAAAGGAGGTTGACAAGTCACTAATACAATGTTCCTTGTACAAAATGTTTTCACCTTGAATATTTTAACAAGAGTTTAAAGTACAAAGGGAAGAAATGACCAAATTTGTGTTTCTTTAAGTTCATTGATGGTTATCTATTTGAATAAGCCCCTAGTAGACGGTGGATTCTAGATGCAGAATGAGTATCTTGTTCTTGGCAGAAAACACTTTCATCAATAAAAGGGAGTGTTGAATTTTTATTAACTAATAAAGTGTATCACAGAGTTCCATTAATGGCGAGACAAGTAAAATATACTTGGGTGCAAATAGAGGGTATGTGTGTGTGCAAGTTTGTACAAAGGGACAACTCTCCCCCAATGAATTTATGGACAGCAATACATAGCTTCATACAGCCCTCCTTCAGTGATTTCATACAACAATAAAAGGGTCCATGAGAATTTATGGAGAGAGAGAGAGAGAGAGAACGTGCATGCTTACCAAAAGAATGCATGCACCAGCCTTAGTTTCGTTCTAGTTTAGATGCATTCTATATTTAGCTGTTACACAAAAATATCATCACCATGATTATTTGCAGTCAGTATGGGTCTATCATCACTTGTACTGTCCTCCTAAGCAAGTCTTCGACCTCAGCTCTTCAAGTCAAGCTTTGAAAATGAGAGAAAGACATTGAAAATCAACAAAGCTCTGGTTCCGCACTTTCTCTCACTATTGCCTGCGGTCTCGCACCTCCTGTTTACAAAAACTGCGGACTTGCCCGCTCTGTCCCTAAAGGAGTGGGTGCGGACCCCTGTGAAAGTCAAAAAGGCGCAAGTTTATTCTAAAAAACTCACTTTGGGTTAATTCTAGATGATTCTAGAAGGAATTTTGACGTGGATTGGCCGCTCTTAGGTGGTTCATGCATCCCAAAAGAGAAGGAGCTAATCCCTTGATGAGAGGAGCTATCCCTTTGAAGGAGGGTTTTATCCCTTTGAAGGAGGACCTAGTAACTTCCCTCCATTGCACTATAAATTAAGGCATTGGGCTGGTTGTTAGGGAGGTTAGAAGCTTAACATTTTTGAGGGTAAATGCTGGTGGAATTGAGACTTCCTAGTTAAGCTTGAGAGGAGAGATCACATACCTTTTTGGCTTCATTGGGAGGAGAGTGAAACTTGTCAAAGTAGAGGAGACTTCTTGCTGGACCCTGGGAGGAGCTTGTACAGCGTCAAGGCACAGGTTGTAAAGTTCTTCTTTTGATTTGAATTAATACAATCAGATTCATTTTTCTCAACAAATTGTCTTATGTCATTTGTTTCATGAATTCCTTGACTTTCATGTTAAATATGTTTTATAATATTGGCTTTTCAGGTGCTATTTAATTTGTTTGCTTGTTTGTGTTTGCAGATTCGCGACAAGGGATCTCACTTGGATCAAAGGAGCGAGGCTTCCACAAACTTGCATTGGACCCAAGGTAGGCCTAAAACACTTGTTTGCCTTTGTTGATAAATGCATATTTAGAGAAAGATAGTTTGTGATTGGCTTGCTTGTCACTAGGTCTCTTTAGATTCTAGGAAGGTCTATCTTGTCCACAAGATCGACTCATTCCGTGTGACAAAATGGCGACTCCACTGGGGAATTGATTTTTTCCTTGTTTTTACTTTGACCTGAGAAACTGTGTTTTTTTTTTCTGTTTTTGGCTTGTTGTGTGTGGAATTGGGTAGAATTTGTAGATCCAGGGTTATTTTTTGTTTTGCATAACTTTGGGAGAGGACTGCACCCTAGCCTTTTGACACAGTGCGTACTTATCCGCACTTTTTCTTTTAGCACAGAGCGGTACCGCACCTGTGTTAACTGTGGGCCTACGGACCCTGTCAAAATTTTGAAAAACCTAAGATTTTCTCTGTTTGTCAGCTTAGTTTTTGTTTAGAAGTTATTATCCACTGCCCAGACCTGCATATAACCTGTCAGAAGCTTTCCTTAGGTTGATTTCATTGGTGTTAGGGTTTTAGGTGAAATTCCTAGAAGTTTTGCTTGTTGGGTTTGTTTTTTCATTTTGGTCTTGTAGTAGCTCTGAGCTTAGAAGCTGTAGGAACCTCAGATCACCTTGGTTTCTACTAGCCTTCTTATGAGTCTGACCATTTGTGAAATATACCTTTGTTGAGGAATCCGCCTTGTGTTTTCTCTTTACAAAACTTCGAAAAGCTTGTGTTTAAAAGTTTGGATTTCATTTTTAAAAAGAAAAAAAAATTGGTTGTTTTTTACTGATTTGTGATTCTGCATAAATTGGTCCTTAGTTTACATCTAGCTAAGTAAAACATCCTTAAAAAAGACATCTTGTAAGCTTTGACTTCAAATAGGTTTTTATAGTTTATAGATCTCAAAGTTAGTCGTTTGCATAGTTTTGAGTGTTTTATAAAAAATAAAAAATAAAATCTCTTTTGGAAAAAGTTTGTTTTTGTAGTGGTTGAGTGTTTTGAAAAGAAAAGGGAAATTTTTGTGAAAATAACTAGTTGTCTCGTTTTGAGTGCATTGGAAAGGACAAAAGCTCTTCTTTTAATTTGTTTGTTAAGAAAGATTTGTGTTTACAAGTATTTGCATTCTCAAACTCTTTCCTAGCTAGAAGTTCATTGAAGGGAAAAGATTGTTTAATCATCTTAAGTGCATTTTTAGTGATTTTGAGTCGAGTCTTCATACCACAAGTTTCATCTCCGCACCTCTTGACTTAAACAAAAACCAATAAAAATAACGCTTAAAGTAAAATTCATCTAGTAATATTTTATTTCTAGGGCTCTGATACACCAACATAGCTTAGGCTAGTGTCTTGGAGTAGGAGAGTAATTAACTCTCCAAGACAGTAAAAACAAACAAGTAGTTGTATCTTGTGGTAGGGAAGAAATCCAATTGTTGCATTTATGCTCTGGGAAAGCTCCTCTTAAAGGAGAAGCACGAGATCGTGTCTGAACCAGTGTGGGAATCAATCCTTCCTCATTGGGAACGACGCCAGATATTCATGTATTAAAAACAGTAAACCTCGGATTAACCATTGTCGAGGAGCCTGGGGTCACTTGTTGGTAAACCTTGGATTATGTCAAGGAGCCTTCAAGGGGATTGAGCTTGCTACTCTGCCCTTGCGTGCGTATCAGATCGTAGACTGTTCCCCTAGGTATATTTGTTTCAGTTGGTAACCTTAGTGACCATATTCTTTAAGATTCTTCCTAAGGTGACAGTGGTGGGAAGATCCCACTGTACCTGGAGCATACGTCGGCTAGACTCACTTGGATTTTTTGGGGGGTTCTCTTCACTCGAGACGGTTAAGTGGAGGAACTTGTGCCAGTCTATTCATTAAGCAGGTTGTCGGGGTAACTGTTCCAACCGCCATTTCTGTATTGAACTCTACGACGTTGGATTTCATCACCAACTAGTGTTTTCAGTACGGAAAGTTACTGTTTGTGTGTGTTTGATCTCCTAGATTCTTTAGGCATGTGATTCAAATTTGTTTGGTTCTTTAGAGGCTTTAGGTGGTTTTCATTGAGATTTTACTTTGCTTGCATGTGAAGTAGTTAAAAAAAATTTAATCGTGGCTGAATTACCGAGGAAGTCTCGTAGACTTCGGGGCCAACCTCCTAAGTTTTCACCGAGCCGGCCTGAAGGGTTGAGAGTCCTCGTAACTCCTAGAGATAGTAGAGTTGCGTCACCTGAAGAAGGAGAGTCTTCTTTGCTGGTACATCCTAATTTTCAAGCCTTAGTAGCAGATTATAATCCACAATCAGTGTCTGTTTCTGAAGTTACTGGTAGCTTTTCATCTACTAGTGATATAGGTGAGGAACCTGAAATATCCGAACCTGAAAGTGAATTTGCTGCTACTCCAACATCGGGGTTTGCTTCTCCAGCTTCTAGTGGTCCTGGTTCACCTAGGGTAGAAAGAATAATTACCCAAAATCTTCCTTCTGGACTTATAGCTATCGAAGAACTTGCTGCTCCAGAAGAAGAAGTAGGCATCCCTATCCCTGAAAATCAGCCTGCTATTGAACTAAGGGAGCGTGAATCAATTTTTTACAGTCCACCTAGGAGCAGTGCTTGGTATCTTTCTTTGACTAATTTCTTAGAAAACCCAGGGTTAAGTTTTTCACCACCTCGTGTTCCTTATCACCCAACACGTAGAAGTTACTATCCTCCATTAAATATGTCAAGACAGTCGTCCATGTTTACTCAATCGCCCGAATCCTTTTTGTACAGTGGTCCTTCTATTCCCTCTGGGTATCAGTCACTTTCTGGTACTTTTTCGAGAGCATCTCCTCAACCCATTGAACAAGGGTTATTAACTGGAAGCAATGGTACTAAGCCGTTGAGCGTAGAATATATTCTCATGATGTCAGGTACTATTCCTAATCCTCAACCTCAAGGTGGCCAGTTACTGCCTGGGGGGCAGCCTCAAAATCCTCAATTATCGCCTGGGGGTCAACCTCAAGGTACCCAATTTGCGCCTGGGGAGCAACCTTAAGGACAATACATACCTACGGGACAGTACGTTCCTCAAGGTCAACCCCAGACTCAATATGTACCCCAAGGTCAACCCCAGTATCAATATGTACCTCAAGTTCAACCCCAGTATCAGTACGTGCCTCAAGGTTATCAACCCCAAGGTCAGTACTCGAACCAAGGTTTCCAACCACCCTCTGGTCAATCATATGTTCAAGGAATGGGAAATGTACCTTTGAATTATCAATCCTACCCTCAACCCGATTATGGTCCTCAATATTCTCAACCTGTTATGGGTCCGTACCCCGGAATGAATTTTGTGTGGGATCCATCGCAAACTCAACAGGTATTGCAACCGAATGTACAATTGTCATCTCAAACTAGACAACCCTTAGTTTCTGGTACACCCCAGCAACATGTCCAGTCTTCTATTCAAACTTCTGTACCTTCGGTAGTTTCTCAGCCTGGACCTAGTACACCTCGTACTCCACCTCAAACGACTGTTGCAACTGCCGCAACATTTGTTCAATCTACCCCACCTACTTCTGGAGTATCGACAGCTCTGGTTTCTATTGTTCCTGTATCTACTCCTTAGACATCTTTACCTCCATCTAGATCCACGATTCAAACTTCGGTTCAGATGCCTATAGGACAACCTAATTCAAGTACGGTTGTCACAAGTCAACAACAATTTACTTATCAACCGTACCAAGGACAGTACCAATTCGGTCCTGCTGTGTAGCAACCAATCTATTAGTATCAACTGTACCCTGGGTACACATATCAACAACCCCAGTACGGTCCGGTTAATCCTAGTTTTCCGGGAGGATACAATATCCCAAATGCAATTCTTATTCCTAGTTATCCTGGATATCCTCCTCCTGGGGCTGGTCTCATGACCCAGAGTTTTAGGGACCCTAATTGTCAGTTACCATTTATCGCAACTTTGGACTTGCCTAATTTGTCGCGCCTAATGAAAGATCCCATTAATTATCTTCCGTTTTGGCCGCCAATGCTGAATAAGTTACCTAGTGATATTCCTAAGTTTGAAGGAAAATCAGGAGAGGACCCGTCGAACCATGTGATGACTTATCACCTCTGGTGTGCGTCTAACTCCATTTCAGATCATTCAATCCGTCTAAGGATTTTCCAGCGCACTCTAACTGGTCTCGCGGCCAAGTGGTACATTGAGTTACTGCGAGGCACTTTTTATAATTTAGTCAGCTAGCTACCTCGTTTTTAACTCATTTTCAGTCGCCAGTCAGATATGAAAATGGCACGGAATTACTAACTTCGTTAAAGCAATCGACGTCCACTTACATTTCAGATCACATTCATTAATGGAGACGTCGACGGCGTTTAGTGAAGGTTTTTATTCTGGATCAGATCTTGGCTGAATGGTTTGTAAAATCTTTGTTGCCAAAGATCACTGAAGATGTAGCTAAGGCCGGAGTTGTTACTGAGGAGCAAGTAATTTCTCAAGCACAGTACCTTGACTTGGTCTATACTCAGTCAAGTACGTTACATGAGAAAATCCCCGATCTTCCCAAGCAAAATCAAATCGTTGCAGCTCCTTCAGGGTCTCATGCCGCCAATGGTATGATTGGTACGGTTAACACTAAAAGTAAGAAGAAGTCTCCCAAGAATTCTTCTCCTATCATAACCTTTCCTGATTCCCCAACAGGAGATTCTTCCGCAGAGATTTCCGCCAATATTCACGTTGTAGAGTCATCTACAGCCAAATCAAAATCCAGTGGCAAGAAGAAAGGGAAGAAGAATAATAAAACGGACAAAAATTCAAAAGAGAAACCTGAAAAATTGAAATCCAATGATGAAAAATGCAAACCTCGTTATCCTTGTCTCATTTGTGACGAAGAACATGTTACAAGAGACTACCCTCATCGTGCAGAGGTTGCGAAGATTTTCAAAGGTTCCCAAATGCCTGCTGTTTTGAAGGATCCTTTTCCAAGTCAAGACAGTAAGATGATAGGTTCTTCCTCGAGTGCCAATGAAGAACCCATTCTGATGATGTCCCATGTTAGGATTGCGACTTGATCGCATGATTATGGTAGTAAAAGTCCTGTTGATGGTAAAGAAGCAGAATCTTCTCATTCTAACCCATCAATCTCAGTTCCCGGTTCCGATCCACTACAGATCGAGAAACCTAATCGAGACTTGGTAATCAAACCGCCCGCCAAGGGTATACTTTGAAAGTCAGCTTTCAATCCACATGCGAGAGTGGCTCAGAACTATAACATTGTTGAGGATTTAGCTGTTTCACCCTCAGCAATGTCGGCTTTGGAAGTGCTGCAATCATGTCCAGCACAGCGTAAATTACTTTTGTCGGCTATAGGAGCTGTAGATGTTCAGGACTCGAACCTAATAATTTTTTATCTAGAAAATAGTACACCACGCTTACCTCATCAAATGGCTTTCCATATTCTAGTAATAGTCAAAAACAGGCCTACTCATCGGACTATGATTGATGAGGGAGCCTCAACGTGTATTATGTCGACACAGTGTTGGAGATCGCTTGGTTCTCCTTCGCTAAATCAATCCCCGACGATTCTAAAGGCCTTTGATGGCCGTGAGTTTCATCCTTTTGGCATTCTACAGGATTTACCTATAGGGGTTGAAGGAAAAACCGTTAATCTAGATGTGGAGGTGGTTGATGCCCCTCTAGATTACAACCTTCTCTTGGGTCGTAGTTGGTCTTACGCTATGACAGTTGTCGTTTCATCGGTCTTTCGGGTTATAAAGTTTCCTCATAATGGAAAGATCATAACAATATACCAGTTGGCTGACTTTTCATCTGACCCAGCCTCTTCTGAAAGTATTCAACATGTCGGTAAAACGACTATCCCGTATAAGGATGTTGGAATAGGACTAGTTAAAGATGCCGATTTACTGGGAACTTTTCCTTTTCCTCCGATCAACACATCGTCTTCATTTGCAACCATTCATATGATTTCGTCAAACACCATTGTTTATGATGATCCTTGGATCGTTCCTTCTGAATCTGAGATAGACTCATTTGTTGATGTTATGCCTTTGAGTCCATATGAAATTATGTATGAGGTCGTGCAATCGTTTACTGACCCATATTCAACCAAAATTGACTTAATGAATGTGGTCCATGAGGAATCACTTTTCACATCAAGCTCGGACTCAATCACGTTTTCTGAACTTGTTCATTCTGATGAGAAAATTTGTGAAATCCTATGTGTAGATGATTTACCATGGGAAGATCTCCATCACAGATCTTCGTTCTTACCCGAGAATGATCATTTTGAAAATGATTTTTCATCAATTTTTACAACAAAATATGTTAAGGAACCTCAGAATCCAATGAAGCATCCTGATTCAGAGTTAAATTTTGGAAACATCTCTCGAACTATTCCTATTGACATTTCGATTAAGCCTGGAATTGTTGAGAACATTCATATAGGTGCCTCGTGTACGGAAGACGAAATTTGAATATATAAGGCCCTATTTCAAGAATTTCGCGACGTGTTTTCCTGATCCTATGAGGAAATGCCAGGAATTGATCCTGCGATTGTTGTTCATGAAATCAAGACTTACCCGGACGCTAAACCCATCTTGCAACGTTTGCGTCAGATTCACCCATGTTATAGACATTTTTGTGCCTTACAGCATTGAGCATGAAATGTCCATAATCTAAGGGATCCAAAGTCCCTAAACATGTTGTTCCTACCCCTAGAGGAACAAGGCTAACAAACCACAGTAATTCACAGAAGTTCTCCACCAGAAACTGCTCAAAAACAAGTCAATTCAGGATCATTTCAGTGGCTACACTAGCTGTTTGCGTTGAATGTCAAAGCCAACACTGGCTACCTGCGTTGAATGTCAAATGGAACACTGGCTACCTGCGCTGAACGAGAGTGGACATGTGGCAAGCTCATTTCTCAAGGTGTCACAACCCAGGAAGCTTCCAAAATGACACTTGCCTCAGGGAATTCGACTGGTGATGAGTAAGAGGTTCCAAATCTCCAAGTGGAAGCAAGAACCTCCAAGTGGAATCAAGAACTAACAGAGGGAGAGGACACTAGTCAGATCTCAAGCTGACTCATCCTCTCTCCAAACATCTATATATGGATCTCTCCTCCATGAGATCTAGAGGCTGGAATTTTGTTATTGCAAAGAATTGATGTTGGTTTGAGACTGGAATCATTAGGTGCTTAATGTTTTGAAGGGAGGTGAAGATAGGAATTTCATTTGCTGGGAAGGAGATGCTGGATTGGAGCCCTCTGGGTTGTATCTCTTCCTGAACCTTGTTATTCATCAATAAAGCTATCTTGGTTTCTCCTATATACTGATGTATCTTTGATGTATGATTTCATTAGTATGTTTAGTTTATTTCTAATCCTGAACTGGTTATGAATATGAATCTATGTCTTTGTGTAGTGTTCTCTTCTTGTGATCTTGCAGGAACCTGTTGAAGCTGGGCGAGCGAGAAGGCAAGTAGCTGGGAACTCTCAAAGAGAAGAGAAACCGGATCAAGGGACAAACGGAAGACACCGGTTAGTCCATCCATCTCTCTTCATTCTTAATTCATAAAGGAAGAATACTAGAATAGCTGTCTCTGTTTGTTGCTAAGGCACTGTCACACCTTAGGTGGATAGGATCGTCCTGCATAGGCATTTTTCCCCACAACACCCAACAAAAGTTGCTGCTATCAAAGCAGAAGTTGAAAAATTACTCAAAGCAGGTTTCATTTATCTGATCCCGTTAATGGATTGGGTATCGAATATTGTTCCTGTTAACAAAAAGCAAGGGACAATAAGAATATGTATCGATTATAGGGACATTAATCGAGCCTGTCCAAAGGACAATTACCCAACTCCCTATATCGATCAAATCATTGACCCAGAACCAGTGAGAAACGAGAGTTTCTCCTTCAGCGCAGACCCAGTGAAGGGATTCTGCATTTCAACGCAGGTCCTGTGAAGGCTACCTGAGCTGAATGTCAAAACCCCTGTGTTGAGGTTGCGCTGAACCAGTTTGCCCTTGTGCAGCTGGGGTTCTCTGCTCTGTTTTGCCCTGTTTTGATCTCTGTTTTCTGCAGCCTGTAACTAGCATAGGTACCTGTCTGATAACTCTTTTTCTTTGCTTAAATTCCGCCTCCTTTTGTACAAAAAGACTGTGAGTGTTTTTATGTGTTTGTGGCGTCATTTACAGTTTTCCTTTGCAAGAGTGAAATAATCATCCTGTAGCCCTTGATTCAGATCTGTTGATTGTGATCTTAGGAGAGAGTTCATTGGCTGTTTGCAGTTGATTATACATTTACTTTTGCCTTTGGTTTGAGTTTGTCTCTTTTAAGTGTCGAAACAAGTGTTCATTTCGAAAGTCGTAAAGTGTTGTATTCTCTTCTACCCTTTCTGGTTTCGAAAAAGTAAATTTGTTTGTATTTGTCATTTAAAAGCAAATTCAAAGTTGTACAAAAAGATTTCTTTTTAGGCATCAATATTAAGAAAGCGAAAAACAAACACCTGCATTGTGCATTTGCATCTTGATAGTTTGCATGCTTGATTTAGGAAAAGTGCATTAGAGTGTGTTGATTGCTCTCTGAGAAAAGATGGTGTCTTTCTTTTCCCTTTGTACCTAGGATTTTCATTGTTGAAAAGATAGAAAAGCTCGCTTATCATCTTTAGACTGCATTTAGGAATTGTATCATACATCTCATGGTGATCTAGAAAGGCAAACTTCTAAAAAGATCAACCTAAAATAAATTGAATGAACTTAACAACGCTTTGTAACATAACGCACAACATAGAGGTCTAGGCTAGAGACGTGTTCCGGCGTCGTAAATCCTGGTAACTGTCGATCTCGCTGATGGTGGGTGATTCCTCCTGAGGGACGATAGAGCTAGTATGGATTGTTCTCCCACGTACCATCGAGTATATATTGGGAGACCCCTATAGGCATAAAACCTTTATCCTTAGGAAGCCGTGTCGGCCGCCCTACTGATCGCAATGCACTGAACACAGCATTCAGGAAGATCGACCGCCCGTACCTTAAAAAGTATTCTGCGGTTTTGCGAAAAGTTTGGCACCCCTCTACCTAGAACTCCAGAGCAGTTCCTTTTGGCCTTTTTCAGACTCTATAACGGAAAAATTCCATCCGAGCATTTGTCACTTCGGGCTCGTTAAAACATCGAAGGAGACTAGAGTCATCTTTTGCTTTTTCTCGACTCTTTAAAATTGAAAAAGCAGGTTGTGTCTAAGCATCGTTAAAATTTATTTTAAACGGAATAATCATCACCATTCCCTCGTTGATCTTCGAAGTTAGTCTCTTTTCATCGTAAGTTCTTGTAGAAATCGCTAGAAAATCTTTTGGATAGACTAGATATGTCTGAACAACCGTCGACATCCAGGATTGTGTCGTCTGACACAGCAGCGGCAGAGCCTCCTGCTGCTACCCCAACGATGTTCGATGGTATACCATCTATCCCGGCAAGTTATCAACAACAAGCCGGAGTCCCATCAGGGACTGCTTCGACGACATGGTTAGTTCCTATTTCTTCATCCGGATTATCATCTGGTATTTCTTATGTTGAAACTCAACAAATTGATCCAATGTGTCTTCAAAGGCCAATCTACCCTTTAAGTACTGGATTGCCACCATATGGAGGGCAGTATGCCTTTTCATTGTTCCCTCCCAGAGAATAACCATATGAGAGTTTACAACAAAGTTCAGGTCAAACTGGAATTACATCCAGCGGTTGGGTACCAATACTGCCTCAGCAACCAAGGGTTGTATATTCAATGCAACCAGTCCACCCTGTGTCGAATATTCCCACTGTACCTACTATGGTGACTGCGTCGCAAGTACAAGCGCTACATGTTGTATGTCAACCCCAACAGCCTCAGGTTGCAATACAACAGCCTCTTGTCTCAACGACTCAATCACAACCTCAGGTTAGTGCCTCCTTATCTGGAGCGACTCAGGATCAAACAAGTACTGTGACTCCTCACTTTGGTCAATCATCCAGTATTGGTCAACAGAAAATGGTTCAACAACCAGAGCTGGTTCAAACTCAACAGCCCCCATTCCAGCAATCATATCAAGGACCTGAGCAACAAGTCTTTGTAAGTAATGGGAAATCGCATTTCCAAAGCGGTTATCAACAACCATATTATAATGGTTATGCCCATCAACCTTGTCAAAGATGCCAGCATCAAATTCATTATGCTGGTATGCAAAGACCCATTGCTCAGGAGATTCCATCTTATCCTGGGTATGCTTCACCTAACCTGAATCAACAGTTGCCCTTTGTAGAAACTCTAGAATTACCAGATCTAAACTGGCTGACAAATGATCCAATTGCTTATGCCCCTTGGTGGCCAGCGATTCCGCATAAACTTCCGTCAGATATTCCTAAATTTAATGGAAATCCAGGTGAAGATCCGTCGAATCATGTGATGACATTTCATCTGTGGTGTTCATCAAACACCCTAAACGATGATTCGATTAGGCTTCGCCTTTTTCAGAGGACGTTAACTGGTCCAGCGGCAAAATGGTATATTGAATTGCCTAGAGCTTCGTTCGACAACTTCAGTACCTTAGCCACGACTTTCTTAACCCATTTTCAATTACCGATAAGGTATGAAACGGGAACGGAACTCCTAACCAACTTCAAACAGACAACGGCCACTCACATATCTGATCATATACATGAGTGGCGACGTCGTCGTAGGATGGTAAAAACGTACATTCCCGATCAGCTATTAGCTGAATGGTTTATCAAATCCTTACTTCCTACAATCACAGAAGATGTGGCAAAGGGGGGAGTCGTAACGGAAGAGCAAGTCATCGCTCGTGCGCAATATCTGGACTTGGTCTATACTCAGTCTGGCACGCTCTACGACAAAATACCTGACGCCCCTAGACCGGAATTCTCAATTCCTCCTCCTCCTAAATCAAACAATGACTCTCATGCCATCGATGGCGTGATTGGCGCGACAGACACGAAATCGACAAAGGCTACATCTAAAAAGGCCCGTAAGATTTCCAGTCAAAATGCAAATGAAGAACTTCTTGCCTCGGAAGTAAATGCCGTGTCGACCGACAAGGGCAAACAACTGAAGCAACCAGGGGGCAAGAAGAAAAAGAAAGGGAGAAAAAGGAAACCCCCTTCGGGGTGTCATATATGCGATGAGGATCATTGGACGAGAGATTGTCCACATATAGCTGAAGTTAAGAAACTCTTTAAGAGTTCAAAAACCTCAGCAGTATTGACTGATCCGTTTCCAAACCCGGGAACCAAACTGGTTGCTAGTCAAAATGCTTCCCGATCCCAAGTTCTTATATTGTCTATCTCAAAGCAGCAAAATGATGCTTTGACAAGGAATAAAGATTACGGGAATCCACAGCTATCGAATAACAAGGCTAATGAACAACCTGGTAGTTCGACGACAACTTTGACCAAAGTTGTGCCACCCATCATTCCTGAACAAATGATAAAGTCGCCAAAGGGAGTAGTACACAAGACGAAATTTAATCCTCGTGCAAAAATAGCACAAAATTATAATATAATAGAGGACATGGCCCAATCGTCGTCCGCTATGTCGACACTTGAGGTACCGCAAAATTGCCCCTCCCAAAAGCAAGCTTTATTATCAGCCATAGGTGGGACTGGCCCAATGGATTCCAATCTTGTGACCTTTGATCATAAAGGATATGACCCTCAATTACCAGCTCAACTAGCTTTTCTTATTCAAGTGAAAGCCCTCAACAAAACTGTTCATCGAACAATTATTGATGAGGGGGCATCCACATGTATTATGTCGATGAGTTGCTGGAAAAATTTAGGCTCACCACCCTTGTCGCGATCTTCAACAATGATAAAAGCATTTGATGGACGATCATACACTCCATACGGGATTTTAAGTAACTTGAAAGTTGAACTAGGGGGCAAAACAGTAGAAGTTGACGTTGAAGTAATCGACGGAAACCTCGATTACAACATCCTACTGGGAAGGCCCTGGATATATGCCATGGCCGCAGTTGTGTCGACCTACTTCAGGAAGATTGCATTTCCCTTTCAAGGAAGAATTACAATCATCGAACAAAAAACATTTCTCCCCAACAGTTCACAAGTTACGGGAAGCATTCCAATGATCCATGGAAGCGATCATCCGCTTCAAAATATTGGAATAGGCCTCCTAAAAGACCCTGCCTTAATGGGTACTTTTGCCCTACCGCCTCCAAGTAATATGGAAAAAGTGGCCACAGTGGAAACCTACAATATGAAATCTTCTATATCTAATGGATTTGGAAGATTCCTAAACATTTTGTCAGCATGGATCATCGCCCTAATAGAAATATTGTAGCAATCAATTTTCTAGGCTGGGGGGGCAAACCCAAATCAACGCTCATCGAGTGTTTGGGTAGATAGGTCTAAGGAATATGGCACCTCTGCAAATCCTTGGTCGCATGTACATTCTACAGACAAAGGGATCATAAGAGAGGCACCATGGGGAGATTACCACCATCGCTCCCATCTCCTGGATTACCACGAGGATTATTCCGGCGACCTTAATCATCCATCAGTTTTTGATTTTCTATCAAATACTGTAAATACGGTGGATTCCAAGGAGTCATGAGGATAGTTCTTTTACTGTGTCAACCTCATTAAAAAATGAAACATTCCCCTTTCCAAATCTCAAAGGTAAACCTTCATTCCAACCACCAAGTTGAATGCAATGAAGCTTGGGGGGCATGCACCTTGATTTGCGTTATTATGCTGGGGGCATGCAAACTTATCACGAGCAGTGTTACTGTAGGGTTCAAGCTCGTTAAAAAATAAACCTGCCATGAGCAGTGTTACCGCAGGGTTCAAGCTCGTTAAAAAATAAACCCGCATCGAGCAGTTTTAGCACACAGTTCATGCTCGTTAAAAAATAAACGCAAGATTCGAGCAGTTTTAGCACAAAGTTCATGCTCATTAAAAAATAAACGCAAAGATCCGAGCAGTTTTAGCACATAGTTCATGCTCGTTAAAAAATAAACATAAGATCGAGCAAATGTTTCCACCCGCGTTTAAGCTCGTTAAAAAATGAACCATCCCGGTAAATAACCACTGTGAATGTAATATCATCAGCCATTAAAGCCTTGGTCGTGTTTGCACCGTCACCTCCACTTTTCATTTGGCCGATCGTTCACCTCCATATGTTTGTTTACCCATTTTGAGGAACAGCTGCGAAGAGTGATTTCACCTAGCCATCCTTGTGACTCTGCCGTGATTGGAAAATTCCAACCTGTACCTGGAATCAGCTGCTAACCCTGTTTATCACTCGTTCCTCAAACGACGAGTCTTATTTAAGCTCTTTTCAACTGACTCGTAAAATATGAAAAGATTGTCGAGTCCTTGGCCTTCCATCTCGTTAAAGGGACAGGAAGAGCTATCCCTCCTCTAGATTTTAATCTTTTTGAACCTGAGGGATTATTGCACAAAAAGATCGAGCGCTTGTTTTATTCGGCTCGTTAAAACTATCGAAAACTCATCCCTTCTGTATTGTTTTATACTTTTTCGGACCTAACGGATTATATGACGAAAAAGGACTTTTGGAGTTAAATTTATGTACCTTTTCAGACTCTCTAAAAATGAAAAGGACCGAGTTATCCTTGTCGTTAGACTCGTTAAAATCATTAAATAGCGACAAACGTGTCTTTAGACGAGAACGAGTTTCACTATCGCTAGGCTCGTTAAAACATAGCGATGGGCTTTCCCGAAGGGTAGGTTATAGAACAAGCATATGTTATCCTCCTCAAGCTTGACAAAAATAAAGAGGTACTGGTCAGCAATGACTGGGGAAAAATTGGGAGAAACTCAAGAAAACTTTGATGGTAGCAAGTCGCTCTTGAACATGACACTTTTCCTTCGTACCACAATCGGGTTGGGTTGTTTCATTCACCAGTCACATCCATGGTCTCGCCATACCATCCATATTTGGGGTAATGATACCAATCCATCCCATCAGTGTCGCCATATGTTCAAGAGAATTCGTTCAGAAAAGTCAACCGTGTCCCATCCACTGCCATACATTATCCTTCATCCTTTCATGACCGCCACCCTGAATCATATGTCACAGATCGTTTTCACCTCCATTAAAATCATTAGCTCCGTTCCGTGTCACTGATGTGGGATTCATTAAGGCCCTCCTGTGACGGATCACTTTTTGTCGACATCAGCTCATTATCCAAGAAGTTGATCTAGGAACAACCCCTTCAGTACTTTGAAGCTTGCATGCCTCAATGGCAAGTTTCTCACTTCCGGCGACAGGTATACATCAATGACCTTCGACCGAAAGATTTTGTGTGGTGTTCGACGCCAAGTCCTTTATTCACACCACGTGAATTGTACTGCAGTACCTTGAGGGTCATTATCATTATCAGTGATTCCTCTCGCGCTTGTTAACGGTTTACATCATTGACCGGTAATCAAGCGATGTCTTTCCATGTTCGACTTCAGAACATTTCTCACATGGATCGACTTGTACTTAGAGTGAAGATCGAACGAGTTTGAAGACCCCGGATCTAGTTTCATCCATCCGGGCTGCGATATATATTCAGGAAATATAAAGACATTGACATGTACATCATTACAGCAGATAATCATCCTACTCAAAGGATGATAATTTCATCAAAATTATCAGTCTACCATTAGACGATTGTCTGTTCTATGTACAGAAAAATGAATTTATAAAGTTGAGCATGGGAATGCCCGCCTCAGCTAGATCGTGAAAGCAGTATGAAATATGATGTATTGTATTGTATCTTATTACAGGTCTCCTCCCAGCATTGGATGAACTTCGGATCCCCCTGATAAAGCATTTCACCCGATAAACAGCCTCATACTTTAGGGGGCAACTGTTATAGACATTTTTGTGCCTTACAGCATTGAGCATGAAATTTCCATAATCTAAGGGATACAAAGTCCCTAAACATGTTGTTCCTACCCCTAGAGGAACAAGGCTAACAAACCACAGCAATTCACAGAAGTTCTCCACCAGAAACTACTCAAAAACAAGTCAATTCAAGATCATTTCAGTGGCTACACTAGCTGTTTGCACTGAATGTCAAAGCCAACACTAGCTACCTGCGTTGAATGTCAAATGGAACACTGGCTACCTGCGCTGAACGAGAGTGGACATGTGGCAAGCTCATTTCTCAAGGTGTCACAACCCAGGAAGCTTCCAAAATGACACTTGCCTCAGGGAATTCGACTGGTGATGAGTAAGAGGTTCCAAATCTCCAAGTGGAAGCAAGAACCTCCAAGTGGAATCAAGAACTGACAGAGGGAGAGGACACTAGTCAGATCTCAAGCTGACTCATCCTCTCTCCAAACATCTATATATGGATCTCTCCTCCATGAGATCTAGAGGCTGGAATTTTGTTATTGCAAAGAATTGTTGTTGGTTTGAGACTGGAATCATTGGGTGCTTAATGTTTTGAAGGGAGGTGAAGATAGGAATTTCATTTGTTGGGAAGGAGATGCTGGATTGGAGCCCTCTGGGTTGTATCTCTTCCTGAACCTTGTTATTCATCAATAAAGCTATCTTGGTTTCTCCTATATACTGATGTATCTTTGATGTATGATTGCATTAGTATGTTTAGTTTATTTCTAATCCTGAACTGGTTATGAATATGAATCTATGTCTTTGTGTAGTGTCATCTTCTTGTGATCTTGCAGGAACCTGTTGAAGCTGGGCGAGCGAGAAGGCAAGTAGCTGGGAACTCTCAAAGAGAAGAGAAACTGGATCGAGGGACAAACTGAAGACACCGGTTAGTCCATCCATCTCTCTTCATTCTTAATTCATAAAGGAAGAATACTAGAATAGCTGTCTCTGTTTGTTGCTAAGGCACTGTCACACCTTAGGTGGATAGGATCGTCCTGCATAGGCATTTTTCCCCACAACACCCAAGAAAAGCTGCTGCTATCAAAGCAGAAGTTGAAAAATTACTCAAAGCAGGTTTCATTTATCCGATCCCGTTAATGGATTGGGTATCGAATATTTTTCCTGTTAACAAAAAGAAAGGGACAATAAGAATATGTATCGATTATAGGGACATTAATCGAGCCTGTCCAAAGGACAATTACCCAACTCCCTATATCGATCAAATCATTGATGATTGTGCCAGTAGCGAAATATTCTCCTTCATGGATGGTTTTTCCGGATACAATCAAATCAACATTCTACCTGCCAATCAACCAAAAACGGCTTTCATTTGTCCATGGGGCACATTTGCTTATTGCAAATTACCTTTTGGGATCAAGAATGTCGGCACAACTTTTCAAAGGGCTATGTCTTATGCGTTTCATGACATCAAGCACATTGTGCAACCCTATCTCGATGATTTTCCTGCTCATTCATTACATCGAGCTGATCATCTCATCCATTTACGAGCAATCTTTATGAGGTGTAGGCATTATCGGATTCGGTTGAATCCACACAAGTGTGTTTTCTGTATAGAAACGGGTCGATTTCTGGGGTTTGTTGTTTCTAAAGCCAGCATTCGCGTCAATCCCTCAAAGGTCGAAGCTATTGTCAAATTGCCTCCTCCTTCGAGTCTTCGCAAACTCCAAAGTTTGCAAGGGAAAGCAAACTTTTTACGACGATTAATTCCTAACTACGTCGAGGTTACAAAGGGTTTTACCCGGTTGTTGAAATAGAATACTCCATTCTATTGGGATGAGATAGCTCAGAAATCTTTTGATGCACTAAAACACGCGTTGACCCATGCACCGTTATTGCATCCTCCCAACTACAACCAGGACTACTTCTTGTATCTCGCCGCCTCTCATTCCACCATTGGAATGGTCTTAGTTCAGGAAGATGAATTCGATAGTGAACATGTGATATATTACCTTAGTCAAACTTTAAATCCAACTGAGCTAAAATACTCACATGTGGAGAAATTGGAATCGGCAACTGTTCAAGTTGTCCAACGTTTTCATCACTACATTTTACTACGTAAAACTACAATAATTTCTGATTGCAACCCTATGATCTACATTTTGACCAAGCAATTTCTAGGGGGTAAGTACTCTAAATGGATTGTTATCCTACAGGAGTTCGACTTGGAATTTGAAAAATCTAAGTCTAAGAAATCTTTAGTTTTTGCGGAGTTAATGTGTGACTTCCCGCATGCTGACACGGAAATTGTGGCGGAAGAGCCCATTCCGGACGAATCCTTGTTTCTAATCAGCACTTTAGATCCATGGTATGGGGATATCATCGTTTATCTCCAGACCATATCCTTTCGGCCAGAAATTTCAAGGTCAGAACGTCGGAAAATACGATTCTAGTCCCAACAATTCAGGATTATTGGAGATACTCTTTATCGCCGTGGGGCGGACTCTGTTTTTCGACGTTGTTTAACTCACGAGGAAGCTGAAAGGGTTCTAAATGACTGTCACTCTAGAGCGTGTGGCAGTCATATGTCTGGGTATGCCACAGCCCAAAAGATATTGTGCGCTGGCTACTTCTGGCCGTCTTTGTTTAAAGATTGTATTAACGCGGTCCGAAAATGCCACAACTACCAAATTTTTTATCGAAAGATGCGTGCTACACCTACTCCTCTCCATCCTATAATTTCCTTTGGTCCTTTTGCCAAATGGGGTATCGATTTTATTACATGTAACCCTCACTCGGCCGGGGGGCATGCGTATATCATCCTTGCGGTATATTATTTTACCAAGTGGGCCGAGGCGATGCCTACATTTGAGGCAGACGGCAAGACAGCTGAAAATTTTCATTTTCAATCATATAATTACTAGGTTTGGTGTCCCACAAGCGATTATCATTGATCATGGGCGTCATTTTTGAAACGTTATGATGACCGAACATACAGGCCAGCTTGGTTTGCGTCACGATAGTTCAACTCCTTATTATCCACAAGCTAATGGTCTGGTTGAATCCATCAACAAAGTTTTCGTCATCATGATCCGACGAATCATTGGGATTCATCGGTCGAATTGGCATAACATGCTATTTTCAGCGCTTTGGGCATATTGTACCTCAGTAAAAACATCAATAGGGTTCACTCCTTTCCAACTAGTTTATGATCTGGAAGTTGTGTTACCCATTGAATGCGAAATCCCGTCATTGCAAATGGCCATCGAGTTACTTCCAGCCACTTCCGAAGAGGAAAAATGTTTGTTATACTTGGCTCAATTAGATGAGAATCGACGTGATGTTGCATTGGCGATCGAGACTCACGCAAAACGTATGAAAACTCAGTATGATCGAAATGTGACCCCTCGAAATTTTTCTGAAGGAGATCTAGTCTTAGTTTACGATCAAGCTAATGATAAATTAGGCACTGGAAAATTCGTTCCTATGTGGCATGGTCCCTATGTTGTCAAGCGAAAGCTAGCAAAAGGGGGCTATGAATTGGTAGACTTTGATGGGGACTCTTTAGGTAAACCCAGAAATGGTCTTTACCTGAAGAGGTATTATGCTTAAAGAATGGGTATGGAGAATCTTTAGTTAGGATAGTTTTTCTTTCTAGCTGGTGTGTTTTAGTTTAAAAAGTGTGCTTAGCATAGAGAGTGTTTTTCGTCATCATTCCTGCTTATCTTGGTTTTACTCTTGGTATTGCAAATGTCGATGCCTCTCCAAACATACATTGGTTTCGCTGATGGTGCTTGTCGTAATACACGGAACATTTCTTCCGCAGCTTGGGTTATCTATTTGCCCTCTAACGAGTTGGTATCTATGCATGGGGTAAGCCTCGATCAAACAACGAACAACATTGCTGAGTATAGTGCAGTGATTGAGTTATTATCTGAATCTATTTCATTTGGGATTCGGAGTTTGATAGTGAGGTTAGATTCTGAACTCGTTGTATTACAGCTTAATAGAGTATATGCCATTAGAAATCCAGTGTTATTGAGATTATTTTGAGAGTGCGTCTCTTGGAACGTGAATTTGATTATATTGAATATCAGCATATTCCAAGATCTTTAAATACATTAGCAGATGCAATTGCTTCTCGAATGTTAAGTAGACATTTGCAATAATCATACATGTAAATTTAAAACCATTCCATAACATAATTTACAAGATAAGCCGGTAATAGTGATATATATATAGGAGTGTGTCAAAAAATACATCGTCCTCGATCATAGGTTGAAAAACACCTTATGATCGGCAAAAATGATAAGTACAAAAAGCAAAAATGTCATATGTTCCCACAATAGGCGATCATCCTATCATTGGTGATGATCTCGATAAGAAACCACTGCACGGGCCACCTTGCAAAGGAACCTCCTAAAAGGTCCTGGGACCCCAATCACATAGCGCTGAAGTTGACGAGGAATGTCATCTATGCTGGTCTCCGGAATATCTCCTGTCAAGCGCTCTAGATGACTCTCCAACTCGGCCAAAACCTCTGCTGATTCGTCCTGTGGGGCTGGCGCGGCTGCAACTGGTTGTTTCCTCTCGTAAGGCCGGAGAGCGGCTGGTCGTTGTGGACCCACATCTGCATTTGAAACTTTTACTATCAGTTTTGGGATGATAGAAAAATAATAAAAAAAAATAAAATAGGAAAATGTTGAAAATGATTTTACCTGAGTCATCCCATTGCTCTCTTGGTGGAAGAGCCATGTCTGGGTCACCACGAAAATCTACCCCAGCGTAAGGGAAGTCCTGAATAGAAAAAACCTGGTTTTCCGACCATTGGAAATACTCAGGTTTGAATCGAACAACCTCTGTCCCCTCGTCCGAATGACGGGCCATAACTACGACCCATCGCATCAGTTTGGGCTCTCGAGGAAGCCCAGCTCCAACAGTAAGGTGCTGCGGGATCAACATGGGAACCCTCTCCAGACCAAAGCTCACAACCAAAGCCCCATAACCAAAGGTCTTCATGTTAAGAAATTTACAGCATAACATAAATAAATACTGAGAGGAATATATATAAGAATAACTAGCGACAACCATAAACACATAAACACACATGTTTATATGGGAAAACCCCAAATCCGGGGAAAAACCCAATCATAATGAAATTTCATTATCCTTGGCCAAAACCCTGACCAATCCGGCCAAGTGAGCCTTCACCACTCACCTCCAGGCCTTGCATTACAATGAAGTCATTCCTGTCTTTTATAAGCTCTATTACATATAATACCATGGGCAGAATACTATGGGTGCACAATACCATGTGCCCCAAAACCATCATTGTTTAACCTGGTCAACTTTGACTCTATCCTGAGTCAAGTTTACCTAACAATTCCCCCCTTAAACTTGACTTGGGGTTCCTTGACTAACTCCAGCCAAACCTAAGTGAGACAATCCCGCTCACTCTAGCTCTTACCCCTCTCAGAGTTTTTACTCGAGGTATTGTTAACCCGACATCCCCCCTATCACCTAGGTCTAACCCAGACTTTACCGGTGATCACCGAGGGGTACACATGCCTTACCAGGTCTTACAGTAGTATGCCCATTTACATGCAATAATTTTGACTTCATTAATTTTTTTTTGTTTATTGCTGCTGCCATTCTGATCCATCCTATCTCAATTTGATTTGCTCAAAAAATTCTATCAAATTGCTCCAATTGAGAGCCCCATGAGAACCTCATATATTCCAGCATCGATGGCCTCACGTAGTAGAAAACGAACAATTTTCGAAGTTGTATGAATCTTGAACAATTTGTCAGCATGTTCCAAACCAGTAAATATCGCAAATGCACTGTGATCCCTGGCAGTTACGGCACTATCTTCTGCACATTCTCCTCGAGGTTCTTCTGCATACGATTTTTCCACCATTATTTTTCAGACCCAGATCTATAAAAAGGTTGCATTGATCTGATCAGGCAATATAAACCCCTGACATCAAAGAATCCCTTTAAAGCCAATATCTAGCTCCGATACCAGTTGTTAAGAAATTTACAGCATAACATGAGAGGAATATATATAAGAATAACTAGCGACAACCATAAACACACATGTTTATATGGGAAAACCCCAAATCCGGGGAAAAACCCAATCATAATGAAATTTCATTATCCTTGGTCAAAACCCTGACCAATCCGGCCAAGTGAGCCTTCACCGCTCACCTCCAGGCCTTGCATTACAATGAAGTCATTCCTGTCTTTTATAAGCTCCATTACATATAATACCACGAGCAGAATACTATGGGTGCACAATACCATGTGCCCCAAAACCATCATTGTTTAACCTGGTCAACTTTGACTCTATCCTGAGTCAAGTTTACCTAACACTTCAGTTGTCTGTTCTTAGCTCTGGTCAGTTGGACTTTTACATTGGCCAACACAGCATCGCACCAGTTGAAGATGGTGCCTCGAAAGCAGTTAACTGCCATTCGCATCTGGGATCCGATGGCAATATGTAATGTGGCACTCCTGCAAAGTCTAGTGACAGTAAACACGATCACCATGAGTTCAGGAAGGGATATGGTTTTAATTTCTATCCCTTTGTCTCTAGCCTGGCTGTTGCAGAACTCTAGCGGGAGGCTATCGACAGACTGGCCACCTGGCCTAGTCCCGAATAGAGTCAAGTCTTCGCCTCTCTTAGGCAAACCAGTCAAGAACTATATGTCTGCCAGCTCGATTTCGAGTTGGTGGCCACCAATGAAGAAGCACTGGTCCTGTATGCTCCATCTGTCAACCAGCCACTGTAAGAAATCCACCTGGGCCCTCATGCCAGGTATGGCCCAAAATTTGTACAAGCTGCATGCCTTCAATGCATCGATCGAAGGTTGGTGATTCAACGCGGAAAGATCCACGTCCTCATGCTCTCGTTCACGCCAATCTAGCATGATGTACCCTCTACATCCAATAAAAACACAAATTAGAGTGCTAGAAATTAATTTGTTTGGGTCAAATTTGAGAATTTTTGGGTTAAAAACCCTTGCTACGGGGACCGCACTGTTATAGACATTTTTGTGCCTTACAGCATTGAGCATGAAATGTTCATAATCTAAGGGATCCAAAGTCCCTAAACATGTTGTTCCTACCCCTAGAGGAACAAGGCTAACAAACCACAGCAATTCACAGAAGTTCTCCACCAGAAACTGCTCAAAAACAAGTCAATTCAGGATCATTTCAATGGCTACACTAGTTGTTTGCGCTGAATGTCAAATCCAACACTGGCTACCTGCGTTGAATGTCAAATGGAACACTGGCTACCTGCGCTGAACGAGAGTGGACAAGTGGCAAGCTCATTTCTCAAGGTGTCAAAACCCAGGAAGCTTCCAAAATGACACTTGCCTCAGGGAATTCGACTAGTGATGAGTAAGAGGTTCCAAATCTCCAAATGGAAGCAAGAACCTCCACTAGTCAGATCTCAAGCTGACTCATCCTCTCTCCAAACATCTATATATGGATCTCTCCTCCATGAGATCTAGGAGGCTGGAATTTTGTTATTTCAAAGAATTGTTGTTGGTTTGAGATTGGAATCATTGGGTGCTTAATGCTTTGAAGGGGGTGAAGATAGGAATTCCATTTGCTGGGAAGGAGATGCTGGATTGGACCCCTCTGGGTTGTATCTCTTCCTGAACCTTGTTATTCATCAATAAAGCTATCTTGGTTTCTCCTATATGCTGATGTATTTTTGATGTATGAATGCATTAGTATGTTTAGTTTATTTCTAATCCTAAACTAGTTATGAATGTGAATATCTGTCTTTGTGTAGTGTTCTTCTCTTGTCACAAGTAGCTGTTCTCTTGTCGCAAGTAGTTGTTCTCTTGTGATCTTGCAGGAACCCGTTGAAGCTGGACAAGCAAGAAGGCAAGTAGCTGTGAACTCCCAAAGAGAAGAGAGACCGGATCGAGGGACAAACGGAAGACACCGGTAAGTCCATTTATCTCTCTTCTTTCACATTTCATAAAGGAAGAAACCAGAATAGCTGTACTCGTTTGTTGCTAAGGCACTATCACACCTTAGGTGGATAGGATCGTCCTGCATAGGCATTTTTCCCCACAACAAATTGGCGACTCCACTGGGGAGATTTGTTTAGTCATTTTATTTGTGTTTCTATCATTGTTTGTTTCATAGACTCGACAGCAACAATCGAACTGCATCTGCTTTTCCCGGATGCAAAGTAGACAGTTGCTGCTTTGATCCAATTACTGGACTTGTCTATGATCTGAACAATGGACTCACAAATGATTTGATGATCCTTTGTGATAGATCTTAGTACCCCCTCAAAGCATCCCTTTGATTGCACCTTGCTTGTTGCTTTTATTTGGCCTAAAACAGTGAATTAAATAGCAATCTGTGACCCAAAACCTGTGGGAAACGAGAGTTTCTCCTTCAGCGCAGACCCAGTGAAGGGATTCTGCATTTCAACGCAGTTCCCGTGAAGGCTACCTGCGCTGAATGTCAAAACCCCTGTGTTGGGGTTGCGCTGAACTAGTTTGCCCTTTGTGCAGCTGGGGTTCTCTGCTCTGTTTTGCCTTGTTTTGATCTCTGATTTTTGCAGCCTGTAACCAGCATACGTACCAGTCTGATAACTCCCTTTCTCTTCTTAGATTCTGCCTCCTTTTGTGCAAAAAGACTGTGAGTTTTTTTATGTGTTTGTGGCATCATTTACAGTTTTCCTTTGCATGAGTGAAATAGTCATCCTGTAGCCCTTGATTCAGATCTGTTGATTGTGATCTTAGAAGAGAGTTCATTGGCTGTTTGCAGATTGATTATACATTTACTCTTGCTTGTTGGTTTGAATTTGTCTCTTTTAAGTGTCGAAACAAGTCTTTATTTCGAAAATCGTTAAGTGTTGTAATCTCTTCTACCCTCTTTGATTTCGAAAAAGTAAACTTGTTTGTATTTTTTATTTAAAAGCAAATTCAAAGTTGTACAAAAAGCTTTCTTTGTAGGCATCAATACTAAGAAAGCGGAAAACAAACACCTGCATTGTGCATTTGCATTTGATAGTTTGCATGATTGATTTCGGAAAAGTGCATTAGAGTGTGCTGATTGCTCTTTGAGAAAAGATGGTGTCTTTCTTTTCCCTTAGTAGCTAGGATTTTCAAAGTTGAAAAGATATAAAGCTTGCTTATCATCTTTAGACTGCACTTAGGAATTGTATCATACATCTCATGATGAACCTTGAAAGGCAAACTTCTAAAAAGATCAACCTAAAATAAATTGAATGGATTTAACAACGCTTTGCAACATAACGCACAACATAGAGGTCTAGGCTAGAGACGTGTTCCGGCGTCGTTAAACCTGGTGACTGTCGATCTCGTGGATGGTGGGTGATTCCTCCTGAGGGACGATAGCGCCAGTACGGATTGTGCTCCCACATACTGTCGTGTATATATTGGGAGACCCCTATAGGCATAAAACCTTTATCCTTAGGAAGTCGTGTCGGTCGCCCTACTGATCGCAATGCACTGAACACAGCATTCAGGAAGATTGACCGCCCGTACCCTAAAAAGTATTCTGCGGTTTTGCGAAAAGTTTGGCACACCCTCTGCCTAGAACTCCAGAGCAGTTCCTTTTGGCCTTTTTCAGACTCTATAACGGAAAAAGTCCATCCGAGCATTTGTCACTTCGGGCTCGTTAAAACATCGAAGGAGACTAGAGTCATCTTTAGCTTTTTCTCGACTCTTTAAAACTGAAAAAGCAAGTTGTGTCTAAGCGTCGTTAAAAATTTATTTTAAACGGAACAATCACCCTTTATTCCTGCGTTGATGTTTAGGTTGAAAAAATGGAGCACACCAACCAAGGAATTCCCCTTGGTGGAAATCCTAGTCCCTTCTCCTCTTGGGGAGATGTTGGTGCGCCCCATATGGCCACATTGTCGCTTCCAGGACTGACAATTGGCCTGCCGGTCTGGCTCTTTTCAACCAATGTCGTTAAAACCACCACTATTCTTGAACAGTCGAGTCAACAGTTAGACCAGACCAGGGTTGCCCACCAGCCTTCTACTTCATCTAACTCTTCCTCTCCTCCTTCCTCTTCGCTTGATGGAACTGGTAAAACAAAAAACCAAGGTCCTAAGGAGAAGAAGGAAAAGAAGAAGAAGGAGCCAAAGGCGACTGCGGGCAAACAAGTGTCGTCTGACAAAAATCCACACACAACACTGACCAGACCTAAATCGCCATGTGTCATATGCAAGGGAGACCATTTCCACAGAGATTGTCCCTGCATCCCTCGGATACTAAGGGACTGGTCTCCCCGTTTGCACAATTCGGTAGCATCAACCTCTGATAGCCATGTTGACTGCTCACCGTCGACTAGTGAAAGTGAAGTCCTAGGACAAAGAGGGAAAGCTAGGTTTCCCTGCAAACTGTGTGAAGGCGATCACGCCATCCACCGTTGTCCCTTCTTAGACGAGGCTAAAAGAGTTCTGGAAGATCGCCCGATTTTACGAGCGCAACTTCCTCCTGGATATCAAAAACTCCTGCAAAGTCCTTCACTAGTTGAGAACCCAGCTGGCCCGCCCAGGTGGTCAGCCGAAGCACCTATCATTGAAGATGAACCGTCTGGATCCATGCCTGACGAAAGTCAAAAGGTTGAGACAGCAGTTGACCCGGTTTTGCCTTCAGAGTCTCTATCTTTGAATGATACCATCACAGAGGAGAATAAAGACGACACCGTCCAAATTCTCTTCATCAACACTGACTCTGACGAACACGGGGGAAATGCACCCATTCCTTTATCGCAGGAAGGAAGTTCGTCAGAGCGATATCCGGCCGTCTATTCGGTCCCACCACCAAGCAACCTGGTTGTGTCCTTTGACTGGAACCAACTAGGCAGACCCCGGTTGCCAGCAAACATACCATTCAGAATTATCGTTCAAATATACAGAATGGTAATGGTTGGCACTATCATTGATGAAGGGGCATCTGTGAGTATCCTTTCCTCTATTGCTTGGAAAGCGCTTGGTTCGCCAGTGCTTTTGCCTGAAATGAGAAATCTATCAGGCTTTGATAAAGGAACCAGTCGACCTTTAGGGATCCTCCCCAATGTGCCCATAACATTGAAAGGGAAGACCGTTCAAATGAACGTGATGGTCGTTCAAGGACCCTTGGATTATAACCTACTCCTTGGACGAGACTATATATATTGCATGGGAACTATTGTCTCCTCACTCTTTAGAGTAATGTGTTTTCCGCATGAAGGAAGAATGGTCAAGCTCGTGGACCAACTTTCATTTCACGGATCACGCATCGCAAATAGTCATGAACCATCCCTAAATGGTCTATTCACGCAAGAAGTGTCTCAACCCACGGTCCGTCCTCCTGATGAGCGCGAGTAATCCAGGAGGATATGACTGGAACCCAGGGGGCATGCATCCTGGTCTGCTTCGGCAGGGAAACTTTGGGTATAGAGTAGGTTTCCACGAGAGAATATGACTAGTCCTTACCCCGTCCATAGAGGAGGAGGGGTTACTCTAGAATAAGATTCTTTTGTCAAAGTTATGTGAGTTGGCGGGCATCGCCGCTCACCTTTGTCTATTTCGGTAGACATTGCTAAGGAAGTGTTTTGTTTGAAAGATTAACGAGACAATCTCTGGGTAACCTGAAAGAGGTAAGCCTCTCTCTTTAAAACAATTGTTTTGAAGGAAGAGAAGTAGAGGTAACCTTGAAATCATACTTTATACCTGGGGGCATGCAAACCTTTTGGAGTGCAAGCAAAGAGCGGTTATTTACCTATTTTTTGGGTTAGTCGTTTCCTAACTTGCATAAAGAAAGGATGCGGGGCATAGCTTTGTGAGATGAAGCTCCGTAAAAAAAATAGAATCTCAATGAGACACTCTTATCATATGACTGGGTATTCGAGCAATTTTAGCACAAATTTCATGCTCGTTAAAAAATAAACGCAAGATTCGAGCAGTTTTAGCACGTAATTCATGCTCGTTAAAAAATAAACGTAAGATCGAGCAAATGTTTCCGCCCGCGTTTAAGCTCGTTAAAAAATGAACTATCCCGGTAAATAACCACTGTGAATGTAATATCATCAGCCATTAAAGCCTTGGTCGTGTTTGCACCGTCACCTCCACTTTTCATTTGGCCGATCATTCACCTCCATATGATTGTTTACCCATTTTGAGGAACAGCTGCGAAGAGTGATTTCACCTAGCCATCCTTGTGACACTGCCGTGATTGGAAAATTCCAACCTGTACCTGGAATCAGCTGCTAAACCTGTTTATCACTCGTTCCTCAAAAGACGAGTCTTCTTTAAGCTCTTTTCAGCTGACTCGTAAAATATGAAAAGATTGCCGAGTCCTTGGCCTTCCAGCTCGTTAAAGGGACAGGAAGAGCTATCCCTCCTCTAGATTTTAATCTTTTTGGACCTGAGGGATTATTGCACAAAAAGATCGAGTGCTTGTTTTATTCGGCTCGTTAAAACTATCGAAAACTCATCCCTTCTGTATTGTTTTATACTTTTTCGGACTTAAGGGATTGGATGACGAAAAAGGACTTTTGGAGTTAACTTTATGTACCTTTTCAGACTCTCTAAAAATGAAAAGGACCGAGTTATCCTTGTCGTTAGACTCGTTAAAACCATTAAATAGCGACAAACTTGTCTTTAGACGAGAACGAGTTTCACTATCGCTAGGCTCGTTAAAACATAGCGATGGGCTTGCCCGAAGGGCAGGTTATAGAACAAGCATATGTTATCCTCCTCAAGCTTGACAAAAATAAAGAGGTACTGGTCAGCAATGACTGGGGAAAAATTGGGAGAAACTAAAGAAAACTTTGATGGTAGCAAGTCGCTCTTGAACATGACACTTTTCCTCTGTACCAAAATCGGGTTGGGTTGTTTCATTCACCGGTCACATCCATGGTCTCGCCATACCATCCATATTTGGGGTAATGCTACCGATCCATCGTATCGGTGTCGCCATATGTTCAAGAGAAGTCGTTCAGAAAAGTCAACCGTGTCCCATCCACTGCCATACATTATCCTTCATCCTTTCATGACCGCCACCCTGAATCATATGTCACAGATCGTTTTCACCTCCATTAAAATCATTAGCTCCATTCTGTGTCACTGATGTGGGATTCATTAAGGCCCTCCTTTGACGGATCGCTTCTTGTCGACATCAGCTCATTATCCAAGAAGTTGATCTAGGAACAACCCCTTCAGTACTTTGAAGCTTGCATGCCTCAATGGCAAGTTTCTCACTTCCGGCAACAGGTATACAGCAATGACCTTCGACCGAAAGATTTTGTGTGGTGTTCGACGCCAAGTCCTTTATTCACACCACGTGAATTTTACTGTAGTACCTTGAGGGTCATTATCATTATCGTTGATTCCTCTCGCGCTTGTTAACGGTTTACATCATTGACCGGTAATCAAGCGATGTCTTTCCATGTTCGACTTCAGAACATTTCTCACATGGATCGACTTGTACTTAGAGTGAAGATCGAACGAGTTTGAAGACCCCGGATCTAGTTTCATCCATCCGGGCTGCGATATATATTCAGGAAATATAAAGACATTGACATGTACATCATTATAGCAGATAATCATCCTACTCAAAGGATGATAATTTCATCAAAATTATCAGTCTACCATCAGACGATTGTCTGTTCTATGTACAGAAAAATGAATTTATAAAGCTGAGCATGGGAATGCCCGCCTCAGCTAGATCATGAAAGCAGTATGAAAAATAATGTATTGTATTGTATCTTATTACAGGTCTCCTCCCAGCATTGGATGAACTTCGGATCCCCCTGATAAAGCATTTCACCCGATAAACAGCCTCATACTTTAGGGGGCAACTGTTATAGACATTTTTGTGCCTTACAGCATTGAGCATGAAATGTCCATAATCTAAGGGATCCAAAGTCCCTAAACATGTTGTTCCTACCCCTAGAGGAACAAGGCTAACAAACCACAGCAATTCACAGAAGTTCTCCACCAGAAACTGCTCAAAAACAAGTCAATTCAGGATCATTTGAGTGGCTACACTAGCTGTTTGCGCTGAATGTCAAAGCCAACACTGGCTACCTGCATTGAATGTCAAATGGAACACTGGCTACCTGCGCTGAACGAGAGTGTAGAAGTGGCAAGCTCATTTCTCAAGGTGTCAAAACCCAGGAAGCTTCCAAAATGACACTTGCCTCAGGGAATTCGACTGGTGATGAGTAAGAGGTTCCAAATCTCCAAATGGAAGCAAGAACCTCCAAGTGGACTCAAGAACTGACAGAGGGAGAGGACACTAGTCAGATCTCAAGCTTACTCATCCTCTCTCCAAACATCTATATATGGATCTCTCCTCCATGAGATCTAGGAGGCTGGAATTTTGTTATTGCAAATAATTGTTGTTGGTTTGAGATTGGAATCATTGGGTGCTTAATGCTTTGAAGGGGGTGAAGATAGGAATTCCATTTGCTGGGAAGGAGATGATGGATTGGATCCCTCTGGGTTGTATCTCTTCCTAAACCTTGTTATTCATCAATACAGCTATCTTGGTTTCTCCTATATGCTGATGTATTTTTGATGTATTAATGCATTAGTATGTTTAGTTTATTTCTAATCCTAGACTAGTTATGAATGTGAATATCTGTCTTTGTGTAGTGTTCTTCTCTTGTCACAAGTAGTTGTTCTCTTGTCACAAGTAGCTGTTCTCTTGTGATCTTGCAGGAACCCGTTGAAGCTGGACAAGCAAGAAGGCAAGTAGCTGTGAACTCCCAAAGAGAAGAGAGACCGGATCGAGGGACAAACGGAAGACACCGGTAAGTCCATTTATTTCTCTTCTTTCACATTTCATAAAGGAAGAAACCAGAATAGCTGTACTCGTTTGTTGCTAAGGCACTATCACACCTTAGGTGGATAGGATCGTCCTGCATAGGCATTTTTCCCCACAACACGCACCCTCTGTTTTAGAGACAGTAAGCGGGTCCACACCTTGCCTACATAGAAGGTGCGGACCCCTGACTTTTTCCCCATTAAGAAAAAGTCGGGGTCCGCGGGTTGCCAATGTTACGCCTGCAGGCCCCCGCGCACGGGTTTTTAGCCTAAAAACCCTCCAAAAAATGAAATAAAAGCCTAAAACAAAAAATGAAACGGTTAAAAATGAAGAGTAGGATGATGTGGATTACCTGGAGAAGACGGCGTTCGATTCCGACGGTTGGATTTTCCGCAATCTTCACAGGAAGTTTTCTGAACAAAAGCACTATTTTCTCACCCAAATCTCAAACGGTAAAAATGAATTGACGAAAGCCCTTTTTATAAGTTTTTTGAGTAAATAAATTGCAAATTTGTTTATATTTCACTTTGGAAAGGTAATTTTTGCAGCATTTTTATCCTTTTCAAACAGGTATGAGTAATGTTTGCATTTTTCAAAATAACGGATTATTCTGGCGAAATCTATCATTTTTTACGAAAAAATATTTAGAGTCACCTTTAAGATCTTTTCTGACTCCTAAAACGTGAAAAGATCGCCGAGTTTTTTCTTTTTCAACTCGTTAAAACGGAACTAAAAATACGGTCCACTTACAGCTCTTTTCTGACCGTAAAAACATGAAAAGATTGCCGGATTTTTGTCGTTTCAAATTCGATATTGGTTATAAAACGATGTGTCATTGATCACTTTTTTACTTTTTCAGATCAGGGGCACTAATTATGAAAAGTACTCCTTGGTCGTAAAGATCAAGCGGTTCTCTCGAGTATTATTTTATACTTTTTTAGGCTTGGGAGACACAAATTTATGAAAAATTTCAACCCTAGAGTCTTCTTCAGACTCTCTAAAATTGAAAAACGCCGAGTTTCTCCTATACTGGACTCGTTAAAATTTCACAGTAAAGGACCTGTTCAATTACAAACAGGAACGAACCACTCCTTCTTAGGGTTCAAATTTAAACTAATTTGGACTCATCCGAAGGATGAGCTTATAATCAAGCAAATGTTATCCTCCTCAATCTTGTCAAAAATAAAGAGGTACTTGTCAGAAATGGTGGGGGGAAAAGAGAGAAAAATGAGCTTGTTTGTCATACTTTGTAACCACTCTTGAACACGACACTTTTATTCACCTGGGTTGGGAAATCCTTTGCCTAACAGTTGATCAAACTACATTGAAAGTCTTCAGCCGGTTTCTGGGTATTAACTTTGGGTCAATTGTCACCAAACCATCTGTTGTGTTGTTATGTGTTCAAGAGGTCACTGCCAATAAGCCATTCATCTGCAAAATATCTGGCATCCATCTTGACCATCCCTGAGTCAGTCCTTGCAACTAAATTTCTTCAACTTGATCTATGATTTCGTGTTGTAGGCTTGCCTGCGACGGATCACTTTCTATCGACTTCAGCTCATTAGCTAGAAAGATGATCTAGAAATCGTCAGTACCTTGGGATCTGCATGCCTCAAGGGCAGGTTTCTCGCCTTTGACGACAGGTTGCATCATTGACCTTCGATCAAAGGATTCCGTGACATGTTCGACATCAACACATTTATTCACATCTCATGGATTGTACTGGGTACTTTGAGATCCATTGACATCATTGGTGGTTTCTCTCACACTTGTTAACAGTTTACATCATTGACTGGTAATCAAGTGGTTTCTACCATGTCTGACTTCAACACATTCATTCGCATGGATAGAATCGTACTATTTCGGGAAGTAGAAATGAAGACCCTAGATCTAGTTTCCACAATCCAGGCTACGAGGAATTTTGTATTAATTATATAATGGATTATTCATAAACAGATGGCTGCGTCCATACTGTGTTCACATGAGTCTATACTTGTGACGTATTACAAGATCATTCCTGTATTAGAGTAGTAGTTAGTTTTCTAAGTCAGTTTTGATCTGAGTATGGGAATGCCTACCTCAGCGATGATATGATTTCATATATATATCTTGCATTGAATGTTTTTACAGGTTCCGACCAGGCTCTCCACAAGATGATCCTCGAAATGATAAAGTACTTCACTCTTCCTAAATGATAAACGAAATCCTCATCTACTACAGACTTCGCACTTTAGGGGGCAATCTGTTACACAAAAATATCGTCACCATGATT
The DNA here is from genome assembly GCA_031772625.1 of Pinus tabuliformis. NCBI lineage: Eukaryota > Viridiplantae > Streptophyta > Pinopsida > Pinales > Pinaceae > Pinus > Pinus tabuliformis. The sequence continues at coordinate 1,639,138,413 of CM062820.1, forward strand.
ATTTGCAGTCAGTATGGGTCTATCATCACTTGTACTGTCCTCTTAAGAAAGTCTTCGACCTCAGCTCTTCAAGTCAAGCTTTGAAAATGAGAGAAAGACATTGAAAATCAACAAAGCTCTGGTTCCGCACTTTCTCTCACTGTTGCCTGCGGTCTCGCACCTCTTGTTTACAAAAACTGCGGACCTGCCCACTCTGTCCCTAAAGGAGTGGGTGCGGACCCCTGTGAAAGTCAAAAAGGCGCAAGTTTATTCTAAAAAACTCACTTTGGGTTAATTCTAGATGATTCTAGAAGGAATTTTGACGTGGATTGGTCGTTCTTAGGTGGTTCATGCATCCCAAAAGAGAAGGAGCTAATCCCTTGATGAGAGGAGCTATCCCTTTGAAGGAGGGCTTTATCCCTTTGAAGGAGGACCTAGTAACTTCCCTCCATTGCACTATAAATTAAGGCATTGGGCTGGTTGCTAGGGAGGTTAGAAGCTGAACATTTTTTAGGGTAAATGCTAATGGAATTGAGACTTCCTAGTTAAGCTTGAGAGGAGAGATCACATACCTTTTTGGCTTCATTGGGAAGAGAGTGAAACTTGTCAAAGTAGAGGAGACTTCTTGCTGGACCCTGGGAGGAGCTTGTACAGCGTCAAGGCACAGGTTGTAAAGTTCTTCTTTTGATTTGAATTAATATAATCAAATTCATTTTTCTCAACAAATTGTCTTATATCATTTGTTCCATGAATTCCTTGACTTTCATGTTAAATATGTCTTATAATATTAGCTTTTCAGGTGCTATTTAATTTGTTTGCTTGTTTGTGTTTGCATATTTGTGACAAGGGAGCTCACTTGGATCAAAGGAGTGAGGCTTCCACAAACTTCTATTGGACCCAAGGTAGACCTAAAACACTTGTTTGCCTTTGTTGATAAATGCATATTTAGAGAAAGATAGTTTGTGATTGGCTTGCTTGTCACTAGGTATCTTTAGATTCTAGGAAGGTCTATCTTGTCCGCAAGATCGACTCATTCCGTGTGACATTAGCAGTTCAATGTTATTTATGGTTTTTCTTTGGTATTGCATGCACAATTAGAGGGTGAAATTTCCTAATTAAGCAATGCATAGCTTCATACAGTTCTCCTTCAGTGATTTCATGCAACAATAAAACGGTTCATGAGAATTTATGGAGGGAGAGAAGGACATGCTTACCAAAAGAATGCATGCACCATCCGCAGTTTCATCCCAGTTTAGATGCATTATGTATTTAGCAGTTCAATGCTATTTATGGTTTTTCGTTGGTATTTGCATGCACAATTAGGGGATGCAATTTCCTAGTTAAGCAAGGTATTCATGCATGTGAATTCCATTGAATTAGGATACAAATATCTAAGACGATGCATGTTTGATGCCCCAATTGATATGCAGTGGAGGTACAATTCACTTGGGCTCATCTATCCATGCAAGGAAGGTGCTTGAGAAATGGTGCATGAAGCAGGGGTGAAGCAGGTGCATTTTATGAAAGCGAAATGTCAGAAGCGTCATTTTCCAAAATCCCTCGAAAACGAATTATCTTGGAAGTGTGTGTGTGTGTGTCATTGCATTTATATTCAAAAAAAATACCATCTAGAATCTAGATTCTTCTCCCCGTGTCTAGCCTTTTCCTCTACCTTGATTCTCTATGGACATTAGTCAAAATTGCCCAATTTTGAACAAACTACCTAATCCAAGCCTTAAAATATGGTAGAAAAAGTTCAACATGCATGATCAATGAATCTAACTTGAGTAAAGGGTAGATTTTTGCTAAGTCCATGATAAAGGAGTTCAACAATCAACACCACCAACATTGTGGTACATATAGGGCCTAGTGCTCTTGATTAAATTCCAATCGCATACCCACATACATGATATAATCTAATGAAATGCCACAATCCCATTGATCCTGAATCCTAAGAACTGTTAAGTCGGTTGACTTTTGAATGGGATATGAAATTATATTTTCAACATATGAAGCTCGATAAGGTTGGAACCACTCTCAAACATCGTGGGTCATTTCATGGCAATGTTAAAAATTTAACTAAAAGGATGTCATTTTTACTTTAAGAATTTAACATTACCATTAGGGAGTGTGAAAATTCAGTAATTTTGAATCCTACTGCAGTAACTAATAATATTTATCCTATTTGTTAAATTACTTAAACAAATTATTTACAGATTTCTACAGCAAATACTGAAATACATACACTGGAGCCTTCACAAATAAAATTTTGCGGAAAGTAAATACAAGGAAAATACTATCACACATATAACAATAATGACACAGTTATTTTTGGACAATTGTCCCCGAAAAAACCCAATGTGGGAAAACCAGTGCAGTAGATGAGAGTTTCTTCTATTAATCTTCAACAATAATTTATGTACAAGATTCAGATGGAAAAAATAGAGGAAGAATTTCTGAGAGAAGTTTACTGATGAATTTATCACACTCAACGGCATTTTTCTGATCCCGAAGAGAGCCTCCTGCCCTTTCGTTGACCTTCTTGTGTCACCCTCTGCGTAGGGCCTACGTCACTCTCTATGCTAATTATCTGCGTCCCTCCTCTGCGCTATCCCTTCCAGATTCCTCCTACACTCTCAGACTATGTTGATACCCTCTCTCTCCCACCTACAACTCACTCTCTGATTCGATTTTCTCTTGCCAAACTTCAGCGACTGAGAAAATCGATTTGCTTGAGAAACTCAATATCTGCTCTGTTCTGTTCTCCATCCACCCATCAACTTATTCTTATAATCTTCTGTTGGAGCACCAACAGCTAAGATTAAAACATAATTGATGGCTAAGATTAACTAGAATTCAATCCATGTCTTCTTCTAGAAGATTCTCACTGTGACTTAATTAATACCCTTTAATTAACCAAATTTCCTAAGTTTAGATTTATGAAACCATTTTTAAAAAGTTAATTATTTTAATTAACTCGTCTCTAGGTGGAATTTCCAAAAACGATTTCTGGGTTTTGGATAATACATGTATTCTAGCCCTCCACAAAATTTCGTGGCTAGAACACATCCTATGCTACAAAAATCAACGCTCTCTCTTAGCGAGAAATGTGCTCTAGTGTTGCAACCCATTGAAGCATCACTCTAACTCTACAATACCTCCTGCTGCAATGTTGATGTCTGGCTCTACTGTCCACCAACTACTGCACAACTCTGACATGAGTTGCATTTGTGTTGTTGTTGACCCTGTTGCACTGTTGTCAACTACTACCTCTGCACTTCAATTCCCTCTCATCTATTGTTGTTGCAACTGAGAATCCATCTACTACTGAAACGAGTTCTCCACTAGACCCATATGTTCCCTGAACTGGATGAACTTAGCTCTCCCTAGACCTTTCATGAGTATTTCTGCTACCTAATCTCCTGTGGGGAGATACTAAAATTGGACTGCCCCACGTTGAACACAATCCCTAATGAAATGACATATGATATCAATGTGCTTCGACCTATCATGAAATGTTGGATTCTCAAATATTTTTATGCAACTCTGGTTGTCACAGTAAACAATGGTCGCTCCCATTTTCTTCCTTAACAAACTCATTAGCAAATTCCTAAGCCATATGGATTCACACATTGTTGTGTTAGCCGCCATATATTCTACTTCTACAGAGCTCAGTGCTATCAACTTCTAATTCCTGTTGCACCAAGAGATCATCCCTGATCCAACGCTGAAGCAATACCCGAAGGTACTTTCCCTATCCACTGAACTATCTACCCAATCTGCATCTATGAATTCACTCAACCTGACGTCATCTCCTCGAGTATATTTCAACCTGAGTCCACGTTCCACTAATAGATCTGAGAATGTTCCTCGCTGCTACCCAATGTACTTTTTCAATTCCACCGTGAATTGACTAAGGGTATTGACAGCGAAACAAATGTATGGCCTAGTGTTGACCAGATACATGAGTGACCCAATTGGTTGTACAAGGTGGGGTTGACTTCCCTATCCCCTGAGGCATCTATCTTTTTCCAGTTAGTAATCATGGGTTTTGCCATGGGTCTGTAATCTTGCATTCTGAATCTCTTCAGAACTTCTATAGTATATCTCTCTTACCCAAGGAAGATTTCCCCATTCTTATGCCATACTTCCAACCCCAAAAAAAGTACATCAGCCCCATATTCTTCATGTCGAATTATGTTGCAAGGTTCCTTTTGCAGTCCTCTATGAACCTCGATGATCCCGTAAAAAACAGATCATCTACATATAAAACCATAATGAAAGGCTCATTCTCCACCATCATATAGTAGAGATTGGGATCTGCATCACTCTTGAAGAATCCCAACTGTTGCAAGTAACTGCCAATCCGGATGTACCATGCCATGGGTGTTTGCTTGAGCCCATACAAGGGTTTATTCAATATTCATACATGAGTGTGCTTCTCATGAATCTCGAAGCCTTCAGGCTGCTTTATGTACACCTCTTCTTCTATCACCCTATTCAAGAATGTTTCCTTGACATCCATCTGGTGAATTTCTCATCCCATCTGCGCTACTAGGGATATGACGGATCTAATAGAGGTATATCTGGAAATTGGCGTGAAGGTATCCTCATAGTCTATTCCTTATTTTTGTGCATACCCCTTTGCCATGAATCTAGCCTTATACTTCTCTACACTGCCATCTGCAGTGTATTTGATCTTGTAGATCCACCTAGAACCCACAACTGATCTAGCATATGGTCTAGGCACTACCTCCCACACATCATTTGTCATGATAGAACAGTACTCTTCTACCATGACATCCACCCACACCTAATGTTGTGCGGCTTCCTGAAAATTGGACGGTTCTGCAAGTTGAGCCACCAAGGCCTGGGATCTGTCAGGTTGCATGCGCTACCTCTTGTCGGTTCTAGGAGCTCCGACAAAATATTATGCGTCCTTCAAGGTTTGATGCACTTCCATACTAGTCCTACCACTGGTGGTGGGTGGTTCAATCTGTTCCTCTACATGTACCTGCAACTTTGTCTACTGAGAAATTCCTAGATCTCCTGCTACTGAGGAGATGTTGGTGCTGGTCACTGTACTCAAATCCTGTGACGGTCCCCCTGCTTGATCTACCTGTGGTCCTTGTTGTTGTTGGACTAAAGGAACATCTGATGACTAATCTCCTGCAAACATCTCTCGAGATCTTCTGAAAGCTCTGTCTTCCATGAACTTTACATCTCGCCTCACTACAATTTTCCTTTTACCAAGAATGTAGATTTGCATGCCTTTGAGGTCTCGCTTTATCCTATGAGATACCCTTTTTCTACAGTCTGATCCAACTTACTACGCTTCTCATATGGAATGTGACAATAGGCCACACTCCCAACTATCCTCGAATGACTTACCTCAGGTCTTGTTCCAAAGAAGACTCCCTCTGGCGTTTTCTTCCCCAAAGCCATGTGAAGTGTCTTGTTATGAATGTACACTGTTTTGTTGCATGCTTCTGCCCATAGGAATCTAGGCAAATATTGATCATACAACATGACCTTTTCTGCCCCGATTATGGTCATGTTCTTCTTCTTTGTTACACCATTCTGTTGCGGATTGTAGGGAGAAATCCACTCTCTTTTGATACCTTCCTTTGTGTAGGAATCTATGAAGCTTTTATCTGTATATTGTCCACAATTATCTGAACGCAATACCATCCTTTTCCCTATCATGTTTTCTACAAGAGCCTTGAACTCTCGAAACTAATCAAAGACCTCATCCTTGGTCTTTAAGATCCAGGTTTTTTTGGAATGGTCATCAATGAAGGTGACGAAATATTCGCCACTACTAAGGACTCTGGTGGACATAGGGCCACAAATATCTGAGTGTATCAATCCCAATATGTCTTTGGCTCTGCTATCACTTCTGGGAAACACTAATTTTGTGTACTTTCCAAGCACACACCATCAGCATAGATCATCATGCTCGGTACTGAGAGCTGGAACTCATCTTATAGTCTCTCTAAGCATCCAGAGTGCTCCATGGTGCAAGTGTCCCATCCTCCTATGCCATAGTTCATCAACTCCTTTCTATCGTTGTTATCACAACCTATTAGTGCCATTGGAGAGTCGATCTGCCATCTATATAGTTTGTTTCTTCGAACTCCAATATGTCTCACCTTCTTCCAAGTAAGATGCTTGACATATACTTTCTTTCCCACAAAGTATACATCGTATCCCTATCTTGCAACTGGGACACTGAAATTAGGTTCATTCCCAATCCTGGTGTGATGCAGGAAAGTGTTCCCTCTACAAACAGAGGCAACCCCTCTAGCCCTAGAGTGGGTCTAGTCACAAACAAGGACAGATCAACAATAGCTTTCCTTAAACAGTCATAGTTAGAGGCCTACCTCAACCGATGGTTTATGGAATTCCGTTGCGCTGCTCCAGCTTCCACTTCCTTCTCCTAATGAGTACTCAACCTGAAACAATGCAAGGGAATACAACAAAGCACGTAACCGGAACAATAATGATCTATTTACTCACAAAGTCAAGAATTCATGAGCTATCAAGTACATTACATACAAGACATAGGAAAACATCATTGATTGCATTAATAATGAAATAAGAATAAGCTTACAACCAAATTCTTGACGTCAAAAGCCTTCTCAGAGGGATCCAGCCAGCATGTTCCTCAAGCATTCACTCTTTGAAGATGGATCTCCCAACACACAAGTCTATGTCACTCACAAGTTTTACACAAGATCAAGGGCACTTCACAACCTTCCACATGCTATCAACAATCCCACACTTGTCACACTCACACTAGCTATCTAGCAAACTCACAAACACTAACAGCACTGCTCCACTAGCCAACTGTCAGCAACCATTGCAAAAACTAGTAGCACATAGCAATAGTGAGAGTTTAAATAGGAGAATAAGTCTCCATGAAGGTGGAGGAGTCAGCTTATCTCCAAGGAAGGTAGCACAAATGACGGAACAGCCACGCCAGAGAAAGGAGGGCGACATAAACTATGCCAACAACCAGGTCTGGAGTCATCTGAAAGGCCGACTGTTGGAACAAATTCGCCCAATCTGGATCATCGCGGGCACATAACTAATATTTTGCGCTGACATCGTTATTGAATAACGTAGCTAGTCAGGTCATCGCCGAAGATTACAAACGACCTCGCGCTGGCACATAAAATCGGACCATCGTGGGAACCAGGTGTACTTCCGCGATGGCAGCGCTTCCGGACTGTTTTGGAGCGCACTTAAGCACGTTTATTTAGCCAACAGACGCGATGAGGCAGAAACCTTTCGAAAAGTGGGTCATTTGGTAATATCAGAGAGCATTTGTCTAATATGAGCATGAATGAATTTGGACACATGACATAGTAGGAATACTGGAGTGAAGACAGTGACAAATTACTGTGTAACACCTGGCACATGCAATACATTCGTGGCTCTGGTACTGGTTCCTGCTTTCGTCTGAAAATCCATGGTGTCTCTCCCTACTGGAGTACATTTAGTTATGTTGCCCATAGTGATCTAAAAATCCATTTGTTCTTCTTGATAGCTCGAGAACTATTCCCTTACTCTAGTCATGTGAGACAATATACCAAACACCAACTAAAGCCGATCTTGAAAGACACGCAAATTCATCTTCCAATCTAGAAGATAATTTTGAGGCTTCTTGATTATGCATAATTTTCTGTGATATTTCCTTACCATCACTAAATTCGCTACTCTGCGTGGAAACTGTTGCGTTGCTCCCTCTACCTCTGACAAAACTCGATTTGGAAATTTTTATGCTTTGTCGACTCATTTAGAGAATTATTTTCCATGAGAAATTAGTCACTTAGCAATTGGACTCTGCAACTTTTCTGGGGTTGCGAACTGCTACCTACCCAGTACTTTCAAAATCCTCCTTCTGACTGCAACTAAGTCCTTCCTGCTTTACCAGTGCTCTGATACCATGTGAAAATTCGGTAATTCTGAATCCTACTACAGTAACTGATAATATTTCTCCTATTTGTTAAATGACTTAAACAAATTATTTGAAGTTTTCTATAGCAAATACTGAAATACATACATTGCAGCCTTCACAAATAAAATTTTGCCTAAAGTAAATACAAGGAAAATACTAGCACACATATAACCATAATGACAAAGTTTTTTTTGGACAATTGTCCCCGAAAAAACCCAATATGGGAAAACCAATGCAGCAAATGATGGTTTCTTCTATTAATCTTCAACAACAATTTATGTACAAGATTCAAAAGGACAAAATAGAGGAAGAATTTCTGAGAGAACTTTATTGATGAATTTCTCACAATCCACAACGTTATTTTAATCCCAAAGACAGTCTCTTGCCTTTCGTTGGCCTTCATGTGTCACCCTCTGCGTAGGGCCTGCCTCACTCTCTTTGCGTTGATGATTTGTGTCCCTCGTCTACGATGTCCCTTCCAGATTCCTCCTACACTCTCAAACTATGTTGATACCCTCTCTCTCCCACCTGCAACTCACTCTCTAATTCGATTTTCTCTTGCCGAACTTCAGCCACTAAGAAAATGGATCTGCTTGAGCAACTGAGTATATGCTCTGGTGTTTTCTCCATCTACCCATCAACTTCTTCTTATAATCTTCTATTGGAGCACCAATGACCAAGATTAAAACATAATCAATAGCTAAGATTAACTAGAAGTCAATCCATGTCTTCTTCTAGAAGATTCTCACCCTCACTTAATTAATACCCTTTAATTAACCATATTTCTTAAGTTTAGACGTAGGAAACCATTTTAAAAAGTTAATTATTTTAATTAAGTCGTCTCTAAGTGGAATTTCCAGAAATGATTTCTGGGTTTTAGAGAATACAAGTATTCTAGTCTCTCCACAAACCTCCGTGGCTAGAACACATCCAATCCTACAAAAATCAACAGGGAGCATCTAGGAAGTGTATAGGGAGCATCAAGGGGCATGTTAAAATTGGAAACTAGGGCCAAATTCAACCTTGGAACAACTCATCTGATGGAGATAATAATTGCATTAAATTCCTTTTTTCGAGAGATGCAATATTGATATAAAGATCATCTAATTTGGACAAGCAGAAGTGTGATTTTGAATTTATGCCCACACATGTGCAAATTGTTCACGTTGGCCATATCATCATGTAGGCTCATGAAGCCCAATGGACATGACTCGTCACCCTCAACGACTTGTATAAATACAAGTGTCTTCTCACCTCATTTGGCATCATCATCACACACATTCTCTCTCCTCCTCTCATTGGTCCATACAACATTGGGCATTTTCTCTCTCTCCCACGTGTGGCACAAGGAGGTTGAATTACAGGACATAATTGCAGGGTTGAAAATCTCATAAATTTATGTAGTTTGACCAAAATTGACCAATGTTGACTTTGAATTTTTGGGCATCCTTTGACTTCGATTTTCAAGGTGGATTTCTATCTCAGCAAGCTGCATTTTTGGGCATAAAAACCGAGGCAAAAGGAGGACTTTTACCTATGTTGACTGCAAGCTTGTTTTACCATAGGTTGACCAAGTTTTGACCACATATTTATGACTGTTTTGGGTTGACTTTGACCATTGATGAAGGTCGAGTTTGACTACCTTTGACCGAGCTTCAAAGGAGAAGTTTGATTACTTCGTTGACCATCTTTGACTTCTGGTTATGGTTGAATTTTGACTGCAATTTACCATAGAATTGACAGGGTAGTTTTGAATTTGAATTTGGCAAGTCAATTTGACTTTTGCACTCTCACTCTGTTGAATATTTTATATAATAATAAGAAGAACTAATCAAAGGGTTTCCCCACATTAGGGTTTTTCCCCGGCATCCTCCAAATCTGGTGTCCTCTTGCCTTGGCTTGTCTTCTACATTTTTGTTTCATGTTCCAACTATTTTTACTATCAATGTGATTAATGGTTAAGGTGACTGTTATTGGAAATCTAAATTGGAAATTGTCATTGGGCTGCTAAAGGAACATTGATGTAATTGTGTTAAGCATAGAACATACCATTGTTATTAAAATTTAACATGGTTTTAGAGCACAGGTGAAGGCAAAGCTCAAGAAAGAGAGAAAATCAATCACTAAGAAAGATCTGTTGGACAAGACGATTGGACTAATGGCTACTACATCTTACTTCAAATCTAAGGATAAGCTCAAGGACAAATCTGACTATCATGCATGGAAAATGACTTTGGACATGACTTTGGAAGAGCATGATGCCATGGGCTATGTGAAGGGAAGAGTGGTGGAGCCTCCTTCAAATGCACTTGTTGCTTCAAAGACTAAATACAAGAAAGGTGAGGTCAAAGCTAAGAAAATTATCATAGACTTGATTCAAAAGAATTTGGTTGCCTATATTTCTGATTTGGAAACATCTAAGGACATGTATGATAATTTGGTTGGGGTGTTCAAAGTGAGCAATGCAAATCAAATCCTCTTTCTCAAGAACAAATTGAAGGACATCAAGATGGATAAATGGGAGTCTATCCAATCCTACTTCATGAGGATCTCACAAATCAAGAATGGCCTTCTATCTATTGGGCAAGTTATCACTGACAGGGAGCTCACTCTCATTGCACTTGTAGGTCTTCCAAGATCATGGGATGTGTTTAACACAACCATTCTCAACAATGACATGATTCTTAGTTTCGATGAATTATTGGCTAGATGCACTCAAGAAGAGACAAGGATGATGGAGAGAGACAAGTCTTCAAATGGAAATGAATCCACTGCCTTCTCCGCTCATGCTAAGAGGAAGAATAATGTTAGTCCAACAAAACAAGGTCAAGGATTCAAGCAAGGATTTAAAGAAGGAAGAAAAGGAAGGTGCTACTATTGCAACAGGTTTAGCCACTATACTAGAGAGTGCCCTCACAAGAAGGATATTCCAAGGGATGATGACAACCACAACAATTTCAAAGGCAACGGAAATCAAAAGAACAACAAGTTCAACAATAAAGGAAAGAGGAATGCTCCTGCTGCTCGAGATGGAAATGATCGACCTCCCAAAAGGGCGAGAAATTCCAGGTATGAGGAAAGCAACATTGTAGGAAAATAAAAGGAACAACAGGTTCAACAATAAAGGAAAGAGGAATGCTCCTGCTGCTCGAGATGGAAATGATCGACCTCCCAAAAGGACGAGAAATTCTAGGTATGAGGAAAGCAACATTGTAGGAAAATAAAAAATAAAAAAATTATCTTATTTCCGCTCTATCTACTTCCTCTCCTCCGAATACCTTCAATCACTGGTTGATTGATAGTGGATCCTTAAGGCACTTCGCTGGGTACAAGGAGGCTCTCCCAAATTTGGTTGAAAATGAAGACTAATTTGGAGATAATGCCACCTATCCCGTGAAAGGAATAGGTATTGTCACTCTTCACTTAAATCAAGTTCAAACAATTTGTCTACAAGAAGTGTTGTATGTGCCCTGCTTGAAGAAGAACCTGGTGTCTATTTTTGCGATGGAAGATAAAGGATTCAAGGTAGCATTCATTGATGGAAAGGTACATATTTGGCAAAGAAACCCTAAAATATGTTTTTACACTTGGATCTAGGGTTGAAGGTATCTATCAAGTTGGAGGAAGTTCTTTGGGTGCCTTGACTTGTGATACTTCTCTTCAATCTAAATTATGGCACCGAAGATTTGCTCACCTTCATTACAAAGCCTTACCTGGGGTAAGGAAGATGGTCACAAGTATGCCTGAATTCAACATGAATCATGAAGGAGTTTGTTAGAGTTGTGCAACTAGGAAACTTTCAAGGGGACCATTCCCTTCAAGTGAAATTCAAACTTTCGATATTCTTCAATTGGTCCATTCTGACCTATCTGGTATGTTGGCCATAACATCATTGGGAGGATACCTATACAATGCAATTTTTGTGGATGACTTATCTCGCAAAACATGGATCTATTTCTTGAAGAAGAAGGATGAAGTGTTCAAATGATTTTGTTCTTTGAAAGCCTTGGTGGAAAATCAAACTATTGAGGATCGACAAATGGAACCAAATATGAATCAAATGAATTCAATGACTTTTGCAGAGAGGCTAACATTAAGAGGGATACAAGTGTTCCATACACTTGTGAGAAAAATGGAGTTGCTAAAAGAAAGAATCGAACAATCATGGAAGCCACCTGTGCCATGCTCCATGATCAAGGTCTACCAAATTTATTATGTGGAGAAGCTGCCAACACTATCGTGTATGTTCAAAATAGGAGTCTGCATCAAGCACTGGATTTCAAGACACCCGAAGAAATTTTCACTAATAATAAACTTGATGTTTCTCATTTTAGAATATTTGTTTGTCCTGTGTATTTTCATATGCCTAAAGAGAAAAGAAACAAGTTAGAAGCATCTAGAAAGAAAGGTATATTTGTGGGCTACAGTGAAAATTCAAAGGCATATAGAATCTATGTGTCTGGTCAACGAGATGTGGAAGTAAGCCATGATGTCACCTTCGATGAAGACATTGCCCTTGGGAAATCCATAGATCTCCCCATTCCAAGAAAGGAGAATGATGATGCTACATAAAAACAGGTTGAACCTTTGACAAATGAGCCTATGCCCGTTGGATCCCATTGATCCACCACTTGGTGATCCCTCTACCTCAGGAAAAGGCCTTCGTGGCTCAAAGGCACTCTTGAAGATGCTGAAAGACATATCGTTCCAAGAAGGACATTTCGTGAAAGTAAGAAGCCAAACGAGTATCAAGGGTACTTAGTTGCTACGAGTACTATTGTTCAATCTAAGCCATGTACATTTCAAAGAAGTCGTAAATCACCGAGTCTGGAAGGATGCAATGAATGAGGAATATGAATATATCATGAAGAATGATGTATGGTACATGGTTCCTACATCCAAGGACGAGTCTATGGTTACTTCTAAATGGTTTTACAAAATCAAACATGGAGTTGATGGGAATGCTGAAAAATATAAAGTCAGGTGCGTTGCTCGAGGCTTCTCTCAAAAGGAGTGGACTATGACGAGATATTTGCACTAGTTGCTCGATATACCACTATCTGATCCATTATTTCTCTCGCTACCTCTCAAGGATGGAGCCTACATCAAATGGATGTTAAAGTTTCTTTCTTGCATGGCTCGCTAAAGGAGGAAGTCTACTTGGAACAACCTCAGGGGTTCAAAGAACAAGATCGAAGGACACACGTATGCAGGTTGAAGAAAGCCCTCTATGGGTTGAAGCAAGTCCCTTGAGCTTGGTATGAGAGGATGGATAGTTATCTTATGAAGCTGGGATTTACAACGAACGATGTTGATCCTAACCTATACTTCAAGGTTGAAAAGGACATGCCTCTCATTTTGGTCCTCTATGTGGATGATCTCTTTCTGATAGGTGCACACTCTCTCATTTATCAATGCAAGAGGGAATTGGCTTCTGAGTTTGAGATGAAGGACCTAGGTCTGATGCACTACTTCCTAGGCCTAGAGGTCTAGCAAAAGCTAGGTGAGATTTTCCTTTCTCAAGGAAAATACATTGTGATGCTACTCGAAGAGATGTGGGATGGTGGATTGCAAGTTTGTGTCTACTCCGATAGAACTCAACTTCAAGAAGTTATGTGGAAGTGTTGTTGGGCCCGAATTGGCAAACTCTTCTTAGTATCGACAATTTGTGGGGGCCCTGATGTTCTTGGTAAACTCTCGTCCAGACATATGCTTCGTTGCGAATACATTGAGTCAATTTATGGGCGAGCCTCGTCACATACATTGGATTGTTGCTATGAATCTCTTGAGATACCTTCGTGGCATAATCAACTATGGACTGAGATACGCTGCCAGGAATTTGAGGCTACAACGATATATTAATGCTAACTGGGTTGGTAGTGTGGTCGATCATAAGAGCACGTTTGGATGTTGCTTCTCATTGGGGTATGCTTCAATTTCTTGGATGAGAAGGAAGCAGAAATCAGTTGTTCTAAGCACCGCCAACGCTAAATACATTGCAGCTAGTATGGCCTATTGTGAAGTTGTTTGGTTGAGGAATCTCTTTAGTGAGCTATTTGAGCACGTGTTAGATACCACTGTGATCTTCTAGACAACCAGAGTGGGATTCACCTTTCAAAGAATCATGTGTTCCACGACCGCTCCAAGCACATTGATATCAAGTACCACTTTATCTGAGATATGGTACAGCGGGGAGCAATAAGGCTCTAACATATCAGGACTAATGAGCAAGTCACAAACATCCTCATGAATCCCTTAGAGGTCAAATTCTTAGCCTTTCGAGAGAGACTTGGAGTTGTGGAAAGACCCTCCTATGAGGGTCTGCTTGAGTTGGACATTGAGTTCTAGGAGCTCCTAGGGTCTTGGAGTACTTCTTAGAGCTATAAGCTATTAGTGCCTAGATTTACCTTAGGCTGAAGAAGGTAGGATCCAGGACCAACATCAAACCACACTCAGCCTCATAGCTAGCCCTACGAGGACAGGAGAGGGCTCTCTCCGGGTCAATCTCAGCAAAAGATAATCAAATGGGGCTTGAGATGACTGATTTAACAACTAATCTTAGGCTAGGTATGAAGTGCAAGGATTTAATTTGAGTTTTTTGGGGCTTTTGTTGGAAAAAAGGAAAGGCAAATTTGGATCCGGGGATGAGGCCAAATTTTTGCAGAGTTACAGTTGGGACAAGGTGGGCAAAAGTTTTGATGCTTTAGATTAAATGAATGGATTGAAAAGACCGCTGAGGAGCTGAAGAGGACAAGAGGCTGCAAGAATCCTCTCCAAACAGATGAAAACATGTAAAACTAAACAAAGTTTAAGGCAGAGCACAGCAAGCTAATGAATTCTACCTTTGTCACTCAATTTGTTTAATTTCAGAAGCAAAGAAAAGGGAAATGGCGTACATAAAACATCAATGAACTTACAATTACATGAAGAAAAACACCATCAAAACACAGAACCAAAAGGATCCCAACAAGTGTTGCAAAACCCTGGTCTTTCCTTTGCCAAAAATGATAAAAATGAATATATAATGAAGTGCCAAGCAATCCCAAGTGTCCAACCATGAAAATCACTGAGAAATTACATGATATAGACAAGCTTAACTCCTTCCCATGCCTCTAGGGGTTGAGCTCATCATTCTAGGAGTTGTTTCAACCATATCTAAACAAGGAACTGAAAAATAGGCAATGAAACAACTTGCCCCTATATTAAAGGAAACTGATTCATTCAGTTGTTTTTCACTTTTTAATGAATGAATCTACTAAAACAAGTAATTATGTGCCAATATTACATCATGTTCATGAATTACATCAAGGTATATCAAGAGTTACATGAAAAAGTGAAACTAGTCAAAACTGGGCGAAATTCTGAGCTGCTGAGTGAAAAATAGGCCAAATTTCCCTATGCGTTGTGCCTAAAACCTGTATGCGTAGCACAACTTTGGAGCTGATTTTGAGGGTCTTCCCGAAGTACAAATTGAGCTCAAGATAGCTCATTGGAAATCCCTACCCGTCTACTTTCCAACCCAAGTGGAATTTCTGGATTTGGTGTCCATTTGCCCCTCCAAAAATCCAATCTCCCAACACTGCTTCCTGTGGGTGCAAAAGGTGGCAGAGAGGTCATTTTTTGTGTGTTTTTGACCCTTTAGGCAACCCAGAACTTGATGAAATACTTAGGTAATTCATGAGCATGCATAATTTTTTATAACAAATCTAGAAATACAAAGTTTTCCTCTAGAGGATCTCCCAATTATAAGCACGTGCCAAGTGGCGCTACGCGTTGGGCAGGAAAATCTGTTTTGAAGCCAAAAAATTCAAAATTGACAAAATTTTATCCAAATTTGCTGAAATTTGGATTGAAGGTCTCTCATCAAGTACCATGCTCAGCCAAAAAGGCTTCAGCCAAGGTTCGGAGTCTATCCTCCCTTTTTCGACGTTTTAGTGTCCTCCTAGTGCATGCAGTTTCAGTGGTGGAAATCACTATCTTGTTCATATGATATGTCGGTGTCCATCTCCATGGTGCTGCAAGGTGTATGTCAAGTGTATGTTTGGTTTGTTGAAAATGAGAAATGAGAACTTGGTGTCTTTATCTCCAATTTCCAACTATGTGCCAAATGTGTGCCAAAGGGAAAACACTGTGGGAGAAATAGGACAGCGGAAACAAGGACTGTAACCAAGTGAAATTTTCCCTTTTAAAACTTCTAATTTGTCAAATGTGGAGACAATGGGACAGTCACTTGATTGTTTGGGGTTTAGGGATTTTACAAATGAGATGGGGAAATAGGAATGATAGGGAATGATGTGACTTAGGGATAGGAAAAAGGGGCTTAGGAGTGAATGACCTTGAGGATGTAAAGGAAATGAACAACAGGTGGGGAATGATAATATAACACTGATATATCACTAATGGGAAAGGAACAACAGGTGGGGAATGGAATACTTGGCACCAAATTTACTTTGAAACACCATTTCAAAACCCAAAGGAGCAGTTTTGACAAGAAGGTAAGGTTTATATTTTCAACCTCCAAACTTCCAAATTCCTCCCTCCAAACAACACGCAACATCAATGACAAGAGCTCACAAACTACTTGGAGCAAAAATAATTGAGTCGTTTTGCAAATTTGATGAAGAAATGGTGAGAATCTGCTTTGGAGGCTCTGTGCGCCGTGCACAAACCCAGTGCGCCGCGCCTCCTGGATGCGCCGCGACAGTGCAATTCTACACAGTGAAAATTGGCCCAATGCGCCGCGCAAGGTATGTGCACTGCGCCACTCAGCCAACGCACCGCGCAGCTGATTTCAACACACAATTCAGCCTTAAACAATGCCTTCGCTCCTCCACGACTTGTCTTTGGTTCTCTGATGTCTTTGGCGTGTGAATGGATTTTTTTAAACACCAGAAATGCCTTATATATCATGGACCTTGATTTTTGATGTGAAAAACCCACTATTTGAAGACTTTGGCACTTTTAATATAAACTCTGATTTTCTTGTTTCCTTTTGATTTTTGAGCTGATGATGAATCTCTTTATCTGTTCTGCAGGGATGGATGGCATGGTGTTTGGCAAAGGCGACCAAGACTACGCCTGAAGGACTTCACATCTGAAACAACTTTGAAAATCACATGGTATTTATTACAAAAGACGAAATTTGATGATTTTTCAAGTCATGATCAAAGATTGCGATGATGAAATTTGCGATGAAAACTTATTGTGAGCCTCCCTCATGTGCCTGCGGACATTATTAAACACTTTGAAGACGAAACACTAGACCTAATGACTAAAATGACTCTTTGCTGACCTCAAGACCAAACAAGGTTGTACATGACTTTAAAATTGACTTTGATGAGCATACATGGACCAGCAGATACACGACATGAGGGAGATGAGTGACAAGACCCTTCCGTCAGAAGATCGATGCTCCTAATGGAATGCAAATGACTGAACATGAATGAGACCCCTAAAATGAAATGCAACAAAAGAGATTTTGATCTCTGACGGAGGGATGAAAAGACCAACTCTAACATTGGCTCCAATGGGGATGGTAGCTCCTTGGAGGTGCCAAGGACTGCAGATCTTTGGGAGAGCAGACAGTGCCTTCAGCCATTGGGCAATGGAGTCAAAACACTAAAACTGACATTATGCAGACTGACTCTGACTTAAGACTAAAACTGAAAACCATAATAAAACCAAACATGACTAAATCATAACTAACAATCTGGAAAGATGTTCATATTTGAGCTTATTCATCAAACCTACTCTAATTGTTCTTTTCACCACTCGATCAAGTGAAATGGAACAGCCAATGCAACCACGTAAGCATCCTGGCTGGTATTTGATTTCTTCCCAAATGCTTTCTGATGCACAGGAAAAGGGAAGAATCGAAAGGCAACTCCCATGGAAACTTGGAATCAAGTTGAATGCTGATAAGCTTGCAAAGCATGAATTGACTGGATGACTTCAAGAATACTGCGAAAGGATCTTCATAAACATCGCTATTGATTTCCATTAACACATTACTGCTCTGGTCCAAGTAGTCTTCATAGCTGGATATTAAGATTTTCCTCACATCTATACTGTATTTCTGTGGTGATGGCAGCAGACTGTCAAAAGGATCCTGAATTTCGTGAATAACCAAACTCTGTTGCTGATTCCAAACAGAACAAAAGTCTCCTTTATCAATCTCCTCATATGACTGCAAACCTTGGTATGGGGTATGCAATGAACAATCTGTTAAACAATACAATGAAGGCGACCTTTGAATAATATTATTATCAACATTCTTATCTGGCACATGGTTAGCCAATGGGGAAGAACTTTTACAGCAAACATCATCCAACATACGAGCAATAGGATCATCAAAAATTTGAGAAAGCTGCTGCGATGTATCCATTAAAACTGTATGATATCTTACTGGTTGTTCATCTTTTTCTTTAGAGATATTACGAAGATTTTGCCTTATAAATTGAAATGCTTCGAAACAAAAGGGTATAGAATCCTCTTGCATCATTAGATCATGTATTTCAGATTCCACGCCTTCATCTATAATCTGACCTTCAATTGCGTTTGGTGGCTGCAAATCTGGTGCTAGGGAGGGTTTTGTATCCAAAATGATTTCATCAATCATTTCAGGGGAAGATTTCTCATTAACAACTTGCTCAAGAATTTCGCCATCTGTCTCATCCTCAACATTAAAACTGAGAAATTGTTGACTTCCTACAAGTTGTTCATTTGAAGATTTACTATGCAATTTACCCTTCAAAAACTGAAATGATTCAAAACAGAAAGGTAGGGAATCTTCTTGTATTATTTGATCATATGTGCCAGCTTCCATGTCTTCATCTGCAACTTGACAAGCAATGGCTTTCGGGGACTACAAAGCTAAATATGAGAAGTCTGGAACAAAGTTTTCATCGCCCTCAAGAGGGTCCAAATCAAGACTTGTTGACAGCTAATTTCTGATTGCATGGAAGTTGTCTCTGATGAACTGAAATGAATCAAAACAAAAAGGTAAAGATCCTTCACTTACTTCACAATTTGCTATACTTTCCTCGTCATCTCCATAGCCGATATATGATGGTTGAACATTGTACTCGAGCTGCTAAAAGTGAACTTCTTCCTCCCACAAACTAGCTGCTGATTTGTCTGTAAGATTAGCTTCTATTTGGAGAATATAATCATCATCATATTGATCAAACTGAGGCAAATCATCAGTATAAAAGACATCATCAAGCATACATGTCAGATCAACAGATCTCTCTTCTCCAAGATGATCTATAAAACAATTTCTATGACAACTGGGATAAGAAACAAAATGTTTTGGATCAGCCACTTGTTCATGAACGTCATTTTCATTTTTTGCAGTCATTTTCCGCACCATCTCTTCTACGGCACTTACCAAAATGTCAAGCTTTTCCTCTGAAGGTGTCGATTCCTCCGGATCTGTGTTTTTCATCTCTTCTTCCTTCAACTTGGCCCTTTTGATCAGCAAATGAGCCTCTACATCTACTGCACTGTTCTGCATCTCTTCAAGTGTTGCAAGATTCCTTTCTCTCAGCTGAAACTCCATTTCTGGATCAAAGGCACTCGGGTAGTGCAAGAGAGCGGATCCAGGAGGAGGTCTTATATCAACCGGCATCGAATAATAAACTTGGTTAAATCTGGCAGAAAATTGTTGTACTGTGTTCCCTGGCAATATTTTCAGCTGGTTATACTCTTCTATAATCAAGAAAGGGTTTTGTCTGATCACCCACCTGTCGAGGAAAACTTTGACGAACTGCTGGAAATCTGAGATGCTCGCATCAGACAGGGTTTTGAACCAACTCTTGACTTTGCCTTGCAAAGAAAGACCAAAAAGCCTAATACTAATATCTTCGTTATCAACTTCAAAAAGGTCTAGAAAAGTCTCAACATTCTGCACATGTTGCTCAGCGTTGACATTGTTACATCCACCATCAAATCTTGGTAGATATAGGTAATAATTTGTAGGGAAAGCATGGAGTACAGAAGGTAAAATAAGAGGTTTATACCTATCTAGGACTATAAAAGGTGTAGGAG
Source organism: Pinus tabuliformis (assembly GCA_031772625.1). Taxonomy (NCBI): domain Eukaryota; kingdom Viridiplantae; phylum Streptophyta; class Pinopsida; order Pinales; family Pinaceae; genus Pinus; species Pinus tabuliformis. Next base: position 1,639,158,403 of record CM062820.1, read on the forward strand.
TATATACAAGAGCTATAGGATCAGGTTTGTTTTCTTTAGGCTCATCATGCTGAAGAGAGTCATCATAAGATGTGGGAAAAGTAAGGAGGCCAGGATCAAAGGGAAACTCAGTATTTACACTTTTTGAATAGGTCGATTGAAGATTTTGATCACCTTTATCATACAACAAATTCTGAAAAACTTTCAGGATAGCTTCAAGAACAACAAAGAAGTAATTTACAAGAAAGCAGACCAGATCCTGAATACCATTCCACTTTGGATACCCAAACTTTGTGTAAGATCCTTCCATTTTCTCAGAGAAAGAGTTAGTCCTCCAGTGGAGTCTCTAAATTGAGTTGGAGTCACTGGGTGAATGATTTCAGCCTTCTTATGTCTGATCGTTGTTCACCATCAACCATCAGATCTAACTTGATACATGTACTGGGGTGATCGTTTAGATCAGATGTTCAGTTTATAAACTAGACCGGAGATTGACTGAAGCAGCTTTTATCTACTTATGCACTTGCAAAGCAATGTGCAGTTCGAAGGCTTCCTGGCTAATCTTCAGACTCCGTCTATAGTCTACAAAGCCAAACAATGAAAATAAACTTTCTTCCCTAGTATGATCGCCACTATGTTAGAGACTAGATTTACCTTAGGCTGAAGAAGGTAGGATCCAGGACCAACATCAAACCACGCTCAGCCTCGTAGCTAGCCCTACGAAGACAGGAGAGGGCTCTCTCCGGGTCAATCTCAGCAAAAGATAATCAGATGGGGCTTAAGATGACTGAAATTTCTTCTAATGTTAAGCTAGGTATGAAATGCAAGGATTTAATTTGAGTTTTTTGGGGGTTTTGTAGGAAAAAGGGAAAGGCAAATTTGGGTCCGGGGATGAGGCCAAATTTTTGCAGAGTTCCGGTTGGGGCAAGGTAGGCAGTAGTTTTGATGCTTTAGATTAAATGAATGGATTGAAAAGAATGTTGAGGAGCTAAAGAGGGCAAGAGGCTGCAAGAATCCTCTCCAAACAGATGAAAACATGTAAAACTAAACAAAGTTTAAGGCAGAGCACAGCAAGCTAATGAATTCTACCTTTGTCACTCAATTTGTTTAATTTCAAAAGCAAAGAGAAGGGAAATGGCATACATAAAACATCAATGAACTTACAATTACATGAAGAAAAACACCATCAAAACATAGAGCCACAAGGATCCCAACAAGTGTTGCAAAACCCTGGTCTTTCCTTTGCCAAAAATGCTGAAAATGAATGTACAATGAAGTGCCAAGCAATCCCAAGTGTCCACCCATGAAAATGACTGAGAAATTACATGATATAAACAAGCTTAACTCCTTCCCATGCCTCTAGGGGTCGAGCTCATCATTCTAGGAGCTGTTTCAACCATATCTAAACAAGGAACTGAAAAATAGGCAATGAAACAACTTGCCCCTATATGAAAGGAAACTTATTCATTCAGTTGTTTTTCACTTTTTAGTGAATGAATCTACTAAAACAAGTAAATATGTGCCAAAATTACATCATGTTCATGAAATTACATCAAGGTAGATCAAGAGTTACATGAAAAAGTGAAACTAGTCAAAACTGGGCGAAATTCTGAGCCGCTGAGTGAAAAATAGGCCAAATTTCCCTATGCGCCGCGCCTAAAACCTGTATGCATAGCACAACTTTGGAGCTGATTTTGAGGGTCTTCCCGAAGTCCAAATTGAGCTCAAGATAGCTCGTTGGAAAGCCATGCGCGTCTACCTTCCAACCCAAGTGGAATTCTGGATTTCGTGTCCATTTGCCCCTCCAAAAATCCAATCTCCCAACACTGCTTCCTGTGGGTGCAAAAGGTGGCAGAGAGGTCATTTTTTGTGTGTTTTTGACCCTTTAGGCAACCCAAAACTTGATGAAATCCTTAGGTAATTCATGAGCATGCATAACTTTTTATAACAAATCCAGAAATACAAAGTTTTCCTCCAGAGGATCTCCCAATTATAAGCGCGCGCCAAGTGGCGCTATGCGTTGGGCAGGAAAATCTGTTTTGAAGCCAAAAAATTCAAAATTGACAAAATTTTCTCCAAATTTGTTGAAATTTGGACTGAAGGTCTCTCATCAAGTACCATGCTCAGCCAAAAAGGCTTCAGCCAATATTCGGAGTCTATCCTCCCTTTTTCAACATTTTAGTGTCCTCCTGGTGCATGCAGTTTCAGTGGTGGAAATCACTGTCTTGTTCATATGATATGTCGGTGTCCATCTCCATGGTGCTGCAAGGTGTATGTTAAGTGTATGTTTGGTTTGTTGAAAATGAGAAATGAGAACTTGGTGTCTTTATCTCCAATTTCCAACTATGTGCCAAATGTGTGCCAAAGGGAAAACACTGTGGGAGAAATAGGATAGCGGAAACAAGGACTGTAACCAAGTGAAATTTGCCCTTTTAAAACTTCTGATTTGTCAAATGTGGAGACAATGGGACAGTCACTTGATTGTTTGGGGCTTAGGGATTTTACAAATGAGATGGGGAAATAGTAATGATAGGGAATGATGTGACTTAGGGATAGGAAAAAGGGGCTTAGGAGTGAATGACCTTGAGGATGTAAAGGAAATGAACAACAGGTGGGGAATGATAATATAACACTGATATATCACTAATGGGAAAGAAACAACAGGTGGGGAATGGAATACTTGGCACCAAAGTTACTTTGAAACACCATTTCAAAACCCAAAGGAGCAATTTTGACAAGAAGGTAGGGTTTATATTTTCAACCTCTAAACTTCCAAATTCCTCCCTCCAAACAACACGCAACATCAATGACAAGAGCTCACAAACTACTTGGAGCAAGAATAATTGAGTCGTTTTGCAAATTTGATGAAGAAATGGTGAGAATCTGCTTTGGAGGGTCTGTGCGCCGCGCACAAACCCAGTGCGCTGTGCCTCTTGGATGCGCCGCGGCAGTGCAATTCTACACAGTGAAAATTGGCCCAATGCGCCGCGCAAGGTATGTGCGCCGCGCTACTGAGCCAACTCACTGCGCAGCTGATTTCAACACACAATTCAGCCTTAAACAATGCCTTCGCTCCTCCACCACTTGTCTTTGGTTCTCTAATGTCTTTGGCGTGTGAATGGATTTTTTTAAACACCAGAAATGCCTTATATATCATGGAACTTGATTTTAGATGTGAAAAACCCACTGTTTGAAGACTTTGGCACTTTTAATATAAACTCTGATTTTCTTGTTTCCTTTTGATTTTTGAGCTGATGATGAATCTCTTTATCTGTTCTGCAGGGATGGATGGCATGGTGTTTGGCAAAGGCGACCAAGACTGCGCCTGAAGGACTTCACAACTAAAACAACTTTGAAAATCACATGGTATTTATTACAAAAGACGAAATTTGACGATTTTTCTTCAAAACAGAATTTTGAAGAAAAGTCATGATCAAAGATTGCGATGAAAACTTATTGTGAGCCTCCCTCATGTGCCTGCGGACATTACTAAACACTTTGAAGACGAAACCCTAGACCTAATGACTAAAATGACTCTTTGCTGACCACGAGACCAAACAAGACTGTACATGACTTTAAAATTGACTTTGATGAGTAGACATGGACCAGCAGATACACGACATGAGGGAGATGAGTGACAAGACCCTTCCGTCAGAAGATCGATGCTCCTAATGGAATGCAAATGACTGAACATGAATGAGACCCCTAAAATGAAATGCAACAAAAGAGATTTTGATCTCTGACGGAGGGCTGAAAAGACCGACTCTAACATAAGCGACCATAGGGTGAGTGGTTCACCTTCCCCTATTGGTCCGTTGTGTATAGGGTGACTGGTTCGCATGCCCTTGTGATACCCCATGATGGTTGACATGTGTGTAGGGTGAGTGGTTCACCTTCCCCTATGATTGATATATGCATAGGATGAGTGGTTCACCTTCTCCTATGGCATATGAGCAGGATGAGTAGTTCACCTTCTCATGTTGATGCCCCAGCATACATCCTGCCCATGTAGTCTGGGACTCATGGGAAGTACCTCTCATTTGAGTAGGGAAAAGTGGATAGGGACCATAGCACTAGCGATGGACACATCATGTACTGTCGTACTCCTTATGTCTAGGATGCATGGTGTTCAACAACTTGATCTGTGATCAAGACTAGTTGAGGTTCTACCTTTGCACTGACTTTTGTCAGTGGAGAGTGGTAAGGTCTTATGACTCACTCTCAATCTATTCTTCTTCATTATTCATATTTAGCAGAGCATAGCAGAGATGGTACATGACGACAAGGATGGCATGATGATTGATGATGATGGATGTATTGGCAAGTGGAATTCTCCCTTGTTGAGAGGGCGGGTTAAAATTGGAAACTAGAGCCAAATTCCACCTTGGCGCAGCTCATTTGATGGAGATAATAATTGCATTAAATTCCTCTTTTCGAGAGGTCCAAAATTGATATAAAGATCATCTAATTTGGACAAGCGGAAGTGTGATTTTGAATTTATGCCCGCACATGCAAATTGTTCGGGTCAGCCACATCATCATGTAGGCTCATGAAGCCCAATGGACATAACTCTTCACCCTCAACGACTTGTATAAATACAAGTGTCTTTTCACCTCATTTGGCATCATCATCACTGACACATTCTCTCTCCTTTCATTGGTTCGTATAACATTGGGCATTCTCTCTCTCTCCCACGTGTGACACAAGGAGGTCAAATTACAAGACAGAATTACAAGGCCGAAAATCTCATAAATTTATGTAGTTTGACTAGCGTTGACTTTGACTTTTTGGGCATCCTTTGAATTCGATTTTCAAGGTGGATTTTTGACTCATCATTCCACATCTTTAGGCACAGGAACCGAAGCAAAAGGAGGACTTTGACCTGTGTTGACCACAGCCCTGTTTCACTGTAGGTTGACCAAGTTTTGACGACAGATTTATGATTGTTTTGGGCTGACTTTGACCTTTGTTGGAGGTTGAGTTTGACTACCTTTGACCAAGCTTCAAAGGAGAAGTTTGAATATTGTGTTGGCCATCTTTGACTTTTGGTTAGGGATGAAGTTTGACTGCAGAATTGGCAGGGCAATTTTGACTTTGAATTTGGCAAGTCAATTTGACTTTTGTACTCTCTCTCTCTGTTGAACATTTGATATAATAATAAGAACTGATCAAAGGGTTTTCGCCACATTGGGGTTTTTCCCTAGCATCTGCCAAATCTGGTGTCCTCTTGTCTTCTGCATTTTTGTTTCATGTTCTATCTACTTTTACTGTTAATGTGATTGATATTGAAAATTTTCATTGCGTTGCTAAAGGAACATTGAAGTAAATGTGCTAAGCATAGAACATACCATTGTTATCAAAATTTAAAATAGCATCTTGGGAGTGTCCGGGAAGCACGGTTTCTCACATAGCGGTTCCAAAATTCCAAGAACCATGCAAATCCCGCCCAAAGCGTGGTTTTGATTTTTGTAAGTGTGGTTCCAAGCACACTTTGTTTGTGGTTCCAGGCTCTGGTGCGTGTCAGGGGGACAGTTCCTGCAACACTGTGCTTGAGGTTGATGGTTTAATACTTCTAGTGAAGGTGGTGTTGTGGATGTGTCCACAATCATTGTACCTTATAGTCTATAAACGTGAAGGTAAGGGTATAGGTTTTGTACATTTAGTGTTTCATAGGACACAAAGGGTGACGGGTAAAGTTTGAAGCTTTCAGTGTAATTCCTGTTTTCAAGAGTAAATAAACAATATTGTGATTGAAGTTTAAGATCTGCATATTGCTACTTTCTTCAACTTGATGTGTTTCAATTCCTAGTAAAAAACAGATTGCAGTTTTGATAGATGACTTAAGTGTTTTGTTTTGTAAATAGGATGGCTAGAAATGAGACTAGGCTGTTACTATGTGCTGAGAAATTTCCACACTTAGCAGGTCTGCACCAACCAGCGTTGAAATTTCAACAAAGGGTGATGGGTAGAGTTTGAAGCTTTCACTGTAATTCCTGTTTTCAAGAGTAAACAAACAATATGTGATTTAAGTTTAAGACCTGAATATTGCTACTTTCTTCAACTTGATGTTTTTCAATTCCTAGTAAAAATCAAATTGTAGTTTTGATAGCTAACTTCAGTGTTTTGTTTTGTAAATAGGAAGGCTAAAATTTAGAAATAAGACTATGCTATTACCATGTGCTGAGAAATTTCAACACTTGGCAGGTCTGCACCAAGCAGCTTGGTAGATCTGCACCAGAGATCTGTAAAAGAAAAGACACTGAAGAAAATTCTGTTCAGATGGATCTGTTAGAAAGAGGGCTTTAAGCACTGGAGGTTTACCTTCAATATGAACTTTAAGTCAATCGTTGCATGTCTAGTCCACACTTTTGAACCCCATGTGCCCCCAAGAAAATCTTGATCCTTCACTAGAACCTTTTCATTCATTACACATTGTTCAATAATAGATCCGTTGCAGATTCCAAGACATTGTTCAAGAATAGGCCACATATCAATATGATTGAAGAGTTTCAATGTAGAAATCGCTGATACAAGATTGCTGAAAATTGCACTTTCACTGCATTGGAAGAAACACGCAGTTGAAGAGAAGATTGGTTTCACAGTACATGCAGGTCTTTCAATCAACAAACTCAAATGAGTTCTCAAAAATGAACACCATTCTCCGAATCTCTTTTGAAGGAACATGTGAAAATATATATAGTATATTTTTCATGTTTCGAGGGTTGGTTCAAATGTAAATAATCACGGCCAAGAGAGTTATGATGTTGAACTTCTAGTAGGCAAGATGTAATCACAGCTAGAGAACATATTGTTATTATCATAGTTTAAACCTTGGACTTCACACCGAATATGAAAAAATTAACTGTAATATCCCTGAACTTCAACTTGGTGATGAGAGGAATTATGATCCAAATATCCAATATAAACTAGCACCAAAAAGGATCAAACAAAACGAGAACATGTTGCCATTCAATAAATTTTGAACTCAAATTTGATAAATTCTATCCACCTTGCCTCTCCAGAAACCACTACTTCAAAAAGAAGAGCTGCATATAAATTAAGACATGGAATTACATATGAGTCAAGAAACCACTACTTCAAAAAGAAGAGCTGCATATAAATTAAGACATGGAATTACATATGAGTCAAGAAACCACTACTTCAAAAAGAAGAACTGCATATAAATTAAGACATGGAATTACATATGAGTCAAGAATCAAGATGAATGGTGAAATGCATAATCCATTGAAACAAAGAATGAATAACTTACTCTCACCATGTTAACATTAAAATGATGCTATATTATTATTATCATTATCCAATTTTAAGGTCACAGTCAAGCCAGACACCAAATTGGTGTATGAGACCCCCTTGTTTGTGGGACAAGGGACCCACCTCCACGTAGCGATTTGACAGCTAAGTCTACGAAGGCATACATAAGAACTGTCCAAGAATTAAAAATAGCCATTTGCAAACTACTTATTTTCTGTTAGCAACTTTATAGGCCTGCTGAGACTAATCCATGCAAGGTGACAATTCCTTTGACAACATTGTCAGAATTGACAACAGGCAAAAATTGCACAGGTGATGGTGGAGACTCCATCTTTTGCATGGCCTCTATTGCCATTGCATTGGACCCAATAGTTCTAGGGTTCCTGAGAAGCAAAAGAAAGACAAGCACATTACTCTCATATTCAATCTACAGCATCAAGATTTAATCAAAAACCAAAATAATGTACCTACTACCCACCTATTGCACATCTCTCCAACAGTGAGCTTGAATACCCCTTCCCTAATAGATTTGAGGGTTCGACGCAAATCACCATCAGTAAAAGTTCCAATGAGATGACATTCTTCGTCAACAACTAGCAGACAACCACATCCTTTACTAGTCAGCTCCACAAGTTGATCCATTATTAGGTCATTTTCCTTACATAGAGGTAATTCATCCTGCCTCTTCATCACATCCTGCACCTGTAATAGGATGAAATCAGCAATATTAGACTATTAGTACAAGCATGCAATGGGAAACAGTATTTTCCATGGACCAAATAGCCAAATAATCATAAAAAACAATTCAATGAAACCATGCCTAAAATCAAGTGAAAGAGTGGATGAATAAAAAGCCTCTTCCAGGCCATGCCTAAAATCAAGTGAAAGAGTAGACAAATAAAAAGCCTCTTCCAGGGGCAATCTTCTATTACAAGATATTAAATGCACAAGATAAGATCAGTCAATACAATCTCCTTGATGTATATATATATAGCAAACAAAGGATGTAATTACAAATAATGAGCTGACCATTAATGACAATAATGATATAACAATAAGAATTGTGATGGCCCAAGACCTAGAGGCTTAACATGCCCTACCCCTTCAAACAAGCAAGCATTACCCTCAAAGCTTGATTGGTTGTGGATGGCTATATATGAAGAAATCATGTTTCTAATTTGAATCTCCCAATGGTAGGTTCTTCCACTTAATGATGAATACCATAATTTCTCTTGGAAAGTTCTTCCACTTTTGTTGCTCCTACAATGAGGTTTCTCCTGTTACCTCCTAGGTTCTCACTCAATGTTAACAACTCAACCACGCATGTGAAACTCCAAGGGTGACTGAGATAGATAGGCTGCCCACTATCACCTCGATAATTCTAACTTCTATCTCTCTTTTTAAGCTAGCTCTCCTCTAGCTCACGGGGGGGTGGATTCCAGAGTGTCTAGCCCAAGAAGCCAATACCTAAGGCAACCTAAATCCAAATGAATGATGATTGAGGAGGGTTCTTGAGGACTTAGGGTAACTCTGGTTTTAGGGTTTGAGTTGTGGCACATAAATTCCCAGATTTAAACATGTAAATTTCGACCTATATAAAGATGAATAACAGCAAGCTTTCTTTAAGCAAAGGACAAATTTGAAGTCACAGACTCACATATGAAGCTGGAAATTCCAGATTTATAAACAGAAATGGGTTAATGAGGGCTTATTAGACTTAAATGGCAATCTGAAATAATAATTTTCTGCTATAAATTTCCAGATTGTAAAACAGAAAATAAAAGTTTATTTTTTGTGTTTTTTTTGGATGGTTGAAAGGGGAGGACTGTTGCATATTTCCTAGATTGGGCATATGGGTCAAATGGACTTCTAAGAGAGTTATTCCAACAAAGTGTTAGAGTTTATGATAGCAACAAACAGCACATTATAACAGTCCTAAGTTAGTTGGAAATTTACTAAAGTGCAAGAGGAAAGGATCTAAGAAGATCCACTTTCAAGCTACTTGTTGCCCCTTCAGAGAAACACAGATAGAGACACTCTAATGTTGCTGCTTGCAGGAGCTCCTAACCCACAGTTGCTGTGCATTCATCCATAATACTCATTCAGCTTCTCATTCACGTACTTTACTACAAATGCAAGAGGAAAGGGTCCAGAAAGGATCCACTTTCAAGCTAGTTGTTGCACCTTCAGGGTAACACCCTTAGAGACACGCTCTTATTAAGGGTGATGTTGCTGCTTGCAGGAGCTCCTTCCCCACAGTTGCTGTTCATTCATCCAGATTATTTATTCAGACTCTCATTCACATACATGTGCCAGCTCAACAAAGATACATCAGATGTTTTCCTCACTTCCATATGGCAAATGCAATCATGTTTCCATGCAAATTGCTGATGATGTACACATATGAATTGGATGGTATTGTGACTTGGTAGTGATAGTGATGTTTACTAAAGTAGAACTTACCAGCCATTCATAATGTATAATTTATTTATTTGTCTCATATTACTCAGCTGTGGTTCAAAATAGTTTATATTTAGATATGTGTCATTTCCCATGGTCAAGGTGTGCTACTAGCTTACTTACTGAGGTAGCGGTTCATATCCCATTCATACATAACACTTTCCACCCTATTCCCTTCACCTCCATTCCATTCATGAAAAATGAGCTGTCCCCCTTTATGCTTGACTCTTCAAGGTCATCATTCAAAAAGTCCATATAAGAATAAAAGTTTGAAAGCTAAAAAGCCTAATTGAAATATAAAAGAAAATGTCTGCGGTTATATATAGAATATCTAAAGGGGTGGAGAGGCAGGCAAAGATTTAAATGAATGAAGTGAAAGAATGTAAAGCCACCTCATCTAAGATTACCCCCCTAATCCCTAGCTTGTCTGAAAAAGAAAAAAAGAAAATTAAAGAAATTGGATGTGTTAAATGAATAGAACACTAAATGAATAAGAAAAGGGTAATGAAAAGGAAGCCAAAGAATGGTAATTGAATCACAAAGCTCCCTCTTAAAGGCATATACAAAGATGAACAAAAATTCCTAGCTCTTGAAAGTTGGACAAGGAAAATGACAGAAGACCAACACCTTTATGACTTGAACATGAGGGCATGAAGGGTCCCCTTTTCATTCCCTACCACAAATCATTACTTATATGCCTTAGCTTAGTCCCTTGGGAAACATACTTTGTCCTAAGAGTAGATGTCATGTATAGGTATTCGTGATTGCCTTTCGTAAGTAAACTTAGGCAAATTAATAAATTAATTTTTACTTATATATGTTGAGAGCAATGTTGCACGACTCATACTCGTATAAGACTCATCTGGCTATTGACTCAGCGACCCCTATAAGACTCTGCCAAAAAAAAAAATATGATCTCCAAAACAAACAAACAAACAAACAAAATTATGAATTATGAGTTGGTCCACGGGTCTTACGTGGATCACATGCGGGTCTTCACGGGTTCAATACGAGTAGACGGGTTCTATGCGGGTTTGGACGAATACAGGTAGATAACGCAGGTCCTACACGAGTGACCCGTCTCGCTATAGAACCCGTCAGGACCCGCAGGTACTCGTGGGTCTTATAAGAGTCGTGTTGCACTAGTTGAGAGGAACAAAGTTTACATCACCTAATTGCTCACAAAGGGGATAATCACCACTCGAATTGAATATTTCAATGTTCATTTCAAAAGAGACAACCACAACAACCATCCACCTGCACACATCAGCGCCAACATTGAGAAAGAATGTTCCCGACATCCACTTTGTACATATGGCCAATGAAAACAATAATTTGAAGGGGCACACCTTATGAACCATTGATTTGTAATGCACCCAATTTTTAAGGGAATTTTTGAAATACTTTATTGTAAAATAACCTCCTCATTGACAATTTTAAAGATGAATTATTCCTTTTTGTAAATGGCTAATGATTTGACAATGCAACATCCCTGGGTTAAATTTCCATGTAAATAAATAACGTATGGACATTATAAAAGCAAAACTCAAACCAAGGTCATGGGACACGTATTCCAAGTTGAATCATGGGAAAAACATTACATTGCGATCCACTTGAGGTTAATTATTTATTGGCTATGGAAATTGGCATTGGCAAGAGGCAAAAGGCAATATATGGAAAATTAATTATTACAGGGCAACAAGGACGAGGGAAAAATGCAAAAGAAATAAAAGAAAAAGAAATAAATTCCACTTCAGCGGGTGGGGAAGAGGAAGTGACAAGAAAAGGATAAAAATAGTAAAAGAATATGCATGCAAGGAAAAATGAAGAAAAAAGAAAAATTGGAGAGAGAATGTTCTAGCATTTTTTGGGGGAAAAAGAGCTAGAAGCCACAACACTTGGACACAAGCAAGGAAAGCAATCAGCGCAAGAGGAATTTGGGTGGCAGCCAAGAAGACGGTTTGAACAACTGCTGGCAAGAGCAGAAAAGAACAAAGAAAAGAGCAGCCAGCATGAGGCTTTTTGAAAGTTATAGTGTGCATGTTTGATTATCTTGTTGAGATTCGAATGCATGGTTCATGCATTGTTTTGCTGGTCATTTTTGTTGTCATTGGCATGGATATTTTCTTGCATTAGCAGTCATGTACAACCTTGCCTTATGCCATTTCCTAGATAGCCATGGTGTAGTGGGTTCCCTATTTGGTTGAGCTTTGGATGCCAATAGATTTTGGATCCTAGTTGAGGTGGTCTCAGGAAAATCCCAAGGTTGAGGGTGGAGATGGTTTTCTCCAAGTGAGCCCTTGACAGGTGGGTGGAGACAAGAAAAATCCTTTGGGTATGGTGAAGAAATTTTGAGGCATCCAAGCTTGTATTGGTTTTGGTGATTTCTGGACCTGGTGTTAGGTGAAATCATTGTGGCTTGAGGGTGGAGGTAGTTTTCCTTTGGATTCCCTGTTTGGTTATGTTTTGGTTTATCCCATGTAATCCCAAATTCAAGCTTGGAATATGGCACGGGGGTGATTGGGCTGAAAGAAAGGATTGGTTTAGCCCAATCTATGGTCAGGTGGAACATGGAAGTCCCTGACTTGGTTGGTACTATGCATATGTTAATATGTGTTATTCTTTAATGAAGATTAATGAGCACAAGTTTTGGTTTAATGTGTTGATTATGTGACTGGTTTGTCATGGCTCCATTACTGGTTAAGTGTATGTTACATGCATAGTGTATTTCTTGTTATATGAAGTGCTCTTGTTATTGATTTGTTTCATGGTTTGACAGGCTCTTGGATAATTTATATGGATGCATGAGCTAATTTGTGTTTTATTGCAGCTAGTATGAGAGGGCAGCAAGCCTTCTTGATGAACATCTGATGAAACTAATGAAAACAGTGAACAAACTATGCATTCATGACCTACAGGTACCATAGTCACAAAGTGTTTGTATAAATGAATAATATGTGTTGGGCAAGCATGAGCCACAACAAAGCCTAAGAACAGAGCATGAAGACTTATACATATTGTTGACCAAGTTCTAGAAAAGTTTGAGTTGGCTTGAATGTTGGCCCTAAATTTTTGGAACAAGGTTTGTGGCCGCACTTTCAGAACTAGGAGATCTCAGCCATAGTCGCACTGAGGATGGGTTATCCGTGCAGCAAGAGGCCTCTAGCCGCACTAACCGACATGTATCACTGCGACTAAGAAGTAATCTAGGTCAAGGAGTGGTCTAAGCTCAGGGAAAATGATCATTGAGGAAAGTTAGGTTGATAACAGTGTGATCATGTGTCTTTGGGTGTTTGCAATCAACTTTGGACAAGTGGACCCCATTTATTTAACTACATCTTGGAAGCTGGGTCATGCATAGTAACTCTCAACTCACATTTTCCCTGGTAAGCATGTAAAAGTGGGTAAATGTGGGGTGGGGTGTTACAGACAGCCCCTGGTATGAAGGTCTTGTTGGAAAATCAGGGCAATTGTAGCTTTTCCTTATTTGATAATTCCTTGTGAAGTTAGTTTTCTTCTTATTTATTATTTTAGTTCTCTTTCATCAAGCAATTACCAGCAAAGTAAATACAAGAGACAAAGACACCAAATCTAGGCTCCGCGCCAGGGCAAAACCCTGCTTCTTGGGGAAAACCCAATCAATGTCCTTGTTATAGAATTTAGATAAAAAATGAAACAACTTCAAGACCCAATGACCAAACCTGCTAGCTACAAGTCAACTCTCCAAAGGAAGTCCTCTTAAGTCAACAAAGGGATGCCACCTCCTTACTGTATAGATCAAACCTCTTGAAATACCATTGTAATTTTTGGATCACTGTGATTATTATTATACCTCTGCAACTTTCGGACCCTTTGCAAAATCAATGCCACTGTACCTGCCTGCAACTTTTTCGAACCTCTGTTTCTCACTGTAATTTTCAGGTTCCTGAGATACTTTTGTAACTTTGGATCACTATGATGACTAGCTTTTGGACCTCTGCAACTACTGTTTTCAAACCTCTGTAATATTCCTATTCCTTTTGATCTGGGCAAACTTATTTATGATTCGGTTAGGAGCAGACTTTGTGTATTCGTCCTTATCTTCCATTTTGTTCTATCTTCTTGTTATATTTTTCTTCGAGCTTAAGATTGCTTAGAACTTATCCGAGTTCCTTCTTATATATATTCCTTTTCCAGCTAGTTTAAGAGGCTGACTTGAACAGGATTATAGGCTGACATGTTGTGCTTTCATAGGCCATTTTGTTGTGCATTCATAGGTTTTCCTTTGATTGACTTGTAGCTAGAGGTTGACTATGATTTATTTTGACTTGTAACAAAATCCCAGAGGCATGCAATGGATGCCTTGACCTATTTGACCAATGACCCAATCATGAAACCCATGCTTCAAACCAAATAAATAATTTTCTTTCTTCTTTACATCATAATGACATGAATACAAAGACATTTATGAAGACCAAACCTAGTTACTTTTCCAACAGGTCCATGGTTTTTGAGCCCACTTTTAGAAAATCAAGAACTCCATGCTATATAAGGAGGGAGTCTTCTCCATTTCAATTTGTTGGAGAATAAATAGAAGACTATCCATTTTTTATATTTTTCTTTCATTGTGCAATTTTTTCATAGTTTCTAAAGGGAAATTGAATAGATGTTGGTGTCTTGAAGCAATATATGTGTTTGGCAAATGGTGAAGACACCTAAGAGGTAATATTTTATTTTCTATCTTTCGGCATCTTTAAATATTCTTCAGATAAAAAATTTATTGCATTTGAGAAGAATGTCGTTGCAGATTTTGTCTCATTACTTCAAAATTGTCCAGGAATCCCTTTGTTTCAACTTAGGTTTTTAACTTCAAAAGGATTTAACCCTCTTTAGGAGTTACTAATCTTTGATCTTAGGTTGATGCTTTCCTCTCAACTCTATGTGGGAAAAAACTTCTACACATTTGCTAGGAAGCCTTTACAGGGGAAGAACAAGACTTCATGCCCAATGGATGAGGCACCGGTCTATCTTGTTTCCAACCACCCAAAAAATTAAAATATTATAACCCATTTCTTTTAAATCCCTTCCTTTGTCCCATTTCTTTGGTTTGTGATCTAGGGTCCAACTCCTCTGATTAATAGATCTAGATCATGGATACAAATCGCGTTCCCATTGTTACATTCATTTATGTATTGAATCTACTCGTTTACAATCTAGGGTTTTAATTGCAAGATCTCAGTCTAGATTATCTGACCCAAGAGTTTACTTCTTGTTTTATCTTTATTTGCTTGAATCACATAGGCTAATAGGTGTGTCAAGAGTAGGCTAATAGCTGCTTCAAGAGTTTATTCATTCGTTTTTAGCATAACAAGGGTTTGTACGTTTTATGATTTAAATTTTAAACCTACCCTAAACTAATCAACTCAAAGAGCTTGAATTAATATTAATGAGTTATTATTCCTAGAGTACATGATCTCGCCCATATTTTTCACATTTAGCACAAGCACGGATTTGGTTTGTGGTGGTTTAACCTAGGCATGCTTAAGGTAACTCCATTAGTACGTTTGCAAATGTCTATCCTCTAATAAAATCAACAACATGATGAAGGTTCATATTTTCTGGTGTGTGGTTTATTATTTTTGCAACATTGAGGTTTCTCCAAAGCTTACATTCTCTAATAAGAATAAGATGAATTCTCGAAGGCTTCACCGTTTTGCTTTGTCAATTCAGTCTTTCACCTTTGTGATCCTTCAACCTTGCTCTTGAGACCGGCCTCTTGTTTAAACTCTTAGATCGGTATGTAAACATTGTCTGTCACGCTATTTATCAATGCCTTAAAAAATATGTAATAAGCACCTTAAAAGGCAGCTCGACGCTCTTAACCATTGTGTTTAAAACCATGGTGTTTCTTCTGATATTTTTACATTCATTACCATATATCTAATTGACACTTCACATACCTCTGTATCAGACAACAAATGGATTATGCATCGAATGGGCATGTCTGGACGACACCCCTACCACTCAGACCTCCACATGTTCGCAACTGAACAACTAATAATGGAGATAACAGACAGGCATTTAGTGTGGATAGCAGGTCACACTCCTCACAGGGGGGACTTCAGACCAACTGTTGATCGTGTGGGAAACAGCTGATGTGACTCCGAAGGGTCTGGACTCTGAACCCTATTCTTCCACTCTAACAGCCATGCACAGTTCTGAATCCTGATAGCTATTACTACTGCTCCTTTTGTCGCCATTCTGGTTATCTTTTCTGGTCTTTTTAGCTCTACTCTCACTCTGGTTTTCTCTCATCTCATTCTACCTTCACCCTTTGCACCATGGCACCCTAAACCAGTTCTTGCTGTAATGCCCCAATGAAGCATATGAAAGCAGAGATGGAGGCTTCCACTGCTGCAACAACCTTTCAGCAACCTGTTCTGCCAGCAGTCGTAAGGAAACTTTGTTCAATTGAGAAGCAGGTTGAGACAGAGCGGGTTTCCTGGGATAATTATGCAGTTAACTAGCAGGAGATGAACTTTGTGCTAGAGTTAAGCCATATTGCTCCACGGACACAAAGTTCTATCACAGTTGAGTTACATTGGCATACAGAAATGTTTGTCACCAGAGCATTTCAGGAGCAAGCACAGGATCATGCCAACCTTAATCAGCAACTGGCAAATCTGGAAAAACAAAGTCATTTGCAAAGCATCCTCTCCTCCTGCCTGGTTAAGAAAAGTAGTGGATTTATTGTCTCTCAAGCTCCTGGTAGTTCCCAGAACAACCCCATCAAGCTTTATGAGGTTCAAGACAGCCCTGTGGATCCCTCCCCTCCTTAACTCCAGGTTTTAGTTATGAATTACATTCCAGCACCCTTTTGTTTTTGTTATATTTCAAGTTTTCTATGCTACAGTGATTCTCAAAGGATGGAGGGTTTGCTTCCCTTTTTCACAAACCCTCCTTATAATTTGTATAATTTACTGTTTTGGACTGGTCTGCTCTCCCCCAAGGCAGACCCTCTTAGCCACTCATGTTTCCTGGGATGATTATGCAGTTAATTAGCAGGTGATGAACTTTG
This sequence comes from Pinus tabuliformis, assembly GCA_031772625.1. Lineage (NCBI taxonomy): Eukaryota > Viridiplantae > Streptophyta > Pinopsida > Pinales > Pinaceae > Pinus > Pinus tabuliformis. The sequence continues at coordinate 1,639,175,171 of CM062820.1, forward strand.
TGCTAGACTTAAGCCATATTGCTCCACGGACACAAAGTTCTATCAAAGTTGAGTTATATTGGCATACAAAAATGTTTGTCACCAGAGCATTTCAGGAGCAAGCACAGGATCACGCCAACCTCAATCAGCAGCTGGCAAATCTGGAAAAACAAAGTCATTTGCAAAGCATACTCTGCTCCTGCCTGGTTAAGAAAAGTAGTGGAGTTATTGTCTAGCAATTCGGCTGGCTCCGCCAAGTCCGAGCCTACTTGGCCGGTTCGCTAACAGTGGCCTGAAAACTCAAAAAAACAGCGATTTTTTTTACTTGCTTTTTGGTGAAGAGATTTGTGTTAAAAGCTGGTGGAAACATGAATTCCACATTAGCTGACTGTTTTCATAGGTTGTTTACTTGTTCACACAGCTTCCTGTGGCATGAATCGTTTAGTGCTTGAAATAGAAAGTGATGAGTCTGGCGGTGGCAATTTGATAGGGTCTAATGTTGTGAACTTTTTGCCAAGAACATGAAATCTCCTGTAAGAATGGAGCAAGACATCTGTTGCCTTCATTGTATAAAATTCCTCAAGGAAAAATGTGAATTTCTAAGTAAACAATGATACTATCTGAGAGCCATGTATTAAAGAGGGCACATGAAATTGAAATGTTGATCAGACATGTGATCCTAGTTAGAATGTTTATAGGTGCAATTCACTCTTGGAAGATGGCAGTTTATCTTTATACATATTACAAAGTTGATGGGAACAAACTTGAAGTTGCCCCAAGGGATCTTAAAACTAGAGAATAGCCACAAAATATTCTTTGGGGTGTAGATGGTCTGTCATGACTGCGATGCAGACGTTTTAGTTTTAGGGATCCTATATCTTGATCTGTGTCACATACAAATTGCTTTTGTAGTTCTTCCCATGAATACATCTATTAACATCCATCTTGGTGAGATGGTCTAAGATGATTGATGAGGGTACAAGATTAAAAATGAGTTACAAACTATGAAGCATGTATATATGCTACCAGTGGTTGATCCAGATGATCTTGGCTCCTCTAGCAGTAGCCACTAGCCCGTAGTACTAGTCACAGTTTACTTTTGTTGTAGAGGCCATTTCTAGCCTCCTTGGTTATGTGTTTTTGTTTTGATCTCTATATCATCATCATGTATGTATTGAACAGTGCATTGGGGGCCATTTTGATATAATGGATATATTCATGGGCTACTTTGATCATATGTTGTCTTCTATCTATATTCTAATGCTATGTGTTTGGAAACATGAATAAAAATCTTTAAAATTATGTTTTTTTATAAATAAAAAAATTTAATGTAATTTTTACAACGACCGAGTCATTGAAATCGAGCCGGCCGAGTCAGAGCCGGAGTTTTAAAACATTGACGTAGACATGTTACTTGCACATATAATAGATGAAAAACAGGGGGCAGCATGCTTTCGCAGCGTCTCATGATCACACATGCTAAATGTTAGGCCATAAAATCAACAGAAAAATAAAATATGCAAAGATGCATCTATTCTACCATGCAAATATCATATGACGTTAGTTCTAATGCAAAAATCAACATGCAATGCATCCTACTCTACCATGCATATGATACAATATCAAGTCTCAAGGAAAGAGGTGATACGACTTAATTTGACCGGCTCAGGCCAAAGTTCATCGTTGAGTTTGGCAATGTAATAATAATCCTCCCCAACCTTTCCATGAATCCTAACAGGTATTGGGTCTCTATCAACCAAGACTAAGTCCCCAGCCTTATACTCTTTTTTAGGCTTCCACCTTTTGCTTGCTTTAGAGATTGGTCGCTTGAGGATACAAACTTCTTGAGCTAGGAGAATAGGAGAAGGTTTCTTTATTTCACATGTTTCGAAGTATGGTCCAAGCTTGATCACATGAGCTAAGTAGGTAGGTTCCCTATAAAGGATAAAAGGGGTGCCATCAAATTGCGGAATGGTGGCATATGATCAGTCCATTTAAACGTGACCCCAAACAGTAGCCCCCCATTTCCTAGATAATAGTATCCCCCACGCATCAGGAATATCAGTGACAATAACATCCATGAGGGATATATCGGGGTTCCTAGCCAAAGAAATCTTAAGGTCCTTGATGAGACCTTCCACTTCCACATGTTTGGAGTTAAAACCACACACTTTTTTGTACGGTCGAGTGATGTTAAGACCCAATTGCTTCATAATTGTTAAAGGCATGATATTTGCATTAACATAAAATTGTGTAAGAAGAGGTCATTGATAGCCAAAGTGAGCAAAAAAGGTTCATTACCAGGGTTTCGGTCAAGAATATGGATGTTTTGCAATTCTTCAAGTAGTTCTTCTTCCTGAATTCCCAGGGACTTCTTGATTTGTTGTTGTTGCTCAGGAAGTTTAGAAATCTCTTTCAAAGGAACGGGTATAGTCATTCTTCATACGACAACTCCTATGTCGACGTCAAGTTTAACCTCTTTCCCCTTTTCGTTCTTCTTGATGTTTTATTTCCTTGGAGGATCCTTTTTCGAATTGGCTTTTGTTGGGGGATCCTTCTTGGGAGGAATTTCAGGGGGAGATTCTTTGGGAGGAGCTTGCTTAGGCGACTAATCTCCTTTAGATGGTTCCTTAGGAGTTGCAAGGTCTTCGTTATTTTCTTTTCATGAGTATTGGACCCCTTTGAACCTTCCCTTGCTATCAAAGTTAAGAATGGATTCTTCCTTTCCCTCTTTAAGGGTGACCTCACAAATGGGAGGATGTGTATACGACCCCCTTAGCAAAATGTTGAAGATATCAGATTCCACAAGGTTGGCCTGCTCATCAGTTTGTTCATCCTCACTCTCTTCCCCTTCACTTTCCTCATCCTCAGATGAAGAGTCTGGCTCAACAGCATTAGTTGGAGCCAACGTGTTTGGGAATTGAGAAGAGTTTGGTCTATCTTCTTCACTTTGCTTTTTGGGAAAAGGCTTTCCTTTCGGGATATAACTAGATTTTTGGGCCCTTTCCAAGGCGGTGATTTTGTTCATGATAACCCTGTCACATGCATTGGCTTCTTCGGTGAACTTCTCCATCCTCTTGAGGATGGCAAGGAGAGTTTCCTCATGTTGATCTTTGGACTTCTCCTTCTTGACCTCAGCTCTAGCTCTAGGGTGGTCATTGATATCAACCTTTGAGATTCGTATGTTTTCTTCAACTTCCATTGCTATCTCTTTAGCTTCAGCCAAAGTGGAAGGTTTCTTATCCCTTAACACATAGGTGAAGTGGCTACCCACTAATTTTATGAACTTATCAAGAATATTGGCTTCGAATGGCTTCAAATGATCAGGTATATCTTTGACTACCCTATCAAATTTTTGAATTAATTCTCGTCCATCTTCCCTTCCCTTCGTTATTTGGTAGAATTTTTTGATATTGAAGGTCCCTTGGGCATTGCATGACCACATCTTCATGAATAGGTCTTCAAAGTCATTGGAGTCTTCTATGCATGTCGAGGGGAGGCTAAGGTACCAATCTCTTGCTTGTCCCTCAAGTGATAGAGAAAAAAGCATCATGAGCCTATCTTCATCAAAGATCATTCTAGGGGACATTTGCCAATAGAATTCCTCAATAAAACCATGGGCAGTCCAAGTAGCATCCCCTTTGAACTTGGGTAACCATCGGTTATATTTTTCAAGTAGTGATTTGGGATCATCACTCAATTTTAAAGGGGCAAAGACACTAACCAAGTGTCTTTCACTCTTGGTCATCTTGGGTTGATCTTGTTTTGGGTCAGTGTTAGAATTAGATGGCATCTTTGGAGATGGATCACTAACTTTCTCAAATTCAAGGAAGAGGGCGGTTCCAATAGGTGATGGAGTTCGCTCTCCCCTTTTTGCAACAGCCCTAGTTAAAGGAGGAATGTTGTCACCTTCAAGTAAACTAGGGGTTTGGACAATGAGTGGAGTCGCCAGAGGAATGCTTTATAGATGTTGTCAATGAATCAATTCTTCAATGATTCACTGAGGTTGTTAATTTTAGGTCTGTTCTATGCTTAGAGCAATTTATTTCAATTTTCACAGTTAGCACAATATCTTTTCCAGATTAGCAATCACATCAGCATTAAAGTAAACTGCAGATAGAACATAAACATAAATCGCAGAAGACAAGCCAAGACAAGAGGACACAATATGTGGCGCTAGCCAGGGACAAACCCCAATGTGGGGAAGCCCTTGATCAATTCTTCTTATATGTTCTTCAATAGTTCAGCAGAGAGAGAGAGAGAGAGAGAGTACATTTACAACAGAAATCAACACTTTGACTTATCTAGATAAGAGCATAGATCATCTCTAAGAAGATGATACATAAGATCAGTTGAAGACATGCTGCTTCAACTGATTCTCCAAGGTGACTCCTTCACCTATCGTTGTGCTGCATTTTGTCATCATGTTGCACCTCACCACACTGCACCATGATGCACCCATCATCACTATGCTACATCTCATCACGCTTCAGTAATCATGACTGTACTCATCACTGTATTGCATTATGTGCCATTGCTGCACCATGTTGCCATACTGACCTATGTGTTGGCTGCACCTTGCTTGCTTGTTGTCCCTTGCTTGCTTGTTGTCCCTACCATGCTTGTTGTCCTTAGCATGCTTGCTATTGCATGCTAGCTGTAACATTGCATGCTTGGTGTATTTGCTGCTAAGTACCATACAATTGTCCCAATGTTAGTTAGTTGTCCCTTGCATGCTGCTCTCCTTCGGAGACAGATGCTCGAGCTGTTCCGGCAGTTCTCGACAGTTCCGATAGTTCCAGCAGTTCCGGTTGTTCCTGGCAGTTCTCGACAGTTCCAGCAATTCCAATTATTCCCGGCAGTTCCAGCAGTTCTAGTTGTTCCCGGCAATTCCCGACTATTCCTGGTAGTTCCGGTTGTTCCAGCTGTTCCGACTTCTGCCCTCTACATCAGCTTTCCCGGTTGTTCTGGCAGTTCTCGGTAGTTCCGACTTCTACCCTCTGCGTCATCTTTCCCGACTGTTCCGGCAGTTCTGGCTGTTCCGACTTCTGCCCTCTGCGTCAGCTTTCCCGACTGTTCAGCAGTTCTCGGCAATTCCAGCTATTCCCAGCAGTTCTGGCTTCTACCCTCTACGTCAGCTTTCCGGCAGTTCCCATCAATTCTGGTTGTTCCCGGCAGTTCCGGCTTCTGCCCTCTGGATTAGGGCAGCGTTATCCCTTAGGATCTATCCTCCTACTAAAACCCAACGACAAGTAGAGAGGAAGAGGTCCCAAGTGTGTTGAAATGACTTGAAGGCCACCTCTATTTATACTAAAACGTTGAACACAAGTGGGGTTTATTTGGTTGCTGGCTGACCTTGACAAATTGTCCCATAACACAAATAAATTCATATCTCCATGAATACTTATCAGAATCGGATGATCTTTAGATCAATCCTACACCTCTCGATGAGAGGGATCCAAGAAAAATATCAGCATCCATTAATAAGATGAGCCACATGGAGTTTGGCCCTAGTTGCCAATTTTAACACTCCCTCTCAACTAGGGAGAACTCCATCCGCTAATCCATATGTCTGACTGTACTATCTCTGCCATCAGTGCCCTGCACTGCTCTGCTCTGCTGAACCATGAAGAAGAAGAATTGATCAAGAATGTCTCATACCATTCTCTACTGACCCAAAGTCAATTTCATCTAAAGAGAGTGTGTCACATCACTCTTACTGGCCTGAAGTCAGTTTTATTGATCCCAGATCAATATCACAAGAGAGTGTCTCAAACCACTCATACTGATCCCAGATCAGTTTCATTGATCCCAGATCAATGGAGGTCATCCTAGCATAGGGAGTACGGTAGATACATCGATGCGTCCATCAATAGTACTACTATGGTCCCTAACCCCATTTCCCTGCTCATTGATCAGATGAGAGGTACTTCCCATGAGTCCCAGACTGCATGGGTAGGATGCCTCAACAGGAGAACTAATCATCCTGTCCACAGGAGAATGAATCATCCTGCCCCACAGTCACCACGGGAGAACTAATCATCCCGGCCCACAGGAGAACTAATCATCCTATTTCACAATTGCCACGGGAGAACTAATCATCCCGGCCCACAGGAGAACAAATCATCATGTTCCACAGTTGCCACAGGAGAACTAATCATCCTGTTCCACAGTCGCCACGGGGTATCACAAGGGAAGGTTGAACCTGTCATCCTGTACATAGCGCACCACCAAGGGAGGGTGAGTCGCCCTGTGGTCGTATGTTGCTCCAGTAAGTACCCCAAGCCCCCCAGAGCTCCCAGAGCTCAATGCATGCAACATGCAGGACCCTTATAAGAAGGTCTCTCAATGACTCCAAGTCGTTCAGGAAAGTCATAGATTTGACCTTTCTCGGGGGCTTTGACAAAATGTCTGCGACCTGTACATCGGTCTCAATGCGATGGAGCCTCCTCGCTCATCGACTTACCATAACCCAAATAAGGCAGTGTCTGATGTCTATCTGCTGGAGCAATCATCGAATACGGGATTCCACAATAATCGAATCCTCCCTCTGGTTGTCACAGAGAATCACAGTGGTATTCATCATGTGTACAAACAGCTCTCTTAAGAGCTTCTGCAACCATGCAGCTTCACACGAGATCATACTCGTAGCTATGTATTCGGTCTCGGCAGTGCTTATAGCAACCGACTTCTACTTCCTGCTCATCCATGATATCGAAGCAAAATCCAAAGAGAACCAGCACTGAGAAGTGCTCTAGTGATCCTCCACACTACCTGGCCAGTCATCATTCAAATAATCATGCAGATTCATATTTCCGACAGTGTATCTCAATCCATGAGAGATTGTACCCCGAAGATATCTCAGAAGATTCTTGGCACCAATCCAGTGAGGCTCAACCAAATATGAGCTCACCATGCTAACTGCAAAACATATGTCCAGATGGAAGTTCACCAAGAACATCAACGCAAATGAGTTTATGAAACTCAGAGGCATTTCCCAAATCTGGTCCGACATCACTACCATATAACTTCTGAAAGTTAAGATCCTCGAGGTAGTCACAGGCTTGCAGTTTATCATTCCACATCCAGAATCAAACTCCCTCTTACTTCTGCAAATGAGAGGGTTTGCACCTGGCAGAAATAGGTCGTCCTCATAAGGTGTTGGTATGAGAGATCTATCATCCACAACCTTCGAGTAATGGTTTGGATCGATTTCACTCCTAGTGAATCTCAGCTTCATCAGACAGCTATCAATCCTCTCATACTATGCCCGGGGTGTTTTGCTTCAAGCCATAGAGGGCTTTCTTCCACCTGTATACATGAGATTCCCGATCATGAATCTCAAACTCCTCGGGTTGTTCCAAACCTGTGGACCTGCTGCATGAGGGGAATGGTCCCCTTATAAGATTTTCCTTCAATACATCTCAGACATGTACCTTCATGCTCTTCTTGAATTCAGGCATCCCTATCACCATCTGACTCACATCGGGTAGGGCCCCATAGGTAGACCTCCGGTGTTATAGATGCGATATGTCAATTGACATGATCCCTAATGGACCATCCTGCAACTTGATACAAATTGCCAACCCTAAACCCATGAGAAAAAGCATCTTTGAAAATTCTATTTTTTAACACGTACCTTTCCATCGATGAATGCCACCTTGAAGCCTTTGACTTCCATTTTCGAGATGGACACCAGGTTCTTCTTGCGATTAGGTACATAAAAGAGATTCTTGTAAATGAATAGAGTTACCCTCATTCAATTGAGGGGTAACATTCCCTACACCCTTTCCAAGATAGGCGGCATCGACTCCAAGTATAATCCCACGATTGTTTCCGTCTCTACCAAATTCGAGAGAGCACCCTTCTAACCGATGAGGTGCCTTGAAGCACTATGATCAATAATCCAGATTTCCAAAGAATCTGAAGGAGAGGGCCAATACAAGATAACGCTTCTTTATCTTATTGGAAACAACATTTGATTCTTCATACATGGGGTTCCTTGCTTTCTCTAAAGAGTCGGTCGTTTTCTTGATGACCTACATTACCTGTCATTCCTCTGATCATTGAAGATGTCCCTGGAATGATTATTATCATCATCAAGTGATGTGTCCCTACCTCAGACACTCCTTCACATAATGGCCGAACTTATTACAACCAAGGCATCTGCCTTTCCTTCCACCCTTAGATCCGACTTCCCATTGAAGTGATCTTTAGGTAGGCCATCAGAAACTTCTGCTTCGACTTCACCCTTGATGAATTTGAAGAGGGATGAGGAATCCATTGATCCTTCTTTCCTTTCCCAACTGTCTTCGGTGATTGCTCTCACTCTTGCTTGGGCATTGCCTTCACCTTAGCTCTGATACCATGTTAATTTTAGGTATGTTCTATGCTTAGAGCAATTTATTTCAAATTTCACAGTTAGCCCAATATCCTTTCCAAATTAGCAATCACATCAGCATTAAAGTAAACTGCAGATAGAACATAAACATAAATTGTAGAAGACAAGCCAAGACAAGAGGACACAAGATGTGGCGCTAGCCAGGGACAAACCCCAATGTGGGGAAACCCTTGATCAATTATTCTTGTATGTTCTTCAATAGTTCAACAGAGAGAGAGAGAGAGAGATAGTACGTTTACAACAGAAATCAACACTTTGACTTATCTAGATAAGAGCAAAGATCATCCCTAAGAAGATGATACATGAGATCAGTTGAAGACATGCTGCTTCAACTGATTCTCCAAGGTGACTCCTTCACCTATCGTTGTACTGCATTTCATCATCATGCTACACCCATCATCACTATGCTGCATCTCATCACGCTTCAGTAATCACGACTGTACCCATCACTGTACTGCATTATGTGCCATTGCTGCATCATGTTGCCATACTGACCTATGTGTTGGTTGCACCTTGCTTGCTTGTTGTCCCTAGCATGCTTGTTGTCCTTAGCATGCTTGTTGCATGCTAGTTGTCCCTTGCATGCTAGCTGTAACATTGCATGCTTGGTGTATTCGCTGCTAAGTACCATACAACTGTCCCAATATTAGTTAGTTGTCCCTTGCATGCTAGCTGTAACATTGCAATGTTGGTGTATTTGTTTCTAAGTACCATACAATTGTCCCAATATTAGTTAGTTGTCCCTTGCATGCTACTCTCCTTCGGAGACAGATGCTCCAGCTATTCTGGCAGTTCCCGACAGTTCCCGCAGTTCCGACTATTCCCGGCAGTTCCGGCTGTTCCCAACAGTTCCCGCAGTTCCGGCTATTCCCGGCAGTTCCGGCTGTTCCCAACAATTCCCGACAGTTCCGGCTGTTCCTGGCAGTTCCGGCTGTTCCCGGCAGTTCCGGTTGTCCCGGCTGTTCCGGCTTCTGCCCTCTGCATCAGCTTTCCCCGCTGTTCTCGCAGTTCCGGCTTCTGCCCTCTGCGTCAGCTTTCCCAGCTGTTCTGGCAGTTCCCGACAGTTTCGGCAGTTCCGGCTTCTGCCCTCTGCGTCAGCTTTCCCAGCAGTTCCGGCGTTTCGACTTCTGCCCTCTACGTCAGCTTTCCCGGCTGTTCCGGCAGTTCTCGGCAGTTTCGGCTATTCCCAACAGTTCCGCTTCTGCCCTCTGCATCAGCTTTCCCGGCAGTTCCTGGCAATTCTAGTTGTTCCCGGCAATTCCAGCTTCTGCCCTCTGGATTAGGGTAGCGTTATCCCTTAGGATCTTTCCTCCTACTAAAACCCAAAGACAAGTAGAGAGGAAGAGATCCCAAGTGTGTTGAAATGACTTGAAGGCCACCTCTATTTATACTAAAACGTTGAGCACAAGTGGGGTTTATTTGGTTGCGGCCGACCTTGATGAATTGTCCCATAACACAAATAAATTCATATCTCCATGAATACTTATCGGAATCGGATGATCTTTAGATCAATCCTACACCTCTCGATAAAAGGGATCCAAGAAAAATATCAGCTTCCATTAATAAGATGACCCACATGGAGTTTGGCCCTAGTTTCCAATTTTAACAGAGGTAAACCTTCTTCCTCCCCTGCAACAGCGCCAAAATGTTACCGCTCAAACTAGCAAGGGACCTAAAGGGGATCCTTAAAGGGTCAAATGCTAGACCAAGAGCAATAAATGGAGACCTAGCCCACTGTCACCTTAACTAAGGCTCCCTACTATTTATGGACTTTCACCGATGGGATGAGACCTGGTATATATGGAGTCACAAATGAAGGATAAATCAACAAATGGATATAAAGTGATCCAAACAATCCCTTTCCAGAAGAGGGTCAAGAATGGAGCTTGCTTGCTTTCTAAGCAAGGTACAATGTCTTCTAGGAGAAGGATGTGGGGATTTGAGGGTTAGGTTTATGGAATATGACTTGTGAAAGAGTTTCCCAATCCCTAAAATCCTTATTGAAATTGGTATCCCAGATGGTTCTTGAAGAATTTTCTTTTCAAAGGAGTGGGACCACACGGGACCAAGTGGACCCAGCCTAGGTTAAGGGGCAAGAATTTAGCAACAAATGATGTTCTTAACCCAGACAAGGAGGGGGAAAGGATCAAAGCAAGAATTTTTACTTAAAGGTGTCAAATTGATCCTATGAGGCACTAGCCTTAGGGATACCAGGGAAAAGTTTGATCTCGAAGCTAGTTACTGGGTTATCTCACAACTCCACCGTCAAAATGGCTTCAAAATTGGAGGAGGCCTTGAGGACACACCAGCGCAGGAGAGGCTAGGAGATCGAACTTTTTGGAGGGCTACTTTGTCAGGAAAATGATGCCCAAGGTGACCCAATGTGGCTAGACCTAAAAGAAGGTGAAAAAGAGTTGATTTTTTGGGTGAACACCTCTTGGTAGAACAATGCCTTAGTCTTGGGAGAATGGAGTCTAGGATAAACGTGAATAAGGACCTTGTTTATAAGTTGAGGCCTTAAGACTACCTCACTTGCCTTCTAGGGCAAAGGGAAGCAACCTTACAACGTTATACTTCGACTTGCAAAAGGTGATGGCTTATCAAGATGAATTCATTGATAGAATTATCCCTAGGAAATTTCATTCAAAATTACATGGCCCATACATTGAGAGATACTATATAGAGACAAAATTCCACAATTTAAGTAGTAAATGCATGCAGCAGTTAGCCCTAAAAATAGTGAAATTCCAAATCTAATGTATATGACAAATTAAAATAAGAATAGCATTAAAAGCATGTACTTACATGTAATAGAACATATCCAACCATCCACAATTTGATAATAGAGAAGCTCCAAGATAAGATAAACCAAATCCAAACATCATAATTCATCCATAAAGCTCCAATTCATCCTCCAAGAAAAAGTGTGAAATTCCATAGGTGCCATAATGAAGAATAGGACCCTCAAAAGTGATAGACAAGGGATTGGCCCCTTGTTCTCCAAACAATAAACCTATGGTGCTCCCAGTGAGTGTGGGGGCACAATAATAGCCTCATTGGTCTCCAAATGAGTCGAAGATGCTTGCAAATCATCTATAAGGGCTCTAATGATGGTGTAGGTGATGCCACATCATCCTACAAATCCTGGGTCAGCTGCCAAGTGCATGGTAAATCAGTGGGGCGGTTGGGCAAAGGTGAACCAGGTGTATCTTCCTTGTCCAATAGGTGAATCTCGAGCAATCTCTGAACATCCTCGGGAATACATGGAGTGTTGTCTATTGTTGTGGAGACCCATGGCTCTCAACACACACCCTACACGTGCCAATGTAACCCCATGGAGGGTTAAGACCCCGTATAGAGAGACCAAACCCAAGATGGAGACCATCTACAATCCTGCATAAGATCCAATGTGTCCCCTAGCCTTCCAATACAACAAGTCATTAGAGAAATCGAGTAAATGAGCTTACCAACCATGGACCACAGGTGGGGACTTCATAATGTCATGCCCTTCCATAATGGGCTTCGAGATGTGCCAATGTCTCCTAAACTCCAAATGGGGTTAACCAAGTATCCTATTAGGTGGTTTCTACTTCTAAAGGGGATAATATGTTCAAGGTACATCCTTTAAAAGGTGGTGGTATGTGATAGAGAGGTGAATGAAGTAGGGGATGAGAAGGGGCAACCCTAGGCCACAAGTTGGGGTACAAGGGTAGCTAATAAAAGGGAAGCCCACAGTTGGGTCTATAATGTATAGAAGGGAGCAATAGTGGTACATGAGGTGCCCCGGCCCTAATTTTTCCACCCTTCCTTATATGCCCTTTACCTTTTTATGATTTTTCTTTGATTAACTGCTCGGGGCTCAAGGGGTAAGAGCATGATGTGTGAAATATAGCAGTGAATACTCCTTTTTAAAGGAGGGTGGTTCATTGCCCACCAAGGCTTGGGACAATCATGGGTTTCTATATGATGGAGGCTCATAGAACCTATAAGAACCAGGGTGATGGCCATGATGATGGGGTAGAGCTCATGTATTGGCTTTTGCCCACGTGTTAAATGTGTTTGTCCTGGCCATCTTTTCCATTTTATAGTACATTTTCCTGTTGAATGTGGCCAATTATGCTTTTATATTTATTTTTAGCTGCATCAACCTCTAGGGCATCATTCCAGCCCTAATCCAAGGTGTGGACAAGGGGAAAAGCTAACCCTATGTGGACCCAGTGGAGGAATGTGAACCCAGGTGGGACCCACTTGGACACAAGACCAAGTGGACCCAGCCTAGATTAAGGGGCAAGAATTTAGCAACAAATGATGTTCTTAACCCAAACAAGGAGGGGGGAAGGATCAAAGCAAGAATTTTTACTTAAAGGTGTCAAATTGATCCTACGAGGAACTGGCCTTTGGGATACCATGGCAAAGTTTGATCTCGAAGATAGGGCTTGGGTTATCTCACAACTCCACTGTCGAAATGGCTTCAAAATTGGAGGAAGCCTTGAGGACACACCAGCGCACGAGAGGCTGGGAGATCGAACTTTTTGGAGGGCTACTTTCTCGAGAAAATGATGCCCTAGGTGATCCAACATGGCTAGACCTAGAACAAGGTGAAAAAGAGTTGATTTTTTGAGTGACCACCTCTTGGTAGATCAGTGCCTTAGTCTTGGGAGAATGGAGTCTAGGATAAATATGAATGAGGACCTTGTTTCTTAGTCAAGGAGGCCTTAAGACTACCTCGCTTGCCTTCTAGGGCAAAGGGAAGCAACCTTACAGCTTTATACTTCGACTTGCAAAAGGTGATGGCTTATCAAGATGAATTCATTGATAGAATTATCCCTAGGAAATTTCATTAAAAATTACATGGCCCATACATTGAGAGATGCAGCAATTAGCCCTAAAAATAGTGAAATTCTCAATCTAATGTAAATGACAAATTAAAATAAGAATAGCATTAAAAGCATGTACTTACATGTAATAGAACATATCCAACCATCCACAATTTGATAATAGAGAAGCTCCAAGATAAGATAAACCAAATCCAAACATCAAAATTCATCCATAAAGCTCCAATTCATCCTCCAAGAAAAAGTGTGAAATTCCTTAGGTGCCATAATGAAGAATAGGACCCTCAAAAGTGATGGACAAGGGGTTGGCCCCTTGTTCTCCAAACAATAAACCTATGGTGCTCCCAGTGGGTGTGGGAGCACAATAATAACCTCATGGGTCTCCAAATGAGTGGAAGATGCTTGCAAATCATCTATAAGGGCTCTGATGATGGTGTAGGTGATGCCACATCATCCTACAAATCCTGGGTCAACTACCAAGTGAATGGTAAATCTGTGGGACGGTTAGGCAAAGGTGAACCAGGGGCATCTTCCTCATCCAATAGGTGATTCTCGAGCAATCTCTGAACATCCTCGGGGATCCATGGAGTGTTGTCTATTGTTATGGAGGCCCATGGCTCTCAACACACACCCTACACATGCCAATGTAGCCCTCTGGACGGTTAGGACCTTGTATAGGGAGACCAAACCCAAGATGGAGACCATCTACAATCCTGCATAAGATCCGATTCGTCCCCTAGTCTTCCAGTACAACAAGTCATTAGAGAAATCGAGTAAATGAGCTTAACAACCATGGACCACAGGTGGGGACTTCACAATGTCATGCCCTTCCATAATGGGCTTCGAAATGTGCCAATGTCTCCCAAACTCCAAATGGGGTTAACCAAGTATCCTATTAGGTGGTTTCTACTTCTAAAAGGAATAATATGTTCAAGGGACATCCTTTAAAAGGTGGTGGTATGTGATAGGGAGGTGAATGAAGTAAGGGATGAGAACAGGCAACTCTATGCCACGAGTTGGGGTACAAGGGTAGCTAATAAAAGGGAAGCCTACACTTGGGTCTATAATGTATAGGAGGGAGCAATAGTGGAATATGAGGTGCCCCGGCCCTAATTTTTCCACCATTCCTTATATGCCCTTTGCCTTTTTATGATTTTTCTTTGATTAACTACTCAAGGCTCAAGGGGTAAGAGCATGATGTGTGAGATATAGCAGTGAATACTCCTTTCTAAGGTAGGGTGGTTCATTGCCCACCAAGGCTTGGGACAATCATGGGTTCCTATATGATGGTGGCTCATAGAACCTGTAAGAACCAGGGTGATGGCCATGATGATGGGGTAGTGCTCAAGTATTGGGTTTTGCCCATGTGTTAAATGTGTTTGTCCCGGCCATTTTTTCCATTTTATGGTACATTTTCCTGTTGAATGTGGCCAACTATGCTTTTATCTTTCTTTTTAGTTGCATCAACCGCTGGGGAATCATTCCAGGCCTAACCCAAGGTGTAGGCAAGGGGAAGGGGAAAGCTAACCCTATGTGGGCCCAGTGGAGGAAAGTGGACCCAGGTAGGAGAAATGATGAATGGGGTGATAATGAGTGGAAAGGGGGTTAATATATGTGGATAAGGGAGTAGGACCATGCAGCCAAAATCAGGGTTTCTGTGAAATACCATCCCTAAAGCCAAATGGTCAATAAAAGAGATCCCATAGGACTGGAATCCAAGGTTAATATCCAAAAGGGGTCTAGGGAACAAGAGCACAGACCTAGCCCATTCTTTCTACCAAAGCCCCCCATTAACCCATGCCTAGAAGTGTCCATGATATGCAAACTACAATACTCAATTACCAAATGACAGGCATACATTTAGGTTCGGGAGGCCCACCTTCAAATCATGGCAGATGGGTGAAGGACCGCATGGCTGGCTCAGGTGACAGAGAAATGGCACAACGAGCTAGTTGATGGCTGCAAGGGGCTGTTGTCTGCAGGGTGAGGACCATCTTAGAGAAAAAAAAATCTCCTAGGGATATCACCCACAAAATTGTGGGTAACAGGGTGCAGCCATAGCCCATTCCTTGCCAAGTTCCAATACTAATTTAGGTTTAAATGAATGGTAAATGTAAAAAACGAAATAGTATCAAGACTGATCTCTTTAAGCTGAAAGAGGCCCAGGCTCTCCTTAGTAGGGATAATCCACTAGGACATTAGGGTCTATGATGTATTCTGCTGGAATAACCTTGCAGAACTTGACACCATAAGGTTCATTCCAATTTCCAAAGGAGACCAAGCCTGATTTATTATCCCAGAGTGCATAGTATGACTGGGCTCCAATCAACTGTATAAACATGTTCACCTTTAACTAGATGCGGAAGAATATATCAAACAGAAATATTTGAATTTGGAAGTAAAGCTGGGAACAACTGCAGAAATGCATCGACTAAAAATATTCAGATTTTGATAGCTCTACTTCAAAACCAACTGACTTAATCTTGAACAGCAAGTCAAGATCAAGTCAAAAAGTTATTACTAAATCTAAAAGGAATCAAATTAGGCAAGTTTCTGTTTCAATTGAGCAATCACCTTCCATATGTATAATTTTCATTTTATAGGTAAATGGACTAACAGTCTAAATATATATTTCAGATGGGTCTCATCATTAATCTGAGTAAAGCGCATTGCAGGGAGTGAATAAATAAGAAATGTAAAATTTAGTAAGCTTGCTCCCAAATTAAAAAGAGTTACATAGTTGTGACTCTCATGAAGATGATATAAAAATGCAGATCAAAATTATTCACTGGGATAGACTTTGATTATGATTTGGTGCAATAGGGCCCTACACTTGTCTCTCATCCTGTGGAATCCCTCTCAAAAGAGAGAGCATTCAAGTGACATGAAAATACAAAGAATATTACGTCTGCTATCAATCACCAATTGGACAAGTTTTAAGCTTTTTTTAAATAATTTGCAATCACCGAAGTTTTTGTTAAAATTTGTTATAACATGCATCATTTGCATGTGTAGTGTACTGTATAGATTGGAAATATTTGCCCAACCATCAAAAGAATATATGTTGATCCTTAACATACACGCACAGGGGTGCAGTTGACAAGTGCATAACCGCAGTTGACAAGTGCATAACCATAGATGCCGGAGAAAAATTTGCCCAACCATTTACAGTTGCCCAATTGTTTTGAGTCATTAAGATCTCTTATTGTTTTCACCATATCAGAAAAACACCAACTTGAACCATACTTACAATAAGAGACCCCCGATTATGCATGGTTTAAAGGACAATTGATAGGTATTACAAATAGTTAAAAAATAAAAGGTAAAGATGACTTTTAGATCAAATGACC
This sequence comes from Pinus tabuliformis, assembly GCA_031772625.1. Classification (NCBI taxonomy): domain Eukaryota; kingdom Viridiplantae; phylum Streptophyta; class Pinopsida; order Pinales; family Pinaceae; genus Pinus; species Pinus tabuliformis. Next base: position 1,639,191,736 of record CM062820.1, read on the forward strand.
TAACCAAATCCAAAATAGCATATCAAAAACTGTACCGACCATTTATATCACACAATTTTAACTAAAATCAGGAAATATGGACCTTGGAGAGGTCACAGGTGTAAAATCTATCACCTTATGCATCCGTATATGTATGTCTATGTATAAAAGAATAAATAGAGTAAGTTGGAACAAATGCATTACATATGCTCAACTAGCTAGATAGGTACTTGCATGTTAATTGAAAGTTAATAGCTAAAGAGTCATTGAGAATTGGAACCAAAATTCATGTTGTGTACTAAAACTGCCAACATGAAGGGTTTCCCTCAATTTGTTCATCGTCTCTGTTCATATTGAGACCTGTATGGGTAGTGCCTGACCTCTAAAGATTCTTAAGGGCACACAGAGGAAGACTGATGAGCTTTTATGGTTTAAGTACCTCCCCTAGCCATTTTGGGCTGCTTTATTAGTCTTTTTTGAGATTCTTAAGTACCTCCCTTGGAAGACTAAGACAGCCATTAGCAAAATGTTAATGTGTAGATCATAACTATTAGAAATTTGTAATGGCCAGGGTGAAACTACCAAGTCACAATGAAAACACGTGATGAAGAAAGAACACATCAGATCTTGGTGAGGTTCAAGAGGTCCACACCTGGAAACAAAATAGAATATGAAGAAAACCCCACGAACAAAAAGAACTTGACTAGATTGTGGCGATTTATTCATATGGCCAAAGGCCTTTTATAATTTTACAAAAATCCCTTTTTGTTGACAGAGTCAAAATTAAATAATTCATAAATCTAACTACCCAACAACTTGCACGCAGCCCTCGGTTAATGGTGCAGTCTTGATAAGTAAACTATTAAAAAAATCTTCATTGGTGTGCCTTCATGGGAGGTGCGTTTTCTGGTGAGGCACATTCCTTGGAAGTCGAGCCTTCATGTGCCATATTATCACGAATGACTAATAAGCATGGATTTACATTGCCCCTGAGTTTTGCCAGTTCAAAATGAAAATTCAAACTTATTTATATTGTAGTGTTGTTGCGTTTGGGATATGAAGGAAAACAGCAATTTATATTGGTCTGTTGTTGCATTAGGCATATGAAGGAAAACCACTATCTAGCATAAGAACAAAAGAAAAAACAAGAAGTTGCATACCCTGAAGATTAGCCTTTTCCCGATCCGACCAGCAGGATGATTTAGGGCATACTGTTCCCTAGTCAAATTCTTAGCCTGCATCAGAGCTATGGCCACAGTGTCCCCAAAGAGCATCTGTATGGTTGTGGAAGTAACAGGGGCTAGATCAAATGGGCAGAGCTCTCTCTCCAATGGCAAATGCACATGCATATCACACAGATTACTCAGCTGAGAATTTCTGAGTGAAGTGACAGCTACCAAGTATGCACCCTTGGCTCTGGCACATGGAACAAGCCTCAGAAGTTCTTCAGTAGTACCACTCTTACTGAACAGAACAAACACATCATTGGGCCCAACTATGCCAATGTCACCATGGAGGGCATCTGTCGGTGACAGGAAAATAGCCTTTGTGCCTGTTGAGACAAATGTCTGTGTTATTTTCTGTGCAACAAACCCACTTTTGCCCACTCCTGTGAAGAATATGACTCCATTGGCATCCATGAGAACTTGGGTGAAGGCCTGTACTTGGGCATATTCAACATTCGAGAAGAAATAATTAAGGTGGTTCCTTTGTTCGTCAAATAATTTTTGCATTTGGGGGATGCCAACTGTAGGAGTAATTCCATTGTCCTTTGGGATGATGTCCATTGGCTCAGGTAAGGTCCCCATTGTTAGCGATCTTCAAGACATCAGAGCGCCCTATAGTTTAAGCGTGCAATGTCTATAAGTACCACTCCTACCGCATCCTTCCTGCTTGTGCGTCCTTCCCACCTGCTGCGGAGAGGAAATTTCCTGAGAATGTTTGATCGAGGACTAAGGGAAGGGTCTTCCTGCTCACATCCATGAAATGAGGCTTTTCTTGGTAGAAGACAGCTCAACATTGTTTCGTATTCATGATTTCCCGGACTGCACCCCTTCTGACGAGGTCAATAACAAAAATCGCTGTCCTACTTGGTCGTCAAAACGCTAGAGCATCAATGACAAAGCTAACGAGTCTTCATAATGACTGGGAACAGAGTTTGAATCGTCAAAGTGAAATACAGATGCCCTGGGTACTAGGTAGCAGCGTTATGCCCTCTCTCAGATTAAGTCACGAGGATTTGCCTGCTGTTGTGAAACCTTGTTTTCTGTGTTTTTCATTAAAATGGTGAAATAGGATGGGAAATTAGGGTCTCCTTGTACTGCAATGAAGCCTATTAAGGGCACCGTCGGAGTACATGGATTGCACGATCTACCAATTTGGGTGTGCTGCAACTGGGTTTTCTGTTAGGATTGAATTGGAATGAGGAGATTGAACAGAGATACAGTCAAATGGGTTGTTAATTTGAATTTAATGGAACGTTGTAGGCAACATGAATAGGTCGGCTATTGACATTGAATGCAAAACAAATATATGAGATAGATCTGGCCCAGCGCGATGTCGGTAAAGTGATCTGTAAAGTGAATCGGTGTTAGCATGAGTCAATTTTGAAACGACCTTAAAAAGCTGGGACGCCCCATGGGAATTTTCAATGCTGTATCCTTCTTTGCTTGCTTGTGGTGAAACTTATCTAAATTCGGATCATATTTTGAAAAAATTTGGCAGATATTTTTGTAAATTCAACTAAAAGCTATTAAATTTAGTAATTTTAGGTGTTTTAATAAATTTTTGATGGTGCTGAATCTATTTCCACTATCAAAAACATGATTCACACACAACATCTACAAGATTTTTTGAAATTTTTTTCCCTGATTCCAGCGACTTTTAACTGTCAATTTCTCAGCGACTCCATTTTCAACAAGAACTTTTCAATGAGAACAATAAACAATCAACATAAAAAGATGCACTAGGCTGTTTTATTATTTTGAAAATTATGTAAATTTTGGAAATATTTTGATAAATAGGATTTTTGTAAAATCTTTTTTTCTTTCTTTTTTTCCCGTAGGTAAGCACCCACGGGGGATTTGAACCAGTGACCTATCGCAACGAGGGGATTTGAACCAGTGACCTATCGCAACGAATCCCTTAACCATGTAATCACCCACGAGGGATTTGAACCAGTGACCTATCGCAACTAATCCCTTAACCGTGCGTCCATTCACGGTCAATTTAAAGCCTCATTAGCTAAAATTTTTGTAAATTCAAGTTATGAAAATTTTAACAATATTTTAATAAATAAAAATCTTTATAATTCAAATTATAATTATTAAATTTTAAAATTTAAATGTTTCACTAACAAAAAAAAATTGATAGTACTAAATCTATTTTCACCCAAAAAAAATTCAAACATTACTATTACAAAATTTCTTAAAAAAATATTCACACACTCAAATCAATACCAACTTTAACTGTTCATCCAATTCTTAAAAACAAATGAACGGAAACTGGGATGGGCGCTGTTCATCCCGTCTTTCCAGGAAAGATGCAATTAAAAGCATTGCGGTGGGTCAGCCGCACTCATTTAAAACCAAAAAGCCAACGGAACACAAAGAATGTGCAAGTTCTACCTAATAAAAACAGGAAAAGATTATCGAAATGCTATTTCAATGGTAAGTTGCAGGAGTAGATTCTTTGACGACTAAAATCCCGTGCTTTAAAGTTTGTTTAGGTATGGTTTTGGTTAATTTCGTAATGGAAATTATAAAAAATTAAAAAGAGTTGTTTTTAATATGTTTTTTTGAATTTTGTTGGTATTTGCTGAAAAAATTAATTTGTGTTATTTATATTGGTTTTTTATTGTATATATAGATTTAGTATTTTGAAAAAAAATTAAAGGTATTTCGATTGTACAAGGGTTACCCATCAAGTTTATGATTTCAATAAATTTTCGCGGGATTTTAGAGAAAGTAGACCGAAAAAACTTGCAAAAAGTCACACTCGTTTCAAAAATATGCTTTAAGGATGAGCATAGATTTTTTTAACTCAACGTATAGAAAAATTAAATTTTTTAAGATGTAAATTTTTTTAATGTAATAGTTTAAATTTCTAAAAAAATTATTCTTCTCATTAAAATAGATTTATATTAATTCTTAATAATATTATTTATATTTATATAAATTTCATATATTTATTTTTTTTAATAGTGGAAAAATTTGCACAGCTATCACTCGTTAATAATGCAGGCTAACTCATCATTGTTTATTCAAGGAAAACCATGCCACCTAGAATTACATGTTGGTGGTCCATAAGGGAGCAGGATTTCACTCCTGAGGAGACCTCTACGTCTTGGGTTGTTAACCTATTTCCTTACATGAGGAAGACTAGCTCAGCCAAGCAAAAGCAATTTTACAGTGTACTACAAGACCAAAATTTCACATATATTTTTAATTTTATTAAAAATCACATATATATATATGGGAAAATCTATCATAACTCATTTGTAGAAAAAGGTTATTCTGAGGTGCTAGGAATCGATTTTGGTGATATTTTTTCTCCTGTTTCCAAGGTAGCTTCTATTAGATTACTTTTATCTGTTGCTGCTACTTTTGATTTTGAGGTAGAATAAATGGATGTGAAGACAACATTTCTTCATGGGGATCTGGAAGAAGAGATCTACATGAAGCAACCTAAAGGCTTTGTGGTGAAGGGCAAGAAAGCATTGGTATGCAAGTTAAAAAAGTCTTTGTATGGGTTAAAACATTCATTAAGGATGTGGTATCAGAAATTTGAAACATTTATACGGGGACTTGGCTTCACCAGAAGCAAAGCAGACCACTGTGTGTATTTTAAATTAATTGGTGACCATGTTATTTATTTGGTCTTGTATGTGGTTGATATGTTGCTGATTGGAAATAACAAAGAAATTATCCAAGAAATGAAAACACAATTGTCCTCCAAATTTGACATGAAAGATCTTAGTGTTGTGAACTATATTTTGGGCATGGAAATTAAATGAAATCGAGAAAAGAAGAAGCTCTAGTTAAAATAGAGGAATTATGTCGAGACAATATTGTAGAGGTTTAATATGCAGGATAGTAAACCGGTGAAGGTTCCTATTCCTGTAGGTGTAAAGTTATATGTTGAATAGTTTCCCAAGACACAAGAAGAGGAAGAGGACATGTCTCGTGTTCCATATGCAAGTGCAGTCGATAGCCTGATGTATGCAATGATCTGTACTAGACCAAACATTGCACATGTAGTGGGAGTATTGAGCATATTTATGTCAAAACTAGGGAAGGAGCATTAGAGAACAGTGAAGTGGGTTTTTAGGTATTTATGTGGCACTAGTGATTATGGTTTGTGATACAAAGGAAAACCAGGATTGGAAAGAGTTTTTGGCATCCATGGATTTTTGGATGTAGACTGGGCTAGAGATCTAGATCAGAGAAGATCTACAAGTGGGTATGTGTTCAACCTATTTGGAGATGCAGTCAGTTGGATGAGTAAGAGATAATCTGTAGTGGCCCTTTCAACTACAGAGGCAAAATACATGGAAACCACTCATGCAAGCAAGGAAGCAATTTGGTTGCAGAGATTGTGTTCAAGTGTGGGGTTAGTACAACGAGCTATAAGGATAGGCTGTGATAGCCAAAGTGCAATTTTCTTGACAAAGAAACCTGCTTATCATTCAAAGACAAAGCACATTGATGTTCAGTGTCACTTTGTGAGGGATATGGTTGAGGAAAAAAAGTGTTGTTGGTAAAGGTAGATGTTAGGATATTCCGACACATAGGAAATAGTGAAGTATAACTTGGTCTAGTATAGAGTTAGGTAAAGTGTGTTTCTTTACTATGTACATTTTGTAACTTACAATCCGACGGTCACGATATGTAGTGATTCGACGGTTTATTCTCTCCTCAGTATTACTGACACTTGATCCGTGGCTTAACACCCGATTGGTCCATGATCTCTATTTAAAGAGCATGGAGGGTCATTTGTAGGTTAACCGTCCATGAGAGAAGCTTATGTAAATTTTCATTCTTTTATTAATAAATTGCCTGAAGTGGCCGCGTTGGCTCAGGCTGTGGACTGTTTCCCTCTTTGAGGGTTTTAACCACTTCAAAATACTGGTGTATTGATCTGTGATCTATTTGTGAGCAGTGTCCTTTGGTGTTCGGTCTGAGGAACTTACCCTGTAAATTCCTACATGGTATCAGAGCTATTTGAGGGCCGCGTCTGTTGGTGATCCAAATCTGAAGCCGGTAGAACTGCATCCAACTGTCGTTTCCTAGATCTACTGTTTTTTACTACTTTCGGACCAAGAGGACTGCTCTATTGTGTTGGGAGCATCTGTTCCAGTGAGGAACCCCTTTTGTTTCACGCGAAAAGGTTTCCAGTAGCCCTAGCTACGTCATTTTTAAGATCTGGAGATATACAGTGTTTATTTGCAGTTTACAGTTATTTTCTCTATGTTTATTTCAGTTTCGGTTTATTTAGCTTTTTGTTTTTTTTTTAATTTCCGGATCTGTACCTTTCATTTCTGCGTATGCTCTTTGCCTCGCGACTCTATGCAATCTGGGCAAATGAGAAACAGAAAGGAAGGATTTTTCTCATGCGTATGCTCTTTTCCGCTGCGCCTTAGTGTGATCTCGGAAAATCAGAAACATTGAGGAAAATATTTAGTTTCCGACTAAAGCTAACTTTGAGCCGTAAGGTTCATTTTTTGTATGTCCGTGTTGGGTTTTGTGTTTTTTGTTTTGTAGGGAAAAAGAGTTTTCTCAAAGTAAGCACGCAACCCAAAGTTTCAGTGACTAAAAAGAACCCCCCCCCCCTCTCTCAAAATTTTTGTTTAGCTCACTTGGTCCAAAGCTAATTTATGAGAGTAGAGGTCTTGAGTTCAAGTCTCCTTTTTGTGGGGGCGGATTTTTCATTTCCGCACATTCCCGCACTTCGTCGGCATCTTCATCAAATTTTCTTCAAAAAGCCATAACTTCTTCATCCGGAAGCCGTTTTTTTTTTAACCAGGCTAATTTTTCGAGATCTTTCCATTGGAACACTTAGTTTCAGCATCTATTGCTTCAGTTTCTGTTAAAATGGAAAGTCCATGCCAAGTTATTCTTGACAGCACCAACTACTTTCAATGATGGTCCTACATTGTGGATTTACTTAGAAGTAAAGGTCTCTACAGAATAGCCTCAGTCCAAGAAACCAAACCGAAAGATGAAGATAAGGTAGCTAAATGGGAAAATAGGGAAGATCAAGCACGTGGGTTGATAGGGATGTCTATTTCTCCCGATCTTAGATTCCATATTGCAAAACTTGATACTCCTGAGGAAGCAATGAAACAGATCACTAAAGTTTTTGGAATTAAAAATGAACTTAAAGCCCATCAACTCGAAAATGAGTTGCTTACATTGGACCCCAATAATTTTTCTTGCATTGAAGATTTTTTGTCCAAGTTCAAGACCCTTAGACTTCTCTTGGAAGGTGTTAAGGTTAAGAAAGAAGATAGTAGCCTTATCTACTCCATTCTTACTAAGTTGGGACCAACCTATTCTGTGTTTGTTTCCACCTTCCATTCTACAAGAGAAGCCTTCATTTCTCAAGGACAAGCCTACATTTCCCCTTCCTTTGATTCCTTTTGTGATTCTTTAATAAGAGAACAAGAAAAACTCTTACACCTTGGTCTTCTTCATCTTGGAAACTCTTCTAAGAAAGCGTTAGCCACCCAGCAGCAACCAAATTCAAAGAATCCTAAGAAGTTGTATCCTAAAAGGAATGGTCCTAAACCAAACAAGGGTCCTAAGCAATTTCAGTCTCAAAATGAAAAATCATTTGAACAAAATGATAAGACAAATAAAAACAAAGGGAAGAAGACTGATAGACATTGCAACTTTTGTAATCAATATGGCCACTTAGAATCCAAATGCTTTAAGAAGATGGAAGCCTTGGAAGCAACAATGAAGAAGCATAATATCCATTTGGAGCACTCTTCAACTTCAACTTCATCTTCAGGAATGGCACTTTCTGCATGTGGTTGTCAAGCATCTCGGTCTGGCTATGCACTAAATGTATCTTCTTCTTCTCATTCTCATGAGTGGCTCATTGATTCTGGAGCTTCTTATCACATGGCCAAAAACAAAGCCATGTTTTCTTCTTTAAATGATTGTAACACCAAAAATATATATGTTGGTGATGATAGATCTCTTAGTGTTGTAGGGACTGGAACTGTTCATATAGACAATGGTCAATTTAATGATGTATTATGTGTTCCAACCTTATCCTGCAACCTTCTATCTATATATCAGATAAATCATTCAGGTGAAGGTAAAATCATTGAATTTTCACCTCACGATGTTGTAATTAAGGACCTAAGAGATCCTAGACAGATTTTAGCTACTGGCATTGCTGATGATTCTACAAGGTTGCATAAGTTTCACAACTTTGGGTCATCAAATCTTCCCTCGGCATTTGTTGCTCATAACGATGAAGTGAGCAAACTTTGGCATGAGCGATTTGGTCACTTAAACTATCGCTCTCTTCAGAATCTATGTAAAGAAAATATGGTGACAGGTCTTCCAATGGTATCTTGCAGAGATGGTGTTTGTTCCGGATGTGTACTCGGAAAACATCATCGGGACAGTTTTGAAAAACGTGCCTCTTGGCACGCCTCAGCCCCTTTACAGCTTGTGCATAGTGATTTATGTGGTCCACTTCCAGTTGTTTCATTTTCTGGCTACAAGTATTTCTTAACTTTCATTAATTATTTCTCCAGACGCACTTGGGTATACTTCTTAAAACTCAAGAGTGAAGTATTTAACATGTTCTTGGCCTTTAAGGCCTTTGTTGAAAAACAATCTGGACATCAAATTCTTAAGCTAAGATTTGATAATGGCGGAGAATATGTTAACAACAAATTCATCAATTTTTGCACTGAGAATGGAATTCAAATGCAACATGTTCCATATACTCCACAACAAAATGGTGTAGCTGAAAGGAAGAATCGCACCTTAAAGGAAATGGCTAATTGTATGCTTCAATCTAAAGGACTTAGTCTTAATTATTGGGCAGAAGCAATTAACTGTGCAAATTACATAATAAATCGCACTCCTGCTAAGGTTTTAAAGAATATCACTCCAGAAGAAGCATGGAGCTCAATTAAACCAGATGTAAGTCACTTTCGTGTTTTTGGAAGTGAAGCATGGGCCCATATTCCAGATGAGAAACATAAAGCTTTAGAACCTAAGAGTGAAAAATGTATTTTTGTTGGATATTCTGAAGATGTCAAAGGATATAGACTTATTCCACTTAAGTCCAAAAATGTTATCATTAGAAGAGATGTAAAGTTTGCTGAAAATATATCGGCCTATGAGCCTAGTTCGGCGGATGTGCCACCTCACCCTATCTCTTCTACTTTTGAAAATATTTCTTCTTCAGATGATGAAAACGAGGATGAAAATCCTCCCCCACCTTCTCAGGATCCTCCTTCAGCTCCTAAGCTTCCAAAATGGGTCCGTGCTACTCGGGATGCAGCAGGTGATCTTGCCGGTGATCCTACAGTTCAGCGACGTACACGTTCTCAGTTTGATAGAGCCTCTTCTTTACTAGCTCAAGCTTCAGTGAATTATGATCCAGACACCTTTGCAGAAGCTTCAGGCCATCCAGATTGGGAAGCAACTATGAATGAAGAATATCATTCATTATTGGAAAATGATACATGGGATCTTGTTCCTCTACCAAAGGGACGAAAACTTGTTAGATGCAAATGGGTTTACATAACCAAGTATGGACCTAATGGGAAAGTTGATAAACATAAAGATCGTCTTGTTGCTAAGGGTTTTTCACAAGTTGAAGGCATTGACTACACTGAAACCTTCTCCCCTGTTGCCAAAATGAACTCTATCCGCCTTGTTCTTTCCCTTGTTGCCTCTTTCAAATGGGAAGTCCATCAGATGGATGTTAAATCTGCCTTCTTGCATGGGGACTTGCATGAAGAAATCTGTATGGAACAACCTATTGGCTTTATACAAACAGACTCTAGCCTTGTATGTCGGCTTAAGAAATCCCTTTATGGTCTCAAGCAAGGTCCTCGAGCTTGGTATGCCAAAATGGATAACTTTCTTTTAGAAAATGGCTTTTCTAGGTGTCATTATGACAATACTGTCTACACCAAGAAAGTGGGAAAGTCCCTTATCATTCTTGTTCTTTATGTTGATGATCTTATCCTGACTGGTAGTGATCCCAACCTTATAAACCATGTGAAGTCTAGCCTTAAAAGGAAGTTTGAAATGACAGACTTAGGACACTTACATTATTTTCTTGGTTTTCAAGTCTTGCAATCCAAGGAAGGTATTTCCCTTTCCTAGTCCAAGTATGCCTGTGATATTCTACGCCATTTTCACATGGAAGACTGTAAGCCAGCCCCTTCTCCCTTTCAGTCTGGAGTCAAACTTTCAATCACTTGTACTTCTCCTGAAGTTGATGCTACCTTATACCGTCAACTTGTAGGAAAACTTTTGTATCTAACCCATACTCGTCCTGACCTTTCCTTTGCTGTTGGCCTTGTTGCTCGGTTTATGCAAAACCCACGTGAAAGTCATTGGAAAGCAGCTAAAAGAATACTTCGTTATGTTGGAGGTACAGTTTAGTTTGGGATTCATTACAGTGCCGAAGCATCTCCTCTATTGGTTGGTTTCACTGATTCCGATTGGGCTGGTGACCCTGATGATCGGAAGTCTACTACAGGTTATGTGTTCACTCTTGGTTCAGGACCTATTACATGGGCTTGCAAGAAACAAGGTTGCATTTCTCTTTCTTCAGTAGAAGCAGAGTATCATGGTGCCGTAGAAGCTAGTAAGGAAGCCTTGTGGCTTCGTCAGATCCTGTCATAGTTTGGCTTTCAGCAGCATCATCCGACTACACCTTGGTGTGATAATCAAAATGTCATTCAACTATGCAAAGATCCAGTCCAACATCAGCGTAGCAAACACATTGAACTGCACATGCACTTCATCAGAAAGCTCATTCACGACCATGTTCTTGAAGTGCAATATTGTTCAACAGATGATCAAGTTGCAGACATCTTTACAAAGGCTCTCATAGAGGCGAAGTTTACTAAACTTTGATTTATGGTTGGAGTTCAGGAAGTTGTCACTAGGGGGGGATAGGCTATAGTGCCTCCTTCCTTCTCCTATTGTGTCATATTTGTAAATCCTTCAATCCTATCCCAAGTTGTTCTTAAGGGGGGATGTTAGGATATTCCGACACATAGGAAATAGTTAAGTATAACTTGGTCTAGTATAGAGTTAGGTAAAGTGTGTTTCTTTACTATGTACATTTTGTAACTTACAATCTGACGGTCACGATATGTAGTGATCCGACGGTTCATTCTCTCCTCGGTATTACCGACACTTGATCCATGGCTTAACACCCAATTGGTCCATGATCTCTATTTAAAGAGAATGGAGGGTCATTTGTAGGTTAACCGTCCATGAGAGAAGCTTATGTAAATTTTCATTCTTTTATTAATAAATTGTCTGAAGTGGTCGCGTTGGCTCAAGCCGTGGACTGTTTCCCTCTTTGAGGGTTTTAACCACGTCAAAATACTGGTGTATTGATCTGTGATCTGTTTGTGAGCGGTGTCCTTTGGTGTTCTGTCTGAGGAACTTACCCTGTAAATTCCTATAGTAGACACTTTCAAGAATACTGCAGATGCATTGACAATTTGTGAGCACTGACAAGTTCTCTTGGTGTAGAGAAACAATGTGTGTTGCAGGGTTGTATCAATGACTAAGCTCTCATGTGCCCCCCTGTGGAAAGAAAACAACAAGTGGAAGAATGTTGGGTGAGTGTTATATTCTTTCCACGACTACCCCACGTGTGGGGAGGTCATAGGAGGGCGGTAGCCCCCCCTGTATGTTGCGTCGGGTGCAGTAGGAGGGTGGGGGGTTGTAGCCCACACGGGGTCTGGGGCAATGCCCCGAGAATTTCTTTTTGGACCCTATATTAAGTGGCAGACCTACCTATGGTTTTGTGCATGGATTTTGCACATGGTTTTGGGCATACTGGTTTTCTGTCCATGTTTCGCTCAGGTTTATTCTCCTCTAATCTTGGGTCGTTTGCTATTATTTCATGTTCTACTTAGGATTGTTGAGTACTATTGGTGGTTTGTCTGGTGGCATAAATGGACCACAGTGCAAGACAATTGGCTTTGGTCAATTGGTAGCAAGGGTAACACAGTTTGTGTTCACCCAAACAATTCGCCAAGATATTATGCTCTTAGGTCTCTTGTCTTTCATTTTGATTTATTTGGTATTCTCTCACTTGATTTTCTTTAAGGAGATTTGGCACTCTTTGTTGGTGTCTCTTAGGGTATCTATGTGATTTTCGCAGTGGAATGTTAAGGCTTCCTATAGTCTTACTCTAGAACTATCTAATTTTTATTCATCATGGGAATTTCCATGTTTCTCTCTATTTATATGGGTTTGTTTTCTGGGGGGTATTGTCAGTAAGATTGGAAGCATAATGAAATTCCTTGTTTGTAATTAGTGGGTATACTACCATTTTGATGGCGAGTGGTGGTGAGGTGACAAAGAGTCAACATATCAATATTTTTGGCAGCTTGGTCCCAATCATCAACTGTGATGTACAATATGCCCACTGAGGAGGATCTTTGTTTATAATAGTAGCATCACTTTTAACCAAGAATTGAAAAATATCATAGTAGCTCCGGACGCAAAAGAAACAAAAGTAGCCATGGATAACTGCACACTCATCAAGTTGATCACATAACTCTCAAACAAGCTCAATTTTTTAATTAACAAATTGAATGTGAATATAAACCAAATAAATTGGCTTTGTATGGATGTCTGTTGACTTGGGGAGGAGATTACAACCTTTCTTTCAACTTACCATGATCATGGTACCTCACCTTAACTATCCTTTTCTAACTAAATGACCCCTACTATACCTGATCTAAATTAGGTAGCTAATGACACTAAAGTTATTGTAATAGATGACTAATTTATAGTTAGGATTTAATGGAGGAAAAATTAGACTTTTTGGCAGCATCCTTTATTAGAGTTTACATAAGTAGGAAAAAATGCTATTATGTAAGAAGGATCAAAATATGAAGAATAAGCCTCCTAAGGCTAGACAATCCTCTCATGGACCATGAAACTGCATCTGTTTTGTACTTATGTTATGCTAGACACATATTTTGCACAATCATTATTTTGTTAAAAATAAAAAAAGAGGATAGTCTCGACAAACTTGCTTGCTTGTTTGTCTATTGTCATCCTCACTCACTATAGTCCTCTCAAAATCAAGAACATTTCAAATGCTACAACAATTGCAACCAATGTCAAAAATAATTCTCTGTTAGGTGTTACAACAATGTAACATCGAGAGGTCACAACAACATAACATTGAGAGGTGTTACAATAACTATGACAACTCCCATGATAGCTCTTGTAGCAATGTCAACACATGCAATGGTACTTTTAGTAAAATGTATAGAGCAAATCTCACAAGTCCTTTCATTGACAAACATGAAAAGGCTAGTTCTTCCCTGAACACATTAGTGTAATATCTTAAAATGACATAATTGACAAGAAAATGTACTGTGGGAAAAATGTGTCATTACAGGTAAAGGTAGGCTTTAGGATAACACTATGATGAACAAAAGTCGTAAAAATGGTGGTAAATACGTGTGGAAAAGATGACATTTGACATGGACAACCTAGGTTGGTATGAAATGTGTAATTATCAGTTAGACCTTTCCAACAAGCTATCGAGCATGCCAAACATATATTGTATGCAAAATTTATGATCACAGGAAGTTGATGTACCAACTAACCCTAGTGGGGCCCATAAGCATTTTGGTGTTTCACCTCCTAAGGTTAAGTTTTCGGTGTTTATGGTTTCCTCATTGCTTCTAATATTAAAAAGGGCCTTTCAGCCTCATTGTAACTCCCTTTGGTGAAGGTGCATATCTGTCACATCTCTTCTCAGAGATACTACCGCCATTCAAGCTAGTTTGTTTTAATTCTGCATTTTATAATTTTAGCATTTCCCATTTATTAATAGAAGTCAAGTTTCACTATATATTTGTGGTTTGGTTATAGATCTATATTTTATTTCATTCCATTCACAAATATGGGTCAATGGTGTTAGAGTAACCTGCTCTTTATCTGATTTTTTTTGTTCATGTCCCCAATGAGGTGTAGTGTTAATTTAAGGTATGTTCTATGCTAGAGCAATTTATTTCAATTTTCACAGTTAGCTCATTATCTTTTCCAGATTAGCAATCACATCAGCATTAAGGTAAACTGCAAATAGAACATAAATATAAATCGCAGAATACAAGCCAAGACAAGAGGACACAAGATGTGGTGCCAGCCAGGGACAAACCCCATAATGTGGGCAAACCCTTGATCAATTCTTATTTTATATTCTTCAAAGTTCAGCACAGAGAGAGAGAGAGAGAGAGAGAGAGAGAGTACATTTATAATAGAAGTCAACACTTTGACTTTTGATATCTACATGAGATCAGTTGAAGACATATAGCTTCAACTGATTCTCTAAGGAGACTCCTTCACCTATCATAGTGTTGCCTCCCATTCATTTGCAACACATAACCATGTGACACCATGCTGTACTGTCACATGTGTTGAACATTGATGACTGAGCTGCTCTCATCTTCATGCTGCTCATCATGCTACATCTTCCATGGTCTTATTCATCTTCAAGCTGCCCATGCCCATGCTCATATCATCATGCATGATTATGCTGCCCATGCTCATATCATCATGCTGCTCATAATATTGCCCATACATCATGCTGCTCATGATATCATTATGTTGCCCATGATCTCATATCATCATGCTGCTCATAATGCTGCCCATACATCATGCTACTCATAATTCTGCCCATTCATCATGTTGCTCATGATATCATTATGTTGCCCATGATCTCATATCATCATGCTGCTCATAATGCTGCCCATACATCATGCTGCTCATGATATCATTATGTTACCCATACATCATGCTTTAGTTCATATACATATCAGCCTTAGCTACTTGCTATGGCTTGCAGCCTAGCAAAGCAGCTAGGCTATAGTTCCAAAATCCTCTACACAAATATGTTGTCATCAGCTTCCTTGCACACAATCCTATCATGCCCAAATAGTCCTTGAATATGTCATGATGTCACCCACAACAACCATTGACCTGCTTGGACAACGTATATGTTCCTCCATATGACTGCGTTTAGGGTTGTTGACATCATCTTGAACAACATATAAGTGACTGCGTTTAGGGCTGTTGACATCATCTTGAACAACGTATAAGTGACTGTGTTTAGGGCTATTGACATCATCTTGAACAACATATAAGTGACTGCGTTTATGTCTCCATGAAAAACGTATAAATCCCAGCATATAAGGTCCCCATGGACAGCATATAAATCCCAGCGTATAAGGTCTCCATGGACTGTGTATACATGCCTCCTTTGTTGCATAAAAACCTTTGTTGGTTGTGGCCTAGGGAACCCTTAAATGCGGTGGTTAGGTCTCTCCTTTAGGATTGCATATGAAGCCTTCTAGGACAGCGGATTAGGGCATTCAATCTATGTCTTGAATCTTTCCTTTACCGCGGCAAGATCTCACTCATCTACGGCTAGGATCCCCTCCTTCATGACTGTAATTTAGGGCTCCATTAATGACTGCGTTTAGGGCATCATCTAGCGTATATTTAAGGTGTCCCTCCTTCTCCAAAAACCCAAGACGTGGAGAGGAGGAGAACACATGAAGAGGATGTGTGTTACAAATGATTTCAAGTCCTCTATATTTATACTAAAACGTAGATGATGAATAGACACGACTATTGGGCTTCTGAGCCTACTCAAGTTGTTGGTCGGCTTGATAATAATTCCATAATCAAAATTAATTCATATCTCCATAAATACTTATCGGAATCGGATGATCTTTAGATCAATCCTACATGTCTCAATGAGAGGGATCCAATAAAAATATCAGTTGCCATAAATAAGCTGACCCACATGGAGTTTGGCCCTAGTTTCCAATTTTAACACTCCCTCTCAACTAGGGAGAACTCCATCCGCTGATCCATATGTCTTACTGTACTGTCTCTGCCATTAGTGCCGTGCACTGCTCTGCTAAGCTCTGCTGGCTCTACTTAGCTCTACTGGCTCTGCTCTGCTTTGCTCAGCTCTGCTGGCTCTACTCTGCGCAGCTCTCCTGGCTCTGCTCTGCTCTGCTCAGCTCTATTAGCTCTGCTCTACTTAGCTCTGTTGAACCATGAAGAAGAAGAATTGATTGAGAATGTCTCATACCATTCTCCATTGATCCGAAGTCAGTCTCAGAGTGTGTACCACTGATCCTAGACCAGTCTCAATCGACCCAAAGTCAGCGTCATAGTGGGTACCACTCCTACCATTGGTCCCAGACCAGTATCATCAGTCTCAGAGTGTGTACCACTGGTCCCAGACTAGTCTCAACCGACCCGAAGTCAGTGTCATAGTATGTACCACTCTTACTGGTCCCAGACCAGTCCTCCATTGACCCAAAGTCAGTCTCAAAGTATGTACCACTGGTCCCAGACCAGTCTCAACCGACCCGAAGTTAGTGTCATAGTACGTACAACTCCTACAACTGGTCTTAGACTAGTATCATTGATCCCAGATCAATGAAGGTCACGAGGATGTATCATACCATCCTCCACTGACTCAAAGTTAGTCTCAGAGTGTGTACCACTGGTCCCAAACCAGTCCTCAACCGACCTGAAGTCAGTGTCATAATGGGTACAACTCCTACCACTAGTCCGAGACCAGTACCATTGATCCTGGATCAATGAAGGTCATCCTAGCATAGGGAGTACGATAGATACAACGATGCGTCCATCGGTACTAATATGGTTCATATCCTCATTTCCCTACTCATTGATCAGATGAGAGGTACTTCCCATGAGTCCCAAACTGCATAGGTAGGATGCCTCGACAGGAGAACTTAATCAATCTTGTCCTCATAGGAGAAGTTATCATCCTGCTACACAATCTCCATGGAGAACACATCATCCAGGCCTCATAGGAGAGCTAATCATCTTGATACATAATCGTCATGGAGAACACATCATCCAGACCTCACAGGAGAACTAATCATCCTGCTACATAAGTAACATGGAGAACACATCATCCAGACCTCATAGGAGAATTAATCATCCTGCTACATAGTGGTATCCAAACAGCTCACTGAAGACCTTTCGTAACTAGACTGCCTCTCAGGTAGTCATGCTAGCAGCAATATACTCTACCTCGGTGGTGCTCAAAGCCACCGACTTCTGCTTCCTGCTCATCCAGGATATTGACGCAGATCCCAAGGAGAACCAGCACTAAGAAGTGCTCTAGTGATCCTCCACACTGCTTGCCCACTCAGCATTTGAAATATTTTGGCAACGTATCTCAATCCATGAGAGATTGTGCCTTGAAGATATCTCAGAAGATTCTAGGCACCAATCTAGTGAAGCTCAACCAAATATGAGCTCCCCATACTAACTGCAAAACATATGTCCAGACGAAGGTTCACCAAGAACATCAATGCGAATGAGTTTACGAAACTCAGAGGCATTTCCCAAATCTGGTCCGACATCACTACCATATAACTTCTGAAAGCTAAGATCCTCGAGGTAGTCATAGTCTTGCAGTTTATCTTTCCACATTTGGAATCCAACTCCCTCTATCTTCTACAAATGAGAGGGTCTGCACCTGTCAGACATAGGTGCCGGTATGAGAGGTCTGTCATCCAAAACCTTCGGATGGTTTGGATCGATTTCACTCCTAGTGAATCTCAGCTTCATCAGACAACTGTTGATCCTCTCATACTATGCCCGGAGTGTTTTGCTTCAAGCCATAGAGGGCTTTCTACCACCTACATATGTGAGATTCCCGATCATGAATCTTAAACTCCTCAAGTTGTTCCAACTTGTGGACCTGTGGCATGAGGGGAATGGTCCCCTTATAAGATTTTCCTTCGGTACATCTCAGACATGTACCTTCATGCTCTTTTTGAATTCAGGCATCCCTGTCACCATCTGACTCACAGACCTTCGGTGCTGTGTTAATGGACATGGTCCCCAGTGGACTTCCTGCAACTTGATACAACCTTGAACTCAAAAAAAAAAATCTTTGAAAAATATATTTTCAAACACGTACCTTTCCATCGATGAGTGCCACCTTGAACCTTTGACTTCCATTGCTGAAATGGACACCAGGTTCTTCGTGCGATCAGGTACATAAAAGTGTTAATGTAAATGAATCGAGTTACCCTCATTCAATTTAGGGGTAACATTCCCTACACCCTTTTCGGGATAGGTGGTATCGGCTCCAAGTATAATCCCATGATTATCTATTCGATGAGGTGCCTGGGGTTCCTTGCTTTGAAGAGTCAATAATTTCTCCTTGATGAACTGTATTATCTGTCATTTCCTTGACCTTTGAATGATTTGTTTGTCTTCATCAAGAGAAGTGTCTCTGCCATTCAGACACTCCTTTGCATAATGGTCGAACTTATTGTAACCAAGGCATCTGTCTTTCCTTCCACCCTTAGATCTGAACTTCCCAATGAAGTGATATTTAGGTAGGCCATCAGAACCTTTTGCTGTGACATTCTGATAATATTCTCTGCTTCGACTTCACCCTGGGTGAATTATAAGGAACCCATTGATCCTTTTGTCTTGTCCCAACTGTCTTCGGTGATTTCACTTTCACTCTTGCTTGGGCATTGTCTTCACCTCAGCTCTGATACCATGTTAATTTAAGGTATGTTCTATGCTAGATAAATTTATTTCAATTTTCATAGTTAGCTCATTATATTTTCTAGATTAGCGATGACATCAGCATTAAGGTAAACTACAGATAGAACATAAATATAAATTGCAGAAGACAAGCCAAGACAAGAGGACACATGTGGCGCTAGCCAGGGACAAACCCCACAATGTGGGCAAACCCTTGATCAATTCTTCTTTTATATTCTTCAAAGCTCAACAGAGAAAGAGAGAGAGAGAGAGAGAGAGAGAGAGAGAGAGAGAGAGAGAGAGATAGTACATTTACAATAGAAGTCAACACTTTGACTTTTGATATCTGCATGAGATTAGTTGAAGACATATAGCTTCAACTGATTCTCTAAGGAGACTCCTTCACCTATCATAGTGCTGCCTCTCGTTCATTTGCAACACATAACCATGTGACACCATGCTGTACTGTCACATGTGTTGAACATTGATGATTGAGTTGCTCTCATCTTCATGCTGCTCATCAGGTTGCATCTTCCATGGTATTATTCATATTCAAGCTGCCTATACCCATGCTCATATCATCATGCATCATTATGCTGCCCATGCTCATATCATCATGCTGCTCATAATGCTTCCCATACATCATGCTGCTCATGATATCATTATGCTGCCCATGATCTCATATCATCATGCTGCTCACAATGCTGCCCATTCATTGTGCTGCTCATGATATCATTATGCTGCCCATGATCTCATAACATCATGCTGCTCATAATGCCGCCCATACATCATGTTGGTCATGATATCATTATGTTGCCCATACATCATGCTTTAGTTCATATACATATCAGCCTTAGCTGCTTGCTATGGCTTGCAGCCTAGCAAAGCAGCTAGGCTATAGTTCCAGAATCCTCTACACAAATATGTTGTCATCAACTTCCTTGCACACAATCCTATCATGCCCAAATAGTCCTTGAATATGTCACGATGTCACCTACAACAACCATTGCCCTGCTTGGACAACATATATGTTCCTCCATATGACTGCATTTAGGGTTGTTGACATCATCTTGAATAGTGTATAAGTGACTGCGTTTAGGGCTGTTGACATCATCTTGAACAACGTATAAGTGACTGCGTTTAGGGTTGTTGACATCATCTTGAACAACGTATAAGTGACTGCATTTAGGTCTCCATGAACAACGTATAAATCCCAGCGTATAAGGTCTCCATGAACAACGTATAAATCCCAGCGTATAAGGTCTCCATGGACTGTGTATACGTGCCTCCTTTGCTGCATAAAAACCTTTGTTGGTTGTGGCCTAGGGCACCCTTAAATGCGGTGGTTAGGTCTCTCCTTTAGGACTGCGTATGAAGCCTTCTAGGACAACGGATTAGGGCATTCAATCTGTGTCTTGAATCTTTCCTTTACTGCAGCAAGATCTCACTCAACTGCGGCTAGGATCCTCTCCTTCATGACTATAATTTAGGGCTCCATTAATGACTGCATTTAGGGCATCATCCAGTGTATATTTTAGGTGTCCCTCCTTCTCCAAAAACCCAAGACGTGGAGAGGAGGAGAACACATGAAGAGGATGTGTGTTACAAATGATTTCAAGTCCTCTATATTTATACTAAAACGTAGATGATGAATAGACACGACTATTGGGCTTTTGAGCCTACTCAAGTTGCTGGTCGGCTTGATAATAATTCCATAATCAAAATTAATTCATATCTCCATAAATACTTATCGGAATCGGATGATCTTTAGATCAATCCTACACCTCTCGATGAGAGGGATCCAATACAAATATCAATTACCATAAATAAGCTGAGCCACATGGAGTTTGGCCCTAGTTTCCAATTTTAACATGTAGGTTTTAACCCTGTATAGAAATTACCTGCAAATGAATTCTTAAAAGAAAACAAAAATATACAATAGTGAGAACATAAAAATATACATAGATATTTTCTCGTGGAACCCAAAACCAGGAAAACCAGATTGATTTTTCATTAGATTCCTTTCAGTGTTACAATATATTATATACATGTTGAAGCATTCATAAACCCCAATCCATTAACCCTGGATTAAAGCATAACCACAATTCCCTTGACCGAATCTACAAAATACCATGGAAAAAACCATCATGCCCAAAACCATGGGTAGGTCTTCTCACCATCCTTGGTCTGCATAATAAAAAAAAATCTCGGGGCACTAGCCTGGACACTGTGCAAGGGAGCTACCACCCCCCTTACGACCCCCCTGACTCGACGCATCATAACATTGCATGGTGCTAGTCATGGAAATGATATAACATATACCCAACATGAGATTGGGGGATAAGGAGTTGGGACTTGAATTGCTCGATCCCTACAAGACCACCCCATGCCGACCCCGATGAACTCCCATGGTAGAAAAAAAGAAATACAAGGGAGAAGTAGATCCTATTAAATTGTTGCTTGAGGAAACCCTCATGTGACAAAAGAATGGGATGATGGGTAATTTGTCTCAGATCCTTCGATGGATGCTAATGGGTGACACATTTTCATCATGTTGCGACTTTGGAGGTTTGACACCCATCGAGGTACAAGTTAATTTTGATATTCCTATATTTGAGGTCCAAATAGATGCAGATGCTCTAGATAAATAGTTAAATTTTCTAGAAGGGTATTTTTCAGTCCACAAATTTTCTGATAGAGAAAAGATTACCTTTGCACTCCTTAAGGTCACCCTCATGTCAAGATTGGTGGGAGACTTACAGTGAGCAAAGAGCCAGAGAGGAATCCACATTATTTATAGTCGCACTCACTTGGGACTCTTTTAGGGATGCTATTAAGGAGTAATATTACCATGTTGGAAGCTATGAAGGTCGATACATGAGATGAAGCACACTATGATAGGAGAGGGACCAAACAATAACATAGTTCACAAATATCTTCCATACCTTATGCACTAAGATGGGTATCAAAGACTTTGAGCGATAAGTGATTCATAAGTACCGTGGCTATTTGAAAAGATACATCTAGACATAAATGGAGTTCCTGGATATCTCCTCACTTGGAGCAACATACCAATACGCTTCAAAATCAAGAAAAATTCTAAACAGAAGAAGCTAGACTTTGGATGTATGAATCCATCACAACAAAAGTAGGGAAAGGGCACCCCCAAATCATAGAAAAAAGGACAAAGCCAGGGTGGAGCACCCCAATAAAACCCATCTAAGTCACAAACAAAGAATGGTAATGGGTAGACTGCTTTCAAGTCCAAGGAGGGTATTTTTGAATGGTTGGTGATACCCTCTAGTTTGATGACTTCCCCAACAACTTTCATGAGGATGATGAATGATATCTTGTGGCCTTTAGCTAATAATTTTGTAGTTGTATATCTGTATGATAGTCTCATATTCAACAAGTGTTTGGAAGAACACTTGCAACATATTCAATAGGTCCTTCGTGCTCTGTGGCAGCACAAGTTATGTGCTAACTTGGAAAAACGATCCTTCGACATGAACAAGGTCCAATGCCTAGGCTAGATTATTGATGAGAAAGGTGTGCATGTGGATCCAACCAAGAATCCAAGTCATTTGGGATTGGCTAGCCCTGACGACTCTAACAGAGCTTTGTAGCTTCTTGGGCCTTGCTAACTTCTATCGAAGATTTGTGTTGGGGTTCTCTTATATTGCTTGGCCCTTAAATCAAGTGACCAAGGGAGGAACAAAAGCAAATTTATTTTGGTGGGGGTCACAACATAAGACATTTGATTATTTGAAACACCGCCTTTGCTCTTCACCAATCCTAAAAAAACAACCATTTGAGATTAAGACAAATGCCTCTGACTATGCTATTGGTGTAGTCCTTTCTCAACAAGGACATCTGATGACCTATCATAGTGAAACACTCCCTAATATTGTTTGTAAGTACCCCACCTATGATAAGGATATGTACTCCATAATGCAGACCTAACGACAATGGAAGCATTACATTCCAGGGAAGGAGATGATCATCTACACTAATCACAAGCCTCTACGGTTTATGCAGACACAAGGGAAGTTATAGAATAACCACCATAAGAAATGGTCCACAAACCTGCAACAATTCCATTTGAACTTCAAATACAAGAATGTTATCACCAATCATGTTGAAAACTACCTCAATCAGTCCCCAATTGTGGCATTAACCACAATTATTAACTCTTATGGGCACGAGACCTCTTGGTGGCCATAGTAATACAATAATGGCTCAAAATTCATTGCCACATACAATATATTGATGGCAGGAAAGCAAGTTCCTGACTTCCACCTCTAGGATACACTACTGTACTATTGGGGTCGCCTTTGTGTTCCTTTATGTGAGCGTGCTAAGCTGATATGGGAGGCACATTATAGTCAGATGGTAGGGCACTTTGGTCTGGAGAAGAAAGTAGCAATACTTCAATAGTATTTTTATTGGCCAAAGCTTTGATAGGATGTCAAGTGGTATATCAGATCATGCAACATTTGTGCCATTGCTAAATAAACCATAAAAAGAGCAAGGGTTGTACGTTCTTCTACTTACCCTAGACAAGCCTTGGGAATCAATCCCCATGGATTACATGTCTAGTTCGTCATCCACCAAGCATGGTGATGATTATGTGTTTGTGGTGGTCGACTGGTTCTCTAAGATGGCCATTTTGGCATTGTGCAAGAAGAGTATCACAACTGAAGCCACAAGTAAACTCTTATGTGAATGTGTTTGGGTTCATTTCAAGATACCTTGGATCATTATTTTAAATAGGGACAACCAGTTCATCAACACATTTTGGTCTAGCCTATGGTTTCTCATGGATAGCAAGTTGCCCAAATCGACTGCATTTCATCCCCAATTAGATGGAAAAATAGAAGTGGTCAACAAGATGATTGTGTATATCTTGCACATGTACAAATCCAAGCACACACGTACATGAGATGAAAACTTTCCATATTTTCAACATAGCTATAAAAAAGCCCTCCACAACTCTATTGGCCATAGTCCTTTTCAGGTGTGCTTGGGATTCCAACCATTGGCCCCAATTGATGTAGCTATGACCATTGCATATGAACTAAATGAGTCCTCCCACGTTTAGACTGAGGTAGATATGGAAACAAAATTTTGTTGTGCGGATCCAACACCTCTAACAATAGGTCCATGATATCCTACATAAATCCAATGGCAATTACAATATGTGCATGGCCAACATAGGGTCCCACATAAGTTTCAGGTTAGTGATAAGATGTCATTACACTTATAGAAAGAGTGCCTCACGGGCCCTAATAGGAAGCTTAAAACACTATGATATAGGTTGTACAAAATCACAAAACCAGTGGGTGACAATGCTTTTGAATTGAACATTCCCCCATTCCTTGTCTCAATTCAAAAGCATAGGACCCTTCTGGTTGGAAACCTAAGAGGAAACAGAGTAATTGACCCCCATAGAGCTCAAGCATGAATGCATTGAATGGGATATAATGGATAAGATTATTAAAACCAAGATAAAGGATACTTTCCAATAACAAATACAACTCTACCTAATTCTGAAAGCCAGGCAACTTCTTCACCAAGCCAAGTGGCTCATTAGGAGGCAAATTTAGTAAAATTTTCCCCATTTGATGGGGGCCCTCAACACAATGGAGACCATTGCTTCTTAAGGGGGGAGGACTAATATAGGTGGATATCAGTGGCCATCCACCTACTCCACTAGTTCAAAGCATAGTTTTCCATCTTGGTAGTTTTCCTACAATTTTCTAGGTCTTAAACTTCCGAGGCCATTTTGAGGCT
Source organism: Pinus tabuliformis (assembly GCA_031772625.1). NCBI lineage: Eukaryota > Viridiplantae > Streptophyta > Pinopsida > Pinales > Pinaceae > Pinus > Pinus tabuliformis. Next base: position 1,639,216,317 of record CM062820.1, read on the forward strand.
CTAAATGATGTTTTTTCTTGACATGTTAGGTACCTAGGCTATTGCCAGAAGCTCAATGTAAGTTGGTACACAATTTTTAATTATCAGCTATACCTTTCCGACGAGCTACCTTGTGTGCCAAACATATATTATATGCAAAAGTTATGATACCAATAAGTTGATGTATCAATGAACCTGAGTGGGGCTAGTAAAATTTTTGGTGTTTCACCTCCTAGGGTTAGGTTTTTGGATGTTTATGGTTTCTTCATTGCTTTTTATGTTAAAAATGGCATATCAACCTCATTGTAACTCACTCTGAAGAAGGCGCATAATAGTCACATGTCTTCTTAGAGATAAGCTACAACCATTCAACCTAGTTTGTTTTCATTATGCAATTTTACAATTTTAGCATTTTGGATTTATTAATAGAAGTCAAGTTTCACAGTATCTCTAGTTTTGGTTATAAATCTATATTTTATTTCATTCCCTTCACAAATATGGATCAATGGAAGCTATTTATGTTATCATGAGCTTGACCAAAGTCATACACTATGTAGAAGCCTCATATGGACTCACCCTTGTCAACAAATAGCGTCCCTTTTGGTTTCTATGATGTAATCACTTTGGTACCATAATGAAGGGATCTAGATCAAAGGAAGAAAGAATCAATGTCTAATCCACATATTCATACATATCCTTACATAGTGAACATACTTGTTGACCTTGTGGAGGGCTACTTGTAGGTTCATAAAATTAAGTGCATCCCTTTCTCCTCATATGTTTTATATCCTACTCCCATCTGTTATGAAATCCTTTTAAGGCCTTTATCTCTTATTTTCTCGATGCATTGGTCAATGGTTCTCTTCTTGTAAAGCCTATGAATTTTGCATGTGGGGGATAATTATCTATTTGGTAATGCCATTATATGATAGTTATTGGATGATAAAATTCACCTCTAATCCATAGGTTAAAACCTTGACTCTTCTGAGTGGCTAACATGGAAATTTTCCATTGGACATGATTATTCAGGAAATAAGTAACAAATTTGATTTGAACATCACCCAGAAAATGGTTGGGGTTCCACTCAGGATCATGGTGCCATAGCATATTGTGTTCGTACAATTCTCATAACAAGTTTTTATCCCGATCGTTTCACTCATAGTAGGATTCCAGAAAGGTTGTTGGAGAGTTCACCTTGTGGGGTCTCCTCTCAACAATAGCACTAAATTAAAATGATCTATGCCTCTCAAATAAATTCGTTTCCTATAAAGGGGAGGTTGTTCTACAATTGAGGATAAATTCCATAAATAGACTGATTTGTTTCTTTTCTTCTTCATGCATTTCCACTTGGTTTTGTAATTCAGAGTTCTTATCCGCCTCTTTCTTTAACCAATATTTCCATTGGTCCCATTTAAACCTATGGATCTCCAAATGATATTCTTATCTCTCTCTTGAGGATTTTTCTCTAGGGACACTATCCCTTCCCCATAAGATGCAACCACACCTTTACATTTGCAACTTGGGCTTCCTCCCAAGTGTCACCTTTATATTCTAGCCATGTGGCCTCCTCTTGGATTGTAGGTTAAATTTCATCTTTTTGAACAACCTTATCCTTAGTCATTATCCCTTATGCATGATAGACACAATGTATAGTTAAAGCTTCTCCTTATTCTTATGATCCTCCATTTGTGTTCCTCTATCACATTTCTTTATATCCTCTATTTTAGGGATTGATTTATCAATTTTTGTTTTTATCCCATATTTTTAGATTTTCCAATAGTGAGACCAATTGTTTGGGTAAGGCAGTCCAAGCCCTCCCATGTCTAGCCAACTTGTAGCTTGGCCTCTAGGTATCTAAATTCTATGCAAACTATGGTTAATTTTACTTAATGCATTAGTCCACTGAATGAAGACTAAATATAATGGCCTTAGATAAGGGTTATATGTGGGTGGCTACTTTTTGTGCTTGAGGAATCTTCTCTTGACAAGCTTACCAATGTCAGTCTCCATGGTATGTGTTGTACTCAGTTCTTCTGCTACATTTTCCTATTCTCCTACTAATTTTGGCATTGTAGTAAGGGCACCCCCTATTGGTTCTTATGTCTTAGAAAGGGCATACTCTTTCCATTATATATCTTATTTGTTGAAAATAGCAACAAGAAATGTTAAAAATAACATCAAGAAAAATCCTAATTTAATTTTGTCCTTGAATTAAATTAGGAATAAAATTGTAACTCCACATCTCATGACAACTTGTATGGGTTAATTAAGTTAATTTTACTTAGTTAGCTCAGTTAATTCGAGTTGAGGGTCTAACTAGAGTCATGTAGAGTGTCTCCTACAATTAGGAGCACTAGTTGAGTTTATTTTGAGTTGTAATTATTTAATTCAATCCAACTGAGTTAAAGTGAGTTAAAATAGTTCCAACTTATGGAGGAATTAGTGGGATATCTGAAACCGTGGGGTGTAACTAGCAACAATGTGGTGTAACCAACAACAGCAGGGTGTAACTTACTGTAGTGGGGTGTAACATACTGTAGTGGGGTGTCACTTACTGTAGTGGGATGTGACTTACTATAGTGGGGTGTGACTTATTGTAGTGGGGTGTAACTTACTGTAGTGGGGTGTAACTTACTGTAGTGGGGTGTAACATGCAGTAGTGGGGTGTAACCTGCAGTGATTAGTAAATTAAAGATTCACTCATAATTAACACATGCATGTCAGATTAGAGAAAGACCCAGTTGAGATTAGAGTTCAAGGATAGTGCACTATCAGTTGTCAAATCATCTAAATTAAACCGATGGTGCATGCAATCAGAGTAAGGAATATGACGATTGCACAATTCATAATTGTGGGATCTCCCAATTAAATATGGGCTAAGTCCCAAGGGAGCAATGCAAGGAAATAAGATCTTGGCAGACAACATAATTGGCTAAGTATTGGCTTGAGCTTGTCTGGGAAGCAGTGAGATAGATAAAGATAGTGTAGAGGTTGCTCGGGCTTGAGCAAAGCATTGTAATCTTCTCATATTTTCTTATTAATTCCATATACAGATAGCACGGGTTTTAGCTGTGGCTTTCCCTAGAAAATCATTGTGTTATGTGTGATTGAATTCTTTTCCTTATATGCTTTGTGATTTCATTGATTGTTTATTGTTTCCGCTGATGAGTAGAGTAGATTCAAGTCAATTGTTTTAGCATACTACAATATGCAGTTTGAATATAAGAGAAAATTTTACATGGTATCAGAGCTGAAATCACTATAGAAGAGGAGAATACAAGTTTGTCTTTTGCAGGAGAAATCAAATTTGTAGTATCATACTTCAGAGCCAACAGGATGTCATTCTACAGATTGAGACTTGAATATGCCCTTGAGGGTAGTTCGAGCTATATCGCTTGTAACGATAGGATGGAGGCAGTGTTGGAAGATAATCGGATTAAGGAATTCATAGACAAATATATTCCTATGCCAGCTAATTCTCAGGATCTGGCAGGGTGGAGAAAGTGTGTGGCAAAGGTGAGAAGGATTATCCTAGAATGAGTTTGAGATAATATTGTCTCGAACCTCCACGGTAAGGAGACTCCATTTTTAATGTAGAAGGCCTTGATAGACATGTTTCAAAACAATAGTGACCACAGGAAGCTGGCACTGAAGAACAAGCTCAGAAATATCAAGATGGAGAAGGGTGAATCAATACCGAAGTACTTGACCAAGTTCACCCAATATCAGGATGAGCTTAGAAGTGTCAGTGTTATAGTTGTTGAAGACAATATGGTGAGCCTAGCACTTCTAGGCCTTCCAAAGAGCTGGAACAACTACCCAAACTCAGTTAATGGGGGGGAGAAGCTACCAGAGTGGTAGTGGTTGTGGTCCAACTTGGTACAAGAAGATATTTAGCAGAACACCAAAGATGGGACCTTATACAAAGAAGTGGAAGAGGAATTTTCATTAGTCAGTAAAGAAAAGAAAGCCAAGGGAAATAAGTCCTAAGGTAAGGAGGGCGGAAAGAAGAAGGATTTTTCGAACATCAAGTGTTTTCACAGTCACGAGTTCGGGAATTATGCCGCGAAATACCCACAGAAGAAAGCAAGCAAGAAGGAGCTTGCAGTAGCAGCAATAAGCGAAGCTCTAGCTTCACAATTCGAACTTGATTTCACTCTCATTGCATGCATGGAAAGCACTGTAATAGGAAGCATGTGGTATCTCGACAGCGGTGCCTCATTCCATATGACAGGGAATAGATATCTCTTCAGTGACTTGGAGGAGAAAGACCTCAAGCACAATATAGAGTTTGGAGATAATGGGAGGTATAGCATGATCGTCATCAGTAATGTTACTTTTCAGAGGGAGTCTGGATCCCCTCTCAGATTCACAGATGTGATGTATGTTCTAGGACTAGATAATAATCTTGTTTTCGTTGCCATATTAGAAGACCATGGCTACGATGTGATTTTTAGCAAAGGACAAGGTTTCCTTAGACACATCGCAACTAGACAAGTGAAACAGATCAGTGTGCAAGTCAAGAACTTGTAGGTACTTGAGGTACAAGATGAATGCAAAGCCTTGAGGAGAAAGGCAAAGGTTGGAGACTTGGTAGTTGAGAGGGAGCATGAATTACCTCTAAACATGCAGCCTCAGATGCAACCTTAGAAGTAGACTCAGCAAGTTATGGAGCAACCACAATTGGAGAGGCAGAGAAGAGACTAAGTGGATATATCCACTCAAGTAGAGGCCTCCAATAGGGGGAAATTTTGATACAAGTGGGAAGATGGAGCACATGCAACCATACCTCTAGGTGAGATGTGGGGTGATGTGAAGCAATAGTCACAAGAGCATAGAAATTTGGGCAGGATCCATTGAGGTGTTTTTTTTGCCTCATGGATCATTACCTTGCTACAGGGACCCACATTATTTAGTAGTAGGAGGATCAGTGTTAGTCAGATACTGAGGAGTGCAGAGCAGTGTTGACAACGGAGAAGGAGGCTCAGTAGCAGAGTCATCAACAACACAATTTTCCCAGTAGACAGTCGCAGACACAATTGATTCAGTTTTTTTTTTGGATGTTTTTTTTGGGTTGCAGATGTTGTAGTAGTAAGAAAAATAGTGACATGTGTTGCGTGCATAACATTCCAAAGGTAACGGATCAGGATAGAGTTGAATTCCTTTGTTTTTGAGAGGGAGTGTTGAAAATAACATCAAGAAATGTTAAAAATAACATCAAGAAAAATTTTAATTTAATTTTTTCCTAGAATTAAATTGGGAATAAATTTGTAACTCCACATCTCATGATAACTTATAAGAGTTAACTAAGTTAATTTGACTTAGTTAGCTCAGTTAATTTGAGTTGAGGGTCTAACTAGAGTCATGTAGAGTGTCTCCTACAATTAGGAGCACTAATTGAGTTTATTTTGAGCTATAATCTTGAGCAAAGCATTGTAATCTTCTAATATTTTCTAATCAATGCAATATACAGATAGTAGGGGTTTTTAGCTGTGGATTTCCCTAGAAAATCATCATGTTATGTGTGATTGAACTCTTTCTCTTATATGCTTCGTGATTTCATCGATCATTTATTGTTTCCACTAATGATTAGAGTAGATTCATGTCAATTGTTTTAGCATATTACAATATGTAGTTTGAATCTACAAGAAATTTCTACATTATTCCCTTGTTGGTTCTTGTGTTATAATAAGGGCATTTTCTTCAGTTTCTTATCTTATTCCCCTGCTAGTTCTTGTGTTACAATAGAGGTATTCCTCTCTTCTTCCTCACCCTTCTTGTCTTGTTCCCTTGCCACTTCTTGTGTTGAAATAAGGATTGCACTTTCTTCCATTAACATGGTGGGTTCTACAATATTGGTTGTAGTTTCCCCTTTGGTTGAAAAAATTGTTCTCTTATTCTTGGGAATCATTATGTGAGACAACTCTCAAATCCCTTATTTTATTTCGCACTAGACTTTTCTGGTTGGAGGTGATTGCTAGTGATCCATATGCCACTATCATGAGATGCTTCTTAATGTTGTTATGCTTCCTCCCTAGGTTGCTCTATCCTTTTCCCTGGTGCTATGGCCCACATTGTTGCAAGTTTATCTATAATTTGCGTTATATCTACAACCTTCTCTATAATTTGAGTTGCAATTTACTCTATAACTTTTCTTATAGCTAAAATCTCCTCTAGAATTTGAGTTGTAGCTTCCCTAGTTTATGATGCAACTATTGGTTCCTCTTGCATCACACCCTCTCCCTTATCTTCTGGCTCTAATGGAGCTAGGGGAAGGTCTACAAGGTCACCCCAAGTGTGGCCCACCTGTCTAATGCATGCATGACAAGGAGCTTGATAAGGATCTGGTGCGAGAGTTATTCCATTAGTTGTTTGTCTTTTTGGACACTTAATTCCATCCACTTGAATATTTTCCAGAGAAAGAAGGGTAGGGTGGCACTACATCGTGTTATGAAACTTGCACTATAAAATGATAAAAACCAGTAATTATAGTCCTCTTTGAGGGAGGAACCTATTTGTACAATGAATATAATGTGCAAGACAATATTTGATGATCCTAAGACTAAGTCTCCACTGCAATATTTTCCAAAGAAAGAATGGTAGGGTGGCCAACCTTTGGTGTTGTAAATGGTTCAAAAACTTTAAGTGGTACCAAGAAGTAATTTCCATTGCCCTTCACATGTGAAATACTTACAAATGAACTAGACAACATCATGTTATGAACCTTGCACTTTAAAATGATAAGAAACCAATAATTACATTCCTCTTCGAGGGGGGAACCTCCTTTTACAATGAATACAATGTACACGACAATATTTGATGATCCTAAGGATAAGTCTGCTTGATATATATATATATCTATATATATATATATATATATATATATATAGAGAGAGAGAGAGAGAGAGAGAGAGAGAGAGAGAGAGAGAGAGAGAGAGAGAGAGAGAGAGAGAGAGATAGAAATGGGGGATGAAAGGTTCTAGATGACATATTAATGTTAATTTGGTAGCTTAATGACAAATGCCCACCATGGGACGAGATTCCTCTTTTTGAGAGGACTATTTTTGACTATTGAAGTGCTCCATTTGGATAAGGGAAAGTGTATTTTTGAATTAAGCCCCACATGTGCATATTTGCTCAGGTCGACTCAAAAGATAAATTAGACACCCATGGATGGATATAAATACAAGTTAAGTCACCCTAATTTGGACATCATCATGAATAATTATTCTATTATTATTTCTTTGGTTTTGGCTCGCAGAGGTCTGAGATGGTTTGAGGAAGTTTGCTCGCATAGGTTTGAGATTTTGAAGCTCACACGTGTGCAAGGGTTTTGGTTTTCATCCATAGGCATGATAGAGGAAGTTTTTGGTCACAACTGCAGGCATGCAGGCTCATGCATGCGGTTGAATGGTTTCAACCACATGCACATCACTCTGTGTGTGTGGTTGGAACCTAGGTTTGGTTTTATCAATTGAATGCAAATTTTTCTTGTTGATTGCAAGGTTCAATAGTTGACTGCAGACAATGACAGCTGATCGCATGCTTTTGAATCAAGATTTTGATTATTGGCATTTTTAAGTTCAGCTCATGATGTTATTTAGTTGATTTTGTTGGATAGGATTATGGTTGAAGATATGGATCATTGTACTCTCTTTTGTTGAATCATTCTACGACAATCTAATAAGAAGAAGAACCTGTATTGGATTTTACCTTGGTCTCTGACTAATCCTAGTGTCTTTATGTGTGGACGATTTCTTTTATTGTTCCTTTATGTTTTGCTGCATTGATGATGTTGTTGTTCTTTCTATATAATTGCATATGCTGCTGACTAATGTTGTAAATATGAATCATGTTATGATGCTATGGGGTGAATTCTATATGCAAATGATGAAATGCGATTATCAAATAAAAGTTCAAGATAGAACTAAGAAAAATTAACATGGTTTTAGAGCTAGGCTGAAGAAAAGTAATTAATATCACCCCTAAGAAGACATAATTTATGGAAGCAAGTGAAGATGGTAGAGACCTAAAATAATACTAGGGTTTGAATGAAACCCTAGGCAATTTGGTTATTAGGGTTTGATGGATATTATGAGGATAGGGTTTGGAAGAAACTGTGGATTATGATAAGGATTTGAGATATGCATTCTGGAAACCCTAGCATGATCAACATGAAGATATTCTAGCACTTGTGACAGGTTTGATGCAACCTTAGATTTATCTAGGCTTGATTATTGTTGAAATTGATGAATAAATTGAAGGCATCAATGTTATATGGTCAATGGAAAATCATGACTCTTGAAGGTTGGTTCAAGAGGGAGAGATCACCTCTCATTAAGATAAGTACCTTTTAGATTTATGTTACCTCTTTGTGATTTTATTCCTATTTGAGTTTATTGCTTTGATTATTACTTATACTTCTTGCATGTATATTTGAGTATTTGGATACTTCTAACCTCCTAATAAGTTGTGATAAGTGGATCCTTCTTGAGGATCATGGATATTGTAGGAAGAGAAGAGCTAGCACTGGAAAAGGAAAAGAGACACCTGATGAAAATTTGACAAAGTGTCGTAGCTGCCTATGTCAAATAAGAAGATGCACATGTATTTGAATACTACAAGGTATGTATGGTGCTTTATTTCAATGTTATGTTGGATGACAAGGTAAGCTCTAAGGTATGATGAGAATATCACCTTCACAAATGGCTCATGCATGCATATGAAAGTAAGTTTGATTCATGGTACTTATGATTAGATGGTGCATTTGGTAATGAGTCATGGTGAAACTACTTAGAAACATTGATTTTTGATATATTGGTATAGACTCTAACTATTAATGAAAATTTGATGTCATGTTCATATGTGATGATGAAGTAGCTGATGCTGACATGTTATGACCATGATGAATATATGTGTTAGAACCCAATATAGTTGGATTTCATGATCTAACAGTTTTGCTGATGCATGAAAGTATTATGATAGACAAGTTGATGTTTTGAATGATGATGAATGAAGCGACTTCCCATTCAGAGGGAGAAGATCTTCATAAGATCCCTACACATATTATAATTTGAAATAAATGTATAGAATATTCCTTATTGTTGAAGCTTTCTGACATAAATAAACAAATATTTGATGTTGTTAGTTTGCAACTAGTTCTGGTCTAAGAAGGGAGGGTTTCCATTAGTCTAAGCCCCAAACACACAAGAAGGTCTATGGGTGTGGTTGTGCTTGTAGGTCACAAAATATGAAGCCTCAAGCATGAAATTAGAAGTGCACCTGGAATATGACAGTCCTATAGACATTGAACATACAATAGAATGTCCTATAAGCAGGGTAGTTTGAATGTTTGACTTACTATAGAGAATGTAAACGTATTGACTAAACTTATGTTTGCAGGGGACGAAAATATGCATATTGCTATATTTTTTAGATTTGACCATTGAAGCTAGTATATGACAATATTTGATAACAATTGCAAGGGCTTGACAAGATTTGGCTTGTTGGCTTGACTTAGTGAGCATATTGGCTTGGATGATTGATGATGCTTTAGAACTTTGACATGATGCTTAATGGTTCATAAATATGTTTTGGCTTATGGATCGTTTTAATTCACAGTGATAAAAAATTAAGGTTTTGACTTGATAACTGATGATTTTCCTTGATGACAGTGCTATGTGGGCATAGTGACTTCTAGTGATTAATGTTGGCATTGATTCTGTATTGACTTAATTGGATTGGGCACATTAGTTGTAATATAAATAGTTGTGATTTAGTATGTAGTTATCTCATAATGAATGGATGAAACTTATACTTATCCTTGGTATATGCACTTGAATCTAGTGACATAAATGATTTATATTATGATCATGCAGATGGATTGATGAAATTTGGCTTGATATTTCTTGGTACATAATAGTTGTTGACATGAAAATAGTATTTGGATGTGAGCTCTACCTGACACTTGGCCTGAAGAGTGTGTCAAAGTGACATTGACAAAAACTTTTATGACTTTGATATTAGCTTTGATTTGGCATCTATAAGCTTACTTAGTTAATTTGATTGCACAATGTTGATATGTGTGAGGCCGAGCATATTGGTTCGATCAGTATAGTGTTTGCAGATAACATTGTATGGATTGAAGACAAATTTCAGAGCTTCGTATGTCCGCATTGACAGTTACCTGGTGAAGCCAAGAAGATGTGCCAATATAATCCTCTACTTTAAAAGTAGTCCAAGGTATGACTTTGATTTTGGTTTTATATATTGATGGTCTATTCTTGATAGGTAATGAGCTTCTGATGATCAAACTAAGAGGGAGTTGACCTATGAAGTTCGAAATTATGAATCATGGCATGATGAATTACTTTCTGGAGTTTGAAAAGAAAATCTATATCATGAAGATATTGAAGAGGTTTTTGGAAAATGGAAATGCAAATCCTTGGACACTTCGATGGAATGGAATTTCAAGAAATTATGTAGAGATATTGTTGAACCTGACTTGGTAACCAATAGTTGATATAAGCATTGATGATCTGTGTGAACACCTTTCCTTATATATATATATATATATATATGCATAGAATCTAAGTTAATTCATGATTGAGCTGCTTCATACATATGAGTTTCCACCATCACCCTTTGAGATATTTGCATGGGACGATTGATTTTTGGTTTGAGATATTCTTCTGATATGTGACTGCATGGATGTACTGAGGTTGTTTGGGATTGTTGTTGATAAGATGAGTACATATGGGTGCTGCCTTAGTATGAGATCTTCCATGATATTTTTGGATGAGAAGTCCATAGTTTTAAGCACGATTGAGTTTGAGTACGATTTTTTCTGGCATGGCTAGCTATGAGGCAAGTTGAAGAAGCTCTTTGATGAGTTGTTTAAACAGGTTCTTGATGTGACAATGATACATTACGATAATAATGAGTGGGATCCAATTTGTAGAGAATCTCATATATATCTAGTATTGAGATATACTCAATCGGTGTTGCTGTACGAGATAATATTATGCTTGTGGTTGCCACACCCATGAGAGGGAGGATGAATAAGGTATCCTTTTTGTGATATAAATTTGTTCTAATACAATATTTGATTTGATGTCTTGTATGAACATGAGGTTGTTGCTATTGAGACATGAAAATTTAACTCTTTAGTGAGTTTTTCAAGCCGATATCAGCTATGAGCATGATGCTATGCTTTTTATTTATAGAGAACAATAGTGATCGAGAAAACTGAGCCAACTCTTCCCCCCAATTTGATCTCCCAAGGTGAGGAATTGAGATAGAGGGATCTTGGGGTTGAGGGATCTCTAGATAATAGGGTCATAGATGTTGCTCCTTTATCTGTCGTCCATAGGGTTGGAGATGTTAGCTCCCCTATCTTGGTATGTGCTAAGTATACCCCAGTTGGCATTATACCCACAAGTTGGGCTTGTTGGGAATATCGCTCCCCGTCTGGCCAACAGGTTGAGAGAGTGCTTGGTGCTGTACAACCCAAGATCATTATGATGCAGGTGTTTTACCACATGAGTATTGAGTGTCATTGTTGGGAAGATCAACATGCAATAGGATGGTTGTGATCCTTACCTCATTTATAAATTGGTATCTTTCCCATTTATTGCATTATGGGATGGTTGTGATCCTTTCTTGGTAAACGGTATCTCACCTATTGCTTGACATGGGGTGAGAGTGTCCCATAGGACCTTCCTCATTTTCATTGGTTTCCAGGTTGAGATGTGCTCCCCATTGTGGTTCCGGGTAGAGATGTGCTCCCTTATGATAAGCTCTTTGATGTTTCCCAGATGGTAGCATTAGGCTCCCTGTTGGTAGTGATTCCGGGTTGAGATGTGCTCCCTGATATTGTTTCGAATTGAGATGTTCTCTCCGACGTGATAGAGGGTGGTAGTTTGTGATCCCCTTCGATGTCAAATTATTCTTCTTTTAAATTCAAGAATGTTAAACGTATAAGCAGAGACAATCAAGAGATAAGTTGGGATAAGTAGAGATGAGCAAAGATTAGTAGTGTCAACATTTGATTACAAGATACTTGAGAGAGGATATGATTTGATGAGAATATTATTCCAATGATTACATGATGTGGTTGGAATTTCTCCCTAGCTGAGAGGGAGTGTTAATTTGGCAGCTCAATGACAAACTTCAACCATGGGGTAAGATTTCACTTTTTGAGAGAACCAATTTTGACTATTGAAGTGCTCAATTTGGACAAAGGAAAGCGTATTTTTAAATTAAGCCCAACATGTGCATATTTGATCAGGTCGACCCAAAAGATAATTTGGACACCCATGGATCGCTATAAACATAAGTCAAGCGACCCTCATTTGGACATCATCATGAATAAGTTTTCTATTCTTCTTTATTTGGTTTAGCTCACACAATTCTGAGATGGTTCAAGGAACACTGCTCGAATAGGTATGAGATCGTAGAGTCTAAAGCTTACACATGTGCCAGGGTTTTGGTTTCCGACTCCAGGTGTGACACATGTAGTTTTCAGTCACAACCACAAGCACGCATGCTCATGCATGCGGTTGAAGGGTTTCAACCATATGCATATCACTCTCTGTGTGTGGTTGGGACCTAGGTTATAGATTTAGCTCGTTGACCGCAGGTTTCTAGAGTTGACCACAAACAATGAAATTTGATCCTATGCTTCTGAATCAAGGTTTTGATTATTGGAATTGTTTTTTTTTTTATTACAGTGGAATCGGCAACAGGGGCAGCCTTGCCACTCGTGTTACATTGGGTCGATTCTGACTGCTACCTCTATAACCACTAGGAGCTACGCCCACCCCTCTATACATCTCTAGGGTAAGTTCGGGGGATTTGAACTCATGACCTTCAGTACGGAGCTTGCCTTTCTAACGAACTTCACCGCATTGGGATTACTAACTCGCCTACTGCTGTGGGGTTTTGATTATTGGAATTGTTATGTTCATATCATGATCTAAGTTAGTTGACTTTTCTGGATAGGATTATGGTTGAAGATATCGATCATTATACTCGCTTGATCATTATACTCTCTTTTGCTGAATCATTCAATGGCATTATAATAAGAAGGATAATTTGAAAGGTTTTTCCCCATAGTGGGTTTTTCCCTGGTCTCCGATCAATCTTAGTGTCTTTATATGTGAATGCTTTTATTCTATTGTTCCTTTATGTTCTACTGCATTGATGATGATGTCATTCTATATATATAGTTGCATCTGTTGCATTGATGATGATGTCATTCTATATATATAATTGCATCCGCTGCAGAATAATGTTGTAAATATGAATAACGTTATTCAAATTCAAGCTTTTTTGATCCATATCTTGATATTTAAGGTATTTTCAGAAGAAATCACATTGAAGATTTTGGTTGGAACCAACAAGTGTGGTTCATCTTCAGGATAAGATGAACCACACTTGTTGGTTTGAAATGCATCGACCAAAATCTTCAATGTGATTTCTTCTAAAAATCTTTTAAATATCATGAATAATGTTATGATGCCATGAGCTGAATTCTATATGTAAATGATGAAATGCAATTATCAAAGAAAAGAACAATATAACCCTAAGAAAAATAACAATTAATATAAAAACCAAACTAATAACGAATGCTTATCAGGGCCTAAGGGCCATAACATATTCCCCCCTCTTTTGAAAGAGCTTTACCCTCAAATCTTGTAGTCGAGAGTGTTTCTTCATGAATTTTTCATTTTCCCAAGTAGATTCTTCTAGAGGAATTCTCTTCCACCTGATTAGGTACTTCATAATGGTTTTATTTTGAAGAGAGAGTGAACATTGATCCATGACTTTTTTTTAGTTCAAGAATCAACTTTCTTTCTTCATATAATTTTGGAAGTCATGCTTGCATTAATATAGTTTGCCCCATAATCTTTTTTAGGCTAGATATTTGAAAAACCTTATGAATGTGAGAATAATGAAAATCTAATTCATACACTACTTGTCCGTCCCATAATTTTGGATCTAATTTCTCACTCTTATTTTTCTTGAGTATAAGTTTCTTATAAGGTTGTAGTCTCAAAAATACCTAATCACTCTCCTTAAATTTTCTTTCACTTCGATGTTGATATGCTTGTTGCTTCATCCTGTTTTCGCCATTTGAAGGTTTTCGTTTAGAATTGTTAAAGTTTCTTTACTATTCTCCATATGTGACTCTATTGCTTGTACTTAGGAATCATTTGGTAAAAAATATGAGATACTTGGAGCTAGATATCCATAAAGAGCCTTAAATGGGGGTCATTTCATTAGATGTATGATACATAGTATTATAACACCATTATACTAAAGGAAGCCACATCATCCATTGAGATTGCTTATCTAAAAAATAAAATTATAGATAACCCTCTAAATGTTTATTTACTCATTTAGTTTGACCATCTATTTGTGGAAGATATGCTGAACCTATTACTAGTGTTGTTCTACATACATTTCATAATTTTTTCAAAAAATACCTATGAAATTTTGATCTTGGTCACTTAACATTACCTTAGGAAGACCATGCAGTCTATGGTTTTCCCTCATAAACACTTCTACTACTTAGCTTGCTATGTATGCACTTTTAATTCCACAAAAATGTGCATATTTTGTGAGTCTATTAATGATGACAAAAATGGAATTAGGGGGAGTGATTCAAGGTATTAAGTCATTTTGATGTTCATGATCTCTAGACGGAGGTAGACCTTTGGGATTTTATTGGAAGAAACTATAGTGCTTTCTTAGGTGAATTTAAAATCCTTTGAGTACTTAAATTCCATAGAATATAGTCTACCCTTTTTTAGGAGCTTTACCATTCTATGAGAGTTGATTACTTAACAAGGTCCAAGTTTTAACCCTTTGAGCTCATACTGGATTCCTTCCAATTCAAATCTCACGAAATTCATTATAATTTGTCGAAATTATACCATATTCTCAACCATTGACGATCTAGGTGGATATCGATGGTCACCCACTTATTCCACTAGTTGAAAGCACGATTCTCCATCTTAACAATTTTTCTACATTTTTTCGGGTCCTGAATTTTTGGGGCAATTTTGAGGCCCAAAAGAATGATTTATTTATTTATTATTATTATTCCTCGTCAAGTTCCAACCATATTGTTTGAACTGGGAGCTTGTCATCTATAACCTTCTTTAATCATGAAACATGGAAAACTGGGGGAACTCGGGAAGATGCAGGAAGCTCCAATTTGTATGCCATAGTACCAATCTTTTGTAGCACCTTGTAAGGACCATAGTACTTTGGTGATCCTTCTTAGCTTTCTTTAGGGACATTTGTTTGTATGGTTGTATTCGTAAAATTACCCAGTCGCCTATATCAAAACTTCTTTTATTGCGATGTTGATCTGCCTATCATTTCATTCGATTCTACGCAAAAGTGAGGTTATCCTTTAAAATTTGGAGAACTTGTTGTTGATGCTTGATGTGATATTTCACTGCTTGAACCTTTTTCTTCTTGATATGTCCTTCTATCTTGAGAGTTTGAGGAGTGGTAATTCCTGCCAATGCATTACAAGATATGGTCAGATTCATTTCTTCTTTCTCTGGGGTTAGTTCCTAGTGAGTATCATTTTCTTTTGACGTTTCTTGATCCTTTTCTTCCTGATATTTCATTGCTTGAACCTTCTTCTTCTTGATATGTCCTTCTATCTTGAGAGTTTGAGGAGTGGTAATTCCTGCCAATGCAGTACAAGATATGGTCGTATTCATTTCTTCTTTCTCTAGGGTTGGTTCCCAGTGTATATCCTATTCTTTTGACATTTCTTGAGCCTTTACTTCCTCCTCTTCACAATTTATGTAAAATAATTTCTTCTCAGTACATTTATGACCTTTAATGTATTTGCTATCACAATTGTAACAAAGCCCTTTTGCTCTTTTTTCTTCCAATTGTTGTGGTGTCAACCTTGTAGGTTGTGGAAGGCTAAGAGAAACAACACTTCCATCTTTATAGTTATGAGTGGTAGAGTTACTTGTTTCCATAATTTTTCTTTCCACTTTTCTTGCCAACACATATGCCTTCTCTAATGATTTAGGTTCCCAAAGGCGAACCTCATGCTGGATGTTATCTTTTAAAGTCTCTATGAAGAAATCAATCCTCTGCTTCTCTGGAATATCATTTACCCTTATATTCAATTTTTGGAATTCCTTAATGTGCTCTATCATTGAACCCTTTGGTTTGAGATTTATCAATTCGATAAAGAAGGTGTTGGTCTTTGTCTCCTCATAATGTGCTCTCATTTCCTTTGTGATAATTGACCAGGTGAAAAGTGCTTTACGAGAACAAAGCCCTCTATACCATAAAAACTGATTTGGTTCTAAATATAAATATGTAATACATACATCTTGTAACAGTTGCACATCATGTAGATCAAAATATTGCTCCATCTGTAGTATCCATGTTACAGATCCTTGCCATCAAACTTCCTCATATCTCTTTTTCTTTCTTTTGGGAGCTCGATCTTGAAACGATTGTAACTCTATAGTTTCAAATCTCTAAATTCTGAAATTTCGACCTATGGTATCCCTTTGCGTCTTCTTGCCAATGCCACCAGTCTGATCGAAATTGGATTCCCCAAGAAATAGTTATGCCCAATATCCCAAGATGACTTGATTATATAATATTTCAGTAGAACGAACTTGTACGAAGTTCCACGTGTCACTGTTTCGACCTTAGGACCTCAAACTGATATGAAGAAAACTAAATTCCGTCTTATTTTTGTAACTTCTTACGAAATTTCAATATGATGCTCAGAGAGAAAGTTATGATGCTTTTTCCAAGGTCACCTGTTTGAGATGTAATTTAGGAGACTGTAGAAACCCTAACTTCCTTGGATCATATCTCTGAAGATATAATGAGACAAGGTATGAAATTTGGAAATGAGCTTAAGGAATATTTCAGCTCAAACAAGGTTTTAGTTTTAGAGTTTGAACATTCACATAACAAAAGTTATAGCGACAATGCCACGATGATTTGTTTGAGATAGAATTCTGGAGCTTGCAAAAACCCTAACTTCCTCAGATCATATCTCCAAAAATATAGTGTTAAAATATTTGAAATTCAGACCCTAAGTTCAGAATGATTTCGACTCAAATGGGTTTTTTTTTTAGCTTCTGAAACTTTGTAGCTAAAAATTTATAGTGAAAATTCTATGATGACTTGTTTGGAGCAGCGAAACCCTAGAATCCAAAGATCTGATACCAAATGTTATGAAACTAGATCACAAAAAAGATAGAAAAGATAGATCAATGACTTAGAAATAAGCCTCTTCGAGGGGGAAACATCCTTTACATTACACAAATGAACAATTCTTGGCTGATACAAATGAAAATGCCTCCTTTCTATATATAGGAGTCTAAGGGGTCATAATATAATCAGAGCCGACATAACAATAATAATGTAAGGGCACAACAACAAAAATAGTGGGCTTCTATGGGGAACAATAATAACAATATGGGGGCTACATGGGCACACCAATATAATAAAGGGTTTGCACTAATAATAGTAAGGGGTTACACTAGTAGTATAGGGATCTAACATATGGAAAATACCTTAGTTCGAGATAAGTTATTGAAAACCAAAGTCATCTCTATTTCTCCTTTTCCCTTGCATAACCTTCAAAGGTTCTTGCAAACCCATCAATATACCTTGGGTGAGACATGACCTATTTGCTGGTGTTGAAAATTATGGTGTTAGAGGGGGTTTTTTTGGCTCAACTTTGAACCCTAGGTCACCCCTGCACGCCAACAAAAATTAATCCCCAACCTCCATAGGATTTTTCCAACCATGATTTCATGACGTCCTCTCACCACTTGTAGGCATAACAATGATGGTTTCACACAAGTTATTTCACGACAAAGAAGAGGAAAAATTCTCCCAATTTGGATGGAGCAGTCATAGAATGAATTCATCAACAATGATGCATAATGATTTGCACCCAAGATTTTGCACAAGACAAGTGTGTTCTTCCCAATAAGCATGGGGAAAAATCCAAGGGACAACACAAGTTTTTAGACTAATGGGAAATATTTTACAAAAAACATGGGCAAAAAAAGTTGTACTTCAAAATGACAATTGTCAAGTAAAATCACCATTCACCCCTTTTCCTCTTCCCACAATGAGCCCTCAGGGATAGCTCACTTGGAAAAGAATGTAAACGTGTTATATAAAATAGTAAGAAGTCCTTAATTTGATCTCCCAATTAATCTATTTCGAAGTCAGGGGAAGGTGCAGTGCACATAGTGGTTATAATGGTAGTAGGAATAATCAATCCTATGCCCCATGAATACAATATCACCCTAGTTGTTGATTCCACTGGTCACAAAAACAAAACATATAAGCACACAATGAAAACATAATACCCACACACCATAATCATAGCCCATCAAAGGGACTTGTGTGAATTCACTAGTTAGGTCCTGGCTTTTTGCTCCACTCTGGGAGTACTTACAATCCATTTACATTATTTCCAAATTGCACAATATGGGTATAACTTTCCAAAAAAAGTATATGTATATATATATATATATATATAGATAGATAGTGCTATTTTACAAATTGAATAATATATTTAAACTTTTAAGAAAGATAAATAAACGAGAACATTTAAAAAACAATTTACTAGTGAACACATCCCTACATTATTCAATAATTATTACATTATGAAAGCAACAATATACAATAACAACCTTTATAAATGTTATAAATGAGGATATACATCTAACATCAACATTTATATATGATGCTACATGTATCAAACTTTGAAATAAAACATGAACTAAGATCTGAAAGCCTGATAGTCATCATCCTTATCTTCATCTTCATCAACGGAAATAGAAAAGGATGCAAGTTCATCGTGGAGGGGAAGAAGTATTACACTTACATTTCTAGGTTCCTCAAGATTTGGTGTAACAAGAGAAATTTCCTATTCAAGGGATACTGGATCCATATCCCAATATCTCTCTCTCTCTCTCTCTCTCTCTCTCTCTCTCTCTCTATATATATATATATATATATATATATATATATCTAGCTAATCTCTAAAAAGTCCACCGTTATATTATGGACCCCTAGTAAATGCAAAGTGAAGGTTGGAATGCACGTAGATAAGATCCCCAACCTTCTATTTGAGGCATGTAAAAATTAAATTAATCTTTAATTGGCCTTGAATTATAGTTTGGATGGGTTAAAGACACCATGTGGATCGACGTGGTCAAATCACAGGAAAAAGCACACAACAAAAATAAAAAATTGCACCTTAGCTTGAAATAGTATAGAAATGTGACATGGTTTTTCAATAAGCCTTTCCAAATTGTGATATGATTTTCCATATGTTTCTAGTACATATCAAACACATTTATGCATTTCAATGTGTTTTAGAGCTTGGTATAGAGCCAAATCTACATTTCCTCCAACTTAACATTATTTACACACACAATTATTTAACTCATCCTTCATGGCTGAAAAACCATCGCATAAACCACATCATTTAAATGACACACAATTTGATATATCATATTTTAGTGGTCAAAACTAGGGTATTGCACATAGGTGCAAAAATAATTAGCGAAATCAACAACTTTTTCCACTACAATGCCTCCCTCAACGCTGATAACATGGAAAACTTATTGTTGTTGCTCATCAAACACATTTCTAGTCTCCCTCATTATGTACAAAATCAACAAAATAAGCTTTTAGGTAGTATTTATTCCCACTCAAGGATTAACCCATTATTTGCATTTAGAAAGGGATGTGAAGCCTCTGCACCCAGACAAGCATTGTAGCAGAAAAAGTATATATTGGCACTCTTTGGAAACCTCTTCACAATCACCTTAAGGTCTTCATCAAAACTCCTTTAGTAACTCTAGGATTAATATACATTGTGAGGGGTCACTTGAAGCAACAACACACTCAAGAAACATAAATAAATATCTGTATTTGTGCATTCTGGATCAAGAATAAGTCAATGTGCTTCCTATTAGAACTATTAGAACCAAATCAGAACTAGTTGAACCAACTATTCTGATTGGTTTTAGGCCCTAACTGTTCCGACCAATGGCATAAAACAAAAAAAGGCCAGTTCAATAACTAACCAACATTTCTTCACCTAACCGACCAATTTAGTATAATGCAACTATGGACCCTTGGAATGCACTTAAAAAAAATTTAAAATGAGTGGGACAACCCAATATTCAACCCTAAGGCCCTACTAATGTAGAAGTGACATTCTCATTTTTCTTTCATTTTTACTTAAAATTTTAACATTTTTAGGATATTTGAGATTGGTTCCAACCTCATTTAATTTCATATGGATAAAGTATAATTTTATATCCCACTCAAAATATAACAAACTTGATAGTTTTTAGGATTTCGGGATTGGGAGAATTTCACATTTCCATTGGATTCTATATGGTATGAGGGTATAAAACTAGCATTTAATAAACAACACCAAGCCCTCTATGTACCTCAATGATGGTAGCATTAAATTTTGAACTCCTCTATCATGACTCATGACCCTAGTAGAAATTGACCCATCATTAAAACAAATCTTGATTTGACATATTAAGTTTTTTCTATCTTATTTTCATGCTTAGAGGGCGATATTGATGATGAAGATCCCAATATAGGCAATGATTTTGATGATATGTATGTATTTGTTGTAGCGTTATTTTTTTCACTCTAGAGGCCATCTAGAGCCTCTATGTTGTATGTTCTAGTCCAGTTCCTAGTTTTGGGGTCTGACCGATTCGATGACTAGTCTAGTTCTGATAACATTGCTTCCTATAGCTTGAAACGTTTTCCATCAGTAAAGATTGGAAATGAATCACAATCAATATAAGAATATTTCATAGCCTAAACGAGATCTAGAGGTCCAAGTTCCTACTGTTGAGGTCATTCAATTGCAAATGCTAATATCTACAATGGCACATTTTGGGTGCAACTACAAGCCATTCCTTGCCAAGTTCCAATAATAATTTAGGATTAAATGAATGGTAATATTAAAAAACATGATAGTATTAAGACTAATCTCTTTAAGGTCAAAGAGGCCCAAGTTCTCCTTAGAAGGGCTAATCGGCTATGACATTGGTGTCTATGATGTATTCTAGTGGAATAACTTTGTAGAACTTGACACGATAAGGCTCATTAGAATTTCCAAAATAGACCAAGCCTGATTTATTATCCTAGAGTGCATAGTAGGATTGACCTCTAATAAACTACATAGACATGTTCATCTTTGACTAGATGTGGAAGAAAATGTCAAACACAAATCTTTGAATTTGGTGTAAAGATTTCTAGGCCATATCTGACAACTATAGAAATACATAGAATAAAAATATTCATATTTAGATCTCTATGCTTCACAATCAAATGACTTTTGAAAAATGAGTCAAAATGAAGACAAAAAATTATTACTAAATCTAAAAGGAATCAAATTACGCAAGTATCTATTTCGATTGAGAAATCATGTTCCATATGTATATTTCATTTTAAAGATAAATGGACTAACAATATAAATATATATTTTAGATGAATATTATCATTAATCTGGGTAAAGTGCATTATAGGGAGTGAATCAATAAGAAATGAAAAATTTAGTAAACTTGCTCCCAATTTAAAAAGAGTTACATAGTTGTGTCTCTCATGAAGATGATATAAAAATGTAAATAAAAATTATTCACTAGGATATATTTTAATTATGATATGGTGCCAACCCTGCACTTTCCTCTCTTCCTATAGAATCCCTCTAAAAGGAGAAATAATTCCATTGACATGAAAATATGATGAAAGTTACATCTATTATCAATCATCGAAGTTTTTGTTAAAAATTGTCACAACATGCATCATTTGCATGTGTAACGTACTGTATAGAGTGGAAATATTTGCTAAAACATTTACAAAATATATGTTAATCCTTAACATATACACACAAGGGTCCAGTTGACAAGTGCTTAATCATAGGTTCCCGAGAAACTTTTTCCCAACCATTCACAATTGCCGAATTGTTTTGAGTCACTAAGATCTCTTATTGTAATTTCACCTAATCAGAAAAACATCAATTTGGATAAAATGATACTTGCAATAAGAGAACCTAGATTATGCATGGCTTAAAGGACAATTGGTAGATATTAAATAGAGTTAAAAAATAAAATATAAAGATGAATTTTAGATCAAATGACCTAACCAAATAAAAAAGAGCATGTCGAAAATTGTACCCACCATTTATAGCACACAATATTAATTAAAAAGAAGAAATATGGACCTTGGAGAGGTCATAGGTATAAAATTTATCTCCTTATGCATCTGTTTATGTATGTCTATGTATAAAAGAATTAATAGAGTAAGTTGGAACCACTACATTACATATGCTCAACTAGATAGATAGGTACTCACCTATTAATTGAAAGCTAATAGCTAAACAATCATTAAGAATTGGAACCAAAACACATGTTGTGTACTAAAACTGCCAACATGAAGGGTTTCCTTCAATATGTTCATCGCCTCTATTCATATTGAGACCTGTATGGGTAGTGCCCGACCTCTAAAGTTTCTTAACAGCACACAAAGTTAAACTAATGAACCTAGGTAGACTAATGAGCTTTTATGGTTGAACTACCTCCCCTAGCCATTTTGGGCTACTTTATTACTTTTTTTGAGAGGGTGATTTAGAGAGTCCCTTGGATAACTAGGACAAACATTAGAAAAATGTTAATGTGTAGAGCATAACTATTGGAAATTTTTAATGGCTAGGGTGAAACTACCGAGTCACGATGAAAACATGCAATGATGAAAGAACACATCAAATCTTGGTGAGGCTCAAGAGGCCCACACCTGGAAACAAAATAGAATATGAATAAAATCCCACGAAGAAAAAGAACTTCACTAGATTGTGGAGATTTATTCATATCGCCAAAAGCCTTTTGTAATTTTGCAAAAATCCCCTTTGTTGACAGAGTCAAAATTAAATAATTCATAAATATAACTACTCAACAACTTGCATGCAACCCTTAATTAATGGTGCAATATTGATTAACATTATATTAAAAAAATATTCATTTTCATTCTTTCATGGGAGGTGCATTTTCCAGTGAGGGGAATTCCTTGGAAGTTGAGCCCTCATGTGCCATATTAACATGAATGACTAATAAACATGGATTTACATTTCCTCCCTAAGTTTTGCCAGTTTAAAATGCGAATTCAATCTTATTTATATTGTAGTGTTGTTTCATTTAGCATATGAAGGAA
The DNA here is from genome assembly GCA_031772625.1 of Pinus tabuliformis. NCBI lineage: Eukaryota > Viridiplantae > Streptophyta > Pinopsida > Pinales > Pinaceae > Pinus > Pinus tabuliformis. The sequence continues at coordinate 1,639,239,570 of CM062820.1, forward strand.
ATCCACTGTTTATATTGTTGTGTTGTTGAATTATGCATATGAAAGAGGAAATTAACTTCTATCTAGCATAATAATAAAAGAGAAAACAAGATGTTGCATATACCGAAGATTAGCCTTTTCCCGATCCGACTAGCAGGATGATTTAGAGAATATGGTTCTCTAGTTAGCTTTTTAGGTTGCATAAGAGCTATGGTCACAATGCCCCCAAAGAGTATCCATATGGTTGCAGAAGTAATGAGGGCTAGATAAAATGGACAAAGATTTCTCTCTAGTGGAAAATACACATGCATATCACACACATTACTTAACTGAGAATTTTTTAGTGAAGTGAAAGCTACCAAGTATATACCCTTGGCTGTGGCACATGGAACAAGCCTCAAAACCTCTTTTATAGAACCACTATTACTGAATATAACAAGCACATCATTAGGACCAACTATGCCAATGTCCCCATGGAGGGAAGTACAGTCGTTTTTAGGCACTAATTGTTCCGACCAATGGCACAAAACAAAAAAATACTAATTCAGTAATGAACCAAACTTTCTTCACCTAACTGATTGATTCTGTACAATGCATCTAAGGACCCTTAGAATGCAATGAAAAAAAAACTACTAATTTATGAGTGGGACAACCTAGTATTGAACCCTAGGGCCCTACTAATGTAGAAGTGACATTCTCCTTTATCTTTCATTTTTACATAAATTTTTAACCTTACCATCAATTGTTTCAAGATATTTTAGATTGGTTCCAAACTCATTTAATTTCATACAGAGACATTATAATTTTAGATCCCACTCAAAATATAGCAAACTTAACAATTTTTAAGGTTTCAATATTGGGGGGATTGCGCATTTACATTGGATTTTATAAGGTATGAGGGTATAGAACTAACATTTAATCAAGAGCACCAAGCCCTCTCTGTACCTCGATGTTGGTAGCATTGAATGTTGAACTCCTCTATCATGATTCATGACCCTAGTAAAAATGTACTCATCACTCAAACAAAATTTTGATTTGACATGTTAAGTTTTTTCTATCTTGTTTTCATACTTAGAGGGTGATATTAATGATGATGATCCCAATATAGGAAATTATTTTGATGATATGTATGTATTTTTTGTAGCATGATTTTTTTGGACTATAGAGGCCATCTAGAGCATCCATGTTGATGCATTTTTGTTGAAAAATGCAACAAGAAATTCTTAATTTGATTTTGCCTTGATTAAATTGAGAAAATTCAAATTTCCACATCAGCAGACAACTTGGATGCAGTTAAATTGTGTGACATGGCTACACACATAGTTTACTCAACAAATTCAAGTTGGAGGAGTTAGAGTTCAGTTAAGCATGTGTAATTGCTAATTTGTAGCAATCAAGGTCAGTTATCTCAATTTTTTTTTTCCAGTTAAACTAGTTCCAATTGTTGGAGGAACTAGTGGAAGGTCAGTTGTGCAGTGGGACTTCAACCAAAATCAGTGATCATCGATTTAACTGATCAATCAACCTAAAATAGCTAGTGCATGCAGAGAATTCAAGTTCCCTAACTATGGTGTAGATTCCAACGTAGTGTAACATTAGTTGTAGACTAGTCTTGAGTGTACAGGTGTTGCATGCAGTCAGATGATCAACCTTGGGAATTGCGCAATCCATTTTGGAGAAATTCCTAAATAATAGGGGCCTAATTTCTCAAGGAATTAAGCAAGGAAATAACGGTTCAAGCAAAGTTATAAATTGACTAATTCTGGGTTAGAGCTTCTCACTAAGCAAAGAGATAGTTTAATTCACTTGTAGGTTATGCTCAGTTGAGCAAATAAATTGTAATACATCTCTATTCATTAGATTAATGTAAGCAAACAACGGGTTTTTAACATATTTCTTTCCCTTGGAAAAATATTGTGTGCATGTGTGTTATTTCTCATTGCATGTTTGTGATTAATGTTCTAAATTGTGAATTGAATTCTGCAGAGTAGTAGAGTAGGTTTGTGTCTTGTGATTTTGATCAAAACTTAATGAGCAATTACAAATCTACATCATAATTTATACATGGTATCAGAGCAGGATTCACATTAGAGCAAGAATTTCGAAGTTGTTTCTCAGGAGGTTCGAATTTGTAGTTCAGTGTAGTAGGATCTCTTTAGAACTGAGAAGATGACCTTCAACGAGATGAGGTTAGAGTATGCCTTGGAAGGCACCTCTAATTTCATCGCATGGAAGGATCACATGGAGGTGGTATTGGATGACAATGGATTGCTAGAATACATCAAGAGAGATGTTTCAAAAACAACAGAATCTGATGTCCATAACCTTGCTCAGTGGAAGAAAGATGTAGCCAAGGCGAGGATAATAATATTAGAGGGAGTACATGACCACATTGTCACCAATCTCCATGGGAAAGAAACTCCTTATGCAATGTGGTAGGCACTAATAGATCCGTTCCAAAATAGTAGTGGCCACAGGAATTTGGTGCTCAAGGATAAACTTTGAAATATCAAGAAGCAAAAGAATGAGACTATCCCCCAATATTTGAGTAGGTTCACACAAGTTCATGATGAGCTTGCAAGAGTTGGTGTTACTATTTCAAATTATGATTTAGTAAGCCTAGCCCTTCTAGGCCTTCCCAAAAGCTAGCGTAGCTACCAATATTTGATGAATGAGAGGGATAAATTACCGAATTGGGAATTCCTATGGTCTGATTTGGTATAGGAGGAAAAAAGGTGGAATACCAGAGATGGAATTTCATCCAAGGGCAAGGATGAAGAAAAATTTTCTTTGGTTGTAAGGGAAAAGAAGGGAAAAGGGAAGAAATCTCAAACCAAACCAAAATCTAGCCAAGGGGTCAGAAGAAAGATTTGTAAAAAATTAAATGCTTCCATTGTCATGAATTCTAGCACCATGCCACGAAGTGTCCACAAAAAAGGCAAGCAAGAAGACCTTAGGAGGAGTAGTAGGTGAAGCCTTGGCTTCACAGTTCGAGCTTGAATTTACCCTTATCACATGCATGGCCAACACAGTGATGGGGATCATGTGGTACTTGGAATCATCTGTATTGTTCAACATGATAGGGTGTAGAGAGTTTTTAAGTGATCTAGAGGAGAAATATTTGTAGATGCACATCGAGATACGGGATGACAAAATGTACAATGTGACTGAGATGGTACAATCACCTTTCAGAGGACTTTAGGCTTTCCTCTCAGATTCAAGGATGTCATGTTCATTCTAGGCCTAAAGAAAAATCTTCTCTGTTGTAGTTTTGGAAGACCATGGTTATGATGTGATATTTAGAAAAGGAAAAGCATTCCTGAGACACATAGCCACGAGACAGGTGAAATAGATCGAGGTTCATGTGGAGAACTCGTATAGCCTAAATGTGGAAGACTATGCTGCATTAAGCACTAAGGCAGAGAAAGTGCAGGGTCATAATATCGATGAAGTTTGGCACAAAAGACTTGGCCATTTGCATCATGATGCCTTGAAGATTATGCAACAAATGACCATTGACTTCCTAAAGGAGCACTTAAACAACATTGTGTATGAAAATGATTTACTTTGGGGAAGTACACAAAATCCACATTCCATGTTCAGGACTACAAAGCAAATGCAGTCTAAGAAAGGATCCACTCCGATGTTTGCGGACGTTTTTTGAGAGCCTCCACTTCCATACATAAATATTTTGTCATTTTTATTAATGACTTCTCATGGAAGTGTTAGATCTTCTTCATGCGGAAGAAAGATAAGTCATTCTCCAAGTTTGTAGAATTCAGGACATTGGTTGAGAAATAAACTGACAAGAAGGTGAAGGCTCTTAGGAATGATAATGGAGGAGAGTATATGTCGAATGGATTCAAAATTTTATGTGCGAAAGAAGGCATTTGGTGAGAGATGACAAAACCCCACAACCCACAATAGGATCGGGTGGCTGAGAAAGAACCATAGCATTGTTGGAGCAGCGAGGGAGATGTTGCATGACTAAGGCTTACCTTTGCACTTCTGGGATGAAGCATGCAACATAATAGTCTATTTGCTGAACTGAAGTGCTCATTGGATTCTGGGTGTTATCACTTAGAACTAAAAATTTGATGCATATAATTTTCTATCCTAGCCCGATGACAAAGGTCTGTGTTAGTTTAATTTAGTTTTAATTTTCTTCCCTTAGGATTTGGAGTTTTAAAGAGTTTTTAACTCAAGTCATTCTCAACTCCCATTGGTTCTCCTCTACCCATCATTGTTTTGTAGCCACCTCTGTGTCTTATGTAAGCCACCGTGTCTTTTAGTAATTTCGCAGCACAATTCCAATTCACCAGTTTCGCAGCGCAATCATGATTAAGCAGTTTCGCAGCGCAATCATGATTAAGCAGTTTCGCAGCGCATCATGATTAGGCAGTTTCGCAGCGCATCATTAAAATTTAAAACTAACAGCGCTGCGAAATCATGGATTCGTACTTCCGCAGCGAATCTTTCCCGAAATATCAAGTCCGTTAGGTGAGTCATCAGCCATGTCTTCTCATGTCAGTTCATATATCTCTCCTATCACGTTTTAACGCTCATTGCCACTATCACCACCACTAGATCTGTTGATACGCATGTATTATCATTCCCAAGAAATTTCACCGTGCATAAGCCTTAATGATGGCTGTATGTCTTGCATGAATGACAAATCTGCAAGATTATGTCTTGAAAGGTTTTAAGCGGAAAGATTCAAAATTCAAGCGAGGCTAATAATCAAGCGAGGCTGAACTCAAAAAGAAGCGGAATCACATTTCCAACCGGAGCTGGTAGTCTTTGTGTGCGAAGATTTGGAAGAATCCATGGAGAAAAAAGAGCACAGATCCAGTAAATCTCTACGGACTGAACCCGAGGGCCTGGATATAACGCTGAGGGATGAAGGGGTGAAGAAAGCGTTTAAAAACGCCGGGTGCTGGAACTTTTGCAAAAAATTAAAAGGAGGACATGCACAGGTAACTAAAGAATTTGCACTAAACTTCACTGGTTTGAATTCAAAGGTAGCTATGTTAGAAGTGCAGGTTTCTCCAGAGGTGATATCTACTGTGACAGAGATCCCAAGGGGACAAGAGGAATGGTTCAAAAATTTCAAATTTGACATGAATCCTTGTAAGGAGTTTTTGAAGGACGCATATGTAAATGAAGATTTAAGTAGAGGAGTGCCCAGGAATTATGTCAAAGAACATTATGCTCTCTTACTCACCTGCATACAAAAATATTTGACTTGTGAAGGAAGCTATAACAAGGTTTATTCTTACCATTTCAAACTACTTTTGCATTTCACCGGGAAGGTCTCCATAGACTTACCGTTTTATCTCTTCCGTAGTTTGAGTAAGATGTGTGATAAAGTTCAGCTGAGAAAAGAGGATTCTGAAACCTCTTTGTTTCATCATGGTTTCATCAAGCTGCTGGTTTTAGATGGCCTCCAAAAGGTAGACAGAGACTGGAATTCTTTTATTTTTATGGCTGGATTCCAAAGCAAGACTGGCCTCACTCCACAACCGGCCAGAGATTTTACAATAGCTGAGCTCCAAAAAGAAGCAAGAGCTAAAAGGGTTCCAAAGTCACAACTAAGAAAACCAGTGAAGCCACTAATCATTCAAGATCAACCTCAACAATCAACCAAGGAAAAAGCTCATGGTAAGAAGACTATACCTGAAACAAGCACATCTGAAGCAGTCTCAAGGGTAAGAACAAGAAGTCAAATAAATAAGGATAAAGGTAAAGCTGTAGCAGTTGAAGAGAGCCCAGTGTCCAAGGCAAATTTGAATGATTTATTACAGGCCATTGAATTCGAGCAGTCTCTACCAGTCCAAATTGAATTGATGCAGTCAGAGCAAGAAGGTACTAAGAAATCCAAGGCTTCAAAAAGACTTAAATTTGATGAGCCAGCTGAAGAATTCATTTTTAAACCTAGAAGACCTATGACAAGGAGATTCCAGCAAGTACAGGAAGCACTGCCGAGAACAGAGGAAACAGGGGAAGAGACACAAAAAGACACGGGCAAAACAGTCATTGCATCTCAAGAAGATAATATAGCAGCCATACAGAGACAATTAGAGTCAGCCAAGTATGAGATTGCTAAATTGAAGAAGGCCACTAGAAAGCATGCAGCCATACATGCGAAATATTATAAAACCTTATGGGAAGGAAATGAAGCTGTAAAAGCTCAGTTGAATTCAGTGGTTGATGGCCATGCACAATTTCACACCTGGACAGTACCAGCAATCAAAGAAGCCAAGTATATCAGAAGGATTAATATGCAACTGAGAGCTGGGAATAGAGCTATGAGGAAACAAATTGAAGATTTGAAGACACAACTAAGCCAGCTACCTGCTAAATGAGTTTTCTTTTCAAGAAAGGTTTTGTTTCAAATTTTTGACAAATTTGCTTAATCTTATTTTTCTGAAGAAATATAATCCCTGTTCAACATGTGGAAAGTCGAAGGGAGTTTTTTGGCAATCAAATACTCGGCTGATAAAGATCTCGGGTCAAAGGCAAACTGTTTCAAATAACTCGAAACTGTTGAAGATGTTGTTTTTAACGCAAATCAAGTAGTTTGAATTATAAGCGGGAATTTTGAAAGGGAAACGTCTAAAGGGTGTGCAAGACATCAGCTGGAGCGAACAACAGTCAATCAGGTCAAGACAGATGGATGTTTAAAAGGGTTGAATATTCAAATCCAATTTTGAATTTTTGTCATAAAGCCCCTTTATCACAGTTCAAAATACATCAAACGATTTGCCTGCAAGAAATTTTTTCCTGTACACATGTTCATCAAAAAAGCTTACAACGCATCAAGGACGTGGCAGTCTTCCACATCTTGGGTAATTAAAGGCTAAAGAACATGCTTCTGTACATTCGAAGATTTTGGAAAAAACTGAAGCCGAGAAGCAAGGGTAACCTCCTAATATTTCTGAGCAGTTAAAAAGTTTCAACATCCAAGGTCAACATGGGGCATTAAATACCTATCTCAGCCATCTCAGCCAAACTGAAAGAGGACCAGGTGTCAAAGAACGAGGAGAAACCATCATGCATATAATATGGAGTTAGAGTCATAGTAGATTTAGAACTCTAAAAAAGCTCCAGTCAGCACTTTATTGTATTTATTAGTTAGTTAAATAGTTGATAGGTGTCATTAGAGGTAGTTATCGAATTCCCCTCATGCTGGAGGAGGAATCTCGATCAGTTAGAATAAGAATTCTATATATAGCTGAAACAGCAATGTAATGGGGGTTGGAAAACTTTATGACAGAGCATTGTATTTGGCTTATGTAAAGACAGAGTTTCAGTAATATAATTTGGCTTTACTTCTCAGGATTCATGAAGGATTTCTATGTTCAGAATGTGTGATCTTGTCTTTTCCTTAATTTTTTACAGTTGTATAAATGTATAATCACTCAGAATTCACTGATTGTGCTCTGATTTCCTGTATGCATTTATAAACTGTGGTTTCATATGAGTTATGTTCTGAATATTCAAATGCTGAATGCCCTGACTTCTATGTAAAGTCAAGATCCTTGTTTATTGAGGTGTTGTTGACTCCATAGGCCCAATGGAAACTTGTTTAATGTTTTTCCAGCATCTATATTTATCACAGTTATTTCACAAAGAGTTAGCCATCTTATCTTAATCAAAATCATTAACCCATCTAGAGAGAGCCCTCTCAGGTTGAGGAGGCTAAGCCTCAGCCTAAAGTAGGTTTGAAATAGTTACTTAGAGTCAACCTGACCAGCAGCCTATCAGGGAATGATTTTGAGATAACACTGGGCATGATTACACTAGAGGATGATTTCTCGGGGAGAAGTTCGGATGTGTCACACTTAAGTATTTTTGGAGCCTTTTTTTATTGCCATGTCTCCAAAGAATCAAGGAAGAATCTTGAGCTGACAACAGAATTGGGGGTATTTTTGGGTTACAAAGAAACTCCCCACAACTACTGTGTGTCCTTTCCACCCCTCAAAATGATAGTTGTGCGAAGGGATGTAAAATTTGATGAGGATATCCATGCATGCTTTCTTGAGAGGAAGCTTCAAATCCCACCAGAAGAGGAGCTTTTAGCTTCAAAGGAGGAGCCTCATGAAGTTGTAAAGTAGCCACAAGTTGAGAAGCAGAGAGTGGAGACATCCAATCAAGTAGAAACATCCATAGTAGGTAGGAAAAGAACCAAGGAAGCTAATATATTTGTGTAGGATGAGAGGGAGAATGTGGGAGATCCTTCAAATTTGTGCAGGCAGAGAAGGTCACCTGATCGGTACACTGGCTACATGGCTCTAATGACTGAGCTTGTAGAGATGGAGCCATCCTATTTCAAAGAAGCAGTAGAGAAACCTGTATGGATTGATGCAATGGTGGAGGAATACATATCCATTATAAAGAATAATGTTTGGGAAGTGGTCCCAAGATCAAAAAATAAATCAGTTCTGGGTTCGAGATGGATCTTTAAGGTGAAGCAGGCAACAAACGAAATCATAGAGAAGTATAAGGCCAGATTTATGGCCAAGGGGTACTCTCAAGTTGAGGGAATTGACTATGAGGATACCTTTGATCTTGTAGCAAGGTACTCATCCATTAGATCAATTCTTGCATTGGTTGCGCATATGGGGTGGAAGATCTACTAGATGGATGTAAAGACAACATTTCTCAATGGAGTTATTGAGGAGGACGTGTACATTGAGCAACCAGAAGGTTTGAGACTTTTGATTGGGAGTGTCAGGTATGCAGACTTAAGCGAGTGTTGTACAGTCTCAAACAATCACCCTGTGCTTAGTACACTAGGATCGATAGCTATCTCACCATTTGGGCTTCACCTAAAGTTAAGTGGATGCAAACCTCTATCACATATTGGTAGAAGATAAATTGCTTATTATTGTCTTATATATTGGTGATTTGATTTTAATTAGTGATGAGTAGATGATAATATCTTGCAAGGGAATTTGAAATGAAGGACATGGGTCTCATGCACTACTTCCTTAGGTTGGAAGTATGGAAAGGCAACGAGGAATTGTTTTTTGTCAAGGAAAGTATACAAATGAGATACTACAAAAGTTCCACATGGAGAGTTGCAAATCCATGGAGACACCTCTAGCGACCAACTGGAGTAAGGAGGATGCCACTTTATATGCGGAAGTGGATGCTACCATTTACCGACAACTAGTGGGTTCACTGATGTATTTTATGAACACATGACCAGATATGTGCTATGCAGTCAACCAACTGAGCCAAGCTATGGTTAGGCCAACCAAATTATTTTGGAAACAACAAAGCATGTCTTACGGTACCTCATGGGCAATAACCAGTTTGGACTATGGTACAAACGAACAGAGGGAGTGAATTTGTGTGGATTCACAAACGAAGATTAGGCAGGGAGTCCATCAAACTAAAAGAGTACATTAGGTGGAATTTTCAGTGTTGGGTCTGTAGCAGTTTCCTGGTACAACATGAAGCAAAGATATGTGGTGCTTAACTCGACAAAATTATAATACATGGCTATAATCCAAGAAACTTGTGAGGTGATCTGGTTGAGAAAGATAATTGTGGGACTGTATGGTCAGATGATGGATCCAACTATTATCTATTGTGATAATCAAAGTTGCATTAAGCTCTATGAGAATCTTGTATTTCATGATATATCCAAGCATATGGATATTTGGTATCACCATTTACGAGATTGTGTGCAGAGGAAGAAAATGTTGCTACAATACATTCTGAAAGAGGAACAAGATGCTGATATTTTGACAAAGGCCTTGTCAAGAGGGAAGTTTGAGTTCCAAAGGTGTAGGATAGGGGTGGTTGATAATCCCTTTCTTGCTGAGGGGGAGTGTTGAAAAATGAAACAATAAATTATCAATTTTATTTTGCCTTGATTAAATTGAGAAAATTTGAATTCCACATTAGCAGACAACTTGGATGTAGTTAACTTGTGTGACATGGCTTGTGTCACCCAGTTTTTCAAAAAGTGTGACTAGGTTCAGTCTTCATAATGACACGTGTAATTGTGATTTTATGTAATTGATGAAAAGAAGAAAATAAAATTATTTTTGTAGTAATTGAATCATGGGTTTCATGATCAAGGAATTTTATTTTAGTTAAGGTTCCCATTATGAACCTTTAGGTTTTGTCATCTTGTCATAAAATTCAAAGAGCGTCAATTTCATGTATGAAGGACCCTTCTTGGGCATGTTATATTTGTATATGATTCAATGAAAATTTCAAATAGTCCTCCAATACAAAGCTCAAGCATCTACTTCAAGTTGGCCTTAAATCAAATAATGGATTTTCTCCAACAGTCATGTTAGCTCACCCATTGCTAAAAATTCAGCTTATTATGAAGGCTCCAACAACTATAAATAGGGCATCTTAGCCTCATTTCAGAGCAAGAATTTCTGTCAAGATCAAGTCTAAAATAAGAAGTGTGAAGGTCACTTGGGAAGGAGCCTAATCATCAAAAAAGAGAGAAAGAAGGAGAGAAAAGTCTTTGGCGTCATTTTGGATCTGTTTTTGGGTTATGTTGATCTCAGACGTGCGAAGAAAGGGACTGTCTCTATTGCAGAAGAGGCCGAAGTATTGTAGTCCCATTGGAAGATCAAGATAAGGAGGAAGCAAAGGTGTATATCAAGCTGAGTTGTTAAGGAAGTTTCCTCCATTGATAACAAAGGGAATCAAGGTTACAAAGTTGTTAATTTACATGTGTTAGGGTGTTTGAAGGACGTTGAGAAGTTGTCGTTTTGAAGCAGAGAAAAAGATCTCCGAGATTTGAAGTATAGCTAAGGTACAAATGAAGATAAGAAGTTGTACCAAGTGTTGACTTGGGAGTGAAAGATAAGCAGTGAAAGGAAACTTGTGTCTTGGCCTTGGAGTGGAAAATAAGTCAAGGGTCTTAGTCTTGGTATTTGTCAATTGAAGTCTCTATAAGAAGAAGAATTTGTTCAGGTTTTCCTCTCAAGTGGGAGAGGTTTTGGCCCTAGATGATAGCATATATTTTGTGTCTCTTGTCTCTTTATGGTTTATGCATTGGTAGTTGTTTGATGAATAATAACACTATAATAACATAAGTAAAAGAATATCCTAATCTAATAAGTAAAAAGCATTCACAAGTAGTTATCAATAGAAGATAAATCACTTAAACTTGATGCCCTATATTTCTCAATATGGTTTCAGAGCTAAGGTAACAAAGTCAAGGAAGGGCATCTTATCTAGGGATAATCAAGGATCAAATATCGAGGAAGGCATCAAAGAGAATATAGAAGATCATATTGAAGTCAAGATATACAAAGAAAGTATCAAAACCCTAGATGAAATAAAGTCTACACCAACAAGAAGTATTGTAATCCTCAAGTCATCTCAAGAGATCTCAAAGACCCTAATCAAGTTAATGGACTTATACATCAAGCAAGACCAAGAATGTTGTCATCAAGATTCTAAGGCTATATCTCTCTCGTTGAATCAAGATCCTTACCATTGAATACATCACCAAGAAGTCATCATTGATATTCATAAAAAAGTACTCCATCATCCAAGGATCCAAATGGATCTCCTTCTCGGTGGGATCAAGGATTATTATTGAAGAAAACTATCTTGATTAAGAAGAAGTTTTCTATTCTCTATATCATCATCAACATCAAGGAAGCAACAAGGAGAATGAGCATCCTATCAAGTAAGTATATTTATGTCTACATCTAAATAAGTCAAAATGGCTTTTTGCAAGGAAAACAACAAATTGGTTGGGGCTTCAAACTATCTTGCATGGAAGAAGAGGACATATCGAATTCTCATTGAAAATGAGGTGATGAAACTTGTTAAAGGATCTATCACAAAACCAAAAAAGGAAGATTCTCAAGCACTTGCAAATTATATGAAAGGAAAATTAGGGCTCAAAGGTTTCTCATAGAATCCATCAAGGATCCCCTCATCCCATCTGCATAAAAACTTGAAACTTCAAAAGAAATCTATGACAAACTGGTAGAATTTATTATGTAAGCACTATTGGAGAAGTCATTTCATTAAGGCAAGAAATCTACAAGATAAATATGTCAAGGGAATATGGAATAGCCTCATACTTTATGAGGATATGTGAAATCAGGGATCAACTTCAAGATCTGGGAGAAGTCATGTTTAATAGAGAAATGACTACAATTGTACTAAATGCAATACTGGAGGAGTGGAGTAACTTTACTTCAAGTATTTATGGGAAGAAAGAAGCTACTCCATTCCAAGATCTACGGTCATTGTGTAAGATAGAAGAATCTAGACTAAAGGCCAAATCTGATGTGGGAGAAAGTGAGAAAAAACAAGCTTATGCTACAATGACAAGAAGAAAAGGAGAAATTGGAAAGACATGTTCTTAGAAAAAGAAAAGGGACATGACTAAGATTCAATGCTATGGGTATCAAGAATATGGGCACTATGAAAGAGATTTTCCTAAGATTAAGAAGGACAATATCAAAAGAGGAAGAGAAGAAGCCCATATCACCGAAGAAGTGGAGGAAGATGAAAAGAAGAATTCCAAGAAAGAGGAAGTAAGAGATATCTACTATGACTGAGATAGTCTTCCTCACCTAAGTTCTTTTCAAGTTCCTAAGTCTTCTATTGTAAGATATGGATATCATGATTCACTAAGAAAAATGACGGGGTGTATCATGGCATCATAGAAGCATTGAAAGCAACAGCTTGTGACATCCTCATAGAGAAGCATGAAAGATGGTTAAAATTGGAATCTATGGCAGTCAACTATGGAAGGATATGGCTCTTGGAAACCTCATTCGTAATATAAGTGGCTATTATGGAAAAGAAATAAAAAGGTCATCTAGTACAAGGCTCATCATAAATCTGTCAAAAGGAAACATATGTTGAATGGGGATACTCTAGATCCTCAATATTATTTGATGGAATATTCATCGAAATGTTCATCGATCAAGAGGGGAAGCAAGTGTTTCATTTAAGAAATCCAACTTGTGGAATTCATGGGATGATGGTGTGATGAAAAAAGATATAAATTAGATCAAGCGATTGAAGTTCTTTTTGTTGGGCGCGGGATCCCCCAAGGGAAGTTTTGGGCTTAGAGCCCAGATTTTGGTCCAATGTTGTAATTCCAATGTAAAGACTCTGCATTTTGTGGGTGCAAAGCTCATAGTTGTTAAAGATTCATAGGGTTGTCCGCCCTTATTTTGATAATGTAATGTCGTATGTAGAAGATCTACCCATGGTCCGCAGACCATGGAATTGTATAAATAGAGATAAGCTCTAAGTAGATAAAAATCAATCAATGACACACAATGTCTAAGCAATGAAGATGTATGCGAGATAGCTCTGAAGTGTAATTCTAAGTTTCAGGCCATAGCGTAGGTAGAGGCTTTGCAGCTGAGTGCGTAGAGGCCTAGTAGTCGGCAACTCAGTGCACAGACCCCTACAATTGAGTGCGCAGGGTGAGTCGAGTCTGTAATCATTTGGAAGTATTAATAAAGAGAAGTTTCCTATCATTTTTGCGTATTTATTTCCTGTTTATGCATCTGTTATATCGGGTATGAACTTCACTTCTAATGCTTATATGATGCGCGAATGTGTATAATTGTATTGGTTAAATAAATGTAAGTAAGAACATCTGTTTACACGAAGCTAACTAAGATCTGTTAATACGATAAGTAAGATACTTAGCGTAGCATAGGAGATATTGCAGTTCATTGCCTTAGTAGCGTGAAAGGGCTTCAGCCCCTGGTTAGGACTACGCGGAAGCCGATTGTAATAGTTCGTGAAGGTACTCAAGGGTAGAGAAGAGGGTTAAGAAACCTACGCAAAGGAAGGTATAGTTGGAATAAACTGACATCACAACCATCTCAAGGGTGCGGAAACTTGGTTCCAGCATCCCCCCATACTACTTCGGGTGAGACTTCAGTTAGCGCTCTGCGCGCTGATGCCGAAAGGGCCAGTAGTGTATGGATTTGTTTAGCTAACTAACGCTGAACCCGGGTCAGGACGCCATAAGCCAACAAATGGTTCCGTTGCTGGGACAAGAATCTACATAAGAGATGTGTGATGTCATATCACTGGAATCCAGCTAAGAAAGAAATCGAAGGCTGGTTGGACAGAAGAATTCACGAGTTCACAGTGCAGGAGAACAGAAACCCGTGACTGTCAAAAGAACAGTGGCTAGAAAACTACCTGTGTATGGAGATCCACGAAATATTTTTCACATCCTTCCCCACTGAGCTATACGAGTGGATCGCAAAGCTAGCAGATAGCTAAGGAAGGTGGAAGCTTGACGGTTCTATTGTGTGGACCCTAGAGTTGGTGTGAAGGTTGGAAGCATCGAAGGATAAGATCACGCGCCGTCGATCATTGGCTCGATCGCATTATAGGAGGATTTGTTACTAAGTTCGTGGTCGACACCTATTGGATCTTGAAAATGTCATTCATTTCCATTACACTTTCACTATTATGTCCATTATATCACCTCCATTTCACCTCCATTTCACCTCCATTTCACTACTATGTCACTACATTCATCCCACTTTCATTATCATTGGGCCACACTTATGTTTTTCCAAACTTTATTAATTCTTAGCCTTTTTAAGTGAATTTGTGGTTAAAATTAGAAAATAATGTGCACATGCTTATACCTAACAAGTGGGTTGAGATTGTTGACATGTGTAGGTCAAAAGGAGGCTTCTAGAAGACCTTTATGTGGCATTCTAACGCCAAATTCGAATTTGAGTGGAGAGAATTATGGGATCATGAGGATATGTGTCACATCTCCTAATTGTATTGAAACTCTAGGAAGACATGTGTCTTATCAGTTCCTATTTTGATTAGGACTCTAGAGGTAGAGGGAGAGATTCATGGACTCTCATTAATGAGATAGCTTCTCATCTTTTTGTATAAATAGGAGATCTCTCTCCTTCATTTGGGAGCTTAGCTTTTTAGTTCTTAAGCTTGTAGCTTTTTGGTAGCTCTTTAGCTTGGAGCTTGTAGTTCTTCTTTGATGGCTTTGGAAAGCTTTGGAGAGCTTTGTTGTACTTTGTAATTTTGAATAATTTGAATAAAGCTTTGATGTTCTCAACATGGAAGGAGATGTGAAGTAGATGTCATGGAGCATACTAGAATGTAAGGTAGAGTAGATTTTATTTTGTAGTTTTGCTTTGATTTCATTCAAGTATGTCATTTGATTGCTTTCAAGTTTGATAGATTAGATTTTCCATTCATGCAATTTTAATTCATGCAAGTGTGTTCAACTGGTTGATTGTAGATTAGGTTTCTTTACATGTTTCTTGTATTTGCTTATTAGATTAGTCTCTCATGCTATATGATGATATTTTGGCGCCTTTAGCTTAACACCATTTTAGAAGTTAATTGGCGAAATATTGTGATTATAGATGAGATGATTGGCTTTGCTTTTCATTAGTTTGCAATTAGATAGTTTAGATGTCATTTCTTTCATGCTATATGATGATATTTCTGGAGCCTTTAGCTTAACACCGTTTTAGAAGTTAATTGGCGAAATATTGTGATTATAGGTGAGATGATTGGCTTTGCTTTTCATTAGTGTGCAATTAGATAGTTTAGATGTCATTTCTTTCATGCTATATGATGATATTTCCAGAGCCTTTAGCTTAACACCGTTTTAGAAGTTAATTGGCGAAATATTGTGATTACAAGTGAGATAATTGGCTTTGCTTTTCATTTTATTGCTTTCAAGTTTAATAGTTTATATTTTCCATTCATGCAATTTTAATTCATGCAAGTGTGTTCAACCGGTTGATTGTAGATTTATCTAATTGTGTAATTTATGCTTGACAAAATATTCCAAGAAAGTAGTCTTCCTATTTTCCAATTGGTGAATTGGAGCATAGAGAACACAATAGATTAGTTTTTCTTTACACGTTCTTGCTTTTTGCTTAGTAGGATACTCATTAAATAAGTTCATGTCTCATTGAGTCTTTTTAGTTCCTTAAGAACGAAATTGGCGATATGTGAAGTTATGAATGGGACTTGATTTGTTTTTCTTTCTTTCTTTTCTTAGATATTTTTCCGGCTTAGATTAATCTAACTGTTCAAAGTTTTGATTTGTTTCATTTTCTCTTTTCTTTAGAAATTAGATTCTAACATAAGAAACAAAACCCCAAAAATAACATAAACTATAAAACAACGAAGTAAGAAAAAAGATTAACTAAGCACATATGGTGCACCACACTTCATCAGTTTACGATACCCGGATTGATAATTTATGTAGAGAAATTTAGGACACTAAATTGACTAGACAACACCTCAATCAGCTATAGCGAGGCAGAACAACGCTTTCCCAAAGGACCGCAAGGTAAGTACGTAAAATATCTGAATACTTGGATTACAATTATGTTGTGTGAAAAATGGGTTATGCAGTTACCTTGATGTTCGGGTCTACGTGAAGAATTTTTTTTTATAGAAACAAAGGAAATAAGGGTCCAGAGCATAGCCCCTTGATTTCACCTCCATGAGAAGACGAAGAAGGGATCACGAAGGTCTCTCCACGAAGTTCTATTCAATTTATAAGACAGGGATTTCCGCGAATACCACCTCTGCCCACACCACCTCTGATCCAGGTCCGGGTGTGATGAAGGACCCTTCCAAGACCTTTTACTTTCGTGATGTGTTAAATAAATTTTTTAAAAAGAACATAAATGAATACATCTACATGCTGTAAAGAAGAGGAACATGTCAATCATCAACTCATGAAAACATAAGCCGTTGATAACGGAGTTCGTCCAGGAGGGACTACATCTCCGGGCTTCGGTGTCAAGATGGTGTAGGCCACTGCATTAAGTGCTGTCAATAGTGATGATGTACATAAGAGGTGATGTCTCTATCATACAAGGAAAATGCCCTCACGTAGGAGTGGCTCCAAGAGATGTTCCGCTACAGGGACTCTCAGTCAAAAGGACTCCTATCAGTATGACACAGACTCATGCGTGATGAGCATCCCGTCAACATGGCATAAAAGGGATCTCAATGCAAACATGAATGACGACAACATGAGTATCCAATCAACATACAACAAAAGGATCTCAAAACACAACATGACAAATCATGACAACAAGTACATCACATAGACGATTCCGCATCACACCAAGCAAGGAATCATAAAAACGAGTAAGAAACAGGATCCCACATCAAACATCAAATAGGGATTTGTGCAGCACAATGCATAGCAAAAGAAGTACATGAACACACTGCATGTACCTCACAACTAAGGGCAATCTGAAGAAGCGGATGTCAAACTGCTGAAGCTGTTCGTGCCATTGATCTCATGGCATCAATCACATGGAAATGGCTGCTCACACATGAATGCTGACACCTACATTCCACTTAGAAAAGTGTCTGAAGAATAGAATAAGAAAATGAGAAATTTGAATGCACCATCAGATTTTTGGCATCGAATAGTACAAAAGCAACTGTCCAATTTTTGAATTCTGAGAAATTGAGAATCTGGGGCTCAAGGAATCTTTTAGATTCCTCCTAGATTCCTCAAAGAATCTGCTCCATAGGTGAACTGGAAATCTACAACTCCAAAGGTGAATTTGACCTTTCCATTGCGATCCTTGTGGAAAACCATGAAAAACGACTATAAACTTGACTATATTCTGACATGGAGAAAAATTACCTCCTCGGGAAATTTCAAGGATCACGGTTCCACTCCTTGTTTCTACAGCGGTCATGGTTCCACCTCCATACTGAAAAATGGCCGAAAAATGCAGAAATATGAAGGAGACATGGATAGCACCATTGCATTCGTGGCATCGAGAAGTGCTAAAACCATATAAAATTTGTCAAAATATGACAAAGTGAAAATTCGGTCCCCCTGCAAAATTTTGCCTCGAACTGCATGCACTGCCTTTTTCTGCTTGGTGCACTGACAAAATGCATTTAAATATAAAATCGCTGGAAGATTTCTCAATAAAACTATTGGCTGAGTTGGTTGAGGAGCTATTTAATAGGGAGGAGGTCAGGCGGTCAAACCCCGCCTCCTTTTTACATAACAAAGTTTATTTATAATGTTTAATTGGTTGGGTTGGGCCCGCCTTGGGTGGCCCGCCCACCATGCCTTCCTCCCGCTCAATCGTTCTAGTAATACATGGTGGCTGTGTGTTGGGGTTGGGTCTATGCCCTAAGGGCCGGCCCTGCCCCATACATATATTTTGTTTGATGTTGGGACGGTTGTGGGGGGCAGGGTCATGGCCGCCCACCCCCATATGTTCTGTTGTCTTGGGTTCTGTTATCACTCAGGTTGTTCCCTATGACTCCCAAGGGAATACGGCCGAGGTAACCACTAACCAATCTTTGGGTCACAGGTTCTAGCCTACCTATGACCAGAGAGGGCTCTCTCTTTATGTTTTAGCTTTGTTTGTGAAGTATATTAGGCTAGCTATGATGCTCAAGGTTTGTTTCTGGGAATTTGTTGGATGATGATTTCAGTCAAGATATATATGTGCTCACTAGAGTGTTCTAGGCCATTGGGCATGGAGTCAGTGGTCCTTTAGTTGTTTGCTATGCTGTGTTGATACAGTAGTGATGCTACAGAGCTAGATAAGTGTCTGAGAAACAACGCTTTTAAATTGTGATTAAATGTGATGTATTCAGTTTATGAAAGGCAATTAAGAATCTTCGAATAAACTGATATGGAGAAAAGTGAGAATATTATTTAGAAGCAGTGAAGAATTTCTAGATAACATTCATATTTATAGAATTAATGAAAACATGAGCAATTAAGAATTCATGTCCATAATTAATTCTGAAGAAAACATTTACAGCAATAAAGATTGAGCACAAGGTGTAACCAAACATATCCTTCACTATCCCTTTTCTCTACTGCTAGATCAGTGAATCATGAGCACGATTTAATAACATAAGAAGACAAAACAGAGATTGAGAAAACTTATTATTCCATCAGACAACACAAGAATTCTGTAACAGCACGCATGGTATCAGCAAGACTTCAAACATTCAGGAAATCACTGAGCTGGTCCAGCCCTTTGCATTAGATAATCTGAAAGTATACAATACATTTGCCTCAGAGTGAAAATCACCAACCCCTCATACGTTGCTAAGGGAGGTATATATACATAATTTACTTAAGAAAATATCTAGCTGAAGAGTAAATGCTGTATTAATGTCATGCCAACTCCTGGAATGTTGTAGCTGAGGGAGTAAATGTTGTAGTAACTCTTCAGTGCCTTAGCTGTCAAAAATGGTCAGAAGATATTGACTTTGTGGCCTTTTGGAGTCGGTTGAGGATACGCTGTCCAAAAAGCGTGTATATCTTATTCTTTGCTTGCTGCCACTGTCTTGTGCTGAGTCATCTTTCAGCTGCCTTTAATGATGTTGGACTTTTGCTGAGCTGTAGCTGACTGGGATGGAACATCTGAAGTTAATGTGGAAAAATTTGAAGCATTGCTTGCCACCAATCCTCCTTGGGCATTTGGTGTCTTCGGATCTTCACCAAAGTCTCATCTGCTTCAGTATATCTGTAAAAATTAGGAGGAGTTTCAAAAAGGTGGTGGATTTCATTTTCAATGAAAAATATATTCTCGAGTTTCTGTAGAAGACTCTGCCCTGTTGGAGGCCCTGCCTCCTCCGAAGTACTGCCAGCTGCAGTAATTTGATTTTCCACAAAGGTGGACATCCTGTTTGCATATTGCTCACGGGGGAGCAGTCTTCCCGTGCTATTTAGTAGGCTAGGCAGTCCTTTGGCTTGCAGTGCTCCCATTTTGGCCTTGTACTCATCCACCTCAGCCTGGATTTCATAGCACTTCCTCTCCACAGTTTGTACATAATTTCTGAGAGTGAGTACCTTTTTAACTGTAAGGACAACCTATGTCCTGTTGACAATATTGATGGTTGCCAGTTCTTCCTTTGTCTGCCTGTTCAAAAAATCTATCAATCTATTGGCCAGCTCCGGCCTGTTTCCCAGCACTATTCTGGCCCTTTGAATCTCTGTCTGTGCTTGGCCAATCAAATCCATCTGCTCATGCACAGTCTTAATCGATTTCCATTGCTTGGTGATGGATTGGTCAATGCGGGCCCACAAAATTATTTTGATTTCTGCCATAGCAGTCTCCAGCTTGAGCTCCTTCTCCAAAGTCTTTATTTTTTCTTTCAAGGCCTTTATTTCTCTGCCTTGTTCTGCCACAGTTATTTTTGATTTATCATATTTGGCATCTAGTTCTGCCAACTTTTCCTTGGCCTGCTGTATCTCAATTGCCTGGAGCTCCATTTCTTTAATAGCCTTGGTCAGTTCTTCCATGCTTGTGCTGGAGTCTGGAGCTGTTGTTTTTGCTGCTTCTGTTGTTGGTGTTGTTGTTACAGGGGCTACTACTGCCTCTGTAGTTGTTGCAGTGGTTGAAGTGGTTGAAGTGGTTGGAGGAACTTGGGATGTAGACTCTCCCTGCCTATCTTGTAATGCCCCTTCAAGTTCTTTCTCCAAATCGAGGACCTTCTGGTTGAGCTGCATTATGAGGTCCAGTTGCTCATCGACCTGCTTTTCTTTTTGTAACTCTGTTGTTTGAGGGTGCTCTGTGGGCAGCAGTTTTAACCTCTTTTTCAGTGCATTGAGGTCATCTTCTTTTTTCTTGAGGAGGGCCCTTACGCCCTTTGGATCCTTAGGATCATGTCCCAAGTCAATGATGATGTCCTCCAATGATTTTATTCTGTTGTCCTTGGCTATGGAGGACATTCTCTCAAAATCCAATTGAATGTTGGTATTTTTCAGTGATTCTTTTAATTCATGGGCCATGGATGCCCTGTCCACCAAGGTGGCATAGACCGTTTCTCCAGTCTGCTTGTGGAGTTCTATTTGGTCCATGGGGTGAATGTCTTTTGCCATGACTTCCACCCTTGTCTTCACATAATCCGCAACTGATTTAGGCTGCGGCACTTTAGGCTTGAAATGACTGAGGATCATTTTCTCCTCTTGAATGTCATATACAGACATTAGCCTTTCTTTCTGGGCTGGTGTTGCATTTAGAAACTGTTTATAGACTTCTACCCTCAGCAAGTCATTTTGTGCCTTTATTTGCTTGAAAGAAGTCTTAGTGCTTTTAGGCTTCTTGCTCTGCTGAGTGGAGGATGACACCTCCAAACCAAGCTGCACTCCCTGCTCCTGCTGAAAGGAGCTTGTACCTGTATGTTGGTTGCCTTCTCCATCTTTCCTTGAACTGTCAAGGACTTCTTCACTGATTTCTTCTATCTCTGGAGAATCAACGCTTTGTCTCTTGGCTTGGGGCTGTTGGGAGGATCCACTAGCAGGAGTGAACTCTTCTCTATCTCTTTTCATACCCCTCTCCTCATGTGCTGGGGTCTGCAAAATTGGTGCTACTGGTGGCTCAATTTGTGGAGGAGGGGTGTGCTCTTGTTGCTGCCCTATTGAGGAGGCAGGTTGTTCTTTCACTGTTTGCTCTTCAGCACCCATTATTCCTTTACCCTTGTCTGTACCTGGTGCTGTTGTGGAAGATATCTGTGTGGTTGGTGCAGCTGCTGAGGCCAAGGTACCTTCTCCTACTGGCTGCGGTCGTTTGAAGGGTACCTGCTGCACACAATCCAAGTCAAGAGTCTTTTCCAAATCCTTGACATTCTTTATCATTATCTCTTCTTCAGTTAATTTTTCAATTAAGGTGTCTTGCAGCCACTCTTGCTGATTGGCATACTTTTCAATATGTGGGTACTTGCAATGCTCATAGCCTAACAGCCTGTACTTAACTCTCCTAGCAGTGATGAAGCCTTCAGGGTCATAGGGGACCCAACGGAAGCTTTTAGAGAGCATGTACTTATCTTTAAGGATTAGCTCAGCATCTTGCCATCCCTCTTTTTTGTTCATTATGAAGGGGCCTAGGTGGTGCTTGAACTTGAGATGGGCTTTCTTTTTGGAGCTGTGGAAATGAGTGAGGTCAGAGTGAATTAGCTGCCTATAATACTCCAAGGCAAATAGCCTCATGGGCACATATTTTGGGAGCCTGTATGGACAGAGCTCACAGCCATAGACTCTGATGACTGTATGATCCTCATATAGGTACCAATCACCTATTTTGTAATTCTTGGAGAGTTGCAGGACCTTCTGTATTTCAAATGATATTCTGGGAGGAGGGGACCTCATTAATAAGCAAGAGACGGGATAAACAAACTGATCAATGAATTCACAATATGAATATGGTGACTTTTGCACTTGATGATAGACAGATGTCTAGAAGATAACAGATCTTCTTTCCCCTTTAGAGTCCAGCTTTTTGATGTAGCATGGAAAGGCCTCAGACTGATAGTACATGAAAAGGTGATAGATATAAGATGAATACTTGAAGACGCCTTGTCTGTCTACTTTGCACAACTGATCATGAATCTTGTTAGCTATGAACTTGGCAAAATTATATTTGCGGGCAGGGGGTTGGCCTGGGCTGTAAGCAGCTAAAAATACCAGCATTGTTTCATCCACATGCTCACTAGTTCTGTATCCCAGCACATAAGCAATCATGTCCAACAGAAGCCCGCCTACATCAGTAAAATAGAAATCCAAGTAGGGAGGTGGCCCTGTGGGCTGGCATTCAGGCCTCATAAATATCTTGGTGATTTTCTGAATGTCTTCACTGGACATCTTAACACCTGTGTCCAGTAAATAGTTCATGGAGAAAGGGAACAACAGCTCAGTTTGATTGAAGTTAAGCATCTGGTTGATGGATTCAGCATTAATGTGAAAGAGGATGCTCCCAGATGGAGACTTAATAGCTCTGTGCTGCACATCATAATTTTTAGCACATAGGCGAATAACCTCTGGAAAAATGTTGACAGAGGGGAGACAGTAGTATGGCAGATTTGACTCCCATATCTCATATGTGTCTTTGCCATTCAGGTAGTCATCTCTTAATTCCCTGAAGGTCTGCAAATGGTCCCTATCAGTCACACAGTCTTGGATAAGGTAGTCCCTGTCAGTAAGAGGCAAGGACTCCAGGTCTTTATTTGGTGCATTTATAGGAGCAACACTGAGGGCTGTGGGTGCAGGAGCAGCCATTATGTAGTCTGAATTTGAACAAGGTGAGTGAAATGGTTTGCAAGGCTCTTCAAAACTCAAGTGACAGACTGAATATAGACAGTGATAGAGATTCTCTTCAAAGTAGAAATGAGCAGGCTATGCAGGACTGTCTCTGCCTTGCTTGGCTAAATTCACAGGGATTGTAAATTGATAGGGATGAATTGCAGAGGGTATGTAAGATTCAATTTGGTGAAATTGCAGCTGGTATACACCCGGAAAAAGGGAACAATGCCGGGCAGCTCGAGGACAAATTTACAATTTTGGTCCGTGAATTGACTGTTTCAATGTCAAATTATGGCGCTGGGGCAATGCAGGTTACTTTAGCTCAAATTTAAGTAGCAGACAGTGTTTAATTTGGAATTTGACAAGTGCTTTAATGGTGAACTTGCAGAGAAATGGCATGCATGGGCAAAACACGAGAATTATGGTGAATACCTGGATAAAATAGCTCGGAAAGCCTGCGGGCCGAACCGTGAAGGCTCAAGGTAGCTGAGTTGATGAGTTCTGGCGGTTGCAAATTTGAATTTGGAGGTTCGTAGGCGATTTGGCGGTGAAGCGGCAACAACGGCTCTGTCTTTTTTGCTCGAAAATGACATAAAACGGCCAAAACCACGATTTTTAACGACGAATTCGGCCAAAAAGGGTCATTGGCGCTTTTCCGCTGATGACGTCATGGCGGGCCCGGGGTACAGAGGGTGACGTGGACGCTGAGCTGGAGGCCAGTGTGGCCGGACACGGTGGCGGGCGGATAACAGTGGCGGGGCTACGTGGAGGGCCACGAGGCGCGGGGGCGGAGGTAGTACGACGTCATGGTGACGTGTAGATGACGTAAGAGGGGAGGTGGTAACGGGGAGGTGGTAAGTGGTTTCCCCGCACCACCTTTGGGCAAAGGCGGTATCGGCGAGGGGGGCTGCGAACAACCCCGCCGATCGCCACGTGTCCGGTGTACGAGCACCCATACTGCCCTCTCCCCGGACGTTAAAGGGAGACGGGTTCAGATCTGGAAATGCCCGCCCACCGTTGGATCGGGGGCGGGGGACGATGAACGGCTGGCGGGCGCCCCGACCGGTCGTGCATGTTGGGGGGACCCGCCCGCAGAATAAAATATTCATTTTAATATTTGGGGCGCGGGACTTTAGGTTTTGGGGTTTTTGTGGGTTTTTTAATAATCTGTCGGGGGGATAAAGGGTTAGGGTTAGGTTTGAGCAGAGGGAAAGGGGGCTTTAAAATTTTTTTTAGGAAAGAAGGGGAAATGAAGGTTGAGTGAAGGTTATTACTCTTACCAGAGGTTAGAGTAATCCCAAGACAGGGTTGACCATAGTCCCTGGTGGACTAATGTCTCCCTTAGACAAATTTATTTAGCTATAGTGCTAAAAGAGGGGGGGATATTTATACATTGCTTGGGATTTATACACCATGGTGTTATAATAGTAGGGGAGAGGGAAACATAGGGGATTTCATGTAAATACAGTTAGTAGTTAGTACTGGGGGGGGAGTGAGAATGAGAAGTGGTAGTTACTAAGCTTTGCAGGAATCAAACTTAGTTAGGAAGTAGATCAAAATGAAAAGAATTTTTACACAAGAAATGTTGCTTCTTTTCAAAGAAAGAAGTCATTTATGACATCAAATTTGTACAAATGAAGAGCATAAGGAGGACTGGTCAGGCAGATCCTGTAGTCCTCATGGGAGGTTAGTAAGAAACTTTGAAGGGAATGAGGGAAGTTAGTGATGACTTAGCACTTTGCCACCTAGGCCACTGCTCTTGCCTTTCCTGCTGATGGCCACTTTGATTTACTCCAAGTGATGTGCTTGGATTTTGCTTTCTGCAACCTTCAACTGCCTACCCTGCCTATTATGCCTAACATTTTTTCTTCACTTTGTATGGGTGCACTTAGTCTTGCAAACCCTGACAATTCTCTTTTCTTTTTGCTGCCCTCCTATCTAATTCTACCCTTATGACTTCCAAGGGCCCAGATTAAGCATTTGGGCTCCTTTCTTTCTCTATCAACCTAGTCATCTGTCAAGCTTGAACTGTTTGATCAGGTACTTCCTCTCTAATCTACAACATGAAATTTAAAGCATGGTGAGGCCCAACTTGAGATGTTGGACCACCCATCAAACTAGTAGTGGCAGTTTGGACTAGCCACTCTCATGGTCTTTGTTTGGGGTTCATTTCTTTTATTATATTTGTTTTTTATTGACCAATTCCTTTTCTTTCCCTTTGATTTTTCTTTTAAGGCATACCCTCTCTACATTTTTTAAACCGTCTGTTTGTTTCACAAAAATGGAACCTTAGCAGCATGGAAGGTAGACATTTTTGGCACTTCCACTGTCAATCATGAGAGATGGGAACCTATTGGTATAGGAGGCTAATAGTGGCTCCACTTGGGGATGGCTTTTCCAGGTGAAAAGCCAAGAACAGCAGGTCAGATTGCCTGAATTTGCTTCCTTGTTGCTGGCTGAATTTCCGTGTTTGTTGAAGATCAATACTTAGGATCCTGGATGTTTGCAGGCAGCACGCACTGAGCTGATTTACTGTGAAATTTTTAGATCTGTTTTCATTTATTTCTCAAGCCTTCTCTTCATGATTTGATAACTGCCCTGTGCTTACATTGCTGCCCAGGTGCCAGGATCCATATCTCCCAAAAATATCATAGTATATCATCCTGGTCTTCTCAAAAATGTGATGCACTTGCTGTTTTATTTATCTGCTGTAACTGAAAATACTGGAAAATACAACTATCTATGTACAATACATGCCTGTTTAGTGTTTAGTCAAAGGAGTCAAAATAATGCTTGAGCATTCTCCCATTAACTGGGCCTTCTTCAGTGTCTGAACCATCCATACTTCTCAAAAAATAAGTATTATTTCCCTGTATGGCATAAATGACATAGGGTCCCTTCCATAGAAAATCAAACTTACCGTGTTTGCCCTTCTCCTTCTGGAATCCCATCTTAACACTTTATTTCCAATAAAGAAATCTTCAGCTTTGGTTCTCTTGTCAAATATTCTTTTGATCTTTTCTTGTAGAACTTGAGTTCTTTGATAGACTTCTTCTCTTGTTTGCTGTAAATGAATTGTTTGATTAATCCTTCTTTGGATGTCATTGGGCTCAGCTTGTATTTCTTGCAGCAACTTAATCACAGGAATTCCTAGAGATGTAGGAAACTTTGCTTCTAGCCCATAAACCAGTTCATATGGACTCATGCCAATTGATCTCTTGGTGGTCAATCTATCTGCCCACAGTGCATTTACCAGCTTCTTATGCCAGTTCTTTTTGTTTTCTTCCAAAACTTTTTTAATGATGTTGATGAGACTTTTATTGGAAGATTCAGCTAGGCCATTACCTTGAGGATAATAGGCAGTGGAATGACCTAGGGTCATGTGATACTTGTGACAAAAATTGATCATTTTCTTAGACTTGAAAGCTGCAGCATTGTCTGTGATAATTTTATCTGGACAGCCAAACCTGGATAAGATATTGGTTTCTAGAAACTGTATAATAATGGAGTCATTGGCTTGCCTGCAAGGGATGGCCTCTATCCATTTGGTAAAATAGTCTGTAGCAGTGAGAATCCACCTATGCTGGCCAGAGGATGAAGGGTGAATTTCACCAATGAAGTCTAAACCCCATTGCTGAAATGGTCTCTCAGTTGATATTGGTTTGAGTGGTAAAGGCAACAACTTCCTCTTACCCTCAAAAATTTGACATTTATGACAGGACATTACAAATTTCCTTACATCAGCAAACAAGGAGGGCCAATAAAATCCAGCCCTTAGGATTTTATCAGCTGTGGACTTCCAGTACAAGTGTCCTCCGCAGTCACCTGCATGAAATTCTTTGAGGACATTGTCAGTTTCTGCTAAGGTTAAGCAATTGAGTAATATTCCCTCATGATTTCTCCAAAACAAAACATTGTCAATAATACAAAACTTTGATGCTTTCATTTTCAAGAATCTTTTCTTAGTTATGGACAACCCTGGAGGAGCTTGCATGTTTAGTAATACAAAACATATATCAGCATACCATGGGGATTGCATAAAGGCTTGGTTGATCTGTGGAGTCACCATCTCCTGTTCGTTGTCCAGTTCATTAATGTCAAGGGCTTGGAAATTGGTTTCAGTCATTAATTTGGCTAGGCCTTGTCCTTTTATCAGTTTGGTCGGTTTGATCTCAATGTCATATTCTAGGATATTAGCAATCCACTTGCCTCTCTTGCCTTCAAGGCCCTCTTGGGTGAGAATGTCTTTGACCACTGCATTAGGAACATAGGCAATTATATGAGAGTACAAAATGTAGATTCTGAAATCCTTGATGGCTTTTACCAAGGCATAGGCTTGTTTTTCCATAATCTGATATTTCAGGGGAGCATCCCTAAGTGCTCTGCTGAAAAATGCAATGGGCTTCTCATAGCCTTGGTCATCTTTTTGTAGCAAAACAGCAACAATTGTATGCTCAGAAGCAAAAGAGAATATGATAAAATCTTGATCAAATCTAGGGCTTGTTAGAACTGGTGTGTTTGTCAATGCTCTTTTGATATCCTCAAAGGCTTGTTTAGCTTCCATAGTCCATTTGACCTTGGAATCCTTTTTCAGCATATTGTTTAGCAGTCTAATGAGTTCAGCCAGATTGGGAATGAATCTCCTCAAGAAATTGATCTTCCCTAGGAAACTTTGTAATTCTTTGGTGTTTCTTGGATGTGGTACTTGTAGGATAGCTTGAATTCTGTCAGGATCAATCCTAATACCATCTTTTGAGATTATATGTCCCAGGAGTTTGCCTTCCTCCAATCCAAACAATGATTTCTTTGGGTTCAAAGATATGCCATATTTTCCACAAATTGTGAAAACCTGCCTCAGGTGTTCTAAGTGTTCTTGATCTGATTTCGAAAAAGCAGTTAGATCATCAAGGTAGATAACTAGGAAATCATGAAGTTCCTTGGCAAAGGCAATATCCATTACTCTTTGGAATGTAGCCCCTGCATTTTTAAGCCCAAAAGGCATCTTAACATATTTAAATGTTCCCCAAGGTGTTGTGAAGGCAGTTTTATCCTGGTCATCCGGGTGTACTAGAATCTGATTGAATCCTGAGAAGCCATCTAGTAAGGAGATCCTTGATGCTCCCACCACCCTTTGCAAGATATGATCCATTTTTGGTAAAGGATAATGGTCCTTGAGAGACACTTTGTTGAGATTCCTAAGGTCAACACACAATCTGATTTCTCCTGTTTTCTTTCTTGTGGGCACCAAATTTGAAATCCAGTCTGAGAATCTGATTGGGGCAATGATCCCTGCTTCATACATACGTTTGACTTCTTTTTCAATGAGAGGGAGGAGGACTGGATTGATTCTCCTGAGTTTCTGCTTGAAAGGATTCTGATTTTCTTTCAATGGTATTGTGTGCTGGATAACTGATGTATCATACGACTTAAGGTCCTCATAGCTCCAGGCAAAGATATCTTGAAATTCTTTAAATAACTCAATATATTTCAGCTTCTGTTCAGGAGGTAATGCTTTGGATAATTTGACAATTTTGGGATGTTAATGGGTCCCAATGTTGCAATCCTCTATTTCAGCATTGAGTGGTTGGATTTTTGGTTTTCATGAGATATCATTTGAGTCAAATAGATCCTCCAAAGGGGTTAGACCTATGGGCAGAAAATTATCATTTAGCTCAATTACCTCATCTTCTGCTTCAGCCATTTCCTCTACGTTTTCTGATTGTCTCAACTGCCGTATAGTTTCACTGTCAAAGGTTGTCGGATGTAAAAATAGATCAGCTGTTTCAGCTGATATGTTTTGTGTAACTGTGCATATTTGTGGTTGATCATCTCTAGTGCTAGTGTCAATGTTCATGCCCGAAAATTCTTCTTTTAAAGTGAGAAAGTTTTTAATCTGTTTGTTACTGTCAAAGACTTTCCAATTCTTGATGTTATCCGGGACTGAAGGTCTGTGTTTGATTTCAGCTGTGAATGTATGATTGGTTTTGAAAGGTAACTTACAAGTGCTGGCAAAAGTTGCCAAGCTGTGAGCATGTAGGTTGAGTTCTCTGGAAATCTTAGTCAATTGTGATTGTGAGAAGCTCTCAAGTATTTGAACAGCTGCCCCTTTGTATGATCTCAACCTCAGATCATTTGTGGTGAAATTTCCCTTCATTTGTTGTATGACCAAGTCTGAATCTCCTAAAATTGAGACTTTAATTGCACCTAGATTTTTTAGGAGTTTCAATCCTAACAGAAGGGCTTCATATTCAGCCATGTTGTTTGTGCATCGGAAGTTTAGTCTGTATGCATGGCCCTCAGCTTGGTCATTGTGCATATTGTGGATCCATACTCCTGCCCCAGCTCCTAGCTTGTTTACAGAGCCATCAAATTCTAGATACCATAAAGTTTCATGATCAAGATCTGGATTGGAATTTTTAGTGAGTTGGATGATGGGCAAATTTGTTTTTTGCAAGTTGTTGGGCACCAAATTTGCTTCTATCTTGTTATCAGCTATCACCCTGGTCTCTTGGTCTTTGCAGGAGGATTGTTCGTCTGATTCCTTGGTCTCTACTGTCATTAAAAGTTCAGAATAAGCTTTGTGACATATGTCAGCATTGTAGAGAATGAATGAATCCATGTCTGAGTGTATGGAATAGATTGGAAAGTTTTGAGGCTTATCTTGACTGCTTACCACATATTTCATCAGAGTTTCCCGGTACAATCTCTTTGGCTACCCAAAGACTGAAATAGTTGCATAGGACATGTCCAATTGCAGAGATCCTTGAAGTTTGGCCCCCCAGGATCTGGACAGGAGCATGCCATACTTAGGGGGTATGTCAGCTACCACTACATCCATCAAGATAGTTTTGGTTGGATATTGGACTAGGGAGACACATAAGTCTTTGATCAGGCCTAAACATCTGACTTGGCTTGAATCGAATGAAAATAGATCCTTGTAGGTTCTTGTGATGTCTAAGTCAAGTTTTTCCATTACAGATTTGGGCATTAAGTTGCGTGAGGCCCCAAAGTCAAACATTGCATTGTGTAGGACCTTGTCATGAATATTCAGGCTGACATAAAAGGGTGGTATCCCTCCATTCTCTGTTTTTCCATTAACCTCAGGTCCGAACAACAACTCTAGTTGGTCATCTAGAACGTTCACAGCATCTTTATTGTCTGATATTTGGAGTGATCTATTGATCTGCTGTCTATAAATGTCATGTTTGGCTAATTCTGAAAGAGGCACTGATATTTTTAGCTTACTAATTTCTGTTTCCAAGTTGAAAGGTTTTTCTATTTGAATTTTGGCATTTAGTGCTGCAGATTTTTCCTTCTCGGCTGAATTATCAGGGGTCTTCTGCTCATAGTTAGGATCCTTTTGAGTGAAACCGGTGCCATGTTTGTTTCCTATGGGAGTATCTGTCTTTATCTTTGATTGATGGGGCAAATTTGGCTGATTTTGAGAGGACTGTTGTTCTGAAATGTCCTCCATAGTCACTTCTTTGTTAGGTGGGTTCGAGCTGCCAGCTGCTTGTGGAGGAGTGACAGTTTCATCGATCTTTTTTGGTTGTTTGTTGTCCTTTGGTTTGGGGGGTGTAGGTACCTCTATTGTTCTACTCCTTAGTTTGTACTGTTTGTGCACCTCATACACAGCTGCATCATATCCTTCTTTGAAGTCGAAAGATTCTCCTGACTTAGTATGGAATTGATTTTCATTGTAAACCTCTTGGTCTTCTTGTGTCAAAAAGACTTGATTTTCACCATCCAAACCCAATAGATTGATGTGAGGATCCTCACTAGGTTCACTAGATGTTGAAGCCTCAACATAATTCTCTTGAAAAGGAGGTCTGACATGCTGGTCAGGATCAGTCCTACCAACATTAGGATTTTGATTCTTTCTAAAGTTTGGGTTTCTAATATTGCTTGTTTGGGTTTCCCATGATGATTTTCTTTCTATGGTTTCCACCCTATCTCCAAGTCTGTCCATTCCCTTAATGATTGCATCTAGCTTTTGCTCGAAGGATGAGGGTTCTTCTTTGAAAGTAGTTCTCCGTTCAGTTCTTGCCCGATTTCTTTTGGCAATTAGATTTGCCTCTACACTCACAGCTATGTTTTGCATGTCTGCTAGAGTTGCAGGGGCTCTTTCTCTTAGCTGATATGCCATATCAGCATCAAATCCATCAGGGAACTTAATCAATGCTAAATCAGGTGGAGGTCTAAGATTTTGAGGAATGGCATTGTAAATGGTGTTAAATCTGGTGCAATAGTCCAAGACAGTTTCTTGTGGACCTCTTCTTATGGTGTCATATTCAGATAGAATGTGCAGGGGGTCCTTTTTCTTTTCCCATCGGTTTAAAAAGGACTGATAAAGGGCACCCGAATCAGCTATTGAATTTGGGGTCAGGGCCCTGAACCATGTTCTCACTTCACCTGTCAGGCTTTGGACAAAGATTTTCATCCTTACATCATCATCATCTATCTCATAGTTCTCGAAGTAGTCTTGCATTCTCTTAGTATGCTGTAAGGCAGTGTATGTACTGGTTCCATCGAAATAAGTTATTTTACCTTGGTAATCCTGAGGCATGGCCCCAGGATTGTTAGGCAACTGAAGGGGTGCATAACGATTAGCCATATTTGGTGGGATAAGTGGGACAACTGGAACAACGGGGACAACAATAGCAGTTTGTGTGTTAGGTGTTGACAATAGGTTTTGTGAAGTGGATGATGAAGAGGGGGAAGAATGAGTTGTATGAAGGTGAACGGTTGGCTTGGAAGGGGTGGGAATAAAACTATGCTGAACTCCCTCAGGGCTAGATTCAGGAGATTGCTCTGGTTCTTTTTGGATCTTATGAGTTTTATGGATCAAATTGGGGTTTTCGAAAACAGGAGGAGGATTTGGGTCGGGATTTGACCTGGTATGCCTAGTTTTCTTCTTAGGAGCCAGCTTCAGAACTTATTTTTGGTATTTTTGAGGATATTTTTAGAACTAATTTTAAGCGACTGCTCAAGCTTTTGGAACCACTGTCTAGAGCCAGACAGCAGTTGAAAAATACGCTCTGTCCCCAGCGGAGTCACCAATTATGTTATCACTCAGGTTGTTCCCTATGACTCCCAAGGGAATACGGTCGAGGTAACCACTAACTAATCTTTGGGTCACAGGTTCTAGCCTACCTATGACCAGAGAGGGCTCTCTCTTTATGTTTTAGCTTTGTTTGTGAAGTATATTAGGCTAGCTATGATGCTCAAGGTTTGTTTCTAGGAATTTGTTGGATGATGATTTCAGTCAAGATATATATGTGCTCACTAGAGTGTTCTAGGCCATTGGGCATGGAGTCAGTGGTCCTTTAGTTGTTTGCTATGCTGTGTTGATACAGTAGTGATGCTGCAGAGCTAGATAAGTGTCTGAGAAACAACGCTTTGAAATTGTGATTAAATGTGATGTATTCAGTTTATGAAAGGCAATTAAGAATCTTCCAATAAACTGATATGGAGAAAAGTGAGAATATTATTTAGAAGCAGTGAAGAATTTCTAGATAACATTCATATTTATAGAATTAATGAAAACATGAGCAATTAAGAATTCATGTCCATAATTAATTTTGAAGAAAACATTTACAACAATAAAGATTGAGCACAAGGTGTAACCAAACATATCCTGCACTATCCCTTTTCTCTACTGCTAGATCAGTGAATCATAAGCACGATTTAATAACATAAGAAGACAAAACAGAGATTGAGAAAACTTATTATTCCATCAGACAGCATAAGAATTCTGTAACAGCACGCATGGTATCAGCAAGACTTCAAACATTCAGGAAATCACTGAGCTGGTCCAGCCCTTTGCATTAGATAATCTAAAAGTATACAATACATTTGCTTCAGAGTGAAAATCACCAACCCCTCATACGTTGCTAAGGGAG
Source organism: Pinus tabuliformis (assembly GCA_031772625.1). Lineage (NCBI taxonomy): Eukaryota > Viridiplantae > Streptophyta > Pinopsida > Pinales > Pinaceae > Pinus > Pinus tabuliformis. The sequence goes on from CM062820.1 coordinate 1,639,272,519, forward strand.
GTATATATACATAATTTACATAAGAAAATATCTAGCTGAAGAGTAAATGCTGTATTAATGTCATGCCAACTCCTGGAATGTTGTAGCTGAGGGAGTAAATGCTGTAGTAACTCTTCAGTGCCTTAGCTGTAAAAAATGGTCAGAAGATATTGACTTTGTGGCCTTTTGGAGTCGGTTGAGGATACGCTGTCCAAAAAGCGTGTATATCTTATTCTTTGCTTGCTGCCGCTGTCTTGTGCTGAGTCATCTTTCAGCTGCCTTTAATGATGTTGGACTTTTGCTGAGCTGTAGCTGACTGGGATGGAATATCTGAAGTTAATGTGGGAAAATTTGAAGCATTGCTTGCCACCAATCCTCCTTGGGCATTTGGTGTCTTCGGATCTTCACCAAAGTCTCATCTGCTTCAGTATATCTATAAAAATTAGGAGGAGTTTCAAAAAGGTGGTGGATTTCATTTTCAATGAAAAATATATTCTCGAGTTTTTGTAGAAGACTCTGCCATGTTGGAGGCCCTGCCTCCTCCGAAGTACTGCCAGCTGCAGTAATTTGATTTTCCACAAAGGTGGACATCCTGTTTGCATATTTCTCACGGGGGAGCAGTCTTCCCGTGCTGTTTAGTAGGCTAGGCAGTCCTTTGGCTTGCAGTGCTCCCATTTTGGCCTTGTACTCATCCACCTCAGCCTGGATTTCACAGCACTTCCTCTCCACAGTTTGTACATAATTTCTGAGAGTGAGTACCTTTTTAACTGTAAGGACAGCCTCTGTCCTGTTGATAATATTGATGGCTGCCAGTTCTTCCTTTGTCTGCCTGTTCAAAAAATCTATCAATCTATTGGCCAGCTCCGGCCTGTTTCCCAGCACTATTCTGGCCCTTTGAATCTCTGTCTGTGCTTGGCCAATCAAATCCATCTGCTCATGCACAGTCTTAATCGATTTCCATTGCTTGGTGATGGATTGGTCAATGCGGGCCCACAAAATTCTTTTGATTTCTGCCATAGCAGTCTCCAGCTTGAGCTCCTTCTCCAAAGTCTTTATTTTTTCTTTCAAGGCCTTTATTTCTCTGCCTTGTTCTGCCACAGTTATTTTTGATTTATCATATTTGGCATCTAGTTCTGCCAACTTTTCCTTGGCCTGCTGTATCTCATTTGCCTGGAGCTCAATTTCTTTAATAGCCTTGGTCAGTTCTTCCATGCTTGTGCTGGAGTCTGGAGCTGTTGTTTTTGCTGCTTCTGTTGTTGGTGTTGTTGTTACAGGGGCTACTGCTGCCTCTGTTGTTGTTGCAGTGGTTGAAGTAGTTGAAGTGGTTGGAGGAACTTGGGATGTAGACTCTCCCTGCCTATCTTGTAATTCCCCTTCAAGTTCTTTCTCCAAATTGAGGACCTTCTCGTTGAGCTGCATTATGAGGTCCAGTTGCTCATCGACCTGCTTTTCTTTTTGTAACTCTGCTGTTTGAGGGTGCTCTGTGGGCAGCAGTTTTAACCTCTTTTTCAGTGCATTGAGGTCATCTTCTTTTTTCTTGAGGAGGGCCCTTACGCCCTTTGGATCCTTAGGATCATGTCCCAAGTCAATGATGATGTCCTCCAGTGATTTTATTCTGTTGTCCTTAGCTATGGAGGACATTCTCTCAAAATCCAACTGAATGTTGGTATTTTTCAGTGATTCTTTTAATTCATGGGCCATGGATGCCCTGTCCACCAAGGTGGCATAGACCATTTCTCCAGTCTGCTTGTGGAGTTCTATTTGGTCCATGGGGTGAATGTCTTTTGCCATGACTTCCACCCTTGTCTTCACATAATCCGCAGCTGATTTAGGCTGCGACACTTTAGGCTTGAAATGACTGAGGATCATTTTCTCCTCTTGAATGTCATATACAGACATTAGCCTTTCTTTTTGGGCTAGTGTTGCATTTAGAAACTGTTTATAGACTTCTACCCTCAGCAAGTCATTTTGTGCCTTTATTTGCTTGAAAGAAGCCTTAGTGCTTTTAGGCTTCTTGCTCTGCTGAGTGGAGGATGACACCTCCAAACCAAGCTGCACTTCCTGCTCCTGCTGAAAGGAGCTTGTACCTATATGTTGGATGCCTTCTCCATCTTTCCTTGAACTGTCAAGGACTTCTTCACTGATTTCTTCTATCTCTGGAGAATCAACCCTTTGTCTCTTGGCCTTGGGCTGTTGGGAGGATCCACTAGTAGGAGTGGACTCTTCTCTATCTCTTTTCATACCCCTCTCCTCATGTGCTGGGGTCTGCAAAATTGGTGCTACTAGTGGCTCAGTTTCTGGAGGAGGGGTGTGCTCTTGTTGCTGCCCTATTGAGGAGGCAGGCTGTTCTTTCACTGTTTTCTCTTCAACACCCATTATTCCTTTACCCTTGTCTGTACCTGGTGCTGCTGTGGAAGATATCTGTGTGGTTGGTGCAGCTGCTGAGGCCGAGGTACCTTCTCCTACTGGCTGCGGTCGTTTGAAGGGTACCTGCTGCACACAATCCAAGTCAAGAGTCTTTTCCAAATCCTTGACATTCTTTATCATTATCTCTTCTTCAGTTAATTTTTCAATTAAGGTGTCTTGCAGCCACTCTTGCTGACTGGCATACTTTTCAATATGTGGGTACTTGCAATGCTCATAACCTAGCAGCCTGTACTTAACTCTCCTAGCAGTGATGAAGCCTTCAGGGTCATAGGGGACCCAACGGAAGCTTTTAGAGAGCATGTACTTATCTTTAAGGATTAGTTCAGCATCTTGCCATCCCTCTTTTCTGTTCATTATGAAGGGGCCCAGGTGGTGCTTGAACTTGAGATGGGCTTTCTTTTTGGAGCTGTGGAAGTGAGTGAGGTCAGAGTGAATTAGCTGCCTATAATACTCCAAGGCAAATAGCCTCATGGGCACATATTTTGGGAGCCTGTATGGACAGAGCTCACAGCCATAGACTCTGATGACTGTATGATCCTCATATAGGTACCAATCACCTATTTTGTAATTCTTGGAGAGCTGCAGGACCTTCTGTATTTCAAATGATATTCTGGGAGGAGGGGACCTCATTAATAAGCAAGAGACGGGATAAACAAACTGATCAATGAATTCACAATATGAATATGGTGACTTTTGCACTTGATGATAGACAGATGTCTAGAAGATAACAGATCTTCTTTCCCCTTTAGAGTCCAGCTTTTTGATGTAGCATGGAAAGGCCTCAGACTGATAGTACATGAAAAGGTGATAGATATAAGATGAATACTTGAAGACGCCCTGTCTGTCTACTTTGCACAACTGATCATGAATCTTGTTAGCTATGAACTTGGCAAAATTATATTTGCGGGCAGGGGGTTGGCCTGGGCTGTAAGCAGCTAAAAATACCAGCATTGTTTCATCCACATGCTCACTGGTTCTGTATCCCAGCACATAAGCAATCATGTCCAACAGAAGCCTGCCTACATCAGTAAAATAGACATCCAAGTAGGGAGGTGGCCCTGTGGGCTGGCATTCAGGCTTCATAAATATCTTGGTGATTTTCTGAATGTCTTCACTGGACATCTTAGCACCTGTGTCCAGTAAATAGTTCATGGAGAAAGGGAACAATAGCTCAGTTTGATTGAAGTTAAGCATCTGGTTGATGGATTCAGCATTAATGTGAAAGAGGATGCTCCCAGATGGAGACTTAATAGCTCTGTGCTGCACATCATAATTTTCAGCACATAGGTGAATAACCTCTGGAAAAATGTTGACAGAGGGGAGACAGAAGTATGGCAGATTTGACTCCCATATCCCATATGTGTCTTTGCCATTCAGGTAGTCATCTCTTAATTCCCTGAAGGTCTGCAAATGGTCCCTATCAGTCACACAGTCTTGGATAAACCCTAAACCCTAAACCCTAAACCCTAAACCCTAAACCCGGCCGCAGAATAAAATATTCATTTTAATATTTGGGGCGCGGGACTTTAGGTTTTGGGGTTTTTGTGAGTTTTTTAATAATCTGTCGGGGGGATAAAGGGTTAGGGTTAGGTTTGAACAGAGGGAAAGGGGGCTTTAAATTTTTTTTTAGGAAAGAAGGGGAAATGAAGGTTGAGTGAAGGTTATTACTCTTACCAGAGGTTAGAGTAATCCCAAGACAGGGTTGACCATAGTCCCTGGTGGACTAATGTCTCCCTTAGACAAATTTATTTAGCTATAGTGCTAAAAAAGGGGGGGATATTTATACATTGCTTGGGGTTTATACACCATGGTGTTATAATAGTAGGGGAGAGGGAAACATAGGGGATTTGATGTAAATACAGTTAGTAGTTAGTACTGGGGGGGAATGAGAATGAGAAGTGGTAGTTACTAAGCTTTGCAGGAATCAAACTTAGTTAGGAAGTAGATCAAAATGAAAAGAATTTTTACACAAGAAATGTGGCTTCTTTTCAAAGAAAGAAGTCATTTATGACATCAAATTTGTACAAATGAAGAGCATAAGGAGGACTGGTCAGGCAGATCCTGCAGTCCTCATGGGAGGTTAGTAAGAAACTTTGAAGGGAATGAGGGAAGTTAGTGATGACTTAGCACTTTGCCACCTAGGCCACTGCTCTTGCCTTTCCTGCTGATGGCCACTTTGATTTACTCCAAGTGATGTGCTTGGATTTTGCTTTCTGCAACCTTCAACTGCCTACCCTGCCTATTATGCCTAACATTTTTTCTTCACTTTGTATGGGTGCACTTAGTCTTGCAAACCCTGACAATTCTCTTTTCTTTTTGCTGCCCTCCTATCTAATTCTACCCTTATGACTTCCAAGGGCCCAGATTAAGCATTTGGGCTCCTTTCTTTCTCTATCAACCTAGTCATCTGTCAAGCTTGAACTGTTTGATCAGGTACTTCCTCTCTAATCTACAACATGAAATTTAAAGCATGGTGAGGCCCAGCTTGAGCTGTTGGACCACCCATCAAACTAGTAGTGGCAGTTTGGACTAGCCACTCTCATGGTCTTTGTTTGGGGTTCATTTCTTTTATTATATATTTTTTTTATTGACCAATTCCTTTTCTTGCCCTTTGATTTTTCTTTTAAGGCATACCCTCTTTACATTTTTTAAACTGTCTGTTTCTTTCACAAAAATGGAACCTTAGCAGCATGGAAGGTAGACATTTTTGGCACTTCCACTGTCAATCATGAGAGATGGGAACCTATTGGTATAGGAGGCTAACAGGTTCCATGGGAGGGACCGGGTGTTGTGGCCTACCCGTCCACCATATATATTTTGGTTATATTCGGGTGAGGGTTGGTGGCCCGCCACCCCCTTTTTCTTATTTTTTTCTTTGTTACTTAAAACAATTATTATTATTTTTTGGAAATTCGGTTGTGGTCCAAAGGGGTCTTTTAAAGCAGGCAACAATTTTGCCTAGAATCTGGCCGGATTTGGCCGGATTCCATCCGTTAGAAAAAGCCAAATTGTGTCTTTGTGAAGCCTGCCCCATCATTAGAAATTCAACCCAAATTTGACTGTCTCTATCTCCTTCATCCAGACTCGGATTGACGAACAGTTCGCATCGCCGCAATCAGGACCACGAAATCTACGCTCTGGTCCTGGTTCAAGTGTAATCCAAACTCTTTGATTTTTGAATTGTCCTGAGTCCTCTTTGTCCTGTGTGTGTCTCTGGAGCCACCTGGATCAATCCTCCCCACTGAGGAGCTTTTGGTCCTCCAAAAGCATGAAAAATAATCTGCAACTTCTCTATACCTTGTCTACATCACAAGCGTCATGAAAGGTCTCGCTTCCATCTCCTTCACCTTTGTTCTCTACAACTTCTCTATACCTTGTCTACATCACAAGCGTCATGAAAGGTCTCGCTTCCATCTCCTTCACCTTTGTTCTTCGGAGCCTTAGGCGATGAGCCAACACTTGTAACCTCTGCAACCCATCGTACATTGTTTTGCAAATTACATGCTTGAATTTCATGACCAACTAATGACCCAAGCTTCCCACACTTGCCACGAGTTTATAAAACATACTCAGTGGTCAAGTTTACATCAAGATGGATGCAATACCCCAACTACAACAACAAGGGAAACCTATCATTATTGCTTCAACAAGTTATGAAAAACACATCATCACTGCAACACATGATTTACAAAAATTAGGCCAAACACTATTGTTTATTTTCGACAAGTGATGGAAACATGACATCGGTTTCATAGTTCAACATGCAACACCAAATAAGACCAAACATCATTGTTGCTAAACAAGTGATGGAAAACACATCATCACTTTTACATTTTAAAATGCAACAAATGATTCACAAAAGCACGACCATGAAATGACAACATGTCTAGAAACCATTTTTCACTTATCAAGGTGAATGGGTCACCTCCTTGTGGCAGTTTTCCTTGTTGAACAATTGCTTCACTTGGTTCACGCACCGATGCTTTGTCTCTAAGGTACTTCTCTAGATGGAGCCTACAACAAGTGGCTCTTTGATGGCCACTTTTGTGACAATGATTGTGATAGGTTTTCTTCCTCCACCTATTTCTTTACCTGCTTTTGTGAGGGTCTTGCATGCATCATCCTTTTGTGTGCTGCCATTCTTTTCCAACACTTAGAAAATGTATGGTTATGTAATCCACAAAAGGTACATGTTTTCAATGCCATGTTTTATGCTCATCATTAAAAACATGATTATAATCGAAATGAACATTCAAAGATCGAAAGTGGTTATACCTTCCCTTGCTGTCTCTGATGTCATTATGGCAATGAGAGCTTGCCTCAACTCTTTCCTTGCAATGGAAACTACCATGGGATGATGGGGATGTTTTCCCATCATTCTCTTTCCTTGACCATTTCGACGATCTATTAGACGAATCTGACACCTTCAAGCACTCTCCTTTAGTGTATCTCGAGCCTGCAATTTGTGGTCTCTGCATAACCTCCAATGGTTGAGTTATGTCTTGGTTATTGACACCATTTTCTTTTTCCTTCACGTGCCTCTTCCTTGTAAGGAGCCTCATGTTTGTCCCTGTAATTGGGATCTCCAAATCTCCAACAGAAATCATACTATGTGATGACGAAATTGAAAGGGAGTCAACATCTTTTACCTCTTCTATCGATTTGGAAAGAACTAATGAGGGCTACTCATCATCTGTTGTTGGTGGTTTGCTAGTTGTCTCGGCGCATACCCCAAATTCTTTTCTCACATACCCAAGTCCTGCCTGACGGGGTAATTCCTCCACTTTGATGGGGTTGACAATGCCTTGGCCATTAATGCCGAAGCCTTTCCCTTCATACCCCATTTTCTTCAATAGTTTTGAGCCAATTCTTGTGGTATGATTTTCAAAAACAGCGAAATCATCATCAAGGCACATACATGAATTCAAAGAATTACATTTTACCTCACATGGGTCATGCTGCAGCTTTTCCAAGGCCTCGTCCTTTGCTTGCAGCTGTCGCAGCAAACCATGTTTCTTCTCTTTGTCTTCATGTAGAAGCATCTTCAATTCAGTGTTATCTATTTGAAGACTTTGGTTGTTGTGCTTCAGTTCTTCCAGGGCCTCTTCCGTGGCTTGCAACTGAAGCTGCAATTGCTCCTTTTCCTCTATCTCTTTCTGTAGAGTTTCACAAATTATCTCTACCCTTTTTGAAACTTTGAGCGTGGTCTCGTACATCACTTTTTCATCCTCTGTAGCTTCACGTTCCATTGTTCACGCTGCAATTCACATCCATGCAAAGACTGCTCTAATACCACTTGATCCAGGTCCGGGTGTGACGAAGGACCCTTCCAAGACCTTTTACTTTCGTGATGTGTTAAATTTCATTTTTAAAATTTCATTTTTAAAAAGAACATAAATGAATAAATCTGCATGATGTAAAGAAGAGGAGCATGTCAATCATCAACACATGAAAACATAAGCCATTGATAACGGAGTTTGTCTAAGAGGGACTATGTCTCTGAGCACCGATTTCAAGATGGTGTAGGCCACTGCATTAAGTGCTGTCAATAGTGATGATGTACATAAGAGGTGATGTCATTATCATACAAGGAAAATGCCCTCACGCAGGAGTGGCTCCAAGAGATGTTCCGCTACAGTGACTCTCAGTCAAAAGGACTCCTATCAGTATGACACAAACTCAAGCATGATGAGCATCCCACCAACATGGAATAAAAGGCATCTCAATGCAAACATGAATGACGAAAACATGAGTATCCCATAAACATACAACAAAGGGATCTCAAAACACAACATGAAAAATCATGACAACAAGTACATCACATAGACAATTCCACATCACATCAAGCAAGGAATCATAAAAACGAGTAAGAAACAAGATCCCACATCAAACGTCAAACAAGGATTTGTGCAGCACAATGCATAGCAAAAGAAGTACATGAACACACTGCATGTACCTCGCAACCAAGGGCCATCTGAAGAAGAAGATATCAAACTGCTGAAGCTGTTCGTGCCATCGATCTCATGGCATCAATCATATGGAAATGGCTGCTCGCACATGAATGCTAACACCTGCATTCCACCTAGAAAAGTGTTTGAAGAATAGAATGAGAAATCTGAACACACCATCAGATTTGTGGTGTCAAATAGTGCAAAATCGACTGTCCAATTTTTGAATTCTAAGAAATTGAGAATCTGGGGCTCAAGGAATCTTTTAGATTCCCCCTAGATTCCTCAAAGATTTTTCTCCATAGGTGGACTGGAAGTCTGCAACTCCAAAGGTGAATCTGACCTTTCCATTGCGATCCTTGTGGAAAACCATGAAAAACGACTATAAACTTGACTATATTCTGACATGGAGAAAAATTACCTTCTCGGGAAAATTTCATGGATCATGGTTCCGCTCCCTGTTTCTACAATAGTCGTGGTTCCACCTCCATACTGAAAGATGGCCGAAAAATGCAGAATTCTGATGGAGACATGGACAGCTCCATTGTGTTCATGGCGTCGAGAAGTGCTAAAACCATATAAAATTTGTCAAAATTTGACAAAGTGAAAATTCGGCCCTGCTGCAAAATTCTGCCTCGAACTACATGCACTACCTTTTTCCTCTGGGTGCATTGAAAAACTGCATTTAAATATAAAATCACTGGCAAATTTCTCAATAAAACTGTTGGCTGAGTTGGTTGAGGAGCTATTTAATAGGGAGGAGGTCGGGCGGTCAAACCCCACCTCCTCCTTTTTACATAACAAAGTTTATTTATAATGTTTAATTGGTTGGGTCAGGCCCGCCTTGGGTGGCCTGCCCACTGTACCTTCCTCCCGCTCAACCGTTTTCATAATATGTGGTGGCTGTGTATTGGGACTGGGTTCGTGCCCCAAGGTCCGGCCCTACCCCATACCTATATTTTGTTTGATGTTGGGATGATTGTGGGGTGGCGGGGTCATGGCCACCCACCCTCGTACGTTCCGTTGTCTTGGGTTCTGTGGGAGGGGCCGGGGGTCGTGGCCCACCCCTCCACCATATAAATTTTGGTTATATGGGTGAGGGTTGGAGTGGCGTGGTTGGTGGCCTGCTAGCCCCCTTTTTTTTTTTTTTTTTTTGTTATTTAAAATAATAATTGTTATTTTTTGGAAATTTGGTTGTGGACCGAAGGGGTCTTTTTAAATAGGCAACAATTTTTCCCGGAATTTGGCCGAAGTTGGCTGGATTCCATTTGTTAGAAAAAGCCAAATTGTGTCTTTGTTAAGCCTACCTAGTCATTATAAAGTCAACCCAACTTTGACTGCCTCTATCTCCTTCATTTGGACTTGGATTGATGAACTGTTCGCACCACCGCGATCAAGATGACGAGATCTACACTCTGGTCCTAGTTCGATTGTAATCCAAACACTTTGATTTTTGATATTTCCTGAGTCCTCTTTGTCCAGTGTGTGTCTCGAGAGCCACCTGGATCAATCTCCATCTTCACCACCATCACCTCCAACTTCACCCGTACCGACTCCACCACCACTGCGATTCAGTATGGCAAACACAGTGAAGTTTCCTGTGTTCAAAGGTTTGAAAAATGAGGATCCTGACCAATTCTGGTTTGTTGTAAGGGCTGTGTGGGAAGCGCAAGGTGTTACAGATGACCATATAAAGAAAGCGACACTATTTAGTGCTTTTCAGGATCGTGCGCTGACCTGGTATATTAAGTACTCCAACAATAACCCGAATGCGAGAGTCACAGATATCCAAACAATGCTATATAGAGAATTTAACAGGCCTAAATTCGAAGCACAATCGATTGTGGGATTAAAATAGATCATGATGCTGCCAGACGAGACTCCTTCAGAACTAGATCAGAGGCTGAAATGTATGATCCACGAAGCCAATATGAATTTGACAGATGGTCAACATTGTGAGTGGTTTGTAGCTTCACTACTACCACATTTAAGGAGTGTGCTATCGCAACAGAATATAACAACTCAGGTAGAGGCCTTAGAGATTTCTATGAGGCTACATGAGACCTTGATGCAAGATCCTAACCCAAGAGTTCAGCAGATCCACGCACAACTGAAGAAGCTGTGCCTTGAGATGGAGAGTCTGAAACAGGACAGGACAGTTCGACTAGAAGTGTGCGAAGAAGTATTGTGCGTAAAGTGCAAGAGTCAGGGTCATGACAAAGATCACTGCCCAGTCTTTACAAATTACCTTGCAGGAGGAGGACTGATGCCTCTTAGGTCAGAATCTCAAGCAGGACCTAGCGTGGTGCTTTCTTTGTGGTGCGCTATCTTTCAAATAGTTGGAAAACATGCCATGGATAACTACCACTTGTTACAAAAGTATACACAAACTCGACAACAATTGTCTTGTAACTTTTGTAGATTGGTGGGACATGATGAGTGTACTTGCAGGAGCTATGAATTGATGATGGATAGAACTCCCACCTACAGACTTCAGGCCGAAACACGGTCCCTCGACCAGAATGCAAGGATGGCGTGGACAGGATTTTAGGGGCGTGGACGAGGCCAAGGCAGAGGAGGACCTAGAAAAGTCGCGGATAGTTGATTTGTTACAATTGCGGAGGACCAGGACACTATGCCTGTGATTGCACTAATCCAACGCATCCATCGTGCAAGTATTGCACATTGTTTGATCATGAAACAAAAGATTATCCTATGCTGATAGCTAGGATACGAGACAAAGGAGTGCTACCACCTTCCCCGACTCAGAACTTGCAGATGATGAGGTCTGAGCCATAGAGGAAGATCCAAACATAAACATAGTGCTCCGAAGTGGAATTGTGACGGGAGATGACAAAGGAAAACAACCAGAAGATAGTACATGGGTTCGTAAAGCCCCGGTGAAAGAATTCGAGTTTGATTTTGAGCATGCTTGTGAAACCTTAATGGAATCTAAGAAGAGCTTTGCTGAGGCCTCCACTTCAGGAAACAAGGATAAACCAGAGCCGGAGATGGACCCCTCTATGTTGACAACTTTCCTCGAAACCTATATGAAGTTACTACGTGACAATAAGGCTATGAAAGGGTTACAAGAACTTATCAATAGATGTGTTGGGACCACGTCAGGTGAACTGCGCGTAGTCTGCAAGATTTTAAAGAATAAGACTAGGATAGGTCATGAAATGAGACTCACTGCGCAGATCGAAGAATACGAAATGGATCAAGTCATCCTGGATTTGGGATCAGATGCAAATTTTCTACCGAAATAGACATGGGAGCGAATGGGGAGACCTGCACTGCAATGGTCTGCAATTTAGCTAAGGATGGTGAATCAACAGAAAAATGCCGATGGGGCAATTGCAGGGAGTAACCGTGGATATTGAAGGAGCAAGCGTGCTGGAAGAATTTGAAGTCATAGAGATTGTTGATGATAGCAATCCCTACCTCGCACTCTTGGGAATTGACTGGGCTACTGATATGAATGGGGCAATTAATTTGAAGAAGCGAAAAATTATCTTTGAGAAGAAGTCACTGTGCGTAATTATACCCTTAGAGCCTGCTGAAGGATCGCGCTATACGGAGCTTGTCCATGACCATGAGAGTGATGACGATCTGGACTGCATCTACAAGATAACAATGCGATACCAAGACTGGGTGAATCCCACTGCGGATGCATGAATTACATGGGAGTGCGAGAGTTCCTGCACTTCAGATTCTGATAAAGAAGTGGAACGATGGAAGAATTGGTTACACGAAGTAACTACATTGAATTGCAATATGATGACTCGGTCACTGTGCTGCGTGTCGACAGAAGTAAGAGATCTACCTACTTATGATGGTATAAATGAGGTAGATACCTTCTTGGATGCATTTGAAAGGGAGGTTCCAGAAAAGAAATGCTTCTAGGCCTTGGATTGGGTACTGCGTGCTACACTCGCGAGATGGTGGGGTACACACAAAGGAAGCTTTGACGATTGACGCGAATGTAGGAGAATGATGCGAGTACGATTTGGGAAGCCTAAGATGCGACTGACGGACAAGTATGATGGATAGAATGATCCATGCATATGGATGCAGGCCTATGACGACAAGGCCCAACCTAAGTAGATGCACATGTACTTCGCGCTAAAGTACCTAGTCAATAAGCCTGTGTTGGGGGGGCAAATTTGCAGATGGCTATTATTGTTCCAAGAATACGATTTTGAAGTTGTTGTGAAGCCTGAATGATTGAACACGGGACCAGATCACTAACACACGTTGAGACTGGGGAGGAACCTACTAATTTTTAGGAAGGATTACCTGACGCGCAGCTTTTTGTTGTGCACGTCGCAGATGGACATTTCGAGGACATAATACATTTCCTAACAATAGGAACTGCACCGGAAGGATACTCTGTCTAGCAAAAGAAGGAATTAGTGGTGCGCGCGGAAGATTTCTCTGTCATTGTTGGGCATCTATACAAGATGAGGAATGATGAAATACTGCGAAAGTATGTACTTGAGTTTGAAAGAAGCAGCATCCTCACAGACGCTAATGTGGGCGCCGCGAGAGGACATTACGCGAGAAGAGAAACCACGTAGAATATTCTACGCGCAGGGTTTTGGTGGCCAACCCTTCATCAGGATGCAAAATCATATTGCAAGGCATGTGATGTATGTTAAAGAACAGGCAGGCCATCATGGAGGGATGAAATGCCTTTGAATCCACAAATGGCATTGCAACCTTTCGAAAAATGGGCAATAGATTTTGTAGGACCGATTCCGCCCCAAGGGAAGACAAGTGCGAGGTATATTATCACTGTGGCAGAGTATTTGACTCGTTAGGTAGAAGCATAGTTGGTGAAGGATTGCACGGGTACAAATGCCACAAAGTTTCTATTTGAACATGTATTGACGCGATTTGGATGTCCAAAGATCTTGATGAGCGATCGCGGTACACACTTCTTGAATGAAATGCTCAACACACTAACGGAGGAATTTCAGGTGTATCATCAAAAGAGCACACCTTATCACACATAGGCTAATGGGACAGTGGAAGCATTCAACAAAGTACTGGAGACTACATTGACCAAGGTATGCAATGCTTAGCGAAGCGATTGGGAACTATGCATACCTGCAGTATTATGGGCTTATTGGACGACATGCAAGAAGCTGACAGGACAAACACCCTTTAGGAAGGTCTACGGGGTTGAAGCCATAATGCCTATTGAATATATCGTGCCTAGTCTGCACATAGCAGTGCTCACAAATATGACGGATCGCGAAGCCCTGGAGGAGAGGCTCGCACAGTTGGATGAGCTCGAAGAAGAGAGATTTTTGGCTGGATTTCACCAGCAAGTCCAAAAGCAGCGTGAAAAGGCAAGGCACGACCGACATATTAAGTTGCGCACCTTTAAAGTGAATGATTTGGTGCTGTTGTATGACAGTAAGTTTGATAAATTTCTAGGGAAACTTAGAATGCATTGGTTGGGGCTGTATGTTATTAAGGAGATTACCGACGGTGGCGCGGTCCAGTTGGTTAATTTGAATGGAGATCCCTTCCCAAGAAAAGTGAATGGAAGTCATCTGAAGCCATACACAGGTGGCCCGACCATTTGACTAGCCGACAGAAGAATAGTCTTAGCGCTCCAAGCAGCTGAAAGGAGGCGCAAGACAATAAACTACACTACCTGGGAGCTGCACGATTTCACGACCGCGTGAAGTGTCATAGGGTCCACGACAACATGAAGAATGCTACGCTGACACGCAAGTATACCAGAAAGTGACAGTTAAAGTCACTATTCATGATTTGATGGTTGGTTTCAAGCCAAATGGAGTGGGCGACAAGCATTTAAGATGAACTTTATGGGCTAGATTCTTGAAAATCTGCCGCCAATATAGCATTAATGGACCAAATGTGGGGGTAACAATCGAATTCAAATTCAAATGGCACTATAAATTACAAGTGGATGTCTAATGAAAAACACTTGGTAGTTTGAGAACTGATTTGTTACGCGCTTAAGTATTCATAAACCGAGACTTATTCGAGACTCTAAAAGTGAATTCGTTGTTTGAGCAATTACTAGAGACACTGAAAGATCTGTGGAATAGCACTATGTCAGCACCCGAAGAAGCCATGGACACAGGAGTAGTGATAGTCGAGGAATCCATGTAGGAAATTGTAGAAGTGGAAGCCCCAGAGAGCGACGAAATAATTTTTGAGGTCACTAAATCACCATGAACACCAAGACCTAAGAAGGATAAGTAGGCCATGATACCGGTGCACGTCTCACCCAGAAATCCACTAAGGACCAAGATCACCCTACAGGAAAAGGGGAAGGCCAATAATCTAGAGGTCGATGAGGAGGAAGAGTTTGAAGAAATCTTGGTGGAGGGGGAGGATGTAGAGATGGACATTGAAACCCAGGGTACAGACAATATTACCCGGTTACTTGAATATGTTCTTCCGCGGAAGGGTAAAACTAAGGTGCCGAAGGACATAGATGAGAGCAAGAGCTCTCTGCAAACTCTGCTGCTCCCAGATGATATTATTTTTGAGGGACCTCACCTAGGGCAGGTCCCCGTGTTGAAATTTGAAGATTGGGACCTCGCAGACCACGAGAAGTTCCTGCATTTAGCGACTGCGAAGCTAATGCGCTAGAAGATAGATGCAATGGTTGGAATGATTAATTGGAGCTGTGCAAATGGATCAGAGGTGTAGAGAAAGCAAGATTACTAAACCTGCTCTGGGTGTCTCATTACCACCATGCCCCTGTGACCATTTTCGTCATCAGGCAGCTGCTTTGCTTAGTGTATGATGGGTGCTTATGGCTGGAGGAGCCCATCCCCATCATAGACCATCTGATTCACTAGATTACATGACTACCTTTCACAAGGGAGGATCCAACAAACATCTTAGAGGGAAAAGGTAGCGTGTTGGCCCTCGCGGAGGCAATGAAAAAGAAGTTTAAGTTGGAGAAGAAGAAGTGAGGGTATGACATATCCAGCATCAACAACCCTGCAGTCAAGGTCGCGACACATATATTGGCAGGGAAGGTGATGCAGAAGTGCCGTGCGGATGAGGTGCTCGCGCTAGTGGTTGCACTAGTGGTGTAATGTGTATAAGGGGTCCAGTTCAACTTGGTGAACTATCTATGAGGTGAGTTCCTTGCAAACTGCTGCGAGGAACAAGAGTAGGGAAAATTTTTTCATTATGCATGGCTCCTGTTGTCGATCGTACTGGTGACATGGGAGCTTCCTGAAGATAGCCAGTTCCCTTCGGTCACACTGGACCTTCCAGAGGCAGTAAAGTATGCTTCACTATGGGCGACCAAGGACGCACAACGGATCAGAGAAAGAAATATATTTTGGATGCTAATGGAGATGAACATCCGGATGGGGATCAATCGCAAGCCACAATTATCGCCAACAATATACAATTGTTTGTAGAGCTTTGCAGAGTTCAAAGTATATTTCCCCCATGTCTTCATCAGGGCGTGCAAGGACCCTAGAAGACATGGCATGATTTACCGTATTTGGCGACTAACGATGTGATATTCACAGTCCTTGAGTCTTGGTCACCGGAGTGGCGCACTCCAGCTGACTTTGTAGTGGAAACAGATAAGTCAACTGTTATAGACATTTTTGGGCACTGCAACCCCAATCAAACATGTCCATAAACCAAGGGCTCCTAATTCCCTTAAAGTGTTGTTCCATCCCCTAAAAGAACAAGGTCAGCTGATTACATCATCTCCTAGAAGTTCTCCAGGAAAAACTACTCAGAATTGGTCAAAACTGGACCATCTCACCTGCTCCATGGTCAAAGTGCGATGAATCCCACCTAAATGCACATGGGAGGTGCGATGCATACTGAAAATCCCTTCTATGGGGTGCGATGGGCGAGAGTGGACAAATGGCAGAGTCAATTTGCGAGGTGGATGATCATGGAATCTTCGAGAAACTTCTCCTGTGACACTGACCTCTCTGAATTCACCCAGGGATGAGTAAGAGATCATCAATCTCCAAGTGGAATCAAGAACTATCAGAGAGAGGACACTAATAAGAATCCCAAAAGATGACTCACCCCCCTGCAATCATCTATATATGGATCCCTCACCCCAGAGATCCAGAGGCTAGAATTTTGTATCTTGTAAGGAAGTGTTGTTGGTTTCTTGTTGGAATATCATAGTGTTGGGTGATCCAAGCTTTTCATGAGGCGAAAGAAGGGATTTCATGCTGGAGGATGACGTTGGGTTAGAACAATTGGTTCTTCGATAGTATTATGCTGCTTTGATTCCACAGGTTCTCTTTGAAGCTGGGTAGACAAAGGAGAAGCGGCAATGATCTGTCAGAAAGGAGAGGAATCAAGCAAGGAACCAAGCGCAAGACTGAGGTTGGTGTCCTTCATTCCACTCTTATCTACTTTTCAAAGAGGAAAATGAAAGTGGTTTTAGTTTGTTTGTTTCTAAGATATCTACCAGTCTTAGTGGGACTAGCAGATCCGAGTGGACACTAGATTTCCTGATAACAAATGGCGACTCTGCTGGGGAGCGAATAGATTGTTTTTTTGTCTATATTTGTTTGTTTTATAAACTTACAGATGGAGCCTGAAGTCAAGCCAGCTAGCCTTCGAACTGCATTTGCTATGCAAGTGCAAAGTAGATCAATGCTGCTTCAGTCTATCTCTGGGTTTTGTTTATAGACTGAATAATTGATTTGCAAACCTTCTAATTGCCCTAGTGGTGGCTCTAGTAACCTCATTAGATCAGACCCTGTGATTTCTATTTACTGTACATCATTTGCTCGGCCTCAATCCCTGAACTGAGCTGCAAACTGTGACCAAGAGCCAAGTAAAGTCTCGTCCTCGTACCATCGCACCCTCTCTTCAAGGAAACCTGGATGCATCGCACTTCCTGTGTACAGTAGGTGGGATGCATCCCTATTTCCCTGTGTTACAGGTGCGATGATCAGAAAAGGATAATTTTGCCTCCAGGTTTTGGTTTTTCTTCGCTCTTTTCAGCTCTATTCTGGAATTTCGCTGTCTGTGATCAGTATACCACTGTGGAAACCCCCTTCCTTTCCATCATTCCGCTTCCATTGTGCAAAGAACTATGAATGTTTTTATGTATTTTTTGCCATTTTCGATTCTCTTTTGCAAAGTAGTAGCATAGTCGTACTGTCGTCTTTTGATTTGAAAGTGTCGCAAGTGTTGTTTTCAGTCAAAGAAAAGAATCCTATTGTTCTAGATGGTCGATTATACAGTTACTCTTGTATTTGATTTGAATTAGTAGTTTTTGAATTGTCGAAAGCAGTTTTCAATTCAAAATAGTAAAGTGTCGTCATTATCTTCCTTCCGTTTTTTGAAGAGAAATCTGTTAGTACTGTCACTTAGAAATTATAATTCAGATTTGTACTTAGTATTCTTCTTGTCATTCACACATTAAGAAAGCTGAAAACAAATACATGCATGTGCATTTTCGTTTAGACTGCTTGTTGGTTTGATTTAGGACAATGCATCTAGTGTGTGCTCTCTGATCTATGTTGAAAGAATAACGTCTCTCTTTCTTTAGTAGCTAGGATTTTCATTACAAAAAGAAGATTAAACGATTGTTTACCATCTTAGATTGCATTTTAGGAATTGTACATCTACATCACACGGTGAACCTGAAAGGCAAATTTCTTAAGAAAGATCAACTGTAAAATAAATTTAATGAACCTAAAAACGCTTTGGAACCTAACGCACAACATCTAGAAGTCTAGGCTAGAGACGTATTCCGGCGTCGTAAAACCTGGTAACTGTCGCTTTCACTGTTGGTTGGGTGATTCCTCCTCTTTGAGACGACAAGTGCCAGTACGGACTTGTGCTCCCACGTACCGTCGAGTATATATTGGGAGACCACAATAGGTTATATCCTTTATCCATAGGAAGCCGTGTCTGCCGCCCTATCGATCGCAATGCACTGAAAACATCATTCGGGAAGATTGACTGCCGTACCGTAAAAAGTATTCTACAGTTTTGCGATTGGTTTGGTAATCCCTCTGTCTAGATTTCCAGAGTAGTCTCTCTCGTTCCTCTTCAGACTCCTTAAAGGAAAAGGTCCATCTGAGCACTTGTCACTTTAGGCTCATTAAAAATTGAAGGTGAATAGAGTCATATTTTGTTTTTTCTCAAATCTTAAAAATTGAAAAAACAAGTTGTGTCAAAGCGTCTAAAATTCATTTAGTTCGGAAACATTTTCCCCTTTATTTTTAGTTGATCGAGTAATCTGCAATCGTGGAGGAAAGTCAATTGAAACCCCGTCATTCGCGGAGGCTCACGAGTCAATCGTCTTTGTCCCCAGAATCAAAGCTATTACGGACAAAGCGAACTCACTTAACCGGCTCAAAGTCCCCTGGTCGAGTTGGAACAAGTGTTCCAACACCCTCGGAGACCCCGGTTACTCCAAACATTTTTGGTACCCTTGCCTTTACAGAAGAAGTTCCGCAGCCACAAGAGGATAGTAGAACTGATCCTAGTGTGAAGGTAAACACTTCTGTACCTGAACCAGCTACCTCCATAGCTAATTCAGAAGGTGTTGTTCCCCAAACATCAGTTGCTGCAGAATCTATACCTTCTTCGGCACCGGAAATATTTTACAGACCTGACAGTATACCTCTTCCACCTGGTTTGATTGCCATAGAAGAGATTGTAGAGGATCCACCATCTAGTACTCCATCGCAATTTGGAGTAGGGATCACTCTATATCCTTCTTTAACAGAAATTAGTCCGCCGTTATCGAAAGTTCCTGTAGAATCGCTAGGAAACCTTTTGGATAGACTAGATATGTATGAACAACCGTCGACATCTAGGACTGTGTCATCTGACACAGCAGCGGTAGAACTTCCTGCTGCTACTCCAACAATGTTCGCCGACATACCGTCTATCGCGACTAGCTCTCAATCACTGGATGGGATCCATTCAGGGGCTATTTCGACGGTATGGTCTGTTCCAGGTTGTTCGTCCGGAATAATATCTGGAATCTTTTATGTTGAGTCTCAACAAATTGATCCTTCACAATGTCAATTTTCGCAGTCCGGTCCTCAAAGGCAAATAATTCCCTTAAGCACCGGATTACCGTTGTATGGGGGGCAATATGCCCTTTCATTATCTCCTCCAGGAGGTCAAACATACGTGAGTTCCCAACATAATTCAGGTTATGCTGGAATTACATCCAGTGGTTGGTTGCCAATACTACCTCAACAACCAGGAGTTGTATACTCAATGCAACAAAACCTGCCTATGTCAAATATCCCCACTACACTAGCTATTGTGATGGTGTCGCAAGTACAAGCGTTACCTGTTGTATGCCAACCTCAGGTCTCTCAGGTCGCAATTCAATGGCCCCTTGTCCCTGTGACACCACCACAATCATCGGTTAGTGGCTCCTTAACTGGAATGAACCAAGCTAAAATGGGTACCATTACCCCTCATCTCGGTCAAACGGCTAGTATTGGGCAACAACACATAGTCTCACAACCATGGCTGGTGCAATATCAATAACAAAAATTCCAACAAGTTTATCAAGGATCTAAGCACCAAGTCTTTGCAAGTAATGGGCAACCGTATATTCAAAACGGTCAACATCAACCATTTCATAATGGTTATGCCCATCAACCTTATCAAAGTTATCAGCATCAAATGCACTATGCTGGTATGCAAAGACCCACTGCTCAGGCAATCCCATATTATCCTGGGTATGCTTCGCCGAACCTGAATCAACAGTTTCCCTTCGTGGCGACTTTAGAGTTACCAGATCTAAATCGGCTAACAAACGATCCAATCGCTTACACCCCTTGGTGGCCAGTGATTCCTCACAAACTTCCGTCAAATATTCCTAAATTTAATGGAAATCCGAGTGAAGACCCGTCGAATCATGTGATGAACTTTCACTTGTGGTGTTCGTCTAACACTCTAAATGATGATTCGGTCAGGCTTCACCTCTTTCAGCGAAC
This sequence comes from Pinus tabuliformis, assembly GCA_031772625.1. Taxonomy (NCBI): domain Eukaryota; kingdom Viridiplantae; phylum Streptophyta; class Pinopsida; order Pinales; family Pinaceae; genus Pinus; species Pinus tabuliformis. The sequence goes on from CM062820.1 coordinate 1,639,292,842, forward strand.
GTTAACTGGTCCAACGACAAAGTGGTATATCGAATTACCTAGAGCTTCATTTGATAACTTCAGCGCCCTAGCCACAACCTTTTTAACCCATTTTCAGCTACCCATAAGGTACGAAACGGGAACAGAGCTTCTTACCAATTTCAAGCAAACTACGACCACTCACATATCTGATCATATTCACGAGTGGCGACGTCGTCGTAGAATGATAAAAACATATGTTCCCGATCAGCTATTGGTTGAATGGTTTATTAAGTCATTGTTACCTTCTATTACGGAAGATGTGGCAAAGGGTGGAGTCGTCATTGAAGAGCAAGTAATTGCTCGTGCACAATATCTAGACTTGATCTATACTCAGTCTCGCACGCTCTACGATAAAATCCCTGATGCTCCTAAACCGAAATTTTCCGTTTCTCCATCTCCTAAATCAAACAAAGACTCTCATGTCGGGGACGGTGTGATAGGAACGACCAGCACTAAAACCACAAAGGCTAAGTTGAAAAATGCCTGTACGGTTTCAGGTCAAAATGCAAACCCAAATCAACGCTCATCAAGCGTTTGGATAGATAGGACTAAGGAATATGGTACCCCTTCAAATCCTTGGTCAATGATGATTGACGGGGCACCATGGGAAGATTACCACCATCGTTCCCATCTTCCGGATTACCACGAAGATTATTCCAGTGACCTTAATCATCCTTCAATTTTTGATTTTCTATCAAATACTGTAAATACGGTGGATTCTGAGGATACTTCTTTTCCTATGTGAACCTCATTAAAAAATGAAACAACTCCCTTTCCAAATCGAGTCTTTGATTATGATCTCGTAAAATCCAAATCAAGTCTTTCAAAGATCTCGAAGGTGAACCTTCATTCCAACCATCGTGTTGAATGCAATGAAGCTTGGGGGGCATGCACCTCGATTTGCGTTATTATGCTGGGGGCATGAAAACTTATCATGAGCAGTGTTACTGCAGGGTTCAAGCTCGTTAAAAAATAAACCCGTCGCGAGTAGTGTTACTGCAGGGTTCAAGCTCGTTAAAAAATAAACCCGCCACGAGCAGTTTTAACGCGGAATTGAAGCTCGTTAAAAAATAAACATAAGCAATGAGCAAATGTTTCCCCAGAGTTTAAGCTCATTAAAAAATGAACCAATTTCGGGTAAATAACTGCTGTGAATACATTATCATCAGCTTTTGAGCCTTGGTCGTGTTCTCATCATCACATCCACTCTGTTTTAGCCGATCATTCACCTCCATTTGATTTTTTACCCCTTTTGAGGAACAACTACGAAGAGTGATCCTGTTAGCCATCCTTGTGACACTGCCGTGACTGGAAAATTCCAAACCTTACCTGGAATTAGCTGCTACCCAAAATTATCACTCGTTCCTAAAAAACGAGTCTCCTTTAAGCTCTTTTCACCTGACTCGTAAAATATGAAAAGATTGCCGAGCGATTGGCCTCTCCAGCTCGTTAAAGTGATCGGAAGTGCTATCCCTCCTCTAGATTTTAATCTTTTTGGACCTGAGGGATTATTACAAAAAAAGATCGAGCGCTTGTCTTGTTCGGCTTGTTTAAATTACCAAAAATTCATCCCTTTTGTATTATTTTATACTTTTTTGGACTTAAGGGATTATATGACGAAAAATGATCATTAGAGTTTCCTTTATGTCCCTTTTCAGACTCTCTAAAATTGAAAAGGACCGAGTTATCTTTTTCGTTAAATTCGTTAAAACCAAATAGCGACAAACTTGTCCACACAGACAAGAACGAGTTTCACTGTCGCTAGGCTCGTTAAAATATAGTGACAGGTTTGCCCGAAGGGAAAATTATAGAACAAGCATATGTTATCCTCCTCAAGCTTGACAAAAATAAAGAGGTACTGGTCAGCAATGACTGGGGAAAAATTGGGAAGAAAACTTGAAGAAACTTTATTGGTAGCAAGTCGCTCTTGAACATGACACTTTCACTCTTCATCCGAGTCGGGTTGGGTTGTCCTGTTCACTGGTCATACCACCATTGGTCCATCACACCATCCACATTTGGGGTTAACGCTACCAATCCATCATGTCAGTGTCACCGGTATGTTCAAGAGAAGTCGCTCAGAGAATTCACCTGTGTCTCATCCGCTGCAATACATTCACACTCCATTCTTTCATGACCGCCACCCTGAACCCTGTATCATCAGACCGTTTTCACCTCCAAAATCATTTACTCCGTTCCGTGTCGTAGATGTGGGATTCATTAAGGCCCTCCTATGGTGAGTCACTTCTTGTCGACATCAGCTCATTATCCAAGAAGTCGACTTAGGAACAACCCTTTCAGTACTTTGAAGCTTGCATGCCTCAATGGTAAGTTTCTCACTTCCGGCGATAGGTTTACATCAGTGGCCTTCGATCGAAAGATTTTGCATGGTGTTCGACGCCAAGTCTCTTATTCACACCACGCGAATTGTATTGTAGTACCTTGAGGGTCATCATCATTATTGGTGATTCCTCTCACGCCTATTAACAACTTACATCATTGGCTGGTAATCAGGCGATGTCTTTCCATGTTCGACTCCAGAACATCTTTCGCATGGATCGACTTGTACTCCGAGTGAAGATTGAACGAGTTTGAAGACCCCAGATCTAGTTTCATCCATCCGGGCTGCGATATATTCAGGAAAATAAAGACATCAAATGTACATTGTTTCTGCACAGATGATCATCTGAATCAAAGGATGATGGCTCTATCAGAATCATCAGTCTCCCGCACAGAGGGTTGTCTTTCTTATGTACATGAAAATGGATTTATAAATCTGAGCATGGGAATGCTCGCCTCAGCTATATCATGAAAAATATTATGAAGATAATGTATTGTATTGTATCTTATTACAGGTCACCTTCCAACTCGAAAAAACTTCGGATCCTCATGATAAAGCATTTCACCCGACATCAAAAGATTAAAGACCTCATGCTTTAGGGGGAAACTGTTATAGACATTTTTGGGCACTGCAACCCCAATCAAACATGTCCATAAACCAAGGGCTCATAAGTCCCTAAAAGTTTTGTTCCATCCCCTAAAAGAACAAGGTCAGCTGATTACATCATCTCCCAGAAGTTCTCCATGAAAAATTACTCAGAATTGGTCAAAACTGGACCATCTCACCTGCTCCATGGTCAAAGTGCGATGCATCCCACCTAAATGCACACGGGAGATGCAATGCATACTGAAAAGCCCTTCTATGGGGTGCAATGGGTGAGAGTGGACAAATGGCAGAGTCAATTTGCGAGGTGGATGATTATGGAATCTTCCAGAAACTTCTCCTGTGACACTTGCCTCTCTGAATTCGCCCAGGGATGAGTAAGAGATCATCAATCTCCAAGTGGAATCAAGAACTATCAGAGAGGACACTAATCAGAATCCCAGAAGCTGACTCACCCCCCTGCAATCATCTATATATGGATCTCTCATCCTAGAGATCCAGAGGCTGGAATTTTGTATCTTGTAAGGAAGTGCTATTGGTTTCTTGTTGGAATATCATAGTGTTGGGTGATCTAAGCTTTTCATGAGGTGAAAGAAGGGCTTTCATGCTGGAGGATGACGCTGGGTCAGAACAATTGGTTGTAATCCTCTTTGCTATTCTTGATTATTAATAAAGCTATTCAAGTTTTCCTCCACATTCTTGTATGTTTGATGATATATGCATTTAGTGGTCAATATATATCTCGTCCTATATTGTTTATGATTGTAGATCTCTGTTCTTCGATAGTATTATGCTGCTTTGATTCCACAGGTGCTCTTTGAAGCTGGGTAGACAAAGGAGAAGCGGCAAGGATCTGTCAGAAAGGAGAGGAATCAAGCAAGGAACCAAGCGCAAGACTGAGGTTGGTGTCCTTCATTCCACTCTTATCTACTTTTCATAAAGGAAAACGAAAGTGGTTTTAGTTTGTTTGTTTCTAAGATAGCTACCAGTCTTAGTGGGACTAGCAGATCCGAGTGGACACTAGATTTCCCGATAACATCCGCCACGCAGTGCAAGAAGGAAGAGAAAAAACTTTGGATGGTGCAGCTGGCGGAAAAGTGTAGGAAAGAAGAAGCAGCGGCTAAGGCCCAGGCAGCATGCGATGCTGCGAAGTTGGAAGAGCAGCAGAAACCAATAGACGAAGAGCATGAAGGACAAAAGTCAACTTTGCCTGAACGAGAGACAAACATAGAAAAAGGTGGCATAGACCTGTAGACGACATCCAACCAGCTCAAGCATCTGCGACCACGAGAGCAGATAGTGCCGCGTAAGAAGACAAAGGCATCAAAGACTTCGTTCGACCCAATCACCCTCATTGAGGGGGATTTGCATGATATCATCAAAATGGTGAGGGATGTCACGTGGAGTCCCTCCAACAATTTGAGGAACAACAATAGTTGGTATTGGGGCTCTTCGGACAGAGTTGTAGGAGTTGCAGGTTTGCACTCCACAGGCTAGCGCAGTGTACACCAGCCTCGCAGTTGGCACTTTAACTACTGAGGAAATGTTGCGCGCCAGGGTGACCAATGCAATAGTGCTACCAGATGGAGCACTCATTACAGAAAAGGAAGCCGACAAACCCATGGTGAGTAGTTTGAAAGAGGTAGGGTTGAACATGGCTACGTTCCCTTGGGAGACACTCTACCTCTTACAGGATGGAGTCACCACAAAAATCAGGTCCAGGGAGAGTCACGCTCTACAGGTAATGAGCGAACAATGCATCAACATTGAGCAATTGAGCCTGCAGCTCAATGAGGTAGTGGAGCAGAACAAGAAGATAATGTAGGTTGTGGAGGAAGACTACCAAATGGTCCTGGAGTTGGCCATTCAAGTAGAGGAACTGGTGGAGGCACACATCCATAAGTTAGCCACAGGGGTGTGCGATGCAAGAGCAAAAATGGACAGGGTTCAACTGGAGTTGAACCTATAGATTGCAGAACTACAGTTGAAGGCTCAACCTTCAACTCCGCCGAAGGTCAAGGAACAGCGTACCACCAAGGTTACGACAACGATCGTGGAGGTTGACAGTGCAATGACAGACTGCATGAAGCTATTCGAACAGTCATTCGAGGTCCTAACCACCCTGCAGGAGGACTCGAATGTGGAGTGCTTAGAGACAGAGGTGTGCAAGTTGCAAAAAAAATACGAAGAGGTAAAATGGACCACGCAGATGGTTTCCCTTACACAAAGGCTTGCACGGATGCAACGGGAAAAGGATCTCAAGGAACAGGTGGATGTCGTTCAGCACAAAGAAGCGGTCTTGAAAGTGCGCCTATAGCTATGGATTGACGAGGATTATACAATTACAACCTCCTTTGAAGAAATGCTCGCGCAACTGAAGGCAACTCAGGAGAGGATTCAGGGCAACAATTCAACAACAGTGGTCACTGAACAATGCATGGAGGAAGTCAAACAAGTAGCCGCTCAGTGCGCTGCCGAAGTTATAACGATCCAAACAGAGCTGGGAGGTCTTCGTGCTAAGATCTCCGCACTTGTAGAGTGACTCGAGGGCGAGTCACGATGTTTGTGTTGGGGGCCTGTTGGGTGTGGGATCCCCCAAGTGCGGTTTTGGGGCTTAGACCCCAGATTTTGGTCCAAAGTTGTAATTCAAATGTAGAGACTCCGCATTTTGTGGGCACAGAGCATGTAGTTGTTAAAGAGTCATAGGGTTTTATGCCCTTATTTTGATAATGTAATGTCAACTGTAGAAGATCTACCCAAGGTCCGTGGACCATGGAATTGTATAAATAGAGCTAAGCTCTAAGTAGATAAAAAGCAATCAATGACACACAATGTCTAACCAATGAAGATGTATGCGAGATAGCTCTAAAGTGTAAGTCTATGTTTCAGGTCGTAGCGTAGGTAGAGGCTCTACAACTAAGTGCGTAAAGGCCTAGTAGTCTGCAGCTGAGTGCATGGACCCCTGTAGCTGAGTGCACAGGGTGATTCAAGTTTGTAATCATATGGAAGTATTAATAAAGAGAAGGTTCCTATCATTTTTGTGTATTTATTTCATGTTTATCCATATGTTATATCGGGTATGAAATTCACTTCTAATGCTTATATGATGCACGAATGTGTATAATTGTATTGGTTAAGTAAACAAAAGTAAGAACATCTGTTTACACGAAGCTAACTAAGATCTGTTAATAATATAAGTAAGATACTTAGCATAGCTTAGGAGATATCGTAGTTCACTGCCCCTGGTTAGGGCTGCACGGAAGCCGATTGTAATAGTTCGCGAAGGTACTCAAGGGTAGAGAAGAGGGATAAGAAACCTGTGCGAAGGAAGGTATAGTTGGAATATACTGACATCACAACCATCTCAAGGGTGTGGAAACTTGGTTCTAACATCCCCCCATATTGCTTCGGGTGAGACTTCGCTCTGCGCTCCACGGGATGATGCTAAAAGGGCCAGTAGTGTAGGGATTTGTTTGGCTAACTAATGTTGAACTTGGATCAGGCCCCCATAAGCCAACACTTTCTATCATGGAATTTGCTAAAGAAATTCTGAATGACATAAAGGAAAATGAGGTATGTATGCTTACATTCAATATTGTAGAGTCATGTCATATGGTTGCATGTAACATAGATCAATGCTCTATCTTGATAACATAATCAAAAGGAAGGATCTCCCCCTTCAAAGGGATGTAGGAATGCATGGGTCACATATTCACTAGATAAAGTCAACACAATATGTCCTCATATGTAATATGAGGTGGTTGAAATTAATTGGATGAACTCTGACTGGAAGTTCTTGGGAATGAAATGTGTGAAGAAAGGAAGGAAGAGATCGTGGACTATGCAACCATGGAAAAAGGTTAATCAACATCCAAGAACCAAGAGATATGACTGTGCTATCGCCAAGAAAGATATGTAGACTCTGATGAAGTCTGAAAAAGAAAGAGACCCTTGACAATATATATCTTTGGGAGAAGTGTCAATATGTATGCAGGATGATGATCCAAACTAGAAGATGTCATGATGAAATACCATCACAAAGGTAATTTTTATTTAGGTATTCATTTCTTATCTTTGAAAAAATATCTGAATGGGCTTATGCAGGGCTTCCGAAGGAAGATATATGGATATCTTCCACCACTGATGCCCATGTAGTAAGATGGAAGATCCTTAAGTAAACATGGCATGAAGGAAGGCCATATATGAATTGATGGAACACTTTCCGATGATATGACTGACTCATGGATGAAAATGATGGATGATCTATGCCCTATGAAGAATTCCAAAACATGACAACTCCTGAATAACGAAAAGAAGTTCATGAGATCATGAGGAAGAGTTCTTCAAGTAGCTAATTGTCCAATCATCTCCACCTAAGGAGCTGTTGTAGGTACCTAATTAAGAGGGAGCCTAGAAACAAGTTTCTTACTTGGAAGAAACTTGGAAGCAAAATTTCTAAGCCAAGAGGGAGCTTAGGTACATTCCTTCCGTAGGAATGAGTACATTCCTGTATTGGAATAAATATTTCCTCCCTAATTAAGAGGGGGAGATAGACACATCATTCTTGTCATCACTTGGGAAGATAGAATGGAGGATTGGGTAAACATTTGACATTCGATGCTCTTTGAGGATGAGCTAGGGCATCCAAGGTGTTATTCCTTAAGAAACCAATTTCCTAGCTGTAGGGGAATTGTGCTTAAGACACTAATAAATATTATTTACTGTCACTTATTTATCACTTAGATATATACGTTGTGTCTTTAAATGAAGGACCTGGAGACTTGGTCTTTAACCCTTAGTACATGTATGACCAGAACATCTCAGAATTCCATTTGTTGCTAGATATAAATGATGAATGAGGAAATCTTGAAGGAGAAGTTAAAGATAATATGCTGATCTTTCACAGAAACTATTATTCGTTACTTAGAAGAATTATGAAAATGAGAACTAAATCATAGACAATATGCTTCTTAATACAGAAACTACTATCTGTGACTCTGGGAGCAGTTAAAGATAATATGCTGGTCTTTCACAGAAACTGTTATCTATAATTTAGAAAAGAAGGTGGAAACTTCAAGTATAGGGGCACCCTTTTAAGGAATTTTAACTTTATCTACATAAGCAAATAAAGACCTGCAACTTCATTACTATACTTGAAAGAAGAAAACATAACATGACACATGATAGAAAATATTGCAAAATCATACCCAAAAACTCATGGAAACTTCTGATTCTTTCATTAAACAACGATCATGTTAGGAATACAGTGGCCTAGTCTTCAGGTTCTCCAAAATTCGAACCCTTTCTTCGTAAATTTCCCCTTTTTATACATTGTGGAATAGTTGTTGATCTCTGAAACTGCCCAAACTATTTAACTGCTTCTCTAACTATATGAAGTAAAAACTATTACAGGATTTTACAGAGGGTAAAAGACACCTCAAAGAACATGAAATAATAGGAACATAGCTGAATTCAGAAGGGGACGATAACTGCTGGCTTGCTCCGTTAATCTGCTGCCGAATTACTCTGTAAATACCTTAATGATGCTTACTTCGTTTAGTCGTAATGAAATGCGTTTAGCTTGTGTAATCCTGGGCTTACATAGGCATTTTGATTGGCCAAAATACAAAGAAAACATACCCGACTATCTTCCTCTTCAGATTCGTCTCTAACCCTGATTTTCCACTTTACACAGCGAAATTAATACGAACCTTTGATTAATACGGAACTCAAAAGAGTTAATCTTGCTTTATAAACCTATCAAATCTGCTCGCTCAGCGCTTTATTGACTTCTATCACAAATCGCAATCGACCGATATATTACTGCAAACTTAACTTTATGCACCGTTAAGCCGCATAACTATGATAGTGTTGGACTTATGCATAAATCCTTCATATTTGCGCTTTTCTATTATATACCTTTTATAATGAAAATATGCCATAAAACATGCTTTTTCTGCTTTTAATACGGGCTCCACACAACTGTTGAGGCATACCTTTCCCGTGATAAATCCCCACCATAGATCTGCGCTTAGCAGATCAGATGGTCTACAAAGATTTCGGGTGGGACATAAGCCCAGAGAATACCCGCCCGAAATGGGTGGTTTTCTCTCTCCACCCGGCTGCTACGTGTCGAATGATAAGTGGGATTGGGTGAGCTCCAATAAAAACCATTTACTATTTTTGCTCTGCTCAAAAACCTGCTTGTAGCTTGAAATTTTCCTTTTCATATGCCTCACGGACCTGCCGGGGCTTATAAATCATAATATATATACGCTTCGAGTCCAGCCTTTCTATTATAATCCTTTATAATAGAAATACATATAAAACTGCGTAAACAAAATATATATGAAGGGATTTTGATATAGCGGACCCGCCAGGACTTTACAATAAAACATATATATTTCGGGTCCGCCATCGCAAGTCGCAATCGGCGGAACCCAACGTACATAGCTCAGTGGTGTGGCGGACCCGACGGGACTTAAAACCACGATGTATATACCTTTCGGGTCTGGCTATCGTGAATCACAATCGGCAATCAGTGAATGAACCAACATATGTATTCAGCGCTTTACGGACCCACCGGGCTTTTAAATATAATATATATATTTTGGGTCCAGCCGCGATCGCAAATCGCAATCGGCACTATCAGCGGAACCAATCATACATATCATTGCGGACCCGCTGAACTTTATAAAATGCAACTTATAGTATTTCGGGTCCGGCTTTAACCCTTTAATACTTGTTTCTTTTGCGAATCTGATATATCACTTTGTTTCTTTTGTGTTTTGATTCCGATATACAATTTATTACATCTCCCTCTTACCTTATCTTTTTTCAAAATATTTTCCAAGTGATTTTTTGAATGAAACAAAAAGATACATGTTACAACACAAGGTAAGGGTAGTTGTAGAGGATTGATATTATTTGAGGATTGGGAATCCAAGATAAGAATAGTCCTAGTGGAACACACCTTGAGAACCTGGGCGAGGTATGTTCCGAGAGAGATAATGATGAGGGTGTCTATACATCATTGGTCTTGCCAACATTAAACTCATATCTTGTGGAGATATAGAGTTGTGAGTTAAGGCCTTGATATGTAAAAATGCTGGTTGATATGATGCTAAACAGAGGGATTACCAATCAGACTCTTTTTATGAGAATTCTTCAGATTGAGAATGACCAAGTACCATTATGAATATCTCCCTAGTTAAGAGGGAGTGTTGAAAAGTGTAACTAGGTTTGGTCTTCATAATGACATGTGTAATTGTGATTTTATGTAATTGATGAAAAGAAGAAAATAAAATTATTTTTGTAGTACTTGAATCATGGGTTTCATGAGCAATGAACTTTATTTTAGTTAAGGTTCCCATTGTGAACCTTTAGGTTTTGTCATCTAGTTATAAAATTCAAAGAGAGTCAATGTCATGTATGAAGGACCCTTCTTGGGAATGCTATATTTGTATATGAGTCAATGAAAATGTCAAATAGCCCTCCAATACCAACTGCAAGCATCTACTTCAAGTTGACCTTAAATAAAATAATGAATTTTCTCCAACAGTCATGTCAGCTCACCCACTGCTAAAGTTGGCTTATTATGAAGGCTCCAAACAACTATAAATAGGGCAGCTCAACCTCATTTCAGAGCAAGAAGTTTGATCAAGATCAAGTCTGAAATAAGAAGTGCGAAGGTCACTTAGGAAGGAGCATAATCATCAGTAAAGAGCGAAAGAAGGAGAGCAAAGTCTTGGCATCATTTTGGATCTATTTTTGGGTTACGTTGATCTCACACATGTGAAGAAAGGGATTGTCTCTATTGCAGAAGAGGCCGAAGTATTGCAGTCCCATTGGAAGGTCAAGACAAGGAGGAAGCAAAGGTGTATATCAAGCTGAGTTGTCAAGGAAGCTACCTCCACCTACAGTGAAGGGAATAAAGGTTCTAAAGTTGATAATTTACACGTGCTAGGGTCTCTAAAGGAAGATGGGAAGTTGCAAGTTTGAAGCAGAGAAAAAGAAGGCCAAGATCTGAAGTATAACTGAGGTATAAAGGAAGGTAAGCAGTTGGACCAAGTGTTGACTTGGGCACAAAAGAGAAGTAGTGAAAGAAAAATTGTGTCTTGGTCTTGGAGTGGAAAATAAGTCAAGGGTCTTGGTCTTGGTATTCGTCAATTGAAGTCTCTATCAGAAGAAGAATTTGTTTGGGTTTTCCTCTGATGTGGGAGAGTTTTTGGCCCTGGATGATAGACTATATTCTAAGTCTCTTGTATCTTTATGGTTTATGAATTGGTAGTTGTTTGATGAATAATAAAACTATAATAACATAAGTAAAAGAAGATCCTAATATAAGAAGTAAAAAACATTCACAAGTAGTTATCAATAGAAGAGATGTCACTTAATCTCAATGCCCTAGATTTCTCAACACAGTTTAATAAGTAAATTTGAGTTGGAGGAGTTAGAATTCAGTTAAGCACGTGTGATTGCTAATTTGTACCAATCAAGGTCAGTTATATCAAGTTGTTTTTAGTTAAACTAGTTCCAACTATTGGAGGAACTAGCGGAAGGTCAGTTGTGCAGTGGGACTTCAATCAAACTCAGTGATCATCCAGTTAACTGATCAATCAACCCAAAATATCTAGTGTGTGTAGAGAATTCAAGTTCCCTAGCTGTGGTGGAGATTCCAAGGTAGTGCAAATCAATTGTAGACTAGTCCTGAGTGTATAGGTGTTGCATGCAGTTAGATGATCAACCTTGGGAATTGCATAATCCATTTTGGAGAAATTCCTAAATAATATGGGCCTAATTTCTCAAGGAATTGCGCAAGTAAATAAGAGCTCAAGTAGAAGCAGAAATTGAATAATTATGGGCCAGATCTTCTCACTGAGCAGACAGATAGGTATTCACTTGCAGGTTGTGCTCAGTTGAGCAAAACAATTGCAATACATCTGATTAGGTGCTCATGTCCTAAGTGTCGTAAAATGCTCAAAATTTAAAGTGCTTAGAACTAGTTCAAAGTTGAATGACTGGAAAGTGCTCGTCTTCCCAATTCTGGCGCCGCAAACGGTTCGAAAAACGGTCGCCGTATGAGGAAGTTATGGCAAAAAGAAGAATTTGTCCATAACATTAGAAATTTTAATTTTTCAAAAAAAAATTAAAAAAGGAATATTCCGCCGGGCACGAAATCCGAGGCAACCACCAAACATTAAATGTAACTGCAGTTAATTTGGCGGAATTTTGGCAGGAGCGCCAAATTTGTGGACCCGCCATAACTGGCGGAGCTATCTGGAGTTAACTAAAGTTAGCTGGAGTTTTTCTAGGGGCAAACTGGAGAAACTTTAAATGGCCATAACTTTGGCTAGGAAAGTCGGTTTTGGACGAATTTTTTTTTATTTTTTATTTTGGGTATTTTCGACCTTCTAAAACCATTGGTGCAGGTCTTACAGCCATATGAGGTCATTTGCAGAGGTTTTGGAGCCGTGAAAGTTCTAGGAGCCACCAGGGCCTAGTTTTATGAAGACTGTATAGGGTTGCAGGTATCCATTGGAGGTGATCCAATAGTCAATCCTAAAGGATTCAAGTGTTTTGAATCCATTTTTACCATCTATTTCTCCTGTAGATGCTTCTATTCAGCTGTATTTTCAATTTGAGCATTTAATAAAAACAAGGACAAGCCCGGTTGGGAGCTTTGGACCCAACAGACGTAGCCCTGGAGGGGGTGAACTGCTTTATCAACTTCTTTTGCATTTGTGGTTGATTTATTTTACAGATCAAATCCATTTTAATGTGTTAAACAATAAAAGGAAATAACTCTGCTATGCTTAAATGGGTCATGAACAGCTGAAAATTTCATGTGTTTTCTTTTTGCAAGACATGGAAATCTTTTAAACATGTTTAATTCTAAATTGAATACCTTGCAAACAAATTTCAAGTAGTTTCAAATTCAGATCAAGAAGGTACCAGAGCTCAGGGTTTTGTGCAAAGATCTTCTAACTGTCTTGCAAAGTATTGATGCTTACCAGGTTGAAACTCAAAAGAGGGGAAGGACAATTGACTAGAGAACGAGAGAATCCTTAGTCAAGGAAGGCCAGAGAGCCATCACCTCCACCTTCAATTTCACCCTCAAGAGTCTCAGCAGAAGCTTCAAGGATGTCTGAACATGAAGGAGAAATTCCTATAGAGACAGATCCAAGAGAAGAAGAAAGAGTCTTCAGAAAGGTTTTCTTGGACCTCACTGAAATGGTGAGGATATTGTACCAAGAAAGAAATGAGAAATTGGATGATGAAGGGTCCAAACATCCACATGAAGGAGAGGGCTCTTCAGGAGGTAAGAAGGATGATGATCATTCCAAGAAAGGACATGGAGGAAATGGTGATCCACCACCCCCATCTTCACCTTCTTCCTCTTCATCCTCGTCTTCTTCTGTTCATAAGCATAGATCCTCTGGAAAAAGTCCTTTTTTGAAGCTTGATGTAAAATTCGAATTACCTATGTTTAATGGTGAAGTGAATGCATAAAAGCTTGACAACTGGATTAGGCAGTTGGAAGTTTACTTGACGATCCAAAATATGTATGATGATGCCACAAAGATTCAGTTGGCTTCTTTGAGAATGGATGGAGCAGCATTGGTCTGATGGGAGGCCAAGACTAAAGAGGAGATCAAAAAATTTGGTAAGGTTACCTTAACATGGCCTGAATTTCTGTTAGCCATTAAAAAACAATTTTATCCTCTTGCTCACATGCAGAAGGCCATTATGAATTGGAAAAATTTCAGACAACTTAAGGGTCAGAGTGTCCAAGACTACACCCAAGAATTCAGGAGAAGAGCTCTCTTGTTAGGGGTAGATTTGCAGACCCAGGAAACCTTGCTGAAATACATTGGTGGCTTGCATAGCTACCTTAGACACACCATCTTGATGTTTAACCCTACTAGCCTGGACGAGTTTTGTGTCCAAGCTACCCATTTAGAGGCAAGGGGAAAAAACACATTTGAAGACGGTAGAAACAAACCCCCCAAGGGGAAAAACAAAGAGAAAACCTCCAAGGGAAAGAGCAAAAAGAATGCATCTATCAAACAGGAGAGTGAGAACGTGATCTGTAAACACTGTTCTAAACCAGGCCATGAGGAGAAAAACTGTTGGAAATTATATCCTGAAAAAAGACCTCAATTTAACAAATCCAAAGGGAAACAGAAAACTGTTGCTACTACATCTACACCACAAGATTTAGGGGAAGATTCAGGTGATGAAACCAAAATTGCAGCCATGGGTTTGAAAAACTTGAAGGGAAAAGAAATTGAAACTCAAGCCAGCACTAGTACCTCAAACTGCCATGTACAAGCTCCTAATGAGGAAGAAAGAATTGAACTGTTTCATGTGAGGGTGATTTCAAAACATACTGAAATTGACACACTTTTTGATAGTGGGTCACAAGAAAACCTTATATCAGAGGACTTGGTCAAGCAACTTAAACTTGAGACCGTTCCACATCCGAAGCCATATCCACTTGGATGGATTTGCAAGGATGCAAATTTACAAGTTTCAAGAAAGTGCACATTGCGCTTTGCAATTACTGCACACTTTATTGACATAGTTGAACTTGATGTGGTACCTTTTGATATAGTAGGAATTGTTTTGGGAAGACCTTACTTGTTTGACAGGAAAGCTATCTTTCATCGCCATGAAAACAAGTATCATCTGTTCAAAGATGGCAAGGAGTTCATTGTTAGAGCTCATCGCAAGAAGACAAATATAGCGATGGTGAACGCAGGATAGGTAAAAAGGCTGGTCAATTCAAGTAAGAATTTTGTTCTTCTTATGATTAAGCCCAAGGTTGATGTGAATCATGAGTCATTTGACAATTGTGATCTAGAACTTAAATCAGATCTGTATGATGTAGTTGATGCATATCATGAGATGTTTCAGGAGCCAACAGGTTTGCCTCCTAAGAGGGAGATTCAACATGAAATCCATTTGCATCCAGATTGTCCTCTTCCAAACATAGGCATGTACCGCATGTCTATTATGGAGAATGCTGAAATAAAGAAGCAAATCAAGGACTTGTTGGACAAGGGTTTCATAAGGCCAAGTACTTCGCCATGTGGGTCACCGATTGTATTGATTCCAAAGAAATATGGCACTTGGTGTATGTGTGTTGATTTCAGGGCCTTGAACAAGATAACGGTAAAGAATCGTTACCCACTCCCAAGGATAGATGATTTGCTAGACCAGCTGAAAGATGCTCGATATTTCACTAAGCTAGACTTGCGCAGTGGATATCATCAAGTAAGAATTGAAGAAAGTGACATTTGGAAGGCAGCCTTTAAAACCAAACAAGGACTCTTTGAGTGGCTTGTGATGCCGTTTGGTTTGTGCAATGCACCTGCAACTTTCATGCGGGTAATGGATGATGTCTTGCGTCCTTTTCTTGATGATTTCGTTATTGTCTACTTAGATGACATCTTAATTTTCAGCAAGTCTAGAGAAGATCATGTCATGCATGTTAGAAAAGTACTTGATGTTTTGAAGAAGAATCAGTTATTTCTTAAAATGTCAAAGTGTGAATTTGGAAAGACTTCTTTGGTTTATTTGGGACACATAGTAGGAGGAGGTGCTTTGAGAATTGATCTTGCTAAGATTGAGGCTATTGTGAAGTGGCCTACTCCCAAATCCATAACAGAGGTAAGAAGTTTTTGGGTGCAGCTCAATATTGGAGGAAGTTTATCTCTAACTTCTCTTCTATAGCAGCTCCTATGCATGCAGTGACAAGTGTGAAGCATGCTTTCCAATGGGGAGGCAAGCAGCAAAAAGCTTTCGAATCTTTGAAAGAGAAGATTAGTTCAGCTCCAGTCCTTGCATTACCGGATTTGAGACAGCCATTTGAGATACAAACTGATGCTAGTGATTATGCTATGGGTGCAGTTCTTCTACAGCATGGTAAGCCTATTGCTTTTCATTCTGAAACTTTTAATGGTGCTGTTGTAAATTATCCTACATATGATAAGGAGTTGTATGCGTTGGTACAAAGCGTCAAAAAGTGGAAACACTACTTGATGGGCAAAGAAACTGTTATACATACCGACCATCAGCCCTTACAGTACTTGCAATCACAAAGCAAGTTACAACAGTCACGACACTTCAGATGGATGGGCTTCTTGCAACAGTTCCATTTGGTAATAAGGTATAAGAAAGGTACTTTGAATAAGGTTGCTGATATGATTTCAAGGCCTATTATTGGTGCTGTTACTTTACTTAAGAATGATTCCATTGTACATGATAGTTACATAGAACAATATGCATCTGATGATGACTTTAAAGATGTGTATGCTAACTTGAGTAAAGGAAATCATGTAGAGGAAAATGACTATCACATGCATAACAATTTGCTGTTTCATTTGGGCAAGTTGTGTATACCACAGGGGGAGAGGATAAATGTCATAAGAGAAGCTCATTCTTCTCTTATTGCTGGCCATTTTGGTGTGAGCAAAACAGTTGCACATCTACAGAGGTATTGCTATTGGCCTCGCATGGTAGATTCTGTTTCAAGGTTCATAAGAGGTTGTTCATTATGTGCTACAAGCAAGCCTAGCAACAGGAAGCTTGGTTTGTATACTCCTTTGTCGGTACCTTCTAGACCATGGGAGAGCATCTCTATGGATTTTGTAGGAGGTTTGCCAAAATCGCGAAAGCAGCATGATTATTTATATGTAGTAGTTGATCGTTTCAGCAAAATGTGTATACTTATGCCTTGTAAGAAAACTATAACTGCTGAACAAACTGCTGAATTATTTTTTCGTCATGTATGGATTCACTTTGGTTTGCCTAATTCCATTATTAGTGACAAGGATTCCAGATTTGTGGGGAATTTTTGGTCCAACTTATGGGAGATGATGGACACAAAGTTGAAGAAAAGTATTGCTTTCCATCCGCAAACAGATGGACAAACCGAAGTTGTGAACAGAACCATTGTGCACCTCTTGAGAGGTTATTGCAGCAAGCATCCCAAGCTTTGGGATGAACATTTGCACTACATACAACATGCTTACAATCGTGCCAAGCACTCTTCCACAAACACCTCACCGTTTGAAGCTTGTTTTGGTTACTTGCCAAAATCACCTCTTGATTTCATTCTTGAGAAAGATGTTGCCATTGAGGGACATAGTGACATTGACAAAGCTCATTCATTCATTGAAAGAATTCAGCAAATACATCAGCAAATTCAAGAACAGCGTGAGAAGAGTCAAGGCAAGTACAAGGAAAGACACGACAAGCATAGAGTCGATCACAAGTTTCAAGAAGGAGATGAGGTATGGCTGTACATTAGTAAGGAAAGGATGCAAGGAGAAGGTAAAAAGCTGAAGCCTATTCATTATGGTCCATTCAAAATCCTCAAGAAGGTTGGAAATAATGCTTTTCAATTAGATTTGCCTTCCTACATGCAAATGTATTCTGTTGTCAATGTGGAGAACTTACGTTTGTATGAACCTCCTTTGATTGCTGATCATGAAAGTGTTGTTCAGCTGCCATCTATAGAAGATTTCTCGCCAGAATTCTTAGATGAGCTTAAAGAAGATACAATCCTTGACAGAAGGACACGTACTTCAAGAAGGGGCAGTGTAGATTATGTTTGGGTTGGTTTCAAAGGCAGCAAATCGAACAAGGCAAAGTGGATGGAGGTGGACAGAGTGAGGGAGCTGTACCCTCACCTCTTTAACAGGTAGTCGAAGGCTTTTGGGGTCCAAAAGCTTCCCAATGGGGAGGCGTGATCAGGTGCTCATGTCCTAAGTGTCGTAAAATGCTCAAAATTTAAAGTGCTTAGAACTGGTTCAAAGTTGAATGACTGAAAAGTGCTCGTCTTCCCGATTTCGGCGCCGTAAACAGTTCGAAAAACGGTCGCCGTATGAGGAAGTTATGGCAAAAGAAGAATTTGTCCATAACATTAGAAATTTTAATTTTTCAAAAAAAAAATAAAAAAGGAATATTCCGTGGGCACGAAATCTGAGGCAACCACCAAATATTAAATGTAACTGCAGTTAAGTTGGCGGAATTTTGGCAGGAGCGGCAAATTTGGCGGACCCACCATAACTGGTGGAGCTGTCTGGAGTTAACTAAAGTTAGCTGGAGTTTTTCTAGGGGCAAACTGGAGAAACTTTAAATGGCCATAACTTTGGCTAGAAAAGTCGGTTTTGGACGATTTGTTTTTTGATTTTGGGTATTTTCGACCTTCTAAAGCCATTGGTGCAGGTCTTACAGCCATCTGAGGTCATTTGCAGAGGTTTTGGAGCCGTGAAAGTTCTAGGAGCCACTAGGGCTCAGTTTTGTGAAGACTGTATAGGGTTGCAGGTATCCATTGGAGGTGATCCAATAGTCAATCCTGAAGGATTCAAGTGTTCTGAATCCATTTTTACCATCTATTTATCCTTTAGATGCTTCTATTCAGCTGTATTTTCAATTTGAGCATTTAATAAAAACAAGGACAAGCCCGGTTGGGAGCTTTGGACCCAGTAGACGTAGCCCTGGAGGGGGTGAACTGCTTTATCAACTTCTTTTGCATTTGTGGTTGATTTATTTTGCAGATCAAATCTGTTTTAATGTGTTAAACAGTAAAAGGAAATAACTCTGCTATGCTTAAATGGGTCATGAACAGCTGAAAATTTCATGTGTTTTCTTTCTGCAAGACATGGAAATCTTTTAAACATGTTTAATTCTGAATTGAATACCTTGCAAACAAATTTCAAGTAGTTTCAAATTCAGATCAACATCTCTATTCATCATATTAATGCAAGCAGACAAGGGTTTTTTAGCAATTTCTTTCCTTGGAAAAAATATTGTGTGCATGTGTGTTATTTCTCATTGCATGTTTGTATTGATGTTCTAAATTTTGAATTGAATTACACAAAATAATATAGTAGGTTTGTGTCTTGTGATTTTATTAAAACTTCATGAGAAGTTGCAAATCTACACCATAATTTCTACAATTTTGGTTTAGAGATGGATTACACAATGTTATTTTGGTTATATGCATCCTTGCCATATATATGTGAAACTTTATGTATTTGTGTATAATAGTTGCATTCATGTGGATGCACATGAATATATATGTTTTTTTTATTTTCAAAATTTGTATATTTATGTAGCTATTAACCCCTTCTCTTATCAGCAGGTATCAGGATGGGATCAGACCAACTTCATCCTTACCCTTTCCTTCTTGACGAATGGGCAAGGATGGATGGAGATAGGAGCGCAAATAATTAGTTTTGATTGATTGATTCTTTTTTTTCCTGGTTCTAGTGCACTTACTAGTTTGGGAGTCGATCGATTTGATGACTAGTCTAGTTCTAATAACATTACTTTCTATAGCTTGAAATTTTTTTCCATCAGTAAAGATTGGAAATGAATCAAAGTCAATATAAGAGCGCTTCATAGCCTAACTTGGAATTAGAGGCCCAAGTTCCTATTGTTGAGGTCTTTCAATTGCAAATGCTAATATCTGCAGAGATACATTTTGGGTGCAACTATAACGCATTCCTTGCCAAGTTTCCATGCTAATTTAGGATTAAAAGAATGGTAAATTTAGAAAATGGAATAGTATTAAGACTAATCTCTTTAAGGTGAAAGAGGCCTGACTTCTCCTTAGAAGGGCTAATTGGCTAGGACATTCGGGTCTATGATGTATTTTGGTGGAATAACTTTGCAGAACTTGACACCATAAGGTTCATTCCAATTTCCAAAATAGACCAAGCGTGATTTATTATCCTAGAGTCCATAATATGGATAACCTCTAATCAACTGTATAAACATGTTCATCATTGACAAGATGCGGAAGAAAGTATCAAACATAAACCTTTGAATTCGGAAGTAAAGATTTCCAAGCCATATGTGAACAACTATAGAATTGCGTAGACTAAAAATATTCAGATTTTGATCACTGTGCTTCAGAATTAAAGGAATTAATCTTGAACAATGAGTCAAATCAAGACAAAAAGTTATTACTAAATCTAAACAGCAAATTAGGAAAGTATTTGTTTCGATTGAGCAATCACGTTCCATATGTATATTTTCATTTTATAGATGAATGGACTCATAATCTAAATATATATTTTTATATGACTCTTATCATTAATCTAGGTAAAGTGCATTACATGGAGTGAATCAATAAGAAATGTAAAATTTAGTAAACTTGCTCCTAAATTAAATAGAGTTACATAGTTGCGACTCTCATTAAGATGATATGAAAATGTAAATCAAAATTATTCACTAGGATATATTTTAATTATGATTTGGTGCCATAGGGCCCTACACTTGCCTCTCATCCTATGGTATACCTCTAAAAAGAGAGAGAATGTCACTAACATGAAAATATGAGCAAAATTACGTCTGCTATCAATCACAATTGGACAAGTTTTAAGCATTTTCGAAACAATTTGCAATCACCGAAGCTTTTGTTAAAATTTGTCATAACATGCATCACTTGCATGTGTAACATACTATATAGATTGAAAATAGTTGCCCAACCATCTGCAATATATCTGTTAATACTTAACATAGACACACAAGGGTGCAGTTGATAAGTGCTTAAACATAGATGCCTGAGATTTTTTTTTCCAACCATTTAGAATTACCCAATTGTTTTGAGCCATTAAGATCTCTTAAAATAATTTCACCTAATTAGAAAGACACAAACTTGGATAAAACCATACTTGCAATAAGAGAGCGAAGATTATGCATGACTTAAAGGACAACTGGTACATCTTAAATGAAGTTAAAAAATAGAAGGTAAAGATGAATTTTAGATCAAATGACCTAACCCGATTGAAGATGCCATGTTAAACACTGTACCCACCATTTATAGCATACAATTTTAATTAAAAACAAGAAATATAGACCTTGGAGAGGTCATATGTGTAAAATCTATCTCCTTATGCATTCATATATGTATGTCTATATATAAAAGAATAAATAGATTAAGTGGGAATAACTGCATTACATATGTTCAACTAGCTAGATAGGTACTTGCATGTTAATTGAAAGTTAATAGCTAAACAATAATTTAGAATTGGAACCAAAACTCATATTGTGTACAAAAACTACTAACCTTAAGGATTTCCCTCAATATGTTCATCCTCTCTATTCATATTGAGACCAATATTGGTAGTGCCCGACCATTGTATTTTCACAACACACAAAGGTAGACTAATGAGCTTTTATAGTTTAACTACCACCCCTAATTATTTTGGGCTACATTAGTTTTTTTTAATAATAATTTAAAAATTCCATTAGATGGTTAAAACACAAAAAAGATATATTAATACGTAAATTATATTTACTGAAAATTTATAATGGTAAAGGTAAATCTGTCTAAGTCATAATGAAAAAATTGATGAATAAAAAGACCCACACATAAAATACAAAAAAACTACCACAAACAAAAACAAAGAACTTAAGTGGGAAACATAATTGAATATAAATAAACTACCACAAACAAAAACAAACAACTTCACAGACAAACAACTTCACTGGAAAGAAATAGAATATAAAGAAACGATCACAAACAAAGACAACTCGAACTATTCATATACCCAAAGGCCTTTTATCTTTTTCCAAAGATCCCTTTTGTTGACATAGTCAACTCAACAACTTGCAAGCCACCCTCACCTAATGGTGCGGTCTTGATTAATAAACCATTAAAAAATTTCGTTGGTGTGCCTTCACGTGAGGTGCGTTGTGTGGTGAAGGGGCATTCCTCAAAAGTTGAGTCTTCATGTGCCATATTAACGAGTGATTAATAAACATGGAAGGCAGTCTTTATTAATAAACTATTAAAAATTTTCGTTGGGGTGCCTTTCATGTGAGGTGCATTTTTTTTGGTGAGGGGTATTCCTTTGAAGTTGAGCCTTCATGTTCCATATTAAGGCGAGTGACACTCATAACCATGGATTTACATTTGACCCTTGAATTTTACAACTTCAAAATGAAAATTCAAAGCTATCTATATTGTATTGTTTTTGCATTTGCCATATGAAGCTAAAAAAACGCTATTTATATGGTTGTGTTAAATATGGTTGTGTTGTTGCATTTAGCATATGAAGGAAAAACCGCTATATCGAGCATCAGAACAAAAAAGAGAAGAGAAGAAGTTGCATACCCTGAAGATTAGCCTTTTCCCGATCCGACCAGCAGGATGATTCAGAGCAAACTGTTCTTTAGTCAAATTCTTAGCCTGCATCAGAGCTATGGCCACAGTGTCCCCAAAGAGCATCTGTATTGCTGTGGAAGTAACAGGGGCTAGATCAAATGGGCAGAGTTCTCTCTCCAATGGCAAATACACATGCATATCACACACACTACTCAGCTGAGAATTTATGCATGAAGTGACAGCTACCAAGTATGCACCCTTGGCTCTGGCACATGGAACAAGCCTCAGAAGCTCTTCTGTGGTACCACTCTTACTGAACAGGACAAGCACATCATTGGGCCCAACTATGCCAATGTCACCATGGAGGGCATCAGTGGGTGACAGGAAAATAGCATTTGTGCCTGTTGAGACACATGTCTGTGTTATTTTCTGTGCAACAAACCCACTTTTGCCCACTCCTGTGAAGAATATGACTCCCTTGGCATCGATGATAACTTTGGCGAAGGCCTGTACTTGGGCATATTCAGTATTCGAGAAGAAATAATCAAGGAGCTGCTTTTGTTCCTCAAATAATTTTTTCATTTGGGGGATGCCAACTGCAGGAGCAAATCCATTGACCGTTGTGATGATGTCCATTGGCTCAGATAACGCCCCCATTGTTATTGTTGAAGATCTGCGAGAGGTCAAACTGCCCTCCAGTTTAACAGTGCAGTGTCTTGTACGTAAAACTCCTACCTCCTCTCTCTTGCTTGTGCGTCCTTCCCACCTGCTGGGGACAGGAAATTTCCTGAGAATGTTTGATCGAGGACTAAGGGAACGATGCTCCTGGATTCCCCAGGCATTCACACCCATGCAATGAGATTGTTTGGTATTCATGATTTCCCAACTAACGAGTCTTCGTAATGACTGGTAACAGAGTTTGAAAATGGCACACATTTATAGTCAATTGGGCTGTTAATTTGTATTTGATGGAACGATCTACGCAACATTCAATTGGGTGTGACTAGGATGGCTTATTGATTGGCATTGCATGAAAAAGGCCATATTAGGTGTGATTAGGATGGTTTGTTGATTGAGATGGCATAGAAATCTAGCGCTTGTTGAGTGGGATAACTAGGATGCTTTGTTGATTGAGATGGCATAGAAATCTAGCGCTTGTTGATTGGGATGGCATAGAGATTTAGCCCAATAATATGGTCAATAATATGGTGTTGGTAAAAGGATTCAGTAAATATTATTATTATTAGTTTAGCAGCGACCCATATAATTTGTAATATTTAATTTTAAAAAATAAATATTTATTTTAATATTATTAAAATAAATAAATTTTAAATATTTGATTAAATTATAATTTGAAATTTTTATTGCAGTTTTTGTACAATACAATTGAGTTGGGTGTAGATAACATCTTATACCATAATTTATGGATATGATTGCAATATTTATGCATGATTTTCAGATATTTGTGCAGTGATATTTTATCCTTAAGCTTTATATAAAAATTATCCAATTTTTTTTCAATAGTTTAGATAAATATCATCAATTACTTTCCATCATAAAATTAGACAAATCTTTGCATAAAAAATGAATAATGATATATAAATAAATATACTTACCTTCTCACCATTATTTATGTTTCCCTTAACACTTATGTAGGAGTAAAACTGTAAATGTGTAGTCTTACTAGTGGTTACTATCCACCAAAACTTATGCAAGCCTTTGTGCTAAAATAATTGATTTATCCACCTCACATCTCAATTTATTATTTCATGCCCTAAGCAAGACTTTAAGATTCTATTTAGCTATTAACCACCATCAATTTAGTATAGACTAATGTAGGTTATAATTTTTTATGCAATTTTTCCCGAAGCATAATTTCTAACTTGAGTGACAATGACTAAGTTACATGCAGTGGTTATTTAAATGGTAAGTTGAACGAATAAATTCACCAAAACTAAAACCCAAATGTTTTTAGATTTGATTATAGATGGTTTTTGTTTAAATTTCGCAATTGAAATTACAAAAATTTCAAAATGATAGTTTAAGTAGTTTTATGGTATGAGATTATCTTTTAGATTAATCACATCATTAAGATTTGGTCCACATTTCATACCATCTAATGTGGTTTATCCTAGGGACAAAGGTGAAAAAATAAATCTATCCAAATGTTTAAATAAGAAAGATACATAAGGCTCCACAGTTCACCGTTAGGAATTAGCCAGTCCAGTTAGCACTCATTGCACATTGCATCGACTGTTAGGAATTAACTAGTCCACTTAGTACTCATTGCACATGTTATGAAATCAGCTCAAGAAAAGATAGAAAAGATAGATCAACGCCTTAGAATTCAGCCTCTTCGAGGGGGCAACCTCCTTTACATTACATAAATGAACAATTCTTGGATGATACAAATGAAAAGACCTCCTTTCTATATATAGGAGTCTAAGGGGTCATAACATAATCAGAGCCGACAAAACATAATAATGTAAGGGCACAATAATAACAATAGTGGGCTTCTATGGGGCACAATAGTAACAATATGGGCACTACATGGGTACATCAATATAATAAGTGGGTTGTACTAATAACAATAAGGGGTTACACTAGTAGTATAGGGGCCTAACATGCCCCTCTCCTTCAAAAGTGTTGTCCTCAACGCTCGAGTAGTTCTTGATGCTTCTGTATAAAATTCTTGTCCTCCCATGTGGAATCTTTAGCGGGTAAGTTCTTCCACTTAATGAGATACTCTGAAATTGATCGATTTCGTAGCTGCCGGGTTCTTGTTTCTGTGACTACTCCAGGTTCCAATATGATTTTTCCTTCCTCTTCAATTTCTGGTAATATTGTTTGAATTGGGATCTTTTGCAACTTTTGAATAAGTGGCCATACTTCTTTGTCCTTCTTCCATTCATCCCTTGCTTCGTTTATCCAATCTGGTTGGATAATAGAAATAGCACAAAACAATGCTTCCACATCCTCATCCTTGAAGAGTCTTCCCATTTGGTAAGGTCGCCATTGTTTAAGTGCATGTAGTATTGCCAACATTTCCTTCTCATAAATAGCTTGCTTGAGATGTAGCAGTAAAAATACCCAATCACCTACATCAAAACATTTTTCACTATGATGTTGATCTACTTGTTGTTTCGTTTGATTTTGCACCGAAGTGGTGTTATCCTTTAAAATTTGGAGAACTTGTTGTTGATGCTCGATGTGATCTTTCACTGCTTGAACCTTTTTCTTCTTGATATGTCCTTCTATCTTGATAGTTTGAGGAGTGGTAATTTCTTCCAATCCTTTACAAGATATGGTCAGATTCATTTCTTGATGCTCGATGTGATCTTTCACTTCATGAACATTTTTCTTCTTGATATGTCCTTCTATTTTGATAGTTTGACGAGTGGTAATTTCAACCAATGAATTACAAGATATGGTTGGATTCATTTCTTCTTTCTCGATGTGATCTTTCACTTCTTGCACCTTTTTCTTCTTGATATGTCCTTCTATCTTGAGAGTTTGAGGAGTGGTAATTCTTGCCAATGTTTTACAAGATATGATCTGATTCATTTCTTCTTTCTCTGGGGTGGGGTCCTGGCGTATATCTTTTTCTTTTGATGTTTCTTGATCCTTTTCTTCCTCCTCTTCGTATTCTATGTAAAATAATTTCTTCTCAGCACACTTATAACCTTTAGTGCATTTGCTATCACAATTGTGACAAAGCCCTTTTTTTCTTTTTTCTTTCAATTGTTGTGGTGTAACCCTTATAGGTTGTGGAAGGCTAGGAGAAGCAACACTTCCATCTTTATAGTTGTGAGGGGTATGCTTCCTGGTTTCCATAATTTTGCTTTCCACTATGTCACAAAGCCTTTTTACTCTTTCCAATTGTTGTGGTGTTGCTCTAAAGAAGGTGTTGCTCTAAAGAAGGTGTTGCTCTTTGTATCCTCATAATGTGCTATCATTTCCTCCATGAAAATTGACCACGTAACAAGTTGTTTACGAGAAAAAAGCCCTTCATACCATACAAATTGATCCGGTTCTAAATACAAAGATGCAATACATACCTTTTGTAATAGTGGTACACCATGTAGATCAAAATATTGCTCCATATGAAGTATCCAATTTACTGGATCCTTGCCATCAAACTTCCTCATCTTGTTTTTTCTTGATTTTAGGAGCTCGATCTTGAAACGACTGTAACTCTATACTTTCAGATCTTTAAGTTCTGAAATTGCGACTTGTAGTAGCTCTCTGTGTCCTCTTTCCAAAGCCACCAGTCTGATCCAAATCAGATTCTTCAAGAAAGAGTTATGCACAATCTCCCAAGATGACCTGATTATAGACGTTTCCAGAAGAGCGAACTTGTATGAAGTGCCACATTTCACTGTTTTGACCTTAGTATCTGAACAATATACATAGGAAACTACAGTCCGTCCTCTTTTTGTAACTTCTTCCAAAATTTCAATCTGATGCTCGAAACAAAAGTTATGACGATTTTCCCCAGGTCACAATGTTATGAAACCAGCGCAAGAAAAAGATAGAAAAGATAGATCAATGCCTTAGAATTCAGCCTTTTCGAGGGGGAAACCTCCTTTACATTACATAAATGAACAATTCTTGGATGATACAAATGAAAAGACCTCCTTTCTATATATAGGAGTCTAAGGGGTCATAACATAATCAAAGCCGACATAACAATAATAATGTAAGGGCACAATAATAACAATAGTGGGCTTCTATGTGGCACAATAGTAACAATATGGGCACTACATGGGTACATCAATATAATAAGTGGGTTGTACTAATAACAATAAGGGGTTACACTAGTAGTATAGGGGCCTAACATGCCCCTATCCTTCAAAAAGCGTTGTCCTCAACGCTCGAGTAGTTCTTGATGCTTCTGTATAAAATTCTTGTCCTCCCATGTGGAATCTTCAGCAGGTAAGTTCTTCCACTTGATGAGATACTCTAAAATTGATCGATTTCGTAGCTATCGGGTTCTTGTTTCTGTGACTGCTCCAGGTTCCAATATGATTTTTCCTTCCTCTTCAATTTCTGGCAATATTGTTTGAATTGGGATCTTTTGCAACTTTTGAATAAGTGGCCATACTTCTTCGTCCTTCTTCCATTCATCCCTTGCTTCGTTTATCCAATCTGGTTGGATAATAGAAATAGCACAAAACAATGCTTCCACATCCTCATCCTTGAAGAGTTTTCCCATTCGGTAAGGTCGCCATTTTTTAAGTGCATGTAGTATTGCCAACATTTCCTTATCATAAATAGCTTGTTTGAGATGTAGCAGTAAAAATACCCAATCACCTACATCAAAATTTTTTCACTACGATGTTGATCTACCTGTTGTTTCGTTTGATTTTGCACCGAAGTGGCATTATCCTTTAAAAGTTGGAGAACTTGTTGTTGATGCTTGATGTTATCTTTCTCTGCTTGAACCTTTTTCTTCTTGATATGTCCTTCGATCTCTAGAGTTTGAGGAGTGGTAATTTCTTCCAATCCTTTACAAGATATGGTCGGATTCATTTCTTGATGCTCGATGTGATCTTTCACTTCTTGAACATTTTTCTTCTTGATATGTCCTTCTACCTTGATAGTTTGATGAGTGGTAATTTCGATCAATGAATTACAAGATATGGTTGGATTCATTTCTTATTTCTCGATGTGATCTTTCACTTCTTGCACCTTTTTCTTCTTGATATGTCCTTCTATCTTGAGAGTTTGAGGAGTGGTAATTCTTGCCAATGCTTTACAAGATATGGTCTGATTCATTTCTTCTTTCTCTAGGGTGGGTTCCTGGCGTATATCCTCTTCTTTTGATGTTTTTTGATCCTTTTCTTCCTCCTCTTCATATTCTATGTAAAATAATTTCTTCTCAGCACACGTATGACCTTTAGTGCATTTGCTATCACAATTGTAACAAAGCCCTTTTTCTCTTTTTTCTTCCAATTGTTGTGGTGTAACCCTTGTAGGTTGTGGAAGGCTGGGAGAAACAACACTTCCATCTTTACAGTTGTGAGGGGTATGCTTCCTGGTTTCCATAATTTTGCTTTCCACTATGTCACAAAGCCCTTTTACTCTTTCCAATTGTTGTGGTGTTGCTCTAAAGAAGGTGTTGCTCTTTGTATCCTCATAATGTGCTATCATTTCCTCCGTGAAAATTGACCACGTAACAAGTTGTTTACGAGAACAAAGCCCTTCATACCATAAAAATTGATCCGGTTCTAAATATGAAGATGCAATACATACCTTTTGTAACAGTGGTACACCATGTAGATCAAAATATTGCTCCATCTGAAGTATCCAATTTACCAGATCCTTGCCATCAAACTTCCTCATCTTGCTTTTTCTTGATTTTAGGAGCTCGATCTTGAAACGACTGTAACTCTGTACTTTCGGATCTCTAAGTTCTGAAATTGCGACATGTAGTAACCCTCTGCATCCTCTTTCCAATGCCACCAGTCTGATCAAAATTGGATTCTCCAAGAAAGAGTTATGCACAATCTTCCAAGATGACCTGGTTATAGACCTTTCCAGAAGAGCGAACTTGTATGAAGTGCCACGTGTCACTGTTTCGACCTTTGGTTCTGAAAAATATATATAAGAAACTACAGTCCATCCTATTTCTGTACCTTTTTACAAAACTTCAATCCAATGCTCAGAGAGAAAGTTATGACGATTTTCCCCAGGTCACCTGTTTGGAATGTAATTCAGGAGTTTGCAAAAAGACCAACTTCCTCAGATCATATCTCCACAAATATAGCGCAAAAATCTCTAAAATTTGGACCGAGATTCAAAGCAATTTCTTCTCAAATGGGTTTTTTTTTAGCTTCTGAAACGTCACAGAAAACAAGTTATAGCAAAAATGCCACAATGACCTGTTTGGAGCAGCGAAACCCTAGAATCCAAAGCTCTGATACCAAATGTTATGAAACCAGCTCAAGAAAAGATAGAAAAGATAGATCAACGACTTAGAATTCAGCCTCTTCAAGGGGGCAACCTCCTTTACATTACATAAATGAACAATTCTTGGATGATACAAATGAAAATACCTCCTTTCTGTATATAAGAGTCTAAGGGGTCATAACATAATCAGAGCCGACATAACAATAATAATGTAAGGGCACAATAATAACAATAGTGGGCTTCTATGGGGCACAATAGTAACAATATGGGCACTACATGGGTACATCAATATAATAAGTGGGTTGTACTAATAACAATAAGGGGTTACACTAGTAGTATAGGGGCCTAACATCACATTGCAGCGGGTGATG
Organism: Pinus tabuliformis; assembly: GCA_031772625.1. Lineage (NCBI taxonomy): Eukaryota > Viridiplantae > Streptophyta > Pinopsida > Pinales > Pinaceae > Pinus > Pinus tabuliformis. The sequence goes on from CM062820.1 coordinate 1,639,322,219, forward strand.
CTCACAGGGGTGAAGAAGTGGGATTGAAACTAGTGAAATAAATCACATAGTGTCAATCATCACTTCGAGGGCTTGCACCTGGTAACCAAGACTTCCTGGGAGGTCACCCATCCCAGATCGCCTCTGGCTCAAGTGCACATAACTGTGGAGTTTCCCGCACAATCAAGCCCACTTAGCTTGCTACCTCATTACCTTAGCAAGTATTGTGCCTCATGAACCATTCAAATAGAGTTCCCTTCACTCTTTTGAATAAAGTATTGGGGGTTTTCGCAGTGCATTATATTAGATATCAATTTTTGTGATTCAACTATGTTAAGTAAGTCATTCATCTATGTCCATTTCCATGAGAGGTAGTCGTAACTGACTAATTTCTCATGGTTTTTGAATAGTCCACTAAGCACTCATTGCATCAGGTGATGCTCACAGGGGTGAAGGAGTGGGATTGAAACTAGTGAAATAAATCACATAGCATCAATCATCACTTCCGGGGCTTGCACCCCTGTGATCATCACCCGATGCAATGAGTGCTAAGTGGAATATTCAAAAATCATGAGAAATTAGTGAGTTAAGATTACCTCTCATGGAAATGGCCATAGATGAATGACTTACTTAACACAGTTGAATCCCAAAAAATGATATCTAATATAATGCACTACGAAAATCCCAATACTTGAAATGAAATTAATTAAATTAATATTTAGTTATGAAATAAGAATTAGCATTTAAGTATTAGCCATTATAAAATAGTTATTAAGAATTAACCATTATAAAATAGATATTAGGAATTAACCATTAAAAAATAATTATTAGAAAAATTAAAATACTAAAAAGAATTTTATTATTATTATTTTAATATAAAATAAAATAAATATTTAATTATTGAATAATAATTAACCGTGAGAAATAGCTATTATGAAATTGGTGTTAGAAAACATTAGTCATTAGGAATTTGTTTTTGAAAAATTGAAATAGTAATTATTTTATATATATATAAGAATAAGTAATTGAAGTTTTAATTGAGTAGACGCCAAAGCTTTAATTAATTATTCTCCAATATTTTAATATTTAAAATTTATATGAAACTTATTTTATAATTAATATAATGTTATATTCTCCAAATATAATGTTAGAGAATATGATGTTGGAGAATATAATTAACATTATATTCTCTAACATTATATTTGGAGAATATAACATTATATTAATTATAATTAATATAATGTTAATTATAATTAACATTATATTAATTATAATTAATATAATGTTAATTATAATTAACATTATATTAATTATAATTAATATAATGTTATATTCTCCAAATATAATGTTAGAGAACATAATGTTATACATTATGTTCTCTAACATTATATTTGGAGAATAATTATATTAATTATAATTATATAATGTTATATTCTCCAAATATAATGTTAGAGAACATAATGTTATACATTATGTTCTCTAACATTATATTTGGAGAATATAACATTATATTAATTATAATTAATATAATGTTATATTCTCCAAATATAATGTTAGAGAATATAATGTTAATTATATTCTCCAACATCATATTCTCTAACATTATATTTGGAATATAACATTATATTAATTATAAAATAAGTTTCATATAAATTTTAAATATTAAAATATTGGAGAATAATTAATTAAAGCTTTGGCTTCTACTCAATTAAAACTTCAATTACTTATTCTGATATTTTAATATGAAACTTATTTTATAATTAATATACATATATTAATATAATGTTATAACATTATATTAATGTTATATTAATTATAAAATAAGTTTCATATAAATTTTAAATATTGGAGAATAATTAATTAAAGCTTTGACTTCTACTCAATCAAAACTTCAATTACTTATTCTATTTTAATATGAAACTTATTTTATAATTATATACATATATTAATTGTAAAATAAGTTTAATATAAATTTTAAATATTAAAATATTGGATAATAATTAATTAAAGCTTTGACTTCTACTCAATTAAAACTTTAATTACTTATTCTGATATTATAATATTTAATAATAATATTTAAAACTTATTTTATAATTAATATACATATATTAATTGTAAAATAAGTTTAATATAAATTTTAAATATTAAAATATTGGAGAATAATTAATTAAAGCTTTGGCTTCTACTCAATTAAAACTTCAATTACTTATTCTGATATTTTAATATTTAATAATAATGTTTAAAACTTATTTTATAATTAATATACATATATTAATTGTAAAATAATATTTTAATATTTTAAAACTTATTTAATAATAATATTTAAAATAAGTTTTATATTAATTTTAAATATTATTATTAAATCTTAAAATTTCAGAATAAGTAATTGAAGTTTTAATTGAGTAGAAGCCAAAGCTTTAATTAATTATTCTCCAATATTTTAATATTTATTAAATATTAGTGGACGTTAATCATCATCATCATCAATAAATTTGTATATTAATATGCATATATTAATATACAAATTCTTTTTCTATTATTAATATTAATCTAATTTAATTAATTTAATATAGGGGAGGGACGCCATTAGCTGAACACCTCCACGTCAACTGACCCTTCTGCCACGCTGGCACCTCACCCTTTGTATGACATGTGGGGGTTGCATGTAGTGACATGTTGAGAGCATATGAGTATTGGTTCGATAGGTGGAGGTGGGGTTCAGGGTTTGTTTAGAGTGAGTACCATGCACCCTGTTCATTGTTGCATTAATTTCTGTGTGAGACCTGTTCTTGTCTGTTCGCTCTGCTGGGTAGTTGAGTGTCGCTGCTCCAATGGCAGTCACTGTCATTATGGTCGCAGGTGATGCGGGTAGTGGTTTCGGTGATGCAGGTGGTGGTTTATGGACCAACAAAGATGGTCGTCTTGGAGGTTGTTCGGTTGTTTTCGTGCGTTTCGTCTTGTTTTTTCACTTGGTTTTTCTTCTCCGTCTGGTGGTATGGGCTCGTTATTCATTTGCGTTTATCCCTGTGGCGAATTTAGTTCGACTCGGTGTTGGACATGGCTGTTTAGCGCTCCGATCGAATTTTTTAGGTTTGTAGTTCAATTTATGAGCTTTAATTTCTCATTTTATCTGCATTTTTGGGGATATCTAACCATTTTGATGCTGTCTTGCAGGTTGTTACAATCTGAGCTACTGTTTTTTGGAGCATCTAGGGTTCTTGTGGCTTTCTAGCATGGAGAAAAAACATCAACTAGACATAGAAGGTAGGACACTGTCCTGTCAGCCTGAATACAGTGTTTTTTTAACACATTTAGCCTCCATTGGAATATTGTGCCTTTGTAATGATTGTGTATGCTTGTGTATGTGTTTATCTGTGTTGGTTTTGTGGGTTTTAGCTAATTTATGGGTTTTTAGTTTGTTGGGTTTTTCACCTGTGTGGGTTTTGGCTATTTTATGGGTTTTCAGTTTGTTGGGTTTTGGGTTTTGGGTTGTGGGTTTTTCCTAATTCTCTATCCTTCAACCAACGATCCCAATTGTTTATATCTCATTTTATCATTCCAATTCCTCATCTGTATAAGAGTAGGGATTATGAATTACTGGCATCATAAGCTATTGGATGTTTCATTTTATGGAAGTGAGAGCTTATCCTTCTTGACTCTACACCTTCTGACCCAAGATAAGGGCCTGGTAAATTGACATTGAAGAGATAAGGGCCTGGTAAGCCCACAATAATGCAAGGTCTGTTATATTGAGATCCCAGATTGAGAGTCATTCTTTTCCAGGAATATAGGTTAGAATATGGTCTCTTTCTGTTGCTTTGTTTCCAATAGAATATTTTTGCAGTAAATATTTAACTCTGCATAAGTCTTTGGAAGAATGAAATGCCGCTTAGGGTTGGTTGGTTGTTATCCTAGATTTGATTCTTCAAATACTTATCCTTCTCCCGTGTTATGCTACTTTCTGGTATATTTTTACAGAGTATAGGGGAATAAGCACTCAATTTAGTGAGTGACCTTTACACATAAAGGGAAAAGAAGGCAGATAGAGATGGCCAGAACAAGATTGACCAATGTTTTATTGATAAGTTAGACCACCCATTTGAGTGATTGTGCCTGCCTGAAGCACTTTACCGGGGTTAGTGCACCGAAGCTTGTGACTGAAGTAGAAACGGTTTGCTTAGTCTGCCTATCTATATGGATCCTTGATTCCTCTGGATTTGGTGATTCATATCTCATGCTCCGAACGTGTTTCAAGGCCATCTCCATTCGTTCTAAGGTAACATCATCCCTCCTCACGATAGATAGCCTATTTGGGTAGTTTATCGATGGTTTTGTCTTCCTATTGAGCTAACTCCCCTTTGTCTATTGCTTTGCTCAGAGCTTATCCTTGGATCAACAAAAGAATTTGCAGTAAATATTTAACTCTGCATAAGTCTTTGGAAGAATGTTGTTCAACTGAGTCAAGAATCTATTCTAAATGGTTCTTAATGAGAATTTGTGCTATTCAGTTGAGTCAATAATATGTTCTAAATAGTTGTTAATGAACATTTTATTTTTGTTGTTGTGGTAATTTCTTTATCGTGGTGATGCCCCATCTCAACCACTAGAGAGAAGCCCAACAGACCAAGTATTTTTTAAGTTCATAAACAGGGGGAATCTTAAGTTTATGTTTAAAAAATGAATTCTAGCTTCTATTTTGATACTTGCAGGAGAAAATGATTTCGCAAGTATATTGAATAAGTATTCACAAATAATGTTAGCATATGCCAGATTGAGAGTCATTATTTTCCAGGAATATAGGTTGGAATATGGTCACTTTCTGTTGCTTTGTTTCCAATAGAATATTTTTGCAGTAAATATTTAACTCTGCATAAGTCTTTGGAAGAATGTCATTCAACTGAGTCAAGAATCTATTCTAAATGGTTCTTAATGAGCATTTGTGTTATTCAGCTGAGTCAATAATCTGTTCTAAATGGTCGTTAATGAACATTAGCTTTTTGTTGTTATGGTAATTGCTTTCTCTGGTGGCCTGTTCTATAAAGCTCCAGAGTTGAGTATGTTTCAAGGTTTGCAATGCTTCTGCCTACTGGATGAAATCAATAAAAGTCTTCTACTTAGAAGGATGCTTTTGGAGTTGGCCAGGAATGAGATGGGTATTTTTTTGGTTTTCTCAACAACTATAGATCCATGGTATGGTAGTATTTATGCTAGCTCTGGGGCCTTGCAGAGATTTTTTTGAAGCATTATTTGTGTATCTTCTATTATTATTAGTTATTAGTATAGTCTATTGGTAACTACTTGTGATTTATGTTCAGTTATTTTCCTTCTTTACGTTGTTTCCTTTCATCAAGTAATTACCAAATTAAGTAATTACTACTTCTTTTCCTTTGCAATGTTGTTTCAAACTGGATTTAATTGATCTTTACTTTCTATTATTTTCTCTTGAATTTCCTTTAGTGAGAACAAAGGGATTCTTTTGTTTACTGCCTCTGTGAGGAGACAAAGGGTTGGTTTTTGTTGCACTTCTCAAGCACATGCTCCTAGGTAGATCTTTCCTTTGAAAATGAAAATGGTCCATAAAGTTGAGGGGTCCCCATGGTGGAAAGAGCTATAATGAAGCTTTTAGGAATTATTCAACAATGAATATGTTTGTAATGATCCTAATTACAGTGATAATTTTTTTTATCTTTATATGTGCAACATATAACCTCTCTTGAAATATTAAAACAAATCTCTTCCATTGGATATATATTATAGATAGATATTATAGATCTCTTTGTATCTTGTTGAATCCCATCATGCTCAGTTTCTCGATGGTTATTAGTATCTTTTACTGGTAACTAATTTTGATTCATGTTCGCTTCTTTTCCTTCTTTATCATGTTGCCTTTCATCAAGTAATTATGTTAGGGTCCTGCCCTAACCCCCTTATTTATGTAATAGGATCGAGTCATAGTTATAGTTAAGTAAAGAGTCAATAAAGCCCATATTAATAATTGTAGGTGGTTAACCCGCATTTAATGAAGTGACCACAATTAGTTGCAAATGGGCCATGGTATTAGATAGATGGTATTAATAAGAACCGTGGTATTGCCCCATGGTATTGCATGTATGAATCCTATATAAAGGATAGAGACTCCCCTCGAGGAGCATCGTGTCTTATTTTGTATTGAGCTCTTCTCTATTGGAGGTTGCCCCCTCGAAGAGGCAAGTGAACATTGCTTTCTGAATAATAAAATACTTGCTGTTATTTCTCATTGTTCTATGTTTTGGGTATATTTCTTCGCATATTTGGTATTCTGGTATCGTCTTGCAGGTTAAGAGCATAACAAGTGGTATCAGAGCGCTTTCCAGGGCCAGTGGGATCTCCAATTTTTAGCAATTTGTTTTTTGGCTAGAGACATGTTCCAGCATCTTTAAACCATGGGATTTGTCATTGAGTGCATAAACCTGCAGATTTGGGGAGGCATGCACGTAGGAAATACAAGAGGTGGCCATGCTTGTTGGACTCCCTTGTAACCCCTGTGGGTACCCCTTTGAGTAGTAGCGCATTAGATAGAACCGTGCACAGACTGTCTTCCAAGTACCCTCTGGGTATATCAGAAGCCCCCTAGCTCCCTTGAAACCTCGCCATAGATAAATCATCGGCTGTCTTGCTGCTACAGTACACCGAGAACAGCCCTTGGAGAGATTAATCGCGCATACGATAGGGTAGTCGGGTTGTATGGCTAAGGGTACAGTTGATCCTCCTTGGTTAGTGCCCTGAAAAATTGGGCCGAGTATTACTGTTAGATCCTTATGTATATTGCGATCTGTAGCACCTGACACTCCTGGAGACCATAGTTCCCTTCTCTATCTCTGGATCACGCATAATCTTTGCCAAATCAGATCTCGCAAGTGGGGTTTTGTTGCAGCAGCAGTAATCAGTTCTGCCGTTCAGATCTATCAGAACAACCATTCAGATCTATTAGATCCTCAGATCCGCAGCAGCAATCAGTTCCACCGTTCAGATCTATCAGATCAACCATTTAGATCTCTCAGATCCATCAGATCTGAGTAGTTGTGTGGGTTCCTATACCTGGGCGTGATTTTCGCAGGACTTTTGATGGCTCTCACCTGGCCGCATGGATAGCACAAATGAAGTAATATTTCACACTAAATTACATCCTGGATAATGCGACTTAGCTTAGTGTGGGTATCATGTACTTGGACAATGAAAGATGGCAATGGCATCAACATTACTACGGAAGGCCCTTGACTTGGGAGACATTCAAAAAAGCTCTTATGGATCGCTTTGACCATGAATCTGACTTTTTGGGTCGTCTCACTAAGCTCCAACAGACAGGAACAATGAATGAATATATTACAGCCTTTGAAGCCTTAGCTTTCCGCACTGGAGGTCTACACGATGAGTTCTACATGGAATGTTTTGTTAGTGGTCTCAAAGAAGCCATACAAGCCCACGTCCGACTGCACCACCCTAGCTCATGGCTGCATGCTTGCAGGATAGCTCGTGAAGTCGAACGTGCATTAGCGGCCCAGTCCAATCGCCCAAATTTCATCGCCAAGGGTCGCCCCCCATAGGCTCAAAGCACTACCCAAACACTCAAGGTTCAAAAGGTGTCACTAGCAGAAATGGCAGAAAGAAGAAAGCAAGGATTATGTTACTACTGTGATGAGAAATACTCCCCCGGGCATAAATGCAAGGAGCCCAAATTCTTTCAAATTGATGCTACTGATCATAGTTCATCGGAGGAAGCCCCACCACTTGAGCAACCAGAGGAGGAAGAAGAGGACAACTAGCAGGACAATGTACCTGAAGAACCAGTTATCTCGCTGCATGCTTTGGCAGGGATTTCTTTGCCTCAAACTCTCAAAATCAGAGGTTTTATTAAGCATCGCCCAGTAGTAGTCTTAATTGATAGTGGAAGTACACATAATTTTATCTATCAAAGAGTCACAGAAGCAGTGCATTGTTTTGTCTGAGCAGTTTCTAACTCCCAGGTCCAAATTGCTGATGGGGGAACAATGAAATGTGAAGGCCACTGTGAAAATGTCAAACTTCAAATGGGGGATTATTAGTTAAAGACCCACATGTTTGCCATACACATGGGAGGGTGCGACATTGTCCTTGGTGCTGAATGGCTTCGCACGCTTGGCCCAATCACAATGGATTTCCAGGAGTTATATATGAGCTTTAAGTAGAACAACCACATGCATACCCTCCACAGACTCCAGGCTGGAGCTCACTCTATCATCAGCTCACATCGGATGGAAAAATTGTTAAAAAATGGCCACCATGAAGTTATAGCTCAATTTAATGCCATCCAGGCCTTCGAACCCAGTTCTCTTCATATTCATCATGAGATGCAACAGATCTTAAACAACCATCTGCCAGTCTTTGACAAGCCTCATGAGCTTCCACCCTCGAGAGGGGAACATGATCATAGCATTACTTTGGTCCTAGGGGCCCAACCACCAAATGTGTGCCCATATAGATATTCGTTCGCCCAAAAGAATGAAATAGAAAAAATAATCAAGGAACTCTTGGAAGCAGGCATCATTCGTCCCAGCATTAGTCCTTATTCATCACCGGTGGTCATGGTGCTCAAGAAAGATGGGGAATGGCGTATGTGTCCAGACTTCAGGGCCCTTAATAAGTTGACAGTCAAAGATAAATTTCCCATCCCGGTTGTCGATGATTTTCTAGATGAACTAAATGGGGCTTAATTCTTTACTAAGCTCGACCTTCGCTCAGGCTACCACCAAATTTGCATGAAAGAAGTAGACATTCCAAAGACTGCTTTCTGAACTCATGAAGGCCATTATGAGTTCTTGGTCATGCCATTTGGCCTTTGTAATGCCCCATCCACTTTTTAGAGCCTTATGAACCACCTGCTCAAACCATATCTCAGAAAATTTGCCCTTGTTTTCTTTGATGACATCCTCATCTACAGTCGCACCTGGACCGCACATCTTCAGCATGTAGATCTGCTCTTGTAACTGCTCCACAAGCATAAATTATTTGTCAAGATGTCCAAGTGTTATTTTTGCATGGAAGAAGTTGAGTATTTGGGCTACATTGTGGGGCATGAAGGTGTCAGGGTGGATCCCAGAAAGATCCAGGCAATGCAGGATTGGCCTCAACCTAAGACCTTGAGAGCCTGAGAGGATTTTTGGGTCTCATAGGCTACTATTGCAAATTTGTCTACAATTATGGTCACATTGCTAGGACCCTCAATCAAATCCTCAAGAAAAATTCATTCCTTTGGAATGATGAAGCACAAGAGGCCTTTACAGCTCTCAAACATGCCATGTGTTCCACTCTAGTCTTAGCACTACTCAACTTCACCAAATCTTTTGTGATTGAATGTGATGCTTCGGGTACGGGTATTGGGGCGGTCTTAGTGCAGGAAGGTCGACCCTTGGCCTTCACGAGCCAACAACTAAGTGGGAAGAATCTGGGACAATCTACCTATGAGAAGGAGATGATGGCCATCTTACATGTAGTAGATACCTGGTGATCATACTTATTGGGGCGACGTTTCCAGATCCAACACAGACCATCAAAGCCTTACATATTTTTTGGAGCAACGCCTATCCTCACCACAACAAAATAAATGGCTCGCCAAAATGCTGGGATATGATTATGAGATCATTTACAAGAAAGGGCACGAAAATATTGTAGCAGATGCGTTATCCCGCCAATTTGAGGAGGAAAGTACCCTGCTCGCAATTTCCCTTCCCATTCCAGAATGGATTGAAGAGGCTCGCAAGGAATGGTTTTCACATCCCTGGCTCTCCCAACTCATTAATCAATTGCAGGCAGATCCAAATTCCACAGCGGGCTACTCATGGCAGGATGAGATTCTTCGCTACAAGGACAGAGTCGTAATATCACCAACATCCACCCTCAAAAGCCGCATTTTGGCGGAGTTGCACTCATCTCCCACTGCAGGACATTCAAGCTTTCAGAAGACGTATGCTCACACTCAAAGATCATTTTTTTGGACAGGCATGAAAAAGGACATTCTTACTTTTGTAGCTGAATGCGATGTCTGTCAGTGCCACAAAGGAGAAACAGTCAAATCCCCAGGCACATTACAGCCATTGCCCATCCCGGCCTCAATCTGGACAGAGGTTTCTATGGATTTCATTACGGGTCTTCCAAAGTCAGGAAACAAGTCAGTCATCATGGTGGTTGTGGACATACTTTCTAAGTATGTTCATTTTTGCGCATGGCATGCCCACTTCCATTATGTCTGATCATGACCCGGTCTTCACCAGTAACTTTTGGCAGGAAATCTTCAGGCTACAAGGTACCCAACTACAACTCAGTACTTCCTATTAGCGACAAACTGATGGTCAAACTGAAGTAATCAACAAATGTATGGAAACCTACCTTAGGTGTTTCACTTCAGAAAAGAAACATGTTTGGGTACAGTGGTTACCTCTAGCTGAATGGTGGTATAACACCAACTATCATGCCACCACCAAAATGACTCCATATGAAGTAGTTTAATGACTCCATATGAAGTAGTTTATGGTCAACTCCCTCCTTCCCCTACTTCTTATATCAAGGGATGCTCGAAGGTACAAGCAGTGGATCAACTGCTACAGAAACGCACAACCATGCTGGCCCACCTTAAAGAGAATCTTCATCAAGCTCAAAATCGCATGAAGCAATAGGTAGGTCAACATCGCTTAGAATGTCAATTTCAAGAAGGGGATCAAGTATTTTTGAGGCTGCAGCCATATAAGCAAACATCACTCAAAGCCAAGGGTTGTCAGAATCTATCTCCAAAATTGTACGAACCGTATCAAGTACTTCAACGCATTGGAGAAGTTGCCTACAAGCTAGCTTTGCCACCCACTGCAAAAATCCATCCAGTCTTCCATGTCTCATGCCTCAAGAAAGTGATTGGGAACAATTGCAGAATTCAAACCAGTCTACCTGAACTGGATGAAGAAGGGTCAATTTGGCTCCAACTTGAACAGGTTCTTGACACACAATAATGGCACCTGCGTGGCCGCATGATCAAGGAAGTACTAGTCAAGTGGAAAGACACCTCTTCGGAAGATGCAACTTGGGAACCAACCACTATTCTTCAGCAATTTCCACATCTTAAGCCTTGAGGACAAGTCTATTCTTATGGGGGAGGGCATGTTAGGGTCCCACCATAACCCCCTTATTTATGTAATAGGATGAGTCATAGTTATAGTTAAGTAAAGAGTCAATAAAACCCATATTAATAATTGTAAGTGGTTAACCCGCATTTAATGAAGGGACCACAGTTAGTTGCAAATGGGCCATTGTATTAGATAGATGGTATTAATAAGAACCATGGTATTGCCCCATGGTATTGCATGTATGAATCCTATATAAAGGATATAGACTCCCCTCGAGGAGCATCATATCTTATTTTTTATTGAGCTCTGCTCTATTCAAGGTTGCCCCCTGGAAGAGGCAAGTGAACATTGCTTTCTGAATAATAAAATACTTGCTGTTATTTCTCATTGTTCTATGTTCTAGGTATATTTCTTCGCATATTTGGTATTCTGGTATCGTCTTGCAGGTTAAGAGCATAAAAAATTACCAAATTAAGTAATTACTACTTCTTTTCATTTGCAATGTTGTTTCAAATTGGATTCAATTGATATTTACTTTCTATTATTTTCTCTTGAATTTCCTTTAGTGAGAATGTTGGGCCTTAGTTTTGGTCTTGTTTTTGCTCTAAGAAACTTACTAATCCATCTATTTACCATCCATTTTCCCTTTATTCATCCCAATTTGATATATATTTTATATCCATTCAGGTATTTAATTTTAATTTTTCAATTTCTAAAGTTTTTATGAAAGTTTGGTTTTAAGTGCAAAAATTGGCAGATTCAGAAATTCCCGTAATAGCTCTATGGTTGATATGGTTGCAGGACACTTGGGCACAAATTGAATGCATGGATGGAAAACTTGGGAACTAGGACTAAGCCAGCTATGCTTAGCTTGAACATAACAAGATTTATTAGGCCCATTTAGTGCTAGTCAATCATGACTAGTCATTCAGAAATCCCATAGAAATAGGGCAGTTTTGAGATTCTATGGGATTGATCATATCTCTTGGGATGGGAGTGATGAATTCGACTTAGATAGATGGATAAGAGTAGATGGGTTAGTTTGAGTGAATATAGATCAGTTTGTTTCATGAGACTTCTATTTAAGAGCCAAGACTTTGATGGCTTATGTATTGACTTATTATACTTTTATGCTGAGACACTTTTGGATTGGAGAGTTAATTTGAAGACTTGTGCTATTATTATTTTGTTGTTCAATGCTATGGATGTGTGACTGAATTTGAGCTTCTGATATCACTCCTCAAGTGTGCAAAGCAAGGGTGGAGAGCCCTCACTCCAAGCTAAGTACACTTCCTTGTTAACTAGTTTTATTTCTTGTAATTTGGTTATTGTAGAATTGGTTTTTCATGCTTTATTTCAGATTGATTTATGGTAAGTATGGTGATTGATTTCATTATATCTTAGCTTATTCATCATTTTATTGAGTTGGAAAAACAAAGTGTTCAAGTTGAGCACCCCTTCTACTAATATGATGAATTGTAACTAGTTTCCTTTGATTGCATGCAAGTAGTTTCTTTATGAGATTTTGGCATTGAGGTGAATAAATTATGATGGAACACATTATGTGTCTCTTAAGTTAGGAGCCTTCTTTCATTAATAATTTATCCATATTAAGTTCTTGGTTTTAATCTCTGATTCATTAAGTAGTAATTGAGGCAGAACTGGACTTCTTGAGTTAAGAACCATTTCAATATTTTTCCTCTTTTCAAACTAATTGAATTAGAGTTGTAGGATGTATTGCTTTAAGTTTTTGAATAACTTATCTTTCAAGGTTTGATTACATCTGATCTTCACATATAGTGAACGTGCCTAAAAGCATAAACAACCCGGATTGATAAGAAATATTTGTGTTAATTTCGGTAAAAAAATTAGCTCAACATTTTGGCGCTGTTGCCAGGGAGGCAAATATCGGCATAGTCAATAGGAAGATAAATTTCAAAATTTTCTAAAAAAAAACAAAAACATTAGTTACATTCCTTTTTAGTTATGTTTCTTTATGCCTAGATATAGAGATCCTCAAGGTAGATTTGTTAAAAACCCCCCACAAGTAGAGATAGGATCATCAAACACCCTAGTTACTTGCAATCCAATAATTGAGGAATTGGCAGAAAAACAAAGAATTGGACAAAGGTTAAATTTGATTGAGAGGCAAACTTTGTTAGCTTGGGAAGCAAAACAAAAACAACCCTCAACTTCAGGAAAACAAAAAGAAATTATCAAAGAAAAACAACCTGTCTTTCCATCTATAAATCAACCTGTCTTTCAACAACCTGAATCTCCACTCAAAATTGAAACAACTAAACCAATGGCAGAAGAGGGACATGGATCTATTATTTTCACTCCTGAACAACGAATTGAGTATGAAAGACAACAAAGAGAATGGAGAAGAAAAAGAGAGGAGGAGGCAAAACAAGAAAATGATAGGAAGATAGAAAATGAGCGGAAAAGACAAGAAGATGGTCATGATCAAGAGGCTACCTTTGGCTTTCCAATAGTAGACACAAGTGAAATATTACGAGAAGAGGTGAAAATGAAAAATATTCCACCTTCTGTATTGCCAAATTTTTATGGAATGTCAACAGAAGATCCTGATGCTTTTATGTTTGAAATTGATATTCTATGTAGAACATATGGATACACTGATGACATTCAAAAACTTCGTCTTCTCCCTGCTACATTAAAAGCAACAACTTTAAAATGGTTCATGGGTTTAGGAGAACAAACAATAGCTTCTTGGGATGATATGAGATCGGTCTTCCTTAAAAAATATCAAGCTTATTGTAGATCTAGAGATTCAAAGGAAGATGGTTTTAGAATGACACAACAAGAAGATGAAAGTTTAGAAGAATATTTGGAAAGATTTGCATATAATCTACAAAAATCTAAACAACACTCTCTAAATCAAAAAACCATTCGAACAATCTTTCTCAAGGGTGTAAGGGATGAATACCTTGACATTTTGAATGTGATGGGTAAAGGAGACATTTCAAACCTACCATTCGAGGAAATTGTTGAGTTATGTCAAAAATATTCTAGAGGAAGATCAAAAGCCGGAAAAAGAGAAGCAAGTTCAAAAGCAGCAAAGTCAGCTGCGGAGGGATATCAAGAGCGGAAATAGGAAGTTTATTGGAGAACTTCAAAACAGACCTCTTAAGTACATTAGGAACATAAGTAGATGTTCTAAAGGCAAATAAGAAGAAAGAAGAACAAGAACAAGCTCTAGCAATATTTTGTTCCAAATGTAGAAAGAAACATCCATTAAGAGAATGTCCTTTGGATAGTATTTAGGTATGTGGTCTTTGTACAAAAAATCATTCCACATAAAACTGTCTAAGATTGAAAGAATTACAAATGAAATCAATGGAAGAAATGCCAGGAACAGAAGGTTTTTATTATGTAGCACCACGAAGACCATGGCAACCTAGGATGCCTCAACAAAATCCGCAACAATTCCCTCAACAAAATTACCTCTATCCACCTCAAAATCTTTGGAACCCTCCAATGCCATGGCAAGCTTGGCCTCCACAACAATATCCACAACAACCTGCACAAGGATGGAGAGGATATGGTTATGGAAACCAGCCACCTCAACAGTATCAACAACAATACCAGCAACAATACCAACAACCATTTTCATATCCACAATATCCGCAGTCCATACCATTTCCGCAACAAAATTCTACATATCCACAATCCATGCCATTTCCATAGCAGAATCCACCACCATTGTTGACTCAACCACAACAATTACAGCTACCCTCAAATCAACCCAAACCAACTCAATTACCAACCCAACCAATGGCAAATCCGAATAATAAAGTGGACAAATCTGCATACACTGTAGAGGAAGCAGCATGTTTTCCCACATATTCTATTCTTCCTCTAAATGATGTCCATCTAAGGTCTGGAAAAGTGCTCAAAAAGGATTCTCCTCCAATTATAGAAGAGCCAACTGAACAAGGAGATTCACATGAAACATCACAAACTGAAATACAAATTCAGAAAGGAAAAACCATTACAACTCAAACACTGCCTTATCTTGAAAGGTTAGTGGAACAACAAAAAGAAATGACCCTTCCTGAATTTGATATTTTAGATGAATTAAAAAATGCTTATGTAAAAATTCCTTTGTTGAAGGCAATTAAAGAAATACCAATATATGCTAAAACAATAAAGGAATTGTGCATTAAGAAAACAGGTAAAAAGAAGAAGGATCCTACTACAATCCAAGTCATTGGTAAATTAGCAAGCCTCATGTCTACACAAACTATTGTAGAGAAATATATTGATCCTGGTATCCCTATGGTTACTATATCAATAAATAATTTCTCGGTACCAAACACATTAATAGACTTGGGAGCAGCTATAAATGTAATGACAATGGAGACAATGAAAAATCTGCATTTAAACAACATTAGATCAACTTCTACAATTTTAGAATTAGCAGACAGATCTAAAGTTGTTCCGGAAGGGATATTAGAAGATATC
Organism: Pinus tabuliformis; assembly: GCA_031772625.1. Taxonomy (NCBI): domain Eukaryota; kingdom Viridiplantae; phylum Streptophyta; class Pinopsida; order Pinales; family Pinaceae; genus Pinus; species Pinus tabuliformis. The sequence goes on from CM062820.1 coordinate 1,639,337,815, forward strand.
ATAGTCTCTTTGGATTCATGGGAGTATCCTGTTGACTTCCTTATCTTGCAACCAAAAACAAATTTGGGGGGACATCCTCTAATCTTAGGCAGACCATGGTTAGCTACCGCTGATGCCTTTATAGGATGCAGATCAGGAAGCATGATTATTTCACATGGAGATGAAAGGAAACACATTGCTCTTTATTCACCTGCACAATCATCTTCTTTAGAATCAGTACTTAAAACTCAAGAAAAACAACAAACTAAATTAGTTTTAAGTATAAATCAATTCTTTGTCTTTAGAGAAGAAGAAGAGAATGAAGACTTAATGGATCTTTTCATTTCAGAACCAAGTATTTCAGAGCAGATTAGAGAGGTTCAATATGAAGCTGCAAGTAATCTTTTGAATCAATTCTTTCAGGAAACTTGTACTGTTCAAACTTTGCAGAATTCTTTTATAGAAATCTTTCCTGTAAATACAATCTCCAATCCAACAACAAAAACAATTGAGGTATATCCTGGAAAACATTTGAATATTGGAAACCAGTTGCAATCAGCACAAGAACAAGAAGTAATTGCATTATTACAGAAATATTCAAAAGCTTTTGCCTGGGGTTATACTGACATGCAAGGAATTCATCCCAGCACATGTATCCACCACATCTATACAGATGATCAACTCAAACCTGTAAGGAAACAACAAAGATGAATGAATCCCATGATGAAAGAAATAGTGAAAGAGGGACTGCAAAAATTGTTAAATGTTGGATTCATCTATCCTATTTCAGATAGTCAATGGGTTTATCCATTGGTTATAGTACCAAAGAAAAATGGAAAGTGGAGGGTATGTGTGGACTATCGAGAATTAAACAAAGCCACATTAAAAGATCATTTTCCCCTACCATTCATTGACTAGGTGTTAGACTCATTAGCTGGAAAGAAATTTTTCTCCTTCCTAGATGGGTTTAGCGGGTACAATCAGATTAGAATAGCAACAGAAGACCAAGACAAGACAACATTCACTTGCCCATGGGGAACCAATGCATATAATGTTTTGCCATTTGGTTTATGCAATGCACCTGCAACCTTCCAACGAGCAGTGCTTGCAATATTTGCTGATCTAATCCACGAGTGTGTAGAGGTTTATATGGATGACTTCACAGTTTATGGAAACACATATAATGATTGCCTCAACAACCTTGAGAAAGTCTTGAAACGATGCATTGAAACAAATTTTTCATTGAGCAATGAGAAATGCTATATGATGTTGACAGAAGGAATAGTTTTGGGACACCATATTTCCGCTTCAGGGATTAAGGTAGATCCAGCAAAAATCCAAGTCCTAGTTAACTTAATGCCTCCTACAACACAAAAAGAGGTAAGAAGTTTCTTGGGATATGTAGGCTACTATAGACGATTCATTGAAAACTTTAGTAAAATATCCCAACCTTTGTTCAAACTATTAGCAAAACATATTGAATTTCACTGGACAAATGATTGCCAAAATGCATTTCAAATACTAAAAGAAAAATCATCAGCTGCACCCATTCTCCGTGGGCCAAACTGGTATTTTCCATTTCATATTTCAACTGATGCATCTGATACCTCGATAGGTGCCTCTCTTGGGCAGAAAGAGAACCTGTTCAATTATGCAATATACTTTATAAGCAAGAATTTAACACCTGCAGAATTGAACTATACAGTCACAGAAAAAGAAATGTTAGCCATAATACATGCAATAAACAAATTCAGGCACTATATAACAGGTTACCAAGTTTTTATTCATACAGATCATTCAACAATCAAATACTTGATGAATAAACCCATCACCAATGGGAGAATAACAAGATGGTTACTCTTATTGCAAGAGTTTAATATTACAATACAAAACCGGCCAGGCAAAGAAAATCAAGTGGCTAACTTTCTGTCCCGCATACATTCACCCAACGATCTAAATCCAGTTGTAGACAACTTTCTAGATGAACACCTGTTTGCAATAACAGTAAAAACACCATGGTTTGCAGACATTGCAAATTATTTATCTTCTGGAAAGTTTCCAACACAATTCTCTAAAAAGCAAAAACGAAAAATTGTTAGAGAAAGCTCTAGGTATAGTTGGGTAAATGGTGATTTATTTTATACTGGTTCAGATTTGATGATTATAAAATGTGTGGGAGAAGATGAAATATTAGACATCCTGTCATTTTGCAGACAAACGAACATCATACAAGGTGCTGCAATTGGGCTATTACTGGCCATCCATCTTCAAAGACTCCAAGGCATATGTCAAGCAATGTGACAGTTGCCAAAGAACAGGGAGACCAATCATATTAGATGAGATGCCGCTCAAGCCACAGGTCCTCATAGAACCATTTGAGCAATGGGTGCTCGATTTTGTTGGACCTATTAATCCACCATCAAATGGAAAAAGGTACATCCTAGTATGTACAGATTATGTCACCAAATGGGTGGAGGCCAAAGCAGTAACCAGAGCAACAGAAGATACAGTGGTCACCTTTCTCTTTGAAGAAATCTTTGTAAGATACAGAGTACCCAGACAAATTGTAACAGATCAAGGAGCACAGTTTACTTCAAAGCTGGTACGAGATCTAACAGAGAAATACAAGATCAAACACAGGAAGTCTACACCATATCATCCTCAAGCAAATGGGCAGGTTGAATCAACAAATAAAGTCCTAGAAAATATCATGACTAAAATAGTACAGCTGAACAGAAAAGATTGGTCTAAAAAATTAAAGGATGCACTATGGGCCTACAGAATCACATGGAAGAATACAACTGGCTTTAGCCCATACCAGTTGGTATATGGAAAAGAGGCCTTATTGCCTATAGAGTTTCAGATACACACATACAAACTGGCAGCTGAACTAGGACTAGACCTGTCTGAAGCACAACAGCAGTGGATCATGGAATTGAATCGACTAGATGAGCATCGTCAGCAAGCCATAGAACATACCACATTGGTGCAACAACAAAGAATGAAGTGGCACGACAGATTTATCAAAAGTAAGACGTTTCACAAGGGAGACTGGGCATTACTGTTTGACTCCAAATTCAAAGATTTCAAAGCAAAGTTCACAACACACTGGCTAGGCCCATATGAAATCGAAGAAATCTTTGACAATGGAGCAGTAAAGATCAGGACAATTGACCAGGACTCCACCTCATTTTTAGTAAATGGACATAGGCCCAAAGTTTATAACAGGCCTATCAGTAAGGAAGCATTTATGAAACAACTGGTAGAGGATACAAAACTGGAAATCATGGCACAACAGGCTCAGCCATCTTCCAATCTTGTAGCAAAATAAAAAATTAAAATAATAATAATAATAATAATAATAATAATAATAATAATAATTAAAAAATAAATAAAAAAATAAATTGTTTGCTAGTGAAAACCAGGAAACTGGCACCAAGGAAACACGAATTCATAGGGAAAAACCAAGGCAACTTGGACTCTATGAATTCCTTATTCTTGTTCTACTGTTCTCACAACAATTCAATGCAGGAAATTCTCCACACACATCTAACTTGAGGACAAGTCAAATCATAAGCAAGGGGGAGAATTGCACAAGAACTTTAGCTGTGCAGCTGAAGTACAGATGGAACTTGTATTGTCAACAGCTGGGACCTGAAAAAATATCATAGGGACCTGAAAATATTAAAGCAACATGTACATATTTCATAAGCATAACATAGGGACCCGAATCAAGAAATCATTACAGAGGGACCTGAACAACAGTCAGCAATTCAAGAACCAGAGCATGCAGAACAAGGAGCAGCAATAAATTTTACTTTTCAATCCATCTACAACATTTGATCAACTGATTTCATCCCACTTGTATAGACATCATCCAGGGGAGTATATGTATAGTCATTTTGTGCTTGAAAATTCAAATTTTTCTTAGAAATTTTTAGTCTTTGTTAAGTTGAAATTAGTACCTGAAGATATTAATTATCATTCCATACCCTATATTCCCTATACATACCCTATAACCCTTACACATTCTATTCCATTTCATATCCATAAATATCCTATCCCATTTCATGTTCATTAACCCCTAAGTATTTTTCTTTAGAAGCATAAAGGGACCAAACGAGGACAACATTTCAACCTGCACATACAATTCAATGATTAGCAATGGTGATAATTTTAAATATGACCCAAGATGGTCATTTTAAAATTATAATAAGGATGTGCATATAACTTTAAAAGTAATGCGCTATATGTAAATCTATTTGAATATATGCAATATGAAAAGTCACAAACGAATATGTAATATGCAATATATGCATATAGCGCATGGCACGAGGAGACATGACCGCATGCAACACAATGTTAAGTTTATATGCGGCCAAAGGTTATTGCATATATGGGTTATGGCATATGATTAAACAATATTGCATATATGGTGAATGCCGAAGGTTATGAGTGCAACGACAGTCCACCCACGCACCAACCCAATGCATGAAATTGACCTTCAAGCGCAGAGGTGGCTTGAGCAACGTGGCATGGAGGTACATGTACACCGTCAAATGGTTGCATGATGCCGTGAGCTGCATAGGAGGACAGCCACGACCTGCATGGACGGAGGGTTTAAACTTGAATCATAAAAACAGGCAGGCCATCCTAATGACACAGTCAGGCGACTGGTCAAAAGGACTTGCATGACTTGCACGGCATGCCTACGTGCCCATGACCGCCAATAGGAACTCATATGGTTCAGCTCAGCCAAACGCATAACCAAAACACGTAAACGGTCATAAACTGACCGATGGTCTCCTGCGCCTGGTAAAACAACTTCATCATCGCTGAATAGCTCAGAGCGTTGTGTTGAAGAGCCGTGAGCTGCATAGTCGCAAGCAAAGAAGACACTGAGCAGGCCTGAGGAGATATAAGGAGGTTGAACGTCCCGAATACGACGCGAAGTGATCCTGAAATCTTGGGATAACTCAGGTAATGGCGTGATTTTTTGAGATCGCAAACCATGAGTCGTGTTAAAACAGTGCTGTTATTTAATGACTAACGCACCTGCTCTTGCCACCAGTCAGCCAAACGCAGTCACAGGGATTCGGAGCGCCATTTAACACTCCTCAGCGTTCGCCAATAGCCAGGTAAAAACGCCGAAAAACTCCAGAATCAATCATTCTAAGGGTTAATGACAACAGTTTAATAAATATGAGGCTTGGCGATAAGATTCATCGCATGTATCACGGCATAAACATTAGGGAAACAACGCAGCAATCCAATTCTATCCCATTGCATGTATAACACATCATTAGCATGGGCTCGCATGTGGAGTTTTGCAAATCAACACAGAGTTTATAAAACAGAGGAGGCAGAGTCATAGTTGCTAGCGCCGAAGATGTGAATTATTTTGTGATATGCTTGTATAAGTTGATTTTGTTTTGCGCTGTTGGTTGATTTTATTGTTTATATGCTTGATATATATTGCATGCCTTTGAATAGAAACGACCTGTAATGCGAACAAACACGAAGAATGTGACTTTGTTTTGGATTGGTATGCTATAGTAAAGTCTGTGTAAGGCCGAGCCATTTAAACTCTGTTCCATTTAAATGTGCTGTGTGATGTTCAAGTTTTTATATGGGAGGCCGAGCGCTGATTTTCAGAGAGATAAGGGCCGAGCCATTTAAGGAAATGCGTTGTTTGTTTTAATGTCTTTATATATACACAGTGCAGAATGTTAGGCATATATGGAGCGAAATAAGGATGATGCCTAAAGAAAATATACATTAAGAAAACCAAAAGTCCATCATGAAAATGTTGTTTTCATATGTATTTTGTTTACCAGACAGAGTTTAGCATATTGACAAGGATATACAGGTGTTTGACTGCTTGGACAGGGATTTAAAACAGTGTTGCTGCAGAGAAAGGGTAAACAGAGGCTGAGGAAAATTGTTGTGAAAGAGCAGGTAAGCTTCTCTGATTTTGAAATTTAATTTTCGACAGAACAATAGTTGTAAAGTATTATTGTTAAGATGAAATTAATGACAGCAGAAGCATATATCCACTGGTTTTCAGAAACAATGTCAGCCAGAATAGAGCCCAAATTTCAAATAGAGAGCTGGAAAAAGGAAACCATAGAAAAGCTTTACCAGGCAAGATTGATAGGCTTTCTGCAAAATTTTGATGGCCACAGTGAGGAGATAATCGGGGACTTCATAAACAACTACAGTGAGGACCAAACACGTGTAGGAGATGTCATTATTCATGTGACTCAGGAATACCTTTCCCAAGCTTTAGATCTTCCAATGATAGGTGAAAAATATCACAAAGGCCTGCACTTCAAGGAGAAAGCATGGACTTTATTCCTTGAAAAGAACCGGAAGGGGACTTTTGAAAGAACCAAGGGGATACCAAGGGAATGGTTCAATGAACCATGGGGTGAGTTGGTTCTGGTCATCCAGAAGTTTTTGACTTGTGATAGAGGATATAGTGTTGCCCACCTATATCATGTCCAGCTTCTACATCATATTAAGGGAGAAGATAGGATTAACTTGCCATATTTCTTATTTAGGAGCCTCTTGAGAATGATTGAAACAATGAGACATGAACACAGGCCCAAAGCAGGATAGATTTACCACCAGGGATTGATCAAAATCCTGGTTGAGTATCAAGTGAGGTCGCAAGGCATAGTTTGGAGGGAGTTCATGTCTAGAAATCAATTTACTGAACAGGTTAATGAAGTGTAGGATAAAGTAGAGCAGGAAAACAGAGGATTGATGAGTTCACCCTTGTATCCCAGAACAAGAGCTAAACAGCAAAATAACATGGCCATGCAGGAAAATGAAACATCTGTTATGTCTATTCCTAGAAGATTTAGGAATAAAAGTCCCATTGACTTAGAAAAGGAAGTAGACACATATTCTCCAAGAAAACAGGTAGAAAATGACATTGCATAGGAAGTATTTGAGAGGGATTCTTCATATGATGATGCAACAGTAGCATCACTAATCAAAACAACACAAGACTTTGAAAAAGAAATCAATTTGGGAAGAATCAGGGACTTAACTGACCAACTAGAGATTAGTAAAATCATGGAAAAACAATTAAAAGGGGAAAACAAGGCAAGTAAGAAGGATAATACTAAGTTGGTCAAGGAAAATAAAAAGCTAAATGAAGAGCTAGGGAGACTAAAACGGAAAAATGATCTACTTTCTAAACAAGCATTTAAATGGTTAAATGAAAAGAATATGTGGCAGGCAAAGTATGAAAAACAGAAGGTAAAAGGAGCTTTGTTTAGGGAAGGACATGACTCAGGTTTGGATTGTTTGGTCAGGGCAGCACAACAGGAAGCATCTACAGGTACAGCATCTACTACAGAAAGAACAAGATCAAAGAGGAGTAAGCAAGCATGGGGACATGCTTGATGATAAGCAAGGGGGAGATGTTGGGCCTTAGTTTTGGTCTTGTTTTTGCTCTAAGAAACTTACTAATCCATCTATTTGCCATCCATTTTCCCTTTATTCATCCCATTTTGATATATATTTTATATCCATTCAGGTATTTAATTTTAATTTTTCAATTTCTAAAGTTTTTATGAAAGTTTGGTTTTAAGTGCAAAAATTGGCAGATTCAGAAATTCCCGTAATAGCTCTATGGTTGATATGGTTGCAGGACACTTGGGCACGAATTGAATGCATGGATGGACAGCTTGGGAACTAGGACTAAGCCAGCTATGCTTAGCTCGAACAGAACAAGCTTTATTAGGCCCATTTAGTGCTAGTCAATCATGACTAGTCATTCAGAAATCCCATAGAAATAGGGCAGTTTTGAGATTCTATGGGATTGATCATATCTCTTGGGATGGGAGTGATGAATTCGACTTAGATAGATGGATAAGAGTAGATGGGTTTGTTTGAGTGAATATAGATCAGTTTGTTTCATGAGACTTCTATTTAAAAGCCAAGACTTTGATGGCTTATGTATTGACTTATTATACTTTTATGCTGAGACACTTTTGGATTGGAGAGTTAATTTGAAGACTTGTGCTATTATTATTTTGCTGTTCAATGCTATGGATGTGTGACTGAATTTGAGCTTCTGATATCACTCCTCAAGTGTGCAAAGCAAGGGTGGAGGGCCCCCACTCCAAGCTAAGTACACTTCCTTGTTAACTAGTTTTATTTCTTGTAATCTGGTTATTGTAGAATTGGTTTTTCATGCTTTATTTCAGATTGATTTATGGTTAATGTATGGTGATTGATTTCATTATATCTTATCTTATTCATCATTTTATTGAGTTGGAAAAACAAAGTGTTCAAGTTGAGCACCCCTTCTACTAATATGATGAATTGTAACTAGTTTCCTTTGATTGTATGCAAGTAGTTTCTTTATGAGATTTTGGCATTGAGGTGAATGAATTATGATGGAACACATTATGTGTCTCTTAAGTTAGGAGCCTTCTTTCATTAATAATTTATCCATCTTAAGTTCTTGGTTTTAATCTCTGATTCATTAAGTAGTAATTGAGGCAGAAGTGGACTTCTTGAGTTAAGAACCATTTCAATATTTTTCCTCTTTTCAAACTAATTGAATTAGAGTTGTAGGATGTATTGCTTTAAGTTTTTGAATAACTTATATTTCAAGGTTTGATTACATCTGATCTTCACATATAGTGAACTTGCCTCAAAGCATAAACAACCCGGATTGATAAGAAATATTTGTGTTAATTTCGGTAAACAAATTAGCTCAACAGAGAACAAAGGGATTCTTTTTTTTACTGCCTCTGTGAGCAGACAGAGGGTTGGTTTCTATTTCACTTCTCAAGCACATGCTCCTGAGCAGACCTTTCCTTTGAAAATGAAAATGGTCCATAAAGTTGAGGGGGTCCCCATAGTGGAAATAACTACAGTGAAGCTTCTAGGAATTATTCAACAATGAATATGTTTATAATGATCCTAATTACAATGATAATTTTTTGTCTTTATATGTGCAATATATAACCTCTCTTGAAATAGGATCTCTCAATATATAACCTCTCTTGAAATATTAAAACAAATCTCTTCCACTGGATAGATATTACAGATAGATATTATAGATCTCTTTGTCTCTTGCTGAATCCCCTCATGCTCGGTTTGTTAATGGTTATTAGTATCTTCTATTGGTAACTACTTTTGATTCATGATCACTTCTTTTCCTTCTTTATTATGTTGCCTTTCATCATAATTCCAAATCATAATTCCAATTCAAAGTCAATATAGTTTATAGTTTAGCTTCTACTATGAAACCAATCAACATATTGCATCCTTACAAAATTTACATTGCGATTATTATGTTGACTTTCATCATAATTCCAATTCAAATTCAATATAGTTTATAGTTTAGCTTCTACTATGAAACCGATCAACATATTGCATCCTTACAAAATCCACATTGCGATTATTATGTTGACTTTCATCATAATTCCAAATCATAATTTGAATTCAAATTCAATATAGCAGTGACACTCAACTACTTGGAGGAGCGAATGGACAAGAAAAGGTCCCAAATAGAAATGAACGCAACAATGAACAAGGCACATGATACTCACACTAAACAAACCCTAAACCCGCCTCCACCTACCGAACCAGTTCTCATATGCTGTCAACAAGTCACTACATGCAACCCCCACATGTCCTTACAAAATTCACTTTGCGATTTGGTTACAAAACTTAATTCATGCCACCCCTATGCTTAATGGCCTCCATTTCTTGCATTTCCCAAAATTGTTGAGTCTCTTGCCTGACCTAAGTATGGTGGACTACCCAAGATTGGTTGATTAGGATGTGCTTGAATGTTACCATATCCTTGACTCCAATTTGCTACTTGTAGCCATGGAGGGACTAGGTAACCCAAGTGTCAACTTGTGTTACTAACCACAACACTAGGTGCAAGTGTCATATAAACATAGTTAGGATTTTAACCTACAGTGGTAGGGGTATATGAGGTGGGCACAACCCCTGGCTGATAGCAGGGGACTTGGATGTTAATTAGCTCTTGGTATGATGGTGTGTGCTCTGCAATGTGGTATAGCCTATTGGACATCATCCTATTTGCCTCAAACTGGATTGGACCATAAACTTCCTTGCTTGTCACCCCTCCTCCTCTTTCCAACACTTCTTGAACCTTTCTTGCCTCCCTCTCTTGCCTTGCAAATTGTTTTTGATGTTCCTTATCTTCCCTTGCTTTTTGTCTTTCCATCCTTTCCTTTGTTCGAGCATCTGCTTCTGCAATCCTTGCAGCTCTCTTGTCCTTGGACACCTCCTTATTTATCTTTTTAGTTTCTTGAATTTCATTTTTTTTTTACATTCAGACTCAAACAATAAATTCATCTAATCTTCAGATGTGAGGAATTGTGAACTCCTCCCCAAACAAAGACAATATGCAGCCGATTGCCTTGATGAGGCTTTCACTCTCTCTACAGCTAGCTTTAGGAATGCATCAAGTAATCTGTGATTTGCCCCCTGCTCCCTAGGATCTGACACTTGGATTTTAGCCTCCAGTACAACTGATTGGTACCCATTATTGTCTTCTTTAGGTACTTCATGATGAACATGATCTTCTTCTAGTGAACCACTGTCCATAAAATAATGAACAATTTCGGTGTTCAACTCTAATGGTTGTGAAGGCATGTCCATGCTTTCCTCATTGGTGGTAGACACATTATGTAGGTTGATATTCATCATGGCCTCTGCAACCCATGATGGTGGGCTTACTTGGGTTGGCATCCTCAATTTTTCATTGTTTAATCCTATTACATTATCATTTGAAATCAAGTTTTCATTTTCATTTGCTTCATCAAGTGCCTCATATGGAATATCACATGCAGAATTGGCATGTGGTTCAGTGGGCGTGACAACCTCCATGACATTTTCAGTTGGTTCATGACTGAAGTTTGTCTCACTCACATGTTCATCATCATCACCACATAAGTGCCCTTCATAAAGGGACATTATACCTTCAACAATAGCAATTGTATCTTCTTAGGCATCAACATGGTCTTGTAAGTTCTCTACTTCTTGACCTTCCACATAAAATTATTGGCTACAAAAAGTATCATGCACGAGAGCATCAACATTAAGTGGCCATATACTAGTCCTCCTAAATCTAGCCTTGATATTAAAAGGTGTAACATCCATTTTTAGTGCTCTACTTGTAAGCTCAACTAGCTTAAACCTCTTTACTTCCACCTCTGCATTCTTTTACATCCACGAAGCTCACTCCATCTTGAAATAATTCTTGAAAGGCCCAAACACGCTAACATCAAGGGGTTCCAATCTCTGAGTGGTATGAGTTGGTAATGTTAACAGGTCAATGACAAAATTGTTGGCCTGCTCAATTTTCTGCAAAGCCATGTCGCTTCCATGGCCATCTAAAATCAGTAGGTGTCTATTTCCAAGCGAGACACCATCTGGTACAGATGCAGCAAAATGACAAATCCAATTCAGGAACAATTACTTTGCCATCCATGCATGGGGATGTGCTGCCATGCATGCAACTGGTTCACAATTTTGTATATAGTTTTTTAGTTGTGTTTTACCTTTGAATAGGTAAAATCTTGGGATTGAAGAACCAATTGCATTTACACAAGAAGGTATAGTGATCCACTCCCTACTCTTAGGAAAAATCTTAGGCACATTTCTTCTCCCTCTTTTGGCAACTACCTGCGTACCACAATTCCTTCCTGGCTGTAAGCCTGTTTCATCACAGTTCCATATATGGTCTGGGGCATATGAGTGTTGCTCACATGCAATAGAAAGAGTGTTATAGAACTTGGACACAATTGCAGGGCGTAGATTTAAAGTCCTATCTCTGTCAAGGTGCTCAGCTATACGTAGCACAAGGTCTGGATGCCTTTTTTAAAATCCACTCCACCATGATTTACCATGAACCCCATCTTTGAAGGGGTTTGGCCTCCCCTGACAGATTTGAGCTTTTGTAGATTTAAGTTGTATAATATCTAACCCATGTCCCAATTGGTCTATCTCCTTACACCACTCAACCACCTCGGCCTCCTCCTCTTCAGCCATAACTGTAACAAGCCCTCTACACTTCGTATTAGTCAACCCATTTATCCAATGATGTATGTTAGAGGAAAAACTACCATGTTTTTTTGTAGAGGCATGGATTGAATTTCCCTTAAACTCGATGTCATCAATTGCAGCTAACATGTCTTACTTTTTCCATCTTCTGATGGCACTGGTTTTCTTTGTTAAACTTGCACCTTGCACTGTGGTTGAAGGTGGCTCAGTGGTTGATGGTGGGATAACATGATCTGCCACCACAGTGTCCTTTTCAACAACATTACTGGGCACATTGGGAGCATTCACATCACCCCCCCATCCTCATCTGATGAAGTGGACCGCAGTTGGGCCCCCCTCGCCCCTCGCCTCCTCCTGTTTCTTGTACGATCTGCAATAGAAACTCTTGGCATGGCTACAAGAACTGCAAAGTAACCACCAAATTCTGATTTTAAAAAACTGTATTAGAAAACAAGGAAATTCATTGGCCTTTGCAATCAATGAGCAAAAAAAATCAGTGCTTTATCTATATATTGTAGCTGAATACATCTCGGATTTGAAAATCATTATTGGAAGGGTTTAATCTTCTTTATGTGATTCGTATATGATTTTTATGAGTTATCAGGAAGAGCTATTCCTTTTTAGTTTTGTAACAGGTTTGACATAACGCAATTTATTTAACCCAATTATTTTTCTGTGTCCTAAAATGATTGTTCCTGGCATTCATTTTATTCATAGTTGGTGAAAATATGGGTTTTCAGGAAAAGCTATTCCTATTTCTTTTGGTAACAACTTTGACATAACATAGTTTTTTCAACCCAGCTAGATTTCCGTGTTCTCAAATCATTGTCCTTGTCATTCTTTATTTTCTTAGCATTCATTTTATTCCTAGTTGCTAAAAATATGAGTTATCAGGAAGAGCTATTCCTTTTTCTTTTTTGTAACAACTTTGACATAACTGAGTTTCTTCAATCGAACTAACTTTTTGTGTCCTCAAATCATTGTTTTTGGCACTCATTTTGTTCTTGCAATTTTTTTATTCCTAAGTAAGGGTTAACATGTTTTTATGTAAGGGTTCTTAGTTGTAGTATCTTTATGTAGTTATGTACTTATTTTGATTTTAGATTCACCTCGGGCACATATATTTTCAATTTTTTCATTCTTCACTCATTGTTATATTGTCGGAGGCATCTAATCTCAACGAGCATTGATATAGGTAAGAAATTATTCTTGTTGTTGACTTCTTAGGGGCAACAACTCATACACACAAAAAAGGATATCGAGAATGCCCCTCATAAACCCATATCACATAATATTACACTTCATATCAGAAAGCCATCAGACATCATCAATCATATAGAATCCATCAGATCAGAATCATAGAACAAATCTCATATACATCACATACATAATTTAGTTTTATATCAATCAATTACATGCATTATTGAACCATTGTTTGTTAGACTGCTGAGTCTAATAAGATTTCATGCTTTTATCCTCATCATGTCATGTCGAGGAAGAATCGTTTGAAATGAATATAGTTAGATGTGTTGCAATGTTTGGTTTGCTTGATACTTATTTTTTTGCAATGTTTGGTTTGCTTGATACTTATTTTGATTTCAGATTCACATCAGGCACATATCTTTTCAGTTTTGTCATTATTCACTCGTTGTTATCCAAATGATTTCAAATTCACCTCAGGCACATATCTTTTCAGTTTTGTCATTATTCACTCATTATTATACTCTTGGAGGCATCTGATCTCAACGAGCATTAATATAGTTAAGAAACTATACTTGTTGTTGACTACTTAGGGGAAACAGATCACATTGAGATTTTTATGTGCCAATCAACTTTGATTCTTTACAGATTTATGGGTTTTTTGGTAGCATACAACACCTAGGGGACCCCCTTGAGACTAAAAAGGAGAATTTCTAAACCAGTAGGTCTGTTAGTCATTTAGAAATTCTTCTCTAACCAGACAATGAATCTACTTGACATCATAATTTTCTCTTTGTAGGAATGGTATGTTATGCAATGAGCAGTCATTCTGGGAACCTGAATCCGAAGCTAACATTTTCATTAATTAGATAGATGCATAGGCACCCATATCAATATGCTTTAGGTTAGATATTATAGGCACATATATATGAGGATCTATGCCTATGTGGAGGGCATAGGGAAGTTTTGTCCTTCTGATAAAAAATATCATTAGTTGGGTTCCCCGCATTGCTTGGGTGCTCCTTTGGCCGAATGGCTAGCTTTCCCACAGTGATAAGCCTGGTGAGGGCCTCTAACATTGGTGAATCAATGGATTATTGGGTCGGGTTGATGCTAAAGAAGCTGGTGGCGTTCTCTCGGTGAGAAAATGGTTAATTCTCATAATCAATTACTGAATTAAGAACTTAATCAACTGAAGAAACTTCTACCGAGTCAACAACTGAATCCACCACTACTCAATCAACTGCTCCATCAAAAGCATAACCAACTGATAGGAAGAAGGATTGGAGGGATGATTGTTTGTGTTACTTTATTATAAGCAACCCATGTTCTAGCTATTGTATGGAGGCTGCTGCTTTTATGCCATTAGTACCTGAGGCTATCTGTCAAGGCTAATTTATGTAGGTAGAACTAAGACATTTTAGCCCTATCCTCTAATTTACTTTGATCACAAAGATCAATGAATTGTCTATAATCCTAGAATTGCATAGTGCCTCTCTGTGCTAAAGTCTTGATTTGGAACTACAACCATTGTTCCTTAAGATACAATGCATGGGACTTAGCTAGAATCTGACACTGGATTACTGTGTTGATGGGTTCCCTCTTATTAAATCCCTTTGTCATATTCTTTGATGGATGGAGGGTTGTATATTTCTGTTACCAAATTTAATGAATGAGGAATTTTAAATGAAAATTCTGTGTATACAATTCACATAGACTGCAATGTTTTTCAACACAATAGAATGCTTTTCTATATTCTTTTCACGTGGAAATTGTGGGAAAGTATAGAGCCTGCCTCCTTATCACTGATTAATGAATCCAACCTCTATTTTTCCCTTGTAGAACTGCTCACTTCCAATCCTATAGGTGTTGTTTTGTATCCTGTAGGATCTACTGTAGGATCCCGTAGGATTTCCCTTAAGATCTTGTAGGTGCTCCTGCGCAGAGAAAAAATGAATTCTGCCTTTCCATAAAACTACTTGAGGGCTAAGAGTGACTTTTCTAGTGTGTAGCCTCGAGAATGTGAATGCCTCTATGCATGGGGATCAACGTTTATTTCCTCATATGGGTGATTTGAGTGGGGTGGTGTGTTGGAAGTTGTGGTACGAATATCTATTTTTGGACAGTTGGTTCCACTACCACATAATCATTCTCCTCACCTCGTAATCAACTCCCACTTCGGGCATTCTTATCTTAAATACTTTCAACCACATCTCTCCTTTTCCTTTACTTGACTGCTGCCACATGTGTGAGGACTAACTGTCTTCTCCCTGTTGACTGAGCAAAGGTGGCCAAGTTAACTGGCTACCTTTCGCTTATAAACCAACTCTTTCACAACTTTTATATGTTTGATTATATGATGATAACGAGAGAGTGGAAGAGAGATATACTTACCTGTGGCAATGATGCCTTGATGCTGTTTGTTGAAGAATGAAGTCCTTGTTGTGTACTAGTTGCATGTGTTTTTCTCCTCTCTTTTTTTTTTTTATTATTTTCCTCTTATGTTTTTCTTTGATGTGCATGTACTGGGTGTTGATGCTAATGATCTTGATGTTGCTACTAAGTTCTGGAGGAGCTTCTTTGACCTATGTGTTAGGTCCCTATAATACTAGTGATGCCCCCATTAATATTGTAGTTGTATCCCTTATTAATATTGTTGTGCCCCTATTGTCCCCATATTGTTATTAGTATGCCCCATAGAACCCCTCTATTGTTATTTTTGTGCCTTTATATTATTATTGTTAGGTCGACTTGGTTATATTGTGACCCCTTAGACTCCTATATATAGAAAGGAGGTTTTGTCATTTGAATCATAAAAGAATTGTTCATTTATGTGATGTAAAGGAGGTTTCCCCCTCGAAAAGGTTGAATTATAAGGCGTTCAACTATCTTTTCTATCTTGTTGTGAGCTGGTTTCATAACATTTGGTATCAGAGCTTTGGATTCTAGGGTTTTGTTGCTCCAAATAGGTCATTGTGGCATTTTCGCTATAACATTTTTCTGCAACGTTTCAGAAGAGAAAAAAAACCCATTTGAGATGAAATCGCACTAAACCTTGGGTCTGAATTTCAGAGC
The DNA here is from genome assembly GCA_031772625.1 of Pinus tabuliformis. Classification (NCBI taxonomy): domain Eukaryota; kingdom Viridiplantae; phylum Streptophyta; class Pinopsida; order Pinales; family Pinaceae; genus Pinus; species Pinus tabuliformis. The sequence continues at coordinate 1,639,354,138 of CM062820.1, forward strand.
TTTTCGCACTATATTTGTGGAGATATGATCTGAGGAAGTTGGTCTTTTTGCAGACTCCTGAATTACATTCCAAATAGGTGACCTGGGGAAAATCTTCATAACTTTATCTCTGAGCATCGGATTGAAATTTCGTAAGAAGGTACAGAAAGAAGACGAACTGTAGTTTCTTGTTATATTTTTAGAGCCAAAGGTCGAAATAGTGACACGTGACATGTCATACAAGTTCGCTCTACTGAACTAGTCTATAATCAAGTCACTGTGGGAGATTTGACATAACTCTTCCCTGGAGAATCCAATTTGGATCAAACTAGTGGAATTTGAAAGAGGACGCAGAGGGCTATTGCAGGTCACAATTTCAAAACTGGATGATTTGAAATTACAGATCTACATTAGATTCAATATCAAGCTCCTACAAAGTGAAAAAATGTTATGTAGTTTTTTTTAAATTTTTGCATAAACTTGGTTTGAAAAATTAGTTTGAAGGAATTCAAAGGGCATAGTAAAGCATTATTATCAGTAATTGATGCCCCAAGGAAAGAAAATGCAAACACCTAGTAAGCAACCTGAAAGCTCTAGCATGACTCATGAAGAAGAGGAAGAAATGCAACATGATATATCAAAATTATGAGACCAAGTGCAACAAGTGACACTTGCACAAAAAGTAACAGAATCCAAGATGGATGGTTTAAAGAAAGATGTAGAAGCTAAGATGGATGGTTTAAAGAAAGGCGTAGAAGCTAAGATGGATGGTTTAAAGAAAGGCGTAGAAGCTAAGATGGATGACGTGGAAGCTAAGATGGATGATTTGAAGATAGATTTGAAGACAGATTTGAAGATAGGCATGGAAGATTTGAAGACAGATTTGACAAAGTTTCTACAAGAAATGCTTACTAATGGTGAAAGGGTAGTAAAGGAAACACATGATGAGAACAAAATAAATGTTAATCATGATTTCATAGACTCTAATGTTGGATCGAAGACCCACCATATTCCAAAAATCGATATGAGGAAGTTTGATGGCAAGGATCCTTCAACATGGATACTATAGATGGAGCAATTTTTCGATCTCAATAATGTGCAAAACACACAAAAGGTACGTATTACAACTTTATATTTGGAACCAAATTAGTTTGTATGGTATCAATGGCTTTGCTCTCGTAAACAAATTATCACTTGGGAAATTTTTACGGAAGAAATGACAGCACATTATGAGGATACAAAAACAAACACATTTTTTAGCCAATTGATAAGTCTCAAACAAAAGGGTTCAATAATGGAGCACATTGAGGAGTTCCAAAAATTGAACATAAGGGTAAAAAATATTCCAGAGGAGCATAGATTGATGTGTTCATAGGGACTTTAAAGGATAATATCCAACATGATGTTCACCTTTGGGAACCTTATTCATTAGAGAAGGCATTCAGGTTAGCAAGAAAAATGGAAAGCAAAATTATGGAAACCAGGAAGCATACCACTCACAACTATAAAGATGGAAGTTTTGTTGCCCCTAGCCTTTCACAACCTATAAGGTTGACACCAAAACAATTGGAAGAAAAAAGAGCAAAAGGGCTTTGTTACAATTGTGATAGCAAATACACTAAAGGTCATAAGTGTGCTGAGAAGAAATTATTCTACATAGATTGTGAAGAGGAAGAAGAAAAGGAACAGGAAAGGTCAAAAGAAGAGGATATACTCTAGGAACAAAGCCTAGATAAAGAAGAAATGAATCCGACCATATCTTGTAATGCATTGGCTGGAATTACCACTCCTCAAACCATCAAGATAGAAGGACAAATCAAGAAGAAAATGGTAATAGTGTTGATTGATTCAGGAAGTACCCACAATTTTATTCATTGTAAGATAGCAAAAGAATTGAATTGCTTCCTATATCCAGCACCAGAGTGTCAAGTGATGGTTGCAAATGGATGAACAATAAATTGCTCTGGAAAGTGCCATAATATCAAGCTATCCATGGGAGAATATGTATTGAAGAGCCCAATGCTTTCCATTCCAATGGGAGGTGTTGATGTTGTACTAGCAGTCCAATGGCTACAATCCTTGGGTACAATAGCTTTTAACTTTCAAGAAATTTTCATGAAATTTTATGCAGAAGGAAAGGAAGTTGAATTAAGGGGTATTATAGGGAAACCGGGAAAGATAATAAGCTCTAACGGTATGACAAAGCTTCTAAAAAAGGAACAACGAGGTGTAATTGCACAATTATGTTCGCTAGATGCTTCCACATCGAAATCATCTATTTCTCCAGATCTCCAAAAAGTCTTGGACAATCATTCCAAGGTATTTGAGACTCCCAAAGGTTCCCACCTATTCGTGATCATGATCATGCTATTCGTTTGATTCCAGGAAGTGTTACTCCAAACATCAGGCCGTACAGGTATCCCTATGCCCAAAAGAGTGAAATTGAACGTATGGTTGCAGAAATGCTTGAGGCTGGTATAATTCAACCTAGCCAAAGTTCCTTCTCTTCTCCAATAGTATTGATGCACAAGAAGGATGGATCATGGCGCATGTGTCTAGATTATAGGGAGCTAAACAAGCTCACTATTAAAGATAAGTTTCCCATTCCTGTCATTGATGAATTATTGGATGAATTGCATGGATCAATTTACTTCAGCAAGTTAGATATTCATTCAGGATATCATCAAATCAGAATGAAGACTCAAGACATTCCAAAAACATCATTTAGAACTCATGAGGGTCACTATGAGTTTTTGGTCATGCCTTTTGGCCTTACCAATGAACCTTCTACATTTCAAGGTTTGATGAATTCCATTTTCAAACCCTTCCTTAGAAACTTTGTGTTAGTATTTTTTGATGATATACTAATCTACAGCAAGTCTTGGAAGGATCATGTTGAACACGTTGACAGGGTGCTACAACTATTGGAGGAGAAACAATTATATGCAAAAAGATCCAAATGTTTCTTTGGAGTACAAGAGGTGGAATATCTGGGTCATATTGTATCTCATGAAGGAGTTAAGGTAGACCCTAGCAAATTTAAAACCATTAACAAATGGGAAATCCCCACATCCATAAAGCATTTGCGAGGATTTCTCGGGTTGACAAGGTATTATCGCAAGTTTGTTAAAAATTATGGGAAAATAGCAGCACCTCTAACAACATTGTCGAAGAAAGATGCATTTTCATGGACTCCACAAGCAACAAAGGCCTTTGAATATCTTAAAGAGGCAATGTTCCAAGCACCGGTCTTAGCTACACCAGACTTCACAAAAACCTTTATTGTGGAATTTGATGCTTCCGGAAATGGAATTGGTGCTGTTTTAATGAAATATGAAAGACCCATTGCTTTTGAAAGTCGTCCAATCAAGGGAAAGTATTTACACAAAGCTATTTATGAGAAGGAAATGTTGGCAATACTACATGCACTTAAGAAATGACGACGCTACCTAATGGGAAGACACTTCAAGGTAAAAACGGATCATGATAGCCTTAAATACTTTTTAGAACAAAGATTATCCTATGAAGAACAACAAAAATGGGTCACAAAGATGTTGGGTTATGACTTTGGAATCATATACAAAAAAGGGAAGCAAAATGTTGTGGCAGATGCACTCTCAAGAGAGGATGAGGATGTGGAAGCATTGTTGTGTGCCATTTCTATTATCCAACTAGATTGGATAAATGAAGCAAGGGAGGAATGGAAGAATGACGAAGAAGTGTGGGAACTTATTTGAAAGTTACAACAAGATTCCAATACATCTGATACATTTAGCTGGAAAAATGATTCATTATGGTACAAAGATCGCTTATACCTTTGTAAGAATTCCCAACTCAAACAAAAGATTCTTCTAGAATTGCACGCTTCCCCCTTAGGAGGGCACTCAGGATTTTTAAAAACTTACCACCAGGTTAAGAAGGAATTTTTTTGGGATGGCCTTAAATCAGATATTCAAAAGTTTGTGGTGGACTGTTTGGTATACCAACAAAATAAAGTTGAAACAATTAAGACACCAGGTCTATTACAAACTTTATCCATTCCAAGCCAATGTTGGGAGGAGGTTTCAATGGATGTTATCACAGGTTTACCCAAGTCTGAGGGAAGGAGTGTCATCATGGTGGTAGTTGACAGACTTACCAAGTATGCACACTTTTGTGCATTATCACATCCATTTAAAGCCAATACAGTTTCTATGGCATTTATGGAAACAATTCAAAAGCTACATGGAAACCCAAAGATTATTGTAAGTGACAGAGACCCCATTTTTACAAGAAATTTTTGGACAGAATTATTTTCTTGTCTTGGTACTCAGTTAGCTCATAGCTCATCTTATCATCCTCAATCTGATGGGAAAACGGAGATAGTAAACAAATGTTTGGAAGGATATCTTCGTTGCTTTGTATATGATAAACAGACACAATGGGTCAAATGCTTGCCTCTAGCTGAATGGTGGTATAACACTTCCTTCCATACTGCATCAAAAATGACCCCATGTATGGAACTTTATAGATATCAGCCACCATCCATCACATCATATTTAAGAGAAAATTCTAAGGTTCAAGCAGTGGAACATCACATCGACCATCAACAACAAGTTCTCCAACTCTTAAAGGATAACCTCATGTTGGCGCAAAATAGAATGAAACAACATGCAGATCAACATCGCAGTGAAAGAAGTTTTGATGTAGGTGACTGGGTATTCCTACGGCTACAACCATATAAAAAAATGTCCCTCTAGCAAGCTAAGAAGGATAATAAATTGTCAGCAAAGTATTATGGTCCGTACAAGGTATTGCAAAAGATTGGTACTATGGCATACAAATTAGAGCTTCCTGCAGCTTCTCGAGTGCACCCAATTTTCCATGTTTCATGTTTAAATAAGGTTATAGGCGACAAGCTCCCAGTTCAAACAATATTGCCAGAACTTGATGAGGAAGGAAAAATTATATTGGAACTGGAAGCAGTCATAGAAACAAGAACTCGACAACTATGAAATCGATCCATTTCAGAGTATCTCATCAAGTGGAAGAACTTATCCGCTGAAGATTCCACATGGGAGGATGAGAATTTTATACAGAAGCATCCAGAACTACTCAAGCGTTGAGGACAACACTTTTTTGAAGGAGAGGGGCATGTTAGGTCCCTATAATACTAGTGATGCCCCCATTAATATTGTAGTTGTATCCCTTATTAATATTGTTGTGCCCCTATTGTCCCCATATTGTTATTACTTTGCCCCATAGAATCCTGCTATTGTTATTTTTGTGCCTTTATATTATTATTGTTAGGTCGGCTTGGTTATATTGTGACCCCTTAGACTCCTATATATAGAAATGAGGTTTTGTCATTTGAATCATCTAAGAATTGTTCATTTGTGTAATGTAAAGGAGGTTGCCCCCTCGAAGAGGCTAAATTCTAAGGCGTTCAACTATCTTTTCTATCTTTTTGTGAGCTGGTTTCATAACACTCTGCATCTCCATGCTTAAAATTGACTGCAACCTGTGAATTTTTTGTTTTGTGGGATAGGCTGCTACAAGATTTCCTATAGGATGTTCTGTAGCTGCTTCTCCTTCAAAATTTTTTAATCATTTTCCACTCTTGGAGCATGAGGATGGTTGGCATGGGTAGAGAAGGGGTCTAGGGATTTGTGAATGAGGAAAATAGCCTTCAGGTGTTGTCCCCTTGTTCTCTGTCTTCATCCTCTTTTCTCTGGTTTTTTTTTTGAAAATTGTAATTTTTGAAACTGACTTTTTTTGGATGAATGCAGGGGTGATCATGGTGGAGAGAGGTATGGTGATGAGATGGTGAAGTAGATTTTTTTTTTTTTTTTTTGACATGGGTAGGTCATCCCCTTGCTCTAGGGTTACTTCCTTTAGGATTCCCAAGCCACTGCAATTCCTACAGGAAGGTTTGCAAGGAATCCTGTAGAAAACACAGAACCCTTGCAAACTGAGCTAAATGAGTAGAAAAATGAATGGAATGATGGAATGATGAAGGATAATGAATGAAGAAAAAAAAACATGAACTGGATAGGTCCCTTTTGATCCTCTCTTGTTGCTTTGATTGTCCGCCTGCTGACTTGCAAACAATATTTTCATAGTTTTTCTTTTATCTTTATTTTTTTATTTTTTTGTTGTTTTTTTCTTTTTGAAAGCAACTAGTCTGCCTCCAAGAGGTTTTCATCCTAGTTGCTTTCCCTGGGCGCCTCAAAAGAGGTTTTCAAACATAATTTTTTTTTTTTTTTTGACACCATTGGGCCGCCTCAAGATGTTTTCAACCCAATAGTGGGACTCAGATGCCTCATGGAGGTTTTCACCCATCTCCTTATTTTTTTTTTCTTTCTTCTTTTTTCTTTTTCAGTGACTTGATGAGGTAGAAGCTGAGACTTTCTCCACCACCATCATTGTCTTGATGATGCCATTAATGAACTCTTGCTTTGACAATGGCTTCTTTTAAACCTTCAACCTGTGCCCATTAACAAAGGAATGACCTCTGCATCAATGGTTCTAATCTGCACTGAACCATTATCATGACATAAGGCCCTAACCATATACTCCTTAACTTGCCCTTAAAATCTTTATATCTGGAATCATATAACAAAGCCCAATCACCTTCTTGAAATTTCTTGTCCTTGATGTCCTTGTCATGCCAGATCTTCCTCTAAATTTGAATCATCTCTATGTGTAGGAGGGTCTGCATTCTAGACTCATCTAATCCATTCAACTAGAGCAATCTCTCTTTTTGTGAACTGCTGAGATATAGATCTAGTTGGGTTGCCATCCTCAATGTATTGCACTCAAATTCAATGGACATTAGGGCCTTCTTTCCATAGACCAAATCATAGGCAGTGAATCCAGTGGTGGTCTTCTAGGTGGTATTGTAGGCCCAAGTGGCCTCAACTAATCTATTTGCCCAATCTTTTTCTACTGCTGCTAACCACTTTCGTCAGAATGCCCTCCAGTGCTCTGCTGGTCACCTCTACTTGCCCATTAGCTTGTGGATGATAGGGAGAGGTTCTATGCTTGATCTTGTGCTGGATTAACAAGTATTCGATCATGTGAGATGTAAACTGGTTGCCTTGATCAGTGACCAGTTCTCTTGGGTACCTAAACTTGTAAAATAAATTTTCCCTTAAGAACTCATCCACTTTGTCCTCTGTTGCTGCCTTGATTGCCTTGGTTTCAGCCCACTTGGTTAGGTAGTCAGTGCTCACAATGATGTACTACTTTTGCTTGGATGGAGGGTCAATAGGTCCAATGAAATCCATGGCCCACTTGTCAAATGGGTCGAAATTCACTTGAGGTTGCACAGACATTCCATCCCTTGGAGTAGGCTTTCCCATCCTTTGGCACCAATCACACTGACTAGTATACCTTCTCATATCCTAATGAAGAGTGGGCCAATAATAACGAGCTTGTAACACCTTGAATGATGTCCTCTTAGATGTGAAGTGAGCTCCACAAGGCCCATCATGGCAGGTCAGAAGCATGTCAAAGACCTCCTCCTCCCTGACACATCTTCTTAGAATTTGATCCAGGCCTAGTTTGAAGAGATTTCCCCCAGTATAAGTGAATGGGGCGCTCTTCCTCACAATCTTTCTTTTCTCTTTGGAGGACAAATTCGGCGGGAATTGTTTAGACACCAAATAGTTTTCTATGTCATCAAACCATGGAGAGAGAACTAAAATGGTGAATAAGTGTTCATCCGGTAACTAATCATCAACCATTCCTTCCTCCCCTACAGGCAAAGCTAACCTGGATAAAAAAATCTGCAACAACATTTTCCTTTCCAGGCTTATCTATAATAGTTAGATCAAAATGCTGTAATAAAAGTAACCATCTAATAATCCAGGCTTTCACATTAGGTTTATTCATCAAGTATTTAATTGTAGCATGGTCAATATGTACAAATGTTTGGTAACTTGTAATGTAATGCCTAAATTTGTTCAATGAATGTACAACAACTAGGAGCTCCTTTTTTGTCATTGTGTAGTTCAGTTTAGCGTTTGACAGATTCTTACTGATGAAGTAAATGACATTAGTTAATTTGTCATCTATCTAGCCTAGAGATTCTCCTATGGATTTGTGTGAGGAATCAACATGTATATGAAAAGGAAGGGCCCAATTCGAGCCTTGGAGAATAGGTGCAGTGGTCAACTTGTCCTTCAAGGTGTCCAAGGTCTCTTGACAACTTTTTGACCATACAAATTCAGAGTCTTTGGCCAAAAAACCAAACAAAGGAGAAGATAACTTACTGAAGTCTTTTATAAACCTTCGATAGTATCCAGCTAAACCTAGAAAACTTCTGACATCTCTCTGTTTTTATGGAGGTGGGACCCTTTGGATGATGGCTATTTTGTTTGGGTCCACCTACAGTCCTTGCTGGGATATTGAATGACCTAGAATAGTCCCTGCATTCATAAAGAACTCACATTTTTCAGGACTAAGGGACAGGTTCATTTCAATGCATTTGTTCAACACCTTACCTAAGTTGGACAAATAATCCTGGATAACACACCCATAGGGTGTAAAATCAGCCATATAAATTTCTATTGCATCATGGACTAGCTATACAAAGATGCTCAGGACTGCTCTCTAGAAAGTGGTAGGGACATTGCATAGGCCAAAAGGAAGGACCCTATAGGTGAAAGTACCCCAAGGACAAGTGAAGGTGGTTTTATCCTAGTCTTTTGGGTTGATCTAGATTTGATTGTACCCGTAGAACCCATCTAGGAAAGAGAATTTTTTTCCCTACTAGGTCATTTAGCACTTGGTCAATGAAAGGTAGAGGGAAATGGTCCTTCTTTGTTGCTTTGTTTAACTCTCTGTAATCTACACAAATCCTCCACTTCCCATTTTTCTTTGGAACCAACACCAAAGGAGAGACCCACTCACTGTTCGAGATAGGGTATATGAATCCTGAATCTAACAACTTTTACAGTTCTTCTTTGACTATATCCTTGAGAGCTCGATTCATTCTCCTTTGGGGTTGTCAGACTACTTTGCAAATTTCTTTGATATAAATGTAGTGAGTACACACCGAGGGGTGCATTCCCTTCATTTCCTTGTAACTCCAAGAAAAAGCATCCAGATTTTCCTTTAGCATGTTTGTTACAGGGAAAAGTGTCTACACAGAACTGCTTATCCCACTAAGGTGTGATAGCTACCTTAGAAACAAACAAAGTAAAGCTACTTTCGTTTTTCCTTTATGAAGTATAGATGAGAGAAGAACAAAGAAGACCAACTTCTGTCTTGTGCTAATCTCCTAGTTCGATTCCTCTCTCTCTTGATAGTCTTTCGCTACTTGTTCTCTTGCACGCCCAGCTTCACAAAGTACCTGTAAGATCACAGTAGCATAGCACTATAAAAGAACATGGATATATAATCATAAGCAATCTAGGATCAGATGTAAATTGACCATACAAATGCAGCAAACATGAATGACACAAAAGTATGGAGGAAAACTTGAATAGCTTTTATTGATAAACAAGAAAGAGCCAAGGGGAGTTACAACCAGTTGTTCTGACCCAGCATCATCCTCTCAGCAAGGAAGCCCCTCTTCACCTCATACAAAGCTTAGATCACCCAACAATCTGATGTTGTCTGAAGAAACCAACAACAATTCCTTAAAATATGCAAAATTCCAGCCTCTGGATCTCTGGGATGAGGGATCCATATATAGATATCTGTAAGGGAGATGAGTCAGCTTGTGATTTGATTAGTGTCTTCCCTCTGATAGTTCTTGCTTCCACTTGGAGATTGATGATCTCTTACTCATCCTTGGTCGAATTCAGAGAGGCAAGTGTCATAGGAGAAGTTTCTGGAAGTTTCCATGCCTCTCCACCTTGTGGAATGACACTGCCATTTGTCACTTCTTGCCCATCACACCCCATAGAAGGGCTTTTTGAAATGCAACACACCCACACAGTGTGTTTAGGTGAGATGCAATGCACTTTGCCTATGGAGCAGCTGAAATGATCCTATTTTGACTAGTTCTGAGCAGTTTTTTCATGGAGAACTTCTGGGAGAAGCTATAATCAGTTGACCTTGTTCCTTTAGGGGTTAGAACAACACTTTTAGGGACTTAGGAGCCCTTGGTTTATGGACATTTCATGCTTGGGGTTGTAGTGCCCAAAAATGTCTATAACAGTTGCCCCCTAAAGCATGAGGTCATTAATCTTTTGATGTCGGGTGAAATGGTTTATTATGAGGATCCGAAGTTCTTTCAAGCTGGGAGGAGACCTGTAATAAGATACAATACAATACATTATATTCATAATATTTTCATGATCTAGCTGAGGCGGGCATTCCCATGCTCAGCTTTATAAATTCATTTTCATGTACATAGGACAGACAATCGTCTGAGTGTAGACTGATGATTCTGGTAGAGCCATCATCCCTTTGATTGGATGATTATCTGTGCAGCAATGATGTACATTTGATGTCTTTATTTCCCTGAATATATATCGCAGCCCGGATGGATGAAACTATATCCGGGGTCTTCAATCTCATTCGATCTTCACTCGAAGTACAAGTCGATCCATGTAAGAGATGTTCTGGAGTCGAACATGGAGAGACATCGCCTGATTACCAGCCAATGATGTAAGCTGTTAACAGGCGTGAGAGGAATCACCGATAATGATAATGACCCTTAAGGTACTGTAGTACAATTCACGTGGTGTGAATAAAGGACTTGGCGTCGAACACCACGCAAACTCTTTCGGTCGAAGGCCATTGATGTAAACCCGTCGCCGGAAGTGAGAAACTTGCCATTGAGGCATGCAAGCTTCAAAGTACTGAACGAGGTGTTCCTAGATCGACTTCTTGGATAATGAGCTGATGTCGACAAGAAGCGATCCATCACAGGAGGGCCTTAATGTATCCCACATCAATGACACGGAACGGAGCAAATGATTTTAATGGAGGTGAAAACGATCTGATGACATACGGTTCAAGGTGGCGGTCATGAAATAATGGAGTATGAATGTATTGTAGCGGGTGAGACACAGGTGAATTCTCTGAATGACTTCTCTTGAACATATCGGCGACACTGACATGATGGATTGGTAGCATTACCCCAAATGTGGATGGTGTGATGGGACCATGGTGATGTGACCGGTGAATGAAACAACCCAACCCGACTTGGATGCGGAGTGAAAGTGTCATGTTCAAGAGCGACTTGCTACCAACAAAGTTTCTTCAGGTTTTCTTCCCAATTTTCCCCAGTCATTGCTGACCAGTACCTCTTTATTTTTGTCAAGCTTGAGGAGGATAACATATGCTTGTTCTATAATTTTCCCTTCGGGCAAACCCATCGCTATGTTTTAACGAGCCTAGCGATAGTGAAACTCGTTCTTGTCTGCTATGGACAAGTTTGTTGCTATTAAGTTTTAACGAGTTTAACGACAAAGATAACTCGGTCCTTTTCAATTTTAGAGAGTCTGAAAAGGAACGTAAAGGAAACTCCAAAATTCCTTTTTCGTCATCTAATCCCTTAAGTTCGAAAAAGTATAAAACAATACAAAAGGGATGAATTTTCGATACTTTTAACGAGCCGAACAAAACAAGCGCTCTATCTTTTTGTGTAATAATCCATTAGGTCCAAAAAGATTAAAATCTAAAGGAGGGATAGCACTTCCGGTCCCTTTAACGAGCTGGAGAGGCCAATGGCTCGACAATCTTTTCATATTTTACGAGTCAGTTGAAAAGAGCTTAAAGGAGACTCGTCTTTTGAGGAACGAGTGATAAAATTGGGTAGCAGTTGATTCCAGGTAAGGTTTGGAATGTTCCAATCATGGCAGTGTTACAAGGATGGCTAGTGAGATCACTCTTCGCAGCTGTTCCTCAAAAGGGGTAAACAATCAAATGGAGGTGAACGATCGGCCAATACAGATTGGAGGTGATGATGAGAACACGACCAAGGCTTTTAAAGGCTGAAGTACTACATTCACGATGGTTATTTACCGGGAAATAGTTCATTTTTTAGTGAGATTAAATCCGGGGGGAAACATTTGCTCATGGATTATGTTTATTTTTTAACGAGCTTGAACTATGCGCTAAAAATGCTCGATTAATCTAGTCATATAATAAGAATGTCCCATTTAAAAAAGGCAATTTTTAGAGTTTTTCCCCACATCCTTTCTTTATGCAAGTTAGGAAACGACTAATCCTACGAGTTTAAAGGGTTAGAGGACCTATAAATTTAAAAAATAAATAGTCGCTCTTCGCTTGCATGCCCTTAGGTATAAAATAAAGTTTCAAGGCCACCTTTTTTTCAAACCGACAAAACATTTGTTTTATCAGGAAAGGTATACCTCTTTCAGGTTACCCAAAGATTGTTCTATTCACAGTGCAAACAAAACACTTCTTTGGCGATGTCTACTGAAATAGACAAAGGTGAGTGGAGGAGGCTACTCCACTCATGTAACTTTGACAAGAGAATCTTGTTCCAGAATAACTCCCTCTTCCAATCACGGATGAGAGTACAGACCAATCATATATCTCTCGCGGAAACCTACCCTATACCCGAAGTTTTCCTGCCAAAGCAAACCGAGGTGCATGCCCCCTGGGTTTTAGTCATGTCCCCCGAATCACTCGCGCTCATCGGGTGGGCGGACTGGGGATTGATGAGACATTCCTTGTGTGAAAAGACCATTTAGGGATGGTATATGACTATTTGCTATGCGTGATCCGGGAAATGAAAGCTGGTCCACGAGCTTGACCACTCTTCCTTCGTGCAGAAAACACATTACTCTAAAGAGTGAGGAGACAATGGCTCCCATGCAATAAATATAGTCTCGTCCAAGGAGTAGATTATAATCCAGGGGTCCTTGAACTACCATTACGTTCATGTGAATGGTTTTTCCTCTCAATGTTATGGGCACATTGGGAAGGATCCCTAACGGTCGGCTGGTTCCTTTGTCAAAGCCTGTTAGATTTCTCATCTCAGGCAAAAGCGATGGCGAACCAAGCGCTTTCCAAGTAGTCAAGGAAAGGATACTCACAGAAGCCCCTTCATCTATGATGGTACCGGCCATAACCATTCTATATACTTGAGCAATAATTCGGAATGGTACACTAGCTGGTAAAGGGGGTCTGCCTAGTTGATTCCATTCGAAGGAAACAACTAGGTTGTTTGGAGGTGGGACCGAATAGACGGCCGGGTACGACTTTGACGAACTTCCTTCCTGCGGTAAAGGAACAGGTAAATTGCCCCCATGTTCATCGGAGTCTGTGCTTACGAAAAGAATTTGGACGGTGTCATCCTTATTCTCTTTTGCGACTATATCATCTGAAGATGGAACCTCTGAAGGCAAGACTGGGTCAACTGCCACCTCGACCTTTTGACTTTCGTCTGGTATGGGTTCAGATGGTTTGTCTTCAATGATAGATGCTTCGGCCGACCACCTGGGCGGGTCAGCTGGCTTTTCAACTAGTGACAGACTTGGCAAGAGTTTTTTATATCCAGGAGGAAGTCGTAACGGTGAAACCGGACGATCGTCTAAAACTCTTTTAGCCTCATCTAAGAAGGGACAGCGGTGGACAGCATGGTCACCTTCGCACAGTTTACAAGGAAATCTATATTTTCCTTTTTGTCCTGGGGCTTCACTTTCACTAGTCGACGGTGTGTTTTCAACATGATCATCAGAGGTTGACAACACCGGGTTGTGCAAACGAGGAGACCAGTCCCTTAAGATCCGAGGGATGGAAGGACAATCTCTATGATAGTGGTCTCCTTTGCAAATGATACATGGTGATTTAAGCCTAGTCGGTGCAGTGTGTGGATTTTCGCTAGACGACGCTTGGTTACCCCCTTTCGCTTTGGGCTCCTTTTTCTTGTTCTCTTTCTTCTTCTTTTCCTTCTTCTTCTCAGGTACTTGATTTTTGGCTTTACCAACCCCATCAAGCGAAGAAGAAGGAGGAGAGGAAGAATTGGAGGAAGTAGAAGGTTGGTGGGTAACTCTGGATTCATCTAGTTGCTGACTCGACTGTTCAGGAATTGCAGTGTTCTGAACGACAGAGGTTGAGAAGAGCTATACAGGCAAGCCGATTGTCAATCCTGGAAGCGACAATGTGGCCATATGGGGTGCACCAACATCTCCCCAAGAGGAGAAGGGACTAGGATTTCCTCCAAGGGGAATTCCTTGGTTGGTGGGTTCCATTTTCTCAACCTAAGATCAACGTAGGAAAGGGTGATGATTATTCCGTTTAAAATAAATTTTAGACGCTTTGACACAACTTGTTTTTTCAATTTTTAAGAGTCGAGAAAAAACAAAAGATGACTCTAGTCGCCTTCGATTTTTAATGAGCCTGAAGTGACAAGTGCTCAGATGGACCTTTTCCATTAAGGAGTTTGAAAAGGAATGAAAGGGATTGCTCTGGAAATCTAGGTAGAGGGATTACCAAACCAATCGCAAAACTACAGAATACTTTTTACGGTACGGCAGTCAATCTTCCCGAATGCTGTGTTCAGTGCATTGCGATCGATAGGGCGGCAGACACGGCTTCCTATGGATAAAGGATTAAGCCTATTGTCGTCTCCCAAAATATACTCGACGGTACGTGGGAGCACAAGTCCGTATTGGCACTTATCATCTCAAAGTGGAGGAATCACCCAACCATCAGTGAGAATAATAGTTACCAGGCTTTACGACACCGGAATACGTCTCTAGCCTAAACTTCTAAATGTTGTGCGTTAGGTTCCAAAGCGTTGTTAGATTCATTGAATTTATTTTATAGTTGATATTGTTTATGAAGTTTGCCTTTCAGGTTCACCACGAGATGTAAATGTGTAATTCCTAAAATGCAATCTAAGATGATAAACAGTCTTTTATCTTCTTTGTGCAATGAAAATCCTAGCTACTAAGGAAAGAGAGACAATATTCTTTCACAAAGAGCAAAGAGCACACTCTAAATGCACTTTCCTAAATCAAACCAATCAAACAGTCTAAATGCAAATGCACATGCATGTATTTGTTTTCAGCTTTCTTAGTATGTGAATGGAGAAAAGAAAGCTAATGCACAAATCTGAATTACTTTTCAAGCGACAATTATCAACAAGTTTCTTTTCGAAATAAAAAATGGAGGAAATCACAACATTTTACGATTTAGAAATGAATACTTGCTTTCGACACTAGAAAAATTACAAATTCAGACCAAATACAATAGTAACAGGATAATCGACTATCTACAGCAAGCAAACTCTTTCCTATGACTGAAAATAACACTTGTGACGCTTTCAAATCAAAGGACGACAGTACGATTACGTTACTTTTGCAAAGGAGAACTGAAAATGACTCAACAAATACACAAAAACATTTACAGTTCTTTCGTACAAAGGAGGCGGAATAACAGCAAGGAAAAGGGGTTTCAAATAGAGATATACTGATCACAGGCAGCAAAATTCATGAATAGAACTGGAAAGAATGAATCACAGGAACCAAAACTAGACAATGCCTAGTCTGATCAGTGCACCTGTAACACAGGGAATTTGAAATGCAGCGCACCTACTACACTCGGGAAGTGCGCTGAATTTCAGATTCACAGAACAGTACCTGCGCTGGGCCAGAGACGAGACTTGGCTTGGGTTCCGGGTCACAGTTTGCAGTTCAGTTCATGGGTTTTGGCCGAGCAAATGGTAATCAGTAATGCAACAATCAGGGGTAGATCTAAAGAGGATCTAAGAGCTATCACAAGGGCAATCAGAGAGTTTGTAAATTAGTTGTTTAATTTATAAACAAATCCCGGAGATTTCTAAGGTATAGAGTTGGGCTGAATAAACTTCATCTTCTTCCTCCTCTTCCATCCATAAAGTTAAGTCATGTTCTAGAGATGGCTGAGCAGGAGGGTACATGACTAACTGCTTGGACATATGCCCAATTTTGATAGTCATATTTCCAGCCCTGCAATTGATGTAGGCATTGGAAGTGGCTAACCAGGGCCTCCCAAGGATGAGAGGGTAACCAGTAAGCTTGGCCTTAGGCTAGAGAACTAGGAAGTCTACAGGGTACTCCCAAGAGTTAATGGAGACCCCAAGAGTGAATGGAGACCATCACATCCTCCAAAATTTACTGTGGAATGATCTGCAAGTTGCAAGACTATTGTGGTCTTTCTCAATGAACCCTGGAGGTTGAGCTTGAGTATGGTGTCCTTAGTCATCACATTAATGACAACCCCAATATCAATCAAAGTGTGTGGGACAATGGTTCCATTGATGTGCACATCTACTACAGGGCTTTCATGGTCCAAATGCTTCGGACAGATTACCTACCCTAACATTAAGTCGGACAACTGCCCAATGAAATTAATGGTAGGGGTATCTCTTTTTAGCCTCCCTGGATGCTTGAAGCACTTCTCCTTAATCAACTTATTGTAAATAGGTACATCCTTTATGGCTTGGAGAATTATTTTAACTCATAGATTTCTCAATTCACCCAGAAGTTCATTCTCTTATGGGGTAGGCTGGATTGGATGAGTTAATCTCTCAGGAAAGGGTGGAGGATTTACTATAGGCTTGCTTTCCTCTCTTTCTTCCTCACTCTCCCTAGGTGGAGGTAGATGTTGGTTGTCTAGGAGTACTCTCCCAAATCTCAGGTTGATTTCTTGAATCTCCACAACATAAGCAAGATAAGATGTCTCTCCACTGTATACTTGTTGTGCCTGTCTATTGTTCGGGTTCAGATTTGGCTGGGTAGGAATATGGGGTTGTTTAGGTGGTGCAGTGTGTAAAAGCTATTGTTGAGTAGGTGGTGAAGGCAATAAAGCTGGAACATTATTGTATGGGGACCTCCACCCCTGGGGTGGTGCATTCCACTGAGGCTGAGGTGGAGCATATGACTGAAATGACTAGCTGGTTGGCTGGGAATGGTACTGAGGTGCAAAGGACCAAGGAGGAGGTGTAGATGAGGAAGGTTGAGCAGCGGCCCCCCCCGAAGAGGGAATGGATGTAGTTTGGTTAGGGTTGTAATAGGCATGGGATGACCCTTGCATGCCCTGCTGGTATGGACGAGGCCCATGAGCTCTCCTTTGATTTATGTAGCAGAGATGTTCAGTCACCCCTTCAGCTCCCTGATACATGGATTTTAGTCCAGATAGAGAAGATAACTTGTCTATGGAGTGGTTTTCTTCATAGACCGAGCAAACATCAATCAGATTCAATGGACATTCATTCCTAGGGTGCCTCCTTGTGCACCTAGGGAAAAAAATGGCTAAGGCTCTCTTTGCTTCCTCTTTCTTTATCTTGATGTGCATAGTGTCCATCTGTAGGGAAAGGGTTTGTAGCATCTCACTCTTGAAATATTCCAGCATATTTCCAATTTCACCTTTGATGGATGTATTGGAAGAGGATGCACTAACCATAGGTTGAATACCCCTACCCTTTTTCGTAGCTTCCCTAGAATGGTTCCTAAAGACAGTCTTGATATCTTCATAGGGTAGTTGGTAGATGTCCCCTCCTGCTAGTAGGTTTAGTGTATCGAGAAGATATTCCCTTACCCCTATAAGAAGGACTAGCTTCAGTGACTTAGGATCAAGTGTGCACCTGACCCTTTTGTAGCTAAGCTGGAATATTTCTTCATAATCATCTAGGGATTCATCATGCCTTAGGGTCATCCTAATTTTTTTTTCTTTAGTGTCTTTGGACCTGTAGTAGACTCGATAAATTTTTGTTGAAGGCTTGCTGCATCTGAGCCCAAGTTGTGAGGTTATCCCCAGGTGAACCCATGAACTAGCACAAAGATGCATCCTTGAGAGTGGATGCAAATAGTTTCAACTTCTGCTCATCATTGGTGTAATCGTAGGTTCTGCATATGACAACAAACTCAAACAAGAAAGTGTCTGTATCTTCTGAGGTTAGGCCATGGAAATGAGGAAGAGCAGAGGGGCTTATATTCTTCATCTTGGTATCCCCATTAGTTTCTCTAATGGGAAAGGTACCCTAAACTCTTTCTCTATTTCCTCTGTCATTTCTATTTTTAGCCATTGGGTCAGTTGGAATGGGTTCTTCTTCTTCTTCTCCCCCTGTAGGATTTTCAAATATATCTGGTTGTTCACCTAAGGGTTCCTCCAATTCACAACCACCGAAGAAGAGGGAAGGTTGGTTGTTTGAAGCAGTGGGGGTATTTGGCAGAAATTTCCCTAAGTTATCCCTATTCCTACGAGGCATGAAATAAGTGTTTTTGGTTTGTTTTGTGTTTTTTTCAAGCTTTGAAAATAATTGCAGAATTGAAATTGCAAATTGAATGGAAACTAACTGACTGAATGAAAACTAACTGCTTGAATGAAATCTCACTTGCAGAATGGAAAGTAAAGAAAAGTAAATTACTTTTACATAAATGAAACTAATAGCAGAATGTCAAAGATAAGAAATGGAAGAAAGAAAGCAGAAATCACATATTACTCAGACACCTCCCCGACAACGATGCCAAAAAGTGATGAGCACCAGTATTGCAGCAAGAATGCTGCAACTCCTGGGGCTACCAAATTTACTTTATCAACATGGTAAATTTTAGGGGCGAATTTTAGCCCAAGGGAAAAGTTTAAGGGGTTTTTCATTTTAGAGGGGTAAATTTTTTATAAAACACCCATTTCATATATTTAGCCCAACTTTTATTTAAAATATATATATATATATATATATATATATATATATATATATATATATATATATATATATTTTTCATTTTAGCCCAAAAAAGGGCGGATAAACTATGAAAAGACTCATTTGACTCGATTCGCCTGGTTTGGGAGGTTATATTCCATTACAATAGCCCGATTTTTTGCTTTGCAATGTTAAATTCGTTTGTAATCGCCCATTTTCTAGTTTGGGATGTGGTTTGGGAGGTTGTATTTGGTCCCAATCGCCCTGATTTCTTCTGTGAACGGCTCCCTGTTTTCAAATGTGGTTTTCATCTATGGCAATGGTGTAAATAAATAAAACTATAAATAAAGTGGAGGTATGGTAAATAAATAAAACCTCTTTTTATACTTACTCCAAAGGTATGGTAAATAAATAAAAATATAAATAAACTAGAGGTATGGTAAGTAAATAAAACCTCTTTTTATATTTAGTCCATAACCTTCTTTCTATTTAAGAAGGCTCAAAAAAGAGATTTTATTTAAGTGAATCCTATGAGCCAAATACCATATTTATAAATGAGGTATGGTAAATAAATAAAAATATAAATAAAGAGAGATATGGTAAATAAATAAAACACTTTTTTATATTTACTCCATAAGTCACCTTATATTTATGAACACTCAAAAAATGCGTTATATTTAGGTGAAGCCTATGGGCCAAATACCATGGGCCAAATTATTATTAATACCATGCAAAAAAACATTGTTAACCCTAATATTAGTATTAATAAAAATAAAGATGGTACATGGTATTGACCCATGGTATTCACATGGAATGTAGCCTATTTAAAGGGGAGAATTAAACCAGCATAGATCCATCTTATTTAGGTGATGCCTATTGGATACCATGGGCCAAATTATTATTAATACCATGCAAAAAAACATTATTAACCCTGATATTAGTTTTAATAAAAATTAAGATGGCACATGGTATTGACCCATGGTATTCACATGGAATGTAGCATATTTAAAGGGGGAATTAAACCAGCATAGATCAATCTTTACTTTGGATCTACTAAGTGCCGAGAGGGATCAAATATCGTGATATGAAAACTAGCATAGAGTGAAAAAATATTTGATCCCTCTCGAGGCTTGGTAGATCAAGAGTAAAAATGGATCTTGTCATTTAATGTCACTTAAACATTTTAACTTGGTTAAAATAAAAATAATAATATAAAAATCAATTATTAATTTTATTATTTTTTATAAATTACTAATAGTAGTTTTTAAGCTCTAGGTTTATGATAATCCATTGAAATTCTATCAGCTTAGATCCATCTTAATTACCAAGTGATGAGAGGGATAAATAGATTTCATCCCTCTAAGAGTGGTAGATGTGGAGTTAAGATGGATATCGGTTGGTTGTTATGATAATGAAGATATTAAATAGCCTTAGGAAATTATATTGTAAAAAACATCTTAAGGTGAATGGTTAAAGCTACATTTAGTCACTTCACAAAATTTAGTAAAAAATACCAATATCTTCGTTAATATTGGTTTTTCTAATTTAACGACAAAAAAATTCAAAACAGTGATATCTTATCACTCTTTCTGCATCACCCTCGCAGAAGAAATAGTCGCTGCTAGATTTCCCACCATTTTTCAAACGTTCTCAATATGACATCTTCATGAAAAAGATGTCAGATTTGCCAACATTTTTCAAACGTTCTCAATATGATATATTCATGAAAAAGTTAAGGTACTGATGGATTTCCCACCATTTTTCAAATGTTCTCAATATGATATCTTCATGAAAAAGTTAAGGTATTGATGTTGGATTAGTTGTTTGAAAAATATGCTGGTTTGTACAACCTTTCATCTTCTCTGTTATTCTTAGTTTGTCGTAATGATCTGTAGGGGTTGGGCCATGCTCCATATTGTCCTAAAAGGCGGAGATTGTGCACCAAAAAGGAAATTAATCTACATGTTACAACACTATTAAAAATGCAAGACTTATGAAGGTAGTGAATTATGCTAATAAACAATTTAGATTGGGAGAGACGTAATTAAATTTTATTATTTAATTGAAAATTTCAAATTAAAATAATAATAATCTACATTTATATATTGATTGGAAGGCTTCTGACAATGGTCACTTCTTTCCATTAGATCCCCTTCAGGCCTTTGGGATACCTACTACTTTCTTATATTATATAGTTGGGGCTTGCTACTTTTGGCATGTTGGGGTAAACAAACTTGAGGTGTTTTATTTTTATTTTTATTTTTTTATCTCACAGTTGGAGTTTATCGAATAAGAAAGAAATTTGATTTGCATTTTATAATCCTGATAGGTAAAGGTTTGTAGATGAAGATTCCATCTTAGCAACTCTGTCACAAGGAATTTTTGTATATTTTGTTGTTGCTCAATACAAAATCAAGCAATTTTTTTTTTTTTAAACTCAACATTGAAAGTTGTATGGTTCAACGATCTTGCCATATGACTGTTGAAAACTAGCTTGCGGTACAAGGCTATCTTTGATGATGAAGCAACAGTAGTAGCTTGGTGGTGGGGAAGATTTGGAAAGTTAAATCTTCAATGAAATCCATGATTTTTATGTGGTTGGCCCTAACGAATAATGTTTTGATGTGAGTTCTACAAAATAGGGCAAGGTAGGGTTCCACTTAGCACTCATTGCACATTGCATCGACTGTTAGGAATTAGCTAGTCCACTTAGCACTCATTGCACATTGCATCGGGTGATGCTCACAGTGGTTAAGAAGTGGGATTGAAACTAGTGAAATAAATCACATAGCATCAATCATCACTTTGGGGGCTTTCACCTGGTAACCAGGACATCCCAAGAGGTCACCCATCCTAGATCACCTCTGGCTCAAGTGCGCTTAACTGTGGAGTTTCCCCCACAATCAAGCCCAGTTAGCTTGCTACCCCATTACCTTAGCAAGTATTGTGCCTCATGAACCATTCAAGTAGAGTTCCCTTCACTCTTTTGAATTAAGTATTGGGGGTTTTCGCAGTGCCTTATATTAGATATCATTTTTTGGGATTCAACTGTGTTAAGTAAGTCATTCAACTATGTCCATTTCCATAAGAGGTAGTCGTAATTCACTAATTTCTCATGATTTTTGAATAGTCCACTTAGCACTCATTGCATCGGGTGATGCTCACAGGTGTGAAGAACTGGGATTGAAACTAGTGAAATAAATCACATAGTGTTAATCATTACTTCCAAGGCTTGCACCCCTGTGAGCATCACTCGATGAAATGAGTGCTAAGTGGACTATTCAAAAATCATGAGAAATTAGTGAGTTACGACTACCTCTTATGGAAATGGTCATAGGTGAATGACTTACTTAACGCAATTGAATCCCAAAAAATGATATCTAATATAATCCACTGCGAAAACCCCCAATACTTGAAATGAAATTAATTAAATTAATATTTAATTATGGAATAAGAATCAACATTTAGGAATTAGCCATTATGAAATAGTTATTAGGAATTGACCGTTATGAAAGAGATATTAGGAATTAGGACACTGTAGGACACTGTCCTACTAGCCTGAATACTGTTTTTTTAACACATTTAGCCTCCATTGGAATATTGTGCCTTTGTAATGATCGTGTATGCTTGTGTACGTGTTTACTTGTGTTGGTTTTGTGGGTTTTAGCTAATTTATGGGTTTTCAGTTTGTTGGGTTTTTCATCTGTGTGGGTTTTGGCTAATTTATGGGTTTTCAGTTTGTTGGGTTTTGGGTTGTGGGTTTTGCCTAACTCTCTATCCTTCGACCAACAATCCCGGTTGTTTGTATCTCATTTTATCATTCTAATTCCCCGTCCATATAGGAGTAGGGATTATGAATTACTGGCATCATAAACTATTGGATGTTTCATTTTATGGAACTGAGAGCTTATCCTTCCTGCCTCTACACCTTCTGACCCAAGATAAGGGCCTGGTAAATTGACATTGAAGAGATAAGGGCCTGGTAAGCCCACAATAATGGGAGGTTTGATATATTGATAGTCTGCTATATTGAGATGCCAGATTGAGATTCATTCTTTTCCAGGAATATAGGTTGGAATATGGTTGCTTTCTGTTGCTTTATTTCCAATAGAATATTTTTTTCAGTAAATATTTAACTTTGCATAAGTCTTTGGAAGAATGAATTGCAACTTAGGGTTGGTTGATTGTTAGCCTGGCTTTGATTATTCAAATACTTATCCTTCCCGGTTGTTATGCTACTTTTTGGTATATTTTTACAGAGTATATGGGAATAAGCACTCAATTTAGTGAGTGACCTTTACGCATAAAGGGAAAAGAAGGCAGGTAGAGATGTCCAGAACAAGATTGACCAATGTTTTATTGATAAGTTAGACCACTCATTTGAGTGATTGTGCCTACCAAAAGCACTTTACCGGGGTTACTGCTTCGAAGTTGGTGACCGAAGTAGAAAAGGTCTACTTAGTCTGCCTATCTATATGGATTGTTGATTCCTCTAGATTTGGTGATTCATATCTCATGTTCCGAATGCGTTTCAAGGCCATTTCCATTCATTCTAAGGTAACATCATCCCTCCTCATGATAGATAGCATATTTGGGTAGTTTATCGATGGTTTTGTCTTCCTATTGAGGTAACTCCTCTCTGTTTGTTGCTTTGCTCGGAGCTTATCCTTGGATCAACAAAGGAATTTGCAGTAAATATTTAAATCTGCATAAGTCTTTGGAAGAATTTTGTTCAACTGAGCCAAGAATCTATTATAAATGGTTCTTAATGAGAATTTGTGCTATTCAGTTGAGTCAATAATATGTTCTAAATGGTTGTTAATGAGCATTTTCTTTTTGTTGTTGTGGTAATTGCTTTATCATGGTGATGCCCCATCTTGACCACTAGAATGAAGCCCAACAGACGAAGTCTTTTTTAAGTTCATAAATAGGGGGAATCTTAAGTTTATGTTTAAAACATGAATTCTAGCTTCTATTTTGATACTTGCAGGAGAAAGTGATTTCGCAAGTATATTGAATAAGTATTCACAAATAATGTTCGCATATGCTAGATTGAGAGTCATTCTTTTCCAGGAATATAGGTTGGAATATGGTTGCTTTCTGTTGCTTTATTTCCAATAGAATATTTTCGCAGTAAATATTTAACTCTGCATAAGTCTTTGGAAGAATGTCATTCAACTAAGTCAAGAATCTGTTCTAAATGGTTCTTAATGAGCATTTGTGTTATTCAACTGAGTCAATAATATGTTCTAAATGGTTGTTAATGAGCATTAGCTTTTTTTTGTTGTGGTAATTACTTTCTCTATTGGCCTGTTCTATAAAGCTCCATAGTTGAATATGTTGCAAGGTTTATAATGCTTCTGCCTACTGGATGAAATCAATAAAAGTATTCTACTTAGAAGGATGCTTTTGGAGTTGGCCAAGAATGATATGGGTATTTTTTTGGTTTTCTCAACAACTGTAGATCCATGGTATGTTATTATTTATGCTTGAGTCATAGCTCTAGGGCCTTACAGAGATTGTCTTGAAGCATTATTTGTGTATCTTCTATTATTATTGGTTATTAGTATATTCTATTGGTAACTACTTGTGATTTATGTTCAGTTCATTTCCTTCTTTATGTTGTCGCCTTTCATCAAGTAATTACCAAATTAAGTAATTACTACTTCTTTTCCTTTGCAATGTTGTTTCAAACTGGATTCAATTGATCTTTACTTTCTATTATTTTCTCTTGAATTTCCTTTACTGAGAACAAAGGGTTTGTTTTGTTTACTACCTCTGTGAGCAGGCAGAGGGCTGGTTTCTATTGCACTTCTCAAGCACATGCTCCTGGGTAGATATTTCCTTTGAAAATGAAAATGGTCCATAAAGATGAGGGGGTCCCCATGGTGGAAAGAGCTACAATGAAGCTTCTAGGAATTATTCAACAATGAATATGTTTGTAATGATCCTAATTATAGTGATAATTTTTTTATCTTTATATGTGAAATATATAACCTCTCTTGAAATAGGAACTATCAATATATAACCTCTCTTGAAATATTAAAACAAATCTCTTCCGCTGGATAGATATTACAGATAGATATTATACATCTCTTTGTCTCTTGTTGAATCCCCTCATGCTTGGTTTCTCGATGGTTATTAGTATCTTCTATTGGTAACTACTTTTGATTCATGTTCACTTCTTTTCCTTCTTTATTATGTTGCCTTTCATCAAGTAATTACCAAATTAATTAATTACTACTTCTTTTCCTTTGCAACGTTGTTTCAAACTGGATTCAATTGATCTTTACTTTCTATTATTTTCTCTTGAATTTCCTTTAGTGAGAACAAAGGGATTCTTTTTTTTACTGCCTGTGTGAGTAGACAGAGGGTTGGTTTCTATTGCACTTCTCAAGCACATGCTCCTGAGTAGATCTTTCCTTTGAAAATGAAAATGGTCCATAAAGTTGAGGGGGTCCCCATAGTGGAAAGAGCTATAGTGAAGCTTCTAGGAATTATTCAAAAGTGAATATGTTTGTAATGATCCTAATTACAGTGATAATTTTTTATCTTTATATGTACAATATATAACCTCTCTTGAAATAGGAACTTTCAATATATAACCTCTCTTTAAATATTAAAACAAATCTCTTCCATTGGATAAATATTACATATAGATATTATAGATCTCTTTGTCTCTTTCTGAATCCCCTCATGCTTGGTTTTTCGATGGTTATTAGTATCTTCTGTTGGTAACTACTTTTGATTCATGTTCACTACTTTTCCTTTTTTATTATGTTGCCTTTCATCATAATTATAGATTATAATTCCAATTCAAATTCAATATAGTTTATAGTTTAGCTTCTACTATGAAACCAATCAACATATTGCATCCTTACAAAATCCACATTGCGATTATTATGTTGACTTTCATCATAATTCCAATTCAAATTCAATATAGCAGGGATACTCAACTACCCGGTAGAGCGAATGGACAAGAACAGGTCCCAAATAGAAATGAACACAAAAATGAACAAGGCACATGATACTCACGCTAAACAAACCCTAAACCCCGCCTCCACTTGCGGAACCGGTACTCATATGTTGTCAACAGGTCACTACATGCAGCCCCCACGTGTCCTTACAAAATTCACATTGCGATGTGGCCACAAAAATTAATTCATGCCACCCTTATGCTTAATGGCCTCCATTTCATGCATTTCCCAAAATTTTTGAGTCTCTTGCCTGACCCAAGTATGGTGGACTACCCAAGATTGGTTGATTAGGATGTGCTTGAATGTTACCATATCCTTGACTCCAATTTGCTCCTTGTAGCCATGGAGGGACTAGGAAACCAAAGTGTCCACTTGTGTTACTAACCCCAACATTGGGTGTAGGTGTCATATAAACATAGTTAGGATTTAAAACTACACTGGTAGGGGTATATGAGGCATAACGCTTGGCTAATAGCAGGGGAATTGGATGTTAATCAGTTCTTGGTATGATGGTGTGTGCTTTGGAATGTGGTCCAATGTATTGGACATCATTCTATTTGCCTCAAGCTAGCTTGGACCGTAAACTTCCTTGCTTGTCACCCCTCCTCCTCTTTCCAACACTTCTTGAACCTTTCTTGCCTTGCCAATTGTTTTTGATGTTCCTTATCTTCCCTTGCTTTTTGTCTTTCCATCCTTTCCTTTGTTCGAGCTTCTGCTGCTGCAATCCTTGCATCTCTCTTGTCCTTGGCCAACTCCTTATTTCTCTTTTTAGTTTCTTGAATTTCACTTTTTTGTACATTCAGATTCAAACAATAAATTCATATAATCTTCATATGTGACGAACTGTGAACTCATCCCAAAACGAAGACAATCTACAGTGGAGTGCCTTAATGAGGCCTTCACTCTCTCTACTAATAGCTTTAGGAATGCACCAAGTAATCTGCGATTTTCCCCATGCTCCCTAGGATCTG
This sequence comes from Pinus tabuliformis, assembly GCA_031772625.1. Taxonomy (NCBI): domain Eukaryota; kingdom Viridiplantae; phylum Streptophyta; class Pinopsida; order Pinales; family Pinaceae; genus Pinus; species Pinus tabuliformis. Next base: position 1,639,380,663 of record CM062820.1, read on the forward strand.
AAACTTGGATTTTAGCCTCTGATACAATTGATTGGTCCCCATTATTGTCTTCTTCAGGTACTTCATGATGAACATGCTCCTCTTCCAGTGAACCAGTGTCCAGAAAATAATGAACAAGTTCGGTGTTCAACTCTGATGGTTGTGAAGGCATGTCCATGCTTCCCTCATTGGTGGTAGACACATTATGTGGGTTGATATTCATCATGGCCTTTGCCAACCATGATGGTGGGCTTACCTGGGTTTGCATGCTCAATTATTCATTGTTTAATCATGTTGCATTATCATTTGAAATCAATTTTTCATTTTCATTCGCTTCATTAATTGCCTCATATGGAATATCACATACAGAATTGGCATGTTTTTTAGTGGGTGCGACATCCTCCATGACATTGATAGTTGGTTCATGACTGAACTGTGTCTCACTCACATGTTCATCATCATTACCACATAAGTGCCCTTCATAAAGGGACATTATACCTTCAGCAACAACAACATCTTCTTGGGCATCAACATGGTCTTGTAAGTTCTCTGCTTCTTGACCTTCCACATAAAATGATTGGCTACAACAAGTATCATGCACGAGAGCATCAACATTAAGTGGCCATATACTAGTCCTCCTAAATCTAGCCTTGATACTAGAAGGTGTAAGAGCCCTTTTTAATTTCTCTACTTGCAAGCTCAACTAGCTTAAACCTCTTTACTTCCACCCCTGGATTCTTTTCCATCCATGAAGCTCGCTCAATCCTGAAATAATTCTTAAAAGGACCAAACACACTAACATCAAGGGGTTGAAATCTGTAAGTGGTATGAGTTGACAATGTTAATAGGTCAATGCCAAAATTGTTGGCCTCCTCAATTGTCTGTAAAGCCATATGGCTTCCATGGCCATCTAAAATCAGTAGGTGTCTATTTTCAGGCAAGACACCATCTGGTACAGATGTAGCAAAATGACAAAACCAATTTAGGAACAGTTCCTTTGCCATCGATGCACGGGGATGTGCTGCCATGCATGCATCTGGCTCACAATTCTGTATATAGTTTTTTAGTTGTGTTTTACCTTTGAATAGGTAAAATCCTGGGATTGAAGAACCAATTGCATTGACAGAAGAAGGTATAGTGATCCACTCCCTACTCTTAGGCAAAATCTTAGGCACATTTCTTCTCCCTCTTTTCACAATTACCCACGTACCACAATTCCTTCTTGCCTGTAAGCCTGTTTCATCATAGTTCCATATATGGTCTGGGGCATATGAGTGTTGCTCACATGCAACAGAAAGAGTGTTATAGAACTTGGACACAATTGTAGGGCATAGATTTAAAGTCCTGTCTCTGTGAAGGCCCTCAGCTGTACGTAGCACAATGTCTGGATGCCTTTTTTTAAATCCACTCCACCATGATTTACCAGGAAACCCATCTTTGAAGGGGTTTGACCTCCCCTCACAGATTTGAGCTACTGTGGATTTAAGTTGTATAATATCTAACCCATGTCCCAATTTGGCCATCTGCTTACACCACTCAACTACCTTGGCCTCCTCCTCTTCAGCCATAACTGTAATAGGCCCTCTACGCTTCGTATTATTCAACCCATTTATCCAATAATTAATGTTAGAGGCAACAATACCATGTTTTTTTGCAGAGGCACGGATTGAATGTCCCTTAAAATCGATGTCATCAATTGTAGCTAACATGTCTTGCTTTGTCTAGCCTCTGATGGCATTGGTTTTCTTTGTTAAACTTGCACCTTGCACTATGGTTGAAGGCGGCTTTGTGGTTGATGGTGGGATAGCATGATCTGCCACCACTTTGTCCTTTTCAATGACATTACTGGGTGCATTGGGAGCATTCACATCACCACCCTTATCCTCATTTGATGAAGTGGACCGTAGTTGGTCCCCCCTCAACCCTCGCCTCCTCTTGTTTCTTGTACGATCTGCAATAGAAACTCTTGGCATGGCTGCAAGAACTTGCAAAGTAACCACGAAATTCAGATTTTAAAAAACTATATTAGAAAACAAGGAAATTCATTGGCCTTTGCAATCAATGAGCAACAACAGTCAATGCTTTATCTATATATTGTAGCTGAATACATCTCAGATCTGAAAATCATTATTGGAAGGGTTTAAACTTCTTTATTTGATTCGTAGATGATTTCTATGAGTTATCAGGAAGAGCTATTCCTTTTTAATTTTGTAATAGGTTTGACATAACACAATTTATTTAACCCAACTAATTTTCTATGTCCTCAAATGATTGTTCCTGGCATTCATTTTTTTCTTGGCATTCATTTTATTCATAGTTGGTGAAAATATGGGTTTTCAAGAAGAGCTATTGCTATTTCTTTTGGCAACAACTTTGACATAACATAGTTTTTTCAACCCAACTAGATTTCTGTGTCCTCAAATCATTGTTCTTGTCATTCTTTTTTTCTTGGCATTCATTTTATTCCTAGTTGGTAAAAATATGAGTTATCAGGAAGAGCTATACCTTTTTCTTTTTTGTAACAACTTTGACATAACTGAGTTTCTTCAGCCCAACTAACTTTTTGTGTCCTCAAATCATTGTTTTTGGCACTCATTTTGTTCTTGCCATTTTTTTATTCCTAGTAAGGGTTAGCATATTTTTATGTAAGGGTTCTTAGTTGTAGTATCTTTATGTAGTTATGTAGTTATTTTGATTTCAGATTCACCTTGGGCATATATATTTTTAGTTTTGTCATTATTCACTCATTGTTATATTGTTGGAGGCATCTGATCTCAACGAGCATTGATTTAGGTAAGAAATAATTCTTGTTGTCGACTATTTAGGGGCAACAACTCATACACACAAAAAATATATACCAAGAATACCCCTCATAAACCCATATCAGATAATGTTACACTTCAGATTAGAAAGCCATCAAACATCATCAATCATACAGAATCCATTAAATCAGAATCACATAACAAATCTCATATACATCACATACATAATTTAGTTTTATCCAAGTTGGGAGAGTGGCTCCTCGAACTATGTAGTGCGCAGTTGGAAACAACGTAGGATAACTTCTATGCAATTGGAGAAGCCAAGGAAAAGGCCTTGAGTTCCCAAATTACGCAGTGCATGTAGTGAGATGTGAGATTCGGGAAAGGGAACCCAAACCTGTTCATGGGGAGTGTGAAAACAAGAAGATATGAAGGATTATGTGAGGATGAGTGCATATCTAAATAAGTGTATATGTATGCAGGTGAAAGAAGTGCATAAATCAATTAAATTGAAGGAACACGAAGCATGTGAAGGGAGTCGCTGCAACGATGACCATTGGTGTAAAATGGGAAAACTCATGCGATGCTTGGGGAAGGCTATGTATAACTCAAAACAACACTTCTAAAAGCTAAAAAAAGGTTAAAATTTAAGTGTTCATTCAAAAAAATGAGTGAAACAACACTCTCACGAGCTAAACAAACGAAAGTGGCAAAAAAAGCAGCAAAAGGTGATAAAATAAAAACTCACCCCGAAAAGCGATGACAATGTTTCGAAGGCTCATTGATCTCCTAGGGAAGATAGAGCTCGATGATCAAATGTATAAGTGAGTTATAGAGGTGTTCATTACATATATTTACACAACATGGAATTCATGACGTGTATGCTTGAGATCAATGACAACAACGACACTTGGCAGAAACTTCTAAAGAGTGGCAATGTGTCACCTTCGGGAAACTAATAATAGACCGGGCTACTTCCTAGGGATGCTTTCGTCTTAGCTTCTTGATTTTTGGGAAAACTTCCATGCAATGTCTAGAAATATCACACAATTCTGGGAAGGACCGGGCACCTCTTTGGTTCATACAATGAGCCGTTTCTCAACACCGTAAGCTCGAGATGCAATTTTTGGGATGAGTGGCTCTAGGTTGCCTCTCAGGCTCTACAAAATTTCCCAGCTGAAGGCAAGATTTCAGCTAGCTCTACATAATTCTAGATCTGGAGGCTCACTATTGGGTTGCATTGCGCATTTCCTGAGAGAAACTATGTTTTCCTTCACAGATTATGCATATCATCAAGGCAGTGCTAGAACCAGTTTGCAACCAAGTCACGAGGTCAACTTGTGGTTAGATGGAAAAGAAAGTAAGAAAACACAAGCTCTAAAGTGAAAGATAAAAATCAATGAAAGCATAAGTACCTAGGCAATGTAAGACAAGCTACTAAGATTTTAATAGGGAGGCTCCAAAATGAAGCGAAGGAAAATTTTTGGAGGGTGGTTGTTGCTACTGCAAAAGTGGCGACACACTGGTAGAACTGCAGCTCTTTGTATGGACCTTGTCTCGTGTAAAGTGGGTCTACCTCTTTCGGAATTATTTTTCAATTCTTTGATTGCCATGGTTCCTTCACTAGGTTGAGTTAAAGATATAGTGCCTACCATTCTCTTGATTGGTCAGCACACATACCAAGCCAAATCCACTAAGTTGTTTCGATTGGGGATGAGGGGTGTATTGTTGCACAGGTAATATAGATTGTTAGAGTTTTATTTTCATCTCTGGTGTTTCTCCACTACCACCATACCTGGATAGTACCCCGGTGGAGTCACTTTAGGAACACAAGCATTGCTCCACTACCAACAAGCCTAGACAGTACCTCGGTGGAGTTACTTGCTTCACCTCTCTACACAGGAATCCTTTCTCCTCTTTCGCCTTTACTTTTTTTATTTTTTTTATTTTTTTCATTTTTCATTTTCAGAGCACTGTGCATAGGGACTTATTTATTCATGAGATGGAAGAGGGATCCTCACTTATTGAGAGCAAAAGAGGTTGTCCCTTCAGAGAAGTATGTTATATATACCTATGGAATACTTGTTAATATTTTCCCCCTCACCTTACTCTACTTGACTGAGTTGACGAGGGTTAACCGAAAATAGAAAACCGATTAGAGTAGGAAATACTAGTTAAAAGTGCAAGCATTGTGTTTTCACAAAGAATCACTCTGAACAAAAAGTATTTTCCATCAGGATATCATCGACTAAATAAATGCAAGATCTTGATAAAGAGAGGGAATAGAAAGATAACCAAATGTTGATAGTTTTACAAGTCCTTTTGTGTTTAACCCTGCTTGCCTCAAGAGCCAAACACAGTTTCATGTGAAACTAATCCTAAGGGTGCATAAACAATCAAACAAACAAGAAAGCAAAGGAAAAAAGTAAAAGGAAAACAAAGAAAGTAAGCAAAGAAAAACATGAAAGAAAACAAAACAAGAAGGAAAACACTACTCCTACTCATAAGAAAAACAATTCATGGGCCTACTCACGTGAAGTGATATTTCCAATGCAGCCATTGATGCATTGGTTGGCCCATGTAGGTGAAGGCATGGTTGACAAGAAAGATATTCAGGAAAACCAACAACCAAGAAAGATAAAACAATGAAGATCAACACGCTCCAAGTTTAAATGCATCTACATAATAGAAAAGAGTAAAAGCACAAGACAAACACTCTGCGAATGTACCATGGTGAAGCATCGCACTATGCGCAGATGATGAACATGCACACTCTTTTGATCTTGAAAAACAAGAAAACATGTAGAAAGAAGAAAATTTTCACTTAGCAACATGACTTACTACATATTAATTCTCCAATGCATGAGCGATAGGATCGTGTGATTCTGGTGGAGGAAATGAAATCCGTGGATTAGATTGGTTTTTAATGCAAATGAGAGAGTGATGAGGAGCCTAGGGTGTTTCAACGGATTTTTGCTTGGGAGTGGAATTGACCTCAAGACTACAAGAACCTGCCATAACCATCAACTTGTGCTTAAGTTCCTCAAGAGCTTGAGGGGTTTCCACTTCATCAATGGGTAGATCATCAAAGACTGGTGGCTTGGAAATATTAATAGCAAGTGAATCAACATTGTGATCAAATGAGTGAGTGAAGGGATCATGACATCCACTATCAGAAAATTTGAGATGTACATCAACATCCTCATGATCTGATGAATCATACAGAGGGGTTGATGAGAAACAATTTTTTTCACCCTCTAAATTTCTAGAAAGAAAAGATGACAGATTGGGTGGACTCGGAAGGTCTCCACAATCAAATGATGGAATGGAATCTTGTGTGTTCTATGAATGATCGGAAGTAGAAACATACGGGGATAAATTTTCACAAGAAAAATCAGAAATGGAAGAATCACAAAAGACGTTAGGAAAAAGCAGATGAGGTGCGGATAAAAGGAGGTCATCCTTTGCTAAAGGTTCTTCTTTAGATTCCTACACATACTCATAAAAAATGACATTGCAATTTGGCTGCTCAACACCAACTCCATCAACAACTATATCCTTGTGAAAAACAGAGGTGGAGTCCGAAACGAGTGAAACAACACAATACAATCCAAAGGATCAAAGGAACTAGAGGACAGAGGTTGAGAAGACAAGACCACGTGACAACCATCAGGGTTGTAGTCCCAATCTGCACAGATACATAGAGAAGGTGGGGTGGGAGGATGTGACAGTTCAATAGATGGGTACACAACTTCTCTCACCTCGTCTTGCGGAGCTAGAGCTGTTTGATGAGAAAAGGACGAAGGGTCACTTGTGACAACAACCTTTTCCATCTTAGATTTGGAAGCTCTAACACTGCAGTATGCTGGGATGGTTCGAATTATTTCAATTCATGTGGATTTTCAAATATGTGAAGAAGATAATGAAATATTTCTTTGAGAAATTTCCAATCAATTTCATCTTCAGGGATTTGAAAAGCAAGATTATAGAAGCAATCCGAAAATTACACGATAAATTCATCGAGTTCTTTTTGTAATTCCATAATTATTTTATTGAGTTCTTTGCGGCCATAATGATAGAAAGCACAAATTAACTCTCTGATCATGTGATCATAAGAGTGAATAGAGGCTGCGGGAAATGTGCAACAAAATTGGTCAACATGCTCGTCGAACGTGTAAACGAACAACCCACAGGCAATGTCATCTAAAGGGACTTCATTCCTTTCACAAAAGCCTAAGAAGTAAACTCTGTGTCTTAACAAGGATGCTCCACCTTCACCATCATACTTGATATGTGAAAAGTCATCTATGACATCCTATAACACTTCGAAGTCATGTGCATGAGAAAAACATGTTGGAGTTAAGATTGTAATGTAAGTCAAGGATGGTGTGCAAAGATTCAAAATGGACTTTGAGGGTTCAGCTTGTGATCTAGCCCTCCTTCTAGTGCCAAATATGTTGATGGTGTAGGACCCGGCAACATATCAGGGGAGCTCCCTGGTAAGAAGTCTCAACTAGACCTTAGACTGTTTGGAGTAGGAGTCCGAACAGTGGGTAGTAAAGTAATCCCTTAATTGCGGTAGCACATAGAAGTAAGTGTGATAACTTTGTTGGAAACAAGTGTGTGACCTTGTAGCGAGTCAAGTGAGATTTTTGGGGGTTCTAACATATGGAGGGGAAAAGGAAGTGTGTCCCTTAGAAGCCTGTAATAGTACACAACTTGAAAGGAACACACAAGTGGAATGACATAACAAGATGGAAAGTGGAATAGTCCACAAACCAAATTGACAGGTTAAACCAACAACACGTCTCCAACAAGATTCATACAATTGCATACAAAATAGTTCATACACGCATGCGTAAGTTAAATAACATACATTACTAAAGAAACCAGAATATTCCAACTACAATAACAACATATGCATGAAAATGTGTTGGCTCTGTTATATAGTATTAAGTGAAAGTTCCATCCTTACATACACCATTGACAACCACTAGCCCCAATAGTGGAACATTACAGTCAAAACTGCCTGCTCCTCCAAAGAGATATACTCGCTCTATGCTATGGAGAAGCCAAGGCTCGTCACATACTCTCCAAGCCTCCTCTAAGTGATGCCTAGCCAAAATATTAGCTCCCAAAAGCTTGTATTATGAGTTATGAGGTTTTATTTATAGCAAAGGGTGGGGTGACCCTTGAAAATCCCCTTTGTGACTCTTCGACTACCCTCATGACTCTTCAACTTCTTTACAAATAACTCTTTACATTACATAGTGATTGTACACATTCCACTAGTGACAGTTGGAATTTCACTTGCAACATAATTACAAATAATACACATTTTCCACATGTACCCATGTGAGAAAAAATAGGCTAGAGATAGCCTAACCAGACAAAACACTATGAATTCGAGGTTTGGGGAAAGCGAAACTCATAAATATCCACTTGATGCTTTTCGATCATGTACTGATGCCAAGATTGGTACTGTGCTATGATGTCCCCAAACTACTCGATGTTGTCTTGTTGAAAGTGGACTCTTGCGTCCATGGCATCTGGGCATATGGTCTTGAAACTTGTGTCTGTCTTGCCTTGAAGCATGTGCAACATGGTGTAGACTGTGACATGACCAGTAGTGTGCTTTTGCATGTTTGATGAGTTCAGCTCCAAGTCTTCCCCGGTGGCCTCTTGCCTTAGCTTCTCCATGTACCTATTGACCTCTAACCGGACTTGGTTCTTGTGCTTAGCTTTGGTGAGGGAACCTACATCTCTTCACTCTCTTCCTCAGCTGCTGGATTTTCTGTCTCATCAACCTGTATTGGTGTTGTTTTCTATGTCATTGTGCCTTGCCTTTGTTGTTCTTCTTGTTTCTTCTTCTCTTCCTATTATTGCCTCCTCAACTTCCATTCCTCCTTCGATTCTTGTTTTTCTTGCTACCATCTCACTTCTACTACCTGCAATCTATGATTTTCTCTCTTCCTTTGATTTGTTGTCAATGTCCTATGCTTCCTTTTTCTTTTGCTGTCAAAGTTTCCTGCATGAAGATTGAATCTACTTTCACTCTACAACTTTGTTCTCCCTTTGTTATGTTATCAACTTCCTCTTTACCTGATCCTGTACTGGATCGCTGACTTCTGCCACTACTGCTGGTCTTGCTGCCATGTTAGTGTTGGGCATCTGCATACATTGGCAAGTAAATTGGTGCTTTCTCAACTGCTTCCCTAGTACTTATTTTAATGGTCTTTCTTGAAGCAACTCTCTTTGGTGCCATGGTACAATGAATGCTAAAGAGAAGCACTTCATGAGTGTGGTGCCTATGGGACAGAAAGGACACTCATGGAAATAAAACATTAGATCTTACAAATCCAACTTCACAGTATGATCAAGAAGTAATCAGGGAATCAAATGAGAGGGATTGCGTAGTTGTGACTGAGAGGGGTGACTAGCTGACTGTGGGAACTGTGCACTGTGAAGTATCAACAGTTAGTGAGGAACCTTGATGACTAGAATTGCGCAATGTGCAGTTCCGTTTGGGCTAGGGCCTTGGGGAGACTGCGCATTGTGCAATCTTAGTGACCAAGCGTGGAGATTGGATCCTGGAACTATACAGTGAGCAATTGGAGCTAGCCTAGGAAAAATTCTACGCAATTCTAGAAGCCAAGGCAAAGGCCTTGAGCTCCCATATTCCATAGTGCATGTAGTAAGATGTGAGATCCGGGTAAGGGGAGCCCAGACCTATTCATGGGGAGTGTGAAAAAAAGTAGATCTGAAGGATGATGCAAGGATGAGTACAGATCTGACTAAGTGTAGATGTATGCATGTGAAACAAGTGCATAAATTGATTAAAATGAAGGAACATGAAGCATGTGAAGGGAGTCACTGCAATGATGCCTATTGGTGAAAAATGGGAAAACTCATGCAATGCTTGGGGAAGGTAATGTTTAACTTAAAACAACACTTCTACAAGCTACAACAAATTAAAACGCCAGTAGTCATTCAAAAAATGAGTGAAACAACACTCTCACAAGTTCATATGAATTGGAGAATATTAGTAATTGCATGCTAATTCCCCATTTAGAAATAAACCCAAGATGCTTATCATTTGCTTTTCCAAGTGCTTACGGATTCAATTTTTTTGCATAATTAATAGATTCCCATGAGAGTTTCTATGTAAATGTTATAAACAGTTTAACATAAAAACAACAGTAATATAGCAACAAAGAACATCAAAATATATAATACAAAAAACACATGATAAAAGAGTTCACACCTCCTTGGCTATGTCTCATTGGTCCAGCTTCCAATTGCTTGGGCCTCTCTATTATGCTCAAATTAGATCAAAAGTGTGTTTATAATGCTTAGATGCCTCTAAAATATGTCTCAATGAGTTTAGAATACAAAAAGCAGTTAGAATTGACTATTTTTTCATCCAATTTGGATAAGAACTGAAGGAGTTATGACTTCTCCTAGTTCTTCCTCTAATCGTTCCACAAAATTCTCTAAAACTGGTAGAAAACTACAAATTAGCCCCAAAATCCACTAATAGGGAAAGAATTTCACCACTCTGCAGGCCATATCCTGTCGGCCATATTGCAAATCACAATCGGCGGGTTTCAGTGGGTGGAATGTCTTGTTTACTCAGTGAAATGTTGCGATTGCGATATCACGGACCTGCCGAGTTTTAAACTGTGACATATAATGTTATCACGTTTGGGGTCTTTCACATTTAGGACTTAATTTGCGTCGGGACTGATTCCTATTACTGTTGCAATTTTGATATGCGATCACATCGCATCACATCACTAACCTTGTTGGGGCCGGGGCTGACACTTGTTCTCCCCTTTACTAATTGTGATGGCAATTTGCGATTGCCTCATCGCATCACAAATCTGAACCTGTCAGGGGCCGACTTGAAACACCTTTTCTACCTACCTCTGTGATATGTGATTTATGAGGGCCAATGGCGGGCTTCCACTCGGCACCTCCTTATTCGCTGAAGACTTGCCACATCATCCCAATCTTGTCATGTAGGCAAGTCAAACCTGAACTTTGACTTGTTCTAAATTCTGCATACGAACTCAGATTTGAGTGTCGTTCACACCATTGGATTCAGAATGATGAGCTCTTCAATCTGAAGCTGAGTTTGAGAAGATTCTGACACTTTGATTTTTTAGCATAATTCTGAGCACCTGATCACTCCTCCCCACTGGAATCCTTTTGGACCCCAAAAGGGTCACTTTAAGTTATTGAACAAATGAGGGTACTGTTCCCTCACCTTCCCCACTTCAATCCATTTGACCTTTGATGGATGTGTACCTTTGAGGACCACCTGAAGATAATCAATATTTCCTCTTTTAGTTATCTTTGTCCTTCTGTCAAGTATAATGTCTTGTTGAAGAACATCAAGGTATTTTTGAGAAAAGTTTTTAATAGATGGAATTTTAACATTCTCTCCTTGATATTCAATCAAAGTAGGTTCATATAATCTCAAATTTTCAACATTAACAATGTAATAGATTTTCATACATGAAGGCAAATCAAGCTTGAAATCATTATTACCAATATTTTCCAGAATTTTAAATGGACCATAACAAATTGGTTTCAGTTTTTGACCTTCACCTTGAAGCCTTTCCTTGCTAATGTATAGCCAAACTTCATCACCTACTTGAAATTGATGATCTACACGATGCTTATCATGCCTTTCTTTATACTTTCCTTGACTCTTTTCTAGTTGTTCTTGAACTGTTTGGTGAATAAAATTGAATTTTCTCAATGAATTTCTTTGCTCTGTCTATGTCGCTATGTCCATCTACAACTACATCTTTATGAAAGATGAAATCCAAAGGCATTTTAGGCAAATAACCAAGACATACCTCAAAAGATTAAGTTAGAGTAGAAGAGTGTTTTGCTCGGTTGTAAGCATGTTGAATTTAATGTAATTGTTAATCCCACAACTTAGGATGTTTGCTGCAATATCCTCTTAGCAAATGAATTACTGTCTGGTTAACCATTTTAGTTTGACCATCTGTTTATGGATGAAAGGCTATACTTTTCTTCAATTTTGTGTCCATCAAGTTCCATAAACTTGACCAAAAATTCCCAACAAATAGAGAATCACGATCACTTAAAATAGAAGTAGGCAATCCAAAATGAACCCATACATTTTGAAAGAAACGTTAAGTTGTTAGTTCAGCTATAATTTTCTTTTTACAAGGCATTAGCATACACATCTTGCTAAACCTATCCACAAATACAAACAAATAATCATGAACTTTCCTTGATAAAGGAAGACCTCCTACAAAATCCATAGAAACACTTTCCCATGGTCGTGAAGGCACTGGAAGTGGTGTGTACACTCCTAGTTTCCTATTACTAGGCTTACTTACTACACACAATGAACAACCTCTGATAAAACGTGACACACTTTCAAGAATATGAGGCCAATAAAAATACCTCTGAATATTTTCCATTGTTTTACTTACAACGAAATGTCCAACAATAAGAGAAGTGTGTGCTTCCCTTGTGACATTTACTCACTCTCCCTGCAGAACACAAAGCCGTCCCAAATGATATAACAAATTGTCATCAACATGATAGTCTAATTCCTTAACTTGGTGGCCTTGACTCAAGTTTAAATACACCTCTTGAAAGTCAGTGTCTTGTGCGTGTTGTTCCACATAAATTTCAGGCAAAACATAATTATTCTTGAGTAAAATGGCTACATCTACCATTGGTCTAGAAAGCATATCAACAACTCTATTATAAATTCCTTTCTTGTACCTGATTACCAAGTGGAATTTCTGTAGAAATCCCATCCAATGACATTTCCTTAACTGCTCCAATTTGGTTTGAGAGTGCATATATTGCAGAGGTTGATGATCGATGTGAATAATGGTTTCTTTTCCCATCAAATAATGCTTCCATTTATCCACACTTTGTACCAATGAATAAATCTCTTTATCATACGTAGGATAATTAATAACAACACCACTAAAAATTTCAGAATGAAATGAATGAGATTAGTATGCTGTAAAAGAATTACACCCATGGCGTAGTCACTTGCATCTGTTTGTATTTCAAATGGTTGTTTCAAATTTGGCAATGTCAAAACTAGGGTTGAATTGACCTTTTGTTTCAAAGCATTGAATTTTTTTTGCTCTTTGCCTCCCCATTGGAAGAAAACCTTCACGCTGGTCAACACATGTAGTGGAGCTACTATGGAGGAGAAATTGGCAATGAACTTCCTCTAGTACTTCCTGCTCCTAAAAATGTCCTTACTTTTGTGACTGATTTGGGTATTGGCCAATTCACAATGACCAAAATTTTAGAGGGATCAATTTTCAGCTCACCTCCTCCAACTATGTGGCCCAAATACACTAAAGAAGTTTTCCTGAATTCACATTTAGACATCTTCAGAAATAACTAATTTTTTTCTGAAGACATCTGACACTTTCCTAACATGCTTGACATGCTCTTTTTGTGATTTTTTGAATATCCAAATATCATCTAAATAGAAAATTACAAATTCATCAAGAAAGGATCTTAAAACATCATTCATAACTCTCATGAATGTAGCTGGAGAATTCCAAAGACAAAAAGGAATAACCAGTCACTCAAACAATCCTTGTTTGGTTTTAAAAGAAATCTTCCAAATGTCCTCCTCAACTATTCTAACTTGATGATATCCACTTCTCAAGTCTAATTTAGTGAAATAGTTTGCATTTTTCAACTGATCTAGCAAATCATCTATTCTAGGAAGTGGGTATCGTTTCTTTATTATAATCTTATTCAAAGCTCGATAATCTACACACATGCGTCAAGTTCCATATTTCTTGGGTACCAATACAATTGGTGAACCACATGGTGAAGTAGAAGGACGAATTACTCCTTTATCTAACAATTCCTGGACTTGTTTCTTAATTTCTAAATTTTCCATAATTGAAATTCGATACATACCAATGTTTGGGAGTGGACAGTCTTGCTATAGCCGAATTTCATGTTGAATTCCTCTTTTTGGTGGCAATCACTTTGTTTCTTCAAACATGTCTGTTACACAGTAATTTTTCACCATCCTTGTTACTCCTCTTGTCGTACCTTGGAGGACCCATCCCGGGAGTTATAAGAAGTGACAAAGTCTAAAAACACTTGCATTATGTTCCCCTGAGTATGTACTCCATGTTCCCTGAAGACACCTTCTGCAGATCATCCCTAAAAAATGCTCTTTTTCCATTGGCGCAAGTCCACAGTATCTTACCCGCGCCAATGATGGAGATCCTCAAAAGGGGGCGCGACCATTGGCGCTCTATCTTAGAGCAACAGTCGCGCCAACCAAATTTAGTCGTGATTTTTGCCTTAATGCACGTCCGACTGTTGTTTCCTTCATTACATGGAGCTTTTCTGAGGATAGAAAATCAGTTTTTGTCGAGCTTTATCCATCTTTATGGCTTTTGCTAATTCCACAAAAGGTGTCCCGGTTCATCGCATCCTCCTCCCTTCTCCATCTATATAAGCTTGTCATTATGCATTGGACAAGCTAAGTGCTAGAGAGAGTGTTGGTGTTAGTGTTATGCTAGTGATCTGGTAATTGAGTTATAGTAGTGATGATTATTGGTCATGGAGAGAATGGTAACGAGTGCTAGAGAGGTTATGCTGCCGGAGAGGAGATGCATGTCAAGACACATATAGTTACTCGCCCAGCCAGGAGAAGGGTCGACGTCAGAAAAATGGTTGTAACTTTTCCTGTTAATTAATTGATGAGCGACTGCTATTATAGTTCCAATCTCATTATCGATCATGGTGATATGTTGATTTATTTCCTTTCTAACTGAAATATAGTTGTGCCTTGGTAGTTTTTATGTTGGCATCTGTCTCTTCCTTTGCATGTGCAGGTATTCATTATGATCTGTTGGAGCAAGGGAGCGAGGATATCAACTCTGCTTCAATCATAGCGTTGGACTCCAGGTTAGTCTTCTTGATTCACTTTTGAGGCATAACTAGGAACTTGCGTAGCAGCGTGGTTTGTTTGTGGCTAGTTATGTCATAGGCTAGTGGGATCGCCTCTGTCCGCAGAGGGGATTTACCTTACCAACAAATTGGCGACTCCGCTGGGGAATAACTCTTTGATTTCTGTCTTGCATGTTGATTTTCTTCTGCTTGCTTGAGTGCATGAGCTTCCTGAGTCAGTTTTGAGTTGATTCTTTACTGTTTGACCCATCTGAGCACTGTCAACCCGACCTGAGGTCGTATCATTTATCTTTTTAGTTGGCAAGCTTAATTGGCGCGGTTATTTCTCTGACAGTTGTGCCAGTTGGCGCACGTTGCTCAAAAGCAACTCGCGCCAATTCTGTGGTAGCGCAAGTTGCAGGCTGACAGTCACGCCAGCTCTGTAAATTTTGCCTGTGTGTGGGTGGAAAGCTCATTCAGTCTCTTTATATATCTCTTTCAGCCTCTGGAACTGTGTTGAACCTCTGCTTGACTGGTTTTAGCCTGTATCCCTCAGCTGTTTGCTTATTTCCAGTGACTTTGCATGTCTAGCCTTCTGTGGGAAGTTTCGGTCTCTTGATCATCCAGTCAGCTTGTTGATTGTTCTACACCTATCCAGTGCTTTGTTAAAGCTTGATCTTCTATACTCTGAATACTTCACTTCTAGCCTCTTTGAAGTTCACTAGTTTTTGTGTTTTTCCTTGCTTGCATGGTTCATTTTGTGTTTTAGAATTGGTTCTATTTCATCGACTAAACTTGGATTGTGCATATCTCTTAGAATTTGTTTACATGCATCATGCCATCTTAAAGGAAAGAAAAACAAAAAATCTCTTGCATTATAGTAGTTAGCATTTATTGTTATTTGTTGCTATTGAAAAGAAAAAAGACAAAATTTTGTTTCTTGTTATTAGTTGCATTAGGATCTTTGTTCTTTGTTGAAGTGATCATTTCGTTTGTGAAAAAGATCTCAACCCTCCTGTAGATAAAATTCATCGAATCAAATGATTTAATTTCGGCATATAGTTTGCATGTAAGAAGTTTTCGAGATATCACATACGGTAGGACCAAAAAACTGAAACATAATCAAAGATAAACTTTAAAATGAACTCAATGAACATAACAACGCATTGGAACATAACGCAAACACTCTAGAGGTCTAGGTTAGAGACGTGTTCCGGCGTCGTTAAACCTGGTAGTTTATCGTCGAGTGGTTGGGTGATTCCTCCACGGTGAAACGGTAGCTGCCAATACGGACTGTGCTCCCACGTACCGTCGAGTATATATTGGGAGACCCCTATAGGAATAAAGCCTTTATCCATAGGAAGCCGTGTCAGCCGCCCTACGATTCGCAATGCAGTGAACACAGCATTCACGAAGATCGACCACCCGTACCCTAAAAAGTATTCTGTGGTTTTGCGAAAAGTTTGGCACACCCTCTACCTAGAATTCCAGAGCAGTCACTTTTGATCCTTTTCGGACTCCCTAAACGAAAAGGTGCCTATGAGCGTCTTGTCACTTCGTGCTCATTAAATATTCGAAGGAGACTAGAGTCATCTTTTACCCTTTTCTCGACTGTTAAAAAATGAAAAGGTTAAGTTCAGTGTCTTAAAAATTATTGGCCACGATAACATCTACCCAATTAGATTTTGCGTGCGTTAGCTTGAGTAGGGTTAATTCTCGTTCAATGGCAGCCTTTCCGGTGCCCACCGGCCAAGGCATTCCTCCTGATGGGTACCCTCGCCCATTTCCTTCTGTTGGAAATGTTGGTGTTCAGTATATCGCAACATTGTCTTTGCCTGGGTTGACCATTGGTTTACCCGTATGGTTGTTTTCAAACTCGGTGGTCTCAAGTGTGATGAATCCTGTCCCACCACCACCTCCTCCACCCGAACAACACCATGTTGATTCTAAGGTGGACCCCTTCCCTTCTTCACCTATTGCTGCGTCCTCATCTTCTACTTCGCCTGGTGAAACCTTGGATTTCGCTAACCAGGTGGCTAAGAAGAAGAAGAAGAAGACCAAAAAGAAGAAGTCTCCTAAGGGAAAGGTCGTATCTACCACGAAGCTATCAGAAGTGGAACCACCTTCTGCTCCTCCGCGGAAGCTTCGGTCTCCTTGTCGATTATGCAAAGGGGATCATTTTCTTTCTGATTGTCCTGGCATTCCCAGGATCCTAGATATATGGTCCCGTGACCCGACTCGCCCCTTGCTGTCGCAAATTGACGATACCTTACTAGTTGGTAACAGGAAAGGGAAGGTTCGTTTCCCTTGTCGACTTTGTGAAGGTAATCATCTCCTTCGACTTTGTCCACTGATTCCTTACCTCAACTACCCGCTGGATATCAACATCTTGTTACACCTGCAGAGTGTCTCTCCACTAACCAAGAGATCAAGCATGATTCCTCTTTGGTCCAGCTTTCTCTTCCTGAACCTACCTGTGCTCAGCCTTTTCCAGACCAGTACCTGGTCGGAAAGAGTGTTGCTCAGCCTATTCTAGACCAGTACCTGGTCGGAAAGAATGGTGCTCAGCCTGTTCCAGACCAGTACCTGGTCGGAACAAGTGATTTATGTTCATCATCTACGCACTACTTGATCATCAAAGATGAACCCCCTGAGTCCAAACCGACCGAAAGTCCACAGTTCAAGCTTACAAGTAACCCGGTCTTTCAAAAGGTCCAGCTTACAAGTGACCCGGTTTTGCCTACAGAAGTTCCATCTTTAGCTGCTCTTACATCTGAATCTAAACCAGACGAAAGTCAAAAGGTCCGGCTTACAAGTGACCCGGTTTTGCTTTCAGAACTTCCACCCCTAGATGATCCTACATCTGAATCCAAACCAGACAACAGTCAAACGGTCCGGATTACAAGTGACCCGGTTTCGCCTTCAGAAATTACCTCCTCAGATGATGTTATCACTGCCAAGAATGACGAACCCACCGTCCAAATTCTATTCATTGACATAGACGTTAATGATCAAGTGAGCATCTCTCTCATTTCTTCACAACAGGAAGAAAGTCCATTAGAGGCATATCCGGCTGTTTATCCAGTCCCACCTCCGAGCAACCTAGTTATTTCCTTTAATTGGGATCAACTGGTCAATCCTCGGTTACCAGCCTCCATACCATTTCGAATTATAGTTCAAGTCTATCGCATGGTTATGGCTGGTACAATTATTGATGAAGGATCTTCTGTTAGTATCCTTTCTTCAACAGCTTGGGAAGCACTTGGTTCCCCACTGCTTCTGCCTGAGATGAGAAGCCTTGTAGGTTTCCATCGAGAAATCACTCGACCTTTAGGAATTCTTCCCAATGTACCTATCACGTTAGAAGGGAAGACTATCCAAATGGGTCTCATGGTAGTCCAAGGTCCGTTAGATTACAATTTACTCCTTGGACGAGATTATATTTATCGCATACGTGCTATTGTGTCCTCACTCTTCAGAGTGATGTGTTTTCAGCATGAAGGAAGAACGATCAAAGTCGTAGACCAACTTTCATTCCCCGGTTCACACTTCACATATAGCCATTTGCCATTCCTAAATGGTCTTATTTCCATAGGAAATGCCCCAGCACCCACCCCGTCATTCTGATGACGGCAGCTCACCCGGGCGCGTGATTGAAGCCCGGGGGGCATCCTCCAATCGAGTCTTTCCAGGTAAACCTTCATTCCATCCACTCCGTGAATGCCATGAAGCTTGGGGGGCATGTATCTCGATTGGTATAATCATGCTGGGGGCATGCAACAATTTTTTTTTAACAAGCATAGTTTTTCGTTTCAAGCTTGTGTAAACATGAAACTGAACCCAAGCATAGTTTTTCGTTTCAAGCTTGTGTAAACATGAAACCGAACCCAAGCATAGTTTTTCGTTTCAAGCTTGTGTAAAAATGAAACCGAATCCAAGCAAAGTTCTTCATGGTTCAAGCTTGTGTAAAAATGAACCCAGTTACATCCCGTGATTGCCTTTTATCCGCTAAAATTCTGCTAGATGAGCCTTGGTTGTTTCATTCCATCGCCACCATCTTTTTGGCCGATCATATGCTTTCACTTGGTTGTTTCTCCTTTCCTGAGGAACCGCAGCGATGAGTGGTCTTGTTAGCCAGCCTCTTAACCTTTATGTGTTTCAAGTAAAGTTCCACCATTACCGGAACCAGTTGCTATCCTTTATACCACTCGTTCCTTTAGGACGAGTCGCCTTTACGCTCTTTTCTGACTCGTAAAATATGAAAAGATTGCCGAGTATTTTTCCCTTTTTGACTCGTTAAAGAAAATAAAATGGAGGTCCGCTTTCAGCTCTTTTCTGACCATTTAAAGAGGAAAAGATTGCCGAGTCCCTCCTCTTGACTCGTTAAATGGTGATAAGGGGCGGTCGTTTTAAGTTCTTTTTGTCGACCGTTAAAACATAAAAAGATTACCGGGTTTGTGTCGTTTCAAACTCGTTAGTGGTTACGAAACGACGTGGTTTTGACCGCTTTTTTACTTTTTCAGGTCGAAGTCACTAATCATGAAAAGTACTCCTCGATCGTAATGATCGGGCGGTTCTTTCATGTATTATTTTATACTTTTTCGGGCCCGAGAGACACAACTTTACGAAAAAGGACATCCCTGGAGTTTCCTTTTCTGCTGTCTTTTCAAACTCTCTAAACAAGAAAAGACGCCGAGTTCTTCCTTTGTCAGACTCGTTAAAACTTAATGACATCGGATTTTGTCACAACACAAGCATATGCTATCCCCATCAAGCTTGTTAAAAATAACTGGGGTACTCGCCAGAAATGGTGGGGGAAAATAAAATTTTTTGAACCATAATTATTACCGTAACGGCAGTATGTCGCTCTTGAACATGGCACTTTTTGCTTTCGTGTCCAGGGTGGGGATATTTCATCTCATATCTTTCACTTGCTTCCATGGATTTGGGTACCCTATTTGACCTCTCATTCACTCATTGCCTCGTCATAATGACCTTTGATACATTGATGTCAAATACTGCCAATTCCGTTAATGTGCCGCCGATATGTTCAAGAGAAGTTGTCCTCTGCAAATAAACAACCTCCCTCTGATAGTTCGCACAATCTTGATTCACGACATTATCTCTCTGTCTCATGTCGATGATGTGGGAAACATTATGGCCCACCTTCGATCAAGGTCACTCCCTGTCGACTTCAGCTCACTATCCAGGAAGTTGACCTAGAGACTCCCTTTCGGTGCCTTGGAGCCTGCATGCCTCAATGGCAGGTTCTTCGTGTTCGACGTGAGGTTTTCATCATTGGCCTCCGATCGAATGATTCTACGGGTGTTCGACTTCAGCGCATTGATTCACACGCCGTAGATTGTACCTATAGTACCTTGAGGGCCATTGTCATTATTGGTGGTACCTCTCGCGTCTGTTAATAGTTTCCATTATTATCTGGTAATCAGGCGATGTTCATGCATGTTCGACTTCAGCTCATATATTCACATGCTTGGACTTGTACTCTTGTTCGGGTCGAGATGGAGCGCAAGACCCTGGATTGTGTCTGTTGTAATCCAGGCGTGATTCTTAATACTTGACTCATTCACTGGATGGCTGCGACCATACCTGAGTCAAATCATTGATCCTAACCAGATGGCTGCGTCCATACTATGGATCCAGATTATTTATGTACTCTCTTATGGATGGCTGCGACCATACCACGTACATCTTGTAATTGAACTATCAGTCATGTCTCTTAATACAGCTCCTCGGCGGCAGTAACTATATGTGCTCTTGTGTGCTCTTATGTGTGTGTTCTTGTAAAGCATTTCACCCCTCTCCACCTCTCGGACTTCATGCTTTAGGGGGCATCTGTTACACAGTAATTTGTCACCATCCCTGTTACTCCTCTTGTCGTACCTTGGAGGACCCATCCCGGGAGTTATAAGAAGTGACAAAGTCTAAAAACACTTGCATTATGTTCCCCTGAGTATGTACTCCATGTTCCCTGAAGACACCTTCTGCAGATCATCCCTAAAAAATGCTCTTTTTCCATTGGCGCAAGTCCACAGTATCTTACCCGCGCCAATGATGGAGATCCTCAAAAGGGGGCGCGACCATTGGCGCTATATCTTAGAGCAACAGTCACGCCAACCAAATTTAGTCGTGCTTTTTGCCTTAATGCACATCCGACTGTTGTTTCCTTCATTACATGGAGCTTTTCTGAGGATAGAAAATCAGTTTTTGTCGAGCTTTATCCATCTTTATGGCTTTTGCTAATTCCACAAAAGGTGTCCCGGTTCATCGCATCCTCCTCCCTTCTCCATCTATATAAGCTTGTCATTATGCATTGGACAAGCTAAGTGCTAGAGAGAGTGTTGGTGTTAGTGTTATGCTAGTGATCTGGTAATTGAGTTATAGTAGTGATGATTATTGGTCATGGAGAGAATGCTAACGAGTGCTAGAGAGGTTATGCTGCCGGAGAGGAGATGCATGTCAAGACACATATAGTTACTTGCCTAGCCAGGAGAAGGGTCGACGTCAGAACAATGGTTGTAACTTTTCCTGTTAATTAATTGATGAGCGACTGCTATTATAGTTCCAATCTCATTATCGATCATGGTGATATGTTGATTTATTTCCTTTCTGACTGAAATATAGTTGTGCCTTGGTAGTTTTTATGTTGGCATCTGTCTCTTCCTTTGCATGTGCAGGTATTCATTATGATCTGTTGGAGCAAGGGAGCGAGGATATCAACTCTGCTTCAATCATAGCGTTGGACTCCAGGTTAGTCTTCTTGATTCACCTTTGAGGCATAACTAGGAACTTGCGTAGCAGCATGGTTTGTTTGTGGCTAGTTCTGTCATAGGCTAGTGGGATCGCCTCTGTTCGCAGAGGGGATTTACCTTACCAACAATGTCTCCATATTGATTGACCACATCAACCAATTCAACTTTCAGCTTCGCATCACAGATTGCAAAGAATTCCTACTCTGTGTGATTCTTCTGCTTGATCATGAAGAGAACGAGACTCTTGTTGGAATTAACTAGTCGCTTAATTTCACTTGTGCTTTCCAAAGACATAATTAAGTTTCCTGCGATGGGCTCTCACAATGTACTCCACTTTGTTTCTGAAAAAAAAGGTATTTGTTCTCAAATCTATGGAAACCGACCTTCCTGTCATACAAATACAGGCTTCCCAATACAATCCATGAGATATCCAATGGCACAACATCTAATTCAACTTCATCAATGAAATTAGCTGTGATTGCAAACCTAAAAACACATTTCCGGGTGACTTGCAAATTGGTATCCTAGGTTATCCAACCCAACGAATACGGTTTATGATGGGGCACAGTTTCCAGATTCATTTTCTTAACCAAATCCATAGAAATTAAGTTGGCCTGAGATCCACTATCAAACAATGTATCGATCTTTGTATGTTTGGAAATAACTTGGATGCGGAACAACTCAATTCGGTTTTCCTCATTTGAAACATTGTGGGAATTGTTTGTTGCATTGGTACTAGATACGACTTCCTCTTTGTTGACCTCTTTGCTTGCTTTTTCTAGGGATTTTCCCTTGGTGATTGTGGCTGTGAGTTTTGTTTCATCTCTTGAGTCTGAACCCAAGTCTCATTGTGCAACAATATTGGTATTCTATTTTCCTTTATTTTTAAATTTATTCGGTCATAATTCTGGATGAAGCTTCGAGAAATGCCCTTCATCATGTCCTTGGAACAATTCTTGCACATGGGTTTCTCCCCTTCTTTCTTAACAGAAGCAGTTTTCTTCTTATTTCCTTTAAACTTATTCCCTTTTTCACCACTCTGAAATGGCTTCTTCTTACCTTCTTCCTGTATATTTTTCCCTTTTGCTTCGAGGTGTGTAGCTTGAACACAAACCTCTTCAAGATTTGTGGGACTGAACATAAGAATGGTATGTCAAAGATAGCTATGCAACCATCCTATGTATTTCAGCAAGGTACCTTGTGACTGTAAGTCTACTCCTAGCATAAGAGCTCTTTTCCTAAACTCTTGAGTATACTCTTGCACATTTTGACCTTTCAACTATCTCAAATTTTTCCAATTCATAATGGATTTCTGCATATGAACTAAAGGGTAGAACTGTATTTTTATAGTAGTAATGAAATCATACCAAGAAATAGAGATCTTACCATGTTTTTTAATCTCGTATTGAGTCCTTTCTTCCCACCATACAAGTGTTGCACCCTCCATTCTCAATGAATCCAATTGAATTTAGATATCATCCTCTTGAAGGTTCTGAATTCTACAATACACCTCCAACTGACAAATCTAGTTATCCAGCTTCTCCTCATTCACTTCACTATTGTACATAGGCAACTCAAATTTAACATCAAGCTTCAGAAGAGGTGATTTTCCAACCCCTTTTGAAGAATGATGATGAGTATGAGTAATGGTGGCATTTGTGGAAGAGTGTGAAGATTCTTTTGAAGAAGAATATGAAGAAGATGGTGGAGATGGTTGAGGTTTGCCTTCATTCCCATTAGCTCCTTTTCCTTTATCTTCTTTTCCATTACCTCCTCCTGAAGAACCTTCTTCATTGGGAGGCTTGGAGCTTTCTCCTTGCAATTTTCTATTCCTCTCTTCGTAGAGGACCTGAACCATCTTTGTCATATCAAAGAAAGCCTTTCTGAAGGTCTTCCCATCTTCTATCATGATAGTTTCTCCTTCATGAGACATAGTCTCTGAAGACTCAACTACAACTTGAGGTTGTACTGGTATTGGAATCTCAGCTGTAACTTTTGCAACTTGAGGCTGAACTGGTATAGAAGAATTTGGCAACCTTTCTCTTCTTCCACTTGACCCAACTTTAGGGCTTTCAACCAGCTTTCCTTCACCTCTTTTGAGCTTTAACCTTGTAATCATGACATAAAATTGCAAACAATTAAACCCTTCTTTCACAAAGAAAATCTAATAAGCAAAAACCAATGCTCTGATACCAACTTGATCTGAATTGGAGCAGATTAGTAATGATGTACTAATTCCCCATTCAAAAATAAACCCAAGATGCTTGTCATTTGTTTTTTCAAGTGCTTGAGGATTCAAAACTTTTTCATAATTAACAGATTCCCATGAGAGTTTCTTATATAAATGTTATAAATAGTTTAACATAACAACATATGTTGAACAACAACAATGTATCAGCAAATAACATCAAAATATAACACGCAACAAGCACATGATAAAGGAGTTCACCGCTCCTGGGCTACATCTCCTTGGTTGAGCTTCCAATGGATTGGGCCTCTCTATTATGCTCAAATTACATCAAAAGTGTGTTTACAATGATCAGATGCCTCTGAAACTTGTCTCAATGAGTTCAGAATACACAAAACTTCTAGAATTGACTATTTTTTCATCCAATTTGGATAAGAACTGGAGTTATGACTTCTCCTAGTTCTTCTCTAATCGTTCCACAAAATGCTCTAAAACCGACAGAAAACTACAAATTAGCCCCAAAATCCTCTAACCGGGTAAGAATTTTACTGCACTGTGGGCCATATACTATCGGTCATATCACAAATCACAATTGGTGGGTTTCAACAGGTGGAATGTCTTGTTTACTTGGTGAAATGTTGTAGTTGTGATATCGCGGACCTACCAGAGTTTTAAACTGTGACATATAATGTTATCGCGTCCGGGGCCTTTTCCATTCAGGACTTAACTTGCACTGGGACCGATTCTTGTTACTACTATGATTTTGATATGCGATTTTGTCACATCGCTAACCTTGCTGGGGCTGGGGATGACACCTATTCTCCCCTTCACTGATTGCAATTGTGATTTGTGATTGCCTCATCGCATCACAACCCTGAACCTACCGAGGGTCGATTTGAAACACCTTTTACACCCACTGCTACGATATCCAATTTGTGAGGGCCAATTTCGGGCTGCCACTTGGCAAATTCTTATTCTTTGAAGACTTGCCACATCATCCCAATCCTGCCATGTAGGCAAGTCAAACCCAAACTTTGACTTTCTCTGACTTCTGCATACGAACTTGGATTTGAGTGTCGTTCGTACCATTGGATTTAGAATGATGAGCTCTTCAATTTGAAGCTGAGTTTGAGAAGATTCAAACACTTTTATTTTTTATCATAATTATGAGCACCTGATCACAAGCTAAGCAAACATAATCAACTGAAAAAGCAGCAAAAGGAGATAAAAGCAAAAGCCACCTCGAAAAGCGATGACAATGCTCTGAAGGATCCTTGATCTCTTGGGGAAGCTAGAGCTTGATGATCGAATGTATAAGTGAGCTCTAGAGGCATCCATTACATAGAGTTCAGAAACATGGAAGTCATGACACATATGATTGAGATCAAGGACAACAACGACACTTGGAAAAAACTTCTAAAGAGTGGCAATGTGTCACCTTTAGGAAACTAATAATAGATCCATACTTCCTAGGGATACTTTTCCTCTTAGCTTCTTTCTTCTTGGGAAAATTTCCATGCACTTCCTAGAAAGATTGCACAGTTCTGGGAAAGACCGGGCAATTCTCTAGTTCATGCACTGAGCATTTTCTGAGCACAATAGGTTATGTGAAATTTCTAGGCTGAGTGGCTCTAGGCATCCTATTAGGCTTTGTGCAATTTCCCAGCTGAAGACAAGCTGCTAGCTAGCTCTGTGCAATTCTGGAGTTGGAGGCTCATTGTTGGGTTGTACTGTGCATTTCCTGAGGGCAAGCTTGGTTGCCCTCAAGAATTGCGTAGATCATCAAGGCAACAATAGAATCGGTTTGGAACCAAGTCACGGGGTGAGCTTGTGGTTAGATGACAAATCAAGTAAGAAAGAAAAAGCTATAAAGCAAAATATAAAACTCAATGAAAGCACAAGTACCTGGGAAATGTAAGACTAGATGCTGAGATTTTAGTAGGGAGGCTCCAAATGAAGTGAAGCATTTCTTTTAGGGTGGTTGTGGCTGCTACAACAAGTGAAAAATGTTCTACTAGAAGGGAATAATGTCCCAAAACAACTATAAGAGGCAACAACCTACCTAAGAACATTTGAGAAGGACTTCCCAAATCTCCAAGAGCCTAGTCCACAACTTAGCCTAAGATCCTACTACAAATTCATTGAAGGAGGGATGATTATCCCCCAAAAATTTGCAGTCCCACTCCTTTATGAGCTAGAGATAGAAAGAGGAAGAACCCATAGGTGGATGCAAATTTCTCAACCTAGGAAGGTAGAGTATGTAGGCCGCATGGAAGAAAAGGTCATTTAAATGAGTAAGGAGTTAAGTGAGATAAGAATGAGAGAGTCTATAATGAAGGAACAACTACAAGAATAAAATATGAGGTTTAGAGAGAGGCTTCAGGAGAAAGAAACACAAATTTCCACCATGGAAAGCCTCTCCATGGAGGCATTGCAATGTAGACAACCATCAAAGTCTTATGCCCTCTTTCTCAAAGAACAATGGTTGCAATTCCAAATAAAAACCTTGGCACAACATGGATCTATACCCTTCCAGATTACAAATAGTTCATTGAATTTTGCAACCAAACTAACATGGAAACCAAAGAAAAAATGGCTAAATTTTACATACACAACCTCACCTTGAGAAGAATGCAGGTTTCTATCCACAAGAGGGCAAACCATATTAGGAGCCTTGGGATGTTAGGGAGTCCGCTAGGGCCATGAGAGAGATGCACATGGATGATTGAGTTTATTAGAGGATGAGAAACAATTTTAGTAGGGGGGTGATGATGAGGCTCATCAATAGGTACATTATAAGGGTCATGATGCCATCCTCCAACTTTAGAACTATCTCTTTCTCACATTTATTCACATTTTTAGTTATATTATGCTTAGCGAGAAGGAAAAAATATGGGTTTCATGTCATGTGGCCTAATATGGTTTAATTGCAGGAAATGGAGAAAATTTTGAGATGATTTCTATGCAGGGATTCAAAGTAGATAGAAAGGAGAGAATCTAGGGGGTTTTCCACCTCTTTAACTCCCTAAATCAACCCAATATCACAACACACTCTCTCTCATAATCTCGAGGTCATTGGCATCCAAGCAAGTGAAAATAATTAGGAACAAGATCCACCATTCTCAAGTAGTAGGAGAAAAATATTCCTATTTTCTAGGGAGCTTCTAGTAGCTACCCTATTGTATAAATAGGCATGTATAAGAGCTCATTAGGATTTGATTTTTTTTCATCTAGCTGGCTATTGAGCTCAAGAACTTGGCATTGTTATTTTGACTATTATTTGATGTATTAGAAATTGATTAAATGATAATGAGAACTTGCTTGTTGATTCATCACTAAGTTAGTTCTAGACGGTAGAGTCTTTTGGGTTTGGGCCCAACCCAGTGGCTTAGGTACCTCTTGTGTATTTGTATCTCTTTTTTTTCAGAGTATTGCTTAGTTTCTTCCATTTAATTAGAGAATAATCCATCAAAATCAATGATTGCAACCTCTACCTCATCTCTCTCTTGGGAGCATGAATAGAAGGATTTACAACCAGAGCCCAGAAGCATTATGTTTATGATTTCTTGGAAGAATATTTTTGTTAGTCATCTTATTTTTCATGTGCTTGATGTAGCTTAGGATGTGGTTTATTGATTGGATCAAATTTCTGGCATAGATTAGATAACATTTAAATTCAACTCATCTTTTCCACTACTAGTTGTTTCATTTTTGTCAATAACAAATGGGTGTATGTATGTAATGATTGTAGGGATGTTTGAATCTGCATGCAAGGGAACCTTCACCACATCCATCTTAGACTCCCTCACCTTCTCTTGTGAACCCCAAATTCTGTCCCAATTTTTTTTGTTTCATGAGATCATTTTCCTAGGGTCACTGAGAGAATCCCTCCTAGTGAAAAACAGGGCTTCAAATGTCTTTGAGCTTGGATAGGGCCTTTGGCCACCCTTAAATCACTTACCTCAACCTCAATCCACCTTTTCCATACCCTTATACCATCATTTTAACATCTTAAACCTTCTTGACAGCCTTCCTGTAGCATTACAAGCCCTCTTGTAGCAATACAGAGCACTTGTAGCCGACTCCTATAGCACACCTGTAGTAGCCTTTTTATTCACTAGTTTTGATCCTTTTTATTCACTTAGTTGAGAAAGATGTTTACCCATAGCTGTGACTTCATGATCAGGGGAATCTCCTAGGCCACTCCAAACCCTCCTTTTCCTTTACTACAAAAACATAATAGTGTTAGTTTCCTTATCACAAATGTGGCACAAATAGAACATTGATTTACATATAATTGTGAGCTAGTTAGGTGGTACATAGAATTTTGAATTATGGTTTGGTAGGTTAGCTTCTTTTCTGCAAGTAGATCTGATAACTAGATGGACGATTGCATGATAATGTAGTTTCCTTTCTACAAGTAGATCTGATAACTAAATGGATGATTGCAAGATAATGTAGTTTCTTTTCTGCAAGTAGTTTAGCTCTTTCATTTTCATGAATTGTTTTAATAGCATTTTCAAGTTGAAGTTAATAGCATCTTACTTTTCATAGTTAGAGGTAGCTTCTAAATTGCACCTTCATTAGCTAGTTTTCATTCTAATTCAGTAGTAGGAATGGTCTTAGAGCACTATTGATCACATGTCCTAATTGTGGGTGGCATGAGTAGAATCCCATCTACTGTGCATATAGCACTATCACCTAGAAGTTTGTATGAACGATGGGTTGATAAATAGAGTTGAGGAGCTCTTGGGAGTTGTATCACTGTTGGTGCAATATCATGGCTCACCACCATGGTTGAAAATGGTTGATTTTCATATAGAGACAATCTTAAACCCTATGATAAATATTAAACTCTAGGATTAATATTATAAACCATATGAATAATATTATACCCTAGCAATATGAACCCTTAGATTAATAAACACAATATATTGATATTATAAACCCAAGGGACTAATAAACCCAAGGGATTAATACTAAAAAACCAATGGATTATAAACCAAAGGGAATAATATTAAACCCAAGGGTTCAATTTTATAAACCCAAGGTATATGAAGCCCAAGATAAATATTTTAAACCCTAAAATACACATGGTTGACAATTGTTGATTGTTATTTTGACACAATCATTGTCACAATGGGACGCTGGACCATGGTTGAGCATGGATAATTTCCATACCAAGACAATATTTGTTAAAATGCGAAGTTGGACCATGTTTGATCTTCATAACAAGATAGTATTTGTCACAATACGACATTGGACCATGGATGACCATGGGTGTATAATTTATAAACCCAAGGAACTGTTCATATTAAAATCTAAATGATAGCCTTGACCCTCTCGGGATCAATTTTAGTTCCACTTTTTTCTATGATGTGCCCGAGTAGAATCCCTTTGGACACACCAAATACAATCGTATTGGGATTAAGGGAAAGTTTTACTGCAAATTTTTAGTTTTCCTGTTTTCCAAAAAAATGTCGTTTAGGGCCTCAAAACGACTCTGGAAGTTCAGGACTCAAAAAGATTCCAAAAGTAGTAAATCATGCTACAACTAAGGAAAATGAAAGAAAAAGAGGTGGGCTCCAAGTGGAATAGGTGGGTGGTCACCAATATCCACCTGGATCACTACCTATGCCATTGCTAAACTAGTTGTTAAGAAGCAAGGCCTATACACCACTCTGCCTACACTGGCAAGCCCTGGGAATCCATCTCAATGGAATACATGTTTGGTACTCCCTCAAACAAGCATGGAAATTACTATGTTTTCGTGGTTTTTCATTGATTCCCAAAAATAACCATTCTGACAAACTACAAAAAGAATATCATATTAGAGGCCACTACCAAGCTCCTCTTTGAACAAGTGAGGGTACATTTTGGAATACCATAAATCGTCATATGATATTGAGACATTGGGTTCCTAATAACATTTTGGTGAATCCTTTGGTCACTGTTGGACACCAAACTCACTAAATGCACTGCATGGCAATACCGAGGGCATCAATATAATGATTGTGCATAACTTGCACATGTACAACTCTAAACATCCATGCACATGGGATGAGAGTCTCCCCTATGTTCAACAAAACTACAATATAGCCCTTGATAGCTCAACAAGCCATAGCCATTTTCAGGTGGGCCTACGATTTCAACCATTAGGTCCAATTGATGTAGCACTACCCCTTGCATCTACATAAGAAGAATCTTCCTATGCTCAATTTGAGGATGATAAAGAAACCAAATTAATTGAGTAGATTAAACATATCCATTGACACATCCATGATATTTTACAGAAATCCAATACCAGGTACAAGCAATTCCATGATAAACATTGAGTTCCACACAAGTTTTAGGTGGGAGACAAGGTTTAGTTGCATTTGCAAAAATAGCAGCTTACAGGAACCCATTAAAAGCTTTGTCCACTTCAATATGGAACTTACACCATCACAAATGTTATGGGTGACAATTCTTTTGAGCTAAGTATTCCACCCTTCATTGGATTACACCTAGTGTTCAATGTGGACCTCAATCAGCCATAGTTTCTACCATCATTGGACACATCAGAGATAACAGAGTCGTTGACACAGATAGAGCTCAATCCAAATTGCGTGGAACAAGAAACCATTGATCAGATCACAGACAGATAGGTTAAAGTCACCAAGTGGCTTACCTAAGTCCAAGTTCAACAAAAGTTTCCCCATCTAATGGGGGAACTCAACCAATGGGGACAACAACTTCCTTAAGGGAGAGGACTAATTCGAGTGGAAATCGGTGGATATCCACCTTTTCCATCAAATCACCACGATCAATAATTTTTTCTACTATTCATGGTTTCCAAGCCCATGGTTTTGGTAAACCATGGTATCCTCCTATGGTATTCGAGAGTGGAAGAAAACAAAATAAAAATATAATGTATAATTAACTTTTACCATATACAACTATTCATTAGTTCTTACAATAATGATTTATGGTATTCACCCATGGTTTTTTAACCCATGGAATTGGACATATGAAAGTGCATGATTCTAGGAGAAAAGGCACTATAAATAATTTAAATACAAAACTTCACTATTGTAAGAGATTTAAATTTTTTCTTGTGATGTAGTCCGATGAAATTTTTGTCATTAAATTAAACTCTTTTCATGTGACTTTACTCCACATTATTTCTTTTATACACTTGTGAAATTTTTTTATTGGTAATATTTTATCTCTTTCCAAAGATAATTTGGATCACAAGTCTACTTGTTGCTTGTGCTTCCACCTGGCATGCTTACCTCTTTTGCTTCCCCACATATTTTTCTATCAAAACTTTTTTTTTGACCTCTTTCCAATAACAAACTTGTAGAACATGTCGTGTATCCAATTTTACAAAGTTGATTATGCAATCTTTACCTTAGGAACTTTTATATGTCTCCGATCTATAAAATTTTCATAGTCTTAAAAGTTCTAGAACTTAAGTTATAGAAAAAATGCCAAATCAACCTATTTGATGCTGAATTCTAGACTATTTTGTAACCCTAAGTTCCACAAGGCATATCTTTGAAATTATAGGGAGCCAACGTATTAAATGTCTACCACGGATGCCTAGAGATCTCTCCTTTGCCTCCAAATTTCACATTTTGAAACATATATACAAGAAAAACAAGTTATAACTAAAATTTCAAGCTAACATGTTTTAAGGATATTTTAGGAGCATTCAAGAACCTTAACTTCCTCATAGCATATCTCTGAAATTGTAACGACCAAAGATATGCATTTTTTTACCACAAGAACCTAGATAAGTATCCTTTGTCTTGTCCAGATTTCATATTCTAAAACATCCTAGGTAGAAAAAAGTTATAACAAAAAAGCCAAGGTAACATGTTTGAAGTGTATTTAAGGAGAATTCAGGAACATTAACTTTATTAGTTCATATCCATAAAGTTACAATGAACCAAAGCGTGGAATTTCTAACTCACGTGCATTCCCTCTATCTCTTCCAAGTTTCACAGTTTGAAACATCCCAAAAGAAAATTCATATGTTGAATTGAGGCTTCTATGATCCATATCAAGTATGAGAGATTTTTCGGCGTTAATCACATTATGAAATATTTGTCGATGCGTTTCGAACCAACGAGTGTGCTTCATTGTCAGGACAAGTTGAAGAATCAGATCATGGCTGCATTTTAATAGGGAGAGTATATCTTCCAACATCTAAGATTGACTAGGAAATAGCTATAAGCGACTGGACTAACGACTATATTTGACCATGTAACAACTAATTTTGACTAGACAATTGGACTGGACATGGACTAAGGGATAAGGACAAGGACAAATTTATTTATTTTTATTTTTATTTTTTATTCCAAGATGAAATGTTTGAAGAATATATCAAGAGATTTTAGGAACCGTAATTTCCTCAAATAATATCTCCAAAATTACATAAAATCAAAGTCTAAAATTTCTACCACATGTGCATGAATATCTCCAAGCTATCTTCTTGAAGATTCATAGTTTGAAACATCCCAGAAGAAAAGTTATATTGAAAATTCCCAAATGGATTGTTCACTCCACAAATCACCTTTTTGTTCCACCTTTAAGACATTAAGAGTATTCTCTAGTTTGTGTTGCACATGTCTCTTCTTTCTTGGATGTTCCATGTATATTATGCTCCCATTTGAGCTAGATATTCAGAGTAAAAATTCCTTCAAAATATAACATATCCAAATCGGACATCAAGAAAAAAATTAGATATCCAAACAATATTTCCAATAATATTCATTTTTGAATCTTTATAATTGACATTTTCGCTCCTTGTATTTGACATTAATGGAAACAATATTTCCAACAATATCCTTCTAACTTTGACGTCAATGACAACACAATATTCTACTTTGGGCCCTTTAGCTTATAATAAATTAAAAGCGTTGTTTCAAGATAGAGACATTCCTCCCTATAGGGCCTCCATCAAATTATATGGAATATGCGGAACATCAAATTATATGGAATATGCGGAAAAAAAAAGAAAAGAAAAGAAGAAAAAAAGAAAAACGAAAAACAGAAACAAGCTTCCCAGGGTAATATTAATCCAAATATAAATAAATATACTGCATCTTGTATTAATCCAAATATAAATAAATATACTGCATGTTGTATTAATCCAAATATAAATAAATATACTGCATGTTGTTACTTTGATAAAGCCTACGAAGACAATGCAAGAAAATGAGGGCCAAGTGGAGCATTTTTTTTGAAGCAGCAACACATATTTCCATACAAAGTAGCTTTGGATGAAGGGACGCATATTTAGGTAAAAAAAATTCTTTGTGGATGTTGATGAGGATGGATGTAGAGAAAGGGTATTTACAAGTTCAAATTCCAGGTGACTCTAAAGTATTCATACATCAAGCCAATAGTGAGATTAGTATTCATACTTAGGTTTTGGAAAGGAAGTTTTCAAAAAACGCACTTAGTGCTTGTGTTGGTTGTCTAAACAAGCTCTAACATGAGATGTAGGTTCAACCTCAATAGAGGAAAAAGTTCGATTCTAGTGTGTAGTGATTCTTAAATCCATATGGGTTGCTGGAAAATTAATTTCATTGCTGTTTTTTGCTGTACTCATAAACCTGTATTTTGTTAAAAGTGTATAATGTAATTTCTTATGACATTTTATAATTGTGTATAAAAATGCCTCTTTCTAATTGAAATTAGTTTTTTCTTTTCAATGATGTAGCGTGATAAGAGTTTATTTTTTATTTTTCAACTATAATGTATATGTTCAACTATAATGCCTCTTTCTAATTAAAATAGAAATTTATGATTTTTTTTTACAAAATTTTGATAGGATTTTTAAATGATGTTACTAATAAGTTTTGTTGTTGTTGATTTTAAGAAGATATATTTAATAATAATGATTTATTACTATTAAAAACAACTCAATATTTGAATAATAGTTGAATAATATTATTTAGGAGATTTACAAACTATTAAATAACTATCACTATTTTCAAATTAATAAAGAATGATATATTTAATGAATAAAAAATATTTTTTTCTTTTAAAAAAAATTCCAATTTTCATTAGCATAATGACCAATTACATTATATAGATGCATATTCCTGATTCTATTTCCTTTTCCATGAAAGGAAGATTCTACTAAAAATACTTTATGAAAACTTCTTCTATGTATGTGAACTACATAATATATGAATTTCTAAATAAACTATCTGGTATATTTATTTGGATCAGTCAAAAAGTCACCCCCCTTCTACGAGGGAGTGATTTATACATAAAAAAGTTTGTAAACCCACAATTTCTGATTATGTGAGAAAATAGAGGTGCATCTAAAAATTATGTCCATGAGATGGATCCCACACTGTAATGTTTTCCAGTGCCATGTATTAATCAACCCATGGAGATCTAGGAGGCTCTCCCTCTATAAAAGGTTGGTGGTAATATTATTAGTTCTCACCCTCTCTCAATTAATTTATCTTCCACTGCCCAAAATCTTACCAAATTCGTTCTTTAGATAGTACATTTGTGGCCGTGTTTCTCTCCATGAAGATATGACAAACATAATAGGTGTCAAAAGTGTCCTTAATTCGAAGGATTTATTATAGTATTGGCGACAATACTTGGTTATGGAATCTTTGGACTCCTTTGACCTAGTAGATGACCAAGAGAGAGTCATAAAAGAATTGTATATTGTTGCATTCTTTTTCCTTTAAAAAAAGTAGTAACAACTTCAAAGTCATGATCAACTTAGTGAAATTATTAGTACCCTCCTCGAGGCCCATTTTCCAAGAAAAACAATGATACTTCGAGAGGTGGAGGATAGTACCCCCCACACACCCTGCCCTATGATTCCATGTTAAAAAAATCCCATGGCCTTGTGGGATCATAAGATTTTTTTGTAATGTTTTTTTTTATTGCAAGAGACCACACCATTTGTGGTAGGAGGTTGAAGATTGCTAGGAATTGTGCCACAATTTCATCTAAGGAGGAAAGAAAGTCTTGGAAAAGTGCCTTGTTTCAGGAAATCCATACTCCACAATTTATAAGAAAGGGTAGGGTTTGTACTTTCATTTATGGATTCTCTACAACTTCCTTAGGCTCCTCTTAAGGCTCCTCCGTTTGAGCTAAAAGCTCCTCTTCTGGTGGGATTTGAAGCTCCCTCTCAAGGCAACATCTCATTTCTTTCTCTTCATCAAAATTTACATCCCTTCGCACAAATATCATTTTGAGAGAAGGTAAGTACACCCAATAATTGTGTGGAGTTTCGGTGTAACCCAAAAAAGCTACCAACTCTGCTATCGACTCAAGTTTCTTCCTTAAATATTTGGAGACATAGGAGTAAACATAGGCTCCAAAAATTATGGAATGAGACACATCCGAATTTCTCCTCGAGAAAGCCTCCTTTGGTGTAATCATACCAATAATTGGATGATGAATATGGTTTTGTAAGTAGACTGTTGTGTTACATCCTCTGAACACAAATGAAGTGGTAGGCCTTGGTCATGTAGCATAGCTCTCACGACTCCTAGAATGCTCCGATTCTCTCTCAGCTACCCCATTCTGCCATGGGTTGTGGAGAGTTTTCAGTTCTCTTCAAATTCCTTCTTTAGGACATAAATCCTTGAAGTCATTCGAAACATACTCACCTTGATTGTCACTCCTGAGAGCCTTCGCCTTCTTTTTAGTCTCTTTCTCAACTAGTGCCTTGAATTCTACAGTTTTTGAGAAAGTATCATCCTTCTTTCGCATGAAGAAGATCCAACACTTTCTTGAGAAATCATCAATAAAAATAACATAGTATTTATGTTTGACAGTGGAGTTTATCGAGAAGGTTCCACAAAAATCGAAGTGGACTCTCCCCAAGACTGCATTTTCTTTGCTATGTCGATCATGGCATGTGGATTTTACATAGTTCCCCAAGGTACAACCCTCGCAAACATCCTACTGCTCAAGTGATCCTTTAAGGAGGCTAGTGGTTATTTGCTGCATAATTTTAAGGGTGCCATGGTGCAAATGACCAAGTATTATGTGCCAGATTTCACCAACATGTCTATTCTACTCTTTCTCTACCTTACTTCTTAATGCATCACAATCTTCCACATCAAGTTTGTATAGGTTCTTCACACAACCCTTGATTTGCTTCACCTTCCCATAACTATGTGTCTTAGAAAGGATTTCCCTTTACTGAAGATCACATCATATCCATGATCTTCCAAAAATTATATAGAGATGAGGTTCTTCTTCAAGCCTGGTACAAACATGACATCTTTGAGGTGAAGAGGGGATACTGACTCCCTCTTAAAGGTTACTATACCAATCCAGGTAGCACTGTACCTTTTGTCGTCCCCAAGCTCAATATGTGTCTGGAGATGTTTCTCGTCTAGGTCACTGAAAAAATCTCAACGCCCTGTCATGTGGAACGAGGCCCCTAAGTCCAACTACCACACACTCCCCATCATAGTGATGGTCCTGAATGAAAACATGGTGAAGTTCAACTTGGACTGTGAAGCCAATGCTTCACTTGCTTCTCCTCCTGAGTTTTTCTTGCTAGACTTTTTGTGTGGACACTTTGTAGCATAGTGCCTGGATTCATGAAAAATGAAGCATGTTATTTTGGACAAGTCTTTCTTCTTGCCTCTTTGGGTGGAATTTGTTTTGGTTTGTGATTTCTTCCTTTTCCCTTATTTCCCTTTCCAACCATTGCAAAATTGTCTTCATCCTCTCTTTTGGATGAACTTCCATCTCTGGTATTTTGCCTGATTTCTTCTTTTACCAAATCACTCCATGAGCATTCCCAATTCAATAATTGATCCCTCCCATTCACAGAGTCATGGTAGCTATGCTAGGATTTTGGAAGGCCTGGAAGAGCTAGGGTCACTAGGTCATCTTCTACAACATTCACACCAACCCATCCAAGCTCATCCCGAACTTGTGTAAATCTGGTGAGACACTGCGGAATAGTAGCATTATTCTGCATCTTAATATTTTGAAGTTTGTATTTGAGGTCCAATTTTCTATGGTCACTTCTATTCTTGAATGACTCATTCAGTTCCTTCCACAATGTGAAAGGAGTTTCTTTCCCATAGATATTTGAGACAATGTGGTCTCTCACTCCCTCCAAGATTATTCTCCTCGCCTTGGATACATATTTCTTCCATTAGACTAGGTTCTGGGCATCAGTTGATCCTAGTTTTGGAATGTTTGCCTTGACATATTCCAAAAATCCATTGTCATTAAGAACTTCCTCCATGCGGTCCTTCTAGACAATGAAATTCAAGCTACCTTCCAAGGAATACTCTAATCTCAATCCATTGAAGGTCATTCTCCTAACTCTGAAGAAATTTTGCTACACTGAAGCTACAAATTTGAACCTCCTTAGGAATAAATTCGAAATTATTGTTCTAATCTAAATCCTACTCTGATACCACGTAGAAATATGGTGATATACTTGCAACTACTCAAGAAAATTAATCCAAATCAAGAGACACAATTCTACTCTATTGTTTGGTGGAAATTAATTCACAATTTGGAACAACATTTGAAAACATGCATCAATCACATACACAAGTACACAGATGTATCTAGGGGAAACCAACTGGTAAAATCCCCTTAAACCTACTTGCATTAATTAGATGAATAAAGAATCTACTACAATTACTAGCTCTAGCTCTTAGCTTAGCCTATAAAAGAATAATTGTTCTCTCTTCTCAATGAGAAGCTCTGACCCAAACTTAGTCAATTTCTACCCCCACATGAGCTCTTATTTCCTTGCACAAATATTGAGGAAATTTGCCCCTATTATTTAGTAATTTCCTCCAAAATGATTGTGCAATTCCCAAGGATTGATCATTGATTTCATTTAACACCAGTGCACTCAAGACAAGTCTACAATTGATGTTACGCTTCCTTAGAATCTCCACCATAGCTGAGCAATTTGAATTCCTTGCATGCATGAGATATTTTTGGTTGATTAATCAGGTAACTGGATGATCTCTGAGTTAAAATGTTGTCCCACTGCACAACTGACCTCCAACTAGTTCTATTAACTGTTAGAACTAGTTTAACTGAGTAACTGGAAATAACTAAACTGTATTTCTATAAATTATCAATCGCACATGCATAACTGAACTCCAAGCCCTCTAACTCAAATTTACTGAGCTAACTGAGTGACAAGAGCCATGTCACCTTAGTTAACTACCTCCAAGTTGTCTGTTGATGTGGAAATTTCTAATTTTCTCAATTTGACCAAGGCTAAGTCAAATTGAACCTTTCTTGCTACACTTCTCAAAAATTTGGCTTTAAATGAAAGCCCAAGTTTTTGCGGGCCTCATCCAATTATATTGCGGTATAAAGTGAAAGAGCTCATAATTGGATTGTTTCCTCATCTTCTAAAAAATTTGTATAAATAATATATTTTGTAACATTTATTTTTATTCCTATTTCTCTCCTAAATAGGTAAAGGGTAATTTACAAAAAATCTGCTTCCCATGAGAGCCATCTCCAAAAATCAAGATGCCTTCAATGAACAACAAGATTTTATACAACATCTCAATCTCTAAACTCACCCCTCCATTTTTCTTCCACCAACATTCTACTTAAGATTTTTGCCACTAGAGGAAAGAGTAAAAGAGACAAGGGACATCCCTGTATCAACCCCCTTTCTACCAAGAAAAATGGGGATTTCGCCCCATTGATGTGGACTGTAAAAGACATAGTGGAGATACAACTCATCAACCAAGTGATACTAGGAACTTCAAAACCTATATGTGTATTTTTGGAAATACTGAGAGGGGGTGTGAATCAATATTTCTTTTACAATTGTTACTTTACCAGTTAAGATCACTTAGATAAAACAAAAAATGAACAATAAAAAGATAAATGATTTTATTAATAATAAATTGGTGAGGACTCCAATCCTCTTTACAATGAATCACAAGCTCCAACTTGTACAACAATTTGTTCTAGGGCTCCAACCCTAAGGACACCAATCCCAAAACCAAATCAACAAATAAAAATTGTAGGGCTCCAACCCTAGGTGAAGACACCAATCTTCAAACCACCAGGTTCCAACCTATTCTTTTCCAAGCACCAAATTGGTCTTTATGAGGTTCCAACCTCTAGGGATCCAACCCTCTCCACTAGCACAAGCTATAGCTTGATCTTCTTGAGGACTCATATCCTCTAGGGCTCCAATCCTCTGCTTCAATTCTTCAAGACACGTGTAATGGTTCTTCAAGGATTCCTCGATACCTTTGGCAACAAGCCTTGAAAATCTTCAATATCACTCTCAATCAAGATTCAAGAACCCTTATTTCATCAATGATAAATTTAGAAACCATAAAAGGTATCGTTAATACTATTCATGATACCCAAAAAATATTTTCCAAGGTTACTCCATTAGGGCTTCAATCACGCTTGAAAGTCTCCAAGAATGTATCCAAGATAAGGTTCTATTATACTTCCAATTGTCTTTAACAATCTACTCCAAATCAGGGTCTAATCAATACTCCCCAAACTATGCTAAAAACCTGATCGTCAACAAGCTCAACTCTTCACAAGTATTCCCAAAATGATGGCTTCCAAAACACTCCAATGAACCCTTCAAGAATGCACTGAGATGTATTAAAAAATTTCACTCAATTTTGCGTCAAAATTCCTACAAAATACGCCCACGAGCTAGCTCTATCAGGCCCAACAAAATTTCCCAATCAAGCTCAACAAATTTAACCAATCAAGAATGTCTTCAAACACTTCTGAACTACCTACAATGGTTCTTTAATATACTACTTTAATGTCTGGTCAAATATCAATCCAAGTCTTCACAAATCTGCACAAATAACAGCTACAAAAAAGAACACTTCTATGAATCCTTCAAATATGTATTAAGATGCCTCCAAAAGGTTACTCAAATTATGTCTCAAAATGTCCACAAGTCTACTAAAAAATTTGCTCCAAACAATACCCAATATACTACTCTCAATGCCACATATCAAAGTTGTTAGGAGACTTTAGTAGTGTTCTTCAATTATGTCTTAAAGGTGTTCATATTATACTGTTACAATATATTCAAGGTATACTTAAAAACAAGTCTTGTTTAGATTAGCTTCCTTTTGTTATACAATGATTTTTCAAGAATGCAAGTTCTCCAAGTATCTTATGGAAACTTCATCAATCTTCATGAATAATATTTCTTTTTCAAAGACTTCAAGGAAGTTGTTCAATACTCAACATAACGAAGAAACAAATTTATGCTTCAGTGTAGAGGTATGTTACAGGTGTCCAGATACTTCCAAAGGTATGCAACAAGCATTATTACAGGTCCGAAGTTAGATCTTCACAAATCTACTTATCATAGGTCTAAAGGAATCCTCCACAAGTCTGTTATTAATCTTTCAGAGGTCAGCAAAACAAGATGTCTCCACAAAAATCGAATAGGTCCTAAGATATCACAGAAACCCTCCATAGATCCGAAAAAATAGTTCTTTAACATGTCCAAATACTTCTACAAATATGAAATTAAAGGTATGAAATTTTTCCTCCACTGTATTTCATTTGAAGATTCTTCACAAATCTGAAAAATTCCTTCACAGAACTTTCTTTTAGTTCAAAAGTTGTGAAGCTAATTATTCTTGATCACTGAATGTTATGTACTTGCTTGACCGAATTTCTTGCCTAAAATGATAAGATCAGAATTGTTATAATGAATCCATACAGGTGAGGATAGTTTTTAGATAGAGGAGGAATGCCCTGTTACAGAGTTTTGTGAACCCAACGTTTCGGACTACCAAGTGAGTCCATCATCAGGGGATGCGTCAATAGATATTCTCCAGAACTTAATGAAGTATCCATATATATTCTATAGATCTTAAGATCTGGAGAATATCTATTGACGCATCCCTTGATGATGGACTCACTTGGTAGTCTGAAACATTGGGTTCACAAAACTCTATAACAGGTCATTCCTCCTCTATCTAAAAACATTAGAATTGTATTTATAGTTGTTTGTGTATGTTTTAAGGGACACATCTTTTGGAGTTTGAGCCAACATGTCCTAGTGAGCCTACATAAGTCGGATTAGTAGACTGTCAAATTTTGACATATTTTCAACTTCAAAAATGGATTTCTCTTCAATGAGAAAGAATCATAGGGCATATGAATACTCAATAGAAATATCTTGACTTCCACAACAAGCTGGTGTCATATTCTCTTCAATATACATCCTCTAATGATGAAAAATTTATTTTTTCTTATGTTTTATGAGTGTTTTCCACAACAGGCCCACTTGAAGATTTCTTCCATGGAATAAGAATGTCATGTAGCTTAGGGTTTATTTATCATATAAACATGCCTTGGAATAGTATTAAGGCTCCTTATATATGTTTTATGACATTGTCTTGCAAGGGCATATTGAAACCATGATAGGGTTTCTAGATTAGGGCTTCTTCATTTCTTAGAACTTGATTCATTAAGGGATTCATTTTTATGACATTGTCTTTCCAGGGTCTTCAGAAACCATGCTATGGTTTATAGACAGTGCTTCTTCATTTCTTAGAACTTGATTCATTAAGGGCTTCATTGAGGGTTTCATGAATACATTTCTTAGGTCATCCTAAGGTTTTCTTACTTAGGTTTTTAACATGTA
The DNA here is from genome assembly GCA_031772625.1 of Pinus tabuliformis. Classification (NCBI taxonomy): domain Eukaryota; kingdom Viridiplantae; phylum Streptophyta; class Pinopsida; order Pinales; family Pinaceae; genus Pinus; species Pinus tabuliformis. The sequence continues at coordinate 1,639,421,937 of CM062820.1, forward strand.
CATCTAGGGTTTCCATCATATTCAATAATGACATCAATGATAACTTTATCCAACAATCTCCCCCTTTGTCATTGATGGAAATATTCTCCCCCTTTCAGTATTCTCTCCCCCTTTGACATCAATGGAAAATGGGGTGTTCTTCCTAACAATGTATTTTCATCAAGTTCTTCCCCATGTCATTATGCTACCTTTGTTTGACATATTTTCCCTTTTTCTTCATCAAGGATAGTTCTTGATGGTATATTTTCTTGTTTTGATGCAATTCCTCCTTAAGCTTGATGAGCTCCTTATTTCTTTCTTGTACTTGAATCTTGAAAAGGTCAGCTTCCTTCCTTGTCTTATCATGGTCATGGTCACCATCTTTTTCTTTCTTCTTAAGCTCATCATTTTCCCTTTTCAAACTTCTTATCTCTTCTAAGGCAACTACAAGTTTTTCCTTGGGATCTTCTTTGAGGTTTTCTTCATTTTCTTCATCTTCTAGGTCTTCCTTGCTATTGGTATCTTCAATATTTCTTTCGGATATCGTTTTTAGTTTTGGATCATCCTTGTTCTCTTGGATTTCATCATTTTAGGTTATGAAAAAATTTCCTTTTGAATGAATATCTTGAAAATTTTCCCAAAGCTCTTTTGTTGATTAACATTTCTTTATTTTGGCCTTCATAGGATTTGGAAGGCCACTAAGGGATTTCCTTTATCACTATTGCATTATGTTCCTCGGAATCTTCTTCCATCATGCTTCTAGTAATCATTGATTCCCAAACTTCAAAACCTTGAGTCATACAAAAAAAATTTATATCCTTCCATAAAATCTTGTTCCATTCAAAATGGGGGCTTTGACTACATGATTTTCATTTGAATTTTTAACTGAGGAAGAGACATCTTCAAAAGGTTTGGAGCCTTTCTTCCTTGAAATTTCCATTTATATTTTAAGGATCTACCTTCTAGTTGTTAGGTTGATAGTGAAGGTACTGGCTCTAATACAAATTGTTGGAATCACGATTTTCGTTACACCAAAACCTACAGGTGTTAGTAAATAGACACATCACCAAAGTTAACGCATGTATGAGAGGCAGTTAAGAGCATGTCACATAACACATGGGGACCACTAGTTTATCCAATGTCCAACAAGAAGAAGCCAAATGTAGAGATAATTGACTTTGTCACAGGCCTTAGAAAGGTCAATATTGAGCACAATTCCTTTCATATTTCAAATTTTGAGTATATGCAACCCGTCCTGTGCTACTCCTATTGCTTCATGGATTTAGATCCCTAACAGGAATCCAAACTGGTTTAGGAAATTTCTCTTAAAATAATAGGCTTGATTCTTATTGCTAGCAGCTTCACAATCACCTTCTCGATGCAGTTGCACAAGGATATTGGCCTAAAATCTTCAAAGGTGTGAGGTTGATCCACCTCTGGAATCAAGGCTATGAACATAGTATTGAAAGATGATAGTACCATTCCTTCCAATCTTGATTCCTCCTCCACCCTTAGAAGGTCCTCCCTATTTAGATAAAAGTCTCAGAAAGAATTCCATCGAACAACCATTTGTCAGTGGGATGTTATCATTTTAGAAGCTATGGAGGACCTCCTTTTTCTCTCCTTTACAAAGTTAACCAATTAGTTGTTGATTATCATCCTCATTCACAAAATTTGGGAAGAGTTGTGTCAAGTGCACAATATCAAATATAAAATTTATTTCTTTTTCCTTGAAGAGGTTGTTGAAATGTCTTTTACACATTTTTTCTAGTTCCTCAAAGAAGGAGGCTTATGAGCCTTCTTGGTCCTCCAGTTTCCAAATTTTGCTGGCCATATTCCTTCCCTTGGAAAATTTTTGAAAATTTTTGGTACTTTCATCTCCATAATTCAGTCAGACTGCCTTTCTCTTTAGCCTCCAAGTGACCTCCTTTTCCTCCAACAATATCCTTCTTTTGGCTTTTAGAAATACCAACCTCTTCTTTGCATATTCTATGGAAAATCCTCCCCATTCAAAGCTACTTATGCCTCATATATCCTCTTCCACATTCTTAAGCTCTTGATTAACCGTCACTCTATTGTGGGTTGCCCACGAATGAGTCTTTTATTTTATCTTAGAGAGGTTTTATGAAAATTGCACTGCTGTAGAGTGCCCCAACTATGGATTGTATGGAACCCATGCCACTTGATCCAAGGCCAAAAATTCTTTATCTTTAGCCAGGAATCCTTAAATATAATGGGACTCACTGAATTTATACTTGCACCTTTAATTTCTAGGAAAATGAGGTGATGATTGGCCTCTTCCCCACTTTCTACCCACCATTGAACCAATGGTAGGGACTCTATTAGAATTTATACCTGAAGGAATAGATCCAAATTCTTTTCTACCCTTGCCTCCCCAACTCTCTTGTTTCTCCAATTTGGAGTCATCTTGACCAATTCTACATCCACCAGATGGTTGTCCATATGGAGGTGTGTAAATAAATCAATCAGGGGGTCCACCCTGGCATGTGGCCCCCAAAATTATTTTGCACCCATAGAAACATTGAGGACTCCCCTAGAATTAAACTATCTGAGTTGATTAGAGCCTTTTAGAATAAATATTCCTAGAAAGTCACTCTGTCCATGTAGGGACCATAACATTGAAAAGTAATATCTCCTTCCCCAACTCAACTAAGAAAAAATCCAAACATATAATTGATTCAAAGACCCATGATAAAATTTGATTTATGTTTCAAGGGTTCCATTTAATAGATATACCTCCTAACCTACCCTAAGCATCTGAGCTGAGAAAAATCCAACCCTAAAATATTGATTCCAAAAAGTTTTAAATGACATCCCCCTTCACCAGGGTCTCTTGAAGAATAACAATATCTGAAATAATTAAAGTAACCAGCCTATGAAGGGTTATTTTTTAGATGGGCTTGCCAAACCTCTGCAGTTGAAAGATTAAGAAAGAGGAAACCCCCCCAAGGTAATTACTTCTCTAAGTTCCACATCAATGGGTTTTTATTTCCCAACTACTACATCAAGAGGATCTTTCACACGTGCCTCAGCCAAATATGATTTTTTTCCTTAACCCTTTCCTACATTCAATGGTTCATCAAGACTAGCCTTGACCCCCCAAAGAAAATTGAGGATTCCCCTTAAGGGAGTCGAGGCCTCAAATTATATTGAGACACTAACATTGAGAATTCCCTGATCTGAATCCCATTCAAAATTGATACTTTCTTTGTTAGTTTTTTTAAAAGTGTTTACATGTATTTAAAATCACCTTTAAACAAAGTTCAACTTATGATCCAATGGATCAGTAACGTGCTCAAAATTAAAAGTGTTTAAAAGTTCTCGAAACTTGTACCAAAGTGTATATATTAATCAACTGATATTTTATGCTCACGATAACGCGTTTTGATCCTTTTCCTAAATAGGTAACAAATTTGCAGATTGTATGCAGGACTGCTGACTGGGAAGGGTGACTAGGCAAGCTAACTATACCTTGTGGGCCAATGGCAGGTTGCCAAGTGGCCTCATGTGATTGGTTCGATTTTTCCAAGCATTTTATTGGTGGTTAGATTTTTTTATGTGGACCAATGGTGGGATGCCATGTGGCCCAATCATGGGCTTCCACGCGGCACCCTGGGGGTCAAAACAATTTGGCTAAGGTCGAAATTCCATCAACTAGATTCAAACGAACAACCTTAAGACTCGCAGCACACGACCTTGTCGCCAGACCGCAGGTGTTACTTACTAATACATAGCAGCAAGGTGTTATTTAATGTTTGGGTGGATATGTGTTGGGGGACAGGGCCGAGGCTAAGCCCTATCCCTCGGGCACCTTACTGCCCATGGGACCGTAAGCAGCAGGGAGGCAAGGACTCGGGCTTAGCCTCGTCCCAAGGTTACAGAAACCATAATGTTTTACCACTAGGCTAGAGCACTCAGTCGAGGGGTTAGCGCAGTCTAGCCCATGGTCTAGCTTTCCAACATACAACCAATGGAAATTACAGTGGAGAGCTTGGCATGGAGTTTGGATGGGTGCAAAGTTTTGGGGAATGACTCGGTTATATGGTGGCCATAGAACCATTACTGAGAGCCTCGGGGATATGCCGATGAGGTTAGGCGGTTAGCCCCAGCCCCCAGGCGCTTGGCCCCATGTGGCCTAAGTTTTCTGCCTATAGGCCCTATTGTGTGTTTAAATGGAGCAACAAAGTGCACCCGAACCGACAGGAATCTCGCCGATGCTAGGTGAAATTAACGCTCAACACACCCTGGAATTGTGGAATTTGTGGAACAGTTAATAGAACATGCCAATTTGTAGAGAAGTTATCAGAAAACATTCTAGAGAGCATAACTCCTTCAGTTTTTTGCCAAATTGAGCCCAAAAAGAGCCCAACTAGGGGTTTTTTACTATTCTGGAGCCATTGGAGACATAATTTTACATTCTGAGCACTGTAAATCCATATAAACACAAATTTGAGCACTTAATGAAAGAGGCCCAACATTGGAAGTTGGACCAAGAGATGTAGCCCAGGAGAGGGTTGAAATCCTTTATCATTTTTGTTGTCATGTGTTTCTGATATGGTATATTTGTCTCTGTTTTATGTTTTTAACTAATTTTTAAAATCATTATTTTATGTTTCTTTCAAAGTGATCCATTACCTAAAATACATAAAATTTTACTTGCAAAATTTTCCATCATCTTCAAGTTTGCGTAACATATCAATTTGGTATCAGAGCCCAAGGTTATTTTGAAGGTTTGATTTTGTTTGCAAGTGTTTTCTTATGCTTACAAGGTTGAAGCTCAAAATAGGAGAAGGAGAACTTGTGGAGCTAAGGTCTCAAATTGTTTCAAGGAGAGCAAACATATCTCAAGCATCACTAGTCATGGCACACGAAGAAGGTCCAAAAGGGATGTTTGAAGATGAGAGAACTTTCAGAAATTCCTTCTTTGAAATGTATGAAATGGTAAAATTTCTTTATGAGGAAAGGAACTCAAGGTTGCAAGGAGAGGGCTCAAAACCTCCAAAAGGAGATGAAGGAAATGGAGAAAAACCTCCAAAAGGGAATGGAGGGAATGGTGACAAGCCACCACCTTCACCTCCATCTTCATCCTCATTCTGGTCTTCTTCTACTTCTTCCCCTTTAAAAACACCTTCGAATTCTCCAAAAGGACATGGTATAACTCCTTTGTTAAATCTTGACACAAAGTTTGAATTGCCTATGTACAATGGAGAGGCAAATGCTGAGAAATTCAATAATTGGATTCGTCATATTGAAGGTGCAGGATACAAATAATCAAGGATGATGAAACCAAAATTAATCTTGCTTCTCCTAGGTTGGGAAATGCAACACTCATTTGGTGGGAGGCCAAAATTCAAGAGGACATAAAGAAAAGTGGTAAGGTTTTATCCTCTTGGAATGATTTTATTATTGCAATAAGAAGACAATTATATCCATTAGCATATATGCAAAAATCTATAATGGATTGGAAAAACTTTACGCAAGCTAAGGGTCAAAACGTGAAAAGCTATACTCAATAATATAGGAAAATAGATTCGATGTTAGGTATATATTTATCCTATCAAGACACTCTACTCAAATACATTAGTGGATTGCATGGTTATTTGAGACACACAATTCTCATGTTTAACCCTACAAAACTAGATGAAGTTTGTGTATAGGAAACTCATTTAGAAGCAAGAGGGAAGAATGTTCCCCAAGAGGGTAGAAAAAATCCATTAAAGAATGGATAAAGGAAAGAGGAAATTCAAAGGAAAAGGGAAGAAGAATGCTTCAATCAAGAAGGAGGGAGAAAAACTCACATGTAAACACTATTCAAAAGAATGCCATGATGAAGATCATTGTTGGAAACTTCATCCCAAAATGAGACCCAAAAAGTTTAACAACAAAGAGAAACAAAAGACTGCTACAAATACACAACATGATTTAGGATCCGATTCTGAGGATGAAAAAAAGATCACATCCATGGGATCTAAAGGTAAGGACTCCATTGCAAGTACTAGTTCTTCAATTAGCCTAAATGAAACTCAACATGAAAAAGAAAGAATAGAGATTTTCCACATTAGATTCATTTCAAAGCATATCAAGATAGATACTTTGTTTGATAATGGATCACAAGCAAGAATTATGCAAAAGACATTGTTATGAAATTAAATTTGGAAACCATTGCTCATCCTAAACGTTATCCTTTAGGTTGGATATGTGATAATGTAAAATTTCATGTGGAAAAAAGATGTAAAGTGATATTTTCCATCACTACAAACTTTATAGATGAGGTAGAGCTTGATGTAATTCCACTTGAAATTTGTAGTATTGTTTTGGGAAGCCCATATCTATATGATAGAAGAGCCATCTTTCATCACCATGAGAAAAAATATCACTTGTTTAAATATGAGATTGAGTACATTGTTAGAGCATATAGCAAGAATTTGAATTTATCACTTGTGAATGATGGAAAAATGAAGAGGCTTGTTAATGCTAGTAAGAATTTTGTACTCTTGATGATCAAACCAAAAGAAAATTTTGAAAATTAAGCCTTCCAAGGATGTGATGCAAGATTAAAATCTGATTTGAATGAGGTTGTTAACACCTATGATAAGATGTTTCAGGAACCTAAAGGATGACTCCTAAAAGAGGAATCCCACATGATATCCAATTGCAGCAAGATTGTCCTCTTCCAAACATTGGCATGTACAAGATGTCAGTCATGGAGAATGAAAAAATCAAGAAACAAATCCAAGATTTTCTTGATAAAGGGGTCATCAGATCAAGCACATTGCCATGTCGGTCACCAATTGTTTTAGTACCAAAGAAGATGGTATATCACACATGTGTGTGGATTTCAGAGCCTTGAACAAGATTACGATAAATAATCATTACCCTCTTCCTCAAATTGATGATTTACTTGATCAATTTAAATATGTTTTGTATTTCACTAAGCTGGACTTGAGAAGTGGCTATAATAAGATTAGAATTATTGAAGGATAAGTATGGAAGAAAACTTTCAAAACAAAGCAAGGTTTGTTTGAATGGTTGGTTATGCTGTTTGGGCTTTGTAATGTTCCTACAATATTCATGACAGTCAGGAATGATGTCTTAAGGCCTTTTCTAGATGACTTTGTGATTGTCTACTTAGATGACATATTGATTTTCAGTAAAACTCGTGAAGAACATGTCAGGCATGTTAGGAAATTCTTAGATGTCTCGATGAAAGAAAAGTTGTTTTTAAAGATGTCTAAATGTGAATTTGGAAAGACCTCGTTAGTATATTTTGGCCATATTGTTGGAGTGGTTGAATTGAAGATAGATCCCTCAAAGGTAAAAGTCATTGTAGATTGGCCTAAACCCAATAATGTAACAAAAGTTAGGATCTTTTTGGGAGAAACTCAATAATGGAGAAACTTCATTTCTAACTTCTCATCAGTTGCAGCGCCATTGCATTCCTTGACAAGTGTGAAATAAGTTTTTCAGTGGGGAGGAAAGCAATAGAAAGCCTTCAATGCATTAAAAGAGAGAATCAATACAACAACAATTCTTTCACTTCATGAGTTAAGATAGCCATTTGCGATACAAACCGATGCAAGTGACTATGCCATGGGAGCAATCTTGATGCAACATGGTGAGCCCATTTGTTACCATTCTAAAACTTTTAATGGTGTAGTAGTTAACTATCCTACATACGACAAAGAATTGTATGCATTGGTGAAAAGTGTGAAAAAATTAAAACACTATTTGATGGGAAAGGAAACTATCATTCACACTAATCATCAACCATTGCAATACTTGCAATCACAAACCAAGCTACAACAAGCAAGGCATTTCATAAGGATGGGTTTCTTGCAACAATTCCACTTGGTGATAAGGTATAAGAAAGGTATCTATAACAAATTTGTTGAGATGCTTTCTAGACCAATTTTTAGTGCATCATTTATTCTTCAAATAATTCTCTCATGCATGAGAGCTATGTTGAACAATATGCTTTAGATGATGATTTTAAAGATGTATATGCAAATTTGTGTCAAGGAAATCAAGTAAAGGAATTAGATTATCATGTTCATGATAAACTGATGTATCATCTTGGAAAGTTATACATTCCATGGGGTGAAAGAATCAACATTATAAAGGAAGTGCATGCTTATCTTATTGCTAGCCACTTTGGTGTAAGATATATGGTGGCACAATTACAAAGGCATTGTTATTGGCCTCATATGAATGAAAGTGTGACACGATATGTAAGAGGATGTTCTTTATGTGCTATTAGTAAGCCTAGCAATAGAAAGTTAGGATTGTATACTCCAATTCGAGTTCCTTCCCATCCTTGGGAAAGTGTTTATATGGACTTTGTAGGAGGGTTTCCTATGTCTTGGAAAAGTCATGATTTTCTTTGTGTTGTGGTGGATCATTTCATCAAGATGTGTATTTTGATTCCTTTTAAGAAGTAGGTTACAGCTGAACAGGTTACACAAATGTTCTTTCAAAATGTATGGGTGCATTTTGGGTTACCCAAATCCATTATTGAGATTCTTGATTTCTTGGGAAATTTTGGTCCAGCTTATGGGAACTCATGGAAACCAAGTTGAAAACAAGCACAACATTCCATCCACAAACCGATGGTCAGACATAAGTGGTGAACATAACCGTAGTACATATTCTTCGTGGTTATTTTAGCAAAAATCCTAAGCTTTGGAATGAACACTTACACTACATTAAACATTCTTACAACTGATCAAAGCATTATTCGACTCAAACATCTCCATTTGAGGCATGCTTTGGATAATTACCAAAATCTCCTTTAGGTTTTATCTTTGGGAAATATGTTGCTATTTATGGACATAGTGACATTGATAAGGCCAAGCGATTCATTGAACAAGTTCAATTGGTGCATCAAATGGTTCAAGAATAGTTGGAAAAGAGTGAGGCCAAGTACAAGACAAGGCATAATAAGCATCGTGTTGACCATAATTTTTAGGTTGGAGATGAAGTTTTGCTTTACATTAGCAAGGAGAGTCTTAAAGAAGAAAGTAAAAAACTGAAACCAATAATGTATGGACCTTTAAGATTCTAGAAAATATTGGTAATAATGCATTTCGGTTGGATTTTTCTCCATATATGTAAATGTATGTAGTTGTTAATGTTGATAATTTGAGATTATATGAGCCTCTCTTGATTGAAGATCAAGGAGAGCATGTTCATATTCCCTCAATAGAATATTTCTCTCCTGAATTTCTTGAAGAATTGCAACAAGATACTATCCTTGATAGAAAAACAAGAACTTCAAAAAGAAGGAACATGGAGTACATTCGTGTGGGGCTCAAAGGTATAGATCCAAGAAAAACCAAATGGATTGAGACTGGGAGGGTGAGGGAGCTGTACCCACATCTCTTTGATGACTAAAAATAGTATTTTGGAGGTCCAAAAGCTTATAGTGTGGAGGAGTGATCCAAGGGATCAGTAAAGTGCTCAAAATTCAAAGTGTTCAAAATTTCTCAAAACCTATACCAAACCGTAGATCTCGATGACCTGAATCCAACACAACTTGAATCACTCAAAACCGATATCGTATGCTCTTGATATCACGTTCTGATCGTTTTCCCAAACAGGTAAACAATTTGTGGGTTGGATGTAGGACTGTTGACTGGGTAGGGTGAATGGGTAGGCTGACTATACCTCTTGGGCCAATGGAAAGATACTAAGTGGCCTCATGTGATTGATTAAATTTTGGAAAGAATTTGATAGGTGGTTGGATTTTTTAATGTGGATCAATGGTGGGATGCCACATTGCCCAGTCATGAGCTGCCACGTGGCACCCCCAAGGTCAACAAAATTTGGAAAGGGACGAACTATCATAGACTATATTCAAACGCAGTATTCAAGGCTCGTAGCAAATGGCCCTGCCATCAGACCAAAGGTGTTACGTATTAATACATAACAACAAGGTTATATTTAAAGATTGGGTAGATATGTGTTGTGGGACAAGGTTGGGGCTAAGCCCTGGCCCCTGGTCATCTTACCGCCCATGAGACCACAGGAAGAAGGGAGCTGAGGGTTAGAGCTTAGCCCTAGCCCAAGGTTCCAGAAACCGTAATGTTTTACCACTGGACCGTAGTGCTCAGTCGAGGGGGCTAGCATAGCCCAACCCATGGTCTAGCTTTGTAGCATACGACTAGTGGCAATTGTAGCGGAGAGCTTAGAGTAGAGTTTAGACGGGTTCAAAGTTTTAGGGAATGACTCCAGTTGTATGGTGGCCACATAATTGTTACCGAGAGACTGGGGGCTATGCCGATGGGGGCGGGCGGTTAGCCCCAGCCCCCAGGTGCATCATCGCATGTGACCCAAGTTTTCCGCCTATAGGCCTTATTGGGAATTTAAAGGGAGAAAAAAAATGCACCTAAACCAATGGGAATCTCAGCAATGGTGGGAGAAATTGGCACTCAGTGCACCCTGGAATTGTGGAATTCGTAGAACAGTTAGGAGAACATACTAGTTTGTAGAGCAGTTAGCAGAAAAACTTTTAGAGAGCATAACTTCTTCTGTTTTTGGTCAAATTGAGCCCAACAAGAGCCCAGCTGGGGTTTTTTTACTATTATGGAGTCATTGGAGACATAATTTTTACATTCTGAGCATTTTAAACCCATGTAAACACAAATTTGAGCACTTACTAAAAAAGGCCCAATATTGGAAGCTGGACCAAGAGATGTAGCCCAAGAGAGGGGTGAACTCCTTTATCATTTTTGTTGTCATGTGTTTCTGAAATGGTATATTTGTCTCTATTTTATGCTGTTAACTAAGTTTTAAAATTATTATTTTATGTTTTTTGCAAAGTGATCTATTGCCTAAAATACATAAAATTTTACGTTAAAATTTTTCCATCACCTTCAAGTTTGCATCATAGATCAACTTAAATGACATAGGAAACTTGTAAGGAAAATTAGCAGAGAATAAAGATAAATAAACAAACACATAACAAAAGATGACACCAACACATTGGTAACAGAGTTCGTCCATCTTCAAGCCTACCTCTCTAGGCCCAGTCTTTAATGGGGAGACCTTTTTATTCAAAGTTTCCAAAATCCATCAAAAGTGCATATAAAAATAATTTAACTACAATTCAAACTGATTCTACTATGTCCTACTCATCTCTAAATCCTATAGCAACTTTTAGATTTAGAAAAAGACTTCCTAGTTTTCCCGAAATGTCTCTCTAAATTTTGGCTGTCTCGTTGCCCCTCTTTGCATGAAAACTCCTCTTGTTGCATAAAAATACAAATTGTGCTCCTATGGTGCATTGGATATTTTTTATAATAATGTTTGAGAGTTCAGGGGATCAAATCCCAACGTCCCCACCACGGTGGTGTGATACCATACGATCCATAATATATAAAAAATATTTGAATGTTTTGGTGGTAGGATCAATAGACCCACCACCCCACTCCACACCATAATACATTGAATACAATTAAAGTTATGGCTCGTAGGCCTTATCCAATTTGTTGATGGACGTTGGATAATGTTGGTGGATAAATATGTATGGCGGAGCCGAAAATAGTGGCCGGCTTGACCATTTTTTAATGTCATTTGGATAATCATATCACCTTAAATATGTGTGACGGAGTGTTATAATAAGAAACAAATGTTAGCGCCGGTAAGGCACTGTATTTGTATATCAGAGGTCACAAGATCAAATCCCGTCCAATTCTTTGGGTTGTTAACATAATTTTAGTGAATCTGTAAAGGCCACGTGTCACCCTTTGATAGGGCCATGTGTTGCACTGCGATTGGTCCATTTGCCACCTACCGAAACTGCAACTTGTCAACATTTCATTAGTTCACCTACTCCAACCAAAAGTTGTTACTTGTTGCTCTCTGATGAGCCTCGTAAATGGGTAATTATATGGGCTCATTTTACCTCCTAACCTAGTCAAATCAACCATTCTCTTAGCTTATTGTATGATTTTCTGATTATATGTATGCTTATAGAGTGAGTTGAGTTAGTTATGATGCCATGTGGTCTAACATGTGTTTAGTGCAGATTATTGATGAATTTCGAGGTCAAAGTCAAGGATCCAATGGTCAAATGGCAACAATAACTAGAAGTAGATAGAGGAGAGGACTTATAGGAGGGAATCCTCCTCATTTATTACTCCTCACTTCAAATTCCCCTTCATTCAGCTTGGAGTACAAGCAGCCGAATAATGCAGTAGAGGGCAGCCGAGCAAGTGGAGGATGACTGATAGTTATCTCAAGTTTTGGGAGCCATGTTGGAAATAATACTGAGAAGGGGGGTGAATCAGTATTATCAGATCAATAAAACCTTTTCAATTTCATACTCAGAAACATATACGCGACTTCAGTTAAGTGAATCCGCGTGTACACGCGACTGTGTCTAAAGCAACTAGCGTATATGCAGATATCTTATGATTCAGTTAATCTTATCTTCAGTAAATGCATCAGAACATTATTAAGCAATTTAACAGTAAACAGGTGCAGTATAACAGAACAGAACATCACACAAGAGCCACACACATGAACACCATGATATAAGGTGGAAACCCAATGTGGGTGAAAACCACCTGCTGCAATTCGTCTCTTTCTTCTTTAATGAGAAACTTCTTTTACAATATACTGGTGCAGTCCTTTACCAGTATGCAGGCTACAACCTGCAGAGGGCTACAACCCTCTCTTTCGTTTTCCAACTACTTCTGGAAGGGAGCTACAACTCCCTCAGCTCTTGTACTAGCTGATCCATTTACTAGTATGTAGGTGCTGACCCTACAACCTTCAGGGACCACGTTTCATCAATTTTCAGACTGGATCCAAGAGTACAAAGCAAACATTACCGCAATACAATCATCAACTTATACTTGCATCATAATTCATTAAACAACCCAATACCGAATCACTGAAACCCTGTCATCAAGAACACAGAACCCAAACCAGAATCTAGAACTCTGCAACAACCACCAGAATCAGCAACAACCTGAAATATCAACCCTTATCATGCATACGCTACTTCACTGTACCAAAACCGCGTGTATACGCGCTTTCTCCAAAGGAAACCCGCGTGCAGATCTAGAAATGATTACTTCTGCCTTTGCTGTCAGATCCGACCCTTGCCAAGCGTCCCGAACAGATAACCAACAATACCAGATCCTCTCACTGCGTCAGACACCCACACACTTATCTTTGCCTAGTGATCTTCTCCTTATATAGCCTTAGGCCTTGTTCAATACCAAGAGCCAAAACCATAGAAACACAATACCATCAACTTCAAAACTAGGGATCGACACGCCCGTCGAGACACAATGGTCCGAAACCATAGGCACAACTTCCAAGGACTAACCGCCATGGACCAAAGGTACTTTTCCACATACACGCGCTTTTTCTGAAGCCAACCTGCGTGTACACGCGACTTGGGCTTAACAAACCTGCGTGTATGAACTTCCTTGGTAAGCTGTACTAGGATCTGTCTTCTGATTAAGTTGCCATTACCTGTACCAACTTCTGAGCATCTGTACCAACCTCTGAGTGAGTTGCCATCAAGGACAACACTTGAATCATAATGCCAACAATCTCCCCCTTTGGACTTGATGGCAACCACTACACCAAGTCACTCTCCCCCTTTGACATCAAGGGCAAAGGGCGGACCAAGATATTCTCTTCTTTGGTATACCTTCTGCTGTCCATACTCCCCCTGAGTACTTGCTGAAATCTCCAACTGTGCTCCCCCTTTGTGTATGCCAAAGTGTACCAATCTATCCATCCTGCTCTTGCTGAATTGTGCTGTTCATGCTCCCCTTGACTGTAGGCAAGATCTGCAAAAGATGTTCTTCAAGAAGAACAAGGACTTATACATCATAGAAGACCTTCCTATCACCAAAAGACTCAACATACATTCATCATTCATCCCAGGCATAGTGGGGAAACCAACATAGGCCGTTACATGACCTTGACACCATAAAAAGAGATATCACAAGAGATACATGACATAGAGACGAAATATCTAGACCAAGACTTATGAAAGCCACCAACAGCATCATGATCTGTACCATAAGCATCAGCCTGCAATCCCATTCCTAAACAGTAAGATGTATCATTTAGCTTCATAGACTTTATCAACAACTTCTAACCATAATGCCAACAATGCATTATTTGAAGAATATTCTCCCCCTGAGTGTGAGCCAACCATGTCTGAACCATTTCCTGAGTCTGTTCTGCTCCCCCTGAGCCTGAGCCAACCATGACTGAACCTGGGTCTGTTCTGCTGCCCTTTCTCCATATACGCGACTTTGCAGCCTGTAACTCGCGTATATACGCGACTTGTCTTCATTATTTCAGCGTATGCAGGATGGAATACTGAATCTCATCACTTTCAGATTCCCCTGTGTCTGTTATGTCAGCTGACTGAGTTGTCCCACACCTTTCTGTCTCTGTCTTCTTCAATTCCTGCAACTGTGATGATGTATGGTCCCCTTGTCTTGAATTTTGAAATCTGCTCCTGCATTCCCTTGCTTTATGCCCATAGTTGTTGCATGTATAACACCTTATATTTTTCATGTTCCTTCTATCACAATCAATTGCTTTGTGTCCATATGCATTGCAGGCAAAGCAATACCCTCTGAAATACTTGGGATGCGATGATCTTTCTTGAACCATTCTACTTCTGCATCTGGCTGCAACATGTCCAAGATTATGACATACATAACATTCAACATTATTCAGCGGAGGAAATAATCGTCTATCACGTCCATAGTTAGGAGTAAAGGATCTTCCTTGAGGAATTTCTTTCCTTGGTTGTTCCTTGAGCATTTCAGATTTCTCATTAGAGTTTCTTGCCTCACCTTGTGAACTAGATTCACCTTCACCATATTCATGAAAACCAAGACCAGTCTTGATAGCAGGAGATCTTTGACTATTAAGAATATCATCCAAGACTTTAGAACTATCTTGAAATCGTAAGAGCTTATCCTTTTCTTCTAGTTTACCTTTCAAGATATTTACCTCAACCTGATGTTGTTCTTCCTTTTTCAGATACTGCTTCCTTAGGTCTTCTTCAACTTTTCTCCCTTCTTCCACTTGTCGCTTTAGTTTGATAACTTCATGTTCTTGATCTTCAAGATCTTCTTTTAGAGAGAGGATCTTTGATTCAAGTCTCTGAATAGTTGTGCTCTGATCTTTTGCTATATCCTGCAATCTCTCCCTTACCCTGGTTTCTGTTTCCAATAGTTCTTTTAATTTGGCAGCTTCTTCAGTTTCTGCATTCTTCTCTTCATGTGCCATGAGACTTTTAATATCCTCGCTATTATTGGATGAAGCATTCTTCTTCTTGTGCGCCATGAGACTTCTAATATCTTCACTATCATTTAATGAACTTTTAATATGGGAATAATAGCTTCTACCATCTTCTTCATATATCCTTTCTTTGTTATGAGGACATCTAGCAGCATAGTGACCAACTCTACCACATAGAAAACATTTGAAAGGCAGCTTATCTTTGAACCGTCCAGTTCCTCGTTCAAGATTCTTGACAAAATTTACCTCATCTTCTTCCTCTGACACTTCGAATGCGGCCTCTGGTGGTACCTCTTGTCGCATTTCAAAAGCAGTTAAGATCCCGTGAAGCTGTGACATGGTAATTTTCCGCACATTCTCCTTTTCTTCTATGGCAGATACTTTAGAATCAAATTTAGTAGACAGAGATCTCAAAACCTTTTGAACTAAGACAACTTCCTCAAATTCTTCACCCAGATCCCTCATACAATTCACAATCTCATCCATACGCAGGAAATAATTAGCTACGCTTTCATTACTTCGCATCTTAAGAGTTTCATACCGGATTCTGAGAGTTTGAAGCTTCGCTATTTTTACCTGATCATCTCCTTCGTAGCTTGTAACGATTTTGTCCCATATTTCCTTAGCTGATTTGAGATGCATGATCTTCATAAATTCTGATTGAGTCAAAGTACTCAATAGGACATTAACTACTTTGGCATTGAGCTCATATTGCTTTTTCTCTGCTGGATCTGTAGGAGTTGCTGATGGGAATTTGTATCCTCCTTCTACGAGTCCCCAAACTTCTGCTCCAAGAGACTGTAGATATGCAGTGGTTCTTATCTTCCAGTGAGTAAAATTGTTCCCGTCAAAGGCTGGTGGCCTGATGTGTGCCTCTCTTTCTGGATTAGCCATTTTGATGGATCTTTTCCTTCAAGCGATCAAGCTTCCTCTGAAGGACCTGCTCTGATACCAATTGTTGGAAATAATACTGAGAGGGGGGGTGAATCAGTATTATCAGATCAATAAAACCTTTTCAATTTCATACTCAGAAACATATACGCGACTTCAGTTAAGTGAATCCGCGTGTACACGCGACTGTGTCTAAAGCAACTAGCGTATATGCAGATATCTTATGATTCAGTTAATCTTATCTTCAGTAAATGCATCAGAACATTATTAAGCAATTTAACAGTAAACAGGTGCAGTATAACAGAACAGAACATCACACAAGAGCCACACACATGAACACCATGATATAAGGTGGAAACCCAATGTGGGTGAAAACCACCTGCTGCAATTCGTCTCTTTCTTCTTTAATGAGAAACTTCTTTTACAATATACTGGTGCAGTCCTTTACCAGTATGCAGGCTACAACCTGCAGAGGGCTACAACCCTCTCTTTCGTTTTCCAACTACTTCTGGAAGGGAGCTACAACTCCCTCAGCTCTTGTACTAGCTGATCCATTTACTAGTATGTAGGTGCTGACCCTACAACCTTCAGGGACCACGTTTCATCAATTTTCAGACTGGATCCAAGAGTACAAAGCAAACATTACCGCAATACAATCATCAACTTATACTTGCATCATAATTCATTAAACAACCCAATACCGAATCACTGAAACCCTGTCATCAAGAACACAGAACCCAAACCAGAATCTAGAACTCTGCAACAACCACCAGAATCAGCAACAACCTGAAATATCAACCCTTATCATGCATACGCTACTTCACTGTACCAAAACCGCGTGTATACGCGCTTTCTCCAAAGGAAACCCGCGTGCAGATCTAGAAATGATTACTTCTGCCTTTGCTGTCAGATCCGACCCTTGCCAAGCGTCCCGAACAGATAACTAGCAATACCAGATCCTCTCACTGCGTCAGACACCCACACACTTATCTTTGCCTAGTGATCTTCTCCTTATATAGCCTTAGGCCTTGTTCAATACCAAGAGCCAAAACCATAGAAACACAATACCATCAACTTCAAAACTAGGGATCGACACGCCCGTCGAGACACAATGGTCCGAAACCATAGGCACAACTTCCAAGGACTAACCGCCATGGACCAAAGGTACTTTTCCACATACACGCGCTTTTTCTGAAGCCAACCTGCGTGTACACGCGACTTGGGCTTAACAAACCTGCGTGTATGAACTTCCTTGGTAAGCTGTACTAGGATCTGTCTTCTGATTAAGTTGCCATTACCTGTACCAACTTCTGAGCATCTGTACCAACCTCTGAGTGAGTTGCCATCAAGGACAACACTTGAATCATAATGCCAACAAGCCAAGCCTCGCTGATTTTAAGGAAGTTGTTGGTAGCTTCAAAGGTATAAGTAGAGAGGCCTAGGGCCTCACTAGGGCCAGATTTTTGCTTATGTAAACTCTGCTCAAATTTCGAGCTTATTATTTTGTGACAATTTCATGTAAACTTGCTATTTTTTTGAAAATGAAGATGGAATTATTTTTGAGCTAGCACTGAGTTACCTCAAAGAGCTGAAGCTCTTAGGTTAGGGCCCAATCCAAGCAGCCAAGCTTCTCTTTACTTGTATTTGTATGCTTACTTCAGTTTGTAGATTAATTTGCTGCTAGATGTATTTCTTTCATGGTTAAGAATAGGTTGCTTTTGATGATTTAGTAGTTTGCTTCCATTTGTGCTTTCTGAAGTAGGTTGAACAGTGATCAGAAAAGATTCAAAAGGCTAGAAATAGTGCCTTGGCCTCTCTTCCTCCCTCTGGGACCATGATTTGAGGCAAAGACCCTCTTGCTGCCCCAAAAACATAGATTTTCCTCATTCATAGGACTTCTAGTGTTTGCAACTTTTTAGTAGGTTAATAGTCCAGTTTTTCTTTGCTTCAGATCTTCCTTGTCATGTTCACTTCTTGATTTTCAATAGTCCTCTTTCATGCTTTCCTTTCTTGCAACATTTCTCAGCATTTCCTTTCATAGGTCATAGTTTAGATCATTTTAATGCAAAACTCTGTTTTTCCTAAATGCACTCATTTCATTGTTTTCTTGATCTTCTTGGTTAACTATTAGTTCCTTTGTAGTAGATCTCTTCCAGCAGTAGGCCAGCTTATCAGCAATCACATCCTCCATCTGATCCATGCCCTATAGGTCTCCCAAACCTCACCTCAATTCTGCCTTAGTTTCCTTCATTTTTCATAGGACTTCTTCCTCTCTCCTTGAGCAAACCCAATCATCTTTCTCTCTCCTGGTGGTTCATGGTAGACCTTAGGTACCCTAACACCTCACCCCAACCTTCTTCCACCTTTTCCACCCACTCTCACACCCTCAAAATAGCGAAAATTTCTCTCGGCCTCCTCCTGTAGGCCTCCTGTAGTTTCCTTGTTTTCCTCCTGTAGTTTCCCTGTGTCCTCCTGTAGTTTTTCCTGTAGGCTTTCTTTTGAAGGCCGAGTGTGGGAAAAGCCTCCAGAAGGCCACCTAAGACCTCCTAGGACCCATCCACACCATCTTCCATCCTTCCAAGCTCCAAAACCACCCTTTACCTCCACCTGTTCACTGCCACACTCACACAATAAATTAGATGCATGTTAAATATGTTTTTTTGCTTATTTACTTCCAGAAATAGAATGGTTAAATGTTGTTTGCTTTCTTGAGTAGGTAATATCATTGCTCTCATGGTTTTCATAGTGTTTTTTGGCAAAATTAGAATTCGCTTGTTAATTAGGATTTACAAGGTCTTGCTTTACATTCTAGTCTCTTTCCTTTCTGCAATTAGAATAAATTTTGTAGAGTAATTATTCTTTCTTTCATCACACATAGAGCTTCTTTTGAGATCTATAGAAGTTGGCTTGAGCTCCTAGTGATGTTGCGCTGGCTGACCAAGTGACAACCCGCAGTAAGAGATAGTACTTGTGCATACAACACTGACGCTTCCAAGTTTGTTACGAACTACCGGGTTGATAAAAGTAAAGTTGGCAGCCCAGGTGTTGCAACATTCTTGCTGCAATATTGGCGCTCACCACTTTTTGGCGCCATTGCCGGGGAAGCGTCAAAGTATTCTGTGATTATTTCTTTCTTCTATTTCCTATTGCAACATTCTGCTAATAGTTTATTTTAGCAAAAGTAGACTAGTCATTTCTTTTCTTTTCAGTTCTGCATTTCTTTGCTTTCCTTTTCAATTCTGCAAATTTCATTTCAGCAAAAGTAGACTAGTCATTTCCTTTCTTTCCGTTTTGCATTTCCTTGCTTTCCTTTTCAATTCTACAAATTTCCATTCAGCAAGTTCATTTCAATTAGTTGCAATTTTTTTTGTTCAATCACAATTTCAGTTTCTGCAGGTACTATCAGTGTGGGGAAAAAGAAAAAACCAACCAAAAATATTTCCTTTCATGCCTCGTAGGAATAGAGATAACTCAAGAAAATTTTTGCCCAACACCCCCACTACTTCACACAACCAACCTTCTCTCTTCTTCGGTGGTTGCGATCAAGAAGAACCCTTAGGTGAATAACTAGACATATTTGAAGGACCTATAAGGGAAGAAGAAGAATAAAACATTCCTCTGGAGCCAATGTCTGAAAACATAAATGCTAGGGGAAATGGAGAAAGAATAGAGGGTACCTTTCCCATCCGGGAGACCAATGGGGACACCAAAATGAAAAATATAAGTCCTTCAGCCCTACCTCACTTCCATGGCCTAACTACAGAAGATCTTGACACCTTCTTGTTTGAGTTCGCCGTCATCTGTCGAACTTATGACTATGCAGAAGACGAGCAAAATTTGAAACTGTTCCCTTCTACTCTCAAGGATGTGGCATTGCGCTGGTTCAGGGGGTTACCTGGCAATAGCATCATGACATGGGCTCAGATGTAGCAAGCCTTTAACAACAAGTATCGAGACTATTGTAGGTCAAAAGATACTAAAGAAGAAATCTTCCGAATGACCATGGGAAGTGATGAGTCACTGGAAGACTATGAAGAGAGGTTCCAACTCAATTACAAAAGGGTCGGGTGTACACTTGACCCTGAGTCTCTGAAATTGGTCCTGCTAAGGGGAATCTGGGAAGACCTTTTAGACACCCTCCATCTACTGGCTGGGGGAGACATTTACCAACTATCCTATGAGGACATAAAGACTATTTTTAGAAACCATTCTAGAGCAACCAGAAAGAAAGGTAGGGGAGTCAACCCATAGCCAGTACCTCTTCTTCCAATTCATCCATCAAAGGGGAAATTGGAAGCATGCTGGAAGATTTCAAGAGTGAGATGTTGTAGACTCTTGCCATGCAAATGGATACCTTACATATCAAAAGAAAGCAAGAGGAAGTAGAGAGGGCTTTAGCCATTTTTTGTCCTAGATGCACTAGGAGGCATCCTAGGAATGAATGCCCATTGAACTCTATAGAGGTCTGTTCAGTCTGTGAAGAAAATCATTCTACAGATAAGTGCCCTTCCTTGCCCGGTCTTAAAGTTGTATACCAAGGGGCCGAAGGAGCCACTGAACAGATCTATTACATAAACCAAAGGAGGCCGCATGGACCTAGACCATACTAGCACGGGATACAAGGGACATCTTAGGCATACTACCACCCTAACCAAGTCACCTCCATACCTTCTTGGGGCCCCCCTGCTCATCCTTCCTGTCCACACCTCCTCCTTGGTCCTTCACATCTCAATATCATGCCCAACTAGCCGCTCATTCATTTCAACCCTATGCTCAACCACAACCTTAGTGGAATTCATCTCATTAGGGGTGGAGGCCCCAATACAACTCTCCTCCCACCCTTTACCGCCACCTATTCACTGCCACACTCACACACAATAAATTAGATGCATGATTAAATTCACGTAAAAATACATAAAAATCCAAAAATATGTTTTTTGCTTATTTACTTCCAGAAGTAGCATGGTTAAATGTTGTTTGCTTTCTTGAGTAGGTAATGGCATTTCTCTCATGGGTTTCATAGTGTTTTTGGCAAAAGTAGAATTAACTTGTTAATTAGGGTTTACTAGGTCTTTCTTTACATTCCACTCTCTTTCCTTTCTGCAATCAGAATAGCCTCAGTAGAGTAATATTTCTTTCTTTCATCACACTTAGAGCTTTTTCTGAGATCTATAGACGTTGGCTTGAGCTCCTAGTGATCTTGCGCCGGCTGACCAAGTGACAACCTGTAGTAAGAGCTAGTACTTGTGCATACAACACCAACACTTCCAAGTTTTTTACGAATTACTGGGTTCATAAAAGTAAAGTTGGCAGCCCAGGAGTTGCAGCATCCTTGCTACAATACTGGCGCTCACCACTCTCTCCTGATGCCATGTGGTGGTCGAAATCATGACCCTTGACTACGTGGAACCATGAGTTGACTATTGACTTTGACCAGTTTGAATTTGACTTTTTGTGAAAAATTTGACTTTATATAACTTCTTCATACAAAGTCAGATTTTTCCCATTTAAGTTGCGTTTGAATTGTTTTTCCGAGCTCTACGTGATGGTGCTACTTTTGTTCAAATCCGATGAATTTGAATTTTTTTCCATTAATCCCTTTTAGACCAATTAGGGGAATTTTGAGGTCTAAAATGGGCCTACTAAGGAAATTATAAAATAATAGTGGAAATAATAAAATAAGATTAGATTACATTATCAAATTTTAGAGGGAAAAAAGAAAAAAAATGATTTTTCAACTTATCTTCCTATGCGTTTACTCAAATATTGAGAGACAACTCTTGTTGGATGCAGAATTTGATTCCTCATCCAAGGAGTACCCATGTTGCATACTTTCGATGGATTCGGTTACATGAAAAATGAGAAATACATGAAAACGTGATTGCAATCACATTTTTCATGTATTTCTCATTTTTCATGTAGCAGGGTCCATCGAAAGTATGCAACATGGGTACTCCTTGGATGAGGAATTAAATTTTGCATCCAACGAGTACTCCCACTCAAAATTTGAGTAAAACCTTAGGGAGATAAGTTGAAAATACAAGTTGAAAAAGTAGTTGTATTATTTTATTATTTTTAAAGCTTTTTACTTTTTTACTCCAAAAATGGTGAATCACCCCCCATGGTTGACATCATCATATTGAATCCTATTGGTTCTTATAAAGTTTATTTTGGTTGTACATTTTTCTTAGGAAGCCTATTTTAGACCTCAAAATTCCTCTAATGCAATCCAGATCATTTCTTGATCATTTTAGATCATTCCTTATCATTCCTCCCCACTAAGACCTTTTGGACTGCCAAAAGGCTTTACTTGGTTTTGATGTGAAGGCAATGTTCCTCCACCTACCATGTATCACCAAACCATTTTGTCTTGTGCACCTGTCTCATCACAATTAGTTGTAAAACCACCATCACAATTGAAAACACATTGTTAGTTGTCTACATGTTTCCACATGTTTCTGTTTCTATTTCTTTCACCATAACCCATGTACAACACATCAATAGAAATAATAAGAACAAAGATGCTAATGTAAACAAACCAATATGGTTACCCTTCTTTCTAGGTATGCATGACACAAACTCATGTAGTAGTGTGGTTGTCTCATGAAGCATATTATGTTCAGATATACCTGCCGCCGCCATCTCGCTTTCTTGCTTCAGATCACCTGCTTTGATCAATTTTGTAGACATGAGTGGGAAACTTTCATTATTGATCCCAAATGATAAAATGCGAGTCTCATGTTTTGACTTAGGTCCATGATTCTTCTGTGTTGTTCGATGCACTTCCTGCTTTCCCTTTCATTTCTTCATCCAATCTTGGAACTGCTTAGGCTTCTGTTCAGGGTGTTGCTTCCAACAGTGTTCTCTGTCATGACCATACTTCTTGTAGTATGAGCAAGATCGTCTTAGATATCTCTTCTCGTCACAAAAAAATTGAATATTTTATTCATACCTTTCATCCTTCCTCATGGCCATCATCTTCCTGTGAAAATCTCTTCTCTTCCAACACTTAGAAACAAACTTGTTAGATAACTCACAAAAAGTGCACGTTTTCGATGCCATAAAATTTTCACATCATCAATATTCCTAGAATAAAAAGGAATCTTGGAAAATCTAACTTTATTAGACCTAAATTGATCGTCCCTGGCGCATGCATGTTGTGAATATTTTGTGTTCATTCTTCCACTTGACATCTCACATTCCTTACTATCATATGAATATTCTTGTCGATCTTCTTGCATCACTAGCGCATAGGAGGGATCCCCAATTTAATATTGAGTAGCTGAAACATATGAAGTATTCTCAAAATGTAAGCACATCTCATCATTTCTAATTATATGAGGTACAATAAAATTTTCTCCAACTTTCTCTTTCTTGGCCTTTTACAGCTCGAGACACAATGTTCACTTCTCTTCATTTGTGGCTTTGAGTCATTTTTTTGAGCTCTGAATTTTCCAGTTGAAGATTATGGTTAACATCCTCCAACTCTTGAACCCTTCCTCGTTTCAAGATTTTAGCCATGTCTACTTTCACAAATGCTTCTTCACCCGGTGATCATGCACACTGAAACCAAGTTATCAATAACTACTCTGATACCACTTGATCTTATTCCCGATTGAAATTGATACTTGCTTTGTTAGTTTTTTTAAAAGTGTTTGGATGTATTTAAAATAACCTTTAAACAAATCTCAACTTAAATGACATAGGAAACTTGTAAGGAAAATTAGTAGCAAATAAAGGGCAATAACTAAACTCATAAGAGAAAATGACACCAACATGTTGATAATGAAGTTCGGCTATCTTCAATTCTACCTCTCTTGGCCTAGTCTTTAATGGGGAGGCCTTTTTATTCAAAGTTTTCAAAATCCATCAAAAGTACATATAAAAAAACTTTAACTACAATACAAACTGAATGTGCTGTGTTATGTCTTGTCTCTGGATCCTGTAGCAACTTTTGGATTTAAAGAAAGGCTTCCTAGTTTTCCCGAAATGTCACTCCAAAGTTTGGCTTTCTCACTGCCCCTCTCTACATAAAAACTCCTCCTACTGCATAAAAATTTAAACTGTGCTCCTATGGTGCATGTTTGAGAGGTTGGGTGATCCAAGTGGATATTGGTGGCCACCTACCAAGTCCACCTGGACCCCCACCATTGTTTCTCTCAGCATTTTCAGTTTCCTTAATTGTAGCACAACTTACTATTTTTAGCAGTTTTTCAGGTCCTGAACTTCTGGAGCTGTTTTGAGGCCCTAAACGATGTTTTTTGGGAAATATGGGGGAAAAATGGGTCCATGGACCAATGTTACCCTTCCCAAAGTGGTAGTGCTCAGATAGATATTTCTAACGAGCTATTGTAAGCGTCAAATGGAGATCGTATGCCAAAGTTACGACCCCGGGAAGTTATGTACCAATTTACCCAAAACGGGGCCCACAGTTTGGCGTTTCATGTTCTAGGGTTAGGTTTTGGAACGTTAAGGGTTTTCCGTTGTTTCTCAACAATAAATAGGCCTTTGAGCCTCATTGTAACACAGTTTAGAGGCATGTAGCAACCACATCTTTTCTCAGAGATAAGCTACCATCACCCTAGCTGGTTTATTTCCACTACTGTTTGTAAGCATATTTTAGTATTTTACATTAATGAAATGAAGTATTATTTCCACTGTATATTTGTGTTTATGGTTATCTCTGTAATTTGTTGTGTTCCTGTTTAAGTCCGGATCATTTGGGGATCAAATCCTAACCCCCCCACCATGGTGGTGTGATACAATACAATGAATAATGTATATAAAAAGATTAAATGTTTTGGTGGTGGGGTCAACAGACCCGCCACCCCACACCACAACATAGTACATTGAATATAATTAAAGTTTATGGTCCATAGGCCTTATCCAATGTGCTGGTGGAGTTTGCATAACGTTGGTAGATATATATGTATGGCGGAGCATCTAACAATGGCGAGCTCAACCTTTTTTTATGCCATTTGGATAACCATATCACCTCAAATATGTGCGACAGAGTAGTTATAATAAGAAATAAATGTTAGCGCAGTTGGTAAGGTGCTAAATTTGTATAGAAGAGGTCACGGGATAAAAATCTTGTCTGTTCTATTGGTTTGTTAACATAATTTTGGCTAATCTGTAAAGGCCACATGTCGCCCTTTGATAGGCCCTTGTGTCTCCTTGTAGTTGGTCCATATGCCACCAACCAGAAACTGCCACTTGTCAACATTTCATTGGTTCACCCAATCCAACAAAAATCTTCCACTTGTCGCTCTCTCTTGATGCCAGGTTGTGGTCAAAACCATGACCCTTGACTGCTTGGAACCATGAGTTGACTATTGACTTTGACCAGTTTGACTTTGACATTTTAGAGTTTGCCCAGAAAAACTTTGACTTTGCATAAATTCATCATACGAAGTCGAATTTTGCCTATTCAAGTTGCTTTGGAATTGTTTTTCCGAGTTCTACATAATGACATTGCTTTCGATCAAATCGAATGACTTCAAAATTTTGGCCATTAATCCATTTTAGATAAATCCATATCATTTCTTGATCATTTCATACTAGTCCTGATCATTCCCCAAGGCCAATTGCTTCTGCCAACACAATCGAGGGTGGACACTAAGGGCTAATAGGGGGGCATGGATCAATAACATGGGGTATCTTGGCCATGAGGGAGCAAAGGATTTTATGGGCTCTAAAACCATGTCACCCATCATTCCCATATATAAATAAAAATAATAATTAACCATGCTTGAAAAAGCAAGAAAGGAAGAAGAAATACCCTAAGTAGACTCATATTGCTGAGATTCGCTTGCTAGTTCCATAACCTCTATTCTCGTCTCTACTGCTAGCTGCTTCCCTGTATCTTCTCTTTCTATTCCATGACCAACGACTAGAAAAGGGTGGGAGGAGCCACCTCCAACGTGTTCCTGTTATACAACAAATTGACCTCCTCATCAACTCAGAGGGGAAAGACATGATGACTGAAGCAAAGACCACAATTACAGGCCTTGATTCCACACTAACACTAGTTGTACACTAACAACCTGCTTTATAAATCTTGTTACCAAGCCTAAGGGTGCATTAGTGACCCTACTAACTCAAGTTGTTAGGCAGGGGACAACGTTAGTGAAACTAGATGCAGTTCCAAGGGTCAAAGGAATGAATTGACTCACAAATATCTAGATATTTGTTCCTAAAATCACTCAAGAAAAGCAAGGAAACATCCAAAATCGACCTATTTGGAGAAATTCTAATCTGAACGAAGGAGGAAAATGGGAAAGAGCTGAAAAGCAGGGCAAGTTCATTGCTTTTTCCCTAGTGAACTCTAGGAGGAACTTGGCAACCCTAACTCGATTGCTACATAAGCAAAGTGAGGGTCATTGTGAAAGAGGTCAAAGCATTTGAAAGGATAGCCTACTTAACTATTGAGAACTGTCTCATATCTGAAGAAGTTGGCAAGAAGGGAGAGAGAGAGAGAAGCTGAAGGGGCAAAGGAAGACTGATGCAACAAATGGTTGTAATCACTCTTCCATTATTAATACAGAACTACAGTTGTGCTGCCTACTCTATGGTGTTGATACTATCGTTCATTAAGTTGTTTATTCGATACCTGTTTGTATGAGTAGCTTAGTTGTATGCAATTATATGTTCTTCATGTATTCATATATTAGTTTTCAAGGTTGTATGCGGTGATTGCACTTGCCTCTTCTTTGTGCAGGAATTGATTTGGAGCCAGCTTTGAAGGAGTTCTGCTTGGCTGCCTTGTGATCTCCAAACAAATATACATGGAGGCTCGAGGTAATCCCCTTTCCATACTTTGATAGTTGATATTTGTTTGAACATGTGTATAACTCCATGACATCTGCATATAATCTTACAGTTTGTCGAAGGTCCTGGGAAGACCTTTGAGGGTATTTTCATTCTCCATACACCGTGCATTTTACCCCATAGCAGAATTGGCGACTCTGTTGGGGACTATACATCTAGTTCCTGGTTTACCCAGACTCTTCTCGGTTCTCTCCTCCTTCTAAGAGCTCCCTATACTTTTGCAATCCCTTTCTGACCCACCAAGAATCTTGCTGCATCTTGCTTACATATATTCATCTTGAATCTGATCTTGAAAGCCCTTTGTTTGACTGATTTCCCACACTAACGCAAGTTAGCAGGCTACACAGAGCTTTATAAAGCACTGTTCCTGTTCACAGGGAGCGTTAGTGGACCTATTAACTCTCTGTAACCATTGTTACAGAGCGTTAGTCTCCCAATAGCTTGAGTTTTAGCTGTGTCTGGAAGCCAAAAGGGATAGGAAGCCTTCTCATGGACTGAAAGAAGATTTGTGACTGCATTTTGCTAGAAAAATAGGTGTCCTCGAAATTTATTATTAGGAAAAAAGTTTTGTTTTTCTTTCTTAAAATCATTTTTTTACGAAAGAAAGACTCACATTCTTTATTCATCCTTCTGTTTAGCTAGTTAAAAGCTGCTTTATTTTGGTTTCAAGTAGTTGTTAAGAAACATTGGAAAGAAGTCTTTTGGTTATGCATGTGTTAAATGACTAAGATGCATGGAACGTGTTATCACAAAACCTAACCCTGACAAGCTGCTGATTAGGTAGACCTTGAATAACTGTTTCAAACCAACTTTTGGCTGAGGCTTAGCCTCCTCAACCTGAGAGGGCTCTCTCACTAGGTTAAAGATTTTGATAATGGATTAGATGGCTAACTCTATGAAACAAATGAAGGAGTGTAAATGGTTGAAATACAGTCAATAAATAGACATTGGGCTTATGGAGTTAGAAAATGCTTAGTATGACAACAACATTAGCTGAACATGGAAGTCAGGGCATCAAAAGTTCAATATATCATTTAACACATAGAAACATGTAGGAAACACAGTCTACAAATGCATGAAGGAAGTTAGAGCATAGCCAATGAGTTCTAAGTATCATACATTCATACTACTACAAATTAGGAAGTGAGGACAAACATAAAACAAGCCACCATTGAACTCTTTCTGAATCCTAAGAAGTAAAGCCAAAGTTTGTATTCATAAAAACATAATCTTCTACAATGACACAATATGAGTGTTTTCTCTGAAAATTTCCAACCCTTGGTGCATTACAACTCTTCTCATATATAGAGTTTCCTTACAAGCTTGAATTCCTTCCTCCAGCAAGAGGGGAATTCGAATTTCTCTAGACCTGACACCTATTGAACTTTAAACAAACTATTAATTACAATTGACTATAAATTAATAGTCTCAAAGACCTAATTTGACTAGGAGTGTAACTCCTTATCTGTGCTGGTAACAAACTTAGCTATGAAAACAAGCTCTTTCTTTGACATCTATCCTTCTTCATCTTTGGCTTGAGTGATGAACTTAAGCTTCATGCTGGCCTTTGATTGCTTGTCCTTTAATTGTCCCTGGATACTAGGAAAACTGCCCCTGTTTTTTCTGCTTTGGTCTCCAAAGTGGTTCCTCAAATTCTGCTAACCATCTTATCCTTTTAATAATATGTGATGCCTTGAATTAGACCAAAGATCCTGCTCATATACTCGTGCTAAGACAAAACCCCTTAGATGCTGGTTGAAGCATGACAACTGTCTGAGCTACGAAATGACTGCTATTTTCATAGCGCAGAGTTTTGGAGATATTAAATGCCTCTCATTCTTTGAATTTTCCTTTTCTTAGCATTCAAAACTTCTGAGGTGGCCCTTTTGTGTCTTCTACAACAACATTCTTTCATAATGGTTCCCCCCTTTCATTTCAAAATTGATTCAAAAAGCAAAACTGGTAGCTTCAACAGTTTCGTAGCGCGCTACGAAACTGCTGTGCATTATATGTCATTTTTGGCAGTTTCGTAGCGTGCTATGAAACTGCTGTGTGAATCAAAAACATAGTTTTTTGTCTTTCTTGGGATTTTTAATGACTTCTCCATATGCTAATGAGCCAACCAAACTGACATTGTCCATCCAAAAATAATCTTCAATCTTGAAAAAGTAAGTTTTGTATCAAAATTGTGTCAAAATTTCTTTACTTACTATCAGGTTCATTTATGTTGAGGTTGTTCTTCTGGTTCATTCAGTTGAATCTTCAAATCTTCAATCTGTCTTTGTATCATTCGAATTCCAGTTCTCAATTTTGCATTGACCCTTCTGATATGTCTTGCCTCTTTTATTGCAGGGACCGTCCAAGTGAAATATTAAGCATGATAGTTAAATATTCGGGTACTGAAATTGTTTTATCTTCCCACAGAGCCTCCATTCTGTTGAAATTGGCTTCCTTAACTGCATGTTTCCTTGCTTTTTTCCTAAGTTTGGCAATCTCAAGATTGGCAAGCTTCAATTTCTTTTTTACCTCTTCAAAACCACATTCCTCCTGCTGAGTGATAACTGCCTTACCTCTGTCATCTTTGTACAGTTGTGATGATGTTTCTGATGGAACCACAGGTTCTTCATGTAATTCTGCTACCTCCCCTATCTCACTTGCTTCTAGCTGTGCCTCTTGTATCCTTCTTGAATGCCTTGTCTCATGTCTTCTCGGTGACTGCAGATATGACCTCAGGAGAAATTGGAATTTCTAGCACTCCAACTCTTGAATTCAAACCAGTGAAATTGAAAGCAAAATATTTGGTTACTTGAACGTGACCACCTTGAATTTTCTCGCAGAATCTCCAACAGCCCACCTGTTTGAATGCATGTTCAACCTCTCTACTTCTCATGAGTGCATCTAAACCTTCAGGCTCAGCTCTAAGACACCGGCCTGATCTGTGATTCTTCCTTTCTTCAGACACGTCTATGAAATCCCTGCAAAAAATCTTGAAGATAAACTTGCATTGTATTGGTTTGAACACCACCTCGCTTGAATTTGAAACTGAGAACTGCCTCGCTTGAGCTTTCAAAAAGTTCTGATGAGTGCCATCCTTAATCTAGTCAATTGTCTTCTTATGCATGAAAGGAACACGGGAAAAACCAAGACTAACTCACCTCACCTCACTTTTTTGAAATTTGAAAGAATGCATAAAAGACATCTAACGAATCTAATGATGAGAATGAATGGTTGCATGTGATAGGCATGGTTCAAGGACTGACACATGGTGATGAAACATTAATGGATTTTGATGGAAAAGACAGTTAGATAAGATCTGGCACGAATCCCCGATTTCGTAGCGCAGCCAGTGCAAATTCTGGGTTTTGCGCTATGAAATCTCCTAGTTATGAATCCCTGTTTTCGTAGCGCACATAGTGTATTTTTATGAGTTTGTGCTACAAAAACTCCTAGTTGATTTTGTAGCGCATGCAAACTTTAAAACAGTCTTAACACATAACACCTATGAACCAATATGGGACTAATGGTAGTTAAAAACAAGATTGTTGACCTTATTTAACAATGGAAACAAGACTCTATCCTATGTTTTAGATTCCCTAAACAAAACAATAGAAATGACTTGACCAAGACAGACTTGCAACTTTGAAACCATATAAGTTGTCCATTTTTTTTTTTTTTATAGTGATAACAGAACGAATATGAATATGTGGAAAATATGAATATGTAGAATACAACTTGTTTTCATTGAATAGAAATTTTTTCAAAGCATTGTTTTGCACATGATTTTTCGAGTCAGAGTCTCATCACATTTCGTACGTCAATTCCCCTATCGAAGACAATAATAAAGTACACATAAAATTTACCTAAAATCAATCAGTAACTCTTTATTGAGCAAACAAACATTAGTGCAGGCTAGGATCTTGGGCTAAGCAGCGTGAGTAAACTGCCCAAGGTCGAAAACCAAATTAGTGTCATTAAAAGAGAGAAAAATTCCCTCTGCACTCATACTACTGGGACCACTCTAGTAAAAGCGAAGCAAAATACAAGACACATCAGACTGTAAGTGAAGGTAGCTCCCCTTCTCTTACAAATTCTTTGGGTATTCTATGTATTGGGGATCCCTTCGGGGATTTCGGAACTGAGTCGGGGACTTAGGTATCCTGCCCACACAGCGTGCTGTCTACGACTATGTCCCCCCCGGTGGTGTCTGTAATCTGAGGTATATTTGTATATTTATGGCCAAACTTTTAGGGACTTACACAAGGTGACTGGGACAGGCTGTCCTGGTACTTAACACAGACAGATCTACTCTATCTTCAGTGTTTGGGAAGGTGCTCGTCTTCACGAGAGTACTTGGCCCCTTAATCTGAGGTTCAGGCGAAGCTCTAGAGTAACCATAACCGTACATCTAGCTATCCTTCTTTGTTATTCATTGAGATACTGGGTTTCATCTCCAGTGATCGGTGCTTATCAGACAAGGCAATTTCCCTCTGTTTTCTGATTGATTCATTTAGTGTATTTTTTATATTTTCAGGCACCCATGTGTTATCATTTTGAGACTTTAACAAATATCACGATAAAATTTATTGATCAAAATTAACGGTCACCGTGGCTACATCCGACCCTCGTCGTCAATCTAGACGATTGCTAGGACTTCCTCCACTCATTGTGGAAGATCCGCCGAGCTCCAGTGAACTGGATTCCCCATCTTCGAGGAATTAGTCTCCCAGATCTCACTCAGGATCTGTTTGGACAACCGACGATTCAAGTTTGCTGGAGAATTTCTTTACCGAAGGATTCCTTCCTCCTTTCAACCCTCTACTTACGAATCCGTCAGACCCAGTCTTGGATCCCGCGGTACTTATACTTCTTGCTTCAGTAGTTGGAACATTTCCATCTATCCCGTTGACAACTAATGGGTTGTGGGACTTTAGGGACACTTTTAGTCATCCACCACTTCCCTAGTCGACAGTCACAACAACATCGGTAATGGTGAGCCCTGCTATCCCATTTGTCCTAGGTACAACCACTCACATGACACCCTCAACGAGCGAGACCCAGCCAATGCTAGGTTACACTCCTTTCATCTCAAACTGCATACCTTCGACAAGTGCCACATACAGGGCTCCCTATAATGCTCAATGTGGAACTATGGGCACAGTTCCCGTCTACCAACAACATGGTCGGCTGCCGTTGTACAGTTCAAACCCCCAGATCCATATACTTGGGGGGATTCCCACTATGCACATGCTGGTAGAGAATGTAAGAATTCCCCTTCCATTCTCAGGCATGCATGGTCAGTCACTAATTGACATGAGCATTCCCTCTATCAATCAAGGACAAATGGTTAGTTCTGTGTCAGGCGGGAATCCTCAAGCAGTTCCCAACCAATCCATGGGGGCACCCTACTCACATATTCAAATGAGTAAAGGGGGCACTGCTTATCCTGGGGGCAATTCTATACCCCAGTATCAAAATCCTCATGGAAATCCACTCTACAACACCATACCTCAAAGCAACTGCTACACCACACAACCCATGTATAATATTGGGAACCAAACGATGGGAGGAGCGCAAAGCTCCTAAAGTCATCCATCATCACCAAGGTTGGAGTCGGGGACACCAAACTCTCTGTCTTTCTTGGCAACGTTAGATATACCCGACTTATACAAGCTGACGAACGACCCCATCTATCACAACTTACAATGGCTACCGATCCCGCATAAGATGCCAATGGACATCTCAAAGTTCGATGGAAAGCAAGGGGAGGATCTAGGCAACCATATCACCACCTACCATCTCTGGTGTGTTTCAAACTCTATGGTGGATGATAGTGTCCGGTTACGTCTTTTTCCCCACACCCTCACTGGCAACGCAGGGAAATGGTATATTGAATTACCATGCACGTTAATAAACACCTTCAATGCTTTAGCAATGGAATTCCTAAATAACTTCCAGCTACCCATCCACTATGAGACTGGGAAAGCTCCCCACTTCATTTTGTCAGGATACTGCCACCCACATCTACGATCATATACATGAATGGAGACATAGGCAAAGGTTAGTCAAAGCTCCCCTCCCAGACTTTCTCTTAACGGTCTGGTTTTGCAGGTCCTTACATTCGCAAATCACTAGAGATGTCGCTCTAGGTGGTGCAGTCACAGAAGACCAATCCATACATCATGCCAAACACTTAGATTTGATATATTCACAGTCTGGCACTCTTTACAGCATAATCCTCAATACCCCTAGCAACCCCAATGTTTCCACTACTCAACACCTTGGAGTGCACGGCGACAGGATTGTCGGTGCAACCTCTAGGGCTGTTGTAAAACAAATCAACGGTCACATCACCGAGATGTCGGTGGACCCCTCTACCAAATCGATTGCTCTTCCTACCACCGCGATAAACTATGTGCAGTCTACGCAAAAATCCGGTGGCAAGAACAAGAAGAATAAGAAAAAGACTGCTCCTTCTGAGGAGTAGTCAACAAAGCAGCCAAACTCAAAACAAAAGGCCACTGTGCCTACTAATGAGGAAAAGGATAAACTAGCCAGATATCCATGCAAACTCTGTGCTGAAGACCACATGACCTGGCGTTCTCTGCATCTTCAGGAATGCACAAAATACCTTGCCAAAAGGGATACTGGTAAGACCCCCGTTGTCCTTAGAAATCCTTTTCTCACTCAGCAGGAAAAAAATCTTATTGCAAACCAAAAGCAACCCTAGCAAGGGGGCAACGATGGTTCACAACATCCTTCAGCTGGTGAAGGATCTTCTACCGTTTACACATTTGAAATGGTAGAACTCGCCACAAGAGCCAAATCTTATGGAGCTCCTGTCGCTCATGTAGCGGAACCTTCCTCAAGTCCAAACCCACCGCCGCCCAACGATTTGCATATCGAAAGGCCAGTTGTAGACCTTGTAATTCGACCCCAAAAAGGGGCACTTTGATGCACAATGCACAATACATCTGCACGTGCCACCCAAAACTACAACATTGTAGAAGATTTGGCACAAGCACCGTCGGCTATGTCAGCGCTCGAAGTATTACAAACATGCCCAACACAATGGAAAGATTTGCTTTCAGCTATTGGTGGTATCGACCCAGAGGATTCCATGCTTGCTATTTTCGACATGGACAAGTGTAAACCTCCCCTTTCTCACCAGCTTGCATTCCAGGTGCATATAACTTCAAAAGGTAAAGGTATGCATAGAACTGTCATCGACGAAGGTGCTTCTACCTACATCATGTGGGCTTCATGTTGGCTCACCCTGGGTTCTCCAACTCTATCTCCACTGTCAAAATCCCTTAAAACTTTTTACGGCCACACCTTTATCCCAAAAGGATACCTGGCCAGTTTCCCATCACTTTGTATGGGAAAACTATAACGGTGGACATAGAAGTCGTAGACAAAAAAATCGACTATAATCTCTTGCTGGGTCGCAGTTGGACATATGCCATGATGACCATCGTATCTACTATCTTTCGCATCATCCTATTTCCATTGGATGGAAAGGTAGTTACAGTAGATCAGTTGTCTTTCTGCACCCTTGATTATTCACCATTACCAAGTGGCTCTGTACCCTTAGTGGGTGGTGTACCTGACTCTTATGTCAGTATTAGTACCGGTCTTCTGAAGGCTTCTTCCCTCATGGGTTGTTTCCCTCTTCAGCCACCGCAGGTTTCATAGATGGTCAATATGATTTCATCTGTTCCTCATGAATAGACTGATCCATGGATCCTACTGGCTCCTTCAGACACTGACACATACGGAGAAAAAATGCCGCTGTCACCAGTTAAATTGGCCTACCAAGCCGTTCAGTTTGCATCTGAATCTCTGGTCACTTTGGTTTCAGCCAACGGTACCACTACCCCTCCCATAAACACTCCTTCTTTCAATCCACTCAATCAAGTCCTACCTATGGACGAAGCTATTAGAGAGATCACAAGTTTAGAAGAGCGACCTTGGGTGGACTCGCACCATCATGTTTCGATACCTGATTCGGACATGATGCATCTTCAAATCCTGCCACCTGACGCACAGGAAATCGTTTCCTCACCCTATACAATCCTCCAAACTTTGGAGGCGGAAGGAAACATGGGAAATATTTCAAAAACATTGCTCATCGATATTTCTGTCATGACAGGCATCGTGGAAAACATACAGATTGGAGCCAATTGCAATCCTGAGGAAATTGCAAGCTTTGATTACCCTTCTAAGGACTTCCAAGATGTTTTCCCTTGGTCTTATGAGGAAATGCATGGCATAGACCCTTCTATTGTCAAGCATGAAATCAAGAATGATCGAGCATTCTTTTTATGGTATTTTTCTTGATCGTTAATCCGAAAAATCCTTGAGTCTCCTTCTTCAGGCTCATTAAACTACCAAGAAGAAGATCGAGCATTCTTTTTATGGTATTTTTCTTGCTTGTTAATCCGAAAAACCTCGAGTCTACTTCTTTGAGCTCATTAAACTTCTACAAATAATATAGAGAACTTTTTGGGATATTTTATTGCTCTTTAAAAAATAGAAATCTCTCCAAGCCTTTCATCGTTGGGTTCGTTAAACATGTACGATGATGGTCTGAGCAACTATTTTTTGATCTTTTTCTAGCTCATTAAATTGAAAAGACCAATTGAGCATTCTTTTTAGGCGATTTTTCTCTCTTGTTAAACTAAAAAAATCTCGAGTTTTGTCTTTAGGCTCGTTAAACTTTATAAAGATGACCCGAGCATTCTTTTAGGTACTTTTATCGCTTGTTAAACTGAAAAATCTCGAATTTTTGTCACCGGGCTCGTTAAAAATATACGACAACAACAAGGGCACTTTCTTTTTTGGGACCATTTCTCGCTCTTAAATAGAAAAATCCCCGAGTTTTTCCCCTCCTTCGGGCTCGTTAAATCTATGAAGAAGGAATGAGCAGTTCTTTTACCTCTTTTTCTCGCTCACTAAAATGAAAAAGATACCCTGAGTTTTCTTCATTTGACTCATTAAAATTTGATGAAGGTATTGAGTTTGTCGTCGCGTGACTCATTAAAAATTCACAGCGAGAAACGATTTTAGTTCGTCTCCTCGTACTCGTAACAAAATGAGGTCGACATCTATTGAAAATAGGTTTCTCTTTATCTGGATTCAATAGATTAACTAACCGAAAAGTGACCGATCTGGGTATACTATTAACCGTTTGTCACACCCGGTTAACAAATATGACAAAGGGACCACCATGGAGTGCTCTTTATGATCTTTTCAAACTCTCTAAATATGAAAAGACCACTGAGTTGTCTAGTTTGGACACTTTAAATAACACAGACAAGATATAGAGTCACTCTTTTTACAATACTTTTCATTCTTAAAACATGAAAAAATCGACGAGTTTGCCTGTCTGGACTCATTAAACTAATCACATAGGGCAAAGAGTTGTTCTTTTTGCAGTCCTTTTTAGGCTCTTTAAATATGAAAAGATTGATGAGTTTACCCGTCTAGACTCATTAAATTAATCAGACGGGGAAAGTGGACAATACAACCATATTCCGTATTAAAAAGCGTGGTTTGGCAGTAGTCATTCCCTTGAACATGGCACTCCCTCAGATTTTTTGACGGCCTCTCAATATGAACCCTACCATCCTATGAGTTTAGCCTATATACCCTGATGATTACATCTCTGTATCCTAACACTCTTTGGTGTTCATGAGTCTAGTGCTATCTAGTTAAAACCATTGTCGTGCCTTCTATTGTTCAAGGGTTAACCATTTGTTTCCTCCATCAACCCATCAAACATATCCTTTCATCATGCCCTCTGTTGTTTAGACCCAAATGCTAAAAAGATTCATCAAAAAACAAAGTCATTCTTGTCCTGTTTTGTGTGGACTGATGTAGGACACATTATTGCCTACCTTTCAATAGGTTTTTTCCTATCGACTTCAACACTCTATCTAGGAAGATAACCTAGAAACACATTCAGTGCCTTGGTACTTGCAGACATTAGTGGCAAGTTTCCTTGTGTTTGGTCAGGGGTTCTAATTATTGGCTCCTAGTTAAGCAATTATACAGGTGTTCAACAACAAAGACATCTTTCACACTCACTAGATTGTACTGTGCATCTTGGAGACCATCACCATTATCGGTGGCCTTCCTCATGTCTATTAACGGTCTCTATTATTAACTGGTAATCAGATGATTCGTGCATGTTCAATGTCAACACATATATTCACATGTATCGATCTATGATGTTCAGTGAAGCGGAAATCAAGAACTTTGGTAGAGGCTTGCATCATTCAACATTGTTTCCTCTCCCAAGCTGCGGATATTGTTTTTTGGAGACAGCTATTTCAGGATGATTCTATTATGACATCGGATCCACATTGTGCTTATCGGCGGCCAATATCGTCATATCTCTTTGAAGAAAATCACTCTGACATAGCTACTGAGCATGGGAATGCCTGACTGAGGACATGATTTTAGCAATTTTATATATATGTGTTGTATCAGGTTTCCATTGCCGCCCGAAGCTTCGATCCTCTCTCTCTTTTTGAAAGGAAAATTACAGTTAAAGTAAAGTATTTCAGCCATCGTCACAGCCTTTGATCTCATACTTTAGGGGGCATCTGTTATACAACAAATTGAACTCCTCATCAACTCAGAGGGGAAAGACATGATGACTGAAGCAAAGACCACAACTACAGGCCTTGATTCCACACTAACGCTGGTTGTACACTAACAACCTTCTTTATAAATATTGTTACCAAGCCTAAGGGTGTGTTAGTGACCCTACTAACTCAAGTTGTTAGGCAGGGGACAACGTTAGTGAAACTAGATGTAGTTCCAAGGGTCAAAGGAACAAATTGACTCACAAATATCTAGATATTTGTTCCTAAAATCACTCAAGAAAAGCAAGGAAACATCCAAAATTGACCTATTTGGAGAAATTCTAATCTGAACGAAGGAGGCAAATGGGAAAGAGCTGAAAAGCAGGGCAAGTTCATTGCTTTTGCCCTAGTGAACTCTAGGAGGAACTTGGCAACCCTAACTCGATTGCTACATAAGCAAAGTGAGGGTCATTGTGAAAGGGGTCAGAGAATTTGAAAGGATAGCCTACTTAACTATTGAGAACTGTCTCATATCTGAAGAAGTTGGCAAGAAGGGAGAGAGAGAGAGAAGATGAAGGGGCAAAGGAAGACTGATGCAACATATGGTTGTAATCACTCTTCCATTATTAATACATAATTGCAGTTGTGCTTCCTACTCTATGGTGTCGATACTATTGTTCATTAAGTTGGTTATTTGATACCTATTTGTATGAGTAGCTTAGTTGTATGCAATTATATGTTCTTCATGTATTCATATATTAGTTTTCAAGGTTGTGTCCGATGATTGCACTTGCCTCTTCTTTGTGCAGGAATTGATTTGGAGCCGGCTTTGAGGGAGTTCTGCTTGGCTGCATTGTGATCTCCAAACAAATCTACACGGAGGCTCGAGGTAATCCCCTTTCCATACTTTGATAGTTGATAATTGTTTATGAACATGTGTATAACTCCGTGACATCTGCAGATAATCTTACAGTCTGTCGAAGGTCCCGGGAAGACCTTTGAGGATATTTTCATTCTCCATACACCGTGCATTTTACCCCATAGCAGTTCCCCATCTAGAACTGAGTCACATTGTGAGGAGATCTTTTGACACTGACACCCTGTCCTAAGAGTGCCATCTTTTCCTTTTTGATGGCTTTTTAACCTCGAAATGGAAAAGGGGATCCCCATAGTATGTGACCATGCTAATGGAACCTTCTACACTTAAGAGGAATGCCTTCGTAGTCCAAAAATTGAGTATGAGGGTGTGTCAGGTTTCGAAGCACCATTTTCACCGCTAGGTCTCTTCACAAATCAAGGTTTACTAGAATTCATTCCACCAACATTCTTTTGGTCTTTTGAAATGACATGTCCGCTTCTAAAAAATGAGCTAGTCTGCTACATATGTCCCTAGAAAATTTCAAAGACCAAAATTGCACTGGTAGAGCTGACAGATGGATCCAAACCAGATCCAAATCCACCTGCTCTCGACTAGTGTCAAATATCAACATCCATATTTTAACAAAATTTGGGAAGATTTAATATGCCAGTTCCTTTCCAAAACCCATGATGCATCCAACCTCGTGCTGAATTGGAAAGAAAACCAACCTCTTGCTAAGGAATACACTATTGAGAAGGGGTTTATTTTTTTCCTCTAGGATTGGGCGATCCACTCCTTAATCATTTTGATGTTGAACTGGCATACCCTGGGAAAACCCACCACAACAAGCTCTCCCATCTGCATGACTTGAATCATCTAAAAATTTCCCCCTAATACCATCCTAATCTCCTCAGATTCAATTTTTTCACACTTCACTTTCCTCCTTTTCACTCATGGAGCTCCATTACCAATCACATTAATTGAGTAAGTCTTTGTAAAACCCTCCTCTCCAATAATAATAGGCCCATATCCAACCTTGTTTTTGGAAACCTACCTCTACTGGGCCTCTTTGCATAAACCCTTCTTAATTACCCTACTATTGCTTAGGGTGAAACCCTCTTCAAACCCATTGAGATCCTGATACGAACTTAAAAAGGAACACAAAAAGTTACAAGTATAACCATAAATACAGAGAGGTAGTATAAACAACACTTCATTTCATTAATATCATAATACTAAAATATGCTCACAAACATAATGGAGATAAACTAGCTCGAGCAATGGTAGCTTCTCTATGAGAAGAGATGTGGCGGCTACATGCCTCTAAATTGTGTTACAATGAAGCTCAAGGGCCTATTTATTATTTAAAAATGAGGGAAAACCCTAAACAACCAAAACCCTAACCCCAAGAGATGGAACGCCAAGAGTTTGTGGGCCCCGTTGGGGTTGGTTGGGAAACCAACTTCCCGGGGTTGTAACTTGGTCATATTATCTTTGTTTGGCACGTACGATACCTTGCTTGAAAGGCCTCTATGAGTATTACAAGCTTTTCAGCAGCCCCCTTCCAATGGGGCCATGAGCCTGCTGTGGACCTCAAAAAAATGCCATTTAGGGGGTCAAAAAGGCTTCGGAAGTTTAGGACCTAAAAAACTACTAAAAAAAGTAAATGCTGAAATAAACAAGGAAACAGATGAAACTGACTCGAGGTCTAGGTGGAATAGGCAGGTGGCCACCAATATCCACCTGTATCATTCATCCCTGCTTATGAAGCAATTGTCCCCATTGCATGTAGAGCCTCCATGAGGTGAGGAAATTTGTGTTGAACCTAGTCCCTGGTGAACCACTTTCCCTAGTGAAGGAGTTGGCATACTTTGACAACTCGATATACCTGGATCCTCTATTGGAAAGTGTTATTGATATGTGTATCCATGATATTATCAGTTGTGGCATGTTCCTTTGTCTGGGTTTAGCTCTGTTGGTATGAGTTGTTCTGCAATGTCGGATGTGTCCAACAATGGTGGAAAGTATGGTCAAAGGTAGTCTACATTGAAAATTGGGTGTAGACCAAGGAACGATGGAATGCTAAGCTAGAAGGCATTGTCCCCCACAGATTTGGTGATGGTGTATGGTCCATATCAAAGTGGGTGAAGCTTGCGGTGGGGTCCAGCAAGGCACTCCTTCTGCAAATGTAGCCAAAATTTGTCACCCACCTAGAACTTATGCGTAACTTGATGCTGATCATGGCACTACTTGTACTTAGAATTGGATCTATCCAATATTTCATGGACCTGCTGGTAGATGTGCTGAATGTGCTCAATGAAGTTGTTAGCCTTGTCAACTTTGGGCTGGACATGAGATGAATCTTCCCGAGTAGTTGCAAATGGTATGGCCACATCAATGGGACATAATGGTTGAAATCCCAACCCCACCTCAAAGGGGTTGTGGCCCATTGAGTTGTGGAGATCTCTGTTGTAGTTGTGCTAGACATAGGGGAGGCTTTCATCCCATGTGTGTGGATGATTTGAGTTGAACATGTGAAAAATGTGTACAATCATCCTGTTGACGACCTCTGTTTGACCATCAATTTGGGGATGGAAAGTCGTCGACTTAGTTTGGTATCCAGTATCAACTAGAGACTTGATCAAAATGCACGTAGGAATTTTTTGTCCCGATCTGAGACAATGGATTGTGGGATCATGAAGTGTACCGACACTCGCTCAAAGAAGAGTTTAGCAGTGGCCTCTGTTGTGATACTCTTCTTGTAGGGTGCCATAATGGCCATCTTAGAGAATCTGTCGATGACCACCAAAACATAGCCATTGTCGTGCTTAGAAGAATGAAGGCTCAACATGTAATCCATGGATATGGATTCCCAAGGTCTACTAGTATTAGGAAGAGGAGGCGAAAGCAATGCATGATTTAATGTACCTCCCAACCTCCTAACAAAGGTTCGACCAATAAAAATACTTCTGTAGTATTACCATTTTGTTCTCTACCCCGAACTGTCCAGTGACCCAACTATAGTGCACCTCCCAAATCATCTTGGCATGCTTGCTTGAAGGAACACAAATTTTTACCAAGTGGCATAATAGTGCATCTTGGAGGTGAAAATTTGGAACTTTCTTACCTTCCAAAAGTTTCTGGTATGTGTTGTCGAATTTTGGATCTCTCTTGTAAAGATGTAGCCACCCTGAAGCCTCATGCCCATAGGAGTCGAACACAGTGATCAGTGTCATGAATGGTGGTCAGTTGAGGTAGTCTGCAACATTATTGGTGCTGCCCTTCTTGTACTTAATGTTCAAATGGAATTATTGCAGGTATGTGGACCATTTATGATGGCAATCATTCAACAACTTCCCTTGTGTCTGTATGAACTACAAGTGTTGGTGGTCTATGTGGATGACCGTTTCCTCCCCCATAATGTAATTCTTGCATTGACGATAGGCCTGCACAATGGAATACATTTCTTTGTTGTAAGTGGGATACTTTCGAACTATGTCTAAAAGTATCTCACTATGGTAAGCCATTGGATGCCATTGATCTGATGATATGCCAAGCCATCTCTGAGATGATGATATCGGATCAGATCAAGGGAAGAGCAGAGGCGATGCTTCAACTCGAAAACACCTATTGTTAGGTTTCAGAGAAAATAAAGTTTTATTTCACTTCGCCCTTGGTGACTTGACTTAAAGGCCAAGCGATATGAGAGAACCCCAAAATGAACCTGCGGTAGAAATTAGCAAGACCCAGAAAGATGCAGAGCTCTGTTAGAGTGATTGGGGTTGGCCAATCCTGAATGACTTGAATCGTGGCTGGGTCCACATGCACACCATGTTCATCAATGATGTACCTCAAATATTGAACTTGGGTGATGCCAAAAGTGAATTTCTCCAAATTGGCACACAACTTGTGTTGTCACAGGGTTTGAAGGACCTATCAAATATGGTGGAGGTGCTCTTCCCAACTTTGGTTGAAGATAAAGATGTCATCCAAATACACCACCAGAAATGCATTGGTGAAAGGTCGCAACATTTCGTCCATCAATCTCATGAAGGTTACGAGGGCATTTGTCAACGCGAAAGGCATGACCAACCATTCGAAAAGGACCTCCTTAGATTTGAAGGATGTCTTCCACACATCAGAGGGTTAGGCACCTAGTGATAACCAGACTTCAAGCCAATCTTACTAAAATATTTGGCCCCCTTGAGCTGGTCTAGAAGGTCATCAATCCATTGGATCGGGTATCTATTCTGGATAGTGATCTTGTTCAACACCTGAAAGTCAATACAGAGTCTCCAGGTCCCATCCTTCTTCTGTACCAATATAATCGGGCTCCCACAGGTTTATGAGCTTGGCCTGATGTGCCCTTTTTGCAACAACTCCTGAATCTACCTCTTAATCTCATCGTTCTCCATAATAGAGCGATGATAGATCGGTCCATTGGGTAGCGGTGCACCTGAGGTTAGGTCGATGGAGTGCTTGACCTAAAAATGTAGAGGTACCCTTTAGGTGAGGTGAAAATGTCCCTATACTCCTCCATGACCTTCTACATTTGTTGTTGTTGTGTGGAGGATCCCTGTTTGGAAGCCGCGACGACAACCTTATTCTTAACTTGATGGCGAATCATAAGGAAAAGAAATTTCCTAGTCTCAGAAATGATCTTATTGCATTGCTTTGTAGTGATAAAAGAGATGGTGATAGGAGGGGCTACCTTCGATATCATGTACAACTTGTTTCCCAAATTAATAATCAAAGAGAAAGTCCTAGAGTCATATACAACATGTCGCTCCCACAAGTATGGTTTTCCTAATAATACATCACAAAATTCAAGAGGAGCAACATCACACAGTACCTTATCTGTGAAGGGCTTGATGCTATAGGGAAGGAGAAACTATTGGCTGACGTGGATATGTCGTCCTTGATGAAGCCACCTGATGGTTTAAGATTGTAGATGTGTTGTTGTCGGTAGGCCTAGACGCTTCATGACCTCTGCTGAAATGAGGTTATTTTGGTTCCCGCTATTGACAATGAACTGTAGCGAAGAACTCTTCACCCACATCTATTAGTGGAAGAGGCGTTCCCCCTCCTCTAGATCTTCAGGCTCATTCTTCTGGATCTTGGTGGTGGCCACGGTGGCACTAGGCTCTGTATCAATGATATTATTCCCTTTGTCATTCCCCCTTTTAGGTTTTGACTCAAATTCGGAAGATGCATGTGATTCAAAAGCCTTTAGCTCGACCCCCAGTGACTGCTTGGCCTAACACTCACTTGTGTTGTGAGTGGAGCTCTTATGGAACTCACACCATTTTCTGAGTCCTTCTTTGTCTTCGGGGTGTTGTTATTTACTTGTGGCTTCGGCAAGTTGTCCTGGGTCACCCCACCTTGGCTTTGGCCTTTTCTCTGTGGTTTGGGGCACTGGTAGAGGGAATTACTCCCCTAGGGCTTTTTGGGTGAAACCCTAGCAGACTGAAAGTTGTCTATTCAATGAAACATGCATTCATACAGCCATTATGATATTATAAGCAAATTCTATGATAAGGGTGCATACCTTCGGTCCTACGTTTGAGAAGACCTTTAGGGTCCAAACCCTTCTTGGAGTTCCCTTCTTCTCTTTTGTCCTGCAAAACAAACAATTCAAAGAACACAGCAGTACATGGACAAAAACTTATAAAGAAACCATCTTCATGTTATAAAGAAAGGTAGTTAGTTATAAAATCCAAACATCCATTTACACATGAATTCAAAACATGAATATCATTAACATAAAGAAGATTCATTTCGGGAACCAAGACATGTGTTTCTTTTATTATAGACAAATAAAGTACATAAAAAGGAATATGTTCACCTAAGTCACCTTCAGCAGGCTCCAAGCAAAGCTTCCTTCCGGATCTGTTCCAGCCTCAAGCCTCTAACAAAAATCCTTCCATGACTCTCTCCATGATGTCATAAATGGTGGATGAACATCAACACACAAGGAAAAAAAGGTTTCCTGTACAAAATGGGGGAAGTGCAGAAGGCACAAGGGACTTCAGACCTGGTCAAGGGAAAAATCTCAGCATAATAACCTTTCTCTCTATTCTCTCCCTCTTAGGCCTTCCCTTTGAGGTCTTTTTATACCATCTCCAAAGTAGTTTTTTAGTTAGGAGTTGGTTGGGAACAGTTGGGCCACGGGCACTAACAGGTGATCAGCAGGTAAAACCCGCGATCTCTGCCCGAAAAGAAGGAATTTTATATATTTTTAAGTGTTTTAATACATACACGCGGGTTGGATATACACAAACCCGCGTATACACGCGTTTAACTCAGGGCAATCTCGCGTATAAGG
This sequence comes from Pinus tabuliformis, assembly GCA_031772625.1. NCBI lineage: Eukaryota > Viridiplantae > Streptophyta > Pinopsida > Pinales > Pinaceae > Pinus > Pinus tabuliformis. The sequence continues at coordinate 1,639,466,716 of CM062820.1, forward strand.
GATAAAACACTATTTTTTAAATTTTAGGACCAGGTCTGGAAGGAGGGGTTGCCCTAGGCCATGAGGACAACATCACAAACCATAAGAGTGAGATTTGGAGCTATAACAGGCACCTTTTCCTTGCTTCAGATTTGTAGATGCAAAGTCTCGATTCTTTTGTTTAAACTTCCATTCAATATTCATAGTGTATCGGTATGCCGTGCTGAGTGAGGAGATGTCTAGAAACTCCATCTCGTTTTGGGTGTACTTGTGCAGGTAGCCACGGTACTTAAGCACCAAATGTCGCTCATAACCCTTGATACCCAATTTTGTGCAGAGGGTATGGAAAACATCTGTGTACTCTAACACATCTTGGTCCCTTCCCTGTCATAGTGTGGTCCACTTTATGTATTTATCTTCATAGCTCCCAAGAGGGTAATATTGTTGTTTGATGGTGTCTTGTAAAGAATACCAAGTGGGTACAGCTAAAAACAATAAGGATTCCCTCTCGTCCTTTTGTTCACAATAGGTTTCCCACCTGTCCTTGACGTGTGGGGAGACTTTGAGATGTGAAAAAGTAGTATTTTCCCGATTGGAAAACTCATGAACTGAAAAATATCCTTCCAACAAATTCAACCATTTATCTATGACATCTGCATCTATCAGGCCCTCAAATATGGGAATGTCAAATTTAACTTTTACCTTAAAAGGAGTGGCACCTCTAGAGTGGCTACTGGATGAAGATCATTCACATGTGGGTATTCGTCAAAGGATTTGGGAAGAGTTATCCATAATCGCGTTCCTCTATCACTCAAGGGCTCCCTTGAGAAATATTTTGATAGGATCTCTTGCCCCCTCATTTTCTTTTCTTTTGCCATAGGAGGTCATTGGGGTTTGCGAGGCTGGTCTCTCAAACGTTCAACCAGATCGAGCCCTAAATCCTTATACCCTGACCTCGTTGGGGACATGCAAAGAAAACAGAGAAAGAGAAGATCGCTCTAATACCATTGATCCAAACTTAAATAGGAACGAAACAAATTATAGATATAACCATAAATACAGATATGCAGGAAAAATAAAACTTCATTTCATTAATATCATAATACTGAAATATGCTTACAAAAAGAATGGAAATAAACTAGCTTGGACAATGATAGCTTATCTCTGATAAGAGATGTGGCGACTACATGCCTCTGAATTGTGTTACAATGAGGTTCAAGGGCTTATTTATTATCGAACAACAAGGGAAAATCCTAAACAACCAAAACCCTAACCCTAAGAGATGGAACACCAAGAGTTTGTGGGCCCCATTGGGGTTAGTTGGGCATCCAACTTCACGGGGTCGTAACGTGGTCATATTATCTCCGTTTGGCACGTACGGTACCTTGTTAGAAAGGTATCTCCACGTATTATAGGATTTGGGGCAAATCCTTGCCTATGGTTCTCGGCCTGCTGCGAACCTAAAAAAAATGTCGTTTAGGGGGTCAAAATTGCTCCAGAAGTTCAGGATCCGAAAAACTACTAAAAGTAGTAAATTTTGAAATAAACAAGGAAACAGATGAAACTAACTAGAGGTCTAGGTGGAATAGGTGGGTGGCCACCAATATCCACCTGGATCAGATCTCTATACCCTAATGCTGAGTAGTTTCCTTAGTGAAAATCCCTTGTCTCTTGTGACTGCCAATGGACTAGATGATCCTGGCACAGAATACCCCTCACATAGTAGTCCTTCGTACCCATTGTTTTTAAAACATTCCATAGGATTATATTGGCAATTACTTTTAGGAGTTGGTTCCAATCTTTCTTGAAACCTTTTTGCAATATCCTCCTACTAAAAGGAGCCCGAAGGTTTGGCTACACCCAAAAGAAACACTAGTTGCTTCCATGTCCAACACCCAAACCTTAGAGATTACTACGAAATCTACCTCTAGATGCAACATGTGTGAGAAGGTGGCTTCCTCTTGTATGATATAATTCCCCCATAGTAGAGAGTTCCTAGTCAAAACCGAAGAGATTTATCCCCATTCCTACTCCATGGCTATTCCAACAAAACCCCGTTCATCTTCGCCTATGAATTTTCCACCTGTCTTCCAAATTTGACAATATTCAAGCGGGTCAAGGGAGTAGTTAACAAGAATATCTTCCATGGATTAGATAGCTCAACCACCCTTCATTCTTTAGAAATCATGAATAAAACATTATGATCATTATAAATAATTTAATAATTAAATAAATAGTATTAAATATAGTAGCTTAAAAATAATTTAATGACAATAACTATTATTTGTAATTAATAAAAATGTTGGATTTAATAAATAATAATAATAATAATTAATTAATAGTTTTTAGTGATTCCAATAAATTATAATCATAGTTGAGTGTGTTTGTTACAATACCATAGGCAACTGAGTTTGTGATAAATACATACATAAATAAAACGTGTCTAGCTCTGTGTGTGTGTGTTTTCCATGTAACATATCTCTTGGGAAACAAATTTAGCACTTCCTTAATTCTAAGGGAGGTACCCAAGGTAAATCCTTAGTTAGTTATGGCACAAGGCCAAGTTAGATCATATATAGCTCATCAAAAATTGGCCCACAAAGAACAAACATGTCACAAAATGGTATTTTAACTTGTGTTGGGAAGATAATGATTTTCCTCACAACCATTGGGGCCATAGTGAATTCACACACACACAAATAGACACACACACACACACACACACACACACACACACACACACACACACACACACACACACACACACACACACACACACACACACATGTAGTTGTTAAATTATAAAAGAAGAATAATGAAGATTTTGTGATAATATATCTATGTAACCAAAAGATTAAATTTTTGTGACTTTTGTCATTTTAACATTGGGAATTTCTATCCCTAGATGGGGTTTCTGAATCGTGGCATGTGGGGGGGTGCATGGTCATTTTTCTACCATGTAAACCCGACCATGGATGTGGCCATACACCACCTCGAATTCCATTATCTCGTAGTGAAATCCCCCACGCAAAGGATCATGTGGTTTAATTCTTCCATGATGTGAGTTCACATACGTTTAGTTACTAAATTAACGTTCATGCTTCATTGGATTTTTTGCATGTTAATGATGCATGGGTATGGAGGTTGGAAGTTGCAGGAGTTTATATTCCTAGCCAGTTCTCCCATGCATTTTTATCATTAAGAGATGGGATGTCCATTCATTCGACAAGGAAAAAGATTATAGCATGAGGGATTGGTTATGCCATAATACTTGGGCCAATAGGGTGGTGCATTATTTATTTTCATCACAAAATTATGGTCCATCTAGTTGACTCTTTGAAAAGTGATTTTCTTGGCTTCCTCCTTAAATATATGTGTTCTTGGATTTTCTTTTTTTCGTCTTCCTCTTTTTTCTACTCATTCTATAATACCTGTCGCTTTTGCTTCACCTCCACCTTGTTGACTCCTCCCTCTATGTTCTGGTTTAGTCTTTGGACCTTCTATCCTAGATTGTCCCACTTTTCATTTGCAATCCATCTCCCTCGTCCATCACACTGATTCTAAGTATTTTGGTATCAATATTTCTTGGTCTCACTAAAGGTTACAAATTTGTGGCTGCCACTTGTTATTCCAACTCCTTTTCCTTCCATCTTGCAGGATTTTCTTTGTTCTGGGCTTCAAGGCTATCAATTAACCCTTGCTCATCATGTTGTGCCAGTGAAACTATAGTAGAATGGGGGTAGCTTATTTTAGGGATCAAGGAAGCTCTTTTACCCAACTCAGGACAAACAAATTTTCTCAATGCTATAGGGAAAATACTCCCTATGCCATCTAAGAAGGAACCACATGATTATAAAGGGAAATAGATAGAAAAAGTGGTTGTTTAATTGATATGGAAGTGCTAGAGGAAATTTCCGATTGGGTATCCGACACAAGGCACACTAGTCAATGCTACAAAAGTCATATATACATGTTGTAATGGCTGCAACACCCTCCAAAATTTTCTCTTTCACTCAATGTTGAGAAATGGAAACAAGAAATTCCAGTTTAATTTGTCCTCGTATCAAATTGAGAATTAAAATCTAATTATATTCTCATAACAACTTGTAAATAGTTATTTAAGTTTAATTAACTTAATTAGCTTAGGAATTTTGAGTTGGAAGTATTTATGAAGTCATGTATATATTCTCCCTAAGTTTTAGGGGTCTAGGATGAGTTTAATTGTGAGTTGTAATTAACTCAATTTATTGAGTTATGTTCAGTTAAATTAGTTCCAAACTGTTTGAGAAACTAATAGAGAGTTAACAATCAATTGGTGCACTAGTGCATCCACAAGTGTCACTCTTGTTAACTGAAGATTCCCTCATCAAAAACTCATGCATGTCGATTCTGAGAAAGACCCAATTGAGACTAGAGTGCAGGGACAATGTACTATTAGTTGAGTGATTTACCAAGTTGTAAATATCATGCATATAGTCACAGAAGGACCTATGTTTGGATTGCGTAGTTTTGGAAGCATGAATTCCCTTTAAATATGGGCTATTCATCCTAGGAATTGTGCAAGATATTAGGTGCTTGGAGAGCTATAGAATGGGCTAAGTGTTGGCCAAGAGCTTTCTTGTGAGTTGGGAGAGTTGAGCATACATGTGAGGAATTGTTCTAGTGAGAATAAGCTTTGTATCTTCACTCATATTTCTGATATATCTAATACAGTTAGAAGGGATTTTGAGTAGTGGCTTTCCCCAGATACATCTTGTGTTATGTGCCACTAATTTATATTCTTCTTGTTCATATTGTTTTCATCGATCTATTAGCTTCCACTGGTTGAAAGTGATGAGTGCTAGTATTGCAGCAAGGATGCTGCAACTCTTGGGCTACCGGCTTTACTTATCAACTCGGGGTTTGTACAAAGTTGGAGGTGATAGTGCTATATGCACAAGTAGAAGTGAAGGTCTTGCCTGTTGTCACTTTTTCATCTGGGGAGAGACCCCGGGGATTCTGAGCTAGACTTCTATAGAGTCAGAAGAAGCTTGATTATTTGATGGAATAAGAGCAAATATATTCTAAGAGAGCTACTCTACTACAATAATGAAGGAAACAACATGTAATGCTAAATCACACCATATCCTAATTAACCATTTAAACAGCTATTCTAAGCAAAATTGCTAAATCAACACTAACCTATGCTGCTATCTAAGTTATAGAAGTAAATAGCATCAAACCAAACTAATGTGTAAGCAAGGAAACTAGACTAAATCTGTTTTCACTTTTCTGGTTTTTTTGATGACCAGGCAGTGTTAGAGTTTGATTGAATAACCAAATTGAAACTCAGGAGTGGCAGCATTTAAATAATACACAGAACAAAGTTCAGGAAGGATTCAAGCGGAAGAGCAATCGAAGATCAAAATCAGTGGAAGGGAGACGCAATGAAGCAGCAGTGCATGGGAACTATTGGATCAGTCAGATCAACGAATAATATAAATGGAAGATGAGTGACAAAGATTGTATCGTAGGAGATTAAGTAAATAGATGGACAAACAAGACTAATAGAAGAAGAGCGATGAAGTTCTTATCCCAGGGGATTGAGTGAATAGACGGACGAACAGGATTAAGGGAAGATGGATGGCAGAGATCTTATTGTGGGAGGTTAAGTGATTAGATGGATGAACAAGATTAACAGAAGATGGATGGAAGAGATATTATCACGGGAGGTTAAGTCAATAGATGGATGAACACGATTAACAGGAGATGAATGGTGGATATCTTATCGTGGGAGATGAAGTCAATAGACGGATGGATCACATCAAGTCATGTGTCGACAGAAGGGTGGAAAATGTGTAGAGTGATGGAGCAGGTTTTCGTAGGTGGTAAGAAGTTTCTCGCGCGTCCTCAAAGCTGTAAGTGGAAGTACTAAATTTTACGCGATTAGCCGAAGTGAGTGACACATAGCATGAGAAAACCACTTTTCGCCCGTGCTCTCGAGCGGATATCAGCCGTGCAAGAATTTGCGCAAGATTGTGCGATAGTCGTTGGATCATGCAGGATTGATCAACGGTGGAGATCAGCCAAGCTAGTTGGCGATCGAGTGACGTGGTAGCCGTTAGATCAGGCGAGGCAGATTGATGGTGGAGATTCGGAGCGCCTAAAGTCAAATGTTGAAATGAATGCACATGCGGTTGACGATGATTGGCTAGGTTTGTTGTGGATTGGATGGTAAGGAGATCTATGAGTATAATTCGATTAAGACATGATTTATTGGCTTCCGCTAAGAATTTTGTGCTGAAGGGAATGAGAATATGAGTGAGATCTATTACAGAAAGAGAGTGATTGAAAGAAATAATGATGAAACAAACCAATTACTGAATCAAGACGAAAAATTCCAAAGTTCATGCAAGAACTAGAAATCTATGTTTTTGGGGTTGCTGAAGGGTCTCTTCCTCAAGTCATGGTCCTAGAGGGAGGAGGTGAGGCTGAGACACTTGCTGACAACCTTATGGTGATATTTTTCTCTTTGTTAACCTGATAATTGAAAGAAGGCACAAATGTAAGCAAACTAAAACACAAACAATCTACGCTACACTGTTTCAATGGAGATGAAGCTACTTAAGCAAATGAATGATAAAACCATGAATGTATGTGCTACACTACTATAATGGGAATGCACCTACTTAAGCAAATGAATGATTAAATCATAAGTCTACGTTAGCATACATGTACAATAAAGAGGAGCCTTAGCTGATAGGGTTGGTCTGTAACCCAAGAGATTCAACGCTTTGAGTTAACTCAGTGCTCGCTCAAAACAAAACTCATCCTTATTATCAAAACAATGGATTACATCAAAAACTGTCACAAGTCTTGTCGCTCGATAATAAAGTAGAGTTTTACAATCAAAATTCTGAATCCTACTGAGGTCCTAGGCCTCTCTACTTATACGACTAAAGTCTCCAATGAATTCCTTAAAATTAGGGAGGCTCGGCTCCCAAACTCGAGATAAACTAGTGCTTTGACTTTCACTTGCTCGTCTACCTTCTAGTACTCATGATTTGGATGTTTTCACTCTGAGCTGATGGAGGAATATTTGAGTGGAGGGGTAGTAAATGAGGAGGATTTAAATCCTATAATTCCTCTCCCTTGTCCCATTCAATTTTTGACCAAGGTCTTTGGTAAAATTCCTTTCTTTTATCCTTTAATCCTGTGTTAAATGCACATTAGACCAGAAAGCAAAATATCCAACTCTAACTCATATCATAAACAAAATATAATCAAAGGTATGAAATAAGTTGTGAGAATAGTTGGCTTGACTAAGCTAGGAGTTGAATTAAGGCCCATATAATTACCCAATGATGAGGCTCATCATCACCCCCCTACTGAAAGTGTTTCTCATCCTCTGAGCAACTTTGTCAATGTCCATGTCCTTTATGGCTTTGGTAGCCTCTCTGCCATCCCATGCCTCTACTATGGTATCTTCTTCTTGTTCATAGAATCCTGCTTTCCTTTCTACTTCTTCCCATTGCCTTTCTTCCTCTTCTTCTTTTCTCCCTTCTAGCCTCCCTAGGAGTAGTGGTGGACTGAGTTTTAGGCCTATCCAATTGACCTTGAACCTTTGCATTGATTTCTTATACATAGGTGTCTTGTTGAGTGCCTCTCTCAACCTTTGAGGGGAGTATATTCTCTGATATTCAAGCTATGTGGCAGTGTGTTCCATCTCCTTAAGTAGGCATGTATACTATCATATCCTAGCAACCTATACATATCCTCAAAATGTGAAATTGCTTGCTCTTGGGGAGCAATATATCTAGGTTCCAGTTGAGGATCATTTGCAATTAGATTATGGATGCTGATTAGGGCCTTGGGATTTGATTGTTCAACTCTGATGAAAAGAGGTTCATTCTGCTCTCTGACCAATATTCTTTTCATCTCTGTAGCCCTTGACTACTAATGGTTCATCCATGATGCCAAAGCTATTAATTGCAGATCTCCTAGCTTGACATTAGGATCCCAAACATTCATGTCTGTGAGGTCCATGCTGTGAAAGTAAAACTCAGCCATTTTGGCCCTATCCTCTAGTGTAATTTAATCACAAAGGTCAATAAAATTCTTATAGTCATGAAATGGCATGGTGCCCCTTTGTGCTAGTGTTTTAATATGAAATTGCAGCCATTGTTCTCTGAGGTAAAGAGCATAGGATTTAGCTGGCATCCTACACTGGATGGCATCCAAGGAGAGGCTGGCCATACATGATAGTTGGCTTTCCCATTCCCGCAACTGTCCTCTTAGCCATGCATTTTCCGTCTCAAGTTGGTCTCTCGTTATTGCTTCTCTATCCCTTGATGTAGGGGAATCTTCAATTTCAATAGGGATTTTTGCTGATATTTGTGGCTACTATTGTTTGATTCTTGTGCTCTTTCTTGTTATGAAATATAGAGGGGTTTGCCTTCTTCTTTTCCCTTTTTTCTTGACTAGGGTGCTGAGATCAGTGAGGGAAGCTGCTTCCCCCCTCTCAGGGGCCTCTGGAGACACCCTAGGTGACTCCTCTTTGTGTTCTTCCCCTTCCTTTCCAATGCCTTCTTCCTCTCTATTTTTCTTATCTTCATCCTCTTTCTGTTCTTTTCTCAGATTCATTAGTTTCTTCCTTAGTTTCCTCCTCTGTTTCAACATCATCCTCATTCTCTTCTCATGCTTCATCATTTTCCTTTGTATTAGTTTTTTCTTCGTCCATATCATCCCCATCTAGCTCTGTATCTTCTTCTTCTTGTTTTGCCTCCCCCTCACTGACAGAAGGACTAACATCATAGGTGAGGGTTTTGATGTCATCCTCTGTTGGTAAGTCTGTGAAGACTGACCATGTTATAGGGATCCTGAGGTGTTGGAGGGCATCTTCAATGAGGATCTTGATCAACCCATGGTGAGCCAATTGTTGGGAATTCCCTTCCTTTACTTTGTTGCTAGAGTCTATGAGTGATTGCATCAAGAAATAGGGTATGTTGAGTCTTTGGTGAACTGGTGTTTCTACCCCAAATCTTAATTCTTCAAGAATCCTAAAATGGTAGCCATAAACAACACTGTATCTATGGAATGGTAGATGAGGTGATGAGGTACGATGAATGAGGTGGATTGTAATGAATGAGGGTGGCAGATGACATGGAGGAGATGAGATGGAGTGGAGCGATTGGGATGGCCCGTTGTGGGCGTAGGGAGTGTATGGGATGTTCATCAGGCTTGAACCCCGCCACAACAATCTCAGGTCGTAGATCTTGGTCAAAGACCTTGACATCATGGTCAATTGCGGGGGTTGAGCCTGAGTTATAACTCATGCTCGTTACTCCCCCGTAGAGCACTTTATTTGCATCTCGAACCCATGGTTACTTAAATCTTGTGTTATCGCTCGAACTTTAATATGGGTTGGGGCCCCACCTTACATCGGATTTGAATGCCATCAAAAATAAATCATTTTTTTTGGACTCTTGAATTCTATTTTGATTTTAAAAATAGTTTCCTTTTTGCCACCTGACTGTCTGCTTTGTCGAAGGTGGCCAAGATAACTCGCCACCTTTTCACTTATAAACCAACTACTTGGTAAGCCTTACAACTTTTTATCAAATGATACATATGAGTGAGTGAGCAAGATACTTACCTATGGTCTCGATGCCATGCTGTAGTTGTCAAATATCATAGGTGCTACATTGTTTATTTGTTGCATGGTCATTCTTCTTCCTTCTCTGCTGTTTGCTGTCTATTGTCTGTTGTCTACTGTCTATTGTTTGTTGTCTGTTGTCTGCTGTGTGGAGCTCCTGGATCCTAGTGAAGACCTATAGCTGATGATTGCTATTCTGTGGGATAGGCTGCTATAGGATTTCTTACAAGATGTCCTGTAGCTGCTTCTCCCTTAGAATTTCTTAATCATGATGTTGGATTGGGCTGTGAGAATGCTACAATGAATGGATAGAGGGAGTAGGAGTGTGTGTGGAGCAAGTGACATTCAGGTAATGCTCTTACTCTCCTCTATTTTCCCTATTCTCCTTTTTCATAACTGGTAGAAACTGATCTCTTTTTGTTTGGAATGGTGATTGCAAGGATGATAGTAATGGACAAGGTGAGTGGTTAGATCATGTATAGAATGAATTTTTGGGACCTAACCAACCTACCATTCACCCTCGGATTGCTTCCAGTAGTTTTTTTATGATAGTAAGGAAAATGAGTGGTAGAAGCATGAGAATGATGGGTGGATGGTGAAAATAGATGAGGGTGATGGATTGACATGGCCTTGGCCTTGTTGGAGCATTTGAGTGAAGTAGGAGAAGTCAAAATTTGACTTATTTTGACTAGGCTTGACCAATTTTCCTTTTGGTACCAACTTGTTCTTGTTGCTTGCAGATGTTGGAGAGTACATGCATTTATCAAAGAGATGCATGGAGCAAGGATTTCTTTTATTTTTTCTTCTTCTAGGCCTACTAGCTACCTCAATGAGGTTTTCAACTAGTAGGTCTGCGTAGGCACCTCAAAGGAGTTTTCACCTAGGATATTTTCTTTTTGTCTCTTTTTTATTTTTCCCCAACCCATTGACTGCCTCATGGAGTTTTTCAATCAATGAGCCAATCTGAGGTGCCTCAAAGGAGGTTTTCACCTGAGATTTTTATTTTTTCCTCTTATTTTTCATTTTTAATTTTTTTTTTTTTCTACCCTACCCTGTTTGAAAAGAAAAATCACTTTCAAGTATAAGAATACTTCCAATGGAGCCATGTGCACATCAAGATGACAGAAAAAATGATGTGGAGGCTTGAAATGTATGTGTTGACATGTACTTGGATTTCAGAGACCAAATGATTTGACTTTGAAAGGATCAAGCATAGTTGAGGAAGAGAGTGATGCTGCAACTTAGTGACTGTCTGGAACTAGATTTCAATATAGTTGTGATGTCCTTGGTCCTTATGCTGATTTGGATCATTCTTCATGTCTTCTTCCTCTTTTTGTTGATTACTCTCTTAAATAGATGGAGGATTTGATGGTAACCATGAGGGAGTTCTCTCGATCTCTGATTTTGATGTCTGCTCTTCATCAATCGTAGCCCGTGGTTCTGTGGTCTTCTTATTTGAATCTTCTTCTTTTGGATGTGGTCCTTCAATGATATCAAGATGATCACTTTTTTGCAATACTCTTCCTGAGCTATGGTGAATACCATTGATCTCAAGAAGAGATGTTTGGAAGTGTTGTACCTCAGCATTGTAAGTGGGCTGAGCTACTTCAATGTGTGGGCTTGGGATTGGTGGTACAGGTATTTGAGTGGGAGTGTATATTTGAGATGGATGTGGATGGGGTTGTGGTTGTGGTGGAGGTGAATGGTAACGATAACATGGAGTTTGGTATGAAGGATATTGAGAAAAATACTAAGGATATTATGGATGGCTCCCATAAGTTCCTTGCCAACCTTGTTGCCAAGATTGGTTTTGGGGTTGAGATGGCCAATGTTGCCAAGTAAAAGGTGTGTTCCAATTAATTTGAGGTGGATATGCATAAACTTGAAATTTGGAATTAGGCTCTTGCACCATATCAGGCTGAATAGGTTTCCATGGTCCTCTTGGAGGTACATAACATTGCCACATTGGCACTTGACTTGTTCCATTGTTCTCTTGGTGAACTTCCTTCAACCTTGGTAATGATGGAAAATGCTTAACATCCTGTGATTCTGCAACACAAATATCATAATTTTCTTTTCCTTCATCTTGCATTCTTAACATTTCTACTTGTTTTGTTAGATTGCTACGAATTTCTGTTTTAAAATCATCCAACAAATTTCCAAGTTTAGCTTGACTTACCGATCTTGATGCTGATTTACCTACTCTTTCTTTTCCTCTTGATATGTGTTTGCATGTTTCATAAATTTCATCAAATGATAATTGGTATACATCACCTCTACTCATGATATTAAGGAGATCAATCCACTCATCTCCAATTTTTCTAAGTAAGAGGGGTTTTTAGTGTGTTGGATCCTAAATGATGCAATTTTCCCCTATTAACATTGCACATGAACCTCTCTATTAGATCCTCAAGGCTCTCATCTTCTCTTTGATTCATTCTAAATATTTCTTCTTTAAGATCATGATCTTTATATTTTTCGAGGAATATATTTTGCATATCATTCCATGATCTTATTGAATTATTCCCTAAACTCATGAACCATTTAAGAGATCTATCCTTCAATGTTGCTGGAAACAATCTCAATTTTTGAGTTTTTAATAAGTAACCATAAGATCTACAAACAATATCAAATTCAAAGAGAAAGGTTTCCTGATCCTGTGACCTTAGACCATGAAATTTTGGAAGAAAAGATGGAGGGATGTTCTTCATGTGCGCACTTCCATCAATATCTTTAATGGGAAATCCAAGTGGATCTTCCTCATTGTCATCATCTCCATCCATTTCTTCTACATTCTTTACCATCTTCTTCTTCTACTTGCAAAAGTGAATGGTGATGTGGCTCTTACTGCACCATGTGATCAAAGGGGGGGGGGGGTGGGTTGGTGTTGGAGAATTTTTGTTTTTGTTTTTATGATTGAATGAAAACTATAATGCAATGCAATTTTCTACTTTTGAAATGAAATATGCCTAATGAAAATATTTTTTTGCTTTTGAAAAAAGTAAAAAGAAATGAATCAACTAGGAAAGGAAAGCATATAATGACAACTGAAAGAAAGGAGGCTACTAGATTACTTTTGTAGAAATAAACTAATGGCAAAAAATTGAAGACTAGAAATAGAAGAAAATAAAGCAGACTAGAAATAGAAGAAAAGAAAGCAGTAATCACATTCTACTCAGACACCTCCCTGATAACGGCACCAAAAGTGATGAGCACCAGTATTGCAGCAAGAATGTTGCAACCCCTGGGCTACCAGCTTTACTTGTCAACCCAGGGTTCGTACAAAGTTGGAGGTGATAGTGCTATATGCACAAGTAGAAGTGAAGATTGTTAGGTCCCTACACTACTAGTGTAACCCCTTATTGTTATTAATACAACCCCCTTATTATATTGTTGTGCCCATGTAGTCCCCATATTGTTATTATTGTGCCCCATAGAAGCCCACTATTGTTATTATTGTGCCCTTACATTATTATTGTTATGTCGGCTCTGATTATATTATGACCCCTTAGACTCCTATACATAGAAAAGAGGTCTTGTCATTTGTATCATCTAAGAATTGTTCATTTGTGTAATGTAAATGATGTTGCCCCCTCGAAGAGGCTTATTTCTAAGGCGTTGATCTATCTTTTCTATCTTTTTGTGAGCTGGTTTCATAAAATTTGGTATCAGAGCTTTGGATTCTAGGGTTTCGCTGCTCCAAATAGGTCATCGTGGAAGTTTCGCTATAACTTTTTTTCTGCGATGTTTCAGAAGAAAAAAAAAAACCCATTTGAGATGAAATATTTCTGAACCTTGGGTTTGAATTTCATATCTCGTATCGCTATATTTTCGGAGATATGATCTGAGGAAGTTCACGTTTTTTCAAGCTCTAGAATTTCATCTAAAACAGGCCATCATGGAATGTTCTCTATAACATTTTCTCTACGAAGTTTCAGAAGCTAAAAACAAAACCCATGTGAGATGAAATCAGTCTGAACCTCGACTCCAAATTTCAGGTCTTGTCTTGCTATATTTTTAGAGATATAATCTGAGGAAGTTAGGGCTTTTGCAGACCCCCGAATTACATTCCAAACAAGTCACTTTGGGAAAATCATCATAAATTTCTCTCTAAGCATCGGATTGAATTTTGGTAAGATGTTGTAGAAAGAGGACGGACTGTAGTGTTTTGGGTACTATTTTCAGAACCTAAGGTTGAAACAGTGACCCGTGGCATGTCATACAAGTTTGCTCTATTGAACAAGTTTATAATTAGGTCATCGCGGGATATTGAGAATAAATATTTCTTCAAGAATCCTATTGTGATCCGACTTGCGGAATTAGAAAGAGGACTCAGAGGGCTATTACAGGCCAAAATTTCAGAACTTAAAGATCCGAAATTACAGAGTTACAGTCATTTCAAGATCAATCTCCTAAAGTCAAGAGAAAGTGAGATGAGGAAGTTTGATGGCAAGGATCCGGTAAATTGGATACTACAGATGGAGAAATAATTTGATCTATATGGTGTACCACTGTTACAAAAGGTACGTATTGCATCTAATTATTTAGAATTGAATCAATTTTTATGGTATAAAGGGCTTTGTTCTCGTAAACCACTTGTCACGTGGTCAATTTTCACGGAGGAAATGATAGCACATTATGAGGATACCAAGAGAAACACCTTCTTTAGCCAATTGATAAATCTCAAGCAAAAGTGTTCAATGGAAGAGCACATTGAGGAATTTCAAAAATTAAATATAAGGGAAAATGATATTCCAGAGAAGCAGGGGATTGATTTCTCCATAGGGACTTTAAAGGATAACATTCAACATGAGGTTCATCTTTGGGAACCTGATTCATTGGAGATGGAATTCAGGTCGGCAAGAAAAGTGGAAAGAAAAATTATGGAAACAAGGAAGTCTACCCCTCACAACTACAAATATGGAAGTGTTGTTTCTCCTAGCCTTCCACAACCTACAAGGTTGACACCACAAAAATTGGAAGAAAAAAGAGCAAAAGGGCTTTGTTACAATTGTGATAACAAATACGTTAAAGGTCATAAGTGTGCTGAGAAGAAATTATTTTACATTGATTGTGAAGAGGAGGAAGAAAATGATCAAGAAACATAAAAAGAAGAGGATATACACCAGGAACCAACCCCAGAGAAAGAAGAAATGAATCTGACCATATCTTGTAAAGCATTGGAAAGAATTACCACTCCTTGAACTCTCAAGATAGAAGGACCTATCAAGAAGAAAAATGTTCAAGAAGTGAAAGATCACATCAAGCATCAAGAAATGAATCCGACCATATCTTGTAATGCATTGAAAGCAATTACATCTCCTAAAACTCTCAAGATAAAAGGACATATTAAGAAGAAAAAGATTCAAGCAGTGAAAGATCACATCGAGCATCAACAACAAGTTCTCCAACTTTTAAAGGATAGTGCCACCTTGGTGCAGAATTGAATGAAACAACATGCAGTTCACTATCACAGTGAAAGAAGTTTTGATGTAGGCGATTGGTCATTTTTACAGCTACATCTCAAGAAAGCTATTTATGAGAAGGAAATGTTAGTGATACTACATGCACTTAAGAAATGGGGACCTTACCTAATGGGAAGACACTTCAAGGTAAAAATGGATCATGATAGTCTTAAATACTTTTTAGAACAAAGATTATATTTAGAAGAACAGAAAAAATGGGTCACAAATATGTTAGGTTATGACTTTGAAATCATATACAAAAAATGGAAGCAAAATTTTGTTGCAGATGCATGCTCAAGAAAGGATGAGGATGTGCAAGCATTGTTTTGTGCTATTTCTATTATCCAACCAGATTGGATAAACGAAGCAAGGGATGAATGGAAGAAAGAAAAAGAAGTGTGGTCACTCATTTAAAAGTTTCAAAATATACCAATTCAAACAATATTTCTGAAACTTGACAAGGAAGGAAAAATCATATTGGAGCCTGGAGCAGTCACAGAAACAAGAACCCAACAACTATGAAATCGATCAATTTCAGAGTATCTCGTCAAGTGGAAGAACTTACTTGCTAAAGATTCCACATGGGAGGACAATAATTTTTTACAGAAGCATCAAGAACTACTCAAGCGTTGAGGACAACAATTTTTGAAGGAGAGGGGCATGTTAGGTCCCTATACTACTAGTGTAACCCCTTATTGTTATTAATACAACCCCCTTATTATATTGTTGTGCCCATGTAGTCCCCATATTGTTATTATTGTGCCCCATAGAAGCCCACTATTATTATTATTGTGCCCCATAGAAGCCCACTATTGTTATTATTGTGCCCTTACATTATTATTGTTATGCCGCCTCTGATTATATTATGACCCCTTAGACTCTTATATATAGAAAGGAGGTCTTGTCAATTGTATCATCTAAGAATTGTTCATTTGTGTAATGTAAGGAGGTTGCCCCCTCGAAGAGGCTTATTTCTAAGGTGTTGATCTATCTTTTTGTGAGCTGGTTTCATGACAAAGGTACTGCCAGTTGTCACTTGTTCATCTGGCGAGAGACCCTAGGGGTTCCAAGCCAAACTTCTATAGAGTTAGAAGAAGCTTGATTATTTTATGGAAGAAGAAAAAATCTATTCTAAGAGAGCTACTCTACTACAGTAATGAAGAAAACAACATGTAATGCTAAATCACACCATATCGTAATTAACCATTTAAACAGCGATGCTAAGCAAAATTGCTAAATCAACACTGACCTAATGCTGCTATCTAAGTTATAGAAGTAAAGAGCATCAAACCAAACTAATGTATAAGAAAGGAAATAGACTAAATATTTTTTCACTTTTCTGGTTTTTTTGATTATCAGAGAGTGTTAGAGTCTGATTAAATAACCAAATTGAAACTCAAGAGTGGTAGTGTTTAAAGAATATGCAGAACAAAGTTCAGGAAGGATTCAAGCGGAAGAGAAATCGAAGATCGAAATCAGTAGAACAGAGATGTAATGAAGCAGCAGTGCATGGGAATCGTTGGATCAGTTGGATCAACGAACAATATAAATGGAAGACGAGTGTCGGAGATCATATCGTAAGAGATTAAGTGAATAGATGGACGAATAAGACTAACGGAAGATGAGTGGCGGAGGTGTTATTGCAGGGGATTGAGTGAATAAATGGACGAACAAGATTAACGGAATATGGACGGCAAAAATCTTATCACGGGAGGTTAAGTGAATAGATGGATGAATAATATTAACGGAAGATGGATGGCAAGGATCTTATCGTGGGGGGTTAAGTCAATAGATGGAAGAACATGATTAACGTGAGATGAATGGTGGAGATCTTATCACGGGAGATGAAGTCAATAGACAAATGGATCACATCAAGTCATGTGTTGACAGAAGGGTCGAAAACATGTGGAATGATGGAGTAGGTTTTCGTAGGTGGTAAGTAGTTTCTTGCGTGCCCTCAAAGTTGTAATCATAATTCCTAAATTTTACATGATTAGCCTAAGTGAGTGACATGTAGCATGAGAAAAGCAATTTTCTCGTGTTCTCTCGGGTGGATATCGGCCGTGCAAGAATTCACGCGAGATTTCCCGATAGCCATTGGATCATGCAGGGTTGATCAACAATGGAGATCGGCCAAGCTGGTTGGCAATCGAGTGACGTGATAGCCATTGGATCAGGCAAGGTAGATCGATGGTGGAGATTCAAAGCACCTAAAGTCAAACGTTGAAATGAATATACATGCGGTTGACGATGATTGGCCAGGTTGGTTGTGGATCGGATGGTAAGAATATCTACGAGTATAATTCGATTAAGACATGATCTATTGACTTCCGCTAAGCATTTCGTGCTGAAGGAAATGAGAATATGAGTGAGATCTATTACTGAAAGAGAGTGATTGAAAACGATAACAATGAAATGAATAAAGTACTGAATCAAGACGACAAACTCCAAAGCTCATGCAAGAACTAGAAATTTACGTTTTTGGGGTCGATGAAGGGTCTCTTCCTCAAGTCAGGGTCCCAGAGGGAGGAGGTGAGGCCGAGACACCTGCTGACAACCTTATGGTGATATTTTTCTCCTTGCTAACTTGCTAATTGAAAGAAGGCACAAATGGAAGAAAACTAAAACACAACCAATCTATGCTACACTACTGTAATGGAAATGCAGCTACTTAAGCAAATGAACAATTAAACCATGAATCTATGTGCTACACTACTGTAATGGAAATGCAACTACTTAAGAAAATGAACGATTAAAACATGAGTCTAAGCTAGCATACATGTACAATAAAGAGGAGCCTTAGCTGCTAGGATTGGGCCCTAACCCAAGAGCTTCAACCCTCTGAGTTAACTCATTGCTGGCTCAAAACAAAACTCATCCTTATCAAAACAATGGATTACATAAAAAAATATCACAAGTATTGCAGCTCAAAAATAAAGTAGAGTTTTACAATCAAAAGTCTGAATCCTACTGAGGTCCTAGGCCTCTCTACTTATATGACTAAAGTCTCCAACGAATTCCTTAAAATTAGGGAGGTTTGGCTCCCAAACTTGAGATAAACTGGTGCTTTAACTTTCACTTGCTCGGCTACCTTCTAGTCCTCATGATTTGGATGTTTTCACTCCGAGCTGATGGATGAATATTCGAATGGAGGGGTAGTAGATGAGGAGGATTTACCTCCTATAATTACTCTCCCTTGTCCCTTTCGAGTTTTGACCAAGGTCTTTGCCAAAATTCGTTGCTTTTATCCTTTAATCCCATGTTAAATGCACAGTAGACCACAAAGCAAAATATCCAACTCTAACTCATCTCATAAACAAAATAGAAACAAAGGTATGCAATAAGTTGTGAGAATAGTTGGTTTGACTAAGCTAGGAGGTGAATTAAGGCCCATATAATTACCCAATGATGAGGCTCATTAGAAAGTAGAAGTAGATTCTTGTCTTGTGCATTAGTATGTTGCATGAGCTTGTGAATCTACAAGATTTTCTACATGGTATCAAAGTTGAGAACAATATATTAGAGGAGATTTCAAATCTTCGAGTTTTGGGTTATAAGTGAAATTCGAATTTGCAATACATACTATTGAAATGTGGAAACAAGAGTATTCCAATTTTAATTTGTCCTTGAGTTAAAATTAAAATTTAGTCTTACCAGTTGCTTGAAAAATAATTAATTAATTAATTCATCTTAAGATAATTAGTTGGAGGCCCACGGGGCTTTGGATTGACGGTGAATGGGTGCGCTGTTAAGGCACTCCTTGCGATAGGTCACTGGTTCAATTCCTCGTGGGTACTTAGTTTAGTCTTAGCCTAGAAAAAAAAAAGATAATTAGTTGGAGAAATTCAAGCTAGAAGTCTTTGTGAAGTCATGCAACAATTATCCTTTAAATTAAGGAGATTATCCATTAATTAAGGAGATAAGGATGAGTTATATTTGAGTTGTAATTAGTTAGCTCAGTTCACTGAGTTAAGTCCAGTTAAATTAGTTCCAAACTGTTTGAGGAACTATTTGTGAGTTCAATCAGTTAATGCATGCATGCATACAACTAGTGTACTCCAGATAATTGAGGATTCTCTCATTAGTAACTCATGCATGTCTATTCTGAGAAAGACCCAGTTGAGCTAAATTTCAAGGACAAGTTACTATCAGTTGCATGAGTTTTCCTATAAAGGAAACTCATCCATGCAGAAGGAACAAGGTTCCTTGAGGATTGCACAGTTTTATAGGGTGTGAGATCAGTGTGAGTGATCAGTGTTATACTTGGTAACAGGAGGATCACCCATGAGAAACTGTGCAAGAGGCTTGGAGGGTAGAGGAGAAGGTTTTTGAGAAGCCTTTTTCTCCTGTGAGCATCAAGGAGGATTGCACTAAGAGCTAGCTAGCTATGAGAGCTAAGGCTTTGTATTATTCTGATATATTTCCACCTTCTATGATGATAAAGATAGTGGGATTTTTAGCTGAGGCTTTCCCCTGAGTATTCTTCTATGTTTCATGTGCATTCATTCTTCTTTTGGTTATATGTGTTCAGCTTGATCTTGCTCAAATAATTTAAGCTTCCACAAAATTGATTGTAGAAGTAGATTAAAGTATTTTTCTTTAGTTATATTGCATTATTAGGTTAATCTACAGTCAGAATTTCTACATGGTATCAGAGCTGAGTTTATCGGAGTAGTGAAAAGTATATAGAGAAGAGAATTTGAAGTTTGAAGTTCGGGGTTGCAGGTGCAAATTGAATTCATCTCATACTTCAAGGTTGGTTAATGGCGTTCTATGGCTTGAGACTCGAGTATGCCTTGGAAGGTAGCTCGAATTACATAGCATGGAAAGATCACATGGAGTCTGTATTAGAAGACAACGACTTGAAGGATTTCATTGATCAAGAAATCCTAAAGGCAGGTTCAACTAATGCACAAGAGTTCGCTGAATGGAAGAAGTGTGTGGCGAGGGTGAGATAGATCATCCATGAGGGAGTTCGAGACCATATTGTCTTGAGTCTCCATGGGAAGGATACTCCATATTCAATGTGGAAGACATTGAAGGACCTCAACTAGAACAGTAGCGACCAGAGGAAATTGGTGCTCAAGGACAAGCTTCGAAGAATCAAGATGGAGAACTACGATACTATTTCAACATATCTGAACAAGCTCACCACTTATAGAGATAAGCTTAGTAGTGTGGGAATAACTACTACTGATGATGATATGGTGAGCCTCGCTCTCCTTGGCCTTCTAGATTGGGAACGACTGTGGTCGGATCTCATGCAGGAGGAGATCAGGAGGAGCACAAGAGATGGTTCTTCATCTAAGGATGATGAAGAAAATCTGACCTCAGCAAGTAAGGCAAGGAAAGGGAAGGGAAGGCATCCCATTCCAAATCGAATTCTTCTCATGGAGGGAAGAAGGTTGATAAGTCTAAAGTGAGATGCTTTAATTGTCATGAGATGAATCATTATGCGATTAATTGCCCATCGAATAATTCCAAGAAGGGTTCCTCAGAAGGATCTAAAGGTGAGGCATTAGCCTTTCAGTTTGAGATGGAATTCACCCTCATTGCATGCATGGTGTCATCGATGATGGGTTGTGGTTGGTATCTTGACAGTGGAGCCTCATTCCACATGACCAACGATAAAAGTTTATTCAGTACCTTGGAGGAGAAAGACCTCAAGATGCGCATAGAGATGGGTGATGATGAAAGGTATAGTGTTTCAGGAGTGGGCACGGTTACTTTTCAGAGGGAGCATGGAGCTCTTATCACCTTGACAAATGTGAATTATGTGCTTGGACTGAAGAAGAATTTGGTATCAATCGCAATGTTGGAGGATAAAGGCTACGATGTTGTCTTCAGTAAGGGAAAGGTTTTCCTTAGACACATCACCACGAGATAGGTGAAATAGATCAGTTCACGAGTCAAGAACCTATATGCACTTGAGGTTCAAGATGCATGCAAAGCCTTGAGGAGCAAGGAAAATGTTAGAGACTTGGTGGTTGAGAAGGAGAGTAAATTACTTCTCAACATGCAGCCCCAGAAGAAGTCTCAGACAATTTTGGAGGAGCCACAATTGGGATTCCGAGAGGAGACCGAGTGGAGGCATCCACTCATGCAGAGACCCTTAGTAGGGGGAAATTTCGAGCCAAATTAGTAGAGGGATCACATGCAGCCATACCTCCAGGTGTGAGGTGGGGCAATGTGAAGTGATAGTCCCATGAAGGCTGAAATTGGGTAGGGTCCATTGAGAGGTTTTATCTCATGGATCATACCTTGCTACGGGAGCCCAAAGTACATAGTAGTGGGAGGAATCAATGGGATTGATGCAGTGAGAGATCAAAGTGACAGAGGTTAGAGTAGTCAGATACTGAAGAGCATAGAGAAGGATTGACAACATTGCAGAAAGGCTGAGTCAACAAAAGCGCAAAGTTTTCAGTTGACAAGGGCAATAGCAGTCAGAGACTTTGATGACAAATGCATCATACTGATTCAGGTTGGATTTTTTTTTGTTTTTGGTGTTGCTGGAGCAACAACCCTAGAGAGTAGTGTTGCATGCATAACATTCCAAAGGTTTGGGATCGGGATCGATTTGAATTCCTTTCTTATTTAGAGGGAGTGTTGAAATGTGGCAACAAGAATATTCCAATTTTAATTTGTCCTTGAATTGAAATTGAGAATTAAAATTTGAATTTAGTCTCACCAGTTGCTTGAAAAATAATCAATTAATTCATCTTGAGTTAATTAGTTGGAGAAATTCAAGCTAGAAGTATTTGTGAAGTCATGCAATAGTTATCCCTTAATTAAGGAGATAAGGATGAGTTATATTTGAGTTGTAATTAGTTAGCTCAGTTAATTGAGTTAAGTCCAGTTAAATTAGTTCCAAACTGTTTGAGGAACTAATTGTGACTTCAGTCAGTTAATGCATGCATGGATCCAACTAGTGTACTCCAAATAACTGAAGATTCTTTCATCAGTAACTCATGCATGTCTGTTATGAGAAATACCTAGTTGAGATAAATGTTAAGGAAAGGTTACTATTAGTTACATGAGTTTTCCTATAAAGGAAACTCATTCATGTAGAAGGAACAAGGTTCCTTGAGGATTGCGCAGTTTTACAGGGTGTGAGATTAGTGTTACACTTTGTAACAGGAGGATCACCCAGGAGAAACTGCGCGAGGAAATAGGAGGCTTAGAGGGCAGAGGAGAAGGTTTGTGAGAAGCCTTGTTTGTCTGTGAGCATCCAGGAGGATTGTACTGAGACCTGGCTAGCTATGAGAGCTAAGGCTTTATATTATTCTGATATATTTCCACCTTGTATGATAATACAGATAGTGGGGTTTTTAGTTGAGGCTTTCCCCTGAGTATTCTTCTATGTTTCATGTGCATTAATTCTTCTTCTAGTTATATGTGTTCAGCTTGATCATGCTCAAATCTTTTAAGCTTCGGCAAATTTGATTATAGAAGTATATTAAAGTATTTTGGTTTAGTTATATTGCATTATCAGGTTAATCTATAGTCAAAATTTCTACACATACTTCAGGATCGACAGATGGCATTCTACGGTTTGCGGCTCTAGTATGCCTTTGAAGGAAACTAAGATATTATAGCCTGTAGGGACAGAATTGAGTCTGTGCTAGAGAATAATGGCTTGAAGGAATTTATTGATCAAGAAATTCCTAAGCCAACAGCATCAGATGCACATAATTTGGTTGAAAGGAGGAAGTGTGTGGCGAAGGCAAGGCGAATAATCCTTGAGGGAGTTCGAGACCACATGGTCTCGAGTCTCCATGGCAAGGAAACTCTGTATCCTATGTGGAAAACATTGATGGACTTGTATCAGAGTAACTGTGACCAAAGGAAATTTGCACTGAAGGAAAAAATTCAAAAAATCAAAATGGAGAAAGGCGAGACAATTCCAAAATACTTGACCAAGTTCACTTACTGTCGTGATGAACTTGGAAGTGTTGGAATCACAGTTGTCGAGGACAATATGGTGAATCTTGCTCTTTTAGGACTCCAAAAGAGTTGGCATAGTTATAAGGACTTTGTCAATGGTCGGGCGAAGCTACCAGATTGGGAATGACTGTGGTTAGATTTGATGCAGGAGGAGATCAGGAGGAACAACAAGGATGGCTCTTCATCAAAGATTGATGATGAAGAGAATTGTGCCTTAGTGATTAAGGCGAAGAAGGGGAAAGGGAAAGATTCCTATTCCAAATCAGATTCTTATCATGGAGATAATAAGAAAGACATGACAAAATTTAAGTGCTTTCATTTTCATTAGCTGGTCCATTTTGCTACAAATTTTACACTCAAGAAGTCCAAGAAGAAGTCCTCAGGAGGAACAGCGAGTGAGGCTTTGGCCTCTCAATTCGAATTGGAATTTTCCCTCATTGCATGGATGGTGTCATCAATGATGGGAATTTTATGGTACTTAGATAGTGGAGCTTCATTCCACATGACTGGCGACAAAGAGTTATTCAATGACTTGGAGGAGAAATATCTCTAGATGCATATCGAGATGGGTGACGAAGGGAAGTATAGTATTATTGGATTGGGTACGATTACTTTTCAGAGGGAGAATGGGGCTCCACTCACCTTGAAGAATGTTATGTATGTTCCTGGGCTGAAGAAGAACTTGGTATCCATTTCCATGCTTGAGGATAGAGGCTATGATGTGATCTTCTTGAAAGGAAAGGAATTCCTTCAACACATAACCATGGGTCAAGTAAAGAAGATATGGATTTAGATGAAGAATCTCTATAAGCTAGAGGTAGAGGAGTGCATTGCTTTGAGTAAAAAAGCAGAAAGGGTGTAGAGCTGAGACGTTGGTGATTTGTGGCACATACGATTGGGCCACTTGCATCATGGGGCTTTGAAGATATTTCAGCAGATCTCTACCCGTCTTCCCAAAGGTACGATTAAGAAAGTTGATGCATGCAAGGGGTGTACTTTGGGAAAATACATAAATTCTTCCTTTCATGATAGAGATAGTTGAGAAGAGGATATTCTATAGTGAGTCCATTCAGATGTGTGTGGACCATTCTCAATAGCATCCACAGCCAAACGCAGGGATTATGTTATATTTGTTGATGACTTTTCTCGAAAATCATGGATATTTTTCATGCAGAAAAAGGATAAAACTTTCACAAAGTTTTGTGAATTTAAAGGATTGGTGGAGAAAGAGTTAGGAAAGAAGGTTAAAACTCTACAGAGTGATAATAGTGGCGAGTATGTCTCAAATGAGTTGAATAACTTCTGTGTAACAGAAGGGATTAAACAGGAGTTGACAGCACCCCATAACCCTTAGTAGAATGGGGCAGTCGAGAGGAAGAACAAAATCATAGTAGGGGAAAGGAGGGTGATGTTGCATGATTAGGGATTACCACTAGAATTGTGGGTCGAGGCATCCAACACATTGGTTTATGTTTAGAACTGTATCCCACATCGGATACTTGAGATGAAGATAACAAAGGAGGATTATTCTGTAAGACGCCAGATGTTGGTCACTTCAAGGTTTTTGCGTCATTAGTATCTTTCCATTTGACCAAAGATGCACGAAAGAAGCTTGAACTGAAAACAGAGTTGGGGATATTTGTGGGGTACACTGATACACCTCACAACTATTGGGTTTACTTTCTGACCAGCAAGATGATAGTGGTTCGTAAGGATGTTAGATTAGATGAGGAGAAGGCCATGTGAGCTTCGCTTGAGAGGGAGCCTGAGCTACATGCGAATGAGGAGCTTTTAGCTCCTAAGGTCGAGAAGCCTCATATTTATGTGGAACAACCACATGTAGAGGATCCGGGAATGTAGACATCCACTCAGGCAAAGTCTTCTAGAGAGGGAAGAAAGTGCACCAGAGAGGTTGAAAGATTGTTGGATGATGCATGGGAGAATGTGGGAGCACCCACTTCTCAATGCAGGCAAAGGAGGTAACCTTAGAGGTACACTGGATACATGGCTCTTATGGGCGAATGTGTTGTGACAGGGCTATCTTTCTTTAAGGAAGCAGTGCAACAGCCAGTTTGGGTTGATGCCATGGTGGACGAGTATGACTCCATAGTTCATAACAATGTTTGGGATGTGGTCCCGAGATTGGAGGAAAAGTCATTGGTAAGCTCCTGTTGGCTTTACAAGGTAAAGCAAGTTGTAGATGGTAGTGTAGAGAAGCATAAGGCTATATTTGTGGCCCATGGCTTTTCACAGGTAGAGGGGATTAAATATGAAGATACCTTTTCTCTTGTTGGAAGGTACTCATCAATCAGATCTATATTGGCATTATCAGCACATATGGGTTGGAAGATACATCAAATGGATGTAAAGACAACCTTCCTTCATGGCATGATTGAGGAAGAGGTGTACATAGAGTAGCCTGAATGTTTTGTGACCTTCAACCATGAGTCACATGTGTGCTAGCTCAAGAGAGTGTTGTATGGTCTGAAGCAAGCACTCCATGCTTGGTACACTAGGATAGATAGCTACTTCACTGGGTTGGGCTTCATGAAGAGTGAAGCAGATGTGAACTTGTGTCACATAGTGGTGGAAGGTAAACTATTAATCATTGTACTTTATGTTGATGATATCGTATTGACAGGTGATGATCAACTGTGCAAATCTTCAAAGGAGGACCTTGCAAGAGAGTTTGAGATGAAGGAAATGGCATGGAGGTATGGCAGGGAGATGGGGAGTTGTTTGTGTCTCAGGGAAAGTATGCCAATGAAATACTCAGGAGATTCTGCATGGATAGAAACAAACCCATGAAGACTCCTTTAGCATGTAACCGGAGGAAGGAGGATGCTACTTTAGGGGAAGTAGTGGAAGCTACTGTTTACAGGAAACTTGTGGGTTCACTCATGTACTTGGTGAACACATGACTAGATATGTGCTATGTAATTAACCAACTTAGTCAAGCGATGGTTAGGCCTACCAAGCTGTATTGGAAGGCGACAAAGCATGTGTTGAGATACCTCAGGGGCACTTCTCAGTATGGATTATGGTACAAATGGATAGAGGGAGTGAAGCTTCAAGGCTTCATTGATGTAGATTGGGTAGGGAGTCCATCCGACCAGAAGAGCACATCAAGAGGGATCTTCAGTATTAGGTCAGCGGCAGTTTCTTGGTACAATAGGAAACAAAGATTAGTTGCACTCAGTTCGACAGAGGCGGAGTACATAGCTAGGAGTCAGGCAACATGCAAGGCCATCTGGATGAGGAAGATATTGGTTGGTTTGTTTGGTCAGCATATTGATGCAATTGTGATTTTCCGCAATAATCAAAGTTGTATCAAACTATGAAAATCCAGTTTTTCATGATCAGTCCAAGAATATTGATATCCGATATCATCATCTCGGAGATTGTGTATTGAGGCAGATTATGTTGTTAGAGTACATTCCCATGGAGGAGCAAGATGCTGACATTTTGACAAACGCATTGTCAAGATGTAAATTCGAGTTTCACAGAGACAAGATTGGGGTAGCTGATAATTCCTTTCTTGTTGAGAGGGAGTGTTGAGAAATGGCAACAAGAAATTCCAGTTTAATTTGTCCTTGAATTAAACTGAGAATTAAAATCGAATTCTATTCCCATATAAACTTGTAAATAGTTAATTAAGTTTATTTAACTTAATTAGCTTAGGAATTTCGAGTTGGAAGTCTTTCTGAAGTCATGTATAAGTTCTCCCTAAGTTTTAGGGGTCCAGGATGAGTTTAATTGTGAGTTGTAATTAGATAACTCAATTTACTGAGTTATGTTTAGTTAAATTAGTTCCAAACTATTTGAGGAATTGATAGAGAGTTAATAATTAGTTGGTGCACTAGTGCATCCACAAGTGTCACTCTAGTTAACTGAATATTACCTCATTAGAAGCTCATGCATGTCAATTATGAGAAAGACACAATTGAGACTAGAGTGCAGGGAAAGTGTACTACCAATTGAGTGACTTACCAAGTTGTAAATATCATGCATGCAATCAAAGAAGGAACAATGTTTGGATTGCGAAGATTTAGAAGCATGAATTCCCTTTAAATACGAGCTATTCATCCTAGGAATTGCAGAAGAGATTAGGGGCTTGGAGAGCTACAAAATTGGCTAAGCGTTGGACAAGAGCTTGCATGTGAGCTGAGAGAGTTGACCATACTTGTGTGTAATTTTTATAGTGAGAACAAGATTTGCATATTCACTCATATTTATGATATATGAAATACAGATAGTGGGGTTTTTGAGCAGTGGCTTTCCACAGATACATCTTGCGTTATGTGCCATTGATTTATCTTCTTCTTGTTCATATTTTTTTCATCGATCTATAGCTTCTGTTGGTTGACAATAGAAGTAGATTCTTGTCCTGTTCTTTATTACATTGCATGAGCTTGTGAATCTATAGGATTTTCTACTCTCAAATTTCAGAGCCTTCCTTGGCCTTGATCTCAATTGTTTCAAACACT
The DNA here is from genome assembly GCA_031772625.1 of Pinus tabuliformis. Lineage (NCBI taxonomy): Eukaryota > Viridiplantae > Streptophyta > Pinopsida > Pinales > Pinaceae > Pinus > Pinus tabuliformis. The sequence continues at coordinate 1,639,494,225 of CM062820.1, forward strand.
TCAGCACATTTCACGAGATTTCCTAAAGTCCTTTGGCCCCTTTTTCTTGTTGGATTAGGTTTCTTCTTTTGGCATGTTTAACTATTTTTCGATGCTTGTAGACCTTTTCTAGCAGTTTCAAAGGTTGGTCTTGTTGTATACAAGTTGTCATAGCTATGTAAACACCTGCCACACTCATACAAAAAGTTTTGAGCATTCTCGCACAAGTTTCATCATGGTCATCCTAAAGTCTATCTCAAGTGTCACACTCGTCGCTTCTTATTATGAAGCAATCACACAGAGGGATATGATTTCTTGTTGCTCCGGTGGCCTATGTTGTCATGTCGTTGAAGTATGCTAAGTGTGTGATCACAGGTTCATTTTCATCACAAGTCAATCTTCCCCCCGCACTTAGCCATTTTTCCAAAAATATTCCCGATTAGGAAACTCAGCTTCACCGAACCCTGACTGAACTGTGCATTGTGCAGCCTCAGCCCTCAATGTTGTGACCTTCCTTCCTAGAACTACACAGTGCACAATCACTATCCTCCAGGGTAGCTACACTGCGCAATTCCAGAGCTCAACAACCTTCCTTAAACCCCATAATTGCGCAATAGTTCCTCCCAATCTAACTTTAATTACACACTTCACACTATCAGTCCTCAAGCTTTTCCCCTTGCCTATTGGATTCGCAGAGAACCCAACCTCCCTTGGCCTCCAAAAATGCGTAGAGGTGTTCCCTAGTGTCCTCCCTCAGCTGAAGCTCATTGACCTCAAGAAATGCACAAATTTGTCCTCCATGTGTCTCTGCTGCCTAGTCCCCCTTGCCTCTAAAAACTGCACATATATATCTCCTAGGGGAACTGTTATAGACATTTTTGTGCCCTACAACCCCAAGCATGAAATGTCCATAAACCAAGGGCTCCTAAGTCCCTAAAAGTGTTGTTCTAACCCCTAAAAGAACAAGGTCAACAGATTACAACTTCTCCCAGAAGTTCTCCATGAGAAACTACTCAGAATTAGTCAAAACAGGATCATTGCAGCTGCTCCACTGGCTAAGTGCATTGCATCTCACCTAAATACACTGTGAGGGTGCGTTGCATTTCAAAAGTCCCTTCTGTGGGGTGCGATGGGCGAGAAATGACAAATGGCAGTGTCATTCCACGAGGTGGAGAGGCAATGGAAGCTTCCAGAATCTTCTCCTGTGACACTTGCCTCACTGAATTCGACCAAGGATGAGTAAGAGGCCCTCAGTCTCCAAGTGGAAGCGAGAACTGTCAGAGAGAAGACACTAATCAAATCACAAGCTGACTCATCCCCCTTACAGATATCTATATATGGATCCCTCATCCCAGAGATCCAGAGGCTGGAATTTTGCATATTGTAAGGAATTGCTGTTGGTTTCTTTGTTACAGGGAAAAGTGTCTATTTAGAACTGCTCTATCCCACTAAGGTGTGACAACTGCCTTAGAAACAAATAGAGAAAAGCTACTTTTGTTTTTCCTTTATGAATTATAGATAGAGAGGAACAGAAAGACCAACCTCTGTCTTGCGCTAATCCTTCGATCCGATCCCTCTCTTCTTTGATAGTCCTCAACTACCTGCTCCCTTGCACGCCCAGCTTCACAAAGTACCTGTAAGATCACAGAAGCACAACGCTATACAAAGACATGGATCTATAATCATAAACAATCTAGGATCAGATGTAAATTGACCATACAAATGTAACAAGCATCAATGATACAAAAGCATGGAGGAAAACTCAAATAGCTTTTATTGATAAACAAGAAAAGATCCAGGAGGAGTTACAACCAGTTGTTCCGACCTAGCATCAACCTCCCAACAAAGAAACCCCTCTTCACCTCAAACAAAGTTTAGATCACCTAACAATCTGATGTTTGTCTCTAGAAACCAACAGCAATTCTTTACAATATGCAAAATTCCAGCCTCTGGATCTCTGGGATGAGGGATCCATATATAGATATCTGTAAGGGGGATGAGTCAGCTTGTGATTTGATTAATGTCCTCCCTCTGATAGTTCTTGCTTCCACTTGGAGACTGATGGCCTCTTACTCATCCTTGGTCGAATTTAGTGAGGCAAGTGTCACAGGAGAAGATTCTGGAAGCTTCCATTGCCTCTCCACCTCGCGGAATGACACTGCCATTTGTCATTTCTCGCCCATCGCACCCCATAGAAGGGAATTTTGAAATGCAACGCACCTTCACAGTGTATTTAGGTGAGATGCAACACACTTAGCCAGTGGAGCAGCTGTAATGATCCTGTTTTGACCAATTCTGAGCAGTTTCTCATGGAGAACTTCTGGGAGAAGCTGTAATCTGTTGACCTTGTTCCTTTAGGGGTTAGAACAACACTTTTAGGGACTTAGGAGCCCTTGGTTTATAGACATTTCATGCTTGGGGTTGTAGGGCACAAAAATGTCTATAACAGTTGCCCCCTAAAGTATGAGGCCGTTAACTTTTTGGTGTCGGGTGAAATGCTTTATTATGAGGATCCGAAGTTCTTTCAATGCTGGGAGGAGACCTGTAATAAGATACAATACAATACATTATCTTCATACTATTTTCATGATCTAGTTGAGGCGGGCATTCCCATGCTCAGCTTTATAAATTCATTTTTATGTACATAGGACAGACAATCGTCTGAGTGTAGACTGATGATTTTGATAGAGCCATCATCCTTTTGAGTGGATGATTATCTGCACGGAAATGATGTACATTTAATGTCTTTATTTCCCTGAATATATATCGCAGCCCAGATGGATGAAACTAGATCCGGGGTCTTCAATCTCATCCGATCTTCACTCGAAGTACAAGTCGACCCATGTGAGAAATGTTCTGAAGTCGAACATGGCAAGACATCGCTTGATTACCAGTCAATGATGTAAACTGTTAACAAGCGCGAGAGGAATCACCGATAATGATAATGACCCTCAAGGTACTGTAGTACAATTCATGTGGTGTGAATAAAGGACTTGGTGTCGAACACCACGCAAAATCTTTTGGTCGAAGGCCATTGATGTAAACCTGTCGCCGGAAGTGAGAAACTTGCCATTGAGGCATGCAAGCTTCAAAGTACTGAATGGGGTGTTCCTAGATCAACTTCTCAGATAATGAGTTGATGTCGACAAGAAGTGATCTGTCACAGGAGGGCCTTAATGAATCCCACATCAATGACATGGAACGGAGGAAATGATTTTAATGGAGGTGAAAACGATCTAGTGATATAAGGTTCAGGGTGGCAGTCATGAAAGAATGGAGTATAATGTATGGTAGTGGGTGAGACACAGGTGAATTCTCTGAATGACTTCTCTTGAACATATCGGCGACACTGATGTGATGGATTGGTAGCATTAACCCCAAATGTGGATGGTATAGCGTGACCATGGTGATGTGACCGGTGAATGAAACAACCCAACCCGACTCGGACACGGAGTGGAAGTGTCATGTTCAAGAGCGACTTGCTACCAACAAAGTTTCTTTAAGTTTTCTTCCCAATTTTCCCCAGTCATTGCTGACCAGTACCTCTTTATTTTTGTCAAGCTTGAGGAGGATAACATATGCTTGTTCTATAATTTTCCCTTCGGGCAAACCCATTGCTATGTTTTAACGAGCCTAGCGATAGTGAAACTCGTTCTCGTCTATATACAAGTTTGTTGCTATTAATCTTTTTAACGAGTTTAACGACAAAGATAACTCGGTCCTTTTCAATTTTAGAGAGTCTGAAAAGGAACGTAAAGGTAACTCCAAAATTCCTTTTTCATCATCTAATCCCTTAAGTCCGAAAAAGTATAAAACAATATAGAAGGGATGAATTTTGAACGAGCCGAACAAAACAAGCGCTCGATCTTTTTGTGTAATAATCCCTCAGGTCCAAAAAGATTAAAATCTAGAGGAGGGATAGCACTTCCTGTCCCTTTAACGAGCTGGAGAGGCCAATGGCTCGACAATATTTTCATATTTTACGAGTCAGTTGAAAAGAGCTTAAAGGAGACTCGTCTTTTGAGGAACGAGTGATAAAACGGGTAGCAGCTGATTCCAGGTAAGGTTTGGAATTTTCCAATCATGGCAGTGTCACAAGGATGGCTAGTGAAATCACTCTTCGCAGCTATTCCTCAAAATGGGTAAACAATCAAATGGAGGTGAATGATCGGCCAATGAAAAAGTGGAGGTGATAGTGCAAACACGACCAAGGATTTAACGGCTGAAGTACTACATTCACGACGATTATTTGCTGGGGAATAGTTCATTTTTTAATGAGCTTAAACGCGGGGGGAAACATTTTCTCATGTCTTATGTTTATTTTTTAACGAGCTTGAACTATGTGCTAAAACTGCTCGATGCGGGTTTATTTTTTAACGAGCTTGAACCTTGCGGTAACACTGCCCGATTAATCCAGTCACATAATAAAAATGTCTCATATAAAACGGCAATTTTTAGATTTTTTCCCCACATCCTTTCTTTATGCAAGTTAGGAAACGACCAATCGTACGAGTTTAAAGGGTTAGAGGACCTATAAATTTAAAAAAATAAATAGTCGCTCTTCGCTTGCACTCCAAAATGTTTGCATGCCCCCAGGTATAAGACAGAGTTTCAAGGTTACCCCTTCTTTAGTCCGTTAAAACATTTGTTTTACTGAGAGAGGCCTACCTCTTACAGGTTACCCAAAGATTGTTCTATTCACAGCGCAAACAAAACACTTCTTCAGCGATGTCTACCGAGATAAACAAAGGTGAGTGAAGGAGGCTACTCCACTCACATAACTTTGACAAGAGAATCTTGTTCTAGAATAACCCCCTCTTCCAATCACGGACGGGAGTACAGACTAGTCATATTCTCTCGCGGAAACCTACCCTATACCCAGAGTTTTCCTGCCGAAGCAGACCAGGGTGCATGCCCCCTGGGTTTCAGTCATGTCCCTCCGAATCACTCGCGCTCATCGGGTGGATGGACTGGAGATTGAGACATTTCTTGCATGAAAATACCATTTAGGGATGGTATATGACTATTTGCTCTGTATGATCCGGGAAATGAAAGCTGGTCTATGAGCTTGACCATTCTTCCTTCGTGCGGAAAACACATTACTCTAAAGAGTGAGGAGACAATTGCTCCCATGCAATAAATATAGTCTCGTCCAAGGAGTAGATTGTAATCCAGGGGTCCTTGAACTACCATTACGTTCATGTGAACATTTTTCCCTCTCAATGTTATGGGCACATTGGGAAGGATCCCTAACGGTCGACTGGTTCCTTTATCAAAGCCTGTTAGATTTCTCATCTCAAGCAAAAGCGATGGCGAACCAAGCGCTTTCCAAGCAGTTGAGGAAAGGATACTCACAGAAGCCCCCTCATCTATGATGGTACCAGCCATAACCATTCTATATATTTGAACAATGATTCGGAATGGTACACTAGCTGGTAAATGGGGTCTGCCTAGTTGATTCCAATTGAAGGAGACAACTAGGTTGCTTGGAGGTGGGAACGAATAGACGGCCAGGTACGACTCTGACGAACTTCCTTCCTGCGGTAAAGGAACGGGTAAATTGCCCCCATGTTCGTCGGAGTCTGTGCTTATGAAAAGAATTTGGACAGTGTCATCCTTGTTCTCTTCAGTGACTGTATCATCTGAAGATGGAACCTCTGAAGGCAAGACCGGGTCAACTGCCACCTCGACCTTTTGAATTTCGTCTGGTATGGGTTCAGATGGTTTATCTTCAATGATAGATGCTTCGGCCGACCACCTGAGCGGGCCAGCCGGATTTTCAACTAGTGACGGACTCGGCAAGAGTTTTTTATATCCAGGAGGAAGTCGTAACGGTGAAACCGAACGATCGTCCAAAACTCTTTTAGCTTCGTTTAAGAAGGGACAACGGTGGATGGCATGATCGCCTTCGCACAGTTTACAAGGAAATCTATATTTTCCTTTTTGTCCTGGGGCTTCACTTTCACTAGTTGACGGTGTGTTTTCAACATGATCATCAGAGCTTGACGACACCGGGTTGTGCAAATGAGGAGACCAGTCCCTTAAGATCCGAGGGATGGAAGGACAATCTCTGTGATAGTGGTCTTCTTTGCAAATGACACATGGCGATTTAGGCCTGGTCGGTGCAGTGTGTGGATTTTCGCTAGACGACACTCGTTTGCCCCCATTCGCTTTTGGCTCCTTCTTCTTCTTCTCTTTCTTTTTATTTCCCTTCTTCTCCTTAGGTACTTGACTTTTGGCTTTACTAGCCCCATCAAGCGAAGAGGAAGGAGGAGAGGAAGAATTAGAGGAAGTAGAAGGTTGGTGGGTAACTTTGGACTCATCTAATTGCTGATTCGATTGTTCAGGAATTGCGGTGTTCTGAACGACAGAGGTTGAGAAGAACCATACAGGTAAACCAATTGTCAGTCCTGGAAGCGACAATGTGGCCATATGGGGTGCACCAACATCTCCCCAAGAGGAGAAGGGACTAGGATTTCCTCCAAGGGGAATCCCTTGGTTGGTGGATTCCATTTTCTCAACCCAAGATCAACGTAGGAAAGGGTAATGAATATTCCGTTTAAAATAAATTTTAGACGCTTTGACACATCTTGTTTTTTCAATTTTTAAGAGTCGAGAAAAAACAAAAGATGACTCTAGTCACCTTCGATTTTTAATGAGCCTGAAGTGACAAGTGCTCAGATGGACCTTTTCGGTTAAGGAGTTTGAAAAGGAACGAAAGGGACTGCTCTGGAAATCTAGGTAGAGGGAGTACCAAACCAATTGCAAAACTGCAGAATACTTTTTACGATACGACAATCAATCTTCCCGAATGCTGTGTTCAGTGCATTGCGATCGATAGGGTGGCAGACACGACTTCCTATGGATAAAGGATTAAGCCTATTGGGGTCTCCCAAAATATACTCGACGGTACGTGGGAGCACAAGTCCGTACTGGCACTTATCGTCTCAAAGTGGAGGAATCACCCAACCATCAGTGAGAACAACAGTTACCAGGCTTTACGACGCCGGAATACGTCTCTAGCCTAGACTTCTAAATGTTGTGCATTAAGTTCCAAAGCGTTGTTAGATTCATTGAATTTATTTTAAGTTGATCTTGTTTATGAAGTTTGCCTTTCGGGTTCACCACGAGATGTAGATGTAATTCCTAAAATGCAATCTAAGATGATAAACAAACTTTTTATCTCTTTTATGCAATGAAAATCCTAGCTACTAGGGAAAAGAAAGACAAAATCTTTTCACAAAGAGCAAAGAGCACACTCTAAATGCACTTTCCTAAATCAAGCCAATCAGACTGTCTATATGCAAATGCACATGCATGTATTTGTTTTCGACTTTCTTAGTATATGGATGCTAAAAAGAAAGTTGATGCACAAATCTGAATTTCTTTTCAAGTGACAAATATCAACAAGTTTCTTTTCGAAATAAAAAATAGAGATGATTACAACACCTTATGATTTTGAAATGAATACTTGTTCTTGACACTAGAAAATTACAAATTCAGACCAAAAGCAATAGTAACAGGATAATCGACCATCAACAGTAATCAAACTCTTTCCTACGATTGAAATCGACACTTGCGACAGTTTCAAATCAAAAGGCGACAGTATGATTACGCTACTTTTGCAAAGGAGAACTGTAAATGACTCAACAAACACACAAAAACATCCACAGTTCTTTTGTACAAAGGAGGCAGAATAACAACAAGGAAAAGGGGTTTCAAACAGACATACACTGATCACAGGCAGTAAAATTTAGGCATAGAACTGGAAAGAATGAACCACAGAAGCCACAACTGCACAGAGTTAATCTGATCAGCACACCTGTAACACAGAGAATCTGAAATGCAGCGCAGGTTGTCCACTGGGGAAGTGCGCTGAAATTCAGAATCTCTGAATAGTACCTGTGCTGGGCCAGAAACGAGACTTTGTTCGGGTTCCGAGTCACAGTTTGCAGTTCAGTTCTTGGGTTTTGGCCGAGCAAAAAAGCAATCAGTAATGCAACAATCAGGGGTAGATCTAAAGAGGATCTAAGAGCTATCACAAGGGCAATCAGATAGTTTGTGAATCAGTTGTTTAAATCATAAACAGATCCAGTGGATGGATTGAAGCAGCAGTTATCTACTTTGCATTTGTTATGGCAAATGTAGTTCGAATGCTACTTGTAAGTTTATGAAATAGACAACAAGGAATGATAAACAAACAAACTAATTAGCTCCCCAGCGGAGTCACCATTTTGTTACAGGGAAAAGTGTCTATTTATAACTGCTCTATCCCACTAAGGTGTGATAGTTGCCTTAGAAACAAACAGAGAAAAGCTACTTTTGTTTTTCCTTTATGAATTATAGATAGAGAGGAATAGAAAGACCAACCTCTGTCTTGCGCTAATCCTTCGATCCGATCCCTCTCTTATTTGATAGTCCTCAGCTACTTGCTCCCTTGCACGCCCAGCTTCACAAAGTACCTGTAAGATCACAGAAGCACAACACTATACAAAGACATGGATCTATAATCATAAACAATCTAGGATCAGATGTAAATTGACCATACAAATGTAACAAGCATCAATGATACAAAAGCATGGAGGAAAACTCAAATAGCTTTTATTGATAAACAAGAAAAGATCCAAGAGGAGTTACAACCAGTTGTTCCGAACCAGCATCAACCTCCCAGCAAAGAAGCCCCTCTTCACCTCAAACAAAGCTTAGATCACCCAACAATCTGATGTTTGTCTCTAGAAACCAACAACAATTCCTTACAATATGCAAAATTCCAGCCTCTGGATCTCTGGGATGAGGGATCCATATATAGATATCTGTAAGGGGGATGAGTCAGCTTGTGATTTGATTAGTGTCCTCCCTCTGATAGTTCTTGCTTCCACTTGGAGACTGATGGCCTCTTACTCATCCTTGGTCGAATTCAGTGAGGCAAGTGTCACAGGAGAAGATTCTGGAAGCTTCCATTGCCTCTCCACCTCACGGAATGACACTGCCATTTGTCATTTCTCGCCCATCGCACCCCACAGAAGGGACTTTTGAAATGCAACACACCCTCACAGTGTATTTAGGTGAGATGCAACGCACTTAGCCAGTGGAGCAGCTGCAATGATCCTGTTTTGACCAATTCTGAGCAGTTTCTCATGGAGAACTTCTGGGAGAAGCTGTAATCTATTGACCTTGTTCCTTTAGGGGTTAGAACAACACTTTTAGGGACTTAGGAGCCCTTGGTTTATGGACATTTCATGCTTGGGGTTGTAGGGCACAAAAATGTCTATAACAGGCCTCATCATGCATCAGCCACTGCTAGCCTGAATTGTGCAATCCCAACTCCTAGTGGCCACTGTGCAATTTCTTTCTCTAGCGAGGACTTTGTTGCAAAATTCCTCAGTCAAGCCTGAGTTGTGCTCTGCGTAGTGTCAGTGATCAAACTCTCTCCTTGTCACCTGGAACTACGCAATGCACATTTACTGGGCCCTCTCTCCCAACCTGTCACCTGTCCTACGCTTAATTCATGGATAATAATGCATCATATTAGGATAGGGAGTTTTCGGATTGATGTTGTCCCGTCATGAGTGAATTGCAGGAATAGGTACATTGTCAAGTCATGGCGAGATGATGAAGAAGGAGAAGAAAAAGGAAGCATGCGTAAAGACTCACTTGCATATAAACAGACGAGTGGACCTACCAAAAGCAAGAAAAAGGAACACAAGTGTGAAACCATCTTCTAAGACTGAAGATTATTGAAGACCCTGCATCACCAAGCTATGCAGAAGAGAAGAGAAAGCATATCCAAAAACAAATTCATCACTCAACAACAATAGTGGCTAGACATTGCCATATCATCAAGTCATTCCATGTTAGCAATGTCATGTCAAGTCGTGTCATGAGTTGTCATATGCCACATCACTATTGTGGGCCATGTATATTGTAAATCAAATGTATTGTAAACTGAAAGTCCAATGGACACACAAGAATATGAAGAGTCATGTAAGTTGAAAAGTCATAGGAAGTTTAATAGTCATGAGGGTAGTGAAAGAGTCACAAGGGGGAAGCATCACCCTTGGTTATATATACCCTCTCATTGTATGAGCAAAGGAATTTTTACCTTGGCACCTCCCACAAGGCATTAGAGATATCAACTAGTTCTTTGAGGAGCAAGGAGTGGCTTCAATGTCCCACTATTGGGGCTAATGATGTATAATGTAAATATGTGTCTTGGAACTTTTTTTAATACAAAAGCTTTTCAAGGCCATCATGTTCTTCATGCATGACTTATGAAAGTTTGTAAGACTATTTTGGGAACGTTTTTATTTCATGTTTTCTTTCACATGTACTAAGATAGTTGAACTACTATGGTTATTTTAGTGCTCATCTTGTTGGGAATGCGTTGTAATGGTTGTTACTGCTGTCTCATCCTTGTGGAATATTCCATGGGATACTAGACAAACCTTTATTTTCTTATTGGCTATAATGACCATCACATCCGTTGTGGACTATTCCGCTGGATGTTAAACAAATCTTCCCTTGTTCATTGGTTGTAACCACTGTCACATACGCTGTGGACTATTCCGCTGGATGTTGGGTAGGTCCTTCTGGTTCATGTGTGTCTCTTTCTGGGTGGTACTATTACCTCTCACTTAGTGGTTCACTTTTCTCCCCCCTTTTTGTAGTAAGAGAAACTAGACACAGTTGCGTTGCACACTCACTAGGTACACTCACCTTGCTTTTCAAAGATACCATTGCATCACTCTCTTGTGCTGACAGCTCGAGCCAAGGCAAATGCACCAAACAACATGGGGTCTGATTGGGACTTCATATCGGGGAGATCCCCTGAATGTTGGTGGGCCCAACACCGTCAACAATAAATTATTGATATCTATTAGCACTTGAAACTCTTGCTTGACCGGAACGATGCCAAGGAGGAAATTTTACTTTCATTGGATGAGTTGCAACTAACAATGAGGAACTTTGATCAACACGAATTGAAGATCATATGGGCATTTCCCTGGACTTAGGTTGCTCCATTGGATCTAGGAATTTGCATAGAAGAGTGTTCATAATTGATCATTGGCCATGACACTCGATACTATTTAAATAGAGATCACAAACCAATTCGACGTTAAACCAAGGATCAATAGTCATTGGTATCAAGGAGAATATGAGTGGTCAGATCACTTTATGTCTAGAACATAATATGACCATCATATTACAATGGAATTAATGTATACTAAAGAAACATATCAAGAATGACACTTTTACCTAATAGACACATTAGGCCAAGTTGAACTTAGCTAACTCCTATTGTCTAAATATTTTTATAATTTCATCCCCATTCCTTAACTCTTTAAATTATTATTATGAATAAGCATTAAATGAAATCCAATAACATTTCAAGTGGATGCATGATTAAATTATGGAATTCAACATTCAAGGAGCATTGCCCTCATAGTAACTTCACACTCCTGTGGTTTAATGTTGAAGCAAGCTAATTAATTGGGAAGTGACTTGGGTTCTTTTGTAGGTGACATAACAATTTTGGAGGATTATCTTGGAATAACACACAATAAGCATGATTATAATTTTTTCATTTTAGTATCACCAAATGCCTCACTTTCCATTCCTAACAAATAAATCAATTTATATAGTATTTTACTCCATTCAATAACATCCCTGGGATGTTATGCTATTTGAAACAACTTACCAAGTGAGTAGACAACATGTAAGTAGCTACACTGAGTAGTGACACATACTTAAAATTTCCACTTTAGCCCTTGGAAGAATAGTCTAATGAATAAGATGTTTTGGTTGACATTAGACAAAATATTTATTCCTTTAAGGTCCATAAGGGTTTGATGATATAATAATAAGCACATGAAAATAATTTAAAAAAAAACATATAACCACTTAACCATCAATTTTTTTTAAACTTGATAAAGCTACATCTTCATTAGATTATTATTTTAATGAAGACTAATACACATAACTCAACAAGAAATTGAAATCGAAAATAACATGCTATAGGCCACACAAAAATACACAATATCCACCCTGACGTCACAGGCGGCTCCATCTCCGTAATCTCAGTAACCCCCAGTTTTACAATTTCACTTCATACTCCGCGCTTTCTCAACACCCTATCCTCCACCCTGGTGAACTGCACGGGCAAATCCGACCGACATTTTTTTTTGGTTACCTGCAACTGTTTTACCTCCACGCTGAATGGCTGAATAAAATCTTTTGGATCCTTCAAAGAAATATTCGTTAGGGCGGCACTGTTATAGCAGAAAGTAATTGAAAGGTTTAGCATATTTTATCCATGACAGTAGAATCTATTGAAAGTCGCAATTAATAATAAAAAATTAGTGTATATTCATCTGGATCTATAAGCACCAAACCATGACAATATATCAATATTTTTTTTTTTTTTTTTTTACATTATGATTCACTCGAGAAAGAATTCGTTGGGATTTTTAAATGGTCAATTCTCTGTTGTAAATTTTTATTTGTTAAAAGGTGTGCGTTTGAATTAATGAAGTAAAATAGATTTAATCATTAAATTGTATTTTTGGGGTTGAGACTCGAGAGGTCTTTTTTAGTAAGATAGAGATGTGGTAATATTTATTAGTAAACATTTTTATTATATGAAATTACATTTAAAAAAAATAATAAATATAAATATAAAAAAAAATGATGTGAAAATATTTTATTTTATTAATTTTTTTTATATAAAATAAATTTATGGTATAAGTGATTTGAGGCTTTCACAATTATTTATATTGTCAAATATTTCTAGAAGATAATTGTGTAATGAATTTTTTATTCATCCAATGTTTCATATATTACTCTTTCCATTATCAAAGACCAAATTATTTATATTGTCAAATATGTTTAGAAGATAATTGTGTAATGAATTTTTTATTCATCCAATGTTCCATATATTACTCCTTCCATTATCAAAGACCAAAAAGCTAATATGAGTAAACTAGTGCTGAAAAGCCTCTTTATAAGATAACAAATATTAAAATAATTTAATAAGTGAAACTAGTCATTAATCAAAATTAAGTTAAATAATTTTTAAATGATGAAACTCACAATTCTAAAATATAAAATAAGGGATAATTAAAAAATAAAATAAAAATTATGAGATAATAAAATAATATGTATTAATAGAAAATAAGAATTGAAGAGAATTAATCCCACTGATAATTAAATTAAGGAATGAAATAAGAATGAGAATAAGAATTAAAATAAAACAAGAATTAGTTGAAAAATAAAGTTAATAAATTAACTAGTTATTTTTAGTGAGATTTTTGGAAGCTTTTCCAGCGACGAATTTATTTAAATCACAAGCTTGATAGGTAACCCCTGTACAATGGAAGTGCCCTAAGGGTTATTCAGGGTGCTGAATCCATATTGTCATATCCCTATTGGCAACTGCCCTGAGTAAAAAGTAATTCTAAATTAAAAAAAAAAAACTTACGAATCAGTTGTTGAACTGATTCTTGAATCAGTTATTGAACCGATTCTTGATTCCTGTAAAATGGAACGAGGGGATGCTGGTCGGGGGTCTTTGGAGGGAAGAGCGTGAGACAGAATATGATTAAAGGTCACGTGTTCGATCTGTATCTTTGTTGGGGAGACGTCTGAGTATAGAATAGAGACAGACAGAGGAAGAGAGGGAAATCTTCTCCAAGAACACGAAAAAGGAAAGACAGTAAATAGAGGGTTAAGTCTGGTCAGGACCAGATAACCTGGCACAAGTGTGCACAAAACCTGTTGAGGGCTGGAGGCCTGCAGGATGGCTCGGGGGGAGAATTCCATCTGGGTGATGGGTCTCATGGCTGGGTGGACGAGCAGAACTAAAGTTCAGGTGACTTATTTGTTTGAGAACCAATTCCAGTTCGGGTGAACCAGGTACGGTCTCAAAACTGTAAAAACCACTGAACAGTAATGATATATGCATTAATTACTAAGATAATCATTAGGGAATATACATTATAATTTCCCTAGAAGCTGTAGCTTTATGTGATTATGCAGAAGCGGTTCCTCTCTGTATGATAGAATGTCATTAGCGAACGTAAGTCGCTGCAGAATACCCAATGCATTAGGGTAATATAACCAGAGAGAAATTATCAAGAATTGATATCAGGGACAGAGACGAAATACCCTCACGGGTTGAAATATGAACTCTGTTAACAGTCATTATAATACCAAACCCTTGCAGGGAACCGAAACTTGACAAAGGTGAACCTCTGAAACAGGTGTAGCGGTACCGTCGAGGAATGAATTGAAATTATCGACATAAAGAACCATGAGACCCTACCGAAATTAAGCACGAGAATGTCGTGATGGAACCTGTAAATGTTTAAATAATCACGGGTAGCAATAAACTGTATGGTAGAAGTAAGGATACGCCATTATTCCTCGACTGTGGTCAGAGGTGAGACATGAGCGCATAGCAGAGGGTAGCTAGCTCTAACTTCAATACAGAAAGAAAATAGCATGTATTTCTTGTAAGTCCCGTATATGTAAATCTATTAAGGGCTTACGGTTATATTACAGTCCATGCATTTATATAAACCTGTGATAAATATGCAAGTAATATATTTACCCTGTGCATGAGATTATAACCAAAAGAACACAGTTATGTGGATAACTATTTGTATAACTGCGAAAGAACCCATAAACCATATGCAGAACTATGCATGCAACCGAATGGTACAAAACCCAGAATAATGGTAAAAGCTATGCGTGCATTTCTAGAGAACGAAAGAACAGTAAACGAGCAGTGCCGGAATGCATGCATTGTAACCGATACAAATTAAGTTGCACAGAGTAAAGTTATAAATACTGATAGCATAAGAACAGTGGGGGTTCGCCGCCCTTTGAAACATGTAATCATAGCTGAAATGAACAAATCCTATGAACAATCATGATATTAAATAAAAACGAGAATAGAGCAATGTTCATGCTATGAGATTGTATAAGTCTATTACTCTGTTTATACATCACCGAGGGATAACTTGGCCATCTCCTCGGCCGCAAAGGCAAAATCCGAATAACATAGAGAGAAAACCCTGAACTATAAAGAACGAAAATTCATGGCAAGTATAGGCTTCAGTAAGCCGGTTGCAGGGTTTGAGCGCGGAGGCTCAACCCTCAACTAAAGTCGAAACTATATAAATATCTCTGTAAATCTAGCAAATATAAACATTGGAGATGAACGAAAGTCTTCGAAAACAACCAGATATCCATAATGCCCTGTTAAATAACCTAAGGGCAGGAGAATGCAACCAGGAGGGTTCTCGACAGAGAGTACCTCAGTAGATAATACAAGAAGGCCCGCGTGGAAGCGGAGGCCTGCACATCCAAACACCTTGTCTTAATATCTAAAGACTTCTGCAAGTATATGACAAACAGTGATATAAAACTTTGCTTACCTGGCAACCGGAGGGTTGAACCATCGTGGGAAACCAGCTTCGTTCCATGGAAAAGCATGCGCACGCTGGCTGAAGCAAAGCAATGGAAAACTAAACGTTACTGTAACAAATTGGTAAATTCTGTAACTCAAAGGAGCATTATGAACCTTGGAACCATCGCCACTAAACTGGAAACATATACCTGTAGAGATCAGTGGGCGGAATTGAACATCTTCTGGACATTCGCTGAGCAAAGCGGTGTTTCTGGTAGAGGAAACCCTTGACTGGTGTGCAGAGCCGGAGCCGAATACAAATGAACAGGTAAATGAACCCGGAAGCATAGGAAGGGGCATAAATATCCCCATAAACCCTTGACCAAATATTGTCCGTTGGATTGCGGGTTTAGATCTGGGCCGTAGAGTTAAGGCGGGTTTAGGGATCGTCAAAACCGAGATCCCCGCCCAAGGTGTCACATGGCCGGAGAAGCCTGAGACTGCCACCTAACCCTCTCTGGACTGGTGTCTTTAAGTTGATAGTGCAGCGGTGGTTGTAAGTACTGTGGTCGGACCATCACAGGCCACGCCACATTAACACAAATGTATAGCAAGTGACTGTTGATATAAACCGTGAAAAGAACCAACTATATATGCCTACAACCATATGACACCGCAAGTTTACCTTTACACATGGCACACGAATGTGGAAAACGTAATTATAATATGTGCCATATGGGTCGAATGCCGAATAGATATAATGTGTGCCATAAAGTGTTAAATGTCAAGGTGAATATGAACTCGATGTGCTTAATGATGATATGGGTTTGACCTACGATAAAAAAAATAATTTATTTATGTATTTAGTAACAGAGGTGTGACAAATTGGTATCAGAGCTAAAGGTTGCAGTACTGGCGCCTTTGGGAATTGGTAAGTGGAAAGGATATTGAGGTACGCCATCAGTAGGCATTAACTCAGGTACGAGTTTAATCATTCACACATTCATTTATGAGGTACACTACTTTTGGCATTAGGTGTGACTCACGTTCATAACGTTAAATTCCTGATGAGGATAAAAGACAATGAAACTTTTGTCACATCGAAGAACAATATTGAGTACTCATTACACTTAAGCACGATATTGAACACTCATTGACGAAAGTGACAATCAACTACCAAGTTTGATTTGCAAATATGGCAATAACAATGATGTATTTAATGAACAAATTGAAGTTACAATGAACAAAACTTAGGGGAACATCCTTGAATAGGATGAAAAAATTGTTAAAAAAGGACGTTAGAAGAACCCCTTTAGATATTGAAAACATGCAATGAGTCAAGCAGTGAGACTTAATTGTCATAACTAACTTTTGAATCAGTCTTGTCATGGATGCATGAAGACGATTGGTGGTTGAGATTGGTTAGTGTTGTATGACTAACCCATAGAACTTATATGCGTTAATTCCATTGAGCTAAGACTGTTACAGTTCGTAACCAAGTGAAGGTTGATTGATGTCGCATGCATGAAATGTGTGTATGAAGATTTTATTTTTGTTACTCTCTCGGTGCTATAGTCCAGTTGTGCACGAGAAGAGTTCTTAATTTTATTCACCATGAGGATGCATGATGAATAGTATATGCTTATGTCCTAATAGTTTTAATGATGGTTACCCTCTAATTGACTGAAATCCATTAGCATGGTATGTGCTGATGTTAATCATTATTTGTTGGGAGACAAAAAAAAAACCATTGGAGCCTCGATTAAATGATGGTTGAATTTATCTCCACTATGGGAATGATGGATTTCTTGATGGTTGAATTTATCTCCACTATGGGAATGATGGATTTCTTATGCATGTTGCATTCCAGTGTGAAGTTAAGGGTAGAGGCATGTTCAGTGGGTAACATTTCTAGGATCCATTCATGGTATAATTACATATGATAATTACTCATAAAATAGGCTACCTGTGTTAACACAGTTGTCGGTAAACTCTAACTACCTTCCCCAGCTATAGATGCTTCCAAAGGAAAAGGAAGCAAGGAGAAGGAAGAAGACCGTGCTGTAGGGACAGACGGAGATGGGAAAAGAAATCGCTAAGCCTGGTGATGACCAGATAGAGCAAGCTTGGGTATCAGAATCTTGCAGAAAACTCTAAGTCTGGAAATGACTAGATAGTGCTTGATGTGCATGTGAGTATTCCCTTGACCATGCTTAAGGAGTTGGAAAATGATAACTATAGTGTATTGATGTTAATGATTTTCGTAATGCTTCCTTGAAGTCATTGTTCTGAAATGGACACATAGTACTGTTACGATAGTTGTTGCATCTAGCATCAAGTGGTAACTCTGGTGCGTGTGTGACACTTAGGAGATTATGCTTCTAATCGCATAAAGTAGAGCTATTGCTTTCGGTAAGGGTGGTTTAACTTGTTAGTTATGCATGTTGATCCAAGGATAAGATAAGTGTCTTGTCCACTTTCTTGAAGAACACATATGAATGTTTTATATGATTTCTTAGTAGAGAAAGTATTTGAATGCATGCAATAAAAGAATGGTTCTTTTATAGATTTTCTTGGTAAAGAAAATGGGATAAGGCATGCAGTTAAAGATTGACTATTTATATGTTTTCTTATGATAATACTTGCAGTAAAAGAAGTGGTTATTTTATATGCTTCTTAGTAAAAAGAATAGGTAGTTCCTCCTAGTCGGACTACATGTGAGTCTTGTGAGAGAAATGTTTGTCTCTTGTTGTTTTTCTTGGAATAAAATCCTTGCTAAATATAGCCAAAGTATCTTCTTGAGAGAAGAGGATGAGGCATATAAATGTCCTGAGGACATAGCATGGAAGGTGGCCAAGTTTGCTTGAATTAAAATATGTATCTTTATTTGCATAAAAGCTTCTTGGAAAATATATATATATATGCTAATTGCATTATGATTCTAGTTGGTTTATAAGCTCTAGTGATATGACTATGCATTACATGCATGATAAAAGATAACTAAGAATGTGCTTCTAGGCACATAGATATTCATCCCTAAATTCTTGAGGAAAGAATATATTACATATATACATAAATATAGCCTCCTCCTAAGAGTATGCATACTTCATGTATGAAGATGCATGAGAATTTTTCTTGGAAATAAAAGTAGAGGTTCTTCCCTTAAAGACACATTAGAATAGTGTTCATACAAGAACCAAAATCCTTACTTGTTTCATGAAAAGAACTATGTGCATTGAAGTAAGGTAATTGTGTTAGAAGAACACATGTTGCATATTGGTAGCTATTTTGACTTTGGAATTATGAGTCTGTGTGTACTTAGAGAAAGAGGTCATGCTAGCTTCCTTGAAATTAATAATCTCTTGGGGAGATTGTCGTGTTGGATGAGCTGTGTTGATTGCTTGATTTTGATACATAAAGGATAATTAATCCTTGTTTTTGTATCTTGATTTTTATGCCTAAAGATAGATACCTTTAATAATTTCTGGAAAGGGAATCTTGAGAAACCCTCATATCTGAAGATAGAGAAATGAGGATTAAAATGACTTCCTTTAAGAAAGAGGTATGTGGTTTGTCGTATGAAATGATGGTGGTCTTCTAGTGAAGGGAATAAGTGTTGCATACATTAAAGAAGGGCTTATAGGATAAGCAATAGTATGCACAAAGAATAGTCATTGTGACGTAAGAGTTATGTTCTTATGTTCTTATATGTTAGAGAAATTATGTTTAATTACACTAACAATGCATGACTAAAGCTAGCCATAGTAAACGTAAGATAATACTCCATTAATGATGATTTGAATTGGAACAACAGACTATGGCAAAATTGGGAATGATGAGAGTATTAACTCAACTGTTGTTGACATTTATACATTAATGAGTATTTGCATATGCTTTATACATGACAATATGGTATGCATGAACATTCTTGGAAATGGAATACGTGTTAACTGATGCATATTTGTAACTAACGTTGCTGATGGAATTAAGTAGTGGTAGCTTAATGGCAACAAGAAAACTCATCACATAAATTGCTGCAATATGAAATGCAATTATAAATGAGAAAGAATGATGTTATATGATATGCATGAATTATGTTATTTGGAAAATTTGCATGCATACAACATGTATGATGGCTAAGTTTCCCATCAATCTTGATGTTGTGGACCCATGACGAGGGATAAGTGTAAATGCATGGTGTACATGCATGTTTATTTTGTAATGATAATGATTATATGGTTCATTGTGTAATTACTTTGGGAAAGAGTAATAAAAGAGAAATTTAACATGCCTTGGGTTGATGACAGTTACCTGCCCGGAGGGGTTGATGGTACTTGTCTGCCCGGATTGTGAAAGGCTGGAATGCCTTGGGTTGATGACAGTTACCTGCCTGGAGGGGTTGATGGTACTTGTCTGCCCGGATTGTGAAAGGCTGGAATGCCTTGGGTTGATGACAGTTACCTGCCTGGAGGGGTTGATGGTACTTGTCTGCCCGGATTGTGAAAGGTTGGAATGCCTTGGGTTGATGACAGTTACCTGCCTGGAGGGGTTGATGGTACTTGTCTGCCGGATTGTGAAAGGCTGGAATGCCTTGGGTTGATGGCAGCTACCTGCCCGGAAGGGTTGATGGTACTTGTCCGCCTAGATTTACTCTCCCTGGAATTCTTGAGCTGGTTGTCCAGTGGAATTCCATGTTAGACCTGGTAAGGTCTCTATCAAAGAAACTATCTGGATGTGAAAATGACTCGGTTTGGTTGTGGAAACCAATTCCCATGGATTGGGAATTCTTTAGCCTATTATGGTGCTCATAGCTAAAGAAATGAACGAATCAGCTATATGATAAGTTGATGATGAATTCTATATAAGGAGTTATTGGAAATGTTAATTCCTTTGTTGTATTACTAATCTTGTGGAAGTCTTAGTAGGGGCTAAGACCATTTTCAAATAATGCAGTGCTTGACTGTTTTGATGATTAGAGAGCTAGGTGCTCTTTTGGTACTTCTTGAAGTACTTTACGAATGTCTTTAGTGAGAATTCGTTCAGTGTGCACGTGAGCAGTGATTCATCATTTGATGATTAGTGTTAGTGCTCTTTAAGTACTTGTAAAAGTACTGTGATTTAGAAAGCATCTAACATTGCACAATTGATTGCTAGTCAAAGTATCTCATTTGACTCAAAATATAGTGACTAATGTGGTTGAATTTGTTAGTCATATATTACAGGAACTATTTACCATGGAAGGTTGAAGAATTGTCCAACCTCTATTAAAAGGCTTACATGAAAGTATTCATGATTTTCAAAGCATAAGATGGTAAGCTATGGTAAGTTGACACAGAAATTGTTTATTATGAATGAATAAGGGCCAGGTGGTGGCAAGCATATTTTGCAATTACAAATGCTTATGATTATTGATGCTTATAACTAATGATATTTCTTATGATCATATCATTACTGTTTCGGGTATTGTCATTAATTGGAATGAAATCATGGATTCCAAAGAGGAAGAATCATCATTGTGTATGGATTAGATGATTATACCTTGAATACAATCTAAAGTTCCAACAAAAAATTAACACCGAGGACGGTGTTCCTGTTAAGGGGGGGAGTATGTCATTGTTGGCATTATGATTCAGGTATTGTCCTTGATGGCAACCCATTCAGGTGGTAGATCACTATTCTTGATGATCAGCTCTCTATTTTTAAGAAGGACGCAGGAAATCTGTTCAGAAAGTGCGTCCCCACAGGTATACCATGCAGAACCCGCGTCCAGGGACGCAGGCCAGCCGTTCAGGGGGTGCGTCCACCCAGTGCACACATTTCAAGACAGAGAAAAGCACGAGGGGGTTTCTTGTGTGGTATCTAGCCGACGGTTTTGTGTTTCTATGGTGTCGGCTCGTGGTATTGTTCCATGTTTTGGGGAGGAGCTTGCCTATATAAAGCAAAGGAGTTCATTTGGATTTATTATCATCTTTGGTTGAATATCTTTTGGTGTGATCTAGTCCAGATCTATGAGGGCGAATCTTCTAATGGACTATGATCTCTATGGCGCATGATCAGATCTGCAGATCTGACTGTTTGGGCTAGTTCTGAAGTCTTCATATCTTTTATATCTGAAGGGACGCAGGTTCAGTGAAGTGCAAGTGCGCCGAGACGCAGTACAGTAAGGGCTCAGGTGCGTCTCTGAAGCGAAAGACGCGGCGCGATAGTATTATTGGGTGCGTCTCTGAAGCAAAAGACGCGGCGCGATAGTATTGTTGGGTGCGCCGGTACGCAGAGCAGTTTAAAGGAACAGTGCGTCGGTACGCAGAGCAGCAGAAGGTAAAACTGCGTCCAGTCGCAGGCCACAGAAAGAAAAATTGCGTCCCTGTCTTAAGATGATCTGTTGACTGTATTTTTCTGTTCATAAGGTGTTCTGGGTTAGTTCTGTGATTACTGATCTGATAACTGTAGTGGACTGTAACTGTTGTATACTTGTTGATCATTTGATTCTTCATGAAAAGAAGTAGGGGGTTGTAGCTCCCTTCCAGGAGAGACTGGAGAACGAGAGAGAGTTGTAGCTCTCTGCAGGTTGCAGCCTGCGTACTGGTAAAGGACTGCACCAGTACAAAATCATTGTAAAAGAATTTCTAAATTGAAAGAAGATAGAGACATATTGCAGCAGGTGGTTTTCTCCCACATTGGGTTTCCACCTTACATCTTGTGTTCTTTGGTGTGACTGTCTATTTTCTTTGTTCATGCTCATTATTTTATGGTACTGATATGCAAGAATAATTCAAAAGATCAAATAAGGAAGATTTGTTAAATTGCTAGATAATACTGATTCACCCCCCCTCTCAGTATTATTTCCAACAATTGGTATCAGAGCCAGGTTCTTCAGAAAAGCTTGATCGCTTGAAGGTAGATCGTTCATCATGAGCAACTACGAGAGAGAAGCATCAATCAGGCCACCGGTTTTTGATGGGACAAACTTCAATTATTGGAAGGTAAGAGTTACTGCATATCTTCAATCTCTTGGTATGGAAGTTTGGGACATTGTAGAAACAGGCTATGCTTTTCCTTCAGCCACTCCTACAGATCCAGCTGAGAAAAAGAAGTATGAAACAAATACAAAAGCAGTCAGTACTCTATTAGGAAGTATATCCCAAACAGAATTCATGAAGGTAATGCACTTCAAATCAGCAAAAGAAATATGGGACAAAATGATCACGAGCTATGAAGGAGATGAACAGGTAAAACAAGCTAAACTTCAAACTCTCAGGATTCAATATGAGACTCTCAAGATGTATAATGATGAAAGTGTAGCTAATTATTTTCTTCGGGTAGATGAGATTGTTAATTGTATGAAAAATTTGGGTGAAGAAGTAAAAGAGTCTATAGTAGTTCAAAAGATTCTAAGATCATTATCCCCCAAGTTTGAATCTAAAGTATCTGCAATAGAAGAAAAAGAAAATCTCCGTGTTCTCACTATGTCTCAGCTACATGGAATTCTAACTGCTTATGAAATGAGAAAGGGAGGTCCATCAGACAGAAGGGAGGCTGCTTTTAAGGCATCAGGCAAAGAAGATCACTATGAAGCAAGCCATGTTCCAGAAGAAGAGGAAGAAGAATCAAATTTTGTCAGAAATCTTCAAAGGGGTTCTGGAAGGTTCAGAGGTAAGCTACCCTTCAAATGCTTTGCTTGTGGGAGAGTAGGTCATTATGCTGCAAAATGTCCTTATAAGGATAAAGGAAAGGAACCAGCTAGATGGAACAAGAAACAAAGTGCAAATAAGAAAAGCTATTACACCCATGAAGATAGTGATGGCTTATCAAACAGTGATGAAGATGAACAAGGTAATAAATATAGGTTGTTAATGGCATTTGAAGATGATGATTATGAGGATGCTGTAGATGTGGATAACCTTTATGATGAAATTACTAGGCTCAAGAGATGTATAGAAGAAAAGAACATGATCATTGATACTCTACAATTTCAAATTGATGAAAAGGAAAAACATCTTGAAAAATTAGAAGGTGAAATTGTTGGTCTTAGAAAAGAAATTGAGAAAACAAAAGCTATTAATCTCAAGTTTGTCAAAGGATCTGAAACTTTGGATGAGATTATCAGTGTGCAGCAGTCTCCACTAAATAAGACAGGTCTGGGCTACAATGGAGAAACTTCTCAAGCATCCACTTCAAAAAGTTATCTTGATGCAGCAAGAAGAAATGAGCAAAAGCACAATGAAGATCATCAGGTAAAGCAGGGACAAACTTCAAACAGAAACTATCAGGGGCAATCCAGCTTAAGGGTGAACAAAAGCCACAACCAGCCACAGGTAAAATCTTCCCAGTTTGGTTCAAGAATAGATGAAAATAGAAATTACAATCAGTTGGCTGGTAGATTCAATAACCACAGAAGCTTCTTCAATGGACAATGCTTTTCTTGCCATAACTTTGGTCACAAAGCAGCTCAATGTGTTGCGTATAAAACAATCATGACTAGGGAAGCTCAAAAACAAAGAAGTATGACAGGGATTACAAAAAAGACCTATAACAGCTTTTCGGCTCTTGAAAATGAAGTTGAATGTTCTATTTGCAATAATTTTGGTCATGAAGACTTTGAATGCAGAAGCAAGTTTCAGGAAAGAAAGGAACAAGAGCGGAAAAAGGAACAAGCCTCAGGAACCAAAACATGGAGAATAAAGGAACCTCAAACAGAAAGATGTGGGATAGCGTTTTATGCAGAAGGACAGGAAAATCTATGGTACATTGACAGTGGATGTTCGAAGCATATGACAGGTGATAAAGAAAAACTTGAGTCTTATTCTATTTTAGAAAAGGGAAAGAAAGTCTCTTTTGGAAATGATACTCCTGCAACTATAAAAGGAAAAGGTATTGCTCCTTTAAAAGAAGATGTTAAGGCTGGAAATGTTTTGTTTGTTGATGGATTGAAGCATAATCTACTAAGTGTCAGCCAGATGTGTGATCAAAGAACCGAGGTTATATTCAGATCAAATGGATGTCTTGTTCGTGATCTTGATACAGGAAAAACAGTTCTTAAAGGGAAAAGAACTCCAAATAATCTATACATATTTGAAGAAGGACAACAACAATGCTATCTAAGCAAGGATGAAGAGCACTGGTTATGGCATCGAAGATTGGGACATCTAAGCTTCTCACAAATAAGGAAAGCATGCAAATATCAGGCAGTTCGCGATCTTCCAGATATCAAAATTCCTGACAACACCATATGCAGATCATGTCAGTTTGGAAAACAAACCAGGACTAACTTTCCAGAGAAAGAAGGATCAGCTAGCATGCCTCTTGAGCTAGTACATACAGATGTATGTGGACCATTCAGGAAAAGAACACCTAGAGGAGAGGAATACTTGATATTATTTATTGACGATTTCTCCAGGTTTGTTTGGTTAGGACTTATGAAGCACAAAGATGAAGCATTCGAAAAATTCAAATCCTTCAAAGCCTTGGTTGAAAATGAATCAGGTCACAAAATTAAGTGCCTCAGATCCGACAGAGGTGGGGAATTTACTTCAAATGAATTTTTCGATTTCTGTGATGAACATGGGATAAGGAGAGAATTCTCTACGCTAGAACTCCTCAGCAAAATGGAGTTGTTGAAAGAATGAACAGAACAATCCAACAAATGGCTCGTGCTATGCTTGATGAATCAGGAACTCCCGCAACTTTTTGGGGTGAAGCTGCACATGCTGCGGTTATTATTCTCAACAAGACAAATGTCCGGGTGAACAACACTCAAACTCCTCATGAGCTCTGGAGTGGTAAAACTCCTTCGGTAAAGCACTTCAAAATCTTTGGGAGCAAATGCTATATCAAGAATACTGAAGAGCAGCTTGGCAAACTTGATCCTAGAGCAGATGAAGGCATTCTTCTTGGCTATTCTCCACATAGCAAAGCATACAAATGCTACAATAAAAGACTTGGCAGAATTGTTGACAGCATTGATGTAGTGGTTGATGAGAAGGGATACATTCCTAGGCAAATACATCGTGAAGACATCGAAGAAGATGAAAGCTACCCTAAAAAACAGAATGATGAAGAAGAAGAACCTCAAGAAGAATCTCAAGAAGAACCTCATGAAGATGCAGAAGAACGAACAAGAATAGAAGAAAAGACTCCATCCAGATATGTTCAGAAGAACCATCCAGAATCTCAGATCATGGGACAGAAAGAAGCAGGTATACAAACTAGAAGAACAGTTGCAGAAGCTTCAAGCTATTTGGCATTACTCTCCTCTACTGAACCACAAAATGTGAAAGAGGCATGCAAAGATGAATGTTGGGTGAAAGCAATGGATGAAGAACTTGAGCAAATCGAAAAGAACAACACTTGGGAGCTGGTTCCTAGACCAAAGGATAAGAATGTTATCGGAACTAAATGGGTCTTCAAAAATAAATTGAATGAAAATGGAGAAGTAATTAGAAACAAAGCCAGACTTGTTTGTAAAGGGTATGCGCAGCAAGAAGGAATAGACTTTGAAGAAACTTTTGCTCCTGTTGCAAGACTTGAGGCCATCCGAATGTTCCTTGCTCTCTCAAGTTTTCAGAACTTCAAAGTATTTCAAATGGACGTAAAATCAGCCTTTCTGAATGGAGACTTGGAAGAAGAAGTGTACATTGAACAGCCAGATGGGTTCATTCTTGGAAATGATCCAAATCTTGTATGCCGATTGAAAAAGGCTCTCTATGGTCTCAAACAAGCCCCAAGGGCTTGGTACTACCGGTTGGACAAATATCTTCATCAACAAGGTTTTTCAAAAGGTTCAGCAGATAGCAATTGTATATAAAAGTTGAAAATGACAAATTGCTAATACTTGTTGTGTATGTAGATGACATTATTTTTGGCAGCAATGAAGAAGCTATGAGTCAAAGCTTTGCCTCGGTCATGCAGAAAGAATTTGAAATGTCCTTACTAGGAGAATTGACATACTTCCTTGGTTTGCAAATCCAACAAAAGGAAGGAGGAATCCTTTTATCTCAAACCAAGTATCTCAAGCAGATTTTGAAGAAATATGGCATGGAAGATGCAAAACCAGTATGTACACCCATGGTCACAGGATGTAGTCTCAGTGCAAATGATGAATCTGCAGCAGTACATCAACCAACCTACAGATCTATGATTGGAAGTTTACTATATTTGACAGGTACCCGACCAGACATCATGCATGCAGTTGGAATAGTTGGAAGATTTCAGGCAAATCCGAAGGAGACTCATCTTCAGGCAGTGAAGAGAATTTTCAAATATCTTCAAGGGACTCAAAATTATGGCTTATGGTATCCTAGAGATACAGATCTCACTCTTCATGCTTATACAGATGCAGATTGGGCCGGAAGCGTGGATGACAGGAAAAGCACAAGTGGTGGTGCGTTCTTTATGGGTTCCAGACTGGTATCTTGGTTCAGCAAGAAACAGAGTTCAATTGCCTTGTCTACAGCTGAAGCGGAATATGTTGCTGCTGCATCTTGTTGCACCCAACTCCTTTGGATGATGCAGACCTTGCAGGATTATCAAATCACTTGTACACCTCCAATCCCTATCTTATGTGACAACACAAGTGCAATCAGCATCTCAAAGAATCCGGTTATGCATTCAAAAACCAAGCACATACCAATCAAGTACCATTTTCTCCGGGAACAAGTACTTGAACAGAAGGTCAAGTTGGAGTATGTTCCTTCTAAGGAACAAGTTGCTGATATTTTCACCAAACCGTTGCCCAGGGACACTTTTGAATACCTCAGGCAAAAACTGGGGGTTGTTGATGCATCATCTTGTTGAACCTCTTCTTATTGGTGGTACAGGCTCAGGGGGAGCACATAATGCATTGTTGGCATTATGAAGAAGGAGATCTTGGAAATAGCTGCAATATGTCTCTATCTCTTTCATGGTGGATTTCTGGTTATTTGCAGATCTGGAGGAGCATGAGCGTAGGGGGAGCATACCCTTTGCCCTTGATGTCAAAGGGGGAGAATGAAGCTGAAGATCATGAGGTTTCCATCAAGTCCAAAGGGGGAGATTGTTGGCATTATGATTCAGGTATTGTCCTTGATGGCAACCCATTCAGGTGGTAGATCACTATTCTTGATGATCAGCTCTCTATTTTTAAGAAGGACGCAGGAAATCTGTTCAGAAAGTGCGTCCCCGCAGGTATACCATGCAGAACCCGCGTCCAGGGATGCAGGCCAGCCGTTTAGGGGGTGCGTCCACCCAGTGCACACATTTCAAGACAGAGAAAAGCACGAGGGGGTTTCTTGTGTGGTATCTAGCCGACGGTTTTGTGTTTCTATGGTGTCGGCTCGTGGTATTGTTCCATGTTTTGGGGAGGAGCTTGCCTATATAAAGCAAAGGAGTTCATTTGGATTTATTATCATCTTTGGTTGAATATATTTTGGTGTGATCTAGTCCAGATCTATGAGGGCGAATCTTCTAATGGACTATGATCTCTATGGCGCATGATCAGATCTGCAGATCTGACTGTTTGGGCTAGTTCTGAAGTCTTCATATCTTTTATATCTGAAGGGATGCAGGTTCAGTGAAGTGCAAGTGCGCCGAGACGCAGTACAGTAAGGGCTCAGGTGCGTCTCTGAAGCAAAAGACGCAGCGCGATAGTATTATTGGGTGCGTCTCTGAAGCAAAAGACGCGGCGCGATAGTATTGTTGGGTGCGCCGGTACGCAGAGCAGTTTAAAGGAACAGTGCGTCGGTACGCAGAGCAGCAGAAGGTAAAACTGCGTCCAGTCGCAGGCCACAGAAAGAAAAATTGCGTCCCTGTCTTAAGATGATCTGTTGACTGTATTTTTCTGTTCATAAGGTGTTCTGGGTTAGTTCTGTGATTACTGATCTGATAACTGTAATGGACTGTAACTGTTGTATACTTGTTGATCATTTGATTCTTCATGAAAAGAAGTAGGGGGTTGTAGCTCCCTTCCAGGAGAGACTGGAGAACGAGAGAGAGTTGTAGCTCTCTGCAGGTTGCAGCCTGCGTACTGGTAAAGGACTGCACCAGTACAAAATCATTGTAAAAGAATTTCTAAATTGAAAGAACATAGAGACATATTGCAGCAGGTGGTTTTCTCTCACATTGGGTTTCCACCTTACATCTTGTGTTCTTTGGTGTGACTGTCTATTTTCTTTGTTCATGCTCATTATTTTATGGTACTGATATGCAAGAATAATTCAAAAGATCAAATAAGGAAGATTTGTTAAATTTCTAGATAATACTGATTCACCCCCCCTCTCAGTATTATTTCCAACAGTCATATCCCTATTAGCAACTGCCCTGAGTAAAAAGTAATTCTAAATTAAAAAAAAAAACTTACGAATCAGTTGTTGAACTGATTCTTGAATCATTTATTGAACCGATTCTTGAATCAGTTATTGAACCGATTCTTGATTCCTGTAAAATGGAATGAGGGGATGCTGGTCGGGGGTCTTTGGAGGGAAGAGCGTGAGACAGAATATGATTAAAGGTCACGTGTTTGATCTGTATCTTTGTTGGGGAGACGTCTGAGTATAGAATAGAGACAGACAGAGGAAGAGAGGGAAATCTTCTCCAAGAACACGAAAAAGGAAAGAAAGTAAATAGAGGGTTAAGTCTGGTCAGGACCAGATAACCTGGCACAAGTGTGCACAAAACCTGTTGAGGGCTGGAGGCCTGCAGGATGGCTCGGGGGGAGAATTCCATCTGGGTGATGGGTCTCATGGCTGGGTGGACGAGCAGAACTAAAGTTCAGGTGACTTATTTGTTTGAGAACCAATTCCAGTTCGGGTGAACCAGGTATGGTCTCAAAACTGTAAAAACCACTGAACAGTAATGATATATGCATTAATTACTAAGATAATCATTAGGGAATATACATTATAATTTCCCTAGAAGCTGTAGCTTTATGTGATTATGCAGAAGCGGTTCCTCTCTGTATGATAGAATGTCATTAGCGAACGTAAGTCACTGCAGAATACCCAATGCATTAGGGTAATATAACCAGAGAGAAATTATCAAGAATTGATATCAGGGACAGAGACGAAATACCCTCACGGGTTGAAATATGAACTCTGTTAACAGTCATTATAATACCAAACCCTTGCAGGGAACCGAAACTTGACAAAGGTGAACCTCTGAAACAGGTGTAGCGGTACCGTCGAGGAATGAATTGAAATTATCGACATAAAGAACCATGAGACCCTACCGAAATTAAGCACGAGAATGTCGTGACGGAACCTGTAAATGTTTAAATAATCACAGGTAGCAATAAACTGTATGGTAGAAGTAAGGATACGCCATTATTCCTCGACTGTGGTCAGAGGTGAGACATGAGCGCATAGCAGAGGGTAGCTAGCTCTAACTTCAATACAGAAAGAAAATAGCATGTATTTCTTGTAAGTCCCGTATATGTAAATCTATTAAGGGCTTACGGTTATATTACAGTCCATGCATTTATATAAACCTGTGATAAATATGCAAGTAATATATTTACCCTGTGCATGAGATTATAACCAAAAGAACACAGTTATGTGGATAACGATTTGTATAACTGCGAAAGAACCCATAAACCATATGCAGAACTATGCATGCAACCGAATGGTACAAAACCCAGAATAATGGTAAAAGCTATGCGTGCATTTCTAGAGAACGAAAGAACAGTAAACGAGCAGTGCCGGAATGCATGCATTGTAACCGATACAAATTAAGTTGCACAGAGTAAAGTTATAAATACTGATAGCATAAGAACAGTGGGGGTTCGCCGCCCTTTGAAACATGTAATCATAGCTGAAATGAACAAATCCTATGAACAATCATGATATTAAATAAAAACGAGAATAGAGCAATGTTCATGCTATGAGACTGTATAAGT
This sequence comes from Pinus tabuliformis, assembly GCA_031772625.1. NCBI lineage: Eukaryota > Viridiplantae > Streptophyta > Pinopsida > Pinales > Pinaceae > Pinus > Pinus tabuliformis. The sequence goes on from CM062820.1 coordinate 1,639,524,479, forward strand.
CTATTACTCTGTTTATACATCACCGAGGGATAACTTGGCCATCTCCTCGGCCGCAAAGGCAAAATCCGACTAACATAGAGAGAAAACCCTGAACTATAAAGAACGAAAAGTCATGGCAAGTATAGGCTTCAGTAAGCCGGTTGCAGGGTTTGAGCGCGGAGGCTCAACCCTCAACTAAAGTCGAAACTATATAAATATCTCTGTAAATCTAGCAAATATAAACATTGGAGCTGAACGAAAGTCTTCGAAAACAACCAGATATCCATAATGCCCTGTTAAATAACCTAAGGGCAGGAGAATGCAACCAGGAGGGTTCTCGACAGAGAGTACCTCAGTAGATAATACAAGAAGGCCCGCGTGGAAGCGGAGGCCTGCACATCCAAACACCTTGTCTTAATATCTAAAGACTTCTGCGAGTATATGACAGACAGTGATATAAAACTTTGCTTACCTGGCAACCGGAGGGTTGAACCATCGTGGGAAACCAGCGTCGTTCCATGGAAAAGCATGCGCACGCTGGCTGAAGCAAAGCAATGGAAAACTAAACGTTACTGTAACAAATTGGTAAATTCTGTAACTCAACGGAGCATTATGAACCTTGGAACCATCGCCACTAAACTGGAAACATATACCTGTAGAGATCAGTGGGCGGAATTGAACATCTTCTGGACATTCGCTGAGCAAAGCGGTGTTGCTGGTAGAGGAAACCCTTGACTGGTGTGCAGAGCCAGAGCCGAATACAAATGAACAGGTAAATGAACCCGGAAGCATAGGAAGGGGCATAAATATCCCCATAAACCCTTGACCAAATATTGTCCGTTGGATTGCGGGTTTAGATCTGGGCCGTAGAGTTAAGGCGGGTTTAGGGATCGTCAAAACCGAGATCCCCGCCCAAGGTGTCACATGGCCGGAGAAGCCTGAGACTGCCACCTAACCCTCTCCGGACTGGTGTCTTTAAGTTGATAGTGCAGCGGTGGTTGTAAGTACTGTGGTCGGACCATCACAGGCCACGCCACATTAACACAAATGTATAGCAAGTGACTGTTGATATAAACCGTGAAAAGAACCAACTATATATGCCTACAACCATATGACACCGCAAGTTTACCTTTACACATGGCACATGAATGTGGAAAACGTAATTATAATATGTGCCATATGGGTCGAATGCCGAATAGATATAATGTGTGCCATAAAGTGTTAAATGTCAAGGTGAATATGAACTTGATGTGCTTAATGATGATATGGGTTTGACCTACGATAAATTTTTTATTTTATTTATGTATTTAGTAATAGAGGTGTGACACATATATACAGTGTAAAAACTAATTTAAATAACACAAATCAAGATTTCACCTCATTAAGACAACTCCATTAATAATAAAAATAATTACATAAGAAGAAAAATTAATTAAAAAAACCCCATCTAAATAGAAAATTAATGAGGAAAATAAAATAAATTTATGGTATAAGTGATTTGAGACTTTCACAATTATTTATATTGTCAAATATTTCTAGAAGATAATTGTGTAATGAATTTTTTATTCATCCAATGTTTCATATATTACTCCTTCCATTATCAAAGACCAAATTATTTATATTGTCAAATATTTCTAGAAGATAATTGTGTAATGAATTTTTTATTCATCCAATGTTCCATATATTACTCCTTCTATTATCAAAGACCAAAAAGCTAATATGAGTAAACTAGTGCTGAAAAGCCTCTTTATAAGATTACAAATATTAAAATAATTTAATAAGTGAAACAGGTCATTAATTAAAATTAAGTTAAATAATTTTTAAATGATGAAACTCACAATTCTAAAATATAAAATAAGGGATAATTAAAAAATAAAATAGAAATTATGAGATAATAAAATAATATGTATTAATAGAAAATAAGAATTGAAGAGAATTAATCCTAGTAATAATTAAATTAAGGAATGAAATAAGAATGAGAATAAGAATTAAAATAAAACAAGAATTAGTTGAAAAATAAAGTTAATAAATTAACTAGTTATTTTTAGTGAGATTTTTGGAAGCTTTTCCGCCGACGAATTTATTTAAATCACAAGCTTGATAGGTAACCCCTGTACAATGGAAGTGCCCTAAGGGTTTTTTTTTTTCTAGTTAAGACTAACCTAAGTACCCACGGGGGATTTGAACCGGTGACCTATCACAAGGAGTGCCTTAACATCGCACCCATTCACCGTCAATCCAAAGCCCCGTGGGCTAAGTGCCCTAAGGGTTATATACAGTGTAAAAACCAATTTAAATAACACAAATCAAGATTTCACCTCATTAAGACAACTCCATTAATAATAAAAATAATTATATAAGAAGAAAAATTAATTAAACAAACCCCATCTAAATAAAAAATTAATGAGGAAAATAAAATAAATTTATGGTATAAGTGATTTGAGGCTTCCACAATTATTTATATTGTCAAATATTTCTAGAAGATAATTGTGTAATGAATTTTTTATTCATCCAATGTTTCATATATTACTCTCATTATCAAAGACCAAATTATTTATACTGTCAAATATTTCTAAAAGATAATTGTGTAATGAATTTTTTATTCATCCAATGTTCCATATATTACTCCTTCCATTATCAAAGACCAAAAAGCTAATATGAGTAAACTAGTGCTGAAAAGCCTCTTTATAAGATAACAAATATTAAAATAATTTAATAAGTGAAACATGTCATTAATCAAAATTAAGTTAAATAATTTTTAAATGATGAAACTCACAATTCTAAAATATAAAATATATATAAAATAAGGGATAATTAAAAAATAAAATAGAAATTATGAGATAATAAAATAATATGTATTAATAGAAAATAAGAATTGAAGAGAATTAATCCCAGTAATAATTAAATTAAGGAATGAAATAAGAATGAGAATAAGAATTAAAATAAAACAAGAATTAGTTGAAATTTTTTTTAATAAATTAACTAGTTATTTTTAGTGAGATTTTTGGAAGCTTTTCCGGCAACGAATTTATTTAAATCACAAGCTTGATAGGTAACCCGTGTCCAATGGAAGTGCCCTAAGGGTTATCCAGGGTGCTGAATCCATATATACAGTGTAAAAACCAATTTAAATAACACAAATCAAGATTTCACCTCATTAAGACAACTCCATTAATAATAAAATAATTATATAAGAAGAAAAATTAATTAAACAAACCCCATCTAAATAGAAAATTAATGAGGAAAATAAATCAAAATTAAAGAATAAGAATTAAAATAAGAAGAAAACTTAATTGAAAATAAAACTTAATAAAATAATATTGTAAGAGTAAAAAATAGACCCATTCCAAATTGAAAATTAATAATGAAAATAAATATTAAATTAAAAGTGTAAAAATTGAAATAAGAATTAATAATAACATGAATTTAGATTTAAAGTGAGAGCTTAGATTAAAAGGTTCATTTAAGAATTAATAAAAAAAATTAGAATTAATAATAATGAAAATAAGAATAGATAAAAAATCCAATTTTAAATTGAAAAATAATTGAGTTAAATTCAACTAAATAATAATTAATTAAAATTAAATATATATAGAAACAAATGAAACAAATTCAACAAGGATCCAATGAAAATTTAGATAATAAATTAATTGAAAATAGGAGAATTTAAAAAAAAATGATATTTGGAAATAATTATACAATATTAAATTTATGGGGAAATTATTTTTAATTATATAATAGGGACTTAATGGGAGAGATGGTGGATGACCAACTTACAAGATTGGCTAAGTCCACATCCATTTACTCTATTAAATTTATTAGGGTTCTTCTCTAGAAATCAAGAAGAATGCTAAGAATTTTAATAGAGAAGATGGATACAATTTTTTTTTTAAGAAGAAAAAAACACTGGGATTATATTAAGTAATGAATACCAGTACATGTGGCCCCAAAATAGATCAAAATTGTCTAATATTAATAACCAAATATTTATGGTTCAAAATTTTAGCCTTTAAAGTTCATATGCAAAAAGGAACAACCATCCTCCATGTTTAAAAAATACAAGTGAAATAAGACGCAAAATTGTAATCAGAATGCTAGAGAAATGTATCAGTGTAGTATAAGGAGTCAGTCGATGATGAATTCCCCTTCCTCAATGTTCTCACTCCCCTCTCTCTACATATAATGCATGGTGCCAGGGGAAACACATAGGCCTTTCTTCGCTAAGGAATCAACAACATCATTCCACTATCTGAATACATGAGAGAATGAGATGTCCAAAAATGTTTTTTTCAAATTTGAAATCTTATCCAGCCAATTGGTAAGAAAGGGGATAGAGAGAGTAGCTCTACCATTAAAAATTTCGATAATGGTTTTTGAATCAGCATAAATGGCAATATGATGTATGTGGATCCTATTTGCAAATAGTAGTAAACTCCAAAGAGCTAAGAGTTCAACCCTTGTGTTAGTGCTAACTCCACCATTCCAATAGAGTAGATAATGGGACTACGGGCCAATCCTAACCTTAGCCCCACATCCACAAGTATCAGATTGTGCGGCCCCATCAAATAAGCCTGCAGGAAACTGTAATTAGAGGTAATGAGAGTCGAACCTGGGCATACCATGGGATGGAGCTACTCTACAAAAAGAATCCATCCAAGTGATGATATGAGAGCATACACGATGAAAATATGGGGTAACATTCTCAAAAAATAATTTATTCTCGAACCTCCAGAGTTCCTAGAATATGAAGAAGGGGATAGATTTATGTTTACCCTTCATGCCAGCCCACTAAGAAAAACAAGAAATGAAAGTGGAGAAAGACCAAAAAGGGGGAAGTTAGAAATGAGCCAAGACAAAATCCCAAACTTCCAGAGAAAAAGGACAATGAAGGAATAGATGAAATCACTTTCAAGGGAACCTTTATAGAGTGAGCACCAGCTCGGTCCAATAAACTTGTGCTTGTTGAGGTTGTCCCATGTTAGGATGTGATTGTGCCAGACAATCCAACCAAAGGTGGATATCTTGAGAGGAATGTCCCAATGCGAGAATGTGGTAAACTAACAATTCCCGGGTCTAGGACCAAGTTGACAAAAGATACATTTATATATGTTAGACACAACCACAAACCCATCCCTCAAGGTCCCACCCCAAGTAATAGAATCCCCACCGGGTTTCCTCAATAAGCCAGCAAGCCGCAAATATTTTTATATGAGTCCGAAGAGCCCGCATCAATCCCAAACATACCAAGTTCAATTGCCTCCTTCCAGATAGGATATGGATTAGCTCAAAAGTTACAAACCTAGTCTAGGTAAATATAACCTTTGGAATGTAGGAAATACAATTCATGGACAGATAATTGTACCAAAGATTCAATCCCTTGAATACTGTCAATACCAAACAATATCTTAGTTCCATTGCCAAAAAACCATTTGAGATTATCCATGAACCATGTGCTGACCTTTTTGAAGTTGAGCCAGATATATGACCCCTTTTTTCCACCAAGCTCACCTTTTTCGTAGCATTCCACAATGTTTCCCATTTTAGATATTTATTCTTCATGATGTCCTGCCATATCCTACATCCAAACAATGTTCTCCATAGACTCTTAATCAAAATTGAATGACCAAAAATCTAGATATTGAACATACCCCATCTGTCAGATTCCTTCCTCTTGGTTAAGGTATCAAATCTCACCAAATGAAATTTGGATCCCCCTCTGGCCCTGGACCAAAGCAAGTGTGCCATAATCACCTTGACTCTCTGAGAAATATTCACAAGAAGGAGAAATAGGTGCATCCAATACACTGATGGCTTTTGTAATACCAATTGGATAAGAGTCAGTCTACCCCCCATCAAAAGCTAGAGATGTGACCAAAGAGAGAGTCTCCTATGAAATTTCTCCAAGAGCTAAAAGCAATCCACATTCCTGTAATTGTAAGGTTTTAGTATGAAACCAATATATGTGAAACCATCCTCCACATGTGAGACATGTAACCCAAATAAGTTTGTAATATTATGTATCACTTTGAAATCTCGTGAAGAGTGAATTAATAATGTTGGATGTGGAGCCTGATTATCTTCTAGATTGTTTAGAGGTTTTTGTTCCAGTCACATTGGATCCTTGTTCCTAACGGGGCAGCAAATTTGCCCATTTAATCGCTATCAGGGGTTTCAAAAGGTGGGCGACGATGACTTTTATGAGCCCCCCTTGGTGGGGGTTCGATGGCAAAGCTAAAAATAGATGAAAAATTACCTTCTAAAATATTGTGATTTCATAGTCAATCTGGGTCATTCATTAGACGGATGATATGGCGATAGAAGTTATGTTAATTTAGGTTTTTCCCTAGAAGACAACCCCTCAGTTTATATGAGGGAATTGTATTGCGGCTGTGGATTATTATTCTGAGCGAGAGAGAGAGAGAGAGAGAGAGAGAGAGAGAGAGAGAGAGAGAGAGAGAGAGAGAGGAGAATGTGTGAGAGCGAAAAGGAAATTACAACGTATCTGGTGTAGGTTGTATCTCTTCAGTTTGCTAAATAATATAAAAGGAAGGACTGGCTATTTCTCCGTGGAAGTAGCGCAAAGTGGGTGAACCACGTATATCTATGTCTCTATTGTTTTATGTGTTTCTTTATTTGTGTTTCAGAGATATTTTGTGTATTTCATTGCTCCGTTAATTAATTTTCTAACAACTGGTACCAAAGCCAAAGGTCTATTTGACTGATAAACTCGTAGAAGAGAAGGGTTCCTAGTTTGAGTGGAGAAATGGTGGAAGATGGTTGGTTTAGGGTTGAGAAATTTAAAGGCAAAAAATACTGGCTATGGAAAATGCAGATGGAATATTATCTGTATCAGAAATATTTGTACCTACCATTGAGTGGAAAATTAAAGAAGCCGAAAAGTATGACAGACGCAAAATGTGAGATTCTCGACAGAAAGGCACTAGGAACAATACAACTATGTCTGGAAGTGTTAGTGGCATTTAAAATTTCAAAGGAAACAGAATAGAAGGTTTAATGATGACATTGGCCAAACTATATGAAAAATGCTCGGCCTCATATAAGGTATTTCTTATGATTGCTAATCATTTAAATGAATTTAACAAGTTACCTGTCAATAAAGTTCTGTAGGGGTAAATTTTGATGATGAATTTAGGGATCTATTATTTCTGTGCAAATTGCTAGAAAGTTGGAATCGCTTAGTTATGGCTATTAGTAACTCTACCTCTGGATCTAGTACTTTAAAGTTTGATGTCCTTGGTGCCATCCTTAGCGAGGAAATGTGATGGAAAAGATCCGGTGTGACATCAGGTAATGCTTTGACTATAGAGAATAGGGGAAGAAAAATGGAAGGAGGAAGGAGCCCTAGAAATCATAGTAATTCAAGAAAAGGCATATCCAAATCGAGATCAGGGATAATTTGCTGGAAATCCATGAAGAAAGGACACTTGAAGAAAGACTGCAAATCTTAGAAGGGAAAAGAAGGAGATGGATAACAAGAGAACAATACTGAAGTGAATGTGAAAGGTGATGTGTTGCAATATGCTATGATTATTTCATTAGAGAATATTATTGATGCCTAGGTGGTAGACTTAGTGATCCAGGTGGATCTCCAAATACAATGGCATGGAAAAACTTAGAAAATCAAAGTAATCAGAAGGAAGTCAACTCAGGATCAGAGCAGAGGTCTCGTCTTCCTGATTCCAATGATGCAGATGGTACTTCAATCCGAGTTAGGATGATGAAGTTATTGCAAAAAGAAGGGGTATTCAATCCTTAAGAAAATGAGGAATTTCCTTTAAAAATGGGTCTTAAAGCCTTAAAGGCAAATCGCAATCGAAGGTTGCATGAGGGTGGACTTAAGGTTTGGACTGTGGAACCCTCGATCACCGATCTCCGATCAGATCGGATCGGCGAAACGGAGGCCACTGCAATCGGCGGTCATATATATACATATATGTGGATATCAGCGAATGGACAATGTGATTGGTGATTAATCGGATTGGTGGATCCTCCAACAGACACCCGGAGCGATATATGTGCGGGATGCCGATGCGATCGACCGACACTAATAACAACGATCGTTGATCAGCGGTCAATATTTCCCGAGGACCAGGGTAGGGACACAACGATATTCTGATCCGCGACCTTAGCATGGACCCGATACAGGTTATATGCCCGATTTAATAATATTTGAAATCTGGGTGAACAGTTTTTGGCAAATTTCTTAGTGTATTCGGGATTTTTGAAAGTTTTATCGTTTTGACCGATAAGAGGCCATTTTCAGGGAATGGTTGCACCCATCGATACTGCCACTCTACTAACCTCTCTTATTAACCAGGCATGCCTCGTTTTAAAGGGGATCTTGTCCAAAAATCCATTATAAAATGGATCAATGGAAGAGCACGGGAGAGAGGCATTTTTTTAATGGTTGCAGCACGCTATTTCACGGAGGCTGAGAGTAATTATTGATCTGTTTTGAACAGTTACACACTCTAGCCCTCTTCTACAGATGCGGGAAGCTTTGGCGTTGCATACCACTCCATCTTCGACATTCATTTCATAGCCAACAAGAAGATTGGAGGTATAAGCCTCTTTATGGACAGATTGATGAATGTAATTCTGTTTATTCATGCCATTTAATAATAAAGGCCTCCCCATTGTTGTGCTGGGCCGAGAGACGTAGTCCAAATTGGACGAACTCTGTTATCAAGCCTTGGTGTTCTCTTTTGTGCCTTTTTATATGTCTTTTGCTTTTGTGCACATTTATGTGTTAAGTTGCAATTTTATATGCAATTATTTTCTATACATCTATAAGAGAAAACATCCTATATCAAGTGGTATGGGAGCAGGGCTTTTTAGATGTGGATTGCATGTTTGTATGCTAACAAGAGGCAGGCTTCAAAGAGGCAAAGAGAATCTAGAACCTTTCGATCCAGAGGCACGACGTGCACCTCGGAGAAGAAACATGGCTGAAGAGGAAGCTCGTATTGAAGAGGAGCACAATTTCAGAAAGACTTTCTATTCAATGGCTGAGAATGTCAGTCAATTGGTTCTAAGGTTGGAGAGAGAAGAGGGAAGAATTGCAAAAGAACTAGGCTCAGCACATGGAGATGTTGGAGTAGATCCCCCTCCTTCTCCTCCTGCGAATGAAGGTTCTTCTTCCTCTCACCATAATAATCCCACAAATCCTAGGGACACATATAAGAAACCTTTTTTTAAATTAGATGTTAAATTTGATCTTCCTATGTTTAATGGTGAAAGTAACGTAGAAAATCTTAGCAATTGGATCAGACAGATTGAGGTTTATTGCAGGATTTAGCAAATCGTAGAGGATGAGGTGAAAATCCAGCTAGCCTCTCTACGGCTGGGCAGCACAACTCTCGTTTGGTGGGAGAGTAAATTGCAGAGTAGTAAAAATATGGGTAAGATATTTTCCTCATGGCTTGATTTTACTTCTGTGTTAAGGGAATAGTTTTATCCCTTAGGATACAAACAGAAAGCTTTGATGAATTGGCAATATTTAAGGCAAGGCAAAGGGCAGGATGTTCAGAGTTTTACAGAAGAATTTAGGAAGCAAGCACTGAATTTGGGTATTGCACTAGATACACTTGAGGTTGTAACTAGGTATATTGGCTCACTACATAGTTATATTCGACATTCATTATTGTTGTTTGAACCAACCACTATTGACGCAGCTAGTGTGAAAGAAATTCATATTGAAAATAGGGGCAAGAATGAAAGAGAGGACCAATCCAGAAAGCCACTATTCAAACCTCCCAATGGCAAGTCCAAAGCAAAATGGAAAGGGAAGGAGAAGAAAACAGCAAGAGCCAAAGAGGGAGAGCAGCCTTATTGCAATCATCACAAGAAAGAAGGCCACGATGATGACCACTGTTGGAAGCAACACCCAGAAAAACGTCCAAAGATGTATGGAGGAAAAGGGAAGCAAAAAACAGTGGCAGCAGCACAAAAAGACCTTGGATCAGATTCAGGAGATGAAGTGCTAGTCACAACAGCGGGAATAAAAGGTACCTTCACACCTCCTATTGATTCTAAATCACAGGGAAGCACCAGTTTTGTAGATGAGTCCATTTCAAATGATAGAAAAAGGATTGAATTATTTCATATCAGAGTAGTAGTAAACCATACCAAAGTAGAAACTCTATTTGATACGGGGTCCCAAGCAAATTTAATTGCAGAATCTCTGGTAAATAAGCTAGGCTTAGAAACAAAACCACACCCAAAGCCTTTGATCTAAAAATGGAATGTACTTGTTTAAGGGTGCAAGGTATCCATTTCCCATAATTGCAAATGTGAGCTATACACTCCAAGTGACCTCTGAAAATGTGAAAACTTCTTATTTCTTATACAAAGATAGATTATAGGTGCATTCGCCGGACATGTCACCTCTAAAGAGAGGATGAGTTCCAGAGGCTACCTGGCCCTCTACAGGCTCTGCCTAAAGAAATAATGAAGTAAACACTTAGAAGTCTTTGACATACACATACTTGAAGTTTGATGTTTTGCGGAATAAAACAAATAACTTTCTGCAGCTGAATAGGTGATTATGTGTGTATGCAAGTTATCTATATTTGTTGTTTAACACTTTATATTAGTTTTGCTTAGCATATCCTCTTCAACAAATAAAGACATCAAAATGATAAAGCAGTTCACCCCTTCTGGGCTACATCTGCTGGACCAAGCCTCTCAAACTAGGCTTGTCCTCTTGTATTAAAAAGGCTACAAAGGCTAATACAAGAATATGAGTGTCTCGAAAGACAGATAGGCCTGTAAATACAGAATCAGAAGATAGGAATTAGCTAAACATGCTCTTTCCCAAACATTAAACAATGAAATTGTACCTTCTACAGTACTTTCCCCAATTGGCCTTGTTGGCCCTTTAAACTTGCATGGAGAATTTTGAGGTGAATATGACCTCAATTAGTTCTAAAACCTCTACCATTAGACTCAGAAGGTCAAAAATAGCAGACATAGGCTTTTGAATCACCAAAAATGGATGAACATAGCCCCCAAACAGCTCAAGCACTGAAATGGCCCTGGTGGCCCTGAAAGATTCCCTGAAGCTAAACAGTGAGAAGAATGCCTCAAAAAGAAAAACGAGTTGTAGAAATTGATTCAGAATGCTGAAAACCTTCAGGAATGACCTTCGTTCCACATTCAATGGCTGCACAATTCCCAATGCAGCTCCCAAACTGATTTGGACCTGGTGGCTCCTAGAACTTCCACGAAGCTAAAACACCTGCAAATGACCTCAGATGGCTGTGAAACCTGTGCCAGTGGCTTTAGAAGGTTGAAGATACCCAAAATCAAAAACAAATTTGTCCAAAACGGACTTTCCTAGCCAAAGTTATGGCTCATTAAAGTTTCTCGAGTTTGCCCTAGAAAAACTCCAAATAAAACTGGATAACTGCCAGATAACCCTGCTAAATTTGGCAATTCCGCCATTTTTGGAGCGCTCTGCCATATTCTCCGCCAAATCCTGACCTAACTGCCGGATTTAACTATTTGTCTTTAATGCGCATGTGAACGCATTTATACAACTGGCAGTTTTCCTTGGATTACGCGCTGAACAGGTGGTTATATGTTATGGCCCGTGGTTATGGGCAGAAGGTCACATGGTATGGGGGGCTGGCCCCCTTATTTTCCCACCCCACATGAGTCTTAAACCTTAACTATAGTTCAGTGCGCTCATATAACAAGAACCGTTGTTGTGACCCAACGGTAAGACAAAGTGTTAATACATGGGAGGTCGTGTGTTCAATCCTCCATCCGCCCACAAAATTTTTAAAATGCGCCCATTAATGCTGATGTCACCTTGGGCCATGTGGCGCCCTCCAGGCCTACCACGTGGCATCTTTCCATTCATTGCCCAGAAAGAATATTCTCTGGAATATTCCGAGAATATTCTATTTTAATTTTTTTTTGAAAAAATTCAAAATTTCAATGTTATTGGACCATTCTTCTTTTTGGCATAACTTTCTCATACGGTGGCCATTTTTTGAACCATTCATAGTGCCAGAATTACGAAGACGAGTTCTATCCGGTCGTTCAGGTTCAAACCAATTCTGAGAACTTTCATTTTTGACCATTTTACGACACTTGGTCCTGAGCTCCTGATCAACCTTACCTACTGGGATAGATACATGATAAAGCTAAATTGAATGTAACCCAGCAGTGCAAGGTAAAATTTGTGATTGCTTCTAAGCTGATAGATGAAGTAGAGATGGATGTTATACCGTTGGACATCTGTGGCATGGTATTGGGGAGCCCCTACCTGTATGACATAAAAGCTATCTTTTTCCGCCATGAGAATAAATACCACATCACTAAGAATGGGATAGAGTACATAGTATGGGATCATCAAAACAAAATTAACGCCACCTCGTAGGCTTTGGGCAGATAAAATGATTGGTGAATTCTAGCAAGGCATGTATGCTTATGGTCGTTAGGGAAAAGGAGGCCAAATTCGCAGACGTGTTCCAAGGCAGCGATGGTAAGCATAAACAAGAATTCATGGATTTAATTGCTGATTATAATGCATTGTTTCAAGAGCCGCGAGGACTACATCCATAGAGGGAGATCCAACACGAGATCCACCTGTTACATGATGCCCCTCTGCCAAATATCGGCATGTACGGAATGTCAATAATCGAAATGGAGGAGATTAAGCGTCAAGTGAAGGAATTGTTGGACCAAGGCGTGATCAGGCCAAGCTCCTCTCCATGCGAGTTTCTGATTGTTCTAGTGCCAAAGAAGGATGATAGCTAGAGGATGTGCATGGACTACTGCGTGCTCAACAAAATATCAGTAAAAAAGCGCTATCCCCTCCCATGCATAGATGATTTATTGGATCAATTAAAAAATGTTGTATATTTCAAAAAATTGGATCTACGCAGTGGCTATCACCAGGTCCGAATTGCAGAGCAGGACTTGTGGAAAACCACTTTCAAAACCAAGTAGGGGCTATTCGAAAGGATGGTAATGCCATTCGGGTTGTGCAACACTCCAGCCACCTTTATGTGGGTTATGAATCATATATCTCAGCCTTTCATTGATGAGTTTGTTCTTGTATATTTAGATGATATATTAGTTTTTAGCAAGAGTTGGTTTGAACATATGGGTCATGTAAAGAAAGTGCTTAATGTGCTGAAGAAAGAAAAACTCTTTGTAAAATTGTTAAAGTGTGACTTCGGGAAAACCTCTTTGGGTTACCTAGGTCATATTGTTGGTCATGGTTAGTTAAAAATTGATCCCGCTAAAGTTGAAGCAATTGTAAATTGGCCTAAGCCTACTACTAGTGTAATTGAGGTCCGTAGCTTTCTAGGTGTAGTCCAGTATTGGAGGATATTTAATGCTAATTTCTCTGTTATTGCAGCACCTTTGCACACATTGACAAGTGTGAAATAGGTCTTCCAATGGGGAGGAAGATAGCAGAATTCCTTCAAAACATTGAAGGAAAAAATTAGCACCGTGCCAGTCTTAGCCTTACCCGATCTCCAATAGCCATTTGAGATCGAAACTGATGCCAACGGTTATACCATGGAAGTTGTACTGATGTAGCAAAAGAAGCCAATTTGTTACCATTCTGAGAAGTTTTCTCAAGATGTGATAAACTATCCCACCTATGACAAGGAGCTTTATGCCTTGGTGGAGAGTGTGAAAAAGTGGAAACACTACTTGATCTACAAGGAGAACATCATCCATACAGATCATCAGCCCTTGCAGTACCTTTAGTCACAAACCAAGTTGTAGCAAACTTGTCATTTCAAGTGGATGGGATTTCTTCAATAGTTTCATTTCGTAATGAAGTATAAGAAGGGCACTATCAATAAAGTGGCTGATATTCTATCTCGCCCTCCTATTTCTTCTTCTGTTATTTTGCATAATGCTTCGTTGTCTTTTGAAAGTTATGCTGAACAATATGCTAACGATGATGACTTTAAGGAGGTTTATGCAAAACTAACCCATGGTTTACAGGTGGACAACTATCACTTGCGGGGGAAATTGTTGTATCACCTTGGTAAATTGTGTATTCCCACAAGAGAAAGAGTGCATGTAATTCGAGAGGCCCACACCTCTCTTGTGTCTGAACACTTTGGTGTCGAAAAGACTTTAAGTCATGTACAAAGATTTTTCTTTTGGCATCATATGAAAAAAATTGTGACTCGCTATGTAAAGGGTTGTGTGATGTGTTCTGTTTCAAAGCCCTCTAATAGAAAACTTGGGGTCTACACACCACTCCCTATTCCAAGTCGTCCATGGGAAAGTGTGTCAATGGACTTTGTAGGAGGTCTACCTTTGTCTAGGAAGGGTCATGACTATTTGTATGTCGTCGTTGACCGTTTTAGCAAAATGTGTATTCTTATGCCTTGTAAAAAGCAGATTACTACAGAGCAGACTGCTTCTCTTTTATTTCAGTATGTTTGGGTTCACTTTGGATTACCCACATCAATTGTTTCAGATCAAGACTCTTACTTCCTTGGGGAGTTCTGGACCAGCTTATGGAGGATGATGGATACCAAACTGAAAAGAATCACAGAATTTCACCCACAAACCGACGAGAAGACAGAGGTGTTGAGGGCCCCGAGGTCGGGTCAACAACAAGGGGGATACCCTCCCGGTCCGGAACCTGGTTGGCGGCTCCTTGCCCGTTTGGAGTAGCGGGTCCGACTGGGGGTAATGGGACCAGTTTCCCAATGTGATGGGTGTGTGTGTGTGCGTAGAGTCTGATGGTATTAATCTAGGGGGGGGGTTCTTCTAAACTAGTCTTAATTCTAACTGCTAAATTAACTCTATGCTAATGTAATCTAATGAAGAAAAATACATCTAATCTACGCTAACCCAGGGTGTTTTTCTTTTGTTATGCGATCTAGAAAGATTTCTAACAGCAGCCGGTAATAAAGATCATTCAACTGATATCAGAATATAAATCAATAAAGATAAACCATTCTGCATAAGAAGTTAGGCAGAGTAGTTGTGAACAACATATTGCATAATTAGTTTTCTATATGTTAAACATAAATAAATGACCCCACCGTACAGAAGTGCCAAATGGTAATGCAGACATTCATGTAATAACATACAAAGAACTCAGCCACATATCACTTTAGGAATACTAGCAGAATCTAGCCAAGAGATAAAAGTACCATTTATGACTAACTTCACTAATAAACTTCAAGTAACAATGATTTATTTCTACTTGTTCTAACATCTGCTAAGAGTACAGAAGTGCAACATCAGTAACAGATATTAAAATTCAAACATAAATAAATCTCGATCCATCCATTCATCAAAAACCTCCTCTGAGGGTGCAGAAGTGCATGTTCTGAGGATAAGTTTTTTGACAGATTTCCGGACCCTTCTCCAAAAACCATGAGAAGGGTTAAATACTACTAACTAATCAATCTTAATTACATGAAATTAGGGAATCGGCCTCAAATGACCGCCCTTTTACTAAAAGCAACTTTATTTCTAAACTTAAAATCTAATTTCTTACCGTTTCTGTATATTCTCTTTAGTGCTGTCAACAGTGTAATGCTTTCCTGGGAAGAGTCGGCTGGCCGCCTTCTTGTTTCGCTCGGGAGATAAAAGTGGAAATAGCAGGAGCTGGCACTTCCTTCCGGCAGACCAAAAGATATTTTCGAAAACCTTTCTCTAGCTGGGTGTATTCGCCGCGTGTATACTTAGCGTGTCCCAGTTTCTTCTCGAATTGATTTTGCTGTTGCCGTTTTCGGTTTCCGGTCGTGCGAATGACTGAGTGGGTTAGGAGTCGTGCTGTATGGGCAACTCCCCGAGTCGAGAATTTCTTCCGTTCTTTGTTCCAGGTTTTCCTGACGCGTCCTCCTTCTCATGCGCTTCTTTCTCTGCTTCACTAAGTCTGAGCTTCAGGATCTTTTCTGAATACGCTGCTTTTGTGCGCCTTTGACTCTGAGTCCTGGATAGTCTAATTTCGTCAGTGCCGGTTGGCTGATAGTCTGGAATCCGCGGTTCTGCTGCATGCGGCATCCGTTTGCGGAGGCATTTTCTCTTTGCTGATTGGCGCTTTCCTCTTTCCCTCAGATGTTTCCTGCATATAAACTTATATCAGTTGCGTGTCTTGCAGTCTACGCAAAGGGGAAGTGAAATGAAAAGACTTGACGTGGAAGCATTAATCTCTAATGAATGCATAATTCTGACATTCATCATAACTTGACTCTTCGATAAATGTAACGCAATCATTCCTAGATACTTAAGCATGCGGTCATTAAATTCTTTCAAGGCGCGCGCTTAATGCATGGGTCTATCGTGTGATAAGTCTTTTCAGATCGCAGGTCGCAGATCGCAGATCGCTGCCATTGCAAATCACAAATCGCTGCCATCGCAAGTTCTCGTTTAATGGTTACGTCGTATAGCGTGATGCTTGCGATTTGCGATATCGCATATCGGCGATCGCATTGCTCGAAGGTTTTTCTTTTAAGGGGCGCGTGTGAGGCATGCGATGCGATGAACTTCGCATCGCAATTTCGCAGTATTTGTTTTTCGCGCTCGAGTTATGCTTCGGCCTTTCTTCGCGATGCGATTTGAGCCTTAGGGAGAGAAATACAAAAACTTTAGAAAAAATATTTTTTGGGATTTTCGTTCAGGGTCCCCTCTTTGCTTGACGTTATTGCTAATGTCAAGTGAAGAAGGGGGGTTGTTGGTGACCACAACAATGGCGATTCACTGTGAAGAACCAGTTATCTCTGCTTGTTCTATTGCATTTTCACTTCCAAAACAGAAAAGTTTTCTTATGCCTAAATTTTGTTATGGACAGATAGAGTATTACCTTTTATCCTGTCAATGATGCTTCGTCGCAACTTCTTATTTCATTCTGATTGTTTGTTTCCCCTGGGTTATTTTTTGTATTCATACCTAGTCATTACTCAGTCTCCTCAAAGACAAAATAAGGTCTTCTCTGCGTACTGGCTTTGTAAAGTATGCTCATTTGTCGTAGGTAGAGCCTCTACTGCCCGCAAGCGTCCATAGCCTCGACAGGGTTACCATGTTATCCAGCAATGATCCTTTTTCCTGCTTGAGGTTATTTACAACATTCCAGAGAAAAATCCTTTTGACACTTTTTCTTTCTTTTTTGATTTTTTATTCTCTAAAGAACAATGTCTTGGTTTGGTGGCCAAATTATGACACAGTCATTCACTTGATTTACACTTTTGCTGAACAAGCTGGCTCGTGATGAGACCCCTTGTCTTTCGATTGCACAATCTTGAGTCGTTGCCCTGTTTTGGTAGACAGTAGTGGCAAAGTCAGCAAGTTATAATATCTGTGATCATGATAAGCCGGCTCGTGATGAGACCTCTTATTCTTTGAGATATAGTGTTTTCTTGGATTGTCTCTCTGGATGCTGCGATTCTCCTTAGCAGGGAGGAAGTCATTGTTTTTCCTTAAGAAAGCTCTGGACGACAATAATAGAGTTTTAAGAACAACAGTTTTGCAGAGAATACCTATTTTTCTATCGATGATACCTTTCATAGCATTGGCATAAAACAATTTTTTGCCAAAAGTTACTCTCATCCTAGGCTTCTTTGTGAAGTTTGAAACTAACATCATATTCAGGTTAAAGTTAACCCTATTTGTCAATAATAAAAGTCAGATTTTTCGAAAAGTTTTGCTATTTATACAAGTGAAATCAAAATCTGATACAGAAATGGTATGTTTCTTCATGAATACTATTTATGATCGTTCACAACCAGCCCTATCTGTGAAAAATGAAAACTAACATGAAAATTTAAAACTATCTTACAAAAACAGAAGGATGACCTTCTATGGGAAATACATTTTGAGGATTTGTCCGTTTACAGGCAGAGAATCTCTCCTGCCTGTCAAGTCCTGCAACATAAAAGTCGACGGGCCTATGACTTCTACGATTTGAAAAGGACCAAGCCATAGCTTCTGGAATTTCGTATGTTTGCCCTTTTCTTCATGAGCCTTATCCCACTTCAAAACTAAATCACCCATCTGGAAGTTTTTTCTGGTCTTTATGTTTGAGTCAAAAGAGGATTTTATCAGCGCTTGGTGGTGAGCATGGGTTTTCTTGGCCTGTTCTCGTCGTTCTTCTAACTTGATTACCTCCATTTGCCTTAGTTGTAAGGGAGAAGTAGGTACTTCATCAATGTATTGTACTAAGGACAAAGAGGGAATGAGTAAGTGAGTAGGAAGAACTGCTTCTCTCCCATAAACCAAATTAAAGGGAGAAGTCCCGATAGAGGCTTTCTTGGTAATTCCGTCTGCCCATAAGGCGTTTACCAGCGCTTTGTGCCAATTCTTTTGGTTTTGGTCAACTGTCTTTTTGATAATCCTGGTCAGGTTCTTGTTCGTTGATTCAGCCAACCCATTACCTTGCGGATAGTAGTTGGCAGAATACTTCAGCTTGAACCCTCTTTTGAGTGCGAACTCAGTCATGGTATTTCCAGAAAAATATGAAGCGTTATCAAATATTAAGGCCGTTGGCAATCCAAACCTAGTAATGATAAACTGATCTATGAATTCAACAATGTTTTCAGAATTAGCTGTCTTGAGAGGAACCGCCTCTACCCATTTAGTAAAATAGTCGGTTGCAGTGAGGATATACCTATGCTGTTTAGAGGAGTGAGGAACAATCTCACCTATTATGTCCAGGCCCCATTAGCTGAACGGCTGTTCGATGTTAACCGGCTGCAGTGGCATGGATGACTTCTTTTGTTTTCCTGCAGCAGTTTGGCAGACTTGGCATTTTCTCACGTGATTGTACGAGTCTTTGAACAGCATGGTCCAGTAGTATCCTGCACGTAAGATTTTGTGTGCGGTGGCTTCTCCAGCATAGTGTCCACCTGCTGGCCCATCGTGGAGTTCCTGCAAAACCTTTTCGGCTTCAGTTTTCTTAAGACATCTAAGAAGCACAGAATCATAGTTTCTTTTAAATAAGACATCATTTATGAGCTGGTATTGTTTAGCTTTTAACCTCAGGGCTCTCTTTTTGATGTGATCCAGGTGAAATGGAGCATATCCGTTCTTTAGGAAATAAATGATGTTGGCATAAAATGATTCTGCATCGTTTAGGCTTACCTCATATGCGTGTACCTCTTCAGGCGATTCTTCGGGGATTTGCGATGCTCCAGCTAACATCTTGCAGAAGCCTTGGCCTCTTACGATGTGTGCTGGCTTGATTTCCAGGTCGTATTCTTGCAAGGCGGTGATCCAATTCGCTCTCTTTTCGCCCACGTCTTTCTGAATCAGGAGGTTTCTTACCGCCGGGAATGGTACTATGACCTTGGTATGGGCTTTTAGCAAGAAGGGTCTGAAATATTTGACTGCTTTAAAGACGGCATATGCCTGTTTCTCTACGTCCGAATATTTTAGCTCAACACCTTGTAAGTTTGAGTTAAAGAAAGCGATTGGGGCTTCTGCCTTTTCTTTGTTTGCCTGGGTCAAGATCGCAGCATAAGAATGTTCTGAGGCGAACGTGTATAAGACAAATGGTTCTGAAAAATTTGGGGTTGCTAGGGATGGAGCGTCGATGATGGCTTGTTTGATTAAGTTAAACGCTTCGTGCTCGTCTAGACCCCATTTAAAGTTTGAATTCTTTTTTATCATTTTTTTTAAAGGAGAAATAATACGTGAAAAATCTGGGACAAATCTTTTCACAAAATTGATCTGTCCTAGGAAAGATTGCATGGTCTTTTTGTTATGGGGCATGGATATCTCGGAAATTTCTTTGATTCTGGCAGGTTCGATGTGAATGCCCGATTTGGACACTATGAACCCTAGAAATTTTCCTTCACTCAACGCGAAAAAAGATTTCTTCGGGTTAAGCGAGATTCCATACCTTAAACATCTTTGAAAGATTTGCTTCAAATCTTTGAGATGGTCGCTTCGTTTTTTGGAGTACACAGTTATATCATCCAGGTAAATCACTACTGATTTATTAACTAACCCTTTGAACGCAATATCCATAGCTCTTTGAAAAGTAGCGCCGGCGTTGATCAGACCGAACGACATCTTTCGATACGTGTAGGTACCCCATTTAGTTCGGAAGGTGGTTTTTAGCTGATCGTCTGGGTGTACCAGTACTTGATTATATCTTGAAAATCCATCTAGGAAAGACATCAATTCTGAGCCTGCTACAGCCTGTAATATTTGCTCCATAGGTGGGAGGGGAAAATTTTCCTTCTGACAGGCTTTGTTGAGATTCCGGAAGTCGATGCAGATTCTAATATCTCCGTTTTTCTTCCTAACAGGTACCATATTGGATACCCATTTGGAATGTCTGACCGGGAAAATTATTCTGGCTCTCAACAACTTATTCAGCTCAGTTTTTATCTGATTTTCCAGGTTGGGGTGGATTTTTCTGAGCTTCTGTTGGACGGGTTTCTCGTTGTCGATCATAGGGATAGTGTGTTGAATGATAGAAGTGTTATAAGTTTTCAGCTCATCGTAGTTCTAGGCAAAGACGTTCTTGTACTGTCGTAGAAGACGGATGTATGCTGATTTTTCTTCAGGAGCTAGGCCTTGGCCTAGATTGATGTTTTGGGGTTTCTCATCGGTTCCTAAGTTCACTGATTCGTAGTTCAGAGTTGAACTGTAGAGTTTGGCGTTAGCTGACCTTTTGAACCGACTTTTTAAGTCATACAAATCTTCTAATTTGACCACTGATTTGGGTATAGCGTTATTAGTGCCATTTTGTTGTATTTGGTGGTCATGACAGTCCTCGTCGATTATCTGGTTTGAGTAGGATCCTTCAGAGGTAAGGAAACTTACGATGTCTGTGTCGTCGTTGAATACTCTCCAGTTGGTGATGTTGTCAGGGATAGACGGTTTAAAAATTAATTCTATCGAAAACCTATCTGGACTAAAGTCTTCGGAGGGAATGAGTCTGGAGGCTACGTTTGCTAGCAGGTCTGCGCTTGCATTGTGAAGTCTCGGGATTGATGAAATATTGAATGCTGTAAAATGCGCAGTGAGATCTTGCACTAAAGATTGGTAGTGCTTTAAATGACTAGACAGGCAGTGTATGGTGTTACGTACCTGTTTGACGACGATCTCGGAATCTCCAAAGACTTGAAGATATTTGACGTTGGAGCCGATTGCTTTGTATAGGCCTTGCACCAAGGCTTCGTATTCCGCTGTGTTGTTCGTGCAATCGAACTCCAGTCTGCATGTGAGCATGGTCTTATTTCTGTCTGGGCTAATCAAGACGCATCCTGCTCCCGCTCCCTCGTTGGACTTAGAGCCATCAAAATATAATTTCCAAAATAAAGAAGTATTTACAGGGTTATCTAAGAAACTAACACATTTTGAATCATCAGTCTGGGAAAAGTTTTCTACTTGGGACACGACTGAATTTTCTAAATATGGTGATACGTGAGCATTGAAATTTCCAAGGAAAGAGTCTACCGAATAGTTGCCTATGATGCTGCTGTTGTATGCTATGGCTTCGTTCTCTCCCTCCAGATCCGTCACTATGTACTTTTGGTGCAGTTCTCATTCAACCTTTATTTGATTTGGCTTCCCGTTGAAGGGTAACCACATGTGCGACCAGCCAGTCGAAAAATATCCGTGGAGCTTCTCGGACCAATCCCTGCTAAGAATTAGACCATAAAATTCAGGGATGTCAGCAACTAGAATATTGATGACCTGGCATACCTTGGGGTTGGACGATAGTCTTATGTTCACTTGATTAAGTTCGCCTATCACTTCGACTTGTGATCGATCAAGTTGAACTATGCGCACTGCGGATTTTTGCGGTTGAACATTAAGTTTGGCACATATTGACTTGGGTAGAATATTGGTTGAAGCACCAGAATCAACCAAGTAGTTATGCACGTTTCTGTTAAAGATCTCGTAAGTGAGGAGGAAAGGGGGAGTGTGAGATCTAGACCTCCCTCCAATCAAAGCGATGTCATTTGGATCGATTTTATTGATCGTGTTGATTGGGGGTCTTCCTATATTATGGGAAGCTATAGCTGTAGGTAGAGGCGTAGTAGGTACGGCGTGTAACTCTTTCATCATGATCTTCTGTTGGTGTTTCAATTTGCTCAGCTCGTACAGGGTGATATTAGCCCTAGTCTTCTTCATGTCGTCGATGATGTTATACTCCTTTTCATCCGACACTATTAGTGTCTTTGATGGAGGCGATTGCTCTGATTAGACTGGGCTAAATGAGGTCGCTTTAGGGGTTGTCTTCTTTGTTGCGACCTTTTCTTTTGCTGGAGGGCTTGCGCCCTTCTGTTTTGGGGTAGTCTGGGGAGGATCAAGTTGATTTCTGCTTCTTGTGCTTCTTGATCTTCCTCTTGTGGGAGGATGAAATCCCACATTCCTTGCAGTTCCACCACTTCTTCATCGTCGGTATGCGTTTCAATGGTGTTCTCTTCTTCTTCTTCTTCAGATTCCACGTTAGAGACCACGCTGGGTGGCTTCGTCTCCATAGGAGGATTTCTCTTAAAACTCCTAAAAGGCTTTCTTGGGGACGATTCTGCTACTTGTTTCCTGATATCAATCATCTCATTTGACATGGCCTTTAATACCTTTTGTAATCCTTCCATGTCGAAAGGATCCTTCGTTTGCTTCTTCTTGGTTTCTTCTTTGAAAGAGATTTTCTTAGATTTACGCTCTTCGATTGTAGATCTCTTTTCTAGGGCTACTACGCGTCTTTCGACTGCCAATGCCTCAGCCAAGTTTTCGACTAAGGTTGTCTTGCTTGCCCTATCTACGAAGATGGCCAAGTTTGAAGGTAAGGCCGTGATGTACCATTCGCATCTTACTTCCTCGCTGGGTTGGGAAGCAGCGGGGATTTTATTGAGGATCTTATTGAACCGTAAGTTAAAATATTTAATGGGTTCCCGAGCCTCAGCTTTAAGATTGGACAGATCGTTGATCAGTGTCGCTGTCGATCTATCATCGCTGAATTTGGTGAGAAATTGATTTTGAAAAATATCCCAGCTGGTGATAGATCCGGAGGGTAGCGAAAAGTACCATGACCCGGCCGTCCCTTACATGGTATAGGGGAAGAGTCGGACCACGGCGTCTTCGTTGGTAACTCCGTTGAGATTAACAGAAAGCATGAAATTATTGATATGTTCTTCAGCTAGCATTCCAGTTTCTGGATTGAACTTTGGTAACCACTTCTCGGGATGGGCAGGTATTGGACTCAGGGGTGGAGGCATTAAAACCGCCCCAGGGTTGTTCCATGGAGATTGTGCCATCGCTGAGTTGCTGGTTAATAAAAGTGTAGAAGATGATATTTGAGGTTGAGAAGATAGAGATGTTATGATCTTTGACGATTGTGGAGGAAGGGTTGCGGAAGATGGATGAGTGATTTGAGGTGGAGATGTGGGTGGTTGACTTCGCGGAGAGGGAGTTGAAATGGATGAGGCGGATGAAAGAGTCTCTCTGTCAGACTCTTGAAATGATTTCCTTGCTCTTTTCCTAGTGGGAAGAGGGATTTCAGTTGGCTGAATGCCAAAATTTTCACTCTTCAATCGGGTCAGGGGATGAGCAGGGTTGTATTGCGAAGTCAAGCTGCCTTTAGATTTATCAGATTTCTGGTTAAAAATAGAGAATCCCTGGAGTTTACGGATCAAGGTTTGAACTTCAGGGGGATCGACAATAAGTTGTTCTGATGTATCGGGATGTATAGCAGCAGTGGATGTCCGAGCGACTTCCAGTTCTGAGTTTAGTCGTATTGGGGAAGTCGGGGAAGTTGGTGAGGGTGATTTGCTCTTAGAATGGTATTTGGATTTTGAATTATGTGCCATTCATAGCCGTGGCCCTCCTTCTAGTGCCAGAAATGTTGAGGGCCCCGAGGTCGGGTCAACAACAAGGGGGATACCCACCCGGTCCGGAACCTGGTTGGCGGCTCCTTGCCCGTTTGGAGTAGCGGGTCCGACTGGGGGTAATGGGATCAGTTTCCCAATGTGATGGGTGTGTGTGTGTGCGTAGAGTCTGATGGTATTAATCTAGGGGGGGGGGTTCTTCTAAACTTGTCTTAATTCTAACTGCTAAATTAACTCTATGCTAATGTAATCTAATGAAGAAAAATACATCTAATCTACGCTAACCTGGGGTGTTTTTCTTTTGTTATGCGATCTAGAAAGATTTCTAACAGCAGCCGGTAATAAAGATCATTCAACTGATATCAGAATATAAATCAATAAAGATAAACCATTCTGCATAAGAAGTTAGGCAGAGTAGTTGTGAACAGCATATCGCATAATCAGTTTTCTATATGTTAAACATAAATAAATGACCCCACCGTATAGAAGTGCCAAATGGTAATGCAGACATTCATGTAATAACATACAAAGAACTCAGCCACATATCACTTTAGGAATACTAGCAGAATCTAGCCAAGAGATAAAAGTACCATTTATGACTAACTTCACTAATAAACTTCAAGTAACAATGATTTATTTCTACTTGTTCTAACATCTGCTAAGAGTACAGAAGTGCAACATCAGTAACAGATATTAAAATGCAAACATAAATAAATCTCGATCCATCCATTCATCAAAAACCTCCTCTGAGGGTGCAGAAGTGCATGTTCTGAGGATAAGTTTTTTGACAGATTTCCGGACCCTTCTCCAAAAACCATGAGAAGGGTTAAATACTACTAACTAATCAATATTAATTACATGAAATTAGGGAATCGGCCTCAAATGACCGCCCTTTTACTAAAAGCAACTTTATTTCTAAACTTAAAATCTAATTTCTGACCGTTTCTGTATATTCTCTTTAGTGCTGTCAACAGTGTAATGCTTTCCTGGGAAGAGTCGGCTGGCCGCCTTCTTGTTTCGCTCGGGAGATAAAAGTGGAAATAGCAGGAGCTGGCACTTCCTTCCGGCAGACTAGAAGATATTTTCGAAAACCTTTCTCTAGCTGGGTGTATTCGCCGCGTGTATACTTAGCGTGTCCCAGTTTCTTCTCGAACTGATTTTGCTGTTGCCGTTTTCGGTTTTCGGTCGTGCGAATGACTGAGTGGGTTAGGAGTCGTGCTGTATGGGCAACTCCCCGAGTCGAGAATTTCTTCCGTTCTTTGTTCCAGGTTTTCCTGACGCGTCCTCCTTCTCATGGGCTTCTTTCTCTGCTTCACTAAGTCTGAGCTTCAGGATCTTTTCTGAATACGCTGCTTTTGTGCGCCTTTGACTCTAAGTCCTGGATAGTCTAATTTCGTCAGTGCCGGTTGGCTGATAGTCTGGAATCCGCGGTTCTGCTGCATGCGGCATCCGTTTGCGGAGGCATTTTCTCTTTGCTGATTGGCGCTTTCCTCTTTCCCTCAGATGTTTCCTGCATATAAACTTATATCAGTTGCGTGTCTTGTAGTCTACGCAAAGGGGAAGTGAAATGAAAAGACTTGACGTGGAAGCATTAATCTCTAATGAATGCATAATTCTGACATTCATCATAACTTGACTCTTCGATAAATGTAACGCAATCATTCCTAGATACTTAAGCATGCGGTCATTAAATTCTTTCAAGGCGCGCGCTTAATGCATGGGTCTATCGTGTGATAAGTCTTTTCAGATCGCAGGTCGCAGATCGCAGATCGCTGCCATCGAAAATCGCAAATCGCTGCCATCGCAAGTTCTCGTTTAATGGTTATGTCGTATAGCGTGATGCTTGAGATTTGCGATATCGCATATCGGCAATCGCATTGCTCGAAGGTTTTTCTTTTAAGGGGCGCATGTGAGGCATGCGATGCGATGAACTTCGCATCGCAATTTCGCAGTATTTGTTTTTCGCGCTCGAGTTATGCTTCGGCCTTTCTTCGCGATGCGATTTGAGCCTTAGGGAGAGAAATACAAAAACTTTAGAAAAAATATTTTTTGGAATTTTCGTTCAGGGTCCCCTCTTTG
This sequence comes from Pinus tabuliformis, assembly GCA_031772625.1. Lineage (NCBI taxonomy): Eukaryota > Viridiplantae > Streptophyta > Pinopsida > Pinales > Pinaceae > Pinus > Pinus tabuliformis. The sequence continues at coordinate 1,639,550,341 of CM062820.1, forward strand.
CTTGACGTTATTGCTAATGTCAAGTGAAGAAGGGGGGTTGTTGGTGACCACAACAAGAGGTTGTTAACCGTACCATGGTACACCTATTACGAGGCTGTTGTGGGAAACATCCCAAGTTGTGTGATGAACATCTCCCCTATATACAACATTCCTACAACCAAGAAGTGCATTCATTGACGCAGTGTTCACCATTTGAGACACGCTTTGGTTGCCTACCGAACGACCCTTTAGAAATGGTCTTTGGAAGGGAGGATGGCTCTAGTGAACGTAATGATAAAGACAAAGCTTAGCAGTTCGTTTAGCAAATCCAAATGATTCACCAAGCAGTGCAAGAGCAGTTGGAAAAGAGTCAAGCCCATTACAAGGCTCGACATGATAAACACCAGATCGACCATCAATTCCAAGTGGGTGACAAGGTGTGGTTCCACATCAGCAAAGACAGGATGAAGGGAGAAGGAAAGAAGTTGTAGCCAAACCGGTATGGACCATTCACCATATTGGAGAAGATTGGGAACAATGCCTTTCGTCTTGACTTGCTGATATATATGTAGATGTACTCAGTAGTGAATGTGGAGAACCTGAAGATGTATGAACCTCCTTTGATCATGGACGTTGATGAGATGGGCACTGTTCCTACCATCGATGATTTTGCACCAGAATATCTCGATGAGTTGCCCGAAGACATCATACTCAACAGAAGAAATAGGACTTCACAGCGAGGAGATGTAGAGTACCTTCGAGTTGGATTCAAGGGAATGCATCCCAGCAAGGCCAAATGGCTGGAGAAAGAGAAAATGAGGGCACAATACCCTCACTTTCCAATTGACTAATGAAAAGCTTTTGACGGTCCAAAAGCTCCTCAATGGGGAGGATTGATCTAGGTGGATCTTCAAATACAGTGGCGTGGAAAAACTCAGAAAATCAAAGTAATAAGAAGGAATTCAACCTAGGATCAGAGTGGAGTTCTTGTCTTCTTGATTCCAACAGTGCAGAGGGTGCTTCAATCCGAGTTCGAATGATGAAGTTATTGCAAAAAGAAGGGGTCTTCAATCCTTAAGAAAATGAGGAATTTCCTTTAAAAATGGGTCTTAAAGCCTTAAAGGAAAATCGAAATCAGAGGTCGCATGAGGGCAGACTTAAGGTTTGGACCGTGGAACCCCCGATCACCGATCTTCAATCAGATTGGATCGACGGAACGGAGGCCACCGCAATAAGTGGTCATATATATGCATATATGTCGACATCGGTGAATGGGCAATGCGATCGATGATTAATCGGATCAGCGGATTCTCCAATAGACACCCGGGGTGATATATGTGTGGGATGTCGATGTGATCGGCCGACGTCGATATTGGTGATCGACGATCGGCGATCAGTATTTCTCAAGGACCAGGGCAGGGACACAGCAATATGCTGATCCGCGACCTCAGCACATACCCAATACAAGTTATATGCCCAATTTAATAATATTTGAAATCTGAGTGAACAATTTTTGGCGGATTTCTTAATGTATTTGGGATTTTTGAAAGTTTTATTGTTTTGAATGATAAGAGGCCATTTTCAGGGAACGGTTGCACCCGCCGATATTGCCACTCTACCAAACTCTCTTATTAACTAGGCATGCCCCGTTTTAAAGGGGATCTTGTCCGCAAATCCATTATAAAAGGGATAAATGGAAGAGCACGGGAGAGAGGAATTTTTTTTTATGGTTGCAGCACACTATTTCATAGAGGCCGAGAGAAATTATTGATCTATTTTGAACAGTTACACATTCCAGCCCTCTTCTACAACTGCGGGAAGCTTTAGCACTGCATACCACTCCATCTCCGGCATTCATTTCATAGCCAACAGGTAGATTGGAGGTATAAGCCACTTTATGGATAGATTGATGAATGTAATTATGTTTATTCATGCCATTTAATAAGAAATTCCTCCCCATTGTTGAGTTGGGCCCGGAGACGTAGTCCAAATTGGACGAACTCCGTTATCAAGTCTTGGTGTTCTCTTTTGTGCCTTTTTATATGTCTTCTTCTTTTGTGCCCATTTATGTGTTAAGATGCAATTTTATATGCAATTATTTTCTATACATCTATAAGCAAAAACGTCCTAGATCACTTAGGGGCCTCATTCCATGCCACGTCTGACAGGAAACATTTTCATGACTATGTTCAAGGAGATTTTGGATAGGTTCATCTGGGTGATGATAAACCCTGTAAAATCATTGGAATGGGTAAGGTTTTTATAAATAAAGAAAATGGAAACCAATGGCTATTGGAGGAGGTAAGGCATGTTCCAGATTTGAAGAAAAATATAATTTCAACAAGGGTAGTTAGGTGGTGAAGGCTGTGCAACTACATTCACATACAAAACCTGGAAAGGCACTAAAGGAGCCCTGGTAATAGAAAAAGGAGAAGATGTTGGCACATTGTATTTATTTAATGGTATTTCTAATTATGTTAATGCATTAACCTCCATAGGAGTAGATACGACATTGTGGTATCATAGGCTCAGACACATGAGTGAGAAGGGGAGGAAAAATGAATTTTTTTGCCACGTTTGAAGCATATTGTTTTGGATTTTTGTGAAAATTGTGTTTATGGAAAACAAAAATAGAAGAGGGTTAGATTTATCAGATTTGGGAAGGAAAATAAGAGAAAAAAATTATAGCTTGTGCATACAAATGTATGGGGACCTTCTCAGGTATCATCTCTCGGTGGCTCTCACTATTATGTTACTTTTATTAATGATGCAACTAGGAAAATCTAGATTTATTGTATTCGAAATAAATATGATGTATTTGATACTTTCAAGAAATGGAAAGCTTTGGTTGAGAATGAGATAGGAAAGAAGTTCAAGTGTTTCATATTAGACAATGGAGGTGAATACTACATCAAAGAGTTTGATAACTACTGTTTAGAGCATGGAATTTGTAGAGATAAGATTGTTCAAGGAACACCAGAAGAAAATGGTGTGTTAGAAAGGATGAATAGAAGAATTTGGAGTGTGCAAGGTGCATGAGATTACATGTAGAATTTCCCTTAGAATTTTTGGCAGATGTTGTAGATACTGCTTTTTATCTAATAAATAGAGGGCCTTAAAGTTCCTTAGATGGTGGTATTTAAGAGGAGGCATGGACAAGTAAATAGGTAAAATACACATTTTAAATACTTTCAGTTATGAAGCCTTTGTCCACATTAATAAAGAAAATATAACAATGTTTGAGGAAAAATCAAATAAATGTACCTTTATTGGATATGGTGTTAATGATTTTGGTTATTTCTTATATGATTATGAAAATCACAAAATCATTAGGAGTGCAGGATGCCATATTCAATGAAAAGGTCTTGTATAAGGATCAAAGGCAGGAAAATAAATAGGAAAAGGAAAATAAAGAATAAAGAATACAGAGTGCTTGATGAGATCACAAAAAAAGTAAAGGTGACTAAAAATCATAACGATTAGCAGCCACAACAAAAAAAATAACCACAATAGCAACAAGCACCTCAAACACCTGAAAGTGGTGTTAGAAGATCTAGTAGGATAAGTAGACCCCTTGAACAATACTCTCCTTAATTATATTATGTATTGTTGGCTTGTGTGGGCCTGACCCAGGTTCAAAGGTTATTTAACCAAACAAATCCTGGTACTACTAGCCCTTTCGGCAACAGTCCGTGGAGCGCAGACTGAGGTCTCACCCGAAGTAGTATGGGAGGGTGCTAGAACCAGGTTTCCACACCATGGGGATGTCTGATGAGCTTTTGGCAGTCCGCGGTTTGACCCTGCGCACACGTCATTACGCGCACCTATTAGTCCTTCGCAACCTATGAGGCCGCCTTCGCGCAACCCTACCCAGGGTGCGATCCATATTATACTCAGGTTCCTTTCTATTTAATCTGTTATTACTCAATTACTTAACTAATCGGTGTAAGATTAATGATAATTAACAGTATATCCAGTAATCATATAAGTGTGTGTGATAAACAAAACAACATAAATGTAAAGAATGCAATGCACAAGAAAATGCACAGAAACTAGAATCAACTTCTCTTTATTATTCTTTGTTCAAGATTATAGCCTCAACCTCGCCCTGCGCACTCAGCTGCAGGGGTCCGTGCACTCAGTTGCGGACTCTACTAGGCGTCTACGCACTCAACTACAGAGCCTCTTCATACTACTATGACCCAATACACTTAGACTCTTACTTTATGCTCGAACCATTCATATTCTTCTCTCCAATTCACTATCTTTACAACTTAGAGCCTCACTCCATTTGTACAATCCCATGGTCCATGGACCATTGGTAGGTGTTAAAATTGGCAACTAGGGCCAAACTCCATGTGGGTCATCTTATTTATAGTAGCTGATATTTTTATTGGATCCCTCTCATCGAGAGGTGTAGGATTGATCTAAAGATCATCCAATTCTGATAAGTATTTATGAAGATATGAATTTATTTATATTATGGACAAATTGTCAAGTTGACCAACAACTTATGTAGGCTCAGTAGCCCAAACGTCATGTCTATTCAACCTCTACATTTTTAGTATAAATAGTAGAGGACTTGAAGTCATTTGTCACACACTTACTCTTCATGTGATCTCCTTCTTTCCATGTCTTGGGTTTTTGGTGAAGGAGAGACACTAAAGAGTATGCTGGGCTAAGTGTATGATGCCCTAGCCACAATTCAGATGATGCCCTAACCATAGTTCAGATGTGCTCTAGCCACAGTCCAGGGAGCTCCTATACACAGTCAACGTGATAACCTTATCTGCTGCCAAGTGGTGCCCTAATCCGTGGTCCAAGGAGACTCTAATTAGTTGCTAAGGAGAGGCCTAATCTATGCTGTCAAGGAAGCTTCTATAACGCAGCTTGGAAAGGTTTTAACGCAGTCGAAGGAAGCCCTAAAAGACCCTAACCACAAGTCTAGAAGAGACCTTAACCACAACATCAAGAGACCTAATTGGCAGCCATCATCTACTAATAAGAGAGAACCTTTCGCAATCTTATTTGCTATCATGAAAAAGCGTTATACACAGCTATATTAGCCACAGAAGAAGAGGCCCTAATCAACAACATATAAAGACCTAAGACGCAGAAAGAAGAGTGGACTTATGCCACATAAAAAAGGAAGTATCTCAGGGTTAAAGTCACATTCCTGTAGCTAACAGCGAGGATAGTTCTGGGCATGATCAAGCTATTCTTGAACTTGGTATGCTGGGCAGAAGAATCCGCTATAAGAAAGAGCTAGGGGCTGCTGTGTAAGGGCTGTTTGGATCACTGTTTGAAGGGACCCAAGTTACAGTCAACTGCTGGGTTAGGCCACAAGCCATAGCCAGTAGTTGGAGGCCTTTTAGGAGCTGCGTTCTGGAAGTTAGCAGTCTGATAAGGTAGTGTATGGTTGGATGGTCTGTTTGAAGGATTATGGAACTATAGCCTAGCTACCTTGCTAGGCTGCAAGCCATAGCAAGTAGCTAAGGCTGATATGCATATGGCTATATAATGAAGCAGCAGAAGTATAATGTTGCAGCATGATGAAGCAACAAGAAGTTATAACAACAGCATGATGGGCATGTTAAGCATGATGATGAATAGGGCTACATGTTGATGGAAGATGCAGCATAATGGGCAGCATGATGATGAGAGCAGATGAGAACAACTCAGTCATCAAGGTTCAACACTTTGACAATACAACATCGTGTCACACGGTTATGTGAAAAAAATGGACGAAAGGTAGCACTATGATAGGTGAAGGAGTCACCTTGGAGAATCAGTTGAAGCAACATGTCTTCAATTGATCTCATACAGATATAGAAGTCAAAGTGTTGACTTCTGTTGTAAATGTACTATCTCTCTCTCTTTCTCTGCTGAACTATTGAAGAACATAAAATAAGAATTGATCAAAGGTTTCCCCACATTGGGGTTTGTCCCTGGCTGGTGCTACATCTTCTGTCCTCTTGTCTTGGCTTGTCTTTTGAGATTTATATTTATGTTCTATCAAGAGTTTACTTTAATGCTCATGTGATTGCTAATCTAGAAAAGATATTGAGCTAACTATGAAAATTGAAATAAATTTCTCTAGCATAGAACATACCTAAAATTAACATGGTATCAGAGCTGAGGTGAAGACAATGCCCAAGCAAGAGAGAAAGAGCAATCACTAAAGACAGTTGGGTAAGGACAAAGGGATTAGTGGATTCCTCATCCCTCTTCAAATTCACCAAGGGTGAATTCGAAGAAGAGAATATTATCAGAATGGCACAACGGAATATGGCCTACCTAAAGATCACTTCATTGGAATACTGGATCTCAGGGTGGAAGGAGAGGCAGATAACTAGTTCGGCCATTATGCGAAGAAGTGTTCGAATGGAAGGGACAGATCACTTGATGATGATAACAATCATTCCAGGGACATCTTCAATCATCAAAGGAATGACAGGCAATACAGGTCATCAAGAAAATGCCTAACTCTTCATAGAAAGCAAGGAAGCCCAAGTATGAAGAATCAAATGTTGTTTCTGATAAGATAAAGAAGCGTTATCTTGTATTGGCCCTCTCCTTCAGATTCTTTTGGAATCTAAATTATTGATTGTAGTGATTCAAGGCACTTCATCAGATAGAAGGGTGCACTCTCTAATTTGGTAGAGACGGAAAAAATCGTGGGATTATACTTGGAGCCGATGCCACCTATCCCTAAAAGGGTGTAGGGAATGTTACCTCTCAATTGAATGAGGGTAACTTGATTCATTTATAGAATCTCTTTTATGTACCTGATCGCAAGAAGAACAAGGTGTCCATTTCAAAAATGGAAGTAGAAGTTTTTAAGGTGGCACTCGTCGATGGAAAGGCACGTGTTTGAAAATAGAATTTTCAAGATGTTTTCGAAGTTTAGGGTTGTATCAAGTTACAGGAAGTCCACTGGGGACCATGTTCATTAACACATAACAACAGAGGTCCGTGAGTCAGATGGTGACAGGGAAGCCTGAATTCAAAAAGAGCATGAAAGTACATGTTCGAGATGTACCGAAGGAAAATCTTACAAGGGGACCATTATCCTCATGTAGCAGGTCCACAGGTTTGGAACAACCCATGGATTTTGAGATTCATGAATGGGAGTCTCATGTACATAGGTGGAAGAAAGCCCTCTATGGCTTAAAGCAAAACACCTTGGGCATAGTATGAGAGGATCGAACGCTATCTGATAAAGGTGAGATTCACTAGGAGTGAAATGGATCCAAACCATTCGAAGGTTGTAGATGATAGACCTCTCATACCAACACCTTATGAGGATGACCTATTTTTAACAGATGCAGACCCTCTCACTTTTAGAAGTAAGAGGGAGTTGGATTTCGGATGTGGAATGGTGAACTGCAAGCCTGTGACTACCTCAAGGATCTGAATTTTTAGAAGTTACATGATAGCGGTGTCAGACCAGATTTGGGAAATGCCTCTGAGTTTCATAAACTCATTTGCATTGATGTTCTTGGTGAACTTCCGTCCTGACATATGTTTTGCAGTTACCATGATGAGCTCATATTTGGTTGAGCCTCAATAGATTGATGCCAAGAATCCTCCGAGATATCTTAGGGGCACAATCTCCCATGGATTGAGATACACTGCCATAAATATGAAACTGCATAATTATTCGAATGTTGGTTGGGTAGGCAGTGTGGAGGAACACTATAGCACTTCTAAATGCTGGTTCTTTTTGGATTTTGCTTTGATATCATGGACAAGAAGGAAGCAAAAGTCGAGACCGAATACATAACTATGAGTATGATCTCGTATGAAGTTGCCTGGTTGTGGAAACTCTTTAGTGAGTACACATGATGAATACCACTGTGATTATCTGTGACAACCAGAGGTGGGATTCGATTATTGAGGAATCCTATATTCGATGATTTCTCCAGCAGATAGACATCAGATACTACCTTATCTGGGATATGGTGAGTCGATGAGCAAGGAGGCTCCATCGCATTGAGATGATGTACAGGTCGCTACACTTTGTCAAAGCCCCGGGGAAAGATCAAATTTGTGATTTCCCTGAACGACTTGGAGTCGTCGAGAGACCCTTGTAAAAGAGTCTTGCTTGTTGCATACATTGAGCTCCGGGAGCTTTGGGGGCTTGTGGTTCTTACTGGAGTAACATACGACCACAAGGTGACTTACCCTCCCCTGGTGGTGCGCACTGGGACAAGATGATTCGCTCTCTTGTGGGACAAGATGATTTTATCTCTTGTGGATAGGATGATTTGCTCTCCTGAAGACAAGATGATTCGCTCTCTTATGGGACAGGATGATTTGCTTTCCTGTGGACAGGATGATTCACTCTCCTATGGAAAAGATGATTCTCTCTCTTGTGGGATAGGATGATTCGCTCTCTTATGGACAGGATGATTAGTTCTCCTGTCAAGGCATACCTACCCATTCAGTCTGGGACTCATGGGAAGTACCTCTCATCTGATCAATGAGTAGGGAGATGAGGATAGGGACCATAGTAGTACCGATGGACGCATCATTTTATCTACCATACTCCCTATGCTAGGATGACCTTCATTGATCAAGGATAAATGATATTGGTATGGGACCAGTGGTAGGAGTTGTACCCACTATGACACTGACTTCGGGTCAGTAGAGGATTGGTCTGGGACCAGTGGTACATACTTTGAGATTGACTTCGAGTCAGTAGAGGACTAGTCTGGGACTAGTGAGAGTGGTACATACTATGACACTGACTTCGGGTCAGTTGAGGACTGGTCTGGGACCAGTGGTACACACTCTGAGACTGACTTCAGGTTAGTGGAGAATGGTATGACACATTCTCGACCAATTATTCTTCTTCATGGTTCAGCAGAGCTAAGCAAAGCTGAGTATAGCTAGCAGAGCTGAGAAGAGTAGAGCAGAGCTAGTAGAGCTGAGCAGAGCTAAGTAGAGCTGAGCTAAGCAAAGCAGATTAGTGCAAGGGCACTAATGGTAGAGATAGTATAGTCGGACATATGGATCAGCGGATGGAGTTCTCCCTAGTTGAGTGGGAGTGTTAAAATTGGCAACTAGGGCCAAACTCCATGTGGGTCATTTTATTTATAGCAGCTGATATTTTTATTGGATCCCTCTCATTGAGAGGTGTAGGATTGATCTAAATATCATCTGATTCCGATAAGTATTTATGAAGATATGAATTTATTTAGATTATGGACAAACTGTCAAGTCGACCAACAACTTGTGTAGGCTCAGAAGCCTAAACGTCATGTCTATTCAACCTCTACATTTTTAGTATAAATAGAAGAGGACTTGAAGTCATTTGTCACACACTCACTCTTCATGTTATCTCCTCCTCTCCCATCTTGGGTTTTTGGTGAAGGAGAGACACTAAAGAGTACGCTGGGCTAAGTGTATGATGCCCTAGCTATAGTTCAGATGATGCCCTAGCTGCAGTTCAGATGTGCCCTAGCCACAGTCAAGGGAGCTCCTATACACAGTCAACGTGATGCCCTGATCTGCTGTCAAGTGGTGCCCTAATCGGTGGTCCAAGGAGACTCTAATTAGTTGTTAAGGAGAGGCCTAATCTACGCTATCAAGGAAGATTCTATAATGCAGCTCGGAAAGGCTTTAACGCAGTCAAAGGAAGCCCTAAAAGACCCTAATCATAGGTCTAGAAGAGACCTTAATCGCAACATCCAGAGACCTAATTGGTAGCCATCATCTACTCATAAGAGAGAACCTTTCACTGTCTTATTTGTTGTCATGAAAAAGCATTATATGTAACTCTATTAGCCGCAGAAGAAGAGGCCCTAATCAATAGCATATAAAGACCTAAGACGCAAAAAGAAGAGTGGAATTATGCCACAACAAAAAGGAAGTATCTTAGGGTTAAAGTCACATTCCTATAGGTGACAGCGTGGACTGTTATGGGCATGATCAAGCTATTCTTGAACTCAATATGCTGGGTAGAAGAATCTGCTATAAGAAAGAGCTAGGGGCTGTTGTGTAAGGGCTATTTGGATCACTGTTTGAAGGGACCCAAGTTATAGTTAACTGCTGGGTTAGGCCACAAGCCATAGCCAGTAGTTGGAAGCCTTTTAGGAGATACATTCTAGAAGTTAGCAGTCCTATAAGGTAGTGTATGGTTGGATGGTCTATTTGAAGGATTATGGAACTATAGCCTAGCTGCCTTGCTAGGCTGCAAGCCATAGCAAGCAGCTAAGTCTAATATGCATATGGCTGTATAATGAAGCAACAGAAGTACAGTGTTGCAGCATGATGAAGCAACATTGTTATAGACATTTTTGGGCACTGCAACCCCAAGCATGAAATGTCCATAAACCAAGGGCTCCTAAGTCCCTAAAAGTTTTGTTCTAACCCCTAAAGGAACAAGGTCAAATGATTATAGCTTCTCCCAGAAGTTCTCCATGAAAAACTGGTTAGAATTGGTCAAAACGGGATCATTTCAGCTGCTCCACAGGCCAAGTGCGTTGCATATCACCTAAATACACTGTGTGGGTGCGTTGCATTTCAAAAAGCCCTTCTATGGGGTGCGATGGGCGAGAAATGACAAATGGCATTGTCATTCCGCGAGGTGGAGAGGCAATGGAAGATTCCAGAAACTTCTCCTGTGACACTTGCCTCTCTGAATTCGACCAAGGATGAGTAAGAGATCATCAATCTCCAAGTGGAAGCAAGAACTATCAGAGGGAAGACACTAATCAAATCACAAGCTCACTCATCTCCCTTACAGATATCTATATATGGATCCCTCATCCCAGAGATCCAGAGGCTGTAATTTTGCATATTGTAAGGAATTGCTGTTGGTTTCTTGAGACAAACATCAGATTGTTGGGTGATCTAAGCTTTGTATGAGGTGAAGAGGGGCTTCCTTGCTGAGAGGTTGATGCTGGGTCAGAACAACTGGTTGTAACTCTTCTTGGCTTTTTCTTGTTTATCAATAAAAGCTATTCAAGTTTTCGTCCATACTTTTGTGTCATTTATGTTTGCTGCATTTGTATGGTCAATTTACATCTGATCCTAGATTGTTTATGATTATAGATCCATGTCTTTGTATAGTGCTATGCTACTGTGATCTTACAGGTACTTTTTGAAGCTGGGCATGCAAGGGAACAAGTAGCGAAAGACTATCAAGGAAGAGAGGAATCAAACCAGGAGATTAGCGCAAGACAGAGGTTGGTCTTCTTTGTTCCTCTCTATCTATACTTTATAAAGGAAAAACAAAAGTAGCTTTACTCTGTTTGTTTCTAAGGTAGCTATCACACCTTAGTGGGATAAGCAGTTCTGAGTAGACACTTTTCCCTGTAACAAAATGGCGACTCCACTGGGGAAGAATTAGTTTGTTTGTTTATCTTCCTTGTTGTCTATTTCATAAACTTACAGACGGAGTCTGAAGTCGTGGCAGGTAGCATTCGAACTGCGTTTGCCATAGAAAATGCAAAGTAGATAAATGCCACTTCAGTCCATCTCCGGGATCTGTTTATGATTTAAGAAACTGATTCACAAACTCTCTGATTGCCCTTGTGATAGCTCTTAGATCCTCCTTAGATCTACCCTTGATTGTTGAATTACTGATTACCTTTTACTCGGCCAAAACCCATGAACTGAACTGCAAATTGTGACCTGGAACCCAAGAAAAGTCTCGTTTCTGGCCCAACGCAGGTACTGTAATGAGAATCTGAAATTTAGCGCACTTCCCGAGTGTAGAAGGTGCGCTGCATTTCAAATTCCCTGTGTTACAGGTGTGCTGATCAGGTTAGGTTTTGTGCAGTTTTGGTTTCTATGATTCATTCTTTCCAGTTCTATTCCTGAATTTTTCTGCCTGTGATCAGTATATGTCTGTTTGAAACCCCTTTTCCTTGCTATTATTCCACCTCCTTTGTACAAAAGAACTGTAAATGTTTTTGTGTGTTTGTTGAGTCATTTGCAGTTCTCCTTTGCAAAAGTGGCATGATCGTACTGTCGTCCTTTGATTTGAAAGTGTTGCAAGTGTTGATTTCAATCATAGGAAAGAGTTTGATTGCTGTTGATAGTCGGTTATCCTGTTACTATTGTTTTTGGTCTGGATTTCTAATTTTTCTAGTGTCGAAAACAAGTATTCATTTCAAAATCATAAGGTGTTGTGATTGTCTCCATTTTTTATTTCGAAAAGAAACTTGTTGATATTTGTCGCTTGAAAAGAAATTTAGATTTGTGCATCAACTTTCTTCTTATCATTCATATACTAAGAAAGTCGAAAAAAAATACATGCATCTACATTTGCATTTAGACAGTCTGATTGGTTTGATTTAGGAAAGTGCATTTAGAGTGTGCTCTTTGCTCTTTGTGAAAGAATTCTGTCTTTCTTTCCTTAGTAGCTAGGATTTTCATTGCACAAAGAAGATAAAAAGATTGTTTATCATCTTAGATTGCATTTTAGGAATTACATCTACATCTCGCGGTGAACCTGAAAGAAAAACTTCATAAACATGACCAACTCTAAAATAAATTCAATGAATCTAACAACGCTTTGGAACCTAACGCACAACATTTAGAAGTCTAGGCTAGAGACGTATTCCGACGTCGTAAAGCCTGGTAACTGTTGTTCTCACTGATGGTTGTGTGATTCCTCCACTTTGAGACGATAAGTGCCAGTACAGACTTGTGCTCCCACGTACCATCGAGTATATTTTGGGAGACCACAATAGGCTTAATCCTTTATCCATAAGAAGCCGTGTCTGCCGCCCTATCGATCACAATGCACTGAACACAACATTCGGGAAGATTGACTGCCGTACCGTAAAAAGTATTCTGCAGTTTTGCGATTGGTTTGGTAATCCCTCTACCTAGATTTCTAGAGCAGTCCCTTTCGTTCCTTTCTAGACTCTTTAACAGAAAAGGTCCATCTGAGAACTTGTCACTTCAGGCTCATTAAAAATCGAAGGAGACTAGAGTCATCTTTTGTTTTTTCTCGACTCTTAAAAATTGAAAAAACAAGTTGTGTCAAAGCATCTAAAATTCATTTAATTCGGAAACATACTTCCTCTTTATTTTTAGTTGATCGAGTAATCCACAATCGTGGAAGAAAGTCAATTGAAACCCCATCGTTTGCGGAGGCTTACGAGTCAACCATCTTGGTCTCCGGAATCGAAGCTAGTACGGACAAAGCGAACTTGTTTAACCGGTTCCAAATCTCCTGTTAAAGTTAGAACAAGTGTTACAACAACATGAGAGACCCCAGTTACTCCAAACATTTCTGGTATCCCTGCCTCTACAGAAGAAGTTCAACAACCACAGAAGGACAGTAATACTGATCCTAGTCTGAGGGTAAATGCTTGTGTTACCGAACCAGTTCCATTTACAACCGGTTCAGAGAGTCTTGCTCCTCAAACATCTGTCGCTTCCGATTTCATACCTTCTTCGGCACCAGAAATATTCTACAGACCTGACGGTCTACCCCTTCCACCTGGTCTAATTGCCATAGAAGAGATTGTGGAAGATCCTACATCTAGTACTCCATCGCAATTTGGAGTCGGGATCACTCTGTATCCTTCTTCATCAGAAGTTAGTCTACCGCCAGTGGAAGCTCCTGTAGAATCGCTAGGTAATCTTTTGGATAGACTAGAAATGTCTGAACAACCGTCAACATCTAGGACTGTGTCGTCTGACACAGCGACGACAGAACTCCCTGCTATCACTCCAACAATGTTCGCCGGTATACCATCTGTCCCAACTAGCTCTCAATCGCTAGAAGGAGCCCACTCAGGGGCCGTTTTGACGATATGGTCCGTTCCTGTTTGTTCATTCGGATTAATATCCGGAAACTCTTATGTTGAGTCTCAACAAATTGATCCATTTGGAGGTCAATTTGGGCAGTCCGACCCTCAAGGGAAAATCATTCCCTTGAGTTCTGGATTACCACCGTATGGGGGGCAGTATGCCCTTTCATTATCCCCTCCGGGAGGACAACCATACGGGAGTTCACAACAAAATTCGGGTTATGCTGGAATTACTTCGAGCAGTTGGGTACCGATACTATCTCAACAACCAAGAGTTGTATATTCGATGCAACAATTCTTACCTATGTCAAATATACCAACTACGCCAGCTATTGTGATGGTGTCGCAAGTTCAAGCACTGCCTGTTGTATGCCAACCTTAGGTTTCTCAGGTTGTAATGCAACAACCCCTTGACCCTGCGACTCAACCACAATCGCCGACTGGTGGGATGACACAAGTACAGACGGGTACAATTACCCCTCATCTTGGTCAAAAAATTAGTATCAGGCAACAACACATGGCTTCACAACCATGGCTAATACAATACCAACAACCGCAATTCCAACAAGTATACCAAGGTTCTGAGCAACAAATCTTTGCAAATAGTGGGCAGCCATATATTCAGAACGGTCAAAATCAACCATTTTACAATGGTCATGCCCACCAACCTTACCAAAGTTACCAGCATCAAATGCATTATGCTGGTATGCAAAGACCAATTGCTCAGGAAATCCCATCTTATCCTGGGTATGCTTCACCTAACCTGAACCAACAGTTACCCTTCGTGGCAACTTTAGAGTTACCTGATTTAAATCGGTTAACAAACGATCCAATCGCTTACGCCCCTTGGTGGCCAGCGATTCTGCATAAAATTCCATCAGATATTCCTAAATTTAATGGAAATCTTGGTGAAGATCCGTCGAATCATGTGATGAGCTTTCATCTGTGGTGTTCATCAAACACCCTAAACGATGATTCAATTAGGCTTCGCCTTTTTCAGAGGACGTTAACTGGTCCGGCAGCAAAATGGTACATCGAATTGCCTATAGCTTCATTCGACAACTTCAGTACCCTAGCCCCAACCTTTTTAACCCATTTTCAATTACCGATAAGGTACGAAACGGGAACGGAACTCCTTACCAACTTCAAACAAACGACGGCCACTCACATATCTGATCATATACATGAGTGGTGACGTCATCGTAGAATGGTAAAAACATATGTTCCCGATCAGCTTTTAGCTTAATGGTTTATCAAGTCATTACTACCTTCCATCACAGAAGATGTGGCAAAAGGGGGAATCATCACGGAAGAGAAAGTTATCGCTCATGCGCAATATTTGGACTTGATTTACACTCAGTTTGGCACGCTCTACGATAAAATACCTGACGCCCATAGACCGGAATTCTCAGTTCCTCCTCCTCCTAAATAAAACAATGACTCTCATGCCGACAATGGCGTGATTGGCGCAACAGACACGAAATCGACAAAGGATACATCCAAAAAGGCCCATAAGATTTCAGGTCAAAATGCAAAAGATGAACTTCTTGCCTCAGAAGTAAATGTCGTATCGACAGATAAAGGCAAAGAAACCAAGCAACCAGGGGGCAAGAAGAAAGGCAAAGGGAAGAAGAAGAAACATGAAGAATCATCACCTGAAAAATATTCTGCAAACCCTCCTGGAAATAGGAAACCAAAAAATCCATGCTTTATATGCGATGAGGATCATTGGACCGCAGATTGTCCACACGGAGCTAAGATTAAAAAATTCTTCAAGAATACAAAGACCTCAGCAGTGTTAATTGATTCATTTCCAAATCCAGGAACAAATCTGGTTGACAGTGGAAATGATTCCCCGTCTCAAGTGCTAATGTTTTCGGTTTCAAAACAACAAAATGATGCTTTGATATCGACAAGGAATAAAGATTATGGGAATCCACAGCTGTCGAACAACAAGGATAAAGATCAACCTAGAAGTTCGACAACAACTTCGACAGAAGTTGCGCTGCCCATCATTCCTGAACTGAAAATAAAACCGCCAAAGGGAGTAGTACACAAATCAACATTTAATCCTCATGCTAGAGCAGCACAACATTATAATATAGTGGAAGACTTGGCCCAATCGCCATCCGCTATGTCGACTCTTGAAGTACTACAAAATTGCCCATCCCAAAAGCAGGCTTTATTATCAGTCATTGGTGGGATAGACCCAAAGGATTCCAATCTTGTACCCTTTGATCATAAAGGATACGATCCTCAATTACCAGCTCAACTAGCTTTCCTTGTTCAAGTGAAAGCCCTCAACAAAACTGTTCATCGAACAATTATTGATGAGGGGGCATCTACATGCATTATGTCGATGAGTTGCCGGAAAACTTTAGGATCTCCAACCTTGTCGTGATCTTCGACGACATTAAAAGCATTCGACGGAAGAACATATACCCCATATGGTATTCTAAGTAACTTGAAGGTTGAGCTAGGAGGGAAAACAGTAGAAATAGATGTTGAGGTAATTGACGGAAATCTCGATTACAACATCCTGCTAGGAAGGCCATGGATATATGCCATGGCTGCTGTGGTGTCGACCTATTTTAGGAAGATTGAATTTCCCTTTCAAGGAGGGATTACAATCGTCGATCAACAAAACTTCCTCCCCAATGGTTCTCAAGTCACGGGAAGCATTCCTATGATCCATGGAAGCCCCCATTCGCTTCAAAATATCAGAGTAGGCCTACTAAAAGACCCTGTATTAATGGGAACTTTTGCCCTTCCACCTCCAATCAATTTGGAGGAAGTAGCGTCAGTAGGAATCTGCAACATGATATCTTCTAAAAATATCTCAGAAAACGATATCGACATGGATCATGCAATGGTTTTTCCTCGAAGGCCAACATAAATATTGTAGCAATCAATGTTCCTGGCCTGGGAGGCAAACCCAAATCAACGCTCATCGAGTGTTTGGATAGATAGGTCTAAGGAATATGGCACCCCTTCGGATCCTTGGTCGAGAGTGCATGACATCGACGAAGGAATTATTCAATCAATGGTAATTGAAGGGGCACCATGGGATGATTATCACCATCGTTCCCTTCTTCTGAATTGTGGAGAAGATACTCCTGATGACCTTTATCATCCTTCGGTTTTTGATTTTCTATCAAATACTGTAAACACGGTGGATTTCGAGCGAAACTTGTCCAACATTGAAGAGACTATCGCCATAAATATCTCGACCAAAACAGATATTGTAGAGAATATTTATGTTGGAAAATGTTGTTCTCCTTCAGAACTGGAAATATATAACGCTCTTTTTCGCGAATTCAGAGATGTCTTTGCTTGGTCATATAGTGAAATTCCAGGCATTGACTTGAGCATCATTGAACACGAAATTAAGATGTATCTAGATGTCAAACCAGTACGACAACGGCTACGGCAGGTGCACCCCAAGAAAGCCGCTGCCATTAAGGCAGAAGTTGAGGAACTTCTCCATGCTGGTTGCATTTACCCGGTTCCTTTAACCGATTGGGTATCGAATATTGTCCCTGTTATGAAAAAACAAGGAACAGTTAGAGTGTGCGTCGATTATAGGGATGTAAATCAAGCTTGTCTAAAAGACAACTACCATACACCCTTCATCGACCAGATAATTGATTAATGCGCCAGATGCGAAATCTTTTCATTTATGGATGGATTCTCTGGGTATAATCAAATAAATATTCGCCCACAGGACCAGTCAAAGACTGCATTTATTTGTCCGTGGGGCACATTCGCATATCGAAAATTACCCTTTGGTTTAAAGAACGCAGGGGCAACATTTCAGAGGGCAATGAATTATGCCTTCCATGACATCAAAAACATCGTTCAACCATACCTCGATGACCTTCCGGCTCATTCGCGAAAGCAGACTGATCATCCACAGCATTTAAGAGCAATATTTCTACGTTGCTGACACTACAAGATACGACTCAATCCACACAAATGTGTATTTTGCATCAGTTCTGGTCGTTTACTTGGCTTTGTAGTCTCAAAGGACGAGATTCGTCTTGACCCATGTAAGGTTTAGGCATTCATAAATTTGCCTCCACCTTCAAATTTGCTTCAGATTCAGAAACTCCAAGGGAAAGCAAACTTTCTGAGGAGGTTCATTCCAAATTATGCCGAACTTGCTAAAGGTTATACACGTCTTTTGAAAAAGGAAGTACCCTTTGTCTGGGATCAGGTTGCGCAAGCTTCCTTTGATGCTTTAAAAGAATCCCTAATGAAAGCATCATTAATGTACGCTCCTGATTATCAAAAAGACTTTAACCTGTATCTGGCTGCAGCGGATATGACCATCGCAATGGTTTTGGTTCAAGAAGTCAATGGAATTGAACATCCTATATATTATTTAAGTAAGAACTTAAATGATACAGAAAGCAAATATTCTTATGTTGAAAAGCTAGCACTCGCAGCTGTTCAAGCGATACAGAGATTTCGACACTATGTCCTCTTTCGAAAAACTACCATTTTGTCAGATTGCAACCCCATGACTTATTTATTGTCGCGACAGTTGCTGGGGGGCAAATATTCAAAATGGATAGAAATCCTACAAGAGTTTGATCTGGAATTTGTAAAATCCAAGTCAAAGAAAGCTCTGGTTTTCACAAAATTATTATGCGATCTCCCATCATCATCCAACGATGAAACATCCAAAGAAACGATCGTGGACGAAAGCTTGTTTCTGATATCTTCAAACAATCAGTGGTATGGGGATATAATAATTTATCTCCAAACCCAAAAATACAGGCCAAATACCTCTCACTCCGAACAAAAATGTATTTGATACCAAGCAAAAGACTACATGATCGTCGGTGATACACTTTACCGTCGCGGTATCGATATAGTTCTGAGAAGGTGCCTCACGCATGAGGAGGCCGAAAAAGTCCTGAATGATTGCCATTCAGGCGCGTGTGGGGGGAATCATTCCAATTATGCTACAACGCAAAAAATCTTACGAGCAGGCTACTTCTGGCCAACGATGTTTAAGGATTGCATAAACGCAGTCAGAAGTTACCATGCTTGTCAAATTTTCGATAGCAAAACCAGAAGACCACCAGCACCTCTGCAGCCAATAGTTGCTGTCGGGCCATTCGCCAAATGGGGCATCGATTTCATGACATGTAACCCCACCTCGACTGGGGGGCATGGGTATATCATAGTCGCAGTTGACTATTTTACCAAATGGGCCGAGGTGATGCCTACATTAGATAATACTGGTGAAATAGCTGCCCTCTTCTTTTTCAATCATGTAGTCACCAGATTCGGCATCCCACAAGCTATAGTCACAGATCATGGATCACATTTTCGCAATCACATGATGGTCGAATTAGCTGCCAAACTAGGGTTGTCTCACGACAGCTCTACTCCATATTACCCGCAAGCCAACGGACAAGTTGAAGCAATCAACAAGGTCCTAAAGCGCATGTTGCAAAGGATGATTGGAGTTCACAAAAGAAGGTGGCACCTAATCCTGTACTCAGCCTTGTGGGCTTACCGAACATCGGTAAGGAATGCAACTGGGTTTACACCTTTCCAACTGGTATATGGCCTGGAAGCAGTCTTACCAATCTAGTGCGAAATCTTGTCCCTCAAACTCGCAATTGATCTCCTCCCCGGAAATTCAGAAGAAGAAGCTCGTTTCTTGGAACTAACACAATTGGATGAAACCCGTCGTGATGCCGCTTTAGCTAATGAAGCCCATAAGAAACGAGTCAAAGCGCAGTTCGACAAAATGTCAAACCCCGTGTCTTCTCAGAAGGTGACTTGGCCTTTCTTTATGACCAAGAATCCGATAAATTGGGAGCAGGTAAATTTAAGTCTTTATGGATGGGCCCCTATATTGTTAAGCGAGTATTAGCAAAAGGAGCCTACGAGTTGATGGATTATGACGGAATTCCACTGGCGCAACCTTGTAACGGGTTGTACCTCAAGCGTTACCATGCGTAATTCGGTATGGTAACCTGTATGCTTTTGTTATGTTTTTGTTTTCACTAAAGTGTTTATTTTGGTCGAGTAATCCACTTTTTACATTTATTGCAGATGTCAAACCTATTGGAGTCATGTGTTGGATATGCCGACGGAGCGAATCGTAGTTCGCGGAACTTATCTTCCTCGGCCTGGGCCATTTTTGATCCAAGCGGCGAGTTAGTAAGTTTCAGAGGGGTATGTATCGGTCGATCAAAGAATAACATCGCTGAATATAGCGCGTTGATAGAACTTCTCTCTGATGCCATCACACATGGTATACGCCGACTGATTGTCAGGCTAGACTCACAACTCGTCATACTACAACTCACTGGTATCTACTCTGTCCGAAATCCAGCTATTTATTGCATGTTCCTGAGGGTTAAGATTTTGGAAAGGCAATTTGATTTTATTCAATATCAGCATATTTCTAGAAACTTAAACACATTAACTGACTCATTGGCAAATTATGTGTTAGATAGACATTTGCAACATTTATAAAAAGAAGCATACCATAAATATTTGCATTTGGATCATGTAACTTAACCAAAATAAAACTCCGAAAATCAAAAATATATATAACCATTTATGGTTTACACATAATGTTCTATAACCAAGACAAAATTGGTCAAATGACCAAAAAACTCAAAACGCTAGGGGGCACCCTAGTCTAATGATGCTCATGATAGCAAGTCATAGCTTGTGCGATCATGCGTAGGAGCCGAGTCCACCGTCTTGGCACACCAGTAGTATGCCGCTGCAACCTCAAGGGCAATTCATTAGTCCTCACATCTGGAATACCAAGAGTAAGGCCCTCAACCTGTTCCTGTAATGCTGTAAGAGTCTCGGCCACATCGAGGTCGCGAAGGATAGCCCTTCCAACAACCTCTCTTGCTGGGGCGGCAGCTGGCACTCTCAGGCGTACTACTGGCCGAACGGGACCAACATCTGCATGAACACATGAGTTTTCATTAAGTCTTGATAGAATAAAGCACAAGGACATTATAAGAGAAAAACGATAAACAGGGATATGGTCAAAGAATTTACCATTGGCGCCCCACTGTTCGCCATCCGGCGGTACTAAATCTGGATCACCCCGAAGTCCATGCCAGCATATGGATACTCCAAATAAACCATCTCCTGATGATCAAACCACCCAAAGAAGGTATCAGAAAATGAAATCTGAGACTGACCAGCATGTCTAGACATATGGTCGACCCATCTCTACATACGTGGTTCAGTCAGTGAAGGTAAATCGAGTGCAATATACTGCGGCTGCATCAGTGGTATCCTTTCCAAGGCAAAGGCGGTCAAAATAGAACCATACCCAAAGTTCTTCAACCTCCCACTCTTTACCTTGGTCAACTATTCTTTCATCACAAGAAGTACTGCGTCGCACCAGTTGAACACCTTCGGTTGGAGGCATTCCAAGGCATACTGCATATAAGATCGGTTGGCTACATGAAGAGCCGCACCACCAGCCATCCTACCAAAAGTAAACAGAATAGTCCTGAGAGACCTGTCAGTGACATCACGGATGATGATCTTGCCGTCTTTACTCGGCTGAGATCCCTCTCTGCAATACCGGCGAACATAATCTCTCACAGATTCACCTCCTCGGGCCGAACCTGATAAAGAGATGGGGGCACCCCACCTCGACAAGCCAGTCAAGAAATAGATGTCCACTACAGTCAAGGGGATGGATTTTCCCCTGATCTGGAACACCTGGTTGGTAGGATCCCAAGCATCGAGCAAATACTGCAGTAAGTTGATCTGTTGTCTCATGCTAGAGATGCGGAAAAACTTCAGCAAGCCACAGTTCCGCAGTGCGTTTACTGTAACCGGATCATGTAGGGAAAGCATGTCCTCTTCTTCATGCTCACGTTCTCGCCATGTAATAGTCATCTTACTCCAAAGATATTTGAAAAACAAACAAGAGAAGAGTTAGATCCTAATTTTGGTAAGAAACAGGCAAAATTTCCATCAAAAACTGTGCATAAAATTCCTTCTTTAGGCCCATCGCACCTACAGTAGTGCTCTGGGTGTGTTGCATGTCAGATGGCCAGTAGACAAGCCAACATGCAAAGCACCTTTCGATACACAGAGGGTGCGCTGAAGGCAGAGCGATTTTTCAAACCCCGGAGGCTCAGAAAAACCAAGAATCAAGCTCAGAATGCAAAATGGAAAGCATGAAATGAAAAAGTTCAAGTTTAGCTCCTACCTGGTCCAGACGACGCCGAGAATCGTCCACAGAATCTCCAGAAATTAGTTGATGAAAATCAAAGGGGGAAAGCGCCTCCAAAGCTCCAACAAACCAAAGTTCAAATGAAATGGTAAAATGAGAGGTAAAAACACTTTTTCATTACTTTTTACGTAGTTCAAAGTAAAATATTAGTGTTCTAACTCATTTTTCAAACATATATTGTTCATTTCTGACTATTTTGATGAAGCAATTAAAAATACAGTACAATCTTTGAAAGAACAAAGCTATTTATGGTAAATTCAAAAAGAGACCATTTAATCGAGCAGTTTTAGCGTGGACTTCATGCTTGTTAAAAAATAAACATAAGCAATGAGAACATGTTCCTCCAGAGTTTAAGCTCATTAAAAAATGAACCAATTCCCAATAAATAACCATCGTGAATGTAATACTTCAGCCTTTAAAGCCTTGGTCGTGTTCACACCGTCACCTCCACTTTTGCATTGGCCGATCATTCACCTCCATTTGATTGTTTATCCATTTTGAGGAATAGCTGCGAAGAGTGATCTCACTAGCCATCCTTGTAACATTGCTGTGATTGGAAAATTCCAAACCTTACCTGGAATCAGTTGCTACTCATTTTATCACTCGTTACTCAAAAGACGAGTCTCCTTTAAGCTCTTTTCAATTGACTCGTAAAATATGAAAAGATTTCCGAGCCATTGGCCTCTCCAGCTCGTTAAAGGGACCGAAAGTGCTATCCCTCTAAATTTTAATCTTTTTGGACCTGAGGGATTATTACACAAAAAGATCGAGCGCTTGTTTTGTTCGGCTCGTTAAAAGTATCGAAAATTCATCCCTTCTGTATTGTTTTATACTTTTTCGGACTTAAGGGATTAGATGACGAAAAAGGAATTTTGGAGTTTCCTTTACGTTCCTTTTCAAACTCTCTAAAATTGAAAAGGACCGAGTTATCTTTGTCGTTAAACTCATTAAAATTTTAATAGCGACAAACTTGTCTATAGACGAGAATGAGTTTCACTATCGCTAGGCTTGTTAAAACATAGCAATGGGTTTGCCCAAAGGGCAAATTATAGAACAAGCATATGTTATCCTCCTCAAGCTTGATAAAAATAAAGAGGTACTGGTCAGCAATGACTGGGGAAAATTGGGAAGAAAACTTGAAGAAACTTTGTTGGTAGCAAGTCACTCTTGAACATGACACTTTCACTCCGCATCCAGGTCGGGTTGGGTTGTTTCATTCACCGGTCACATCACCATGGTCCCATCATACCATCCACATTTGGGGTTAATGCTACCAATCCATCACGTTAGTGTCGCCGATATGTTCAATAGAAGTCATTCAGAGAATTCACCTGTGTCCCACCCATTACAATACATTTATACTCCATTCTTTCATGACTGTCACCCTGAACCTTATATCACCAGATCGTTTTCACCTCCATTAAAATCATTTGCTCCGTTCCGTGTCATTGATGTGGGATTCATTAAGGCCCTCCTATGACGGATCACTTCTTGTCGACATCAGCTCATGATCCAAGAAGTTGATCTAGGAACACCCCATTCAGTACTTTGAAGCTTGCATGCCTCAATGGCAAGTTTCTCACTTCCAGCGAAAGGTTTACATCAATGACCTTTGACCGAAAGATTTTGCGTGGTGTTCGATGCCAAGTCCTTTATTCACACCACATGAATTGTACTGCAATACGTTGAGGGTCATTATCATTATTGGTGATTCCTCTCGCGCTTGTTAAGAGCTTATATCATTGGCTGGTAATCAAGCGATGTCTTTCCATGTTCAACTCCAGAACATCTCTCACATGGATAGACTTGTACTTCGAGTGAAGATCGAATGAGATTGAAGACCCCGGATCTAGTTTCATCCATCCGGGCTGCGATATATATTCAGGAAAATAAAGACATCAAATGTACATCATTGCTGCATAGATAATCATCCAATCAAAGGGATGATGGCTCTATCAGAATCATCAGTCTACACTCAGACGATTGTCTGTCCTATGTACATGAAAATGAATCTATAAAGCTGAGCATGGGAATGCCCGCCTCAGCTAGATCATAAAAATATTATGAAGATAATGTATTGTATTGTATCTTATTACAAGTCTCCTCCCAGCTTGAAAGAACTTCAGATCCTCATAATAAAGAATTTCACCCGACATCAAAAGATTAATGACCTCATGCTTTAGGGGGAAACTGTTATAGACATTTTTGGGCACTGCAACCCCAAGAATGAAATGTCCATAAACCAAGGGCTCCTAAGTCCCTAAAAGTGTTGTTGTAACCCCTAAAGGAACAAGGTCAAATGATTACAGTGCTCAGAATTGGTCAAAACAGGATCATTTCAGCTGCTCCACAGGCCAAGTGCATTGCATCTCACCTAAATACACTGTGTGGGTGCGTTGCATTTCAAAAAGCCCTTCTATGGGGTGCGATGGGAGAGAAATGACAAATGGCAGTGTCATTCCGCGAGGTGGAGAGGCAATGGAGGCTTCCAGAAACTTCTCCTGTGACACTTGCCACTCTGAATTCGACCAAGGATGAGTAAGAGATCATCAATCTCCAAGTGGAAGCAAGAACTATCAGAGGGAAGACACTAATCAAATCACAAGCTGACTCATCTCCCTTACAGATATCTATATATGGATCCCTCATCCCAGAGATCCAGAGGCTGGAATTTTGCATATTGTAAGGAATTACTGTTGGTTTCTTGAGATAAACATCAGATTGTTGGGTGATCTAAGCTTTGTATGAGGTGAAGAGGGGCTTCCTTGCTGAGAGGTTGATGCTGGGCAGAACAACTAGTTGTAAGTCTTCTTGGCTTTTTCTTGTTTATCAATAAAAGCTATTCAAATTTTCCTCCATACTTTTGTGTCATTTATGTTTGCTGCATTTATATGGTCAATTTACATTTGATCCTAGATTGTTTATGATTATAGATCCATGTCTTTGTATAGTGCTATGCTACTGTGATCTTACAGGTACTTTTTGAAGCTGGGTGTGCAAGGGAACAAGTACCGAAAGACTATCAAGGAAGAGAGGAATCAAACCAGGAGATTAGCGCAAGACAGAGGTTGGTCTGCTTTGTTCCTCTCTATCTATATTTTATAAAGGAAAAACGAAAGTAGCTTTACTCTGTTTGTTTCTAAGGTAGCTATCACACCTTAGTGGGATAAGCAGTTCTGAGTAGACACTTTTCCCTGTAACAAACATGAAGCTATAACAACAACATATTGGGCATGTTAAGCATGATGATGAATAGGGTTGCATGATGATGGAAGATGCAGCATAATGGGTAGCATGATGATGAGAATTGATGAGAGTATCTCAGTCATCAAGGTTCAACACTGTGACAGTACAACATGGTGTCACATGATTATGTGCAGCAAATGGATGAAAGGCAGCGCTATGATAGGTGAAGGAGTCACTTTGGAGAATCAGTTGAAGCAACATGTCTTGAACTGATCTAATATAGATATAGAAAGTCAAAGTGTTGACTTCTGTTGTAAATGTACTATCTCTCTCTCTTTCTCTACTGAACTATTGAAGAACATAAAAGAAGAATTGATCAAGGGTTTCCCAACATTGGGGTTTGTCCCTGGCTGGCACTACATCTTGTGTCCTCTTGTCTTGGATTGTCTTCTGCGATTTATATTTATGTTCTATCTGCTGTGTACTTTAATGCTCATGTGATTGCTATTTTGGAAAAGATATTGAGCTAACTATGAAAATTGAAATAAATTGCTCTAGCATGGAACATACCTAAAATTAACAGTAGGCCGACATTTCTTTACATTACATTACAATACTTTATGGTGGACAGTCCTATGACTCAACCTATACTTCACGCTCCATGCCTGTAATTTGCGGAGTCTTACAATACATTTGACCAAAACTTGGGCTTTGAGCCCCAAAACATGCTGTGGGGGGATTCCATGCCCAACAAGCCCCCAACACAATCATTGTGACTCATCCTCGAGTCACTTAGTTGGCGTGGTAATCTTGGTGTGGAGTCCCTCAAATTGGTCTTGAACTGCTCGGAGGTCCATGACGCACTGTTCTGCGGTTTGCTGGATCTAGTACATTCTTGCTTCAGAATCATCTGTGTCTGAATTGTGTCCTTACCTCGGCACCGACATTTTCTACATGTGTTTATAGTCCCGTGCCTTAGTCTGGCTCCTTGGGTTGCGATGACTGTGCTTTGGCCAGTTAGTTAGATAGCCAGCCCACTCGTGTAGGGCTTCAAGCGACTGCCGTTTACTTTGCCTGGGAAGGGTTCTCCATTTAGTTTAACTAGCTAGACTGCACCTCCATCTGTGACCTCCTTAACCACGTATGGTCCCAGCCAGTGCATTCTGAATTTTCCCAGAATTTTTTCAAACTTACTGTCGTATAGCAGCACTAAGTCATTTACCTTGAAGGTGCACAACTTGATATGGTGGTCGTGCCAGGCATTTTCACGCTGCTTTTGTACCTGCTGATGAAATCCAGCCAGAAACCATTCTTCCTCGAGTTCTTCTAATTGTGCGAGCCTTTCTTCCAGAGCTTTCCGGTGCATCATGCTTGTGAGCACTATTATTCACAGACTAGGTATGATGTATTCCATCGGCATGACAACTTTCGTGCCATAGACTAACCGAAAAGGTGTCTGTCTCGTCAATTTTTTACATGTTGTCATATACGCCCATAATACGGTAGGTACGCGTAGGTACTAGTCATTTCATTGCACATTATATACTTTGGTCAGCGCAGTCTCCATTATTTTTTTGAATGCCTCTACTATCCCATTAGCTTGTGGGTGGTACATTGTACTTTTCTGATGATACACCTGGAACTTTTCTGTGAGCGCGCTGATGGTTTCATTCAAAAAATGTGTTTTGTGGTCACTCATTAAAATTTTCGGACAACCAAATAATGTTAACACATTTTCAAACAAAAAATTCGCAGCCGTAGCAGCCTGCAGTCCTTGACTGGCTGCACTTATGCCCATCGTGTTAGGTACTCCGTCGTGGTGATGATGTAGCACACACGCATCTTTCCTTGAGGTTTGATCGTGCCCACAAAGTCGATTTCCCATTTTTCGAACAACAACAGTGTCATTTGTGGATTTAGTGGCATCTCGTCCTTTCGTGATTGTTTTCCAGTCCTTTGACATATATCGTAGGCCCTACAGTGCGCTTTCAAATCTTGGTACAGGGTTGGCCACCATAACCCTACGCGGAGAATCTTTTGTGCAGTCGCGCATCCTGCATAGTGTCCTCCTACAACACCCCCATGTTCTTTCGTGAGGATCTGACCTTTTTCAAATTCAGGTACGTATCTTCGCAATATCTCATCATTTCCCATTTTGTAGAGGTGCCCTACAATGATAGAAACATTTGCCATGCGCACCACCAATTCCTTCTTCAGTTGGATTGAGTATTCCTTCGGCATAGTCCCTGTTGTTAGAAAATGGATTATATCTTCAAAGTGTCCGTCCGCAGCGCGCACTGTAAAGAGCTGTGCATCAATTAGTCCTTCCTCCAATTTGCTAGTTCCTCGCTCGTCTCAATTCGTGACAAGTGATCTGGTCTTGCGTTTAGGCATCCTGGCTTGACTATGACCTCGAAATCATATTCTTGAAATAGTAAAATACATTTGGATTCGCACCCCCACAACACAGGCTTGTTTACCAGGTATTTCAATGTGGATGGTCAGTATACATCTTGAAATGTCCTCCAAGTAAATAGTGTTGATATTTTTGAAGCACGTACACCATTGCCAACCCCTTGCACTTGGTGGTAGAGTAATTCTTTTCTACTTTGGGCAGTCTCTGACTTGCGAATGCGATCGGGTGATCCACACCCTCCGTGCCTTCTTGTGTGAGTATGGCTCCTAGTGCAATACACGATGCATCAACATGTACATGAAATTCCACATCCCATTTTGGGAAGACCAGGATTGGAGCGGAGGCCAGTTTCCCCTTCAAGACATCCAAACTCTTCATGCAATCCTCATTCCAACAATATGTAGCATCCTTTTTCAATAGCTTTTCCATCGGCGCTGTTATTTGGGCATAACTTTTGATGAACTTCCTATAGTATCTAGTGTGCCCCAAAGTAGCGCACAGTTGTTTAACACTTTACGGTGCTTCCAAATTTAGAATAACGAAAATATTTGTAGGGTCTACCATCAAGCCTTATTTACAGACCACATGTCCCAGCAAGTTTCCAAAGGGAATGAGGAATGTGTGCTTCTTAAGGTTCAACGCAATTTGGTGTCAGTGGCAAGTATCCAGCATCAAGTGTATGCTCGCTACATGGTGCTTAACTAATCCAAAGATAGTCCAATCATCTAGATATACCCCCAAGAACTTGTGGATGTATTCTTTGAACACGGCCACAATAATGCACGAAAATATAGTTGGCACGTTCTTTAGTCCAAACGGCATAATGGTGTATTGAAAGCAGCCCCATTCTATTGTGAAGGTCATTTTGCTCCTATCTTCCAGTGCGATCTTGATCTGATGGTACCCTAAGAACCCATCCATGAATGAGTATGCTTCCTAACTGCCAACATTTTCCAGTACTTCATCTGTGAATGGTGTTGGGAATGGATCATGTACACAGGCATTGTTCAGCTTCCTGAGGTCCATGCATATTCTTATTTTTCCCTTTTGTTTTTTCTCCTGTACTACCATAGGAGTCACCCAGTCAGATTCTTCTACTGGTTCAATAATTCCAGCTGCGAGCATCTTGTCTAATTCATCGCGGACCTTCTCTTTATACTTCGGATTCAAGCGATAAGGCCGCTACTTAACTGGCTTCGTGGTAGGTTTTAGAGCGATCTTCATCATCCCTAAGTTGCCAATGATCCCTTTTAAGTTTGTAATTTTGGTCGGGAACAAGTCTTGGTATTCACAGTGTAACTCAACGACCTTATCCATAGTTGAATCATCCCAATAGTCCCCAAGCGTTGCGTACTTTGGCTCCGTCTCTGTTCCAATGTTTACCTACTATGTTTTTAGTAGCGTGGTCATGTCGGGATCCTCAATTGATGGTCCTCGAACCTCGCGACAACCTTCTGTTTCTGGAATATTAATATTTTGTGGGTCCTCATCATCCTCCTCAACATTTACGTTATAACACTCTAGCATGTTGCTTAACTGTGTCGCCCATTCTGGCTGAAGTACTTCCATTGGCTCTTGTGGTATTTTGAAGATAACGACTTTTACTGCTTGTAGCGCATCATCAACAGTATCCGACCAATGATCTTCAAATGAGAGGGTTAACAAAAATCTCTCGCACAAGACATCCCATTCGCTCGTACCATGGCAGAGCTCTGTCTCAGTATACCGATTCATGGGTATGACATCCAGGGTATGGTAGAATAAATGTACCCATTCAAGTTGTGGCTCTTCCTAGTAGACCTTGGTCCATTTTGCGAGGTGTGTGTGTGGATCATATCGTCCATCATATTTGTCTACTAGTTGTATTTGTGGTTTCCCAAATCATAGGCGCATCATTCTTCTACAGCCGCGCTAGTCCTAAAAACTTCCTTTATGCATACCCCACCATCGTGCAGGCGTCGCACACAGTGCCCACTTCAGAGCATCGAATCGCTGCTGTTCTGGTACTACGTTTTCAAATTTTCTCAGGAATTCATCCACCGCTGTCAGTCCATCATATGTCAGCATCTCCCTTTCCTTTGTTGTCACACAATGCAGTGATCTAACCATCATGTTGCAATTAAGCGTTGTTACTTCGTGCAGCCGATTCTGCCATCGCTCTACTTCTTCGTCTGAATCTGAAGTGCAGGAGCTTTCGTGCTCCCACGAAATTCTTCCATTTGCAGTCAGATTCACCCAATCCTATTCTCGCATAGTTATCTTGTAAATACAATCGAGATCGTCATCACTATCATCATCGCGCACTGATTCAGTGTATCGTGCTCCTTCGGCTAGATCTAACGGTACTACTATGCGTAGTGACTTTTTCTCAAAGATCATTTTGTGCTTCTTCAGATTTATGACTTTGTTCATATCGGTGGCCTAGTCTATTCCTAGTAGTACGGGATAGGGATTACTGTCATCAACAATCTCTATCACTTCAAAATCCACCTGTGCGCTCGCACCTTCAATATCTACTATTACTTGCAATCTTCCCATGGGAAAAATCTTCTGTTGGTTTGCCATTCATAACTGGATAGGAGACCACTGTAGCGTGGGTCTGCCCATGCATTCCCATGTTTGTTTTGGTAGTACATTTGCTTCTGATCCGAGATCCAAGATTACCTAATCCATTTCATACTCATCGATTTACGCAGTTAACCTCATTTCCCTTCCTGTGCGTAATGCATGCTTTCCAAGTTTTTGGACCATGCGTGGTTCTCTTGACCCCACGCACCTAGTGATAAGTTCTTATAGTCCTTTGAATGCCTTGTTGTCGCGCAACAATTTCATGCATGTCTCCAGAAAGGTAGTGAGCATTGAAGGATCCATCCCTGGTTCTAGTTGATCCTTATTACCTAAAGTGGAGGCCTTCGTGAAGCTCTTCTTAGCTTCCATGAATGTCTCCTTCACGCGTTCTAAATCAAATTTGGGTTCCTTTGTAGGAGCCTTGTGAACCCACACACTTTCTTCTTTCTTCTTCCCTTTATCATCGCCTGTGGTCATACCGCTCCTGAGAATCATGTTTACATTTGGGTCTTCCTCGCGTGGCTCAAACCTCATCATCTACAAATTCTGAGTTGGAGGGGGTTGGAGTACCCCTTTTTCGTGCATCCTCACTGTTAACACTCAGGTTGTTCCCTTTGACTCCTAAGGGAATACGGCCGAGGTAACCACAAACCAACTTTGGATTACAGGTTCTAGCCTACCTGCAATCAGAGAGGGCTCTCTCTTTTTGATTTAGCTTTGTTTTTTCGGGATTTTAGGCTAGCTATGAAGTATAAAATTTTTGTTTGAATTTTGGTTGTCAGCTATTGTCTGAAGAAGGGTTTGCAATGTTCAAAGAGGGTTCATTCCATTGGGAAATTGGAGTCCATGACTGATTGGTGATTAGTGCCTGTGACAAAGAGAGTGTTACTGCAGAGTCAGATAGGTATTCATGATACAAACTTTTGATTTAAGAAGAAATAGTATAGGATCACACCATGAAAGGAAACAAAGATTTCTTTCTTGGTGATACAGAAAATAAAGGGTTGAGTCCTATTCAAGAGCAAAAGAGAATTCCTGAATAGAATTCACCATAAAATTAGAGTAAACAGGAGCATTTAAGAATTCCACATTTACAGCTAATCCTGAAGAAAACATAGTTAGCAGGAAAGATTGAGTTTAGGGTGTCTTACTGGACAAATCCTGAACTATTCATTTTCCTTCCTACTAAGATTATCAAACATATAGCATAGATGAGTTATGTAAACAGATAAAACACAGACACAGTTAGGAAAACACTTATTGCATCATGATAGAACACGAGAGTTCTGCAACAGCCAACAATCCCATCACAACGCGTCCAAGCATAGCCAAGTTGAGAAAACCAGCAGCTTCTTGTATTATACTTCTCAGAATATACAGCCGAGTTCTTTAGAACAAATAAACAACAACCCGCAAATAAGCTAAGCGGGGCGCATATATACAAAATTATCTTACAAAATATCTCAAAAATGAGTCATTGACTCATAACTTTCTCTACCAACTCTCAAAAATAGTGGATACAATAGTTATTGCTATTAAAGCAGATTGATTACAGCTGGTCATTCATGTCAGAGATCTTTGACTTTTGGAGCGTCTTGGGACGGCTGAGCACCTTTGCATTGATTTTGAGAATTCTTGCGTTTATGCTGCCCTGTCATGATGTTGCTGTACTGGACACATCAATTGCATTATCCAGCTGTACCCAGACACTGTCCTTTTCATCTAGCTGTCTCCCACTGTTGCTCCAGGTAGATTTAATACATGAGTCATTTGAAAATGCTGACTCGCGGTTGATCAAAGACTTTAGGCCAAAATTAATTCATCAAAGTAAAGTTTCTATCATACTCCACCATTCTTCAGTGGGCAATTAGTGCCTCTGTATTTTAATTAGAGTTTCATCAGCTTCAGTGTATTTGTAATAATTGGGAGGGACTGCAAAAAGGTGCTTGATCTCATGCTCAATAAAGAATATATTTTCCAGCTTATCATAAAGATCCTGCCCAGATGGGGGTCCTGCTTCCTCAGGAGTGCTTGCAGATGCTGTTATTTGATTTATTGCAAAGTTATTGACCCTTTTGGCATAATTTTCATGTGATAACAATCTTCCTGCACTGGTCACGAAACTGGGGAGGCTCCTGTTACGTAAAACTGTGATTTTTGCAATAAACCCATCCACTTCTGCTTGTATTTCTTGACACTTTCTCTCCAATGTCTGGACATAATTCCTCAGGGTAAGCACCTTTTTTATCAGCAGAATAGTATCAGTCTTGTCTCTAATGCCCATCCCTGCCAGCTGAAGGCCAGTCCGATTGTTAAGGACATTTATCATTCTGTTGGCTATTTCAGGCATACTCCCTAAAGATTCCCTGGCTCTTTGATTTTCAGCTTGAGCTCTGCTCAGTAGACCCATTTGCTCATGAACTGTTTCAATGGACTGCCATTGGTCTGTAATGGATTGGCCAATTTTAGCCCATAGAATTTTCTTCACATCAGCTATAGTCTTGTTCATGGTCAATTCATTTTCCAGCTCCTTTATCTTCTTTTCCAGGGTTCTTATTTCTCTTGTCCTCTCAGCCACATGCTGTTTTGATTTGTCATATTTCTCTTCCAGTTTGGCTAATTTTTCCTTGGCATCCTTTAACTCAGCCATCTGTGCTTCTAGCGCCTCCAGTTCCTTCATCATGTTCTGCATACTGAGGCTGGGTGCCTGCTCTGGTGCTGCCACTTGTGTTGCCACATCTGGTGCTGGTGCTGAAGGGCCCGCTTCTGATGTCTTTTCCGGGGGAGGAATTATTACTTGAGGAGCATCCTCAATATTTATAACTGGCTGAGGTGGCTGGGACACCTGTTCTCCTTCCTTTTGCTTTAGGGCTGCCTCCAAGGCACCCTCTGTCTCTACCAACCTTTTATGCAAGGCCAACAGCATGGCCATCACATCCTGATCTTTTCTTTGCTGGGCAACACCTTCAGTCTGAGGGTGAAGGGTTGGTGGTAGTTTAACCAGCTTCTTCAAAGCTGCTATGTCCTCATCTTTCTTCTTCATTAATGCTTGCACTCCCTTAGGGTCATTTGGATCATGCCCTAGTTCTATGATAATTTCTTCCAAGGACTTGATTCTGTTGTCCTTGGCTTGAGAGGAAGCTTTCTCTAGCTCCAATTGAGCAGTAGTGTTATGCAGGGAGTTTTGCAACCTATGCGCCAATAGAGTCTTATCAGCCAATGTGGAATAAACCATTTCCCCTGTTTGTTTGTGCAGCTCTATCTGATCCATGGGATGGATGTCCTTGGAAAATACCTCTAGGTTGGTCCTGATATAGTCAGCAGCTGACTGGGGTTGCAGCATGGTGGGCCTAAAATGACTTAGAGTCATTTTTCCTTCTGAAATATCATAGGCTGCCATAAGCCTTTGTTGATTCGTTGGCGCCATCTTGAGCAGCTGGTTATAGAGTTGGAATCTGATTGGCTCATTTTTTGCTTTTATCTCTATAAATTGCTTCTTGATGCTAGGCTCGGATCTTGTCTGTTGTCCTGATGAACTAACTTCTCCTCCATGCTGCATCTCTTGTTCCTGCTGAAAGGAACTGGCTGATGCCTCTGTGCTAGGAGGGCCCATAGCCACGGCTGGTCTAGAAGGCATTTCCTCCTCCGAAAAAGGGTTGAGTCTTTGTCTTTTCTCCCCTTGCTGATTTGTTGAGGTAGTGAGAGGAGTTTCCTCCTGCCTATCTCTCTTCCTGGTTCTCTCTTCATTAGCTGGAGTTTGTAGCACCGAGGTTTCCACTGTTACCTCCTGCCTAGGAAGGACTTGTTCCTGAGTTTGCTGCTCTGTATTTGAAGGTGCCTCAGCCATCTCTTCTTGTTGTTCTGCTTGCTGCTCTACATTAGGAAGTGGCTCCTCTTGTTGCATCTCTTTTCCTTTAGTTGTAGTTGCTGCTTGAGTAGTGGTTTGGGAAGATTGCTGGGGAGTGGTAGAAGAGGAAGCAGCTACTCCAAGATGCTTGAGTACTGGGGAGAAAACCTGTCCAAAAAATTCTAAGTCAACTGCTTTTTCTAACTTCTTCATTGTTTTTTGTGCCATTTCTTGCTTAGAACTTGCCTCCACTAGGGTGCCCTCTTTCCACTCTAACTTATTTGCATATTTTTCAATGTGTGGGATTCTGACATGGTCATAGCTGGCAAGTCTGTATCTAACTCTTCTAAGACTTATAAAATGATTGGGGTCATAGGGTGACCAAAGGAAGCTTGTTTGCAGCTGGAAGCTCTTTAGAATTTTATCTGCTTCTTGCCAGGCTTCTTCTCTTTTGTTGAAAATGAATGGACCCAGTTGGTGTTTGATTTTCAGCTGTGCTTTTTTATTTCTGCTATGAAAATGAATCATGTCTGCATTTCCAAATTGCCAGAAATACTCTAATGCAAAAAGTCTCATGGGAACATACTTTGGCAGTCTGTAAGGGGCTAGCTCACAGCCATATATTCTAATTACTGTGTGGTCTTGGTAGAAGTACCAATCTCCAATGCTATAATTCTTTGAAAGCTGGAGGATCTTCTGCATTTCATCGGTGAGTCTAGGAAGAGGAGAACTCTGTAGCAGAGACAAGGCCGGATAGATGAACAGATCAATGAACTCACAATAGTTATATGGGGAGCAAGAGATATGGTGACAAATTGATGACTAAAGTACCACTGACCTCTTGTTTCCTTTTGCATCCAGCGTTTTCAAGGGAATAGGGAAATTATCAGGCTGATAATACAATATCAAGTGATATATATAGGAGGTGTACTTGAATACCCTTTCCCTCTCCAAATTCATGAATTGCTCATGAATCTTGTCAGCAATAAATGTGGCATAATCATACTGGGCAGCAGGAGGCTGCCCTGGAGTGAACATGGATAACATTACCAAGGCTGTTTCATCCATAAACTCATTGGTATTGAATCCTAGAATGCAGGATATCATATCCACTAGCAGTCTCCCTGTTTCATTGAACCAGACATGTAGATAAGGAGGAGGTTGCCGGGGCTGATATTCTGGCTTCATGAACAACTGGCCAATCTTTGTGACCTCTGAGCTGGGCAACTTGGCAGCTTTTTTGAGCAGAAAATTCATAGAAAGAGGCACCAGAGGTTTAGTTGGCTTAAAGTTCAGCATCTGATTTATGGATTGAGGGGTGATGTGAAATAAAATATTCCCAGATGAACCCAAAACTGCTCTTTGTGAGGGTTCATAGTGTTCACAACACTGATGGATGAGGTCTGGGAACACATTGACTTGGGGTAGGTAATAAATGGGCAAGTTAGATTCCCAGATACCTATGTCATCAGCACCACTAATGTATTTCTCCTTCAGCTCACAAACAGTGTGTATGTGATATTTGGTACTTATCTCAACTGTTTCTTTGATTTGATGATCCCGGTCAGCAAGGGCCAACCATTCCAGGTTCCTCTGTGGGACATTCAGAGGAGTAATATTCAAGGCCACAGGGGTCTCCATGCTTCAGTTGTCCTTTGAACTAGATTATACTTGAATTGTGGATGAATGCGGTGAATTTTGATAGAGAAAGAGATTTTACAGAGAGAAACAGGGTAGCTTTGGCAAAATTGAGGTGAAATGCTGCCAAAGGGGGCGAAACAGGGTGAATTATCTTGCTGTGGCGCGCCCTGCTACATGAAAAAACTTTGCAAAGGGTCTGAGTTGAGCACAATGCAGCGAGTGAGGGAATTGGATGAATTTGGGCCCTCTAATGGATACTAGTTTGGTTTTGAAGGTACAGGAGTTCAGAATGCCAGAAACTGGTTATTTTGTGTTTTTAACAGAGGAAGACTGAAAAAACCAGTTTGTGGAAGAAACGGGTAAATACCTGGTTGTCGCGCGACGGGGGGAGCTGACCGTGCGGAATTCGGGGTGGCAGCAGCTCAAGGATGAATTTCTGGAGGTTGGCAGAAAAAACGTCGTAAAACGCATGCAAACGACACAGTGCTCGACTTATGAAAAATAAGAAAAAACATGATTTTTAGGCGAAATATGGAAAAATTAGTTTTTTGGCGCCTTTTTTACGAGTGACATCAGCATGACATCATTGGTGGGGTCGAGTACGGCGGGATGACGTGTCAACCGGTGAGTGGGCTGACCTGGACGAGCGACGTGGCGGAGCTGTCGGAACCATGGCGAAACGGGAGCTGACACGACGCTGATGCGGCAATGACGTGGCGATGATGCGAGGATGACGTAAGGCGGAAAGGCAATGGCGGTAAGCGGTTTTGTCGGACCGCTTTTGGTACGGGCCCGGTTTGTGTCGGAAGCCGTTCGATACAATCAAAAGCCAACACGCGTCCACGGACAAACGTCAGCATTCTGACAATATCGGGCGCTAAAGGACAGCGATCGGGGGCGGTCCGAAATCGCCGAGGACTGTCGGATGGGAGGGCCCGGATCCGACGGACGACGGGACGCGAAGATGACAGAGCGATACGACGGGGCCCGTCCAATAAACAATTATTATTTCTGGTAAATTGCGCCGGGATAAACTTTGGACAAACTGAATTTTGTGGGTTTTATGAGGTTTTAGGGATCAGCGGTAAACAATATACAGATTTATAAGGTGCGCTAGGGCTATTAAATCAACCAGCTGTTGATTTAATCCCCCAAAAATAAAATATGAACGCACATTTGCCTTAGCGCCCGACTTTATCATGCCTTCACCCTTTAGAGTATTAAGGCTATATTGCCTGAGGGGGGGGGGGATATATATATTTTATGGGATTTTTGCACAAAAATGGTATAATAATAGGGAAAAGGGGAAAATTGGGGAGCTAAATAGTAAAATTAGGGGTTAATATGGATTTGAGATGAGAGAGAGGAATTGAATACTAAGTTTAATGAGTAAACTTAGGTGCAGAGACAGATGAAAATGATCAAGGATTTTGCACAGGAAATGTGGCTTTCTTGTGTAATAGGAATCAACACCTTGGCTTGATGTTGCTATAATCAAAAGGTGATGCTAGGACTCAATGAGGAAATCCCATTGGACATTTAGGGAATGTTAGAAAGAAGTTTTGTGGGGAATGATTGGGGAGTTAGACATGCCTCACTGTGTTGTTACCAAAATGCTGAATAGGTGGACTTGCTCTTGCCAATATATGCTTTCTCTATCAAGGCCAGCAATATAAAGGAAAACAAGCTTCTGCAACCCCTTTCTACCTACCCATATTAGTGCCTAGCATTTTTTATTACTTCAAGGAGGGTGCACTTAGGCTTGCAAACCCTCAATTTCTCTCTTTATTTTTCTTTTTCTTTTCCTTTTGAGTTTCTATCCTAAACTACCCTTATCACTTCCAAGGCCCCAGATTAAGCAGTTGGGAACCTTTATTCTCTACCTAACTACTAATCTGCCAAGATTAGACAGTTTGGACAGATTCTCTTTCTCTATTCTACAACATCAATTTAAACATGGCATGATCCAGATTAGACTGTTGGATCACCCCTCCAGAAGTAGGACACCATAGAAACTATGTACGGACATGTTCTTCCACAGAAATATGGGATCTTTGCATCATCAAAGTAGAACATATTTGGAATTTCCCCTGCCAATCATGAAAAATGAAACCTATTGGTATAGGAGGCTAACAGTGGCTCCACTTGGGGATGTTTTTTCCATATGAAATACCAAGAACAGCCGGTCAGAATGCCTTGGTCCTTGATTTCTTGCCAAAACTGGGAACTTTGCTTTTGATGATCAACACTGAGGTTTTTCAAAATAAAATGAGAGATCTTGAAATAATGGCCTTTCCTTGCTCTCTTTCCAAAATTTGTGAAGCTGTAACACCTTTTATCTGCTGAAAACAAACTACTACAACTGAGTAATAATGTACAAGGCAATGTCAGGTTATATACATGGAAAATAGTCAAAATAGTGCTTTAACATCCGGCCATTTATAGGGCCCTCTTCAACTTCAGTGTCATCCAAATTTTTCAAGAAATATGTGTTATTTCCTTGTACTGCTTGAATAACAAAGGGTCCTTTCCAAAGGGAATCGAATTTGCCATGTTTTCCCTTATCTTCTCTTCTTGAATCCCATTTAAGCACTTTATCACCAATGAAAAAGTCTTCTGCTTTTGTTCTTTTGTCAAAGATTTTCTTTAGCTTCTCTTGTAAAACTTGAACTCTATTATATACCTGGTCTCTAGTTTGCTACAAACAGATTGTTTGGTTGATCCTTCTTTGCATATTATTGGGTTCAGCTTGGGTTTCTTGAAGCAACTTGATGACAGGAACCCCTAGTGATGAAGGAAATTTGGCCTCCATTCCATAAACCAACTCGTATGGGCTGATCCCAATAGATCTCTTGGTTGTTAGCCTATCTGCCCATAAGGCATTTGCAAGCTTTTTATGCCAATTTTTCTTATTTTCCTCCAACATCTTCTTGATGATGTTAATAAGGCTCTTATTAGATGATTCAGCTAAACCATTGCCTTGAGGGTAGTATGTTGTGGAATGACCCAAGGTAATATGGAACTTATGGCAAAAATTGACCATTTTCTTGGATCTGAAAGCAGCAGCATTATCTGTAATGATCTTTTCAGGACAACCAAATCTGGATAAAATATTAGTTTCAAGGAACTGAATGATAATGGAATCATTCGCTTGTCTGCATGGAATAGCCTCAATCCACTTGGTAAAATAATCTATGGCTGTTAGGATCCATTTGTGTTGACCTGAAGATGAAGGATGAATTTCTCCAATGAAATCTAAGCCCCATTGCTGAAAGGGCCTTTCTGTTGAAATAGGCTTCAGAGGTAAGGGTAGTAATTTTCTTTTTCCCTCAAACATCTGACACTTATGACATGAAGTAACAAATCTCTTGACATCTGCAAGTAGAGTAGGCCAATAGTAACCCGCCCTTAATATCTTATCCACAGTGGATTTCCAATATAAATGTCCACCACAGTCACCTGCATGAAATCTTTCATAACATTGTGAGTTTCATTGATTGTTAAACAATTCAGCAATACACCCTCATGGTTTTTCCATAGTAAATTACCATCCATAACACAAAATCTTGAAGCTTTCATTTTGAAAAATCTACTTTTGGTTCTAGACAATACTGGGGGAGCACACAGGTTTTGCAATACATAACAGATATCAACATACCAGGGGGATTGTTCAAAGGCTATATTGATCTGTGGAGTCGCCAGCTCCAGTTCATTGTACAGTTGATTAATATCCAAGGCTTGAAAGTTTGCTTCAGACATAAGTTTAGCCAAAACTTGTCCCTTTATCAGTTTTGTAGGTCTTATTTCAATGTCATACTCCAAAATACTAGTAATCCATTTTCCTCTTTTGCCCTCCAACCCTTCTTGAGTCAATATGTCTTTCACAATGGCATTTGGCACATAAGAAATAACATGAGAATATATGATATAAATCCTAAAATATTTAATGGCCTTAACTAGGGCATAAGCCCGCTTTTCCATAATTTGATATTTCAAGGGTGCATCTCTAAGGGCTCTACTAAAGAAGGCAATAGGTTTCTCACTTCCTTGATCATCCTTCTGTAGTAAAACTACAACAATAGTATGTTGGGAGGCAAAAGAGAAGATAATGAAATCTCTATCAAATTGAGGACTTGTAAGAATGGGTGTTTGAGTCAAAGAAGCCTTGATGCCCTCAAAGGCCTGTTTGGCCTCTAATGTCCATTTTACTTTGGAATCTTTTTTCAACATGTGGTTTAATAGCCTTATCAATTCTGCTAGATTTGGGATAAATCTTCTTAGAAAGTTGATCTTTCCCAAAAAGGCTTGTAATTCCTTAATGTTTCTTGGTTGTGGGACTTCTAGAATAGCTCGAATTCTGTCAGGGTCAATTCTAATTCCCTCTTTATAAATGATATGACCTAGCAACTTACCCTCTTCTAGGCCAAACAGAGACTTCTTGTGTTATGTACCTAGGGGGGGTAATATGGGGTACCAAGGGAGGTACCCAAGGTAATAATGTAATAATGGTATGGGCCATAGTAATAAATAAGGTGGTTAACCCATGTCATGTAAGGGACCACAAGTAGTTAATAATAATGTAATGGGCCCATGGTATTAGTTGATGGTATGAGGAAACCATGGTAATGATGCATGGTATTGTATGTATGAGGCCTATATAGAGGCTAGAGACTCCACATGGAGGGATATGAAGTGAAGTATTATTGTATAAACAAGCATATGGCTTGTGGAGTGTTCTCCTTCCTTAAGGAGTGAATGTATGGTGTTGCCCTACCATAAGGGTTTTGATCAATAAAGAGAATCATTTCTATCTTGTTATTCTTGGGTTATTTATATTATCATAATATCTTTGGGTCAGATCTACAACAATTGGTATCAGAGCACTTTCTTGGGCAAACCGTGGAATTTTTTTTATTTTTTGCAGGGATTTTTGGGTGGCGAAATTGCAGATCAGATCTGTACGTTTTGGTGCCAGATCTGCAGAATCTAATTACAGATCTGTATTCCTTGTGAAAAAATACCCAAATTCAAAAAAAAAATCAGTTGAATCAGAGTCCGGATGAAGGAGATATCGCTGATTTAAAAATCAGTGGGGTTGCAGACAATTTTCAGGACAGCGAGTTTGCGGCATAGATCTAGAAGTCCTGGTGCCAGATCTGCAAGCTCTAATGGTAGATCTGGAATCTTTGTGAAAAAACACATGATTTCAAGAAAAAAATCAGTCGAATCGGAGTCCGGATGAGGGAGTTATCGCTGATTTAAAATCTGCTCTTTTTGCAGAAATTTTGGGTGACGCTGGGAGAGTAGCAGTGCAGATCTGAAATTTTAGTGTTTGAATCAGGATTTCTATCACATGGGTAGATGCAGAATGGTTGTTCCATTTCTAAAAACAGGTTATAATAGGGATTCTGAGCAATATTGACGGATCTGTGACCATTTCAATTTTTCGCCAATATTTTTGTGATGGCGGGCCTAGATCGCTTTGAACAGGAAGACTCTTTTTTGGGTCGTCTCACTAAGCTCCGACAGACTGGTACAGTGGAGGAATATATTACCGCTTATGAAGCCTTAGCCTTCTACACTAAGGGTCTCACAGATACATTCTTCAAGGAATGTTTTATCAATGGTCTTAAAGAAGCCATCAAAGCTCAAGTTGTACTTCACCACCCTTCCACGTGGACGGAGGCTTGCCAGTTAGCTCGTCAGGTCACATTTCCTAGCAAAGATTTTATTTTTACAGAAAAGAAGGAAACTATGGAACCTAAAGGGTTACTTCCTACTGGTATATCCTTATTGCAGATTCATGGATTGATTCAGAAAGAGAAGATCATTGTTTCTATCAATCCTAGTTGTAAACATAATTTTATTAGTGTTAATTTGGCAAAAAAATTGCAAGTCCCAGCAAAACAAATTGAACATACACAGGTTAATGATAAGGATGTTCAAATCTATAAGGATTTGAAGCTTTCTATGGATAAGTGTGTGTTTCATGGTGATTTTTATGCTTCAGATACGAATAACATGGATGTTGTTTTGGGATACCCCTGGATGGAATTAGTGGGTACTACCAATATTAATGTGCAGAAGAAATTCCTAAAGCTATGGTATAAAAAGAAGAAAATTACATTACAGGATATTTCCATCCATAAACAGGTAGAGCACATGGAGGCTGAAGCAGAAGATGTTCAAGGGACTGACATATCAGATGATGAGCCTTTGATGATCGACAATCAAACACAAACAGAGGCTGCAGAAGAAAAGGTTACAGGTGATGATACATTAGACGAGGGCTCAGTGGTTGAAGTCATATTGAAAAAGAAGACACCACAACAGGCACCACAGCAGGGTGGAGTAAAGAAACAACCATCGTGGGTTAAAACTTCAACATATCATCACCCACATCACCCAACGAGACAACCATCAAGATGGAAACCAAGTCATCACGTGACGGATCACGAGGAGAGAAGATCCACCCACTGCACATCAACACAAAAGAGCTACCACGGTCAACTTCCATCTCAAGCGAGCGAGGCACCAGCGAGATCGAGGGTTCACCTTTCTCTTGGATGGCTAGATGCACGTGCATGGTATCAGTGGACTACTCTTTTGAGTAGATCTTATTATTTGTGTTCCTCCCATGTTTCGGGGACGAAACATGCTTAGGGGGGTGGAATGTTATATACCTAGGGGGGATAATATGGGGTACCAAGGGAGGTACCCAAGGTAATAATGTAATAATGGGATGGGCCATAGTAATAAATAAGGTGGTTAACCCATGTCATGTAAGGGACCACAAGTAGTTAATAATAATGTAATGGGCCCATGGTATTAGTTGATGGTATGAGGGAACCATGGTAATGATGCATGGTATTGTATGTATGAGGCCTATATAGAGGCTAGAGACTCCACATGGAGGATATGAAGAGAAGGAATATTGTATGAACATGCATATGGCTTGTGGAGTGTTCTCCTTCCTTAAGGAGTGAATGTATGGTGTTGCCCTACCTTAAGGGTTTTGAGCCTGATGGATCCCTTTTCAACCATTTACTTTAATTGAAACTTCAAATCCACTAAATCTAGTGTGCTCATCTTGCAAGGTACCTTTGATGCTGGTACGGCTCCTGGTACGAACTTAATAGAAAATTATTTTACTTATGAGGTAATAACTTTAAAATCTCTACCAGAAACACATCCTAAAACTTCTATAAAACAAGGCACCTAATCAAGACATCCACATGCTCTGATTCCTTAACTTTGTCACTGGAAATATGCACTATGAATAGAACACACCCTATCAAAGAAAATTTTAAGGATGGAAAAATATCTTGAAATTTAAAAACATTGGAAAATATCACTAGTCCCTAATATGAAAACTATAAAAATTTTATTGATGTATTTGTAAAATTATTCAAATATATAATGATTTTATAGATACTCTATATAATTTTGGTGATTTTTAGGGTAAAATAATTTTATATTCTAAAATTTTGGCGAATCATTTTTATAAAAAATGGAAATTGGCGAATAGTTTTTTGGAAAAATCATGGAAAATTAGCCCATTTGTGAATATTAGCCCCTAAAATTTTCCATGCAGCCTTTCCTGCAATTTTACTTTGCTTACACATCTATCACCATTCTAACTAATTTTTCCTTCTTCTCACCCTACAAGACCCTTTGTTCCCCATTATCATCCAAGGACTCAATGGCCTTTTCATAAAAAGACACCTTAGTTCTGTGAAGATACAACCAATCCATACCCAACAACATACTATGTGATCCAAATGTAACTACTTTCAAATGAATCAATGTATACATACCATTTAACTTGATAATAGATGCTTGATGATCTACCTTCATGTTCTTCAATGTTTCATAGATCCGTGGAATACTCTATCCAA
Organism: Pinus tabuliformis; assembly: GCA_031772625.1. Taxonomy (NCBI): domain Eukaryota; kingdom Viridiplantae; phylum Streptophyta; class Pinopsida; order Pinales; family Pinaceae; genus Pinus; species Pinus tabuliformis. The sequence continues at coordinate 1,639,593,899 of CM062820.1, forward strand.
CATCCCCCACTATCTGTGCCTCATGAGCACTGTAGATAGGCGGTCTACCACCCCGATGTTGTGGAAAATATCTCCTATGATGCTCTCCTTCACAAGTCCAACAATGGAAAGGCTTCCAATCTGCACCCTTGTTATGCTTTTCAGACTGAAATCTGTGTCCTCTATCAGATGCATTGAAATTCTTATGTGGTGCCACATTCTCTTTGTTACTTGTATCTTGAGGTCTTGTTCAGTTCTTGTTCCATTTTCCTTTATTCTTTGCATTACCTTTCCTGTTTGACTTAGTCTCATATTTGTGCTTTGATTGCTCATAATAATGCCTTAGATTCTGAATGGCCTTTTCCAATGATCTAGGCTCATCAAAATCAATCTCGTCTTTGAATGCTACTGATAACCCATCGATGAATATCTGAATCATAGCCTTCTCCTCCTTTAGGTAAGGTACATACCTTAATAACTCCAAGACTAAGCTAGTGTACTCCTCCTTGGTCATAGATCGCATACTTAGCTCATAATTATTTTGACATGTCTTCATAGTATCTCTCCAATAGACACTTCTTCCCAAATAGTGTCTCGAACTCACTCAAAGTCAACTCCTCTTCAGGAATACCTCTGACATTCTTTACATCTTCCCACCAAATATAGGCTTTACCTTTATGACTGAATGTAGCTATTATGGCCTTCATGTTCGCTAAGTGATCATGAAATCTAAAGAAATTGTTCCCAATGTATATCCTCTTCTTTTGACGTTTCTTGATCCTTTTCTTCCTCCTCTTCACAATCTATGTAAAATCCTTTCTTCTCATCACACTTATGACCTTTAGTGTATTTTCTATCACAACTGTAACAAAGCCATTTTGCTCTTTTTTCTTCCAATTGTTGCAGTGTCAACTTTGTAAGTTGTGGAAGGCCAGGGGCAGCAACACTTCCATCTTTGTAGTTGTGAATGGTAGGCTTCCTGGTTGCCATCATTTTGCTTTCCATTTTTCTTGCTAACTTGAATGCCTTCTCCAATGAATCAGGTTCCCAAAGGTGAACCTCATGTTGGATATTATCCTTTAAAGTCCCTATGAATACATCAATCCTATGCTCCTCTGGAATATATTTTACCCTTATGTTCAATTTTTGGAAGTCCTCAATGTGCTTCATTATTGAATCCTTTTGTTTGAAATTTATCAATTGGTTAAAAAAAGTGTTTCTTTTTGTATCCTCATAATGTATTGTCATTTCTTCTGTAAAAATTGCTCAAGTGACAATTTGTTTATGAGAGCAAAGCCATTGATACCATATAAACTGATTTGGTTCCAAATATAAAGTTGCAATACGCACCTTTTGTGTGTTTTGCACATTATGGAGATCAAAAACTTGCTCCATCTGTAGTATCCATGTTCCGGGATCCTTGCCATCAAACTTCCTCATATCGATCTTTGAAACAATGTGGTTCTTCGATCCAATGTTAGATTCTATGAAATCATGATTAACATTTATTTATTTTTCATCATGAGCTTCCTTTACTACCCTTTCATCATTAGTAAGCATTTCTTATAGAAATTTTGTCAAATCTGTCTTCAAATCTTCCATGCCTGTCTTCAAATTTGTCTTTAAATATATCTTCAAATTGTCCATCTTAGCTTCCACTTCATTCATCTTAGCTTCTTACGAAGTTTCAATCTAATGCTCAAAACAAAAGTTATGACCATTTTCCCTAGGTCACTTGTTTGGAATGTAATTCGGGAGTGTGCAAAAAAGCCAACTTCCTCAGATCATATCTCCCCAAATATAGCGTGAAAATATCTGAAACACAAACCCAAGGTTTAGAACGATTTCAACCCAAATGGGTTTTTTTTTTTAGTGTCCGAAACGTCACAAAAAAAAACGTTATAGCACAAATGCCACGATGACCTTTTTGGAGCAGTGAAACCCTAAAATCCAAAGCTCTGATACCAAATGTTATGAAACCAGCTCACAAAAATATAGAAAATATAGATAAGCGCCTTAAAAATAAGCCTCTTCGAGGGGGAAACCTCCTTTACAATACACATATGAACAATTCTTAGATGATTCAAATGACAAAACCTCCTTTTTATATATAGGAGTCTAAGGGGTCACAATATAACCAAGCTGACCTAACAATAATAAAATAAAGGCACAAAGATAACAATAGAGGGATTCTATGGGGCACAATAATAAAAATATGGGGACAATAGGGGCACAAAAATATTAATAATGGATACAACGATAATACTAATGGGGGAATCACTAGTATTATAGGGACCTAACACCCAAACAACCATGCTTCTGCATCTTGTGACTTCTTCATTTCTCCACCAAATGTAGGTGGCTTTGATTTATTGAACTCATATGAAAGATATCCCCTATCACTCCTCCTATAAGAATGATATCATTGATTCCCATGATAACTATCTGAACAAAAACTAGAGTAAAGTCCATGTCTACTTCGTCGTCTATCAGGTGTATCCAAGAATATTCCATCTCTGATCATTCATTTCTATCCAACATGTTCCCACCATGTGACCTAATACCATATGCCCCATTAGTCCTGTCCTCTTCTCCATGACTGATCATAAGTGGTCACTATCTTTGCAACTCTAACAAGCTCTGAAGAATAACTGCATTGAATTCTTCTTGTTTCTCTTGTGCCCTAGAAAGTCTCTTTTATGATTGAATGAATGGGTCATTATATTCTTTGCAAATCCTTATTTATAGCTTCAAACTTCTCAGTGTCTGCTATGTCAGGAGAATATCCCTCACCATGCTTCTCATTTGATCTATAGGGAGAATCTCGTGAGCTTTAGTCGACCATCTTTCTTATCATCTTTGATATTATCTTCCTTCAAGGCATATTGTGTCAGCTAAAAAAAATTACAAAAAAACCAACGTAACTTAGTGTATTTCAAGGCATGATATCTCATCTGTAAGATAAACCATATTAGAAAAATACATGTATAATCATAATCATCACATTATATAGACATCATCTTAATCACCATCCAGTTAATATGCATGTTGCCATAAATACAACATCAACCAGACACAATGCATGCATAAAAACATGTGTACAACACACATGCATCCACGATGTACACATTACGATAACAACACCATCAAATTTTGCATGGCATCACATCGACAACCATGACCACCACCATGCATACACAACAAGCACATATACCACAAGCATAAGGACACATATGAAATTGACATGTACATATGAAAACACATTCATCTAAGGAGAATGAAAACAAGACATCACCCAAGGAGAACAAAACTATGTTGTGATACCACTCTATAACACCCTCCTCACACATTTACCCAAGCTAAATGACCCACCAGGGTAAACATGTGATGAAAAGTTACTATGATATGATTCAACTCCCCAAGTACAGTTAAGGAAGTGGAACTGACATGACAAGACCAATCTGACCTTCCACACATGCTATAGAACCTTTAGGAGCCAACCAACCCTTCCAGGTGAATAACCGCTGAGGCGAATTGTTTTTCATTGCCCTAGAGCTTCAATCGCTCCCATGACAAGGCGTTCATGTGAATGGGACCCTCTAGTCACTCCCACAAAAAGGAATCCATGTGATTGTGGCCTTTTTTAGGTAGCTTTGTTCGAGCAACCCCAAATTTTGTTTCACTTTTTCAGGGCCAAGACTCAAGCCACTGCGTAGAAATTCATGAAACTTCAAGAAATTATAAATAACAAAGAAACAAGGGTATTAGTGCAAACACTTGAATAAGTACTTGACCTAAACCCTACTAGCCATGACATGTATTTCGTCAAACATATCAAAAACATGTAATCTACAGGTCAACAACAAATCTGAGCATAAGGGTTTCATAATTATCTGATAATCGTCAAAGAGGAATGATATCTCCTCACAATAGATGCATTGTTATCTGTTAGGTCATTCATTCACTAACATTTCAAATACTAACCAAAACATGATTAGATCCATACATCACGACTATCATAAAACATACTTATAACCAACAAATAACCATAGATATATCAATGAGGAAGCAACCATTTAAAGCCATCTAATATCAGACACATTTACTCATGAAAGTACTAAGGAAAAGGAATTCTTAGTAATGTATGAAAATCCAACCAAGTCAGGACTTCCACGTAGCACTCGGCCATTGATTGGGTTGAACCAAATCTCTCTTTCAGCTAATCACACTTGCACCATATTCCAAGAATGAATGTGGGATCTCATGAAACAAATCAAACAAAACCAAACTAGGGCTTCCATAGGCCAAACCACCTCAACCCTCAACCAATGACTCCATCTTACAATCAGACATTACTAATGATAGCCATATTGGTCTCTACCCAAGTTGTCGAGGGCTCAAGAGCGTTTGTTCCAACCTGGGCTTCAAGGACTAGTAACTCAACCCATAGATCCTTTCAGGCTTCCAAAGCATTTGTCCATCCAGGGCTTCTTGGACTAGTAACTTAACCCACCAAGGGCTTCTAGAGGGTTTTTCCAACCAAGGCTTCCATGACTAGTAAATCAACCCAAGCTGCTATAGGGCTTCTAGAGCATTTGTCCAACCAAGGTTTCCAGGAACTAATAACTAAGCCCTTAACCATAAGGAACATGAGAATCAAGTAGAGAAAATAAGGAAATAAATCCACAACACCATGGCTATCCAAGAAATGGAAAAAATAGGAAAAACCACTATTAATCTAGGAAATCCTCCAGGCCAATTACAAATCATGACTTAAAAACCACATGCATGTGCCATGTATGCTAAAACTAGAAAATAAATCATACATGAAACTCGGTACCTACAAGAAAAAATTGATGTAGCTACTGATCCTGATGTCCTCTTACACTTTCATTCTCTTCATTTTCTTTCCTTCTCAAAATACAAATTATTTCACACTCCTCCAAGAGTGCTCTAGAAAAATCTAAGTGTCCAAGAGTATGAGGGAGAGAAAGTAGAAAATGAGAGCTCCAAAACTGAAGTGACAAAAGACTACAAACTGATCGTGTGAAGCCTTTTTATTAATGAGGCCTCTATTTTCTTCAATTTTCCATTATTTTCCTTCATTTTTCTCCTAACATTCAACATGTCAACTTTCCCTTTCCTTTTCTCGTAATTTCCATTATTTTCATAAATAAAATGCTAATTAATACCTCTTTGTCTTTGTCGATGCCTTTATCAATTTCCTTTATCCATAATAAACCAAATGAACACCCACTAGGATGTTTTTCCAAAATATTCAACTTGGTGTAATTGTCCCATGATCTTGGTTATTATTTTTCCTTTATTATTTTTATTAGATATATTTTTGACCGAGGTTGTTACAATCTAGTACTTTAAAGTTTGATGGTATTATTGGTGCCAATCCTTAGCGAGGAAATGCAACTGAAAAGCTTCGATGAAATATCGAGTAATGCTTTAATTGTAGAGATTAGTAGAAGAAAAATGGAAAGAGGAAGGAGGCCACGAAATATCAGTAAGTCAAGAAAAGGAAGATCCAAATCTAGATCAGGGATAGTGTGCTGGAAATGTGGGAAGAAAGTACACCTGAAAAAATAATGCAAATCTCAAAAGGGAAAAGAAGAAGATGGATAACAAGAGAAAAATTATGAAGCAAATGTGATAGGTGATGTGTTTCATGATGCTTTGATTATTTCATTATAGAATATTATTTATTCCTAGGTGGTAGATTCAAGGCCTCATTCCATGCCACACCTAATAGGAAACATTTTCATGACTATGTTCAAGGATATTTTAGACAGGTTTGTATGGGTGATGATGAACCAATGTAAAATCAATGGAATGGGTAAGGTTGTTATAAAGAAACAAAATGGAAACCAATAGCTATTTAAGGGGGTAACACATGTTCCATATCTAAAGAAAAATCTAATTTTTACAGGGCAGTTAGGTGGTGAAGGTTGTGTAAATACATTCACAAATAAAACTTGGAAGGTCACTAAAAGAGCCCTAGTAATAGAAACATGAGAAAAGGTTGGTAAGTTGTTTTTATTTAATTGAATTTATAATTTTGTTAACGCATAAACCTCCATAGGAGTAGAAACAACATTGTGGCATCATAGGCTCAGGCACATGAGTGAGAAGGGGATGCAAATTCTTTGCACAAGAAATTTGTTGCCATGAAACATGCTGATTTGGATTTTTGTGAAAAATGTGTTTATAGAAAACATAAGAAAATCAATTTATTAGAGTTGGGAAGGAAAAGAAGAGAAAAAAATTAGAGCTTGTGAATACAGATGTATGGGGACGCACTTAGGTATCATCTCTAAATGGCTCTTGTTATTATGTTACTTTTGTTGATGATGCAACTAGAAAAACCTGGATTTATTGTATTTGAAATAAATATGATGTATTTGATACATTCAAGAAATGGAAATCTTTGGTTGAGAATGAAACAATAAATAATTTGAAGTGTCTCAATCAAACAATGGAGGTGTTAGCCTCACTCTCACATTAAAAAAAATAATAAGTCAAAAAATATTAAATTAATTAAATCATGAAAGTTGGATTTAATTCCTAACTTTCTAGATTGGGTTTGTTCCTCAAAGTTAGGAGTCAGTTTAGGTCTAGTTGGTTGAAAGATTCTCTCCAACTAGTTAGGGTACTAAATTAGTGTATGGTTGAGATATTTTCTCAACCAAAGTGTCCAAGATAGACACACTATCTTGAGACAAATATCCTCTTGTATTTATATTTGTGTTATACACATTATTTTAATAATGAGAATGAAAGAAACGAATGCAATTAGTCCTTTTCCACCAATTTTATGTCTATGATAATTTATAGTGTTTGTTTTATTTAAATCCTTCATGTGGTATAAGAGCCATGTGATATTTGTGAGAGATGATCATGAGGTTAAGGGTTTGTGAGTGATAGAGGAGTGATACATTGCTCACACCAAACTTCTGAAACAACGACATAGAGACGTGACACTCTTGAAAATCGATGGTTTTTTGTGGAGGAGAATGAAGCAATTTGTATTTGAATGTGTTGAATGATTGATGGGTTTGCATTGGGAGACTATGAGCTGGAGATTATGTGATTGAGGAAAACATGTTGCTTGGAATGAGGGGATGTTTATCTGAATACGATGTGATATCAACCTGGACAGACATGTCACTGTAAATTTCAAATGACTTTGTGGCATCAACATTGCACTTCACATCCTTACCGGGTCGTGTTTGATGTAATGGGCACTTGCATGATCTTTGTGGGACAAATCATGGATTAAAATGCCCGGACCATTAGCTTCCTATGTCATGTTAACAACACAAGCATTCAGAAAATTGTTGCATGTGTTAGAAGCCACCTGTAGAAGCCTTCTAACAAATAGCTGTGTGTGTTCGATCGAATAATTTATCATCAAAATCATGGGAATGTAAAGCTCAGTGGAGAAATTGTCGAATGTATACATGTGAAGAGATATTGAAACACTGTGTTAGAAGTAATTTCTACTATACTAGATAAATGAAGCTACGTTAAAACTAGATGGTACTTTGGACAAAGTTTAACCATCTCCTAAACTTCACTGCTAAAACCAAGATCTAGAATATTGTTTGCCTTGTTAAGAATCATTACTTCAAGTTCTTCCAATCCAACTAAATGTGCATTGTGAAAATGATCTATCATCCTTCCTGGCATTGTATAAGGCCGAAATAAATTTAGGCTAGTAAAGTAATCTCTCCAACACTGGTAAATGCAGTTGCATTTGTGGATCGAGTAATGGAACTTCCACATAAATCATGTCGAGTTAATTCCAAAGAAAGGAAAATTGTAATTGAGAATTGGAACAACAATATGATCGAATTGAGGAGGAGATGTTGGTAATTCCCAAATGACAAGTCAGATCGCAAATACAGAGAGGAAGCCTCCAATACACTGAATAAATCGCCTAAAAAATTGTTCCCTGCAAGCATATCCATTATATTCGTGAAAAGTTTGGAGATTGTCACCGATTGATGCTCTTAGATCTAGTTTGATGTATATCATTGGTATGAAGTGAGTTGGGCCACCGACTAGCTGTAGTGGTAGGTCACATCGAGGTATGTGGTGAAAGAATAGTTAGAAAGTCCCATTATGAAGCTATCTCTAGCACAGTGGAAGCATGGTGAATATGTAATCAAAGGATAACTTGTTAGATCATCGACATTGCTGGATCATTAATATTCCTCAGTCATTGTTGATGTATTTTAATCTGTGAGTCAAAGGCTTTAGTATATAATTAGAGATGTGGTGAAAAAATATGACCACGAGAAGGAGTTGACTCATGGAGGAGCCAACGTTCAACAAGAAGGATCAATGTTGAAGTTCCATTTGGTGTGGGTGTGGGAGTAGTGCTATGAGATGTTTCGTTGAACCCAGGTGAAGAAATCTGTTGTGAAGAAGATAAAGCTCGATGTTGCCATTTCTTTTCTAGAAAACGTACATAAGCTTAATGCTCTTTTTGAAGATGGTAAATGAATTATTTTTATTGTGAATAATTGACGCCTCAATCAATTACATGCATAAACATATCTTGGGGTGTCCTTTATAATTTTGCATTCACATTTGAAACGTAAACTCACTTTTTCATAGAGAGGTAATAAAGTGAAACTTTTGTAATGGAGTGATAAGGTGTATTAATTCTTTCTTGTTTTAAGAGACATAAGGAGTAAGGAAATAAGGTAATTTTTTAAAAGAGTGATTTTTGGGAGAGATAAAGAGTGGATAAAAATATATTTTTTTAATTTTGGAGTTATAAGGGTGAACATTGGGATTAATTTTGTAATAAGGTTGATGTTTTTAAAGATTTTGGAGGGATAAGGTGCATTAAAATTTTTACTTCGAAGTGATAAGGAGTCAATATCCAAGTCAAGACAAATTTAGAAGTCTTTGATGTATAAGTTATTGTGTATAAAAATGAGAGTAATGACTGTATCATGACAAAGGGCATTGAAAATAAAACCAAACATTGTATCAAACATAATAAAGATATTATTTTTTTGGTGATTGTGTCCTAGATCTACCCAAAATTTAATAAAGAGATCTTAGGTAGACCAGGAGTACGTTTGTGATGGCGCATGCTTTTTTGGATTCTTGATGTTGCTTATTTTTTGTGTCTAGTTTTGACACTATATTTGTAAAATGGTACACATGGAGTACAAAAAAAATTAATGAAATTCATGCACATAATAAATTATATTCAAGCTCATGTAATGAAGCATAAATAAGCAAAGCACAAGAAATCGATTAGCTGCAACACATAATAAAAAATATCAAGTTGTCAACATCAACATTGAAAATGATTCTACATCAACATGTAATTCAACATCATTCACTAAAGGAAATCAAGTTAATGAAGTATTCATATAAATCAACAATCAACTACATCAACAACATTTGCATGAATTCAACATCAATTTTTGGACAATGCACTTGCAACATTTTTTGTAAGAGTCAACTCAAAACAAAATGTAACATAAAAATTATAATTGGAAGTTGACTTGTAATAAAATTCAAATAAAATTGAGTTGAATTGTAAGTTTGCATTCTCGGTTGAAACCGACACCCAAGATTTGAATTGTTAAAGAGTCAATTAAGTCAAGTGAGTCCATTGTTTTCAACTGAGTCATCAAATTCATTTGATCTTGTGATCAAATCATTGTAAGAATTTTCTTGGGTGAATTTTCAATAGTATTCGACACCCTTATTTTGTAAATAATCTCAATCAAGTGATCGAGTTCAAGTAAGTGCAAAGTGCAAGTGAACAAGTTCAAGACAACAAGTGAGCATGAGATTCATGCAACAATCAAACAAGCATCAAGCGAGTGGGTTCAACTCTAAATAAAGAAAATGTGATATTCAAACAACAATCAAGCAAGTTAAAATATACAACAAGCGAGCGTGAGTTCTAGTATTCAATTATTAAAGTGAGCATGAATCAAAGAAAACAATTTTAACCAAGAAAGTTAGAGAGATCAAGCAAATACAAAAGCAAGAAAGAGTGATAAAATAAATCAAGTGAGCGAGAATTCGATTGAAGCATTCACAAAGTTCAAGCGAGCATGAAGTTGATTGAAGCATTCATAAAGTTCAAGCAAGCGTGAGTTCAAGAAAGTTCACATGGAGAAAAACATTCAGTTGTTACAGGTTCTTAACAAGATGATCCTATCAACTGCTGAAGACATGGTGAAAATAAACAAAGCAACTCTTGCTAATATTTCAGTGCATCTACAACAGACACATGAGGCAATTGAGTTTCTTCAACAGGAGTCACAACTACAACGAGATGAGTTACAACAGAAGAGTGATGCTCTGGACCATCCAACCATACAAATGAAAATAAAGATGATGATTCTAAGTTGCTCATCGAAACAAATTCAAGTGTAGAAGTTGTCCATGATCAAGTTAAAATTTCATCTTCCAAGCAAACCATTGAGCCGTGGGAAGAAATCCAAAGAAAAAAAAAATTGATGTGGATTAGGATATGAAAAATATGACAATAACTTACATATCCCAGATTATTCAAAGTCGATCAAATTCATCAGTGCAGGATTGCTTGATCAAGTAACATCAGAAAGCCAAGCGAAAGTTGAAGACAAACCCACATGCAAACATTGTCAAAGAAAAGGTCACATGGAATATCATTTTTTTTATCTCCATCCTTTTCACCATTGTGGCAAGCAGAATCACTTATCAGAAAAATGTTGCAAACAAAACCAATGAGCCATATTGAAGATAAATTATGCATGGATTGATCCTTGGGAATGGTCGTCAACAGTAAAGCAATTGTATAAGTTTTACCACATAATTCAATCTCACCTATTGCAGCGAACAGTAAAATAAAAATTGTACTCTCATGCACCTAAAAGCATGAGTACAACAATGACACTCTCCTACACCTGAAGGGGGGGAGTTTAGAAATCAAATGCAGATGATTATCTCTCGTTTCAGCTAATAAAGGGGGAAAATGATAATGGAATTGAAGGTGGTTCTCAGACTGAAAGTTTCGACAACATCAACAAAATCAACCAGTGGCCATCATCATCAAGTTAGCCAGTGGGCATCATCAACAAATTAGCGAGTGGTCATCATCATCAAATCAACCAGTGGGCATCATTATTAAATCAACCATTGGGAATCATCATCAAATCAACTAGTGGGAATCATAAACAAATAAACTAGTGGTCATCATCAAATTAGCCAGTGGGCAGTCAACATTAAAGCAGCCAGTGGGTAGTTTCAACATCATCAAATTCGCCAATGGGAAGTCAACATCAAAGTAGATAGTGGGTAGTTTCAACATCATCAAATTCACGAGCGGGCGTTATCAAAAAAAATTCAGTGGAAAAGCAATTGGTATGCTGATTGAAAGAAAAGGACAAATGGATCCTTTTGTAGCTTGGAACCTGATGGATCAGAGATGTATCAGACTTGTAGTTGATTCATGTTCTCTTTAGATTGGAGTTTTTTCAACCTCCAACTTTGTCGGTTTTTCAGGTAGTTTTTCAATGAGGATCAACAGTTTTAGCATGAGGACTTGGAGATGGTACTAGGTCCTTACTTTGGACCTATCATTTGGGGGGAATGTTAGCCTCACTCTCACATTAAAAAAATAATAGGTCAAAAAATATTAAATTAATTAAATCATGAAAGTTGGATTTAATTCCTAACTTTATAGATTGAGTTTGTTCCTCAAAGTTAGGAGTCAATTTAGGTCTAGTTGGTTGAGAGATTCTCTCCAACTAGTTAGGCTCCTAGATTAGTGTATGGTTGAGATATTTTCTCAACCAAAGTGTCCAAGATAGACGGACTATCTTGAGAAAAATATCCTCTTGTATTGATATTTGTATTATACACATTATTTTAATAATATGAATGAGAGAGAGGAATGCAGTGAGGCCAGGCCTTTTCTGCCATGTTTATGTCTTTGATAATTTAGTGTGTTTATTTTGTTTAAATACTTCAAGAGGTGAATACTACAACAACGAGTTTGATAACTACTGTTCAAAGCATGTAACTCATAGAGAGAAGAACATTCAAGGAACACCACAAGAAAATGGTGTGTCAGAAAGGATGAACAAGACAATAATGGAGTGTGCAAGGTGCATGAAATTGCATGCAAGATTTCCCTTACAATTTTGGGTAGACATTGTAGATACTGTTGTTTACAATTTTGGGTAGACATTGTAGATATTGTTGTTTATCTAATAAATAGAGGGACTTCAATTTCCTTGGATGGTGGTATTCCAGAGGAGGCATGGACAGGTAAAAAGGTAAATAAATAAAATAGAACAAAGCTTGAGGAAAAATCAAATAAATGTAACTTTATTGGATATGGTGTTAATGATTTTGGTTATCACTTAAATGATTAGGAAAATCACAAAATCATTAGGAGCAGAGATGCAATATTCAATGAAAAGGTCTTGTATAAGGATCAAATGCATGAAAAGAAACAGGAAAAGGAAAACAAAGAATACACAGTGCTTGATGAGATTACAAAAATGTAAAGGTGCTTGAATCATAACGATCAGTGACCACAACAACAACATACACCTTAAACACCTGAAAGTGGTGTTAGAATATCTACTAGGATAAGTAGACCCCTTAAATGATACTCTCCTGCATTATATTATGTATTATTCACTGATTCTGTTGAACCATAAATATATGAAGAAGAAATGTACATAGAAAAAAGGAAGAAGTGGGAGCAAGCCATAGAAGAAGAGATGAACCCCTTGATGCATAACCAAACTTGGGACTTAGTTAAGTCTCCTTCAGGTAAAACAACATTGCAGAATAAATGGGTTTACAATTTAAAGGAAGAAGATGGAGGTAAATAGAGGTATAAGGCTAGACTTGTGGTGAAGCAGTCTACACAAAAGAAAGGTATAAAATTTGATCAAATTTTTTCTCCTGTTGTTAAAATGACTTCAGTCAAAACTATTTTAAGTATAGTGACAACAAAAGATTTGCATCTTGAGCAACTATATGCAAATACAACCTTTCTCCATGGGGATTTTGAGGAAGATATATATATGTAGCACCCACAAGGGTATGAGGACAAAGGGAAGGATAAATTAGTGTACAAATTGAAAAAGAGATTGTATGACTTAAAACAGGTTTCAAGGCAGTGGTATCTAAAATTTGATAAGTTTATGTCTGAACAAGGTTATGCTAGATGTCATTCTCATCACTATGTTTATCTTAAGAAACAAAATGATGGAAACTATATTATGTTTCTATTGTATGTAGATGACAGGCTTGTTGCAGGAAATAAATGTGCTCAAACAAAAATTGGAAAATTCATTTGCAAAGAAGGATTTGGGTTCTGCAAAACAAATCCTTGGCAATGAAACTAACTAGAGATAGGAAAAAAAAAAATTAACATTGTCTTAGAGTGAGTACATAGAAAAAGTGTTGGAAAGATTTAATATGCAGAATGACAAACCAATTAGTACACCTTTGGCTAGCCATTTCAAACTAAGTAAGGAGATGTGCGCCACGACTAAGGGAGAGATGGATTATATGTGTAAAGTTCCATATCAATCAACAATTGGATGCTTAATATATGCAATGGTCTACACAAGGACTGATATTGCACATGCAGTGGGATTTGTAAGGAGGTATATGAAAAATCCATAAAAAGAGCATTGGATGACAATGAAGTGGATTCTTAGGTATTTGAGAGGTACCAGAAATCAAGAATTATGTTTTGGTGGTTTAACCATTTCTTTACAAGGATATGTTAATGTAGATATTACAGGTGAGGGAGATAACAGAAGGAGCACCAGAGGGTGTGTGTTTACTGTAGGTGGAACAACTATCATGTTGGCTTCAAAGTTGCAAAACATCATTGTATTTTCAACAATGGAAGTAGAGTATGTTGTTGCTACAGAGGCGAGCAAAGAAATTATTTGGTTACAAAGGTTTATGGATGAGTTGGGCAAGAAGAAGGAGATGGGCATGTTATACAATGACAACCAGAATGCCATTCATCTTGCAAAGAACTCAACATTTCATTCTACGACTAAACATATACAACTCAAGTACCATTTCCTACGATTAATGTTGGATGATGGATAGTTGAAGCTGGAAAGGATACACTAGCTATAATGTTGCAATAATGTGAAAAAAAGTTGTAACCACGGAGAAAATGAGCTCTTGTTCATTTTCAATTGGTCTTCAAGTATGATGATGAAGATGAGAAACAAAAAAGTCCAAAGTGGAAGCATTGTCTAGCAAGTGAAGTAGTAGTGGAGTTGCTATAATCAGTCTCCAAGTGGGAGATTGTTGGGTGTGGAGCCTGATTATCTTCTTGATTGTTCAAAGGTTTTTGTGTCAGTGGTTTTAGATCCCTGTTCCTAATGGGGTGACAATGTTTTCCATTTAATCGCTACTGTGGGGTGGGGGGGAGGGATCCAATGGGTGGCGGAAATGACTTTTATGAGCCCCCTCAGGCGGCAGTTCAGGGGTAGTGCCCTCGAAGCTAAAAATAGATGAAAAAATGTTGTGTAAAATATTGTAATTTTGTAGTCAATCTAGGTCGTTCATTAAGCGGATGATCTAATGGTTGAATTTATGTTAATTTGAGGTTTTTTCCCTATAAGACACCCCCTGAGTTTACATGATAAAATTGTATTGCGACTGTGGATTATTATTCTGAGTGTGTGAGAGAGAGGAGACCATGTGAGAGTGAAGAAGAAATTACAACGGATTTGTTGTAGGGTGTATCTCTTTATTTTATTGGATAATATAAAAGGAATGACTCATTGTTTCTCTATGGATGTAGCCCAAATTTGGTTAACCATGTATATCTGTGTCTCTCTTGTTTTATGCGTTTTTGTATTTGTGTTTCCGCAATATTTTGTGTATTCCATTTTTCCATTAATTAATTTTCTAACAAATAAAGAGATGGAAATATAAACCAAAAGCCACTCCAAATCGATGTGATGAAGGCCATGCCATTGCTCCCACTCCAGTTTCCCAAATGTGAGAATATCATCCACAAAGGAGTGTGAAGTAGAAATACGAGTGACATGAAATCCATAAAGTATACCCCGCATGCGAACATCTCGAATCTGGAAGCCCTTCATCCACCATTCCCCCCATTGAGTCGGTGATCATATAATTAAAACTAATTTTCCTGTAAATTTAATATTGTATAATTATTTCCAAATATCATTTTTCAAAATTTCTCCTATTTTCAATTAATTTATTATCTAATTTTTCATTATATCCTTGCTCAATTTGTTTCATTTGTTCCTATCTTTATAGTTAATTTTAATTAATTCTTATTTTAACTGAATTTAAATCAATCATTTTTCAATTTAGAATTGAGTTTTTTACATATTTCTTATTTTCATTATTCTTAATTATGATTTTTTTAATTAATTCTTAAGTAACCCTTTTAATCTAAGATCTTATTTGAAGTTTAAATTCTTATTAAAATAAATTATTGTTGTTATTAATTCTTATTTCAATTTTTAGACTTTTATTTAATCTTTATTTTAATTTATTTTCATCCTTAACTTTCAATTTGGAATGGAATCTAATTCTTATTCTTTTATTATTATTTTATTAACTTTCGTTTTCAAGAAAGTACTATTTTATTTTATTTTAATTCTTATTCTTATTATTATTTCATTACTTAATTTAATTATCATTTTCTTTTCAACTAATTACTATTTTATTTTAATTCTTATTCTTACTCTTATTTCATTACTTACTCTAATTATTATTGCTCTACTTCGTAATTTTCTTTAATTATTATTTTTATTAACTGATACTATTTTATTATTATCTCTTAATTCCTATTTTACTTTTAATGGCCATTTATTTTATATTTTGGAATTGTGCATTCGGTCAATTAATTTTTTTAAGTTAATTTTGATTAATGACATGTTGCAATTATCAATTCATTTTAATATTTTTTTATGAATTTGACTTTGAGCCAAGGTATACTTCATTCTTGTTTCTACTACTCAATATGATGGAATGTGTAAGTCAGTCTGTGGAGTTGACACATACCCCTTTAAAATAAAAATAAATTATTTTCTAAAATGAAAAATAATGTTGGCAATAATAAAAAAATGAATATGATGGAAAATAATTAGAAGTAAAAAGAATGTGTGAGGAAGTTTGAAAATATATTTTAATTAATTTATGTCCATGTCAACTTCATATATATCTATCTATAGAAAAAAAATGTTAAGAAAATATATTTTAATGTATATAATAAAATATTCAATTTGGATTATCAATAAAATATTTTAATACAAATTAATTTTGAGATGTACTTAAAAATATATTAATAATAAATAACCATTTTAATTTGTTCTCATAAAATGTCTCAATAGACATGCTATGTAAAATATTTTAATGTCAACTATGTATATAGTATATATCATTTAAACAAAATAATGTATTTATCATGAAAAAATAAGTTTTATGGTTAAAAAGTCTTGATATACATGTTATGTAAAATATTTTAATGTCAACTATGTACATATTATATATCATTTAAAAAAAATAATGTCTTTATCATAAAAAATAAGTTTTATGATTAAAACATTTTGATATACATGTTATGTAAAATATTTTAATATCAACTATATATATTATATATCATTTTAAAAAAATTTAAAAAATAAATTTTATGATTAAAGTATTTGTTTGATCCTATATATACTTTATATAAGGTCTTTAAATTCTATATAAAAAGATAGCCGTGACAAAGATTGTTTCTGCTTTTAGTAAATTTTATATAAAAGCAGATCCGTGACAAAGATTATTTATGCTTTTAGTAAATTCTATATAAAAGGAGAGCCGTGACAAAGATTGTTTCTGCTTTTAGTAAATTTTATATAAAAGCAGAGCCGTAAATTCCTTGACAGTCATCTTTTATATGATGACAGGCCCTGATTTCAGTAATGTGTGATACGATACCATCTTAATCGTAATCAATATTAATCGTAGATATCATCTTAAATGATTTTGTTTCAATTTAATTTAATTGTTATTAATATTCAAATAAATAATATAAATATGGGTTAATTCAACTTATATTAGAGTTAGATTTATATAAGATAATTGGAAGGAGTGATGACTAGGATTATATTTTTTAGTTTTGATTAACGATAAAAATTGTTACAATCTCCCTCAATGTCGAACTCTAGACTTTTGGGTTTGGTACCAGTTGTTGGAATCACAATTTCCATTACACCAAAACCCGTAGGTGTTAGTAAATAGATGCATCGCCAATGTTAACGGATCTATGAAACACTTGTTACAATCTCCCTCAATGTCGAACTCTGGACCTTTGGCTTTGGTACCAGTTGTTGGAATCACAATTTCCATTACACCAAAACCCGTAGGTGTTAGTAAATAGATGCATCGCCAATGTTAACGGATCTATGAAACACTGTTAAGCATATGCGAAACACACTGATGGTGTTGGTTTTTCCAATTTCCAACGCATACTTACCATTAAACTTAAAATTGAATATATTTAGAAATAATAATGACCTTTCTAACTTCAAATTCTACTTGCTATTGAATTTCAAATTTCTAGGATTATGACATTTAGGAATGATCGCTTACACAAATGTACAACACAAATTCAAACAAAATGTTCAACACAAATGTGATTGAATGATGTGTTTCAAATAAAATGATAAAAGATCAAAGATCAGCTTGCATTATTTATTTAACTTCTCCATCCTACATAAATAGTTATATATATATATATATATATATATATATATATATAATTTTTAAAATATTTATTTTTATTTTTACTTTTATTATAATTTTTTGATATAATTTTAAAATTTTATTTTATATACTTAATACATATTTATATTTATAAATATGTTTTCTATATATTTAATATATATATCTTTTTCAAAGTTTGTTTTTTATTGAAATATCAAATATTTACATCAAATTCACTAATTTTATCATCTCTAGCTTATTACCTTGGAAACCAGACGAGAGACAGTAAAATATAGAATCATTACCTATCAAAATGAGATTCAACTGACTATTCAAAATATGAGAATGCAGAAGGATTGTGTTGCCCCAAATGGGGAAACCAACAACAAGAACAAAAATGGGAAGTCTTTGGAGACTGCAGAGTTTGAGAAAATAAGTAAAATAAGCTAAAGATAAACTCTAAGAGGAACCTATAAATAGCGCTGATGGAAAAGCATGCAGAGTAAAAACTAAAACGATAAAATGTAGGGAACCTACGCATCAAGAGGACAATTGAGTATTGTGGTGATCTGGATTTAAGCAGGAACGCAATAGATTACAGAGATAACCATAAATACAGAGATGCGATAACCATAAAAACAGAGATGCAGCGGAAATAATACTTCATTTCATTAATGGAGAATACTGAAATATGCTTACAAATAGAAATAACCCAGCTAGGGCGATGGTAGCTTATCTCTGAGAAGAGATGTGTCGGCTACATGCCTCTGAACTGTTCCGAACTGTCTTTACAATGAGGCTCGAAGGCCTATTTATTATTGAGAAACAATGGAAAACCCTTCACATTCCAAAACCTAACCCTAGAAGATGAAACACCAAATTGTGGACCCCGTTTTGGGGTGAGTTGGACAGCCAACTTCCCGGGGTCGCGAATTGGTCGTATTATCTCCGTTTGACGCGCATGATAGCCCGTTTGAAAGATCTCTCTGATGACTACGACAGAAAAGACGATTTTTATCAGAAAAATCGCTTGGCGATGGATTTCCCAAAAAACGTCGTTTAGGGCCTCAAAACGGCTCCGGAAGTTTAGGACCCGAAAAACTGCTAAAAATAGTAAACTGCGCTATAATTAAGGAGAGTGAAAAACTGAAAGAGACAGTTGTGGGCATCCAAATGGGATAGGTGGGTGGCCACCAACATCTGCCTGGATCATGAGGTTGACAGGTTGCTCCTTGGTGTTGCATGGAGTAGTTTTGAACTACCCTACCTAGGACAAGAGGTCTTATAACCTAGGGAAAGTTGTGAAGAAGTGGAAACATTATTTGATGGCAAAAGAGGCAGTAATTCACAAATATCACTAGCTAGTATAACACCTTCTATCCCAAAATAAGCTACAATGGACTAGGCATTACAAGTGGATGGCGTTTCTATTTCAGTTTCATTTAATGATCAAGTGTAAGAAGCACAACACAAACAAGTTTTCCGAAATGTTTTGAAGGCCACCCACATCAAATATCATGTGCAAAACATCTAACAAAATAGACATAATAAGAGGCCCATTTTGATCATTGAAGGAAGACCAAAGGACTGACTCTAACAGTGGTGCCATCTGGGATGGTAGCTCCTTGGAGGTGCCAAGAATCGTAGATCTCTGGGAACATGCAAATTAGTGCCTCATCCATTGGGCAATACAGTCAAATAGCTGCAAACTCAAAACAACTCATACCAATCCAAAAACATATACATACTGCAACCTGTACATAAACAAATACCAGAAACTAAAATGCTGCCTTAGGCAGCTTATTTATGTACAAATCTAACCTACTTTGCTGCAAAATTGATAGTTCAAGTAATGCTGTAATGCCAGAACAACCAATCAAGTAACTGTGACAAGGATGCTGCTTGGAAGTGCTTGAACCAGGACACAAATGCAGATGCTGACATCCATCCATGCACAAACTGAATTTGGTTGTGTGAAAGACAATCTGACTTATCATTCAAACTCAAAAGAAATTTCACGTACACTGCAATAGGATCGAAGAAACCAGACTCTGTTTTCTGCCCCAACTCATTAACATATGCTCTTGGTTGGAGATTGTCACAACCTTGTTGTAAATCATAACATCCTTCAATCCAACCATCCAAGGGCAGCCTTACCTTTTCTTCTTTGGGAGGTGGGAGGGTTTCCAAGAACTGTTTAGGGTCTTGGAAATCATATGATTGAATTTGAACATCCAATAGTTCAATTTCATTTTCTAATCTTTCAACCACTAAGCCAAGAAAACAATATTTACTTTCAGGTGTGAGTCGGCTGGATTTCAAACTAAGAAACAATAATGTTGAAAAACTCTGATCAATCTGAAATCTTGCTAACTCATGCCTTAAAATCAATAAAATTTCACTAGATAACGAATTTGCCACATACCCTGTCATCGGTGATTACCATCAACGTTATGAAATCTGGATTCTTTAGTAGTGAAGTCGAAGCTCAGGATCTTGAACAGTGGAGTCATCAGGTAGATGATTTCAGCCTTCATATGTTTCTGACTACTGTCCAGCATCAGCAATCAGATCTGTGACTTGAACGATCTTTCCCAGAGAAGATTTGTCACCTCGTCCTCGGTAATGGCGCCAAAATGTTAGCACTCAGAATTAGCCTCAAGGATGAGAAAAGGAAACTCTGAGGTAACCATAGACCAAGCTTCGATCTGGCATCCATCCCTGCCAGACCAGAGAGGGCTCTCTCTTTGCCAACAAGGTGTGGCTACAATAAATGAAATTTTAGGCTAGCTATGGAGTGTGGGGATTTGTTTTGAAAGGTTTTGGGTTGAAACAACAGGAGAAAGGACGATTGGGCTATGGAATCGATGCCAGTTTCTGCTGGCAAACTTGGGGCAAAGTGAGTGCCATGTTCAGCTAGATAGAAGATTGCAAATGTGAGAAGAATAGGGGAGAAAGCCCGCTGTCCTGTAGGCATCAAACAGGGTATGGATCTACAGTAGCAACGTTAGATGAAAGAGAAACATGAGGTTACTCAACAGAGCATCTAGCAAAGGATGAATTCTGCAAAGACAACCATTACATCTAATAGTAAAATCATCATGAAAGGAGCATTATAGGGGATGGATTCTTAACACATCTCTTAGATAATGTTGTAACAAGGTAGAGAAAACAAAATATGTAATTGAATTACAGGAAAAACATAATGAACAGTAAACACCATGATGGATCCCAGGTCCAAAGGGAAAAAATGCTTTATTAAAATGATATTCAGGAAAACTTTACATAGTGCCAAGCAGCCTCTCTCTGCTCCCAAAATCGAACCTTTATCTTTTAAAAATAATCCTATATATACCCTATTACATATTAATTATGAATTCCTAAAGATAGGAATCAAAATAATTAAAATAGAAAAAACAAACAAACACCTAAATATATTTTTATGCGGTCAAATAAAATAAATCTAACTTATAAATAAGGAATTAAATCACAACAAAACATAACAATTGATTTGCTGCCACAAATCGAATTGCATGCCTAAGTTTGTTTTGGAACATCACTGGAAATCAGGGATAATCTGGGATGCTGATCACATCATCCTCCACCTGCGCTCTGTAGATGCCTTGGATTCCTGAAATATCACTTACCTATTACTGAAGTTCTTGTAGAATTCCTTTCAGTGCTTTCCACAACCATCTTTCCTCAATGCCTTAGAGGCTTTCCCAATGATTTTTACAAATTATCCATAATGCCCCAAAAGAGACTTGCATAGACACAAACATTAAAAGGGATCAAAACATCTCACATATCAAATCAAAGTAGATGAAGTTCCTAACTTAACATAAAACATATAGTTGAATCAATAATCAATTATAACCATGTGAGTAATCAAGGAATCTCACAAATAACATCAAAATAGACATAATTAGGAAATAAAAATTGCTTTGTATTGAACTCAAAGGAGAACAAGCTTACAACTTGATTTCCTTGATGTCACAATCCATTCCAATGGTCTCCAATATTCTCCTTAGATGACAAGCCTTATAGTCCTATTTCAATACCATAAGTTTACCTTCAGTAGTCCTCCCTAACCCTCTAGTCTGTGTTTGATTTATAGGCCAAGAGGAGGAGGTTTGAGATCCTCTTCTGAAGGGATGCGATCCTCAAAAGGAGGGATTAGGGCTCCACAAGAGAGGTAAATATATCTATGAACAAAGGGATTAGGATCGAGTAAAAATAATCTCGAAGCTTTCAGTTGGGAAATATTCGCTCAAGAAATCTTTTAGAATTTACTTTTTTATTTTTATTTTTACTTTCGTTGAGTCATGTGCACAGTTGATAGTGGAAGACAAAGTGGAAATTTGCACTTACTTTAATGGTCAAATATACATATGTGTATAAGCTGGATAGGAAACCACGCATGTACTTGAAAATAGGTTTTTGGACAATGTAATCCAAAATTCTCATTGTATTTGGGATTGTTTAGCTTCTAGCCTTGCAAGGGAATGCTTTGGAACATTTTAATGGAAAACAAAAGATCCAGATTGACGTCATTTGCTTAATGGTGAAAAAATGATGTGTAACAGAAGTGTTCCTGGTTCAAGTTGGAGCAATGGTAGAAGATGGTAGGTTTAGGGTTGAGAAATTTAATGGCCAAAAATACTAGTTTTGGAAAATGCAGATGGAATATTATCTCTATCAAAAATATCTGTACCTACTATTGAGTGGAAAATCAAAAAAGTCAATGAGTATGATGAATGGAGAATGGGAGATTCTTAATAAAAAGGAACTAGGAACAATACGACTGTTTCTGGCAGTGTCGATGGCATTTAACATTTCAAAGGAAATGACAACAGAAGGTTTAATGACGACATTGGCCAAATTATATGAAAAACCCTTGGCCTCAAATAAGGTATTTCTTATGAAGCTTCTATTTAATATGAAGATGTCAGAAGGCAGATACGTTGCTGATCATTTAAATGAATTTAAGTTTTGATGATGAAGATAGGGCTCTATTATTTATCTACTCATTGCTAGAAACTTGGAATGGCTTAGTTATGGCTATTAGTAACTTTGTCTCTGGATCTATGTAACATCCTCCTCCCACATTCACCCAAGATAATCGGTCCACTGGGGTAAACATGTGATGAAGAGTTACTATGATATGATTCAACGCCCCAAGTATAGTTAAGGAAGTGGAACCAACTGAAAAGGCCAATCTGAACTTCCACAAATGCTACAAAACCTTCAGGAGGAAACCGACCCTTTCAGGTGACCAATCCCTGAGAAAACTTGCTTTTTCATTGCACTAGAGCCTTAGTCACTCCCATGAAAATAAATGCATGTGATTGGGACCTTCCAGTCACTCCCACAACAAGGAACCCATGTGACTGTGGCCATTTTTAGGGAGTTGTGTGCCAACAACCCCAGATCTTATGCCACTTTTTTAGGGCCAGGAATCAGGTGACTGCCTAGAACTTCATGAAACTTCCATAAATGATAAATGACATGGAAACACAGGTAGTAATGCAAAAGCTTGAATAAGGACTTGACCTGACCCCTACTAGTCATGACAGGAATTTCGTCAAACATATCACAAACATTTAATCTATAGGTCACAACAATTGATATGACAAAAGGGGTCTCATACTTATCGGAGAATTGTCAAAGAGGACTGATGTCTCCTCACAATAGCTACATTGTTATCTATTAGGTCATTCATTCACTAAAATTTCATATACTAACCAAAACATGATGAGAGCCATACATCATAACTGTCATAAGACATACTTATAACTAGAAAATAACCATAGATATATCAATGATGAAAAAACCATTTAAAGCCACATAATATCAAGAACATTTACTCATGAAAGTACCAAGGAAAAGGATCTCTTATTAACATATGAAAATCCAACCAAGTCAGGGACTTTCACATACCACTCGGCCATAGATTGGGCTGAACCAAATATCTCTTTCAACCAATCACCCCCACACCATATTCCAAGCATGAATGTTGGATCTCATGAAACAAATCAAACAAAACCAAACCAGGTCTTCCAGAGGCCAAACCACCTAAAATATCAACCCGTGATTCCACCTCAAAGTCAGACATTACGAACAATCGCCATATTGGTCTCTACCCAAACTATCTAGGGCTCAAGAGTGTTTGTTCCAACCAGAGCTTCCAGGACTAGTAACTCAACCCATAGCTCCTTCCGAGCTTCCAAAGCATTTGTCTAACCAGGGCTTCTAGGACTAGTAAATCAACCCACCATGGGATTCTAGAGAGTTTGCCCAACCAAGGATTCCGGGACTAGTAACTCAACCCAAGCTTCTATAGGGCTCTAGAGCTTTTCTCCAACCAAGGCTTCCAGTAACTAATAACTCAACCCACAACCATAAGGAACATGAGAACCAACCAGATAAAAAAGGAAAGAAATGCACAACACCATGGCTATCTAGGAAATGGAAAGGCTAGGAAAAACCACTATCAATCCAGGAAATCCTCCATGCCAATGAAAAATCACGACCAAGAAACAACATGCATGTTCTATGCATGCCAAAAATAGCAAAGAAATCATACATGTAACTCGATACTTGCAAGTAAAACCTAATGTAGCTAATGATCTTGATGTCCTCTTTCACTTTCCTGGTCTTTTTTTTCCTTCTTGATTGAAATCCCAAGTATGCCACATTCCTCCAAGAGTGCTCCAAGAAAACTCTAAGTGTCCAAGAGTATGAGGGAGAGAGAGACCAAAAAATGAGAGCTCCAAAACTGAATTGAAAAAAAGGCTACAAAATAATATTCATAAGCCTTTTTATTAATGGGGTCTCTATTTTCTTCAATTTTCCATTATTTTCCTTCATTTTCCTCCTTACATGGAATCTATGACCTTTGACCTTCCTTTTCTCCTAATTTCCATTATTTTCATAAACAAAATGCCAATTAATGCTTATTTTCCTTTTCCATTGTCTTTGTGAATTTCCTTTAGCCATAATAAACCAAATAAACACCCACTAGGATGTTTTCCCAACATTCATCTTGGAATATGTGTCCCATGACCTTGGTTATTATTGTGCCTTTTTTAACTTTATTACATGGATTTTCGACTAGGGTTGTTATAGAAACCTCCCCTTTGGGGAACACCATCCTCAATGTTTAATGACACCTACAATCAACAAGACTATTGAAAATAAAAACATACTGCCCATGGATCTTTATAGCTTAGCTCATTGTAGTATTTATAAAGATCATCCCGTTGAGAAGTAAACCAACATGAGAAACATAACAATATGACAACCATAATGACATGACACCCATACCGCTTATTGGAGATTTATAACACAACTCATGGTTGCATTTACATCCATATACATATATACATATACCAAACATCACACCAAAAAATATGCCAAAAAAGTTTGCTCAACTAGCAAGTAGACAAGGATACATAGCCCACATCTTATCCACCATCTCTCATGTAGCCTCATTGGTCCCAGAGTGCTTCCATTGCACTTTAACCTTGTCGACTGCTCAATTATGAGGCATTAGCATATTTATCTGCAAAATCCAGTGAGGTTCCAGTTGGAATTCTCCTTTTGGTTCCACTTGCAATACAAAGCAATCAATCACATGATCAACATCTTTAACATACTTCTTAAGAAATGACACATGGAAAACATCATGGACTTTCACTATGAGAGGCAGTGCAAGTTGATAGGCTATTGGTTCATTCCTTTCAATAATATTAAAAGGTCCACAAAATCGAGGTTCCAACTTGGCACATTATCCAATCCTTAAGGATGTCTTCTTGGGATTAATGCGTAAGTACACCTATTCCCCAACCTAAAACTCCTTAAACAACCTGTTCTGATTTGCATAACTATTCTATCTATCCCATGCTACCTTCATATTATTCATGATTACCTGCATTTCATGTTCCATATCTTCCAACATGTTGAGTCAAATCAAAGGCCTATTCACTAGATCACTCCAACTAATGGGAGTATTACAACTCCGCCCATAAATTGCCTCAAACAGACTCATCCTTAAATATTCCTCGTATCCATTTTTGTAAGTAAACTCAACGAGTGGAAGATACTCTTCCCACTTCCATTGTTGATGCATCACATACATCCTCAACATATCCTTCAATATGTTGTTGACCCTCTCTGTCTGTCCATCTCTCTGTGGAGGATAGGCTATGTTGAAGGCCAACTCTATACCCAAACTTGCAAAGAATTATTTCTAGAATCTAGAAGTGAACTTGGCATCCTTGTCTGAGACAATTTTATTTAGTACACCATTAAACCTCACTACATCTCTGATGAAGACCTATGCTACAAAATTAGATGAATACGTAGACTTCAATGGAATGAAGTGCACTACCTTTGTCAACCTTCCCACCACAACCATGATAAAATCATGTTGTCTATATGTCTTCGACAAACCCATAATGAAATCCATGGAAATGACCTCCCATTTCAACTTTTGAATTAGAATCGGTTGTAGTAGACCACTTGGATGATTACACTTTACTTTTACCTGTTGACAATCCAAGCACCTAGCCACAAACTCTATCACTTCTTTCTTCAATTTAAGCCAATAGCAGAAATTCTTCACCATTTTCAATGTCTTCTGATATCCTGGGTAACTTGGATATGTCTTAGCATGAAATTCCCTCAAGATAAGTTTCTTGATCTCACTGTCATCTGGAACATATATGTTATCCCTAAATTTGACCAAGCGATCTGCTATGAGATGATAGTCTACATCCTAATCACCTATACCCTACTCTAACCTGTGCATGAGCTCCATATACCTATCATCTTGCTATCTTGCCTGTAAGATCTAATCCTATAAATATTTCCCATAGGAGCTCATAACTTCTATATGATTTAAATGTATCCTCCTGCTAAGAGCATCTACAACCCTATTGTCTTTCCCCTTGATGTACCTAATCTCAAAGTCAAACTCACTGATCATTTCCAACCATCTAACTTGCCTGATATTCAAATTCAATTGGTCAAATAGACACCTCAAACCACTATGATCACTCATCAAGATGAACCACCTGCCAAGAAGATAATGCCTCCACATATTCATGGAATGGATGATCACTGCCAACTCAAGATCATGTGTTGGATAATTATGCTCATGGTCATTAAGTTTCCTTCATTCATAGCATACTACTTATCCTTCCTACATCAAGACTCTACCAAGTACTCTCTTGCAAGAATCTATACATACCACAAACTCTTTGTCTGCATCTGCAATCTTTAACACTGGAGAATTTGTCAACAACCACTTCAATTGTTAAAAACTTGTTGTACATTCTTCTATCCATTCAAACTTATTTCCCTTCCTTTACAGTGACGTAATAGGATAAGAAATTTGTGAGGAGTTCCTCATGAATCTCCTATAATAACCTGCTAACCCCATAAAGGACCTTACCTCATCCACATTCCTAGGAGCTTCCCACTCCATGATAAGCCTTATCTTTTCTAGATCTATTACTTTGCCTTCCCTGGAAACCACATGCCCCAAGTAGCGTACCTTTGTATGAAAGAAATTGCATTTGCTAAGCTTGGCATGTAACTGATGTTCTCTTAGAAATATCAATAATGATTCTAATTTTTCGGCATGCTCTTCCTCATTTTTAGAATATAGCAATATATCATCAATGAATACAATAACAAACTTGTCCAGATAAGGATGAAACACACCATTTGTCAAGCAGATAAAGTAGTTGTAGCACTAGTAAAACTAAATGGAACTACAACAAACTCATAATTCCCACACCAGATCTGGAAAGAAGTCTTGTAGATGTCCTCTTCTTTGAAGTGTACATGATGGTATCCTGATATCATATCAATATTCGATAACACTTCTACTCCCTTCAACTAATCGAACAAGTCATCAATCCTCAACAATAGATACTTTTTCTTGATGGTCACCTTGTTCAACTGTCTGTAATCAATACACAACCTGAGAGTACCATCCTTCTTTTTCAAAAACAACATTGGTGCACCCCAAAGTGACACACTTGGCCTAATGGATCCCTTTTCAACCATTTTCTTTAATTGAAACTTCAAATCCACTAAATCTAGTGTGCTCATCTTTTAAGGTACCTTTGATGTTGGTGCGGCTCCTGGTACGAACTTAATAGAAAAGTATTTTACTTGTGAGGTGATAACTTTAAAATCTCTACCAGAAACACATCCTAAAACTGCTATAAAACAAGGCACCTAATCAAGACATCCACATGCTCTGATTCCTTAACTTTGTCACTGGAAATATGCACTATGAATAGAACACACCCTATCAGAGAAAATTTTAAGGATGGAAAAATATCTTGAAATTTAAAAACATCGGAAAATCTCACTAGTCCCTAATATGAAAACTATAACATTTTTATTGATGTATTTGTAAAATTATTCAAATTTATAATGATTTTATAGATACTCTATATAATTTTGGTGATTTTTAGGGTAAAATAATTTTATATTGTAAAATTTGGGCGAATCATTTTTATAAAAAATGGAAATTGGCGAATAGTTTTTTGGAAAAATCATGGAAAATTAGCCCATCTGTGAATATTAGCCCCTAAAATTTTCCATGCAGCCTTTCCTGCAATTTTACTTCGCCTACACAGCTATCACCATTCTAACTAATTTTTTCTTCTTCTCACCCTACAAGACCCTTTGTTCCCCATTATCATCCAAGGACTCAATGGCCTTTTCATAAAAAGACACCTTAGTTCTGTGAAGATACAACCAGTCCATACCCAACAACATACTATGTGATCCAAATGTAAGTACTTTCAAATGAATCAATGTAGACATACCATTTAACTTGATAAGATGCTTGATGATCTACCTTCATGTTCTTCAATGTTGCATAGATCCGTGGAATACTCTATCCAACATCCCCCACTATCTGTGCCTCATGAGCACTGTAGATAGGCGGTCTACCACCCGGATGTTGTGGAAAATATCTCCTATGATGCTCTCCTCCACAAGTCCAACAATGGAAAGGCTTCCAACCTGCACCCTTGTTATGCTCCTCAGATTGAAATCTGTGTCCTCTATCAGATGCATTGAACTTCTTATGTGGTGCCACATTCTCTTTGTTACTTGTATCTTGAGGTCTTGTTCAGTTCTTGTTCCATTTTCCTTTATTCTTTGCATTACCTTTCTTGTTTGACTTAGTCTCATATTTTTACTTTGATTGCTCATAATAATGCCTTAGATTCCGAATGGCCTTTTCCAATGATCTAGGCTCATCAAAATCAATCCCGTCTTTGAATGCTACTGATAACCCATCGATGAATATCTGAATCTTAGCCTTCTCCTCCTTTAGGTAAGGTACATACCTTAATAACTCCAAGCCTAAGCTAGTGTACTCCTCATTGGTCATAGATCGCATATTTAGCTCATAATTATTTTGACATGTCTTCATAGTATCTCTCCAATAGACACTTCTTCCCGAATAGTGTCTCGAACTCACTCAAAGTCAACTGCTCTTCAGGAACACCTCTGACATTCTTTACATCTTCCCACCAAATATAGGCTTTACCTTTAAGGCTGAATGTAGCTATTATGGCCTTCATGTTTGCTAAGTGATCATGGAATCTGAAGAAATTGTTCCCAATGTATATCCTCTTCTTTTGACGTTTCTTGATCCTTTTCTTCCTCCTCTTCACAATCTATGTAAAATCCTTTCTTCTCATCACACTTATGACCTTTAGTGTATTTGCTATCACAACTGTAACAAAGCCCTTTTGCTCCTTTTTCTTCCAATTGTTGTGGTGTCAACCTTGTATGTTGTGGAAGGCTAGGGGCAACAACACTTCCATCTTTATAGTTGTGAATGGTAGGCTTCCTGGTTGCCATAATTTTTCTTTCCATTTTTCTTGCTAACTTGAATGCCTTCTCCAATGAATCAGGTTCCCAAAGGTGAACCTCATGTTGGATATTATCCTTTAAAGTCCCTATGAATACATCAATCCTATGCTCCTCTGGAATATATTTTACCCTTATGTTCAATTTTTGGAAGTCCTCAATGTGCTTCATCATTGAATCCTTTTGTTTGAAATTTATCAATTGGCTAAAAAAAGTATTTCTTTTTGTATCCTCATAATGTGTTGTCATTTCTTCTGTAAAAATTGCTCAAGTGACAATTTGTTTATGAGAGCAAAGCCATTGATACCATATAAACTGATTTGGTTCCAAATATAAAGTTGCAATACGTACCTTTTGTGTGTTTTGCACATTATGGAGAACGAAAAATTGCTCCATCTGTAGTATCCATGTTTCGAGATTCTTGCCGTCAAGCTTCCTCATATCGATCTTTGAAACAATGTGGTTCTTCGATCCAATGTTAGATTCTATGAAATCATGATTAACATTTATTTATTTTTCATCATGAGCTTCCTTTACTACCCTTTCATCATTAGTAAGCATTTCTTATAGAAACTTTGTCAAATCTGTCTTCAAATCTTCCATGCCTGTCTTCAAATTTGTCTTTAAATATATCTTCAAATTGTCCATCTTAGCTTCCACTTCATTCATCTTATCTTCTTACGAAGTTTCAATCTGATGCTCAAAACAAAAGTTATGACCATTTTCCCCAGGTCACTTGTTTGGAATGTAATTTGGGAGTGTGCAAAAAAGCCAACTTCCTCAGATCATATCTCCCCAAATATAGCGTGAAAATATCTAAAACACAAAACCAAGGTTTAGAACGATTTCAACCCAAATGGGTTTTTTTTTTAGTGTTTGAAACGTCACAAAAAAAAAAGTTATAGCACAAATGCCACGATGACCTTTTTGGAGCAGTGAAACCCTAAAATCCAAAGCTCTGATACCAAATGTTATGAAACCAGCTCACAAAAATATATAAAATATAGATAAGCACCTTAAAAATAAGCCTCTTCGAGGGGAAAACCTCCTTTACAATACACATATGAACAATTCTTAGATGATTCAAATGACAAAACCTCCTTTTTATATATAGGAGTCTAAGGGGTCACAATATAACCAAGCTTACCTAACAATAATAAATTAAAGGCACAAAGATAACAATAGAGGGATTCTATGGGGCACAATAATAACAATATGGGGACAATAGGGGCACAAAAATATTAATAAGGGATACAACGACAATACTAATGGGGGAATCACTAGTATTATAGGGACCTAACACCCAAACAACCATGCTTCTGCATCTTGTGACTTCTTCATTTCTCCATCAAATGTAGGTGGCTTTGATTTCTTGAACTCATATGAAAAATATCCCCTATCACTCCTCCTATAAGAATGATATCATTGATGACCATGATAACTATTTGAACCAGAACTAGAGTAAAGTCCATGTCTACTTCCTCGTCTATCGGGTGTATCCAAGAATATTCCATCTCTGATCATTCATTTCTATCCAACATGTTCCCACCATGTGACCTAATACCATATGCCCCATTAGTCATGTCCTCTTCTCCATGACTGATCATAAGTGGTCACTATCTTTGCAAGTCTAACAAGCTCTGAAGGATAACTGCATTGAATTCTTGTTTCTCTTGTGCCCTAGAAAGTCTCTCTTGTGATTGAATGAATGGGTCATTATATTCTTTGCAAATCCTTATTTCTAGCTTCAAACTTCTCAGTGTCTGCTATGTCAAGAGAATATCCCTCACCATGCTTCTCATTTGATCTATAGGGAGAATCTTTTGAGCTATAGTCTACCATCTTTCTTGTCATCTTTGATATTATCTTCCTTCAAGGCATATTGTGTCAGCTAAACAAAATTACAAACAAACCAATGTAACTTAGTGTATTTCAAGGGAGGATATACATGTATAATCATAATCATCACATTATATAGACATCATCTTAATCACCATCCAGTTAATATGCATGATGCCATAAATACAACATCAACCAGACACAATGCATGCATAAAAACATGTGTACAACACACATGCATACACAATACATACAAACACTAACATGCATCCACGATGTACACATTACGATAACAACACCATCAAATTTTGCATGGCATCACATCGACAACCATGACCACCACCATGCATACACAACAAGCACATATACCACAAGCATAAGGACACATATGAAATTGACATGTACATATGAAAACACATTCATCTAAGGAGAATGAAAACAAGACATCACCCAAGGAGAACAAAACTATGTTGTGATACCACTCTATAACACCCTCCTCACACATTTACCCAAGCTAAATGACCCACCAGGGTAAACATGTGATGAAAAGTTACTATGATATGATTCAACTCCCCAAGTAGAGTTAAGGAAGTGGAACTGACATGACAAGACCAATCTGACCTTCCACACATGCTATAGAACCTTTAGGAGCCAAGCAACCCTTCCAGGTGAATAACCCCTGAGGCGACTTGTTTTTTCATTGCCCTAGAGCTTCAATCGCTCCCATGACAAGGCGTTCATGTGATTGGGACCCTCTAGTCACTCCCACAAAAAGGAATCCATGTGATTGTGGCCTTTTTTAGGCAGCTTTGTTCGAGCAACCCCGAATTTTGTTTCACTTTTTCAGGGCCAAGACTCAAGCCACTACGTAGAACTTCATGAAACTTCAAGAAATTATAAATAACAAAGAAACAAGGGTATTAATGCAAACACTTGAATAAGTACTTGACCTAAATCCTACTAGCCATGACATGTATTTCGTCAAACATATCACAAACATGTAATCTACAGGTCAACAACAAATCTGAGCATAAGGGTTTCATAATTATCTGATAATCGTCAAAGAGGAATGATATCTCCTCACAATAGATGCATTGTTATCTGTTAGGTCATCCATTCACTAACATTTCAAATACTAACCAAAACATGATGAGATCCATACATCATAACTATCATAAAACGTACTTATAACCAACAAATAACCATAGATATATCAATGAGGAAAAAACCATTTAAAGCCACATAATATCAGGCACATTTACTCATGAAAGTACTAAGGAAAAGGAATTCTTATTAATGTATGAAAATCCAACCAAGTCAGGACTTCCACGTAGCACCCGGCCATTGATTGGGTTGAACCAAATCTCTCTTTCAGCTAATCACCGTTGCGCCATATTCCAAGAATGAATGTGGGATCTCATGAAACAAATCAAACAAAACCAAACTAGGGCTTCCATAGGCCAAACCACCTCAACCCTCAACCAATGACTCCATCTTACAATCAGACATTACTAATGATAGCCATATTGGTCTCTACCCAAGTTGTCAAGGGCTCAAGAGTGTTTGTTCCAACCCGGGCTTCAAGGACTAGTAACTCAACCCATAGATCCTTTCGGGCTTCCAAAGAATTTGTCCAACCAGGGCTTCTAGAACTAGTAACTTAACCCACCAAGGGCTTCTACAGAGTTTTTCCAACCAAGGCTTCCAGGACTGGTAAATCAACCCAAGCTGCTATAGGGCTTCTAGAGCATTTGTCCAACCAAGGCTTCCAGGAACTAATAACTAAGCCCATAACCATAAGGAACATGAGAACCAACTAGAGAAAATAAGGAAATAAATCCACAACACCATGGCTATCCAAGAAATGGAAAAAATAGGAAAAACCATTATCAATCTAGGAAATCCTCCAGGCCAATTACAAATCATGACTTAAAAACCACATGCATGTGCCATGTATGCTAAAACTAGAAAATAAATCATACATGAAACTCGGTACCTACAAGAAAAAATTGATGTAGCTGCTGATCCCGATGTCCTCTTACACTTTCATTCTCTTCATTTTCTTTCCTTCTCCAAATACAAATTATTTCACACTCCTCCAAGAGTGCTCTAGAAAAATCTAAGTGTCCAAGAGTATGAGGGAGAGAAAGTAGAAAATGAGAGCTCCAAAACTGAAGTGACAAAAGACTACAAACTGATCGTGTGAAGCCTTTTTATTAATGAGGCCTCTATTTTCTTCAATTTTCCATTATTTTCCTTCATTTTCCTCCTAACATTCAACATGTCAACTTTCCCTTTCCTTTTCTCGTAATTTCCATTATTTTCATAAATAAAATGCTAATTAATACCTCTTTGTCTTTGTCGATGCCTTTATCAATTTCCTTTATCCATAATAAACCAAATGAACACCCACTAGGATGTTTTGCCAAAATATTCAACTTGGTGTAATTGTCCCATGATCTTGGTCATTATTTTTCTTTTATTATTTTTATTAGATAGATTTTTGACCGAGGTTGTTACAATCTAGTACTTTAAAGTTTGATGGTATTATTGGTGCCAATCCTTAGCGAGGAAATGCGACTGAAAAGCTTCGATGAAATATCGAGTAATGCTTTAACTGTAGAGATTAGTAGAAGAAAAATGGAAAGAGGAAGGAGCCCAAGAAATATCAGTAAGTCAAGAAAAGGAAGATCCAAATCTAGATCAGGGATAGTGTGCTGGAAATGTGGGAAGAAAGTACACCTAAAAAAATAATGCAAATCTCAAAAGGGAAAAGAAGGAGATGGATAACAAGAGAAAAATTATGAAGCAAATGTGATAGGTGATGTGTTTCATGATGCTTTGATTATTTCATTATAGAATATTATTTATTCCTAGGTGGTAGATTCAAGGCCTCATTCCATGGCACACCTAATAGGAAACATTTTCATGACTATGTTCAAGGATATTTTAGACAGGTTTGTCTGGGTGATGATAAACCAATGTAAAATCAATGGAATGGGTAAGGTTGTTATAAAGAAACAAAATGGAAACCAATAGCTATTTAAGGGGGTAACGCATGTTCCATATCTAAAGAAAAATCTAATTTTTACAGGGCAGTTAGGTGCTGAAGGCTGTGTAAGTACATTCACAGATAAAACTTGGAAGGTCACTAAAGGAGCCCTAGTAATAGAAAAATGAGAAAAGGTTGGTAAGTTGTTTTTATTTAATTGTATTTATAATTTTGTTAACACATTAACCTCCATAGGAGTAGATACAACATTGTAGCATCATAGGCTCGGGCACATGAGTGAGAAGGGGATGCAAATTCTTTGCACAAGAAATTTGTTGCCATGTTTGAAGCATGCTGATTTGGATTTTTGTGAAAAATGTGTTTATGGAAAACATAAGAGAATCAAATTTATTAGAGTTGGGAAGGAAAATAAGAGAAAAAAATTAGAGCTTGTGCATACAGACGTATGGGGACCCACTTAGGTATCATCTCTAAATGGCTCTTGCTATTATGTTACTTTTATTGATGATGCAACTAGAAAAACCTGGATTTATTGTATTTGAAATAAATATGATGTATTTGATACATTCAAGAAATGGAAATCTTTGGTTGAGAATGAAACAATAAATAATTTGAAGTGTCTCAATCAAACAATGGAGGTGTTAGCCTCACTCTCACATTAAAAAAAATAATAAGTCAAAAAATATTAAATTAATTAAATCATGAAAGTTGGATTTAATTCCTAACTTTCTAGATTGGGTTTGTTCCTCAAAGTTAGGAGTCAGTTTAGGTCTAGTTGGTTGAAAGATTCTCTCCAACTAGTTAGGGTACTAAATTAGTGTATGGTTGAGATATTTTCTCAACCAAAGTCTCCAAGATAGACATACCATCTTGAGACAAATATCCTCTTGTATTTATATTTGTGTTATACACATTATTTTAATAATGAGAATGAAAGAAACGAATGCAATCAATTCTTTTCCACCATTTTTATGTCTCTGATAATTTATAGTGTTTGTTTTATTTAAATCCTTCATGTGGTATCAGAGCCATGTGATATTTGTGAGAGACGATCATGAGCTTAAGGGTTTGCATTTGGTTGTGAGTGATAGAGGAGTGATACATTGCTCACACCAAACTTCTGAAACAACGACATAGAGATGTGACACTCTTGCAAATCGATGGTTTTTTGTGGAGGAGAATGAAGCAATTTGTATTTGAATGTGTTGAATGATTGATGGGTTTGCATTGGGAGACTACGAGCTGGAGATTATGTGATTGAGGAAAACATGTTGCTTGGAATGAGGGGATGTTTATCTGAATACGATGTGATATCAACCTGGACAGACATGTCACTGTAAATTTCAAATGACTTTGTGGCATCAACATTGCACTTCACATCCTTACCGGGTCGTGTTTGATGTAATGGGCACTTGCATGATCTTTGTGGGACAAATCATGGATTAAAATGCCCGGACCATTAGCTTCCTATGTCATGTTAACAAAACAAGCAGAAAATTGTTGCATGTGTTAGAAGCCACCTGTAGAAGCCTTCTAACAAATAGCTGTGTGTGTTCGATCAAATAATTTATCATCAAAATCATGGGAATGTAAAGCTCAGTGGAGAAATTGTCGAATGTATACATGTGAAGAGCTATTGAAACACTGTGTTAGAAGTAATTTCTACTATACTAGATAAATGAAGCTACGTTAAAACTAGATGGTACTTTGGACAAAGTTTAACCATATCCTAAACTTCACTGCTAAAACCAAGCTCTAGAATATTGTTTGCCTTGTTAAGAATCATTACTTCAAGTTCTTCCAATCCAACTAAATGTGCATTGTGAAAATGATCTATCATCCTTCCTGGCATTGTATAAGGCCGAAATAAATTTAGGCTAGTAAAGTAATCTCTCCAACACTGGTAAATGCAGTTGCATTTGTGGATCGAGTAATGGAACTTCCACATAAATCATGTCGAGTTAATTCCAAAGAAAGGAAAATTGTAATTGAGAATTGGAACAACAATATGATCGAATTGAGGAGGAGATGTTGGTAATTCCCAAATGACAAGTCAGATCGCAAATACAGAGAGGAAGCCTTCAATACACTGAATAAATCGCCTAAAAAATTGTTCCCTGCAAGCATATCCATTATATTCGTAAGTAGAGAAGTCTATACGTGAAAAGTTTGGAGATTGTCACCGATTGATGCTCTTAGATCTAGTTTGATGTATATCATTGGTATGAAGTGAGTTGGGCCACCGACTAGCTGTAGTGGTAGGTCACATCGAGGTATGTGGTGAAAGAATAGTTAGAAAGTCCCATTATGAAGCTATCTCTAGCACAGTGGAAGCATGGTGAATATGTAATCAAAGGATAACGTGTTAGATCATCGACATTGCTGGATCATTAATATTCCTCAGTCATTGTTGATGTATTTTAATCTGTGAGTCAAAGGCTTTAGTATATAATTAGAGATGTGGTGAAAAACTATGACCACGAGAAGGAGTTGACTCATGGAGGAGCCAACGTTCAACAAGAAGGATCAATGTTGAAGTTCCATTTGGTGTGGGTGTGGGAGTAGTGCTATGAGATGTTTCGTTGAACCCAGGTGAAGAAATCTGTTGTGATGAAGATAAAGCTGGATGTTGCCATTTCTTTTCTAGAAAACGTACATAAGCTTAATGCTCTTTTTGAAGATGGTAAATGAATTATTTTTATTGTGAATAATTGACCTCTCAATCAATTACATGCATAAACATATCTTGGGGTGTCCTTTATAATTTTGCATTCACATTTGAAACGTAAACTCACTTTTTCATAGAGAGGTAATAAAGTGAAACTTTTGTAATGGAGTGATAAGGTGTATTAATTCTTTCTTGTTTTAAGAGACATAAGGAGTAAGGAAATAAGGTAATTTTTTAAAAGAGTGATTTTTGGGAGAGATAAAGAGTGGATAAAAATATATTTTTTTAATTTGGGAGTTATAAGGGTGAACATTGGGATTAATTTTGTAATAAGGTTGATGTTTTTAAAGATTTTGGAGGGATAAGGTGCATTAAAATTTTTACTTCGAAGTGATAAGGAGTCATTATCCGAGTCAAGACAAATTTAGAAGTCTTTGATGTATAAGTTATTGTGTATAAAAATGAGAGTAATGACTGTATCATGACAAAGGGCATTGAAAATAAAACCAAACATTGTATCAAACATAATAAAGATATTATTTTTTTGGTGATTGTGTCCTAGATCTACCCAAAATTTAATAACGAGATCTTAGGTAGACCAGGAGTACGTTTGTGATGGCGCATGCTTTTCTGGATTCTTGATGTTGCTTATTTTTTGTGTCTAGTTTTGACACTATATTTGTAAAATGGTACACATGGAGTACAAAAAAAATTAAGGAAATTCATGCACATAATAAATTATATTCAAGCTCATGTAATGAAGCATAAATAAGCAAAACACAAGAAATCGATTAGCTGCAACACATAATAAAAAATATCAAGTTGTCAACATCAACATTCAAAATGATTCTACATCAACATGTAATTCAACATCATTCACTCAAGGAAATCAAGTTAATGAAGTATTCATATAAATCAACAATCAACTACATCAACAACATTTGCATGAATTCAACATCAATTTTTGGACAATGCACTTGCAACATTTTTTGTAAGAGTCAACTCAAAACAAAATTGTAACTTGAAAATTATAATTGGAAGTTGACTTGTAATCAAATTCAAATAAAATTGAGTTGAATTGTAAGTGTGCATTCTCGGTTGAAACCGACACCCAAGATTTGAATTGTTAAAGAGTCAATTAAGTCAAGTGAGTCCATTGTTTTCAACTGAGTCATCAAATTCATTTGAACTTGTCATCAAATCATTGTAAGAATTTTCTTGGGTGAATTTTCGATGGTATTCGACACCCTTATTTTGCAAATAATCTCAATCAAGTGATCGAGTTCAAGCAAGTGCAAAGTGCAAGTGAACAAGTTCAAGACAGCAAGTGAGCATGAGATTCATGCAACAATCAAACAAGCATCAAGCGAGTGAGTTCAACTCTAAATAAAGAAAATGTGATATTCAAACAACAATCAAGCAAGTTAAAATATACAACAAGCGAGCGTGAGTTCTAGTATTCAATTATTAAAGTGAGCATGAATCAAAGAAAACAATTTTGACCAAGAAAGTTAGAGAGATCAAGCAAATACAAAAGCAAGAAAGAGTGATAAAATAAATCAAGTGAGCGAGAATTCGATTGAAGCATTCACAAAGTTCAAGCGAGCATGAAGTTGATTGAAGCATTCATAAAGTTCAAGCAACCGTGAGTTCAAGCAAGTTCACATGGAGAAAAACATTCAGTTGTTACAGGTTCTTAACAAGATGATCCTATCAACTGCTGAAGACATGGTGAAAATAAACAAAGCAACTCTTGCTAATATTTCAGTGCATCTACAACAGACACATGAGGCAATTGAGTTTCTTCAACAGGAGTCACAACTACAACGAGATGAGTTACAACAGAAGAGTGATGCTCTGGACCATTCAACCATACAAATGAAAATAAAGATGATGATTCTAAGTTGCTCATCGAAACAAATTCAAGTGTAGAAGTTTTCCATGATCAAGTTAAAATTTCATCTTCCAAGCCAACCATTGAGCCGTGGGAAGAAATCCAAAGGAAAAAAATTGATGTGGATTAGGATATGAAAAATATGACAATAACTTGCATATCCCAGATTATTCAAAGTCGATCAAATTCATCAGTGCAGGATTTCTTGATCAAGTAACATCAGAAAGCCAAGCGAAAGTTGAAGACAAACCCACATGCAAACATTGTCAAAGAAAAGGTCACATGGAATATCATTGTTTTCATCTCCATCCTTTTCACCATTGTGGCAAGCAGAATCACTTATCAGAAAAATGTTGCAAACAAAACCAACGAGCCATATTGAAGATAAATTATGCATGGATTGATCCTTGGGAATGGTCGTCAACAGTAAAGCAATTGTATAAGTTTTACCACATAATTCAATCTCACCTATTGCAGCGAACAGTCAAATGAAAATTGTACTCTCATGCACCTAAAAGCATGAGTACAACAATGACACTCTCCTACACCTGAAGGGGGGGAGTTTAGAAATCAAATGCAGATGATTATCTCTCGTTTCAGCTAATAAAGGGGGCAAATGATAATGGAATTGAAGGTGGTTCTCAGACTGAAAGTTTCGACAACATCAACAAAATCAACCAGTGGGCATCATCATCAAGTTAGCCAGTGGGCATGATCAACAAATTAGCGAGTGGTCATCATCATCAAATCAACCAGTGGGCATCATTATTAAATCAACCATTGGGCATCATCATCAAATCAACTAGTGGGAATCATAAACAAATAAACTAGTGGTCATCATCAAATTAGCCAGTGGGCAGTCAACATTAAAGCAGCCAGTGGGTAGTTTCAACATCATCAAATTCGCCAATGGGAAGTCAACATCAAAGTAGACAGTGGGTAGTTTCAACATCATCATATTCACGAGCGGGCGTTATCAAAAAAATTTCAGTGGAAAAGCAATTGGTATGCTGATTGAAAGAAAAGGACAAATGGATCCTCTTGTAGCTTGGAACCTGATGGATAAGAGATGTATCAGACTTGTAGTTGATTCATGTTCTCTTTAGATTGGAGTTTTTTCAGCATCCAACTTTGACAGTTTTTCAGGTAGTTTTTCAATGAGGATCAACAGTTTTAGCATGAGGACTTGGAGATGGTACTAGGTCCTTACTTTGGACCTATCATTTGGGGGGGAATGTTAGCCTCACTCTCACATTAAAAAAAATAATAGGTCAAAAAATATTAAATTAATTAAATCATGAAAGTTGGATTTAATTCCTAACTTTATAGATTGAGTTTGTTCCTCAAAGTTAGGAGTCAATTTAGGTCTAGTTGGTTGAGAGATTCTCTCCAACTAGTTAGGCTCCTAGATTAGTGTATGGTTGAGATATTTTCTCAACCAAAGTGTCCAAGATAGACGGACTATCTTGAGAAAAATATCCTCTTGTATTTATATTTGTATTATACACATTATTTTAATAATGAGAATGAGAGAGAGGAATGCAGTGAGGCTCTCAGGCCTTTTCTGCCATGTTTATGTCTTTGATAATTTAGTGTGTTTATTTTGTTTAAATACTTCAAGAGGTGAATACTACAACAAAGAGTTTGATAACTACTGTTCAAAGCATGTAACTCATAGAGAGAAGAACATTCAAGGAACACCACAAGAAAATGGTGTGTCAGAAAGGATGAACAAGACAATAATGGAGTGTGCAAGGTGCATGAAATTGCATGCAAGATTTCCCTTACAATTTTGGGTAGACATTGTAGATACTGTTGTTTACAATTTTGGGTAGACATTGTAGATACTGTTGTTTATCTAATAAATAGAGGGACTTCAATTTCCTTGGATGGTGGTATTCCAGACGAGGCATGGACAGGTAAAAAGGTAAACCTATCATTTTTAAAGACTTTTGGTTGTGAAGCCTTTGTCCACATTAATAAAGAAAATAGAACAAAGCTTGAGGAAAAATCAAATAAATGTAACTTTATTGGATATGGTGTTAATGATTTTGGTTATCACTTAAATGATTAGGAAAATCACAAAATCATTAGGAGCAGAGATGCAATATTCAATGAAAAGGTCTTGTATAAGGATCAAATGCATGAAAAGAAACAGAAAAAGGAAAAAAAAGAATACACAGTGCTTGATGAGATTACAAAAATGTAAAGGTGCTTGAATCATAACGATCAGTGACCACAACAACAACATACACCTTAAACACCTGAAAGTGGTGTTAGAATATCTACTAGGATAAGTAGACCCCTTAAATGATACTCTCCTGCATTATATTATGTATTATTCACTGATTCTGTTGAACCATAAATATATGAAGAAGAAATGTACGTAGAAAAAAGGAAGAAGTGGGAGCAAGCCATAGAAGAAGAGATGAACCCCTTGATGCATAACCAAACTTGGGACTTAGTTAAGTCTCCTTCAGGTAAAACAACATTGCAGAATAAATGGGTTTACAATTTAAAGGAAGAAGATGGAGGTAAATAGAGGTATAAGGCTAGACTTGTGGTGAAGCAGTCTACACAAAAGAAAGGTATAAACTTTGATCAAATTTTTTCTCCTGTTGTTAAAATGACTTCAGTCAAAACTATTTTAAGTATAGTGACAAGAAAAGATTTGCATCTTGAGCAACTATATGCAAATACAACGTTTCTCCATGGGGATTTTGAGGAAGATATATATATGTAGCACCCACAAGGGTATGAGGGCAAAGGGAAGGATAAATTAGTGTACAAATTGAAAAAGAGATTGTATGACTTAAAACAGGTTTCAAGGCAGTGGTATCTAAAATTTGATAAGTTTATGTCTGAACAAGGTTATGCTAGATGTCATTCTCATCACTATGTTTATCTTAAGAAACAAAATGATGGAAACTATATTATGTTTCTATTGTATGTAGATGACAGGCTTGTTGCAGGAAATAAATGTGCTCAAACAAACATTGGAAAATTCATTTGCAAAGAAGGATTTGGGTTCTGCAAAACAAATCCTTGGCAATGAAACTAACTAGAGATAGGAAAAAAAAAAAATAACATTGTCTTAGAGTGAGTACATAGAAAAAGTGTTGGAAAGATTTAATATGCAGAATGACAAACCAATTAGTACACCTTTGGCTAGCCATTTCAAACTAAGTAAGGAGATGTGCGCCACGACTGAGGGAGAGATGGATTATATGTGTAAAGTTCCATATCCATCAACAATTGGATGCTTAATATATGCAATGGTCTACACAAGGACTGATATTGCACATGCAATGGGATTTGTAAGGAGGTATATGAAAAATCCAGAAAAAGAGCATTGGATGACAATGAAGTGGATTCTTAGGTATTTGAGAGGTACCACAAATCAAGAATTATGTTTTGGTGGTTCAACCATTTCTCTACAAGGATATGTTAATGTAGATATTACAGGTGAGAGAGATAACAGAAGGAGCACCAGAGGGTGTGTGTTTACTGTAGGTGGAACAACTATCATTTTGGCTTCAAAGTTGCAAAACATCATTGCATTTTCAACAATGGAAGTAGAGTATGTTGTTGCTACAGAGGCGAGCAAAGAAATTATTTGGTTACAAAGGTTTATGGATGAGTTGGGCAAGAAGAAGGAAATGGATTGTTATACAATGACAACTAGAATGCCATTCATCTTGCAAAGAACTCAACATTTCATTCTACGACTAAACATATACAACTCAAGTACCATTTCCTACGATTAATGTTGGATGATGGATAGTTGAAGCTGGAAAGGATACACTAGCTATAATGTTGCAATAATGTGAAAAAAAGTTGTAACCACGGAGAAAATGAGCTCTTGTTCATTTTCAATTGGTCTTCAAGTATGATGATGAAGATGAGAAACAAAAAAGTCCAAAGTGGAAGCATTGTCTAGCAAGTGAAGTAGTAGTGGAGTTGCTATAATCAGTCTCCAAGTGGGAGATTGTTGGGTGTGGAGCCTGATTATCTTCTTGATTGTTCAAAGGTTTTTGTGTCAGTGGTTTTAGATCCCTGTTCCTAATGGGGTGACAATGTTTTCCATTTAATCTCTACTGTGGGGTGGGGGGGAGGGATCCAATGGGTGGCGGAAATGACTTTTATGAGCCCCCTCAGGCGAAAGTTCAGGGGTAGTGCCCCCGAAGCTAAAAATAGATGAAAAATTGTTGTGTAAAATATTGTAATTTTGTAGTCAATCTAGGTCGTTCATTAAGCGGATGATCTAATGGTTGAATTTATGTTAATTTGAGGTTTTTTCCCTATAAGACACCCCCTGAGTTTATATGATGAAATTGTATTGCGACTGTGGATTATTATTCTGAGTGTGTGAGAGAGAGGAGACCATGTGAGAGTGAAGAAGAAATTACAACGGATTTGTTGTAGGGTGTATCTCTTTATTTTATTGGATAATATAAAAGGAATGACTCATTGTTTCTCTATGGATGTAGCCCAAATTGGGTTAACCATGTATATCTGTGTCTCTCTTGTTTTATGCGTTTTTGTATTTGTGTTTCCGCAATATTTTGTGTATTCCATTTTTCCATTAATTAATTTTCTAACAAATAAAGAGATGGAAATATAAACCAAAAGCCGCTCCAAATCGATGTGATGAAGGCCATGCGATTGCTCCTACTCCAGTTTCCCAAATGTGAGAATATCATCCACAAAGGAGTGTGAAGTAGAAATACGAGTGACATGAAATCCATGAAATATACCCCGCATGCGAACATCTCGAATCTGGAAGCCCTTCATCCACCATTCCCCACATTGAGTCGGTGATCATATAATTAAAACTAATTTTCCTATAAATTTAATATTGTATAATTATTTCCAAATATCATTTTTCAAAATTTCTCCTATTTTCAATTAATTTATTATCTAATTTTTCATTATATCCTTGCTCAATTTGTTTCATTTGTTCCTATCTTTATAGTTAATTTTAATTAATTCTTATTTTAACTGAATTTAAATCAATCATTTTTCATTTTCAATTTAGAATTGAGCTTTTTACATATTTCTTATTTTCATTATTCTTAATTATGATTTTTTTAATTAATTCTTAAGTAACCCTTTTAATCTAAGATCTTATTTG
The DNA here is from genome assembly GCA_031772625.1 of Pinus tabuliformis. NCBI lineage: Eukaryota > Viridiplantae > Streptophyta > Pinopsida > Pinales > Pinaceae > Pinus > Pinus tabuliformis. Next base: position 1,639,638,084 of record CM062820.1, read on the forward strand.
AAATTTAAATTCTTATTAAAATAAATTATTGTTGTTATTAATTTTTATTTGAATTTTTAGACTTTTATTTAATCTTTATTTTAATTTATTTTCATCCTTAACTTTCAATTTGAAATGGAATCTAATTCTTATTCTTTTATTATTATTTTATTAACTTTCTTTTTCAAGAAATTACTATTTTATTTTAATTCTTATTCTTATTATTATTTCATTACTTAATTTAATTATTATTTTCTTTTCAACTAATTACTATTTTATTTTAATTCTTATTCTTACTCTTATTTCATTACTTACTCTAATTATTATTGCTCTAATTCGTAATTTTCTTTAATTCTTATTTTTATTAACTGATACTATTTTATTATTATCTCTTAATTCCTATTTTACTTTTAATGGCCATTTATTTTATATTTTGGAATTGTGCATTCGGTCAATTAATTTTTTTAACTTAATTTTTGATTAATGACATGTTGCAATTATCAATTCATTTTAATATTTTTTTATGAATTTGACTTTGAGCCAAGGTATACTTCATTCTTGTTTCTACTACTCAATATGATGGGATGTGTAAGTCAGTCTGTGGAGTTGACATACCCCTTTAAAATAAAAATAAATTATTTTCTAAAATGAAAAATAATGTTGGCAATAATAAAAGAAATGAATATGATGCAAAAATAAAAACAATTATGCTCTAAATAGAAAAATAGTATTGACTCTAATAAAAAAATGAATATGATGGAAAATAATTAGAAGTAAAAAGAATGTGTGAGGAAGTTCAAAAATATATTTTAATTAATTTATGTCCATGTCAACTTCATATATATCTATCTATAGAAAAAAAATGTTAAGAAAATATATTTTAATGTATATAATAAAATATTCAATTTGGATTATCAATAAAATATTTTAATACAAATTAATTTTGAGATGTACTTAAAAATATATTAATAATAAATAACCATTTTAATTTGTTCTCATAAAATGTCTCAATAGACATGCTATGTAAAATATTTTAATGTCAACTATGTATATAGTATATATCATTTAAACAAAATGATTTGTTTATCATGAAAAATAAGTTTTATGGTTAAAAAGTCTTGATATACATGTTATGTAAAATATTTTAATGTCAACTATGTACATATTATATATCATTTAAAAAAAATAATGTCTTTATCATAAAAAATAAGTTTTATGGTTAAAACATTTTGATATATATGTTATGTAAAATATTTTAATGTCAACTATGTATAATATCATTTTAAAAAAATTTAAAAAATAAATTTTATGATTAAAATATTTGTTTGATCTTATATATACTTTAATTCTATATACTTTATATAAGGTTAGTAAATTCTATATAAAGAGATAGCCGTGACAAAGATTGTTTCTCCTTTTAATAAATTTTATATAAAAGCAGAGCCGTGACAAAGATTATTTATGCTTTTAGTAAATTCTATATAAAAGGAGAGCCGTGACAAAGATTGTTTCTGCTTTTAGTAAATTTTATATAAAAGCAGAGCCGTAAATTCCTTGACAGTCATCTTTTATATGATGACAGGCCCTGATTTCAGTAATGTGTGATACGATACCATCTTAATCGTAATCAATATTAATCGTAGATATCATCTTAAATGATTTTGTTTCAATTTAATTTAATTGTTATTAATATTCAAATAAATAATATAAATATGGGTTAATTCAACTTATATTAGAGTTAGATTTATATAAGATAATTGGAAGGAGTGATGACCAGGATTATATTTTTTAGTTTTGATTAACGATAAAAATTGTTACAATCTCTCTCAATGTTGAACTTTAGACCTTTGGCTTTGGTACTAGTTGTTGGAATCACGATTTCTATTACACCAAAACCCGTAGGTGTTAGTAAACACATGCATCGCCAATGTTAACGGATCTATGAAACATTGTTAAGCATATGTCGCCAAACACACTGAGGGTGTTGGTTTTTCCAATTTCCAACGCATACTTACCAATAAACTTAAAATTGAATATATTTAGAAATAATAATGACCTTTCTAACTTCAAATTCTACTTGCTATTGAATTTCAAATTTCTAGGATTATGACATTTAGGAATGATCGCTTACACAAATGTACAACACAAATTCAAACAAAATGTTCAACACAAATGTGATTGAATGATGTGTTTCAAATAAAATGATAAAAGATCAAACATCAGGTTGCATTATTTATTTAACTTCTCCATCCTATATATTATATATATATATATAGATATATATATATAATTTTTAAAATATTTATTTTTATTTTTACTTTTATTATAATTTTTTGATATAATTTTAAAATTTTATTTTATATATTTAATACATATTTATATTTATAAATATGTTTTCTATATATTTAATATATATATATCTTTTTCAAAGTTTGTTTTGTATTGAAATGTCAAATATTTACATCAAATTCACTAATTTTATCATCTCTAGCTTATTACCTTGGAAACCAGACGAGAGACAATAAAATATAGAATCATTACCTATCAAAATGAGATTCAACTGACTATTCAAAATATGAGAATGCAGAAGGATTGTGTTGCCCCAAATGGGGAAACCAACAACAAGAACAAAAATGGGAAGTCTTTGGAGACTGCAGACTTTGAGAAAATAAGTAAAATAAGCTAAAGATAAACTCTAAGAGGAACCTATAAATAGCGCTGATGGAAAAGCATGCAGAGTAAAAACTAAAACGATAAAATGTAGGGAACCTACGCATCAAGAGGACAATTGAGTATTGAGGTTGACAGGCTACTCCTTGGTGTTGCATGGAGTAGTTTTGAACTACCCTACCTAGGAAAAGAGGTCTTATAACCTAGGGCAAGTTGTGAAGAAGTGGAAACATTATTTGATGGCAAAAGAGGCAGTAATTCACAAATATCATTAGCTAGTATAACACCTTCTATCCCAAAATAAGCTACAATGGACTAGGCATTACAAGTGGATGGTGTTTCTATTTCAGTTTCATTTAATGATCAAGTGTAAGAAGCACAACACAAACAAGTTTTCCGAAATGTTTTGAAGGCCACCCACATCAAATATCATGTGCAAAACATCTAACAAAATAGACATAATAAGAGGCCCATTTTGATCATTGAAGGAAGACCAAAGGACTGACTCTAACAGTGGTGCCATCTGGGATGGTAGCTCCTTGGAGGTGCCAAGAATCGTAGATCTCTGGGAACATGCAGATTAGTGCCTCATCCATTGGGCAATATAGTCAAATAGCTGCAAACTCAAAACAACTCATACCAATCCAAAAACATATACATACTGCAACCTGTACATAAACAAATACCAAAAACTAAAATGCTGCCTTAGGCAGCTTATTTATGTACAAATCTAACCTACTTTGCTGCAAAATTGATAGTTCAAGTAATGCTGTAATGCCAGATCAACCAATCAAGTAACTGTGACAAGGATGCTGCTTGGAAGTGCTTGAACCAGGACACAAATGCAGATGCTGACATCCATCCATGCACAAACTGAATTTGGCTGTGTGAAAGACAATCTGACTTATCATTCAAACTCAAAAGAAATTTCACGTACACTGCAATAGGATCGAAGAAACCAGACTCTGTTTTCTGCCCCAACTCATTAACATATGCTCTTGGTTGGAGATTGTCACAACCTTGTTGTAAATCATAACATCCTTCAATCCAACCATCCAAGGGCAGCTTTAGCTTTTCTTCTTTGGGAGGTGGGAGGGTTTCCAAGAACTGTTTAGGGTCTTGGAAATCATATGATTCAATTTGAACATCCAATAGTTCAATTTCATTTTCTAATCTTTCAACCACTAAGCCAAGAAAACAATATTTACTTTTAGGTGTGAGTCGGCTGGATTTCAAACTAAGAAACAATAATGTTGAAAAACTCTAATCAATCTGAAATCTTGCTAACTCATGCCTTAAAATCAATAAAATTTCACTAGATAACGAATTTGCCACATACCCTGTCATCGGTGATTACCATCAACGTTCTGAAATCTGGATTCTTTAGTAGTGAAGTCGAAGCTCAGGATCTTGAACAGTGGAGTCATCAGGTAGATGATTTCAGCCTTCATATGTTTATGACTACTGTCCAGCATCAGCAATCAGATCTGTGACTTGAACGATCTTTCCCAGAGAAGATTTGTCACCTCGTCCTCGGTAATGGCGCCAAAATGTTAGCACTCAGAATTAGCCTCAAGGATGAGAAAAGGCAACTCTGAGGTAACCATAGACCAAGCTTCGATCTGGCATCCATCCCTGCCAGACCAGAGAGGGCTCTCTCTTTGCCAACAAGGTGTGGCTACAATAAATGAAATTCTAGGCTAGCTATCGAGTGTGGGGATTTGTTTTGAAAGGTTTTGGGTTGAAACAACAGGAGAAAGGACGATTGGGCTATGGAATCGATTCCAATTTCTGCTGGCAAACTTGGGGCAAAGTGAGTGCCATGTTCAGCTAGATAGAAGATTGCAAATGTGAGAAGAATAGGGGAGAAAGCCCGCTGTCCTGTAGGCATCAAACAGGGTATGGATCTACAGTAGCAACGTTAGATGAAAGAGAAACATGAGGTTACTCAACAAAGCATCTAGCAAAGGATGAATTCTGCAAAGACAACCATTACATCTAATAGTAAAATCATCATGAAAGGAGCATTATAGGGGATGGATTCTTAACACATCTCTTAGATATTGCTGTAACAAGGTAGAGAAAACAAAATATGTAATTGAATTACAGGAAAAACATAATGAACAATAAACACCATGATGGATCCCAGGTCCAAAGGGAAAAAATGCTTTATTAAAATGATATTCAGGAAAACTTTACATAGTGCCAAGCAGCCTCTCTCTGCTCCCAAAATCGAACCTCTATCTTTTAAAAATAATCCTATATATACCCTATTACATATTAATTATAAATTCCTAAAGATAGGAATCAAAATAGAAAAAACAAACAAACACCTAAATATATTTTTTATGCGGTCAAATAAAATAAATCTAACTTATAAATAAGGAATTAAATCACAACAAAACATAACAATTGATTTGCTGCCACAAATCGAATTGCATGCCTAAGTTTGTTTTGGAACATCACTTGAAATCAGGGATAATCTAGGATGCTGATCACATCATCCTCCACCTGCGCTCTGTAGATGCCTTGGATTCCTGAAATATCACTTACCTATTACTGAAGTTCTTGTAGAATTCCTTTCAGTGCTTTCCACAACCATCTTTCCTCAATGCCTTAGAGGCTTTCCCAATGATTTTTACAAATTTTCCATAATGTCCCAAAAGAGACTTGCATAGACACAAACATTAAAAGGGATCAAAACATCTCACATATCAAATCAAAGTAGATGAAGTTCCTAACTTAACATAAAACATATAGTTGAATCAATAATCAATTATAACCATGTGAGTAATCAAGGAATCTCACAAATAACATCAAAATAGACATAATTAGGAAATAAAAATTGCTTTGTATTGAACTCAAAGGAGAACAAGCTTACAACTTGATTTCCTTGATGTCACAATCCATTCCAATGGTCTCTAATATTCTCCTTAGATGACAAGCCTTATAGTCCTATTTCAATACCATAAGTTTACCTTCAGTAGTCTTCCCTAACCCTCTAGTCTGTGTTTGATTTATAGGCCAAGAGGAGGAGGTTTGAGATCCTCTTCTGAAGGGATGAGATCCTCAAAAGGAGGGATTAGGGCTCCATAAGAGAGGTAAATATATCTATGAACAAAGGGATTAGGATCGAGTAAAAATAATATCGAAGCTTTCAGTTGGGAAATATTCGCTCAAGAAATCTTTTAGAATTTACTTTTTTATTTTTATTTTTACTTTCGTTGAGTCATGTGCATAGTTGATAGTGGAAGACAGAGTGGAAATTTGCACTTATTTTAATGGTCAAATATACATATGTGTATAAGCTGGATAGGAAACCACACATGTACTTGAAAATAGGTTTTTGGACAATGTAATCCAAAATTCTCATTGTATTTGGGATTTTTTAGCTTCTAGCCTTGCAAGGGAATGCTTTGGAACATTTTAATGGAAAACAAAAGATCCAGATTGACGTCATTTGCTTAATGGTGAAAAAATGATGTGTAACAGAAGTGTTCCTGGTTCAAGTTGGAGCAATGGTAGAAGATGGTAGGTTTAGGGTTGAGAAATTTAATGGTCAAAAATACTAGTTTTGGAAAATGCAGATAGAATATTATCTCTATCAAAAATATCTGTACCTACTATTGAGTGGAAAATCAAAAAAGTCAATGAGTATGATGAATGGAGAATGGGAGATTCTTAATAAAGAGGAACTAGGAACAATACGACTGTTTCTGGCAGTGTCGATGGCATTTAACATTTCAAAGGAAATGACAACAGAAGGTTTAATGACGACATTGGCCAAATTATATGAAAAACCCTTGGCCTCAAATAAGGTATTTCTTATGAAGCTTCTATTTAATATGAAGATTTCAGAAGGCAGATACGTTGCTGATCATTTAAATGAATTTAAGTTTTGATGATGAAGATAGGGCTCTATTATTTATCTACTCATTGCTAGAAACTTGGAATGGCTTAGTTATGGCTATTAGTAACTTTGTCTCTGGATCTATGTAACATCCTCCTCCACATTCACCCAAGATAATCGGTCTACTGGGGTAAACATGTGATGAAGAGTTACTATGATATGATTCAACGCCCCAAGTATAGTTAAGGAAGTGGAACCAACTGAAAAGGCCAATCTGAGCTTCCACAAATGCTACAAAACCTTCAGGACGAAACCGACCCTTTCAGGTGACCAATCCCTGAGAAAACTTGCTTTTTCATTGCATTAGAGCCTTAGTCACTCCCATGAAAATAAATGCATGTGATTGGGACCTTCCACTCACTCCCACAACAAGGAACCCATGTGACTGTGGCCTTTTTTAGGGAGTTGTGTGCCAACAACCCCAGATCTTATGCGACCTTTTTAGGGCCAGGAATCAAGTGACTGCCTAGAACTTCATGAAACTTCCATAAATGATAAATGACATGGAAACACAGGTAGTAATGCAAAAGCTTGAATAAGGACTTGACCTGACCCCTACTAGTTGTGACAGGAATTTCGTCAAACATATCACAAACATTTAATCTATAGGTCATAACAACTAATATGACAAAAGGGGTCTCATACTTATCGGAGAATCATCAAAGAGGACTGATGTCTCCTCACAATAGCTACATTGTTATCTATTAGGTCATTCATTCACTAAAATTTCATATACTAACCAAAACATGATGAGAGCCATACATCATAACTGTCATAAGACATACTTATAACTAGAAAATAACCATAGATATATCAATGATGAAAAAACCATTTAAAGCCACATAATATCAAGAACATTTACTCATGAAAGTACCAAGGAAAAGGATCTCTTATTAACATATGAAAATCCAACCAAGTCAGGGACTTTCACATACCACTCGGCCATATATTGGGCTGAACCAAATATCTCTTTCAACCAATCACCCCCACACCATATTCCAAGCATGAATGTCGGATCTCATGAAACAAATCAAACAAAACCAAACCAGGTCTTCCAGAGGCCAAACCACCTAAAATATCAACCCGTGATTCCACCTCAAAGTCAGACATTACGAACGATCGCCATATTGGTCTCTACCCAAACTATCTAGGGCTCAAGAGTGTTTGTTCCAACCAGAGCTTCCAGGACTAGTAACTCAACCCATAGCTCCTTCCGGGCTTCCAAAGCATTGGTCTAACCAGGGCTTCTAGGACTAGTAACTCAACCCACCATGGGATTCTAGAGAGTTTGCCCAACCAAGGATTCCAGGACTAGTAACTCAACCCAAGCTTCTATAGGGCTTCTAGAGCTTTTCTCCAACCAAGGCTTCCAGTAACTAATAACTCAACCCACAACCATAAGGAACATGAGAACCAACCAGATAAAAAAAGGAAAGAAATGCACAACACCATGGCTATCTAGGAAATGGAAAGGCTAGGAAAAACCACTATCAATCCAGGAAATCCTCCATGCCAATGAAAAATCACGACCAAGAAACAACATGCATGTTCTATGCATGCCAAAAATAGCAAAGAAATCATACATGTAACTCGATACTTGCAAGTAAAACCTAATGTAGCTAATGATCTTGATGTCCTCTTTCACTTTCCTGGTCTTTGTTTTCCTTCTTGATTGAAATCCCAAGTATGCCACATTCCTCCAAGAGTGCTCCAAGAAAACTCTAAGTGTCCAAGAGTATGAGGGAGAGAGAGACCAAAAAATGAGAGCTCCAAAACTGAATTGAAAAAAAAGCTACAAAATAATATTCATAAGCCTTTTTATTAATGGGGTCTCTATTTTCTTCAATTTTCCATTATTTTCCTTCATTTTCCTCCTTACATGGAATCTATGACCTTTGACCTTCCTTTTCTCCTAATTTCCATTATTTTCATAAACAAAATGCCAATTAATGCTTATTTTCCTTTTCCATTGTCTTTGTGAATTTCCTTTAGCCATAATAAACCAAATGAACACCCACTAGGATGTTTTCCCAACATTCATCTTGGAATATGTGTCCCATGACCTTGGTTATTATTGTGCCTTTATTAACTTTATTACATGGATTTTCGACTAAGGTTGTTATAGAACCCTCCCCTTTGGGGAACACCATCCTCAATGTTTAATGACACCTACAATCAACAAGACTATTGAAAATAAAAACATACTGCCCATGGATCTTTATAGCTTAGCCCATTGTAGTATTTATAAAGATCATCCCGTTGAGAAGTAAACCAACATGAGAAACATAACAATATGACAACCATAATGACATGACACCCATACTGCTTATTGGAGATTTATAACACAAATCATGGTTGCATTTACATCCATATACATATATCAAACATCACACCAAAAAATATGCCAAAAAAGTTTGCTCAACTAGCAAGTAGACAAGGATACATAACCCACACCTTATCCACCATCTCTCATGTAGCCTCATTGGTCCCAGAGTGCTTCCATTACACTTTAAGCTTGTCGACTGCTCAGTTATGAGGCATTAGCATATTTATCTGCAAAATCCAGTCAGGTTCCAGTTGGAATTCTCCTTCTGGTTCCACTTACAATACAAACCAATCAATCACATGATCAACATCTTTAACATACTTCTTAAGAAATGACGCATGGAAAACATCATGGACTTTCACTATGAGAGGCAGTGCAAGTTGATAGGCTATTGGTTCATTCCTTTCAATAATATTAAAAGGTCCACAAAATCGAGGTTCCAACTTGGCACATTATCCAATCCTTAAGGATTTCTTCTTGGGCTTAATGCGTAAGTACACCTATTCCCCAACCTAAAACTCCTTAAACAACGTGTTCTGATTTGCGTAACTATTCTATCTATCCCATGCTACCTTCATATTATTCATGATTACTTGCATTTCATGTTCCATATCTTCCAACATGTTGAGTCAAATCAAAGGCGTATTCACTGGATCACTCCAACTAATGGGAGTATTACAACTCCGCCCATAAATTGCCTCAAACAGACTCATCCTTAAATATTCCTCGTATCCATTTTTGTAAGTAAACTCAACGAGTAGAAGATACTGTTCCCACTTCCATTGTTGATGCATCACATACATCCTCAACATATCCTTCAATATGTTGTTGACCCTCTCTGTCTGTCCATCTCTCTGTGGAGGATAGGCTATGTTGAAGGCCAACTCTATACCCAAACTTGCAAAGAATTCTTTCTAGAATCTAGAAGTGAACTTGGCATCCTTGTCTGAGACAATTTTATTTAGTACACCATTAAACCTCACTACATCTCTGATGAAGACCTATGCTACAACATTAGATGAATACGTAGACTTCAATGGAATGAAGTGCACTACCTTTGTCAACCTTCCCACCACAACCATGATAAAATCATGTTGTCTATATGTCTTCGACAAACCCATAATGAAATCCATGGAAATGACCTCCCATTTCAACTTTTGAATTAGAATCGGTTGTAGTAGACCACTTGGATGATTACACTTTACTTTTACCTGTTGACAATCCAGGAACCTAGCCACGAACTCTATCACTTCTTTCTTCAATTTAAGCCAATAGCAGAAATTCTTCACCATTTTCAATGTCTTCTGATATCCTGGGTAACTTGGATATGTCTTAGCATGAAATTCCCTCAAGATAAGTTTCTTGATCTCACTGTCATCTGGAACATATATGTTATCCCTAAATTTGACCAAGCGATCTGCTATGAGATGATAGTCTAGATCCTAATCACCTATACCCTACTCTAACCTGTGCATGAGCTCCATATACCTATCATCTTGCGATCTTTCCTGTAAGATCTAATCCTATAAATATTTCCCATAGGAGCTCATAACTGCTATATGATTTAAATGTATCCTCCTGTTAAGAGCATCTACAACCCTATTGTCTTTCCCCTTGATGTACCTAATCTCAAAGTCAAACTCACTGATCATTTCCAACCATCTAACTTGCCTGATATTCAAATTCAATTGGTCAAATAGACACCTCAAACCACTATGATCACTCATCAAGATGAACCACCTGCCAAGAAGATAATGCCTCCACATATTCATGGAATGTATGATCATTGCCAACTCAAGATCATGTGTTGGATAATTATGCTCATGGTCATTAAGTTTCATAGCATACTACTTATCCTTCCTGCATCAAGACTCTACCAAGTACTCTCTTGCAAGAATCTGTACATACCACAAAATCTTTGTCTGCATCTGCAATCTTTAACACTGGAGCATTTGTCAACAATCACTTCAATTGTTAAAAACTTGTTGTACATTCTTCTATCCATTCAAACTTATTTCCCTTCCTTTACAGTGACGTAATAGGATAAGAAATTTGTGAGGAGTTCCTCATGAATCTCCTATAATAACCTGCTAACCCCATAAAGGACCTTACCTCATCCACATTCCTAGGAGCTTCCCACTCCATGATAAGCCTTATCTTTTCTAGATCTATTACTTTGCCTTCCCTGGAAACCACATGCCCCAAGTAGCGTACCTCTGTATGAAAGAAATTGCATTTGCTAAGCTTGGCATGTAACTGATGTTCTCTTAGAAATATCAATAATGATTCTAAGTTTTCGGCATGCTCTTCCTCATTTTTAGAATATAGCAATATATCATCAATGAATACAATAAAAAACTTGTCCAGGTAAGGATGAAACACACCATTTTTCAAGCAGATAAAGTAGTTGTAGCACTAGTAAAACTAAATGGAACTACAACAAACTCATAATTCCCACACCAGATCTGGAAAGAAGTCTTGTAGATGTCCTTTTCTTTGAAGTGTACATGATGGTATCCTGATATCATATCAATATTCGATAACACTTCTACTCCCTTCAACTAATCGAACAAGTCATCAATCCTCAACAATAGATACTTTTTCTTGATGGTCACCTTGTTCAACTGTCTGTAATCAATACACAACCTGAGAGTACCATCCTTCTTTTTCAAAAACAACATTTGTGCACCCCAAAGTGACACACTTGGCCTAATGGATCCCTTTTCAACCATTTTCTTTAATTGACACTTCAAATCCACTAAATCTAGTGTGCTCATCTTGTAAGGTACCTTTGATGCTGGTGTGGCTCTTGGTACGAACTTAATAGAAAAGTATTTTACTTGTGAGGTGATAACTTTAAAATCTCTACCAGAAACACATCCTAAAACTGCTATAAAACAAGGCACCTAATCAAGACATCCACATGCTTTGATTCCTTAACTTTGTCACTAGAAATATGCACTATGAATAGAACACACCCTATCAGAGAAAATTTTAAGGATGGAAAAATATATTGAAATTTAAAAACATCGGAAAATCTCACTAGTCCCTAATATGAAAACTATAAAATTTTTATTGATGTATTTGTAAAATTATTCAAATTTATAATGATTTTATAGATACTCTATATAATTTTGGTGATTTTTAGGGTAAAATAATTTTATATTGTAAAATTTGGGCGAATCATTTTTATAAAAAATGGAAATTGGCGAATAGTTTTTTGGAAAAATCATGGAAAATTAGCCCATCTGTGAATATTAGCCCCTAAAATTTTCCATGCATCCTTTCCTGCAATTTTACTTCGCCTACACAGCTATCACCATTCTAACTAATTTTTCCTTCTTCTCACCCTACAAGACCCTTTGTTCCCCATTATCATCCAAGGACTTAATGGCCTTTTCATAAAAAGACACCTTAGTTCTGTGAAGATACAACCAGTCCATACCCAACAACATACTATGTGATCCAAATGTAAGTACTTTCAAATGAATCAATGTAGACATACCATTTAACTTGATAAGATGCTTGATGATCTACCTTCATGTTCTTCAATGTTGCATAGATCCGTGGAATACTCTATCCAACATCCCCCACTATCTTTGCCTCATGAGCACTGTAGATAGGCGGTCTACCACCCGGATGTTGTGGAAAATATCTCCTATGATGCTCTCCTCCACAAGTCCAACAATGGAAAGGCTTGCAACCTGCACCCTTGTTATGCTCCTCAGATTGAAATCTGTGTCCTCTATCAGATGCATTGAACTTCTTATGTGGTGCCACATTCTCTTTGTTACTTGTATCTTGAGGTCTTGTTCAGTTCTTGTTCCATTTTCCTTTATTCTTTGCATTACCTTTCCTGTTTGACTTAGTCTCATATTTGTGCTTTGATTGCTCATAATAATGCCTTAGATTCTGAATGGCCTTTTCCAATGATCTAGGCTCATCAAAATCAATCTCGTCTTTGAATGCTACTGATAACCCATCGATGAATATCTCAATCTTAGCCTTCTCCTCCTTTAGGTAAGGTACATACCTTAATAACTCCAAGACTAAGCTAGTGTACTCCTCATTGGTCATAGATCGCATATTTAGCTCATAATTATTTTGACATGTCTTCATAGTATCTCTCCAATAGAAACTTCTTCCCGAATAGTGTCTCGAACTCACTCAAAGTCAACTCCTCTTCAGGAACACCTCTGACATTCTTTACATCTTCCCACCAAATATAGGCTTTACCTTTAAGACTGAATGTAGCTATTATGGCCTTCATGTTTGCTAAGTGATCATGAAATCTGAAGAAATTGTTCCCAATGTATATCCTCTTCTTTTGACGTTTCTTGATCCTTTTCTTCCTCCTCTTCACAATCTATGTAAAATCCTTTCTTCTCATCACACTTATGACCTTTAGTGTATTTGCTATCACAACTGTAACAAAGCCCTTTTTCTCCTTTTTCTTCCAATTGTTGTGGTGTCAACCTTGTAAGTTGTGGAAGGCTAAGGGCAACAACACTTCCATCTTTATAGTTGTGAATGGTAGGCTTCCTGGTTGCCATAATTTTTCTTTCCATTTTTCTTGCTAACTTGAATGCCTTCTCCAATGAATCAGGTTCCCAAAGGTGAACCTCATGTTGGATATTATCCTTTAAAGTCCCTATGAATACATCAATCCTATGCTCCTCTGGAATATATTTTACCCTTATGTTCAATTTTTGTAAGTCCTCAATGTGCTTCATCATTGAATCCTTTTGTTTGAAATTTATCAATTGGCTAAAAAAAGTATTTCTTTTTGTATCCTCATAATGTGTTGTCATTTCTTCTGTAAAAATTGCTCAAGTGACAATTTGTTTATGAGAGCAAAGCCATTGATACCATATAAACTGATTTGGTTCCAAATATAAAGTTGCAATACGTACCTTTTGTGTGTTTTTCACATTATGGAGAACGAAAAATTGCTCCATCTGTAGTATCCATGTTCCGGGATCCTTGCCACCAAACTTCCTCATATCGATCTTTGAAACAATGTGGTTCTTCGATCCAATGTTAGATTCTATGAAATCATGATTAACATTTATTTATTTTTCATCATGAGCTTCCTTTACTGCCCTTTCATCATTAGTAAGCATTTCTTATAGAAACTTTGTCAAATCTGTCTTCAAATCTTCCATGTCTGTCTTCAAATTTGTCTTTAAATATATCTTCAAATTGTCCATCTTAGCTTCCACTTCATTCATCTTATCTTCTTACGAAGTTTCAATCTGATGCTCAAAACAAAAGTTATGACCATTTTCCCCAGGTCACTTGTTTGGAATGTAATTTGGGAGTGTGCAAAAAAGCCAACTTCCTCATATCATATCTCCCCAAATATAGCGTGAAAATATATGAAACACAAACCCAAGGTTTAGAACGATTTCAACCCAAATGGGTTTTTTTTTTAGTGTCTGAAACGTCACAAAAAAAAAAGTTATAGCACAAATGCCATAATGACCTTTTTGGAGCAGTGAAACCCTAAAATCCAAAGCTCTGATACCAAATGTTATGAAACCAGCCCACAAAAATATATAAAATATAGATAAGCACCTTAAAAATAAGCCTCTTCGAGGGGAAAACCTCCTTTACAATACACATATGAACAATTCTTAGATGATTCAAATGACAAAACCTCCTTTTTATATATAGGAGTCTAAGGGGTCACAATATAACCAAGCTGACCTAACAATAATAAATTAAAGGCACAAAGATAACAATAGAGGGATTCTATGGGGCACAATAATAACAATATGGGGACAATAGGGGCACAAAAATATTAATAAGGGATACAACGACAATACTAATGGGGGAATCAATAGTATTATAGGGACCTAACACCCAAACAACCATGCTTCTGCATCTTGTGACTTCTTCATTTCTCCATCAAATGTAGGTGGCTTTGATTTCTTGAACTCATATGAAAAATATCCCCTATCACTCCTCCTATAAGAATGATATCATTGATGACCATGATAACTATTTGAACCAGAACTAGAGTAAAGTCCATGTCTACTTCCTTGTCTATCGGGTGTATGCAAGAATATTCCATCTCTGATCATTCATTTCTATCCAACATGTTCCCACCATGTGACCTAATACCATATGCCCCATTAGTCCTGTCCTCTTCTCCATGACTGATCATAAGTGGTCACTATCTTTGCAAGTCTAACAAGCTCTGAAGAATAACTGCATTGAATTCTTCTTGTTTCTCTTGTGCCCTAGAAAGTCTCTCTTGTGATTGAATGAATGGGTCATTATATTCTTTGCAAATCCTTATTTCTAGCTTCAAACTTCTCAGTGTCTGCTATGTCAAGAGAATATCCCTCACCATGCTTCTCATTTGATCTATAGGGAGAATCTTTTGAGCTATAGTCTGCCATCTTTCTTGTCATCTTTGATATTATCTTCCTTCAAGGCATATTGTGTCAGCTAAACAAAATTACAAACAAACCAACGTAACTTAGTGTATTTCAAGGGAGGATATACATGTATAATCATAATCATCACATTATATAGACATCATCTTAATCACCATCCAGTTAATATGCATGATGCCATAAATACAACATCAACCAGACACAATGCATGCATAAAAACATGTGTACAACACATATGCATACACAATACATACAAACACTAACATGCATCCACGATGTACACATTACGATAACAACACCATCAAATTTTGCATGGCATCACATCGACAACCATGACCACCACCATGCATACACAACAAGCACATATACCACAAGCATAAGGACACATATGAAATTGACATGTACATATGAAAACAGATTCATCTAAGGAGAATGAAAACAAGACATCACCCAAGGAGAACAAAACTATGTTGTGATACCACTCTATAACACCCTCCTCACACATTTACCCAAGCTAAATGACCCACCAGGGTAAACATGTGATGAAAAGTTACTATGATATGATTCAACTCCCCAAGTAGAGTTAAGGAAGTGGAACTGACATGACAAGACCAATCTGACCTTCCACACATGCTATAGAACCTTTAGGAGCCAAACAACCCTTCCAGGTGAATAACCCCTGAGGCGACTTGTTTTTTCATTGCCCTAGAGCTTCAATCGCTCCCATGACAAGGCGTTCATGTGATTGGGACCCTCTAGTCACTCCCACAAAAAGGAATCCATGTGATTGTGGCCTATTTTTGGCAGCTTTGTTCGAGCAACCCCGAATTTTGTTTCACTTATTCAGGGCCAAGACTCAAGCCACTGCGTAGAACTTCATGAAACTTCAAGAAATTATAAATAACAAAGAAACAAGGGTATTAATGCAAACACTTGAATAAGTACTTGACCTAAACCCTACTAGCCATGACATGTATTTCGTCAAACATATCACAAACATGTAATCTACAGGTCAACAACAAATCTGAGCATAAGGGTTTCATAATTATCTGATAATCGTCAAAGAGGAATGATATCTCCTCAAAATAGATGCATTGTTATCTGTTAGGTCATCCATTCACTAACATTTCAAATACTAACCAAAACATGATGAGATCCATACATCATAACTATAATAAAACTACTTATAACCAACAAATAACCATAGATATATCAATGAGGAAACAACCATTTAAAGCCACATAATATCAGGCACATTTACTCATGAAAGTACTAAGGAAAAGGAATTCTTATTAATGTATGAAAATCCAACCAAGTCAGGACTTCCACATAGCACCCGGCCATTGATTGGGTTGAACCAAATCTCTCTTTCAGCTAATCACCGTTGCGCCATATTCCAAGAATGAATGTGGGATCTCATGAAACAAATCAAACAAAACCAAACTAGGGCTTCCATAGGCCAAACCACCTCAACCCTCAACCAATGACTCCATCTTACAATCAGACATTACTAATGATAGCCATATTGGTCTCTACCCAAGTTGTCAAGGGCTCAAGAGCGTTTGTTCCAACCTGGGCTTCAAGGACTAGTAACTCAACCCATAGATCCTTTCGGGCTTCCAAAGAATTTGTCCAACCAGGGCTTCTAGGACTAGTAACTTAACCCACCAAGGGCTTCTAGAGAGTTTTTCCAACCAAGGCTTCCAGGACTGGTAAATCAACCCAAGCTGCTATGGGGCTTCTAGAGCATTTGTCCAACCAAGGCTTCCAGGAACTAATAACTAAGCCCATAACCATAAGGAACATGAGAACCAACTAGAGAAAATAAGGAAATAAATCCACAACACCATGGCTATCCAAGAAATGGAAAAAATAGGAAAAACCATTATCAATCTAGGAAATCCTCCAGGCCAATTACAAATCATGACTTAAAAACCACATGCATGTGCCATGTATGCTAAAACTAGAAAATAAATCATACATGAAACTCGGTACCTACAAGAAAAAATTGATGTAGCTGCTGATCCCGATGTCCTCTTACACTTTCATTCTCTTCATTTTCTTTCCTTCTCCAAATACAAATTATTTCACACTCCTCCAAGAGTGCTCTAGAAAAATCTAAGTGTCCAAGAGTATGAGGGAGAGAAAGTAGAAAATGAGAGCTCCAAAACTGAAGTGACAAAAGACTACAAACTGATCGTGTGAAGCCTTTTTATTAATGAGGCCTCTATTTTCTTCAATTTTCCATTATTTTCCTTCATTTTCCTCCTAACACTCAACATGTCAACTTTCCCTTTCCTTTTCTCGTAATTTCCATTATTTTCATAAATAAAATGCTAATTAATACCTCTTTGTCTTTGTCGATGCCTTTATCAATTTCCTTTATCCATAATAAACCAAATGAACACCCACTAGGATGTTTTTCCAAAATATTCAACTTGGTGTAATTGTCCCATGATCTTGGTCATTATTTTTCTTTTATTATTTTTATTAGATAGATTTTTGACCGAGGTTGTTACAATCTAGTACTTTAAAGTTTGATGGTATTATTGGTGCCAATCCTTAGCGAGGAAATGCGATTGAAAAGCTTCGATGAAATATCGAGTAATGCTTTAACTGTAGAGATTAGTAGAAGAAAAATGGAAAGAGGAAGGAGCCCAAGAAATATCAATAAGTCAAGAAAAGGAAGATCCAAATCTAGATCAGGGATAGTGTGCTGGAAATGTGGGAAGAAAGTACACCTAAAAAAATAATGCAAATCTCAAAAGGGAAAAGAAGGAGATGGATAACAAGAGAAAAATTATGAAGCAAATGTGATAGGTGATGTGTTTCATGATGCTTTGATTATTTCATTATAGAATATTATTTATTCCTAGGTGGTAGATTCAAGGCCTCATTCCATGGCACACCTAATAGGAAACATTTTCATGACTATGTTCAAGGATATATTAGACAAGTTTGTCTGGGTGATGATAAACCAATGTAAAATCAATGGAATGGGTAAGGTTGTTATAAAGAAACAAAATGGAAACCAATAGCTATTTAAGGGGGTAACGCATGTTCCATATCTAAAGAAAAATCTAATTTTTACAGGGCAGTTAGGTGGTGAAGGCTGTGTAAGTACATTCACAGATAAAACTTGGAAGGTCACTAAAGGAGCCCTAGTAATAGAAAAATGAGAAAAGGTTGGTAAGTTGTTTTTTTTTAATTGTATTTATAATTTTGTTAATGCATTAACCTCCATAGGAGTAGATACAACATTGTGGCATCATAGGCTCGGGCACATGAGTGAGAAGGGGATGCAAATTCTTTGCACAAGAAATTTGTTGCCATGTTTGAAGCATGCTGATTTGGATTTTTGTGAAAAATGTGTTTATGGAAAACATAAGAGAATCAAATTTATTAGAGTTGGGAAGGAAAATAAGAGAAAAAAATTAGAGCTTGTGCATACAGACGTATGGGGACCCACTTAGGTATCATCTCTAAATGGCTCTTGCTATTATGTTACTTTTATTGATGATGCAACTAGAAAAACCTGGATTTATTGTATTTGAAATAAATATGATGTATTTGATACATTCAAGAAATGGAAATCTTTGGTTGAGAATGAAATAATAAATAATTTGAAGTGTCTCAATCAAACAATGGAGGTGTTAGCCTCACTCTCACATTAAAAAAAAAAAAAAAGTCAAAAAATATTAAATTAATTAAATCATGAAAGTTGGATTTAATTCCTAACTTTCTAGATTGGGTTTGTTCCTCAAAGTTAGGAGTCAGTTTAGGTCTAGTTGGTTGAAAGATTCTCTCCAACTAGTTAGGGTACTAAATTAGTGTATGGTTGAGATATTTTCTCAACCAAAGTGTCCAAGATAGACACACTATCTTGAGACAAATATCCTCTTGTATTTATATTTGTGTTATACACATTATTTTAATAATGAGAATGAAAGAAACGAATGCAATCAATCCTTTTCCACCATTTTTATCTATGATAATTTATAGTGTTTGTTTTATTTAAATCCTTCATGTGGTATCAGAGCCATGTGATATTTGTGAGAGACGATCATGAGCTTAAGGGTTTGCATTTGGTTGTGAGTGATAGAGGAGTGATACATTGCTCACACCAAACTTCTGAAACAACGACATAGAGACGTGACACTCTTGCAAATCGATGGTTTCTTGTGGAGGAGAATGAAGCAATTTGTATTTGAATGTGTTGAATGATTGATGGGTTTGCATTGGGAGACTATGAGCTGGAGATTATGTGATCGAGGAAAACATGTTGCTTGGAATGAGGGGATGTTTATCTGAATACGATGTGATATCAACCTGGATAGACATGTCACTATAAATTTCAAATGACTTTGTGGCATCGACATTGCACTTCACATCCTTACCGGGTCGTGTTTGATGTAATGGGCACTTGCATGATCTTTGTGGGACAAATCATGGATTAAAATGCCCGGACCATTAGCTTCCTATGTCATGTTAACAACACAAGCATTCAGAAAATTGTTGCATGTGTTAGAAGCCACCTGTAGAAGCCTTCTAACAAATAGCTGTGTGTGTTCGATCAAATAATTTATCATCAAAATCATGGGAATGTAAAGATCAGTGGAGAAATTGTCGAATGTATACATGTGAAGAGCTATTGAAACACTGTGTTAGAAGTAATTTCTACTATACTAGATAAATGAAGCTACATTGAAACTAGATGGTACTTTGGACAAAGTTTAACCATCTCCTAAACTTCACTGCTAAAACCAAGCTCTAGAATATTGTTTGCCTTGTTAAGAATCATTACTTCAAGTTCTTCCAATCCAACTAAATGTGCATTGTGAAAATGATCTATCATCCTTCCTGGCATTGTATAAGGCCGAAATAAATTTAGGCCGGTAAAGTAATCTCTCCAACACTGGTAAATGCAGTTGCATTTATGGATCGAGTAATGGAACTTCCACATAAATCATGTCGAGTTAATTCCAAAGAAAGGAAAATTGTAATTGAGAATTGGAACAATATTATGATCGAATTGAGGAGGAGACGTTGGTAATTCCCAAATGACAAGTCAGATCACAAATACAGAGAGGAAGCCTTCAATACACTGAATAAATCGCATAAAAAAATGTTCCCTGTAAGTACAGATGTCTATATGTGAAAAGTTTGGAGACTGTCACCGATTGATGCTCTTAGATCTAGTTTGATGTATATCATTGGTATGAAGTGAGTTTGGCCACCGACTAGCTGTAGTTGTAGGTCACATCGCGGTATGTGGTGAAAGAATAGTTAGAAAGTCCCATTATGAAGCTATCTCTAGGACAGTGGAAGCATGGTGAATATGTAATCAAAGGATAACGTGTTAGATCATCGACATTGCTGGATCATTAATATTCCTCAGTCGTTGTTGATGTATTTTAATTTGTGAGTCAAAGGCTTTAGTATATAATTAGATATGTGGTGAAAAACTATGACCACGAGAAGGAGTTGACTGGTGGAGGAGCCAACGTTCAACAAGAAGGATCAATGTTGAAGTTCCATTTGGTGTGGGTGTGGGAGTAGTGCTATGAGATGTTTCGTTGAACCAATCTGTTGTGATGAAGATAAAGCTAGATGTTTCCATTTCTTTTCTAGAAAACGTACATAAGGTTAATGCTCTTTTTGAAGATGGTAAATGAATTATTTTTATTGTGAATAATTGACCTCTCAATCAATTACATGCATAAACATATCTTGGGGTGTCCTTTATCATTTTTCATTCACATTTGAAACGTAAACTCACTTTTTCATAGAGAGGTAATAAAGTGAAACTTTTGTAATGGAGTGATAAGGTGTATTAATTCTTTTTTGTTTTAAGAGATATAAGGAGTAAGGAAATAAGGTAATTTTTTAAAAGAGTGATTTTTGGGAGAGATAAAGAGTGGATAAAAATATATTTTTTTAATTTGGGAGTTATAAGGGTGAATATTGGGATTAATTTTGTAATAAGGTTGATGTTTTTAAAGATTTTGGAGGGATAAGGTGCATTAAAATTTTTACTTCGAAGTGATAAGGAGTCATTATCCGAGTCAAGAAAAATTTAGAAGTCTTTGATGTATAAGTTATTGTGTATAAAAATGAGAGTAATGACTGTATCATGACAAAGGGCATTGAAAATAAAACCAAACATTATATCAAGCATAATAAACATATTATTTTTTTGGTGATTGTGTCCTAGATCTACCCAAAATTTAATAACGAGATCTTAGGTAGATTAGGAGTACGTTTGTGATGGCGCATGCTTTTCTGGATTCTTGATGTTGCTTATTTTTTGTGTCTAGTTTTGACACTATATTTGTAAAATGGTACACATGGAGTAAAAAAAAATTAAGGAAATTCATGCACATAATAAATTATATTCAAGCTCATGTAATGAAGCATAAATAAGCAAAGCACAAGAAATCGATTAGCTGCAACACATAATAAAAAATATCAAGTTGTCAACATCAACATTCAAAATGAGTCTACATCAACATGTAATTCAACATCATTCACTCAAGGAAATCAAGTTAATGAAGTATTCATATAAATCAACAATCAACTACATCAACAACATTTGCATGAATTCAACATCACATTTTGGACAATGCACTTGCAACATTTTTTGTAAGAGTCAACTCAAAACAAAATTGTAACTTGAAATTTATAATTGGAAGTTGACTTGTAATGAAATTCAAATAAAATTGAGTTGAATTGTAAGTGTGCATTCTCGGTTGAAACCGACACCCAAGATTTGAATTGTTAAAGAGTCAATTAAGTCAAGTGAGTCCATTGTTTTCAACTGAGTCATCAAATTCATTTGAACTTGTCATCAAATCATTGTAAGAATTTTCTTGGGTGAATTTTCGATAGTATTCGACACCCTTATTTTGCAAATAATCTCAATCAAGTGATCGAGTTCAAGCAAGTGCAAAGTGCAAGTGAACAAGTTCAAGACAACAAGTGAGCATGAGATTCATGCAACAATCAAACAAGCATCAAGCGAGTGAGTTCAACTCTAAATAAAGAAAATGTGATATTCAAACAACAATCAAGCAAGTTAAAATATACAACAAGCGAGCGTGAGTTCTAGTATTCAATTATTAAAGTGAGCATGAATCAAAGAAAACAATTTTAACCAAGAAAGTTAGAGAGATCAAGCAAATACAAAAGCAAGAAAGAGTGATAAAATAAATCAAGTGAGCGAGAATTCGATTGAAGCATTCACAAAGTTCAAGCGAGCATGAAGTTGATTGAAGCATTCATAAAGTTCAAGCAAGTGTGAGTTCAAGCAAGTTCACATGGAGAAAAACATTCAGTTGTTACAGGTTCTTAACAAGATGATCCTATCAACTGCTGAAGACATGGTGAAAATAAACAAAGCAACTCTTGCTAATATTTCAGTGCATCTACAACAGACACATGAGGCAATTGAGTTTCTTCAACAGGAGTCACAACTACAACGAGATGAGTTACAATAGAAGAGTGATGCTCTGGACCATTCAACCATAAAAATGAAAATAAAGATGATGATTCTAAGTTGCTCATCGAAACAAATTCAAGTGTAGAAGTTGTCCATGATCAAGTTAAAATTTCATCTTCCAAGCCAACCATTGAGCCATGGGAAGAAATCCAAAGAAAAAAAAATTGATGTGGATTAGGATATGAAAAATATGACAATAACTTGCATATCCCAGATTATTCAAAGTCGATCAAATTCATCAGTGCAAGATTTATTGATCAAGTAACATCAGAAAGCCAAGCGAAAGTTGAAGACAAACCCACATGCAAACACTGTCAAAGAAAAGGTCACATGGAATATCATTGTTTTCATCTCCATCCTTTTCACCATTGTGGCAAGCTGAATCACTTATCAGAAAAATGTTGCAAACAAAACCAACGTGCCATATTGAAGATAAATTATGCATGGATTGATCCTTGGGAATGGTCGTCAACAGTAAAGCAATTGTATAAGTTTTACCACATAATTCAATCTCACCTATTTCAGCGATTAGTCAAATGAAAATTGTACTCTCATGCACCTAAAAGCATGAGTACAACAATGACACTCTCCTACACCTGAAGGGGGGGAGTTTAGAAATCAAATGCAGATGATTATCTCTCGTTTCAGCTAATAAAGGGGGGAAATGATAATGGAATTGAAGGTGGTTCTCAGACTGAAAGTTTCGACAACATCAACAAAACCAACCAGTGGGCATCATCATCAAGTTAGCCAGTGGGCATGATCAACAAATTAGCGAGTGGTCATCATCATCAAATCAACCAGTGGGCATCATTATTAAATCAACCATTGGGCATCATCATCAAATCAACTAGTGGGAATCATAAACAAATAAACTAGTGGTCATCATCAAATTAGCCTGTGGGCAGTCAACATTAAAGCAGCCAGTGGGTAGTTTCAACATCATCAAATTCGCCAATGGGAAGTCAACATCAAAGTAGACAGTGGGTAGTTTCAACATCATCAAATTCACGAGCGGGCGTTATAAAAAAAAATTCAGTGGAAAAGCAATTGGTATGCTGATTGAAAGAAAAGGACAAATGGATCCTTTTGTAGCTTGGAACCTGATGGATCAGAGATGTATCAGACTTGTAGTTGATTCATGTTCTCTTTAGATTGGAGTTTTTTCAGCATCCAACTTTGACGGTTTTTCAGGTAGCTTTTCAATGAGGATCAACAGTTTTGGCATGAGGACTTGGAGATGGTACTAGGTCCTTACTTTGGACCTATCATTTGGGGGGGAATGTTAGCCTCACTCTCACATTAAAAAAAATAATAGGTCAAAAAATATTAAATTAATTAAATCATGAAAGTTGGATTTAATTCCTAACTTTATAGATTGAGTTTGTTCCTCAAAGTTAGGAGTCAATTTAGGTCTAGTTGGTTGAGAGATTCTCTCCAACTAGTTAGGCTCCTAGATTAGTGTATGGTTTAGATATTTTCTCAACCAAAGTGTCCAAGATAGACGGACTATCTTGAGAAAAATATCCTCTTGTATTTATATTTGTATTATACACATTATTTTAATAATGAGAATGAGAGAGAGGAATGCAGTGAGGCTCTCAGGCCTTTTCTGCCATGTTTATGTCTTTGATAATTTAGTGTGTTTATTTTGTTTAAATACTTCAAGAGGTGAATACTACAACAAAGAGTTTGATAACTACTGTTCAAAGCATGTAACTCATAGAGAGAAGAAAATTCAAGGAACACCACAAGAAAATGGTGTGTCAGAAAGGATGAACAAGACAATAATGAAGTGTGCAAGGTGCATGAAATTGCATGCAAGATTTCCCTTACAATTTTGGGTAGACATTGTAGATACTGTTGTTTACAATTTTGGGTAGACATTGTAGATACTGTTGTTTACAATTTTGGGTAGACATTGTAGATACTGTTGTTTATCTAATAAATAGAGGGACTTCAATTTCCTTGGATGGTGGTATTCCAGAGGAGGCATGGACAGGTAAAAAGGTAAACCTGTCATTTTTAAAGACTTTTGGTCGTGAAGCCTTTGTCCACATTAATAAAGAAAATAGAACAAAGCTTGAGGAAAAATCAAATAAATGTAACTTTATTGGATATGGTGTTAATGATTTTGGTTATCACTTAAATGATTAGGAAAATCACAAAATCATTAGGAGCAGAGATGCAATATTCAATGAAAAGGTCTTGTATAAGGATCAAATGCATGAAAAGAAACAGGAAAAGGAAAACAAAGAATACACAGTGCTTGATGAGATTACAAAAATGTAAAGGTGCTTGAATCATAACGATCAGTGACCACAACAACAACATACACCTTAAACACCTGAAAGTGGTGTTAGAATATTTACTAGGATAAGTAGACCCCTTAAATGATACTCTCCTGCATTATATTATGTATTATTGACTGATTCTGTTGAACCATAAATATATGAAGAAGAAATGTACATAGAAAAAAGGAAGAAGTGGGAGCAAGCCATAGAAGAAGAGATGAACCCCTTGATGCATAACCAAACTTGGGACTTAGTTAAGTCTCCTTCAGGTAAAACAACATTGTAGAATAAATGGGTTTACAATTTAAAGGAAGAAGATGGAGGTAAATAGAGGTATAAGGCTAGACTTGTGGTGAAGCAGTCTACACAAAAGAAAGGTATAAACTTTGATCAAATTTTTTCTCCTGTTGTTAAAATGACTTCAGTCAAAACTATTTTAAGTATAGTGACAAGAAAAGATTTGCATCTTGAGCAACTATATGCAAATACAACGTTTCTCCATGGGGATTTTGAGGAAGATATATATATGTAGCACCCACAAGGGTATGAGGGCAAAGGGAAGGATAAATTAGTGTACAAATTGAAAAAGAGATTGTATGACTTAAAACAGGTTTCAAGGCAGTGGTATCTAAAATTTGATAAGTTTATGTCTGAACAAGGTTATGCTAGATGTCATTCTCATCACTATGTTTATCTTAAGAAACAAAATGATGGAAACTATATTATGTTTCTATTGTATGTAGATGACAGGCTTGTTGCAGGAAATAAATGTGCTCAAACAAAAATTGGAAAATTCATTTGCAAAGAAGGATTTGGGTTCTGCAAAACAAATCCTTGGCAATGAAACTAACTAGAGATAGGAAAAAAAAAATTAACATTGTCTTAGAGTGAGTACATAGAAAAAGTGTTGGAAAGATTTAATATGCAGAATGACAAACCAATTAGTACACCTTTGGCTAGCCATTTCAAATTAAGTAAGGAGATGTGCGCCACGAATGAGGGAGAGATGGATTATATGTGTAAAGTTCCATATCCACCAACAATTGGATGCTTAATATATGCAATGGTCTACACAAGGACTGATATTGCACATGCAATGGGATTTGTAAGGAGGTATATGAAAAATCCAGAAAAAGAGCATTGGATGACAATGAAGTGGATTCTTAGGTATTTGAGAGGTACCACAAATCAAGAATTATGTTTTGGTGGTTCAACCATTTCTCTACAAGGATATGTTAATGTAGATATTACAGGTGAGAGAGATAACAGAAGGAGCACCAGAGGGTGTGTGTTTACTGTAGGTGGAACAACTATCATTTTGGCTTCAAAGTTGCAAAACATCATTGCATTTTCAACAATGGAAGTAGAGTATGTTGTTGCTACAGAGGCGAGCAAAGAAATTATTTGGTTACAAAGGTTTATGGATGAGTTGGGCAAGAAGAAGGAAATGGATTGTTATACAATGACAACTAGAATGCCATTCATCTTGCAAAGAACTCAACATTTCATTCTACGACTAAACATATACAACTCAAGTACCATTTCCTACGATTAATGTTGGATGATGGATAGTTGAAGCTGGAAAGGATACACTAGCTATAATCTTGCAATAATGTGAAAAAAAGTTGTAACCACGGAGAAAATGAGCTCTTGTTCATTTTCAATTGGTCTTCAAGCATGATGACGAAGATGAGAAACAAAAAAGTCCAAAGTGGAAGCATTGTCTAGCAAGTGAAGTAGTAGTGGAGTTGCTATAATCAGTCTCCAAGTGGGAGATTGTTGGGTGTGGAGCCTGATTATCTTCTTGATTGTTCAAAGGTTTTTGTGTCAGTGGTTTTAGATCCCTGTTCCTAATGGGGTGACAATGTTTTCCATTTAATCGCTACTGTGGGGTGGGGGGGAGGGATCCAATGGGTGGCAGAAATGACTTTTATGAGCCCCCTTAGGCGACAATTCAGGGGTAGTGCCCCCGAAGCTAAAAATAGATGAAAAATTGTTGTGTAAAATATTGTAATTTTGTAGTCAATCTAGGTCGTTCATTAAGCGGCTGATCTAATGGTTGAATTTATGTTAATTTGAGGTTTTTTCCCTATAAGACACCCCCTGATTTTATATGATGAAATTGTATTGCCACTGTGGATTATTATTCTGAGTGTGTGAGAGAGAGGAGACCATGTGAGAGTGAAGAAGAAATTACAACGGATTTGTTGTAGGGTGTATCTCTTTATTTTATTGGATAATATAAAGGGAATGACTCATTGTTTCTCTATGGATGTAGCCCAAATTGGGTTAACCATGTATATCTGTGTCTCTCTTGTTTTATGCGTTTTTGTATTTGTGTTTCCACAATATTTTGTGTATTCCATTTTTCCATTAATTAATTTTCTAACAAATAAAGAGATGGAAATATAAACCAAAAGCCGCTCCAAATCGATGTGATGAAGGCCATGCCATTGCTCCTACTCCAGTTTCCCAAATGTGAGAATATCACCCACAAAGGAGTGTGAAGTAGAAATACGAGTGACATGAAATCCATGAAATATACCCTGCATGCGAACATCTCGAATCTGGAAAACCTTCATCCACCATTCCCCACATTGAGTCAGTGATCATATAATTAAAACTAATTTTTCTATAAATTTAATATTGCATAATTATTTCCAAATATCATTTTTCAAAATTTCTCCTATTTTCAATTAATTTATTATCTAATTTTTCATTATATCCTTGCTCAATTTGTTTCATTTGTTCCTATCTTTATAGTTAGTTTTAATTAATTCTTATTTTAATTGAATTTAAATCAATCATTTTTCAATTTAGAATTAAGTTTTTTTTTTTTTTTTTTTTTGGTATATTTCGTATTTTCATTATTCTTAATTATGATTTTTTTAATTAATTTTTAAGTAACACTTTTAATCTAAGATCTTATTTGAAATTTAAATTCTTATTAAAATAAATTATTGTTGTTATTAATTCTTATTTCAATTTTTAGACTTTTATTCAATCTTTATTTTAATTTATTTTCATCCTTAACTTTCAATTTGGAATGGAATCTAATTCTTATTCTTTTATTAACTTTCTTTTTCAAGAAATTACTATTTTATTTTATTTTAATTCTTATTCTTATTATTATTTCATTACATAATTTAATTATTATTTTCTTTTCAACTAATTACTATTTTATTTTAATTCTTATTCTTACTCTTATTTCATTACTTACTCTAATTATTGTTGCTGTAATTCATAATTTTCTTTAATTCTTATTTTTATTAACTGATACTATTTTATTATTATCTCTTAATTCCTATTTTACTTTTAATGGCCATTTATTTTATATTTTGGAATTGTGCATTGGTCAATTAATTTTTTTAACTTAATTTTGATTAATGACATGTTGCAATTATCAATTCATTTTAATATTTTTTTATGAATTTGACTTTGAGCCAAGGTATACTTCATTCTTGTTTCTACCACTCAATATGATGGGATGTGTAAATCAGTCTGTGGAGTTGACACATACCCCTTTAAAATAAAAATAAATTATGTTCTAAAATGAAAAATAATGTTAGCAATAATAAAAAAAATGAATATGATGCAAAAGTAAAAACAAATTATGCTCTAAATAGAAAAATAGTATTGACTCTAATAAAAAAATGAATATGATGGAAAATAATTAGAAGTAAAAAAAATGTGTGAGCAAGTTTGAAAATATATTCTAATTAATTTATGTCCATGTCAACTTCATATATATCTATTTATAGAAAAAAAATGTTAAGAAAATATATTTAATGTATATAATAAAATATTCAATTTGGATTATCAATAAAATATTTTAATACAAATTAATTTTGAGATGTACTTAAAAATATATTAATAATAAATAACCATTTTAATTTGTTCTCATAAAATGTCTCGATAGACATGCTATGTAAAATATTTTAATGTCAACTATGTATATAGTATATATCATTTAAACAAAATTATGTCTTTATCATGAAAAAATAAGTTTTATGGTTAAAAAGGCTTGATATACATGTTATGTAAAATATTTTAATGTCAACTATGTACATATTATATATCATTAAAAAAAATAATGCCTTTATCATAAAAAATAAGTTTTATGGTTAAAACATCTTGATATACATGTTAAATAAAATATTTTAATGTCAACCATGTATATATTATATATTATTTTAAAAAAATTTAAAAAATAAATTTTATGGTTAAAACATTTGTTTAGTCTTATATATGCTTTATATAAGCTTAATAAATTTTATATAAAAGCAGAGCCGTGACAAAGATTGTTTCTGCTTTTAGTAAATTTTATATAAAAGCAGAGCCGTGACAAAGATTATTTATGCTTTTAGTAAATTCTATATAAAAGGAGAGCAGAGCCGTGACAAAGATTGTTTATGCTTTTAGTAAATTCTATATAAAAGGAGAGCAGAGCCGTGACAAAGATTGTTTCTGCTTTTAGTAAATTCTATATAAAAGGAGAGCCGTAACAAAGATTGTTTCTGCTTTTAGTAAATTTTATATAAAAGCAGAGCCGTAAATTCTTTGACAGGCCCTGGTTTTCAGTAATGTGTGATACGATATCATCTTAATCGTAATCAATATTAATCGTAGATACCATCTTAAATGATTCTGTTTCAATTTAATTGTTATTAATATTCAAATAAATAATATAAATATGGGTAAATTCGACTTATATTAGAGTTAGATTTATATAAGATAATTGGAAGGAGTGATGACCAGGATTATATTTTTTAGTTTCGATTAACGATGACTTTTGTTATAATAATTTTATTTTTCTAATAAAATAATTTGATTTATATAGGATATAAATAATTAAATGAAAATATAATTTTTTATTTAATATATATTCAAAATAGTTGGATATTTAAAAAAATAATTTAAGTTTATTTAATTATTTTATAATTATTTTCTTCAGAGTACATGTTCACAGCTCAAAGATAAAAAGAAGAATCGTAAGCCCAAATTCAAGAGATGGAATCCTTTTGAACCACCGCGTCCGCTGGGCGATTTAGGCTTCTCGAGTTCGGAGGAGGAGGAATCTAAGGCAGATGTGCAGGTTGATGAGGAAATTGAAGCTGATCTACAGAATGAGGAAAGTCCGAAGGACGCCCCCTCGGCTCACCAGGAGGCTCCCTCTAACCAGCAGATTTCTCAGAAACGTACCCATCTCTCTTCGTCCTCAGACTTTGACAAGGATGATCATTCATGAGGACAAAATAATCTACAACTTGTCATGACACAACCAAACTCCACTGGGTGGATAAAAGTAAGCAAGAAAAAAGGCAAAAAATGTTGATTTGCAGGAAACAACCCTTCGGGGTAGCCTTTTGATCAGTACTTTCCTTTGTATTCCTTTGCTTCTATGACCTGTCCCTTGTCTGTCTATTTGGAGCAAGGTTGATTCCCTATCACCTTCGGCTCCATTGCTTCTTTGCTAAGCCTGTTTCCAGGCTTGATTGTACTATATTTTCCATCACTTAATAGAATTAGTCTTTACTCAAAAAAAAAAAAAAAAAAAAAAAAAAAAAAATTTATTATTTTAAAAATAAAAATCACTTCAATTATTTAACTATTTTTTAATTATATATTTATTGTTTATTATAAAATTTGGTTTAAGCTCATGAAAATGAAATGAATTTTAACAAATAAATTAAATTATTGTAAAAAAATATATTATATGTATAAGAGACCACTCAATACGGAACCCGAGCTCTGAAACCCGGCTCCTGCACCCTCTCTGCGCAAGGTGAAGCTATGGCAATCTTGGGTGTTCGATCCCTCGACATAGTTTTGAGCTCACAGGCTTTGAAGGCGAATTGTAAGCCTTCGAATGCATGCGATAATGGTCCAGTTCTATGCAGAATCGAAAGAGGGGCCGGATCATCCCAAAACCCACCGAAAGTAGTGGATCTGCTTTTTCAAATCATGCATGAGCTGATTCTACGCGGACTTCCCCAGCTAGACAACACAAGAAAGGGTAATTTCATTGCAGAATCTGCCACAGTTCCTGCGATCGGTCTTCTGGGCAGAACATTGGCAACCAGGACGCCGATCCTCCTGAGCAAAGGATTAGATCGAAGCTTTTTCATAGATGGGCGATTAATTTTTGGGATTCAAGCAGAGCCAAAGGATGGATCTTGGAAAAAATAAAATTCTTTTACCGCAGATCCCTATTCAGACACAGAGAATCTCCTCAAGGCAAGGCAGATCCAAAGCTCTGTTCATGAGAGTAAGATTTTAAACAGATCGTATACGAACCTGGATAGCTTTGATCTGATAAGAATCGAGCCACTCCAGATTACCAGATCCGGTTTTCAAATTTTTGTTAAGACGCCAAAAGGAAACACAACCTTGATTTGGACTAATGATAGTGACAGGGTTTTAGATTTGAAGAACAACATCGCCAATCAGACTGGCTACTTGGCTAGGAAACAACACCTGTTAAATGAGGGCAGATCGCTGCAGGACTGGAGAACCATGCAATATTACAACATCAAGTCAGGCTCTACAATGATTCTCAATATGAGATTACTCGGAGGTGCCGAAAGCACTGGAACTAGCTCGCAAAGCAATGGGTCTTTCAAAGAAGCAATGAAGGGCAAGGGGAAAAACCCCACAGTTGGCACTAAACCCGTGGGGCAGTAAATTGTAGATCAAATTCCGGAGAGCCCATCTATCTCCATAGATATACCAGAGGTAAATAATATATATTCAGATCTACAAAAAAATGCAGTTATTTGTAGATTTAATGGCTTTTCGCCTAGAACTGATGTATTGTATCAATGGATCCATTCGGTCTGGACAAAAAATTGCCAAATCTACCTATATCCTAAGGGGTTTTTTATAGTATGCTTTCACATAGAAGAAGAAAAGGAAACAGTTCTCAACCAAGGGCCATGGTTCTCGGGTAGTGCTAGACTTTTTATTACCCCTTGGTTTCCTGACTTTGATTCCAATACCATGGTGGTATCAAGGATGCCAGTATGGGTTAGGCTGCATAACCTCCCTTACATTTTTGGCATCTAAAGGCTCTAACAGCTATTGGAAATACCTTGGGGAGACATTTAAAGATAGATGCAAAGAGACATCTAAAAGGAATATTTACTTTTGCCAGAATATGTGTCGAGGTAGATCTCAGCTGAGGACTACCTGAAAGCATAATTCTGAATTTCAATGATACACAGTGGAAACAACCCTTGGACTATGAGAACACAGCTTTCAAATGCCGGGGATGTCAACAAACAGGTCATCAATTGAATGCGTGCCCAAGCCCCAACAAGAGCAAGCAACAAAAAAGGAAGCCGAAAGGATGGTAGAATATAGATGATGCATTAAAGAAGGCAGATATAGCAAAGAGAGAAGAACATAATACAACAAAGGATAAAGCTCAGGACAATAAGGAAAAAGAGAATAAAGATGAAAAGGAACAAGAACTCGAGTTGGAAATAAGTGGTAATAAATGAATTCACAGTCCTGAAGGATTGGATTCAAATAAGGAATAACTAATGAACAGAGATGAAAACTAGCTTGCCATTATTGACTCCACTCAGAACATAGATGGTTGGCGAAAAGTGGAGAAGAAGAAGGGCAGGAAGGCTTAGGCCAGCTGGATTTTTTGTTTTCTGTACTCCTGATAATAGGAGCGGCACTTTCTTTTTTGCTTGTAGGCAGGACTGTATCCTGTGGGCTATATGATCTTCTTTCATAGAACCAAATTGAATGCTTAATGCATATGCTATGTAACTTTTTATTTTAATAAGAAGTTCATTTTTTTCTTTGGAAAAAAAAAATATATATATTATATTACTTGATATCAATACAAAAATTAGTAAAAAATATTAATAATAAATTAAAATTGTTATCAATTGAAATAACAAATAACTTTATTTAAATAAAGTCTTTTTTTATATTTATATATTTTTAAGGAATATATTTAATTTATCTTTTATTTACTCTTTAAAATATGTAGGCTTAGTTTAACTTCTAGACAAAATGATCTTTTAGAGACATTTTTTCTAGTTAATTTTAACCAAAATCAGGCAGAGATTTTTAAAAACTTGAGTTTAAGTTATTTAATTTGTAGAATTTGAGTGCTCTAAAAGTTAATTGGACTGGATTTTAAACCTTAACACTAACTTGAATTTAATATTTTTATATTAATTTAGCTATATTTAAACTAAGCCTCAAGTACTAGCTACTATGTAGCACTTATTGATAGATAATTATATGAATGAATTTCTTATTTATAAATAGTCATTCTTCATTTTCATTTTATTTTTTATGATTTTATTAAATGATACATTCAAATTATAAACATATTTATTTGCTAATAATTAAATTAAAAAATACAAATAATAAATTAATATAATTTTTAAAATAGTTAAAATAGAAATTCTAAATTAATAAATAATTTGAATATTTTATTAATTTGAATATTGAAATATAAGTTATACTAATTTGTAAAAGAGTAAACTCAATAGATAAGAAGATTAAAAGTTCCATCCTAAATAACTAAGATAATCAACTTAAAGTCATAAATATAGATTATAATCTACAAGAGCGTTTCAATACACATGTTGTTGGAATCATGATTGTCATTACACCAAAACCTCTAGGTGTTAGTAAACGGATGCATCTCCAAAGTTAACAGATCTATGAGAGGTGGTTAACCACATGTCATGAAGCACATAGAGAGCACTGGTTATCCAATGTCTAACAATCTCCCTCCAACATCATTACAATGTCCAACAATCTCCCCCAATGTTGAACTCTAGACCCTTGGCTTTGGTACCAATTGTTGGAATCACGATTTCCATTACACCAAAACCCGCAGGTGTTAGTAAACAGATGCATCGCCAATGTTAACGGATCTATGAAACATTGTTAAGCATATGTCGCGAAACACATCGAGGGCGTTGGTTTTTCCAATATCCAACACATACTTACCATTAAACTTAAAATTGAATATATATTAGAAATAATAATGACCTTTTTAACTTCAAATTCTACTTGCTGAATTTCAAAGTTATAGGATTATGACATTTAGGAATGATCGCTTACACAAATGTACAACACAAATTCAAACAAAATGTTTAACACAAATGTGATTGAATGATGTGTTTCAAATAAAATGATAAAATATCAAAGATCAGCTTGCGTTATTTATTTAACTTCTCCACACTACATAAATAGTTCGAGATATCTCTCTCTCTCTCTCTCTCTCTCTCTCTCTCTCTCTATATATATATATATATATATATATATATTAAAAAAATATTTATTTTTATTTTTACTTTTATTATAATTTTTTGATATAATTTTAAATTTTTATTTTATAGACTTGTTACATATTTATATTTATAAATATGTTTTCTATATATTTAATATATATATCTTTTTCAAAGTTTGTTTTGTATTAACATATCAAATATTTATATCAAATTCACTAATTTTATTAGCTTATTACCTTGGAAACCAGACGAGAGAGACAGTGAAATATAGAATTATTACCTATCAAAATGAGATTCAACTCACTATTCAAAATATGAGAATGCAAAAGGATTGTGCTGCCCCACATGGGGAAACCAACAACAAGAACAAAAATGAGAAGTCTTTGGAGACTGCAGAGTTTGAGACAATAAGTAAAAGAAGCTAAAGATAAACTCTAAGAGGAACCTATCAATAGCCCTGATGAGAAAGTATGCAAAGTAAAAACTAAAACGATAAAATGTAGGGAACCTATGCATCAAGAGGACAATTGAGTATTGAGGTTGACAGGCTGCTCCTTGGCATTGCATGGAGTAGTTTAGAACTACCCTACCTAGGACAAGAGGTCTTATAACCTAGGGCAAGTTGTGAAGAAGTGGAAACATTATTTGATGGGAAAGGAGGCAGTAATTCACAAAGATCACTAGTCAGTATAACACCTTATATCCCAAAATAAGCTACAATGGACTAGGCATTACAAGTGGATGACATTTCTATTGCACTTTCATTTAATGATCAAGTGTAAGAAGCACAACATAAACAAGATTTCTGACATGTTTTGAAGGCCACCCACATCAAATATCATATCTTTGGGAACTCTAATGTACATGGAGGAATTCACTAATGATCATACAGAGAGGCATATTTAGAGGATGAAGACTTCAACGAGGTGTTTCAGTAGTAGTAGAGCTAGAAACATAGTTACTAATCAAATGAGAATTATTACCTCAAAATGGGCACTCTAGCCCAAAAACCCCAAAAAAACATTGAAAGAACAACCCAAAAATGGAAATTGTGTATGCAAGAATGATACTTTTTTTAGGGTAAATTTTCAACAATTTTTTTTAAATGGAAGTAAAAACCAATTTTTTTTTGCAAAATTGATGAAAAAAACAACCTTACAAAAATAAGTGTTGATTTTGGAATAAATAAATAAAAAAAATTGGGTTAAAATTTTGGCATTTTTTAGCAATGAAATTAAAAATAAAATATCAGGACTTTGAAAAACTGTAAAATTCCAACAATTCTTTGACATGATGTTAAAGATAAAATATCATGTCTCAAATCCTGATAAATCCAACAATTTTCACTCATGTTAAAGATAAAATATCATGACTCTAAAAAACCCTAAAATTGTAATTGTTTTCAACCATAGCATTAAAGATAAAATATCATGAATTAGAAAAACATTAAAATCTTGACAATTTTTCAACCATGTAATTAAAACCAAAGATTATGACTACACAAAAATCTCTAGTTTTCAAAATATTTCAAGCATGACATTATGGAAAATTTTTATGACAAAAAACTTTAAAAATGAACACCCAAGAGTAATTTATTTTTTTTTGTTAAATATATAGTGATTTTAAAATCTTAGCTTAAGACAACTTGATACATTGCAACAAAAATTTAAAAATCAATCATCAAATTGACACGCAGTGTAGATGAATTTGACCCATTGTAATGGAAACTTAAAGACCAACCATGAAATTGATACATTTTGGGGGCAAACTCGATTCATTATAACGAAAATTTTAAAATCAACTATCAAATTGCACATAATGGGATCGGGTTGCTAGATGAGCATCGACACGGACCTTGTAGAAAAAAAAATAAAAATAAAAACCAAATTAAAAAATAAATGTATAAAGAAATGAAAATAAAAAATACAAAAGAAAACAAAAATTCAAACACTCAAAAAAATAAAAACAATAAATAAAAAAACACAAAAATTAATACAAAAGAAAACAAAATTTTTAATATTGATAGAAAGAAAAAACAATGAAAAAAAACCACAAAAAATAATAGAAAACAAAACAAAATTTAAATATTGAAAAAAAAATAAAAACAATAAAAAAAGAGACAAAAATTAATACAAAAGAAAATAAAAGTTCAAATATTGTAAAGAATTAAAAACAGTTAAAAAAACACAAAAGATTATACAAGACAACAAAAATTCAAATATAGAAAATAAATAAATAAAAACAATAAAAAAACATAAAAGTTAAAAAAAATTAATATCAAGTAAAAAAAAAAAAAACATGACAAAAAAATCAAATATAACAAAAAAAAAAAAAGTCAAAAGAAACTACAAAAATGTAAAAAAAAAAATACTTATAAATATAAAAATTAGACAAAAAAAACTAAAAAAATTAAAAAATATGATTAGAAAAAACAAAAATTGACATAATTTAACAAAAAATAAAAAAAATTAACAAAAATGAAAAAAAAAAAAAAACATACATAACTAAAAACAATTAAATTTAAAAAAGAACAATTAAAAAGAATCAAAACAAAACAATAAAAAATTAAAATAAAAAAGAAACAATTTTAAAAATTGAAATTAAAAAAAAAAAAAAAAACAATTAAAAATAAAAAAATGGTTAAAAGGGAAAAAGCCATTCACTTTTATCGGGGACAGACTGTAACTTGAGCTAGGGTTGGATTTGGCGCTAGGGTTTTGACTTAGGGTACGATGGCAGGACGCGCAGGGGGGAGTGTTGCTCCCTCCTACAGTCAGGTAGTTACACAGGGAAGTAAGGATGTAGGAAAGAAGCATTTCAGAAAACCTCTAGAAAAGGTATCAGAAGAAAGAAGCAAGGGAACATTGGGAAGAAAAGAACTTCAGGATCAGGAAGGGGATCAACATGAAAAAAGTAAGGAAAAGGAGAATGGAGTCAGCAATGAAAAACCTACTTCCATAAAGCCTGTTGGAGTCTGCAAACCCAAGTCGAGCATTATTCCCCGGGTCACATTGAGCGATCCAGCGATACAAGTGCATAGGGATCATATGATGGAACATTCGATCATATGTAAATTCATGGGGTTATGGCCGACGGAGAGGGCGTTAGACATCTAGATAAGGATCCATTGGAAGCCAAAGGGGGAAATACACCTACATCTGGGTTCTAAGGGCTTCTTCACAGTGGTGTTCACAAGCCTAGAGGACAAAGATAGAGTGTTCGAAGGGGGGGCATATTTCTATGCTACAGCAGGACTCTACATGTGACCATGGATGATGAACTTTGTCACGGAATGTTACAGGGAAAAGTGTCTACACAGAACTGCTTATCCCACTAAGGTGTGATAGATACCTTAGAAACAAACAAAGCAAAGCTACTTTCATTTTTCCTTTATGAAGTATAGATGAGAAAAGAATAAAGAAGACCAACCTCTATCTTGCGCTAATCTCCTGATTCGATTCCTCTCTCTCTTGATAGTCTTTCGCTACTTGTTCCCTTGCACGCCCAGCTTCACAGAGTACCTGTAAGATCACAGTAGCATAGCAATATACAAGAACATGGATCTATAATCATAAACAATCTAGGATCAGATGTAAATTGACCATACAAATGCAGTAAACAGAAATGGCACAAGAGTATGGAGGAAAACTTGAATAGCTTTTATTGATAAACAATAAAGAGCCAAGGGGAGTTACAACCAGTTGTTCTGACCCAGCATCATCCTCTTAGCAAGGAAGCCCCTCTTCACCTCATACAAAAGTTAGATCACCCAACAATCTGAGTCAGCTTGTGATTTGATTAGTGTCTTCCCTCTGATAGTTCTTGCTTCCACTTGGAGATTGATGATCTCTTACTCATCCTTGGTCGAATTCAAAGAGGCAAGTGTCACAGGAGAAATTTTTGGAAGTTTCCATGCCTCTCCACCTCGTGGAATGACACTGCCATTTGTCACTTCTCGCCCATCGCACCCCATAGAAGGGCTTTTTGAAATGCAATGCACCCACACAGTGTGTTTAGGTGAGATGCAACGCACTTTGCCTATGGAGCAACTGAAATGATCCCATTTTGACTAGTTCTGAGCAGTTTTTCATGGAGAACTTCTGGGAGAAGCTGTAATCAGTTGACCTTGTTCCTTTAGGGGTTAGAACAAAACTTTTAGGGACTTAGGAGCCCTTGGTTTATGGAAATTTCATGCTTGGGGTTGTAGTGCCCAAAAATGTCTATAACAGTTGCCCACTAAAGCATGAGGTCGTTAATCTTTTTGATGTCGGGTGAAATGCTTTATTATGAGGATCCGAAGTTCTTTCAAGCTGGGAGGAGACCTGTAATAAGATACAATACAATACATTATCTTCATAATATTTTCATGATCTAGCTGAGGCGGGCATTCCCATGCTCAGCTTTATAAATTCATTTTTATGTACATAGGACAGATAATCGTCTGAGTGTAGACTGATGATTCTGATAGAGCCATCATCCCTTTAATTGGATGATTATCTGTGATGCAATGATGTACATTTGATGTTTTTATTTCCCTGAATATATATCGCAGCCCGGATGGATGAGACTAGATCCGAGGTCTTCAATCTCGTTCGATCTTCACTCTAAGTACAAGTCTATCCATGTGAGAGATGTTCTGGAGTCGAACATCGAAAGACATCGCCTGATTACCAGCCAATGATGTAAGCTATTAACAGACGCGAGAGGAATCAACGATAATGATAATGACCCTCAAGGTACTGCAGTACAATTCACGTGGTGTGAATAAAGGACTTCGCGTCGAACACCATGCAAACGCTTTCGGTGGAAGGCCATTGATGTAAACCTATCGCTGGAAGTGAGAAACTTGCCATTGAGGCATGCAAGCTTCAAAGTACTGAACGGGGTGTTCCTAGATTGCCTTATTGGATAATGAGCTGATGTCGACAAGAAGCGATCCGTCACAGGAGGGCCTTAATGAATCCCACATCAATGACATGGAATGGAGGAAATGATTTTAATGGAGGTGAAAATGATCTAATGACATACGGTTCAAGGTGGCGGTCATGAAAGAATGGAGTGTGAATGTATTGTAGCGGCTGAGACATAGGTGAATTCTCTGAATGACTTCTCTTGAACATATCAGTGACACTGACATGATGGATTGGTAGCATTACCCCAAATGTGGATGGTGTGATGGGACCATGGTGATGTGACCGGTGAATGAAACAACCCAACCCGACTTGGATGTGGAGTGAAAGTGTCATGTTCTAGAGCGACTTGCTACCAACAAAGTTTCTTCAAGTTTTCTTCCCAATTTTTCCCCAGTCATTGCTGACCAGTACCTCTTTATTTTTGTCAAGCTTGAGGAGGATAACATATGCTTGTTCTATAATTTTCCCTTCGGGCAAATCCATCGCTATGTTTTAACGAACCTAGCGATAGTGAAACTTGTTCTCGTCTATAGACAAGTTTGTTGCTATTAAGTTTTAACGAGTTTAACGACAAAGATAACTCGGTCCTTTTCAATTTTAGAGAGTCTGAAAAGGAACGTAAAGGAAACTCCAAAATTCCTTTTTTGTCTTCTAATCCCTTAAGTCCAAAAAAGTATAAAACAATACAGAAGGGATGAATTTTCGATACTTTTAACGAGCCGAACAAAACAAGCGCTCGATCTTTTTGTGTAATAATCCCTCAGGTCCAAAAAGATTAAAATTTAGAGGAGGGATAGCACTTCCGGTCCCTTTAACGAGCTGGAGGGGCCAATGGCTCGGAAATCTTTTCATATTTTACGAGTCAGTTGAAAAGAGCTTAAAGGAGACTCGTCTTTTGAGGAACGAGTGATAAAATTGGATAGCAGTTTATTCCAGGTAAGGCTTGGAATGTTCTAATCACGGCAGTGTTACAAGGATGGCTAGTGAGATCACTCTTCGCAGCTGTTCCTCAAAAGGGGTAAACAATCAAATGGAGGTGAATGATCGGCCAATACAGAGTGGAGGTGATGGTGAGAACATGACCAAGGCTTTTAAAGGCTGAAGTACTACATTCACGATGGTTATTTACCGATGAATAGTTCATTTTTTAATGAGCTTAAATGCGGGGGGAAACATTTTCTCGTGGCTTATGTTTATTTTTTAACGAGCTTGAACTATGCGCTAAAACTGCTCGATTCAGTGGTCATTTCTTGACTTTACCATAAATAGCTTTGTTCTTTCAAATATTGTACTGCATTTTTAATTGCTTCATCAAACTAGTTAGAAATGAACAATACATGTTTGAAAAATGAGTTAGAACACTAATATTTTACTCGAATTACGTAAAAAGTAATGTAAAAGTGCTTTTACCTCTCATTTTACCATTTCATTTGAACTTTGGTTTGTTGGAGCTTTGGAGGTGCTTTCCCCCCTTGATTTTCATCAGCTGATTTCGGGAGATTCTGTGGACGATTCTCGGCGCCGTCTGGACCAGGTAGGAGCTAAACTTGAGCTCTTTCATTTCATGCTTTCCATTTTGCATTCTGAGCTTGATTCCTTGTTTTTCTGAGCCTTTGGGGTTTGAAAAACTCGCCCTGTCTTTAGCGCACCCTTTGTGTATCGAAAGGTGTGTTGGATGTTGGCCTATCTACTGCCCATCTGACATGCAACGCACCCAGATCACTACTGTAGGTGCGATGGGTGCAAAGAAGGAATTTTATGCACAATTTTTGATGGAAATTTTGCCTATTTCTTACCAAAATCAGGATCTAACTCTTCTCTTGTTTGTTTTCAGAGATCTTTGGAGCAAGATGACTATTACATGGTGAGAACGTGAGCATGAAGAAGAGGACATGCTTGCTTTACATGATCCGGTTACAGTAAACGCACTGCAGAACTGTGGCTTGCTGAAGTTTTTCCGCATTTCTAGCATGAGACAACAGATCAACTTGCTATAGTATTTGCTCGATGCTTGGGATCCTGCCAACCAGGTGTTCCAGATTAGGGGCAAATCCATCCCCTTGACTATAGTGGACATCTATTTCTTGACTGGCTTGTCGAGGTGGGGTGCCCCCATCTCTTTATTAGGTTCAGCCCGAGGAGGTGAATCTGTGAGAGATTATGTTCGCGAGTATTGCAGAGAGGGATCTCAGCCGAGTAAATACGGCAAGATCATCATCCGTGATGTCACTGACAGGTCCCTTAGGACTATTCTATTCACTTTTGGTAGGATGGCTGGTGGTACGGCTCTTCATGTAGCCAACTGATCTTACATGCAGTATGCCTTTGAATGTCTCCAACCGAAGGTGTTCAACTGGTGCGACGCAGTACTTATTTTGATGAAAGAACAGTTGACCAAGGTGAAGAGTGGGAGGTTGAAGAACTTTGGGTATGGTTCTATTTTGACTGCCTTTGCCTTGGAAAAGATACCACTGATGCAGCCGCAGTATATTGCACTCGATTTACCCTCACCGACTGAACCACATATGCAGAGATGGGTCGACCA
This sequence comes from Pinus tabuliformis, assembly GCA_031772625.1. Lineage (NCBI taxonomy): Eukaryota > Viridiplantae > Streptophyta > Pinopsida > Pinales > Pinaceae > Pinus > Pinus tabuliformis. The sequence goes on from CM062820.1 coordinate 1,639,679,892, forward strand.
TATGTCTAGGCATGTTGGTCAGTCTCAGATTTCCTTTTCTCATACCTTTTTCAGGTGGTTTGACCATCAGGAGATGGTTTATTCCGAGTACCCATACACTGGTATGGACTTTCGGGGTGACCCAGATTTAGTACTGCCAGCTAGCGAACAGTGGGGCGCCATTGGTAAATTCTTTGACCATATTCTTGTTTATCGTTTTTCTTTTATAATGTCCTTGCGCTTTATTCTGTCAAGACTTAATCAAACTCATGTGTTCATGCAGATGTTGGTCCCGTTCGGCCAGTAGTACACCTGAGAGTGCCAGCTGCCGCCCCAGCAGGAGAGGCTGTTGGAAGGGCTATGCTTCGCGACCTCGATGTGGCCGAGACTCTCATAGCATTACAGGAATAGGTTGAGGGCCTCACTCTTGGTATTCCAGATGTCAGGACTGACGAGCTGCCCTTGAGGTTGCAGCGGCATACTACTGGTGTGCCAAGATGATGGACTCGGCTCTTACGCATGATCGCACAGGCTGTGACTTACTATCACGAGCATCATTAGACTAGGGTGCCCCCTAGTGTTTTGAGTTTTGGGTCATTTGACCAATTTTGTCTTGGTTATAGAACATTATGTCTAAACCATAAACAGTTATATATATATTTTTATTTTCGGAGTTTTATTTTGGTTTAGTTACATGATCCAAATGCAAACATCGATGGTATGCTTCTTTTTATAAATGTTGCAAATGTCTATCTAACACATAATTTTCCAATGAGTCGGTTAATTTGTTTAAGGTTTTGGAAATATGCTGATATTGAATAAAATCAAATTGTCTTTCCAAAATCTTAACCCTTAGGAACATGTGATAAATAGCTGGATGTCGGACAGAGTAGATACCAGTGAGTTGTAGTATGACGAGTTGTGAGCCTAGCCTGACAATCAGTCAGCGTATACCATGTGTGATGGCATCAGAGAGAAGTTCTATCAACGCACTATATTCAGCGATGTTATTCATTGATCGACCAATACATACCCCTCTGAAACTTACTAACTCGCCGCTTGGATAAAAAATGGCCCAGGCCGCGGAAGATAGGTTTTGCGAACTATGACTCGCTCCATCGGCATATCCAACACATGACTCCAATAGGTTTGACATCTGCAATAAATGTAAAAAGAGGATTACTTGACCAAAACAAACACTTTAGCGAAAACAAAAACATAACAAAAGCATACAGGTTACTATACTGAATCACGCATAGTAACGCTTGAGGTACAACCCGTTACGAGGTTGTGCCAGTGGAATTCCGTCATAATCCATTAACTCGTAGGCTCCTTTTGCTAACACTCGTTTAACAATATAGGGGCCCATCCATAAAGACTTGAATTTACCTACCCCCAATTTATCGGATTCTTGGTCATAAAGCAAGACCAAATCACCTTCTGAGAAGACACGGAGTTTGACATTCTTGTCGAACTGCGCCTTGACTCGTTTCTTATGGGCTTCATTAGCCAAAGCGGCATCATGATGGGTTTCATCCAATTGGATTAGTTCCAAGAAACGAGCCTCCTCTTCTGAAGTTCTGGGGAGAAGGTCAATTGTGAGTTTGAGGCACAAGATTTCACACTGGATTGGTAAGACTGCTTCCAGGCCATATACCAGTTGGAAAGGTGTAAACCCAGTTGCATTCCTTACCGATGTTCGGTAAGCCCACAAGGCTGAGTACAAGATTAGGTGCCAACTTCTTTTGTGAACTCCAATCATCCTTTCTAGCATGCGCTTTAGGACCTTGTTGATTGCTTCAACTTGTCTGTTGGCTTATGGGTAAGATGGAGTAGAGGTGTCGTGAGACAACCCTAGTTTGGTAGCTAATTCGACCATCATGTGATTTCGAAAATGCGATCCATGATATATGACTATAGCTTGTGGAACGCCGAATCTGGCGACTACATGATTGAAAAAGAAGAGGGCAACTGTTTCACCAGTATTATCTAATGTAGGCATCGCCTTGGCCCATTTGGTAAAATAGTCAACTGCGACTATGATATACCCATGCCCACAGGTTGAGGTGGGGTTACATGTCATGAAATCGATGCCCCATTTGGCGAATGGCCCGATAACAACTATTGGCTGTAGAGGTATGGGTGGTCTTCTGGTTTTGCTATCGAAAATTTGACAAGCATGGCAACTTCTGACTGTGGTTATGCAACCTTTGAACATTGTTGGCCAGAAGTATCCTGCTCGTAAAAAATTTTGCACTGTAGCATAACCAGATTGATGCCCCCCACATGCGCCTGAATGGCAATCATTCAGGACTTTTTCGGCCTCCTCATGGGTGAGGCACCTTCTCAGAACCGTGTCGATACCACGATGGTAAAGTGTATCATCGACGATCATGTAGTCTTTTGCTTGGTATCGAATACGTTTTTGTTCGGAGCGAGAGGTATTTGGCCTATATTTTTGGGTTTCGAGATAAATGATTATATCCCCATACCACTGATTGCTTGAAGATATCAGAAACAAATTGTCATCCACGATTGTTTCTTCGGATGTTTCATTGTTGGATGACGATGGGAGATCCCATAATAATTATGCGAAAACCAGGGCTTTCTTTGACTTGGATTTTACAAATTCCAGATCAAACTCTTGTAGAATTGCTATCCATTTTGAATATTTCCCCCCAGCAACTGTCGCGTCAATATATAAGTCATGGGGTTGCAATCTGACAGAATGGTAGCTTTTCGAAAGAGAACGTAGTGTCGAAATCTCTGTATCACTTGAACAGCTGCAAGCACTAGCTTTTCAACATAATAATATTTTCTTTCTGTATCATTTAAGTTCTTACTTAAATAATATATAGGATGTTCAATTCCGTTGTCTTCTTGAACTAAAACCATTGCGATGGTTGTATCCACTGTAGCCAGAGACAAGTTAAAGTCTTTTTGATAATCAGGAGCGTACATTAATGATGCTTTCATTAGGGATTCTTTTAAAGCATCAAAGGAAGCTTGCACAAACTGATCCCAGACAAAGGGTAATTCCTTTTTCAAAAGGCGTGTATAACCTTTAGCAAGTTCGGCATAATTTGGAATGAATCTCCTCAAAAAGTTTGCTTTCCCTTGGAGTTTCTGAATCTGAAGCAAATTTGAAGGTGGAGGCAAATTTATGATTGCCTGAACCTTACATGGGTCGAGACAAATACCGTCGTTTGAGACTACAAAGCCAAGTAAACGACCAGAACTGACACAAAATACACATTTGTGTGGATTAAGTCGTAGTGTCGGCAACGTAGAAATATCGCTCTTAAATGCTGCGGATGATCAGTCCGCTTTCGCGAATGAGCCAGAAGGTCGTCAAGGTATGGTTGAACAATGTTTTTGATGTCATGGAAGGCATAATTCATTGCCCTCTGAAAAGTTGCCCCTGCGTTCTTTAAACCAAAGGGTAATTTTCAATATGCGAACGTGCTCCACGGGCAGATAAATGCAGTCTTTGACTGGTCCTGTGGGCGGATGTTTATTTGATTATGCCCTGAGAATCCATCCATGAATGAAAATATTTCACATCCGGCGCATTCATCAATTATCTGGTCGATGAAGGATGTAGGGTGGTTGTCTTTTGGACAAGCTTGATTTACATCCCTATAATCGACGCACACTCTAATTTTTCCTTGTTTTTTCATAACAAGGACAATATTCGATACCCAATCGGTTAGGGGAACCGGGTAAACGAAACCAGCATGGAGAAGTTTTTCAACTTCTGCCTTAATGGCAGCGGCTTTCTTGGGGTGCACCTGACGTAGCCATTGTCGTATTGGTTTGACATCTGGATACATCTTGATTTCGTGTTCAACGATACTCGAGTAAATACCTAGCATTTCACTATATGACCAAGCAAAGACATCTCTGAATTCGCGAAAAAGAGCATTATATATTTCCAGTTCTGAAGGAGAACAACATTTGCCAACATAAATATTCTCTACAACATCTGTTTTGGTCGAGATATTTATGGCGATAATCTCTTCAATGTTGGACAAGTTTCGCTCGGAATCCACCGTGTTTACAGTGTTTGATAGGAAATAAAAAACTGAAGGATGATAAAGGTCATCAGAAGTATTTTCTTCACAATCCGGAAGAATGGAACGATGGTGGTAATCATCCCATGGTGCTCCTTCAATTACCATTGATTGAACAATTCCTTCGTCGGCGACATGCACTCGCGACCAAGGATCTAAAGGGGTACCATATTCCTTAGACCTATCTATCCAAACGCTCGATGAGTGTTGATTTGGGTTTGCCTCCCATGCTAGGAACATTGATTGCTACAATATTTCGATTGGGCTTGGAGGCAAAACCTGCATATGATCCATGTCGATATCATTTTCTGAGATCTTTTTAGAAGATACCATATTGCAGGTTCCTACCGACGCTACTTCCGCCAAATTGATTGGAGGTGGAAGGGAAAAAGTTCCCATTAATATAGGATCTTTTAGTAGGCCTACTACGATATTTTGAAGCGAATGGGGGCTTCCATGGATCATTGGAATGCTTCCCGTAACTTGAGAACCATTGGGGAGGAAGTTTTGTTGATCGACGATTGTAATCCCTCCTTGAAATGGAAATGCAATCTTCCTAAAATAGGTCGACACAACAGCAGCCATGGCATATATCCATGGTCTTCCTAGTAGGATATTGTAATCGAGATTTCCGTCGATTACTTCAACATCTATTTCTATTGTTTTCCCTCCTAGTTCAACCTTCAAGTTACTTAGAATACCATATGGGGTATATTTTCATCCATCAAATGCTTTTAATGTCGTCGAAGATCGCGAAAAGGTTGGAGATCCTAAAGTTTTCCAACAACTCATCGACATAATACATGTAGATGCCCCCTCATCAATAATTGTTCGATGAACAGTTTTGTTGAGGGCTTTCACTTGAACGAGGAAAGCTAGTTGAGCTGGTAACTGAGGATCGTATCCTTTATGATCGAAGGATACAATATTGGAATCCTTTGGGTCTATCCCACCAATGGCTGATAATAAAGCCTGCTTTTGGGATGGGCAATTTTGTAGTACCTCAAGAGTCAACATAGCGGATGGCGATTGGGCCAAATATTCCACTATATTATAATGCTGGGCCGCTCTAGCGCGGGGATTAAACGTCGACTTGTGTACTACTCCCTTTGGCGGTTTTATTGTCAACTCGGGAACGATGGGTGGTGCAACTTCTGTCGAAGTTGTTGTCAAACTACTAGGTTGATCTTTATCCTTGTTGTTCGACAGCTGTGGATTCCCATAATCTTTGTTTCTTGTCGATATCAAAGCATCATTTTGCTGTTTTGAAACTGATAACATTAGCACTTGAGACGGGGAAGCATTTCCACTGTCAACCAGATTTGTCCCTGGATTTGGAAACGGATCAGTTAATACTGCCGAGGTTTTTGAATTCTTGAAGAAGTTTTTAAGCTCAGCTCTGTGTGGACAATCTGCGGTCCAATGATCCTCATCGCATATAAAGCATGGATTTTTTGGTTTCCTATTTCCAGGAGGGTTTGCAGAAGATTTTTCAGGTGATGATTCTTCCTTTTTCTTCTTCTTCCCTTTGCCTTTCTTCTTGCCCCCTGGTTGCTTGGTTTCTTTGCCTTTATCTGTCGATACAACATTTACTTCCGAGGCAAGAAGTTCCTCATTTGCATTTTGACTAGAAATATTACGGGCCTTTTTAGATGTAGCCTTTGTCGATTTCATGTCTGTTGTGCCAATCACGCCATCGCCGGCATGAGAGTCATTGTTTGATTTAGGAGGAGGAGGAACTGAGAATTCTGGTCTAGGAGTGTCAGGTATTTTATCGTAGAGCATGCCAAACTGGGTGTAAATCAAGTCCAAATATTGCGCACGAGCGATAACCTGCTCTTCGGTGACGACCCCCCCTTTTGCCACATCTTCCGTGATGGAAGGCAGTAATGACTTGATAAACCATTCAGCTAAGAGCTGATCGGGAACATACATTTTCACCATTCGACGACGACGTCGCCACTCATGTATATGATCAGATATGTGAGTGGCCGTCGTTTTTTGAAGTTGGTTAGAAGTTCTGTTCCCATTTCGTACCTTATCGGTAACTAAAAATGGGTTAAAAAGGTTGTTGCTAGGGTATTGAAGTTGTCGAATGAAGCTCTAGGCAATTCGATATACCATTTTGTTGCTGGACCAGTTAACGTCCTCTGAAAAAGGTGAAGCGTAATTGAATCATCGTTTAGGGTGTTTGATGAACACCACAGATGAAAGGTCATCACATGATTCAACGGATCTTCGCCTGGATTTCCATTAAATTTAGGAATATCTGATGGAAGTTTATGTGGGATCACTGGCCACAAGGGGCGTAAGCGATTGGATCATTTGTTAACCGATTTAAATCAGGTAACTCTAGAGTTGCCACGAAGGGTAACTGTTGATTCAGGTTAGGTGAAGCATACCCAGGATAAGATGGGATTGCCTGAGCAGTTGGTCTTTGCATACCAGCATAATGCATTTGATGCTGGTAACTTTGGTAAGGTTGGTGGGCATGACCATTGTAAAATGGTTGATTTTGACCATTTTGAATATACCGCTGCCCACTATTTGCAAAGATTTGTTGCTCAGAACCTTGGTATACTTGTTGGAACTGCGGTTGTTGGTATTGTACTAGCCATGGTTGTGAAGCCATGTGTTGTTGCCCGATACTAACTATTTGACCAAGATGAGGGGTAATTGTACCCGTTTGAACTTGTGTTATTCCACCAGTCGGCAATTGTGGTTGAGTTGCAGGGTCAAGGGGCTGTTGCATTACAACCTGAGAAACCTAAGGTTGGCATACAACTGGCGGCACTTGAACTTGTGACACCGTCACAATAGCTGGCGTATTTGGTATACTTGACATAGGTAAGCATTGTTGCATCGAATATACAACTCTTGGTTGTTGAGATAGTATTGGTACCCAACCGCTTGAAGTAATTCCAGCATAACCCGAATTTTGTTGTGAACTCCCGTATGGCTGTCCTCCCGGAGGGGATAATGAAAGGGCATACTGCCCCCCATATGGTGGTAATCCGGTACTTAAGGGAATGGTTTTCCCTTGAGGGCCGGACTGCCCAAATTGACCTCCAAATGGATCAATTTGTCGAGACTCAACATAAGAGTTTCCAGATATTATTCCAGATGAACAAACAAGAACAGACCATACTGTCGAAATGGCCCCTGAGTGGGCTCCTTCTAGCGATTGAGAGCTATTTGGGACAAATGGTATACTGGCAAAATTGTTGGAGTGATAGCAGGGAGTTTTGTTGTCGCTGTGTCAGACGACACAGTCCTAGATGTTGATGGTTGTTTAGACATTTCTAGTCTATCCAAAAGATTACCTAGCGATTCTACAGGAGCTTCCGCTGGCAGTAGACTAACTTCTAATGAAGAAGGATACAGAGTGATCCCGACTCCAAATTGCGATGGAGTATTATATGGAGGATCTTCCACAATCTCTTCTATAGCAATCAGACCAGGTGGAAGGGGTAGACCGTCAGGTCCGTAGAATATTTCTGGTGCCGAAGAAGGTATGGAATCGGCAGCGACTGATGTTTGAGGAGCAACACTCTTCGAACCGGTTGTAGTTGGAATTGGTTCGGTGACACAACTGTTTACTCTCAGACTAGGATCAATACCACTATCCTTCTATGGCTGCTGAACTTCTTCTGTAAAGGCAGGGATACCAGAAATGTTTGGAGTAATCAGAGTCTCTCATGTTGTTGGAACACTTGTTCTAACTTTAACAGGAGATTTGGAACCAGTTAAACGAGTTCGCTTTGTCCGTACTAGCTTCGATTCCAGAGACAAAGATGGTTGACTCGTAAGCCTCCGCGAACGACAGGGTTTCAATTGACTTTCTTCCACGATTGCAGATTACTCGATCAACTAAAAATAAAGGGGAAGTATGTTTCTGAATTAGATGAATTTTAGACGCTTTGACACAACTTGTTTTTTCAATTTTTAAGAGTCGAGAAAAAAACAAAAGATGACTCTAGTCGCCTTCGATTTTTAATGAGCCTGAAGTGACAAGTGCTTAGATGGACCTTTTCCATTAAGGAGTCCGAAAAGGAACGAAAGGGACTGCTCTGGAAATCTAGGTAGAGGGATTACCAAACCAATCGCAAAACTGCAGAACACTTTTTATGGTACGGCAATCAATCTTCCCGAATGCTGTGTTCAGTGCATTGTGATTGATAGGGCGGCAGACACGGCTTCCTATGGATAAAGGATTAAGTCTATTGTGGTCTCCCAAAATATACTCAACGGTACGTGGGAGCACAAGTCCATACTGGCACTTATCGTCTCAAAGTGGAGGAATCACCCAACCATCAGTGAGAACAACAGTTACCAGGCTTTACGACACCGGAATACGTCTCTACCCTAGACTTCTAAATGTTGTGCGTTAAGTTCCAAAGCGTTGTTAGATTCATTGAATTTATTTTATAGTTGATCTTGTTTATGAAGTTTTCCTTTCAGGTTCACCGCGAGATGTAGATGTGTAATTCCTAAAATGCAATCTAAGATGATAAACAGTCTTTTATATTCTTTGTGAAATGAAAATCCTAGCTACTAAGGAAAGAGAGACAATATTCTTTCACAAATAGCAAAGAGCACACTCTAAATGCACTTTCCTAAATCAAACCAATCAAACAGTCTAAATGCAAATGCACATGCATGTATTTGTTTTCGACTTTCTTAGTATGTAAATGGTGAAAAGAAAGTTGATGCACAAATCTGAATTACTTTTCAAGCGACAGTTATCAACAAGTTTCTTTTCGAAATCAAAAATGGAGGCAATCACAACACCTTACGATTTTGAAATGAATACTTGTTTTCGACACTAGAAAAATTACAAATTCAGACCAAATACAATAGTAACAGGATAATCGACTATCTACAGCAATCAAACTCTTTCCTATGCCTGAAAATGACACTTGCGACGCTTTCAAATCAAAGGACGACAGTACGATTATGTTACTTTTGCAAAGGAGAACTGAAAATGACCCAAAAAACACACAAAAACATTTACAGTTATTTTGTACAAAGGAGGCAGAATAACAACAAAGAAAAGGGTTTCAAACAGAGATATACTGATCACAGGCAGCAAAATTCATGAATAGAACTGGAAAGAATGAACTACAGAAACCAAAACTTCAAAATGCCTAGTCTGATCAGCGCACCTGTAACACACGGAATTTGAAATGCAGCGCACCTACTACACTCGGGAAGTGCGTTGAATTTCAGATTCACAGAACAATACCTGCGCTGGGCCAGAGATGAGACATTGCTTGGGTTTTGGGTCACAGTTTGTAGTTCAGTTCATGGGTTTTGGCCAAGCAAATAGTAATCAGTAATGCAACAATCAGGGGTAGATCTAAGGAGGATCTGAGAGCTATCACAAAGGGAAATCAAAGAGTTTGTAAATCATTTGTTTAATTTATAAACAAATCCCGGAGATTGACTGAAGCGGCATTTATCTACTTTGCATTTGCATAGAAAATGCAGTTCGAAAGCTACCTAGCTCGACTTCAGGCTCCGTCTGTAAGTTTATAAAATAGACAACAAGGAAGATAACAAACAAACTAATTCGTCCCTAGCGGAGTCGCCATTTTGTTACAGGGAAAAGTGTCTACACAGAACTTCTTATCCCACTAAGGTGTGATAGCTACCTTAGAAACAAACAAAGCAAAGCTACTTTCGTTTTTCCTTTATGAAGTATAGATGAGAGAAGAACAAAGAAGACCAACCTCTGTCTTGCGCTAATCTCCTGATTCGATTCCTCTCTCTCTTGATAGTCTTTCACTACTTGTTCCCTTGCACGCCGAGCTTCATAGAGTACCTGTAAGATCATAGTAGCATAGCACTATACAAGAACATGGATCTATAATCATAAATAATCTAGGATCAGATGTAAATTGACCATACAAATGCAGTAAACATAAATGACACAAGAGTATGGAGGAAAACTTGAATAGCTTTTATTGATAAACAAGAAAGAGCCAAGGGGAGTTACAACCAGTTGTTCTGACCCAGCATCATCCTCTCAGCAAGGAAGCCCCTCTTCACCACATACAAAACTTAGATCACCCAACAATCTGATGTTGTCTCAAGAAACCAACAACAATTCCTTACAATATGCAAAATTCCAGCCTCTGGATCTCTGGGATGAGGGATCCATATATAGATATCTGTAAGGGAGATGAGTCATCTTGTGATTTTATTAGTGTCTTCCCTCTAATAGTTCTTGATTCCACTTGGAGATTGATGATCTCTTACTCATCCTTGGTCGAATTCAGAGAGGCAAGTGTCACAGGAGAAGTTTCTGGAAGTTTCCATGCCTCTCCACCTCACGGAATGACACTGCCATTTGTCACTTCTCACACATCACACCCCATAGAAGGGATTTTTGAAATGCATCGCACCCACACAGTGTGTTTAGGTGAGATGCAACACACTTTGCCTATGGAGCAGCTGAAATGATCCTGTTTTGACCAGTTCTGAGCAGTTTTTCATGGAGAACTTCTGGGAGAAGCTGTAATCAGTTGACCTTGTTCCTTTAGGGGTTAGAACAACACTTTTAGGGACTTAGGAGCCCTTGGTTTATGGACATTTCATGCTTGGGGTTGTAGTGCCCAAAAATGTCTATAACACGAAACACGAGACATTCACATCGGAACTAGTATGGATCAGACTATACTCCCTTCCTCTAGATTATTGGCTACCAGAATCTCTGAAAATAATAGGCAATAAGCTAGGGCATTTTCTAAAGATCTCAGAGGCAACTCTGAAAGGAAAATATACATCCTTTGCCCGAATATGTGAGGAAATGGACTTATCTAGAGCCCTTTCGGAAGAAGTAATTTTAGAAGTGTATTATGAAGACTGGATGCAGACTGTGGACTATGAGCACATCCCATTTAGGTGCCACAAATTCCATGAACATGGGCATCTATTCAGAGACTGCCCAACAATCAATATGGAAGGTAATGGGAAAAGTACTGTGGATATAAATCAAGAGGGATTCACCAAGGTTGGGGGCAAAGGGAAAGGGGGTAAATGTCCACAAAAGAAGATAAATGAGGACATACATACAATACACAATAGTTTCAAGATCCTAGAGGAAGAAGAGGGGAACAAGGATACAGTCCAGGACATGGAGAACATAACCGAGGAGTAGGAAAAGGTAGATGATATGGAGGATATCACAGTAAACAACCAGCAAAAGGATGACCTAGCAAGCTATATGGAGATCATTAGGGACCATGAGATGACTCCGAGTGAACCAGGAATGGAGGACCATGAACTAAAGGAGATTCTAGATAGGGAAAATCTAGATCTAGAGAAATTTCTGGAACAAGGGAAGAACATAGGAGTGGACTCCCTACCAAAAGAGGATTATGACAGAGTACAACAACTCTTTCTATGGAGATCACAATCGAAGGAGCTGGAGTCAAAAGGAATCATGAGAGCTAGGAGCCTAGTGGGGTCAAAATTATTGAGAATATACAGGCACAATCTCCAAAGAACTCAGGTAGGAAAAGAGGAAGAAAAAGAGAAAATGAGTTGCTGAACAAATGTGGAAAACTATTGATCAACTCAGGTAAGATGAAATATCTTACCAGTTACTCCTTTACTAACCTTTCTTAATGAAGCTCACAACTTAGAATATTACAGGCATAGGAAATAGAAGGAAATAAAGAAACCTCAGTAACAGAACGACAGAAGAAAAACCAGATATGGTTTTATTCAGGAGACAAAATGTTCGATGGATACGATAAGAGAAATTCATACTAAGTGGTTAATCAAGTATGAGTATCTAGAAGTTAAGGAAAATAACTCGGCGGGGGGGATTCTCACACTGTGGGATCCAAAGAAATTTGGAATCCTGGATGTTGAAGCATCCAGGAACTATCTTTCGGAGGTATGTCAACTTGTAGGTGATAGGGAGATATACATGTCACAAACATTTATGGACCTCAAAAGCAAGCAGACAAACTCAAGCTTCTCATCTCCCTAGAGGATCTAAGAGCAAGATATTCCAATATGCCCTGGATCATTGTAGGAGATTTCAACATGATAAGATCTCTTTCAGAGAAAAAGGGAGGTATTAGACAGCTAGGCAGACACTCCATGGCCTTCCAGAACTTCATTATGAACATGGGGCTAGTGGAAACTGAAACAATAAATGGAACCTTCACATGGAACAACAAGAGGGGAGGTGCTTCTCAAGTTGCTTCCAAACTTGATAGATTTATTATTTCAGAGGACCTCCTTCTCACAGGCCCTGTCATGATAGATTCCATTCTGCCCTTTGGAGGTTCGAACCACTGGCCTGTATAGCTGGAAGCCACCTTTATGGGCACACCGAGAAATAGACCTTTTAGGTTTTAAAATGCGTGGCTCTCTCACCCTAAATTCACCAACAACATTGATAAATGGTGGAGAGAGGATTTGAACATTCAAGGCACTAAAATGTTCATGCTCCAACAGAAACTTAAAAATATCAAATCCAGACTTAAAGTTTGGAAAAAATGGAATTTGGCGATATATTCAAAGCCAAAAGAGAAGTTGAGCAAAATCTCCAGGAGATCAATTAGATCAACATCACATATGGCTTCACCGAAGAGCGGAAAAAGCTAATTGACTCTTTGCAGGAAGAATGGGAAGATCGATGCTTGCAAGAGGAAATTTTCTGGAGGCAGAAATCAAGGATACAATGGATTAGAGAGGGGGAAAGAAATACAAAATTCTTTCATAAATCTACCATGGCTTATATGGTGCACAATAGAATCACAAAGATCAAAGATTCTCAAGGGATTGAGTTTGTCTCTCACAATGATATGGAATTGGTCCTAGTACAACACTTCCTCAATATTGAAAAGGAGCCACTGATGGATGGATTTATGTAAAGAGCTGAAATATATATATATGCAGCTGGAAAGGTTTGCTAAAGATATTAGCTGTGATCAACGCCATCATGGAGGAATAGTAACAAAATTCTCTAAAAGTGTTCATTAACACAAATTTCCATTAAACTTGTCATGCGATATGATTATAATATGAATTATGACACAATTATTCTCTTAGCTGGACAAGAAATATGCATTTCAAATATATCTCAAAATTATTTTTAACAAATTTTAACGAACACAACGTACCATTTTCTCAAACCAGATGGATGCTTTTAGTAAATTTTATATAAAAGGAGAGCCATGACAAAGATTGTTTTTGCAACTGGATATGGTAAATTCCTTGACAGTCATCTTTTATATGATGACAGGCCCTAATTTTTAGTAATATGTGATACGATATGATGTGAGTCCCTGATTAATATTATCATACATCAATACTAATCATAGATACCATCTTAAATGATTTTGTTTTAATTTAATTGTTTTTTTTGCTAAAGCAAGAGACTTTCCTTTTATTTCAAAAACCCAAAAAGTATAGTTACAATAATTACAAAAGGCTCGCAGAAAAGAGGGCCTGTCAAACCAATGAGAACGAACAAATAAAGATGAGTGCCACTAAACCAATGTCAGTCCAAACTGATGAACACACTGTCCCTACGTCAACACGGAGACACAAGGACAAAGCTCGCATCACCTCCCGTACACAACACTTAAAGAATGAAAAAATGTGTGACCCCACCAACTGACCCGAACAGCACTGACCATTGATTGCCCCCACCCGAGACAGACGAAGTGGAGAGAAAACAGAGAGCTAAGAAGCGAGGTCTTTATGGCAACCCCACCAACTACCCAGTGAGATCTGACCATCAAAATCCCCCGCCAGAAATGGACGATGCGGAGAGATATCAGATAGCTAAGGTGTGAGGTTTTTAAGTCATGGGGAAGGGTGGTTTTAATACCCCCCCCTGCCACGTGTAAAGAACTGAGTGGAATCGCTCTCAATGAGCAAAAACCAATTACCATCCAGGGGCCTTGTGATCAAAAGAAAACTGTTGCTATCCTAGTTTTCCCTATGAAAAGACAAAAAGTGAAGGAAAATCATGGAGGGAGCCAACCTGCCCTTCCACCTGCTTAACCCGACACTTAAACTAGCTACCGAAACCTTCTGGAACTACATAGGAAACCCTAAGTCACCTCTCAAGGCACGAAGGGGAAAAGGTTCCATTCCCCAAAGGAAGAAGTCACCAACGCTGAGAGAACCAAAAATCATGGAGCTGACCGCTGAACTGAGAAGAGAAACAGGCAACAAGAGCATTAATATTGGATTTCTCCTCTTGCTCAACAATAAAAAATTTCTTTACCCTCTGTGGCTTGAGCCTCACAGAGAACTTTTAGCCGGCTAGTAGGCATCTCCTGCCATTTCAATTCTACTCTGCAATCTGGATTAGTCACTCCAAGGTTGGCCAGAAGATCTGCAAGTTGGTTGGCCTTCCACCGAACATGGTTGAAGCTAACCATTCGTATACTTTGGAGGTGTTTTTGGATTCTCTGATACACTTGTATTAGTCTCCATTGTTTTGAGACTCTTTCAGGAGCCGTACCATAGCTGATTTTCTTGACTACATTTATAGAAATTTCAGATTCTGCTTCGATGAGAACATTTGAGCTGTTATTGAGTTTAAGAAGCTCTAGACATTGTTCCAATGCCATTAATTCAGCCATGTTGTTGGAAGCATGGCCTAAATGACAGTGGAAGGCAAAAATTATTTTTCCATCTTCATCTCTCAAGGCACCTCCATAACCTGTAGTCCCCAGGTTGCTTTTAGAAGCCCCATCAATGTTGCATTTTAGGTAACCATTAGGTGGAGGATGCCAAAACTCCTTTTCCATTTCCAGTATTCTTTCTTTTTTCCTCAGACCATTGAGGATGATCTCATGCAATCCCAGCAACTTGAGAGTTCTCAATACAAGTTCTGTGGGAGGATTTGAGGGATAACTATGTAGAGTGGTGGACACAGTCTCCTTTATATGCTTTAAGATCAAATCCATCAGGCAGAGCGGAGTGGTCTTTTCATCCTTGAAGATTCTTTTATTCCTTTCTTTCCAAGCATTCTAGATAATGAAGCTTGGTGTAAAGGTCCAGGCTAAATTAAGGATCTCATTCTTCGCAAAGTCTTTTCTCCACTCGTTCAGGGTATTAATGATGCTACCTTTGTCTTTGTCTATCTGCTGAAAAATTCTTTTGAAGGAATCCCATAACCAGGAGGTATAGGTACAACTATTGAGAATATGCTCCATAGTCTCCTCTTGAGCCTCACATAATGGGCATCTAGAAGGCCCCATCACTCCCCTCTTCTGAATGTTATCCAAAGTTAGTATTTTCTTGTGATGAACTAACCACATAAACAACTTGATCTTCATCCATCCTCGGTAATTCCAAAGCTTTTGCTAGGACCTAGCCAAAACACAGGGCTCTAGGTTAAGAGAAATTCTTTTAGCCTCCTTGATATTAAAGATTCCTTCTTTGTTTTGGCCCCATTTTAACTGATCCCGCCCCTCTGTAACCAGAATCTTCCTCTATTCCAATATGTTCATGAGTTCATCAGTTTTTTCTTTTATGGGGCTATCAGCTCTGCAATCTATTTTTCTCCAGTTTCTCCATTTCTCAGTGTCCTGAGGAAGATTCCAGAAATCCCTGACCCTTGTTAGCCCTTGGAGATCAGTTTCTTGCTTGATGCCCAGAAAATCCTCTCTTAACAACATTGGTTCTTGCTGCCATTTGTCTTCCCAGAAGAGAGCCTGATCTCCATCTCTGATTTCCCATAAGCTATTGTTTTGAACCAGGCCTTTTTTTCCCAAGCTTTGTTCTAGATGTGAGAGCCTTTTATGTTCCCTGACATTCTGATGAGCTCACTCATTTGCCAGGAGTTGGCATATTTCTCTTTCCAGGTATTAGCCCATTGCGCCCCTGGTTCTTTAACCCATCTCCACCAGAGTTTAGCTCCTAAAACATTACTTAGAATCTCCTGATCATATAAGCCTAGGCCTCCATGACTTTTAGGCTTGCAAATTTTATCCCAAGACACAAGGGCACATTTCTTTCTGGTTTCCTCCTTGCCCCAAAGAAAAGCTCTCTGAATGTTCCTAAATTGCTGTAAGACCCCTTTGGGAGCTCACAGGGCTGATAAGAAGAAAATAGGGATAGCTTGAAGAACTATCTTTGTTAGAATTAATCTGTCAGCAAGGTTCAATGCCTTATAAGTCCATCGTTTGATCTTGTCTTGCATCTTGTTGAGCATCGATTCCCAGATACTTTTGTGCATTGGTTTATCCATCATGGGGATATCCAAATATTTTGAAGGGAGGACCTCCATTTGAAAGCCTAGAATTTTAGATATGTTCCTTTGGATATGAATGTTAGTGTTTAAGAAAAAAAAATTGGTTTGGAGAGATTGAATTCCATACCTGAAGCCGGGGCAAAGTCATTTAAGATTTTCTTGTATGCAATTTCCTCGTTGATTGTGGGGATGCCCTGCAGCATGGTGTCATCCACAAATTGTTGATGAGTCAAGGCTTGGATATTCTCCGTTAAATGGAGACCTTTGATCTTTCCTAAGCCTTTTGCCTTTTTGATGGTTCAACCCAATCCTTCCATCATGAGAATGAAGACGAAGGGAGAGAGTGGGTCACCCTGCCCGAGACCTCTAGAAGGAGTAAAGATCTCTGAGTGTGAGCCATTTACCAGAATTCAAAAGATGGGTGAAGTAACCAAAGCCATAATCCATCTGATCCAGTCATGATCAAAACCAAAAGAAGAAAGGACCTTTTTAATGTAAGTCCAATTCACCTTGTCATATGCTTTTGCAATATCTAGTTGTATGATCATACCATCTTGTTTTTTACTAGTGAGAGAGTGAACAACCTCGTGATCCTGAATAATATTATCCAGGATTTTCCTTCCTTCAACATATCCAGACTGTTCCCCAGAAATCAAAGAAGGGAGAAGAGGTTTGTGTCTATTGGCCAAGATTTTGGAAATGATTTTGTAAACAACATTACATAAAGCAATGGGTCTGAACTTATACGGAGTCGAGGCAGAGTCCTATTTGGAGATCAGGGATTGAAGGAGTTGTTGAGTGCTTTCAGAATGGATTTACTTCTTCTGAAGTCCTCAACCACATCCAAGATGTCCTGTTTGACCACTTTCCAGCAAGCTTTGAAAAAATCAACATTGAAACCATCTGGACCTGGAGCTTTGCCATTCTGCATGTCTTTGATTACCATACTGACCTCTGCTTCGGTAATTGGTTTGCTCATGTTAAATTTATCTTCTCTTGACACCATCTTGGGAATATTTTTTATAATTTCCTTGATATATTGTTCTTTGTCTGGATTATTTTCATTTGTGATGCCTCTGAAATATTGAACCAACACACCTTCAATGTTCTTGTGAGAGGTCTAAAGCTCCCCATCAACATTTAGTATTGAGGATATTCTATTGTGATTTCTATTGGCAATGGTGGAATGGGGGAAAAAACGAGTGTTTCGCTCACCTTATTTGAGCCATTGCACTCTTGACTTTTGTCTCCAAAAGATTTCCTCCTGTTTGCGTAAATTCTCCCAATCTAAGTTGAGTTTTTCAACTTGCTCACTTTTGGTTATATCAAAACCATCTATGATCATTGCTTGCTGTAGCTCTTGTTGTTTGACTTATACAAAATTTTTGTTTGCAAAAATGTTACCAAAATCCTTCTTGTTCCATTCTTTGAGTCTTACTTTTATGTGATTTAGTCTTTTATGGAGAAGGAACATTTTGGAGCCCTGAACTTGAAGATCTTCAGACCACCATTTTTTAGTGTTGCTGATGAAGTCTGGATGAGAGAGCCAAATATTCTCAAATCTGAAGGGTCTGTTTCTAGGAGCATCAATTCCCTTGATTTCTAGTTGAATAGGCCAGTGATCTGAGCCTCCAAAAGGGAGAATACTTGCAGATATTTCTGAATTTGTGAGCATCAGCTTCTCGGAGATAAAAAATCTGTCTAATTTGGAGGCAACCTGAGTGTTGCCTCCTCTTTTGTTGTTCCAAGTAAACAGACCGTTATGCATTTCAGAGTCAACCAGTTTCATGTCTTCTGTAAAAGAATGGAATTCTACTGAATCTCTACTGAGGATTCTGGTGCCTCCTTTTTTTTCTGAAAGAGATTTAATCATATTAAAGTCTCCTCCAATGACCCAAGGGATTTCTTCATGTCTACTTCTGAGATCTGCCACGGCGTTCAGAAATCTGAGCTTCTCATCAATTTTCTGAGGGTCGTAAACATTCGTAACCAGGAAGGTCTCTGTCATTCCCATAGGTTGAATGATGGTTGATAAGTAGTTTCTTGTCACCTCCGCATCTATAATGCTGAATTTTTGGGGGTTCCAAAGGGTGAGAATAACCCCCACTATGTTCTCTGCTTTGACTTCTAGAAACTCAAATTTGCTGAGCCATTTGTTGTGGATTTGCCTTATTTTCTGAATGGAGCATTTTGTTTCTTGAATAAAGATTATGTCCGGCATTTCTAGTTTCATTCTATTACTTAGCATTCTCTATTTTCTTTTACTCCCTAGACCTCTGATATTCCATGATATTAACTTCATAATTAAAGATTAGTAAAGGAGTAACTGGTTAGATCTTTCATCTTACCCGAATCTATCATTAGCTTTCCGCACTCCATCAAGAGCTCATGTTGCTTTTTTATGCCTCTCTTTTTGCCTAGATTTCTGGTGGCTAGTCTTGGAATTAATTTCATTGTTTTCACCCCTCTGTGTTCCTATTTGTGGGTGTTTGTACCTTTCTCCAATCCTCGTTCTTGATTCTTCCATAAAAACAAGTGATGTATCCTGTAGCATTCTTCTTGAGGCAAAGATTCTATTCCTCCTTTGGTTCCTTGCTTCAGGAATCCTTCCAGATCCAAGTTTTCCTTGTCAAGGATTTCTTGTAGTTCATGATCTTCCATGTTTGTTTCACTTTGGGTCATTTCTTGGTCCATTTCCATTTCTGTTTTGCTTCTCATGGTTTCTTTTTGAGAGTCAGTTCCTGGAGAAAGATTTATATCCTCTTTTTTCCCTTTTACCTTAGCCGCATCCTCCTGAAAATGAATCTCTCTTATACTTTCTTCAGGCTCCTCTAGCACTTGAAACTTATTCTGACTACCCTTTTGCCCTTTAGTATGTAGTTTTTTTGGCCCCTTGTTTCCTCCTCTTCCTCTGCTAGCCACTTTCTGGAAGCTTTCAGTATTCTTCATTATATTAGGTTTTTCTTTGTTATCTTCTTTGTTGAGAGGGAATTCTCTTAGTAAATGCCCATGTTCATGGCATCTTCGGCATCTGAAGGGGATATGTTCGTAGTCTACCGTCTGCACCCATTCCTCATCTTGAACTTCCAGGATGACCTCATTCGGAAGTGCTCCTAAGAGATCCATTTCCACACATATCCTAGCAAAGGAGGTGTATTTTCCTCTGCTAGTGGCTTCAGAATCTTTGACAAAGCATCCTAGTTTATTGCCAATGGCAGTCAATGATTCAGTTTGCCAGTAGTCAATAGGTAGAGTGTAGAGCGTTACCCACACAGGAACCGAAGAGAAAGTCTCCCTCTCTAGGACAAAGTTCATCCTCCAAGGTCTCATATATAGACCTGCCATTGCAAAAAAATAGGGACCTCCTTTGAATATTCTGTCTTTATCATTGATGTTTGAGAACACCACTGTGAAGAATCCTTCTGACCCTAGATGTAAGTCAATGCTACCTTTGGGTTTCCAATGATACTTGATCCACAACTGCAAAGCCTTTTTTGTGGGCCATAGTCCCATAAATTTATAGATGATGGAATAGGTTCCCATGTGTTCCCTGTGCTCCTGCAGAGCAGGATCATTTAATATTACTCGAGGAGTGATTTCTGCTTTCGGTTTGCAAGGTCTTTTCTAGGTTTTATCTCTTGAGCCCAAATTTTTGTCTTATTCCTCTTTGTCCTTTGTGTTGTTGTTTTCTTTTTCTCTAGTCCCATCTGTGTCTTTTTCAATGCCCTGTTACTATCGTTCATATCTCATTTACTAGTTTCAGCTGGTGATTTATTCTTGCTGGCCACTGCATCTTTGTAGGAGGGAGCAGAGCTGCCTCCCCTACCGCCCTCCATTCGAGTCTGACCCTGCTCACTATGGTCTCCCTGGTCGCTACGAAACTCCCGCGTTCGGCTCCATTCACAATGCTCGAGTTTTATCTGTTTTAATTTAATTGTTATTAATATTCAAACAAACAATATAAATATGGGTAAATTTGACTTATACTAGAGTTAGATTTATATAAGATAATTGGAAGGAGTGATGACTAGGATTATATTTTTTAGTTTTGATTAATGATGAATTTTATTATAATAATTTTATTTTTCTAATAAAATAATTTGATTTATATAGGATATAAATAATTAAATGAAAATATAAATTTTTATTTAATATATATTGGAAATAGTTAGATATTTAAACAAATAATTTAGGTTTATTTAGTTATTATATAATTATTTTAAAAATAAAAATCACTTTAATTATTTAACTATTTTATAATTTATATTTATTGTTTATTATAAAATTTGGTTTAAGCTCATGAAAATGAAATGAATTTAACAAATAAATTTAATTATTGTAAAAAATATATATTATATTACTTGATATCAATACAAAAATTAGTAAAAAAATATTAATAATAAATTAAAACTGTTATCAATTTAAATAACAAATAACTTTATTTAAATAAACTCTTTTTTTATATTTATATATTTTTAAGGAATATATTTAATTTATCTTTCATTTACTCTTTAAAATATGTAGGCTTAGTTTAACTTCTAGACAAAATGATCTTTTAGAGACAGTTTTTCTAGCTAATTTTAACCAAAATCTGGCAAAGATTTTTAAAAACTTGAGTTTAAGTTATTTAATTTGTATACTTTGAGTGCTCTAAAAGTTAATTGGACTAGATTTTAAACCTTAACACTAACTCGAATTTAATATTTTTATATTAATTTAGCTATATTTAAACTAAGCCTCAAGTACTAGCTACTATGTAGCACTTAGTTATAGATAATTATATAAATGAATTTCTTATTTGTAAATAGTCATTCTTCATTTCATTTTATTTTTTATGATTTTATTAAATGATACATTCAAATTATAAACATATTTATTTGTTAATAATTAAATTAAAAAATACAAATAATAAATTAATATAATATTTAAAATAGTTAAAATAGAAATTCTAAATTAATAAATAATTTGAATATTTTTTTAATTTGAATATTAAAATATAAGTAATAGTAATTTGTAAAAGAGTAAATTCAATAGATAAGAACATTAAAAGTTCCATCCTAAATAACTAAGATAATCAACTTAAAGTCATAAATATAGATTATAATCTACAAGAGCGTTTCAATACACGTGTTGTTGGGATCATGATTGTCATTACACCAAAACCTGTAGGTGTTAGTAATAAACGGATGCATCTCCAGAGTTAACAAATCTATGAGAGGTGGTTAATCACATGTCATGAAGCACACAGAGAGCACTGGTTATCCAATGTCTAACAATCTCCCTCCAACATCATTACAATGTCCAACAATCTCCCCCGTTGTCAAACTCTAGACCTTTAGCTTTGGTACCAGTAGTTGGAATCACAATTTCCATTACACCAAAACCCGCAAGTGTTAGTAAAAAAATGCATCGCCAATGTTAACGGATCTATGAAAGACTGTTAAGCATATGTCGCGAAACACATCGAGGGCGTTGGTTTTTCCAATTTCCAACACATACTTACCGTTAAACTTAAAACTGAATATATATTAGAAATAATAATAACCTTTTTAACTTCAAATTCTACTTGCTATTGAATTTCGAAGTTCTAGGATTATGAAATTTAGGAATGATCGCTTACACAAATGTACAACACAAATTCAAACAAAATTTTCAACACAAATGTGATTGAATGATGTGTTTCAAATAAAATGATAAAAGATCAAAGATCAGCTTGTGTTATTTATTTAACTTCTCCACCCTATCTATATATATATATATATATATATATATATATATATATATATATTAAAATTTATTTTTATTATAATTTTTTGATATAATTTTAATTTTTTATTTTATATACTTAATACATATTTATAATTATAAATATGTTTTCTATATATTTAATATATATATATATATATATATATATATATATATATATATATATATATATATATATATATCTTTTTTAAAGTTTGTTTTGTATTGAAATATCAAATATTTACATCACATTCACTAATTTTATCATCTCTAGCTTATTACCTTGGAAACCAGACGAGAGAGTAAAATATAGAATCATTACCTATCAAAATGAGATTCAACTGACTATTCAAAATATGAGAATGCAAAAGGATTGTGCTGCACCACATGGGGAAACCAAAAACAAGAACAAAAATGGGAAGTCTTTGGAGACTGCAGAGTTTGAGACAATAAGTAAAATAAGCTAAAGATAAACTCTAAGAGGAACCTATCAATAGCCTTGATGGGAAAGCATGCAGAGTACGAGGGAGTTAGTCATTCATGCATTGGGCCAATCAATCTGGCTTGTTTGGAGCAGCTTCGTGATATGGGATAACCCAACTTCACATTGAAAGTGGCGTTTTTTGTTTGAAGAATTGATTTGAATAAGTTTCACACGGCTAGCGGGGAGGGCAAAGCTAGGATAAATTGGATTGCTGGCTGGCTGGTCGATTAACCGAGGAGGGCCTTCCGGGCGGCTGGTTGAACCCGTGGATGCTAGAACGTGACGCTGGCTGGGAGAACCCGAAGCCGGGAGAACCCGAGGCTGGATGACTAGATGGCTGGATAAGATAGGCTTAGTTCAACCCCTTCTGATCATTCCGATAATAAACCCTACTGCATTGCCGTGGCAACCCAAAGCAGATAGGTGGTTATTCAACAGTAAAATGTAGGGAACCTACGCCTCAAGAGGACAATTGAGTATTGAGGTTGACAAGCTGCTCCTTGGAATTGCATGGAGTAGTTTTGAAATACCCTACCTAGGAAAAGAGGTATTATAACCTAGGGCAAGTTGTGAAGAAGTGGAAAGATTATTTGATGGGAAAGGAGGCAGTAATTCACAAAGATCACTAGCCAGTATAACACCTTCTATCCCAAAATAAGCTACAATGGACTAGGCATTACAAGTGGATGGTGTTTCTATTGTAGTTTCATTTAATGATCAAGTGTAAGAAGCACAACACAAACAAGTTTTCTGACATGTTTTGAAGGCCACCCACATCAAATATTATGTGCAAAACATCTAACAAAATAGACATAATAAGAGGCCCATTTTGATCACTGAAGGAAGACCAAAGGACTGACTCTAACAGTGGTGCCATCTGGGATGGTAGCTCCTTGGAGGTGCCAAGAACCGTAGATCTCTGGGAAAATGCAGATTAGTGCCTCATCCATTGGGCAATATGTTCAAATAGCTGCAAACTCAAAACAACTCATACCAATCCAAAAACATATACATACTGCAACCTGTACATAAACAAATATTGAAAACTAAAATGTTTCCTCAGGCAGCTTATTTATGTA
This sequence comes from Pinus tabuliformis, assembly GCA_031772625.1. Classification (NCBI taxonomy): domain Eukaryota; kingdom Viridiplantae; phylum Streptophyta; class Pinopsida; order Pinales; family Pinaceae; genus Pinus; species Pinus tabuliformis. Next base: position 1,639,703,487 of record CM062820.1, read on the forward strand.
CAAATCTAACCTACTTTGCTGCAAAATTAATAGATCAAGTAATGTTGTAATGCCAGATCAACCAATCAAGTAACTGTGACAAGGATGTTGCTTGGAGGTGCTTGAACCAGGACACAAATGTAAATGCTGACAACCATCCATGCACAAACTGGATTTGGCTGTGTGAAAGACAATCTAACTTATCATTCAAACTGAAAAACTTTTCCATGTACGCTGCAATAGGATCGAAGAAACCAGACTCTGTTTGCTGCCCCAACTCATTAACATATGCTCTCGGCTAGAGATTGTCACAACCTTGCTGTAAATCATAACATCCTTCAATCCAACCATCCAAGGGCAGCCTTACCTTTTCTTCTTTGGGAGGAGGGAGGGTTTCCAAGAACTGTTTAGGGTCTTGGAAATCATATGATTCAATTTGAACATCCAATAGTTCCAATTTATTTTCTAATATTTCAACCACTAAGCCAAGAAAACAATATTTACTTTCAGGTGTGAGTTGGCTGGATTTCAAACTAAGAAACAATAATGTTGAAAAAATTTGATCAATCTGAAATCTTGCTAACTCATGCCTTAAAATCAATAACATTTCACTAGATAATGAATTTTCCACATACCCTGTCATCAGTGATTACCATCAACATTCTGAAATCTGGATTCTTTGGCAGTGAAGTCGAAGCCCGGGATCTTGAATAATGGAGTAATCAGGTATATGATTTCAGCCTTCATAAGTGTCTGACTACTGTCCAACATCAGCAATTAGATCTGCAACTTGAACGATCTTTCCCTGAGAAGATCTGTCACCTCGTCCTCAGCAACGGCGCCAAAATTTTAGCACTCAGAATTAACCTCAGGGCTGAGAAAAGGAAACTCTGAGGTAACCATAGACCAAGCTTTGATTTGGCATCTAGCGCTGCCAGACCAGAGAGGGATCTCTATTTTCCAACAATGTGTGGCTGCAATAAATGAAATTTTAGGCTAGATATGGAGTGCGGGGATTTGTTTTGAAAGGTTTTGGGTCAAAACAACAGGAGAAAGGATGATTGGGCTATGGAATCGATGCCATTTTTTGCCGGCAAACTTGGGGCAAATTAACTGCCATGTTCAGCTAGATAGAAGATTGCAAATGTGAGAAGAATAGGGGAGAAAGCCCGCTGCCCTACAGGCATCAAACAAGGTATGGATCTACAGTAGCAATGTTAGACGAAAGAGAAACACGAGGTTACTCAGCAGAGCATCTAGCAAAGGATGAATTCTGCAAAGACAACCATTACATCTAACAGTAAAATCATCATGAAAGGAGCATCATAGGGGATAGATTCCTAACACATCTCTTAAATAAAGCTATAACAAGGTAGAGAAAACAAAATATGTAAGTGAATTACAGGAAAAACATACTGAACAGTAAACACCATGATGGATCCCAGGTCCAAAGGGAAAAATCGCTTTATTAAAATGACATTTAGGAAAACTTTACAAAGTGCCAAGTAGCCTCTCTTTGCTGCCAAAATTGAACATCTATATTTTAAAAATAATCCTATATATACCCTATTAGATATTAATTATGAATTCCTAAACATAGGAATCAAAATAATTAAAATAGAAAAATCAAACAAACACCTAAATATATTTTTATGCTGTCAAATAAAATAAATCTAACTTATAACTAAGGAATTAAATCAAAACAAAATAGAACAATTGATTTTATGCCACAAGTCGAATTGCCTGCCTAAGTTTGTTTTGGAACATCACTGGAAATTAGGGATAATCTAGGATGTTGATCAAATCATCCTCCACCTGCGCTCTGTAGATGCCTTGGATTCCTAAAATATTTGCCATTTGTTCATTGAATGTTTTGAATACTACCACCTCTCCTTCAAAAGCTCAATGTTGTTGATTTCATAGCTAAAATACTTGCCATCGATTCCTAGAAAATATGAACGTACGGGAGGAGATGTGAAGTCATCTCTAAGAAGGGCAGCATCAGCGTAGTCAGCCCCTCTTGGCACATAAGGCCTATTGATCTCATTGAGATAATTCTGCTCTAAAACACGTTCTCTTCTTTTGTTCTCTAACGGTGTAAATATTCAAGCCCTGGATCTACCCCACAATAATCAAGATTAGATAACAACCCGTTCCTCATAGGCAATATATCAGCAAGAAGCAGGGCCTACCTCTGATACACAAAAGAATATGGATCTTATGCTTGCAAAGCATAAGCATCAAGCAATGGTGCATGCTGAGGCAATATTGTGTGAGGTCGATATAATGGAACTTGGGGAACCTGATCAATAAATGGTACATGTCTTGTTGCCCCAACATTATCACGAACAAGTTTCCCAGGACTACTGTATCATGGACCATGAGAGTTTAAGGACCATGAGTGTTCAGAAAAGGTATCGGTTGAAACAATTTTGACAACTTTTTAACCTGTTCTATGTTTAGTTGAAACTTGAACTTGTTTTTCCCATAGTAATTATCTTTAATTGCAGCCTTGAATTTTTCCTCTGGCAATGGCAAGAATTCCTTCTGAATACGGAAGCGTATTTGGGCTGGAAAAGGCTTCTTCGAAGTCTTGAATGCATCACGTTCAAGTTCATATCCACCTTTACCTAAAGCCTTGTATATTCCACACATCAGACGAAGGTTGAAGTCATACAAAAAGAGCCACATTCCATTTGTAACCTTCTCAACAAGCTCCTTGTGTGCCTGAGGCAACCCAAAAACACGATAACGAAAACCTATCGACCATGACCCTTGCTTTCAGAAACGCCTTCAATGATTCTGGGAATTCCACCCCATGGGAGGTGTCCTACTCAACTCATTGTCCAGGAGACATCTTGGATTAGAGCTAGCGTGAGCGAAAGAGCAGTGCGAGGTGAAGTGGGCACCTACACAACCTTGTTTTCTAGAATGACCCTACGCGCAGTGCCATAGTCCAGAAGCACAACACCACAGCCAGGAGCACAGCGCCACACTCCAGATTGGCTTGGCTGTCGATATTTTGACTTGGTTTCAATGTTTTGACTTGTGTGTGTTGTGGATGCAGGGGCATTGAGATTTGGAGCTGAGCTGGGCCTTCGTTCTCATCGTAAGCATGACAAAAAAAACAAGAATCCTTGGAACCAATACGCAAGTTTCAATGCCTGCAATTTTTCTTCTTTCTTTCTCAATTTTTTTTGCCTTCTCCTCTGCCAATTGTTTTACGAAACTAAGGAATTGAACAAAGCAAGTTTCTCAGTGTTGTGGCAGCACTGTCCTTTCTCCTCACATCATGTTGGGACTCTACAAAAGCTTTGAATCTCTGAAGCTCTAGCAGCACAACTGCCTCAAAATCTGGCCTGTTCCTGTGCCGCATCTCAACACATTTTAATGCAATTTTGGCTAGCTCCATAGCTTCCCTAATAGGCCAATCTGTAACAGATTGATCTAGAATATTTTTTAATGAGCCCCTCTCGACAACCCTTTCCACATCATGAGAAATCCCCATTGGTTTTCTAGCAATCAATAATTAGAAGAGTACTACTCCAAAATAATAGAGATCAGACTTGGTTCGAAGTATCCCTCTTCGCTGATACTCTGGGTCCATATAACAAAATGTGCCTAAGATTGTGGTGTTCCTGTACAGTGTAAGACTACCCGAGACCATTGGAGGAACAAGCTTGGCCAGGCCCATATCACCTATTTTGCTCACAAAGTTCTGAATAAGCAAAAATATTTGTCGGTTTTAGATCACGATGAACTACTAGCCTAGGCTTGAAACTATGTAAATAGAGCAACCCAGTGGCTATTTCTGAACTAATACTAAATCGTGTATATCATGGAAGAGGTGGTGTTGCTCCATTGTGAAATAAACGATCCTCTAAACTTCCATTTGACATATATTCATATACCAAACATCCAAGCTCTGGACAAGCTCCAACCAACAAAACTATATGGGGATGTTGTATATGGCTAAGTACTTCAACCTCTTGTTGAAATTGTTTCCACCCTTGGGTAGCATCTGGGTGAAGAGCCTTGACAGCCACTAGGCTATTATCCAATGTACACTTGTAGATAGACCCATATGAGATGTAAGTAAACACTAAATGAACATCTATAAATCTTCAAGTAATTCCTCTCTAGGACCATGAAACCAGCAGCTGTAAAATTTTCACCAGTAATATCCCTATCAACAATGTACAGTTCCCTCTGCATAGGATATCTCTTTCAATCAAAGCAAAGAAACGAGCTCGCCATATGTTGAGATGAGGATTAGCAGCACAGTAATAAACCTCAAATGTTATGTTCTCTTCTTCTATATCACAATCCAGCTACAATACTAGCCACTAACCTCTCTTAGCTTCCTCTGGATCACTCAATACTTGAACTGTTGCACGGGAGGCCTTTGAGTCAACCATTCATTCAATCGTATCTCTAGATCCGGGAGCCGGTTTTCGGAGTGTGATATACCACTGGAAAGCTATTTCTGAGCTACTCCTGATAAACATGCTTATGACATGTTTTACGCTAAAGATCATGTGCAAAACATCTAACAAAATAGACATAATAAGAGGCCCATTTTAATCACTAAAGGAAGACCAAAGGACTGACTCTAACATAATAATGTGATTTCATGGGTCCTCTATTGATTTACCTTAAAACTTCGGTATATCACTTGGTAACTTAGTAGGAATTGCTATACAAAATCGATAATAATAGATAGGATCATTTGTCGTCCAGGATAAATATGGAAAATCTAAAGTTTTGATAAACCATAATTGTCGGTTAAAGTCCTGTTTTGGATTTTGATAACCCTTATGGTTAAGCCCAACCCCTGGAGGAGGATACCAATGGATGTCCTGGAATAGATTGTCTGGTTGGTATTTTCATTCCTCCAGGGTAACTAGGGTGAGACATACTCGATTGTGGCTAAAATGGAAATTGAAAAGTATGACTAGGGTATGGTTGACTCTAAAAGGGTGGACTTTGAACAATTTGACCCAAGTAGTACTTTCCCTATGAAGGTTGACTTTGCGGACATTGACCTTGAACAAATTGGCTTTGAAAAGGTTGGCCTTGGAAAAATTGACATTGTAAAGGCTAGCTTCGAAAAGCTTTACCTTGAAATGGATGGATTTGAAAAGCGTGAACTTGATACATTGTCTTCATTATCCCTATTCTAGGTTTTTCGATAGGAATCTATGTTGCAAACTCGAAAGTAGGACTATTTTGATAAGAAAATGATTGAAGGATAATCTGTGTAGGTTGTTGAATGGTATTTGAGGCGTAACTTGGACAACCATTTGTGATACTCTCGAGATAGGTGTTTGAGGTGAACTTGGAACCAGTTGTTGAAAAAATGTTTGAACAATAGACTGAACAGGTATTTGAGGATTGCCCCTGAACATGTTGCTGAATAGGTATTTGTGGAATTCCCTAGACAAATTGTTGGAATGGATATTGAACAAGTATTTGCAAAATCCCTTGGATAGGTGTTACAAGTCTATTTGGGCACATCACTCTCGAAAATCAGATCAGTACAATTAGTGCTCATCAAACCCTAATTCAGTTGCTACATGCCCTAGACAAGTCATCAAATTGAATGCTTCCATGCATGAAAAGTTTCCTAGCTTGAAACCTTGCTAAAATGCCTCCTTGGGACTCCAGCGCAACCTTGGTCAGGGGTAACTGCACTACAGAGTAGGTAGGCCCATTCAGACCTACACTGCAGTGCACTTAGGCCCACTTTGACTTGCGCTAGGTGAGGATGAGCGAAATTGACATAGGATTATGAGAATATTCCTTGATTTTAGAGCATTCTAGAAGGATTCCTAGTTGTTATCTCATCCTATGAGCTCGACTTTGGATAGGCTATGGATAAATTAACCCTCTATCCTCTCATCCCTTTCTCCATGGAAACTAACTCCAATTTTGGAAACCATTCAATGCCAATTTATGACGAAACCACTTGCATTTCCCTATAAATTGACCACTCATCATAGTGATCAAGGGGCTATAATATTGATATTGTAGTGAAATACTGTTGGTTTGAGACTTTCATTGTCAGGTAATGTCATGTTGTTAGATTGATGTGTTATTGGTGTGATGAGGGTCTGGACTAAGCTGGATGAGTGAATTCAGTTCGAGCGGGAGCAACGGGAGAAATTCAAAGGAGATCAAAGGAAGCGAAAGATCACAAGTAGGCTCCTTCATCTCATCTATCTATTGTAGGAAAAGGTTAAACCACTTTCCTTCTGTTGTTCTAAGTGTAACTACCCACTTAGGGAAGATGTACTTATCTGTAGGTATAAATTCCATATAACAAATTTGCGACCATACTGGGGAGAGACCATTGTTCCTAGTACTTTGCCCTTATCCAACTACATCCTAGTAGACTTTACCTGACTTCATTGATCTCTTTTTAGTCATCTTGAAGTGCTTTTTGGTCAAAAAGTAGGCTTAAATGTCTACTGATTGAGCTGTCTAGCACCAGTGCAGTGTTGGTCTTGACACAGTGTACTGCAGAGCATCCTTAGCTTAGAGACAGTGCTCTGCAGTGCACTATTTCCAACTCAGGGCTATGCTGATCCCTTTCAAGCCAAAAAACCCATCTTTTGCTTGGTTTTTTCCAAATTTTCTTATGATATTGTTTGCTGAAAGATTAATGTTTTCTATGGCTCTAAAATCAATTTGTATTTCTTCTCCTAGCACTACTTTGGCCTTGATTATTTAGTGTTTCTTAAGACATTTCTTTATCATTATCAATTCATTGTCAAAGTTAGCTTACATCGATTAGTATTTTCTAGAAAAGAATTGTCGTAAAGTCTTCATTTTTTTGAAAAAGAAACTGTTGTAAAGTCTTCATTTCTTGTGAAAAGCATTGATTGATCGTTTGTGCATTTAGTTTCCTTATCTTCATCTAAACATTAAAGGAATGAAAATAAAAACATGCATAATGAATTTAGAGGTTTGTGTGTGTGTTATAGACATAATTGGGCACTTCAACCCCAATCACATATGTCCACAAACCAAGGGATTATAAACCACTAAAAGTGTTGTTTCATTCCCTAAAGGAATAAGGTCAGCTGATTACATCATTTCCCAGAAGTTCTCCCTAAAAAACTCCTCAAAACTAGTAAAAACTGGACCATACCGACTGCTCCATGCTAAGGGTGCGATGCATCTCACCTGTTACACACGGGGGCTGTGATGCATACTGGAAAGCCCTTCTGTAGGGTGCGATGAGCGAGAGTAGACAAGTGGTAGAAGCAGTTTTCTAGGTGGAAACTCAAAGAATCTGCTAGAAGCTACTCATATGACACTTGCCTCTCTGAATTCGCCCAGGGATGAGTAAGAGATCATGAAATATTCAAGTGGAACCAAGAACTATCAATGAAATGACACTAATCAAAATCCTAGAAGCTGACTCACTCTCTTGCAAACATCTATATATGGATCCCTCATCCTAGAGATCCAAAGGCTGGAATTTTGTAATTTTTAAGGAAGTGTTGTTGGTTTCTCTTTGAGACATTGTAGTGTTGGGTGATCTTTCTTTGTATGACATGAAGAGGGCTTTCATGATGGGAGGATGATCCTGGATCAAACAACTTGGTTCTAATCCTCTCTTCTACTACTTCTATCAATAAAGCTATTTCAGTTTTCCTCCATATGCTTGTATATCTCTGAATCTTGTATTTGTATATGCATTTGTATGGTTAATGTACATCTGATCCTAAATTTTTTATGGTTATATATCTCTATGCTTTGATGGTATTTTGTTGCGTTGACTCTACAGGTCTTCTTTGAAGTGGGAGAAGTGAGAAAGGAGTGGTGAAAGCTCTATCAAAGGAGAGAGGAAACAAGTAAGGAGACTAGCGAAAGACTGAGGTTGGTACTCTTTGCTTCTCTCTCATCTATCTCTCATAAAGGAAAACACAAGTAACTTTAGTTTGCTTGTTTCTAACATAGCTACCCATCTTAGTGGGACTAGCAGCTCTTAATGGACACTAGTTCTCCCAATAACAGTGTGCTTGTAGGAATAGTATAGGGAAAGTTGCATTAGATGTGCTATATGCTCTTTGTTTAAAGATTTTGATTGCTATATCCCTTTTTGTTATGGTTTTCATTGTTTAAATCAAATGAAAAGAATGTTTCTCATCATAGTTGCATTCTAGGAGTTTCATAAACATCACACGGTGAACTTGAAAGGAAAACTTTTAAACAATATCAACTAAAATTTATCTCAATTAACCTAATGGAGCATTGTAAATTAACACATAACATTTACAGGTCTAGGCTAGAGACGTGTTCCGGAGTCATTAAATATAGTAGCTGCCACTAATGGTCTGTGATACATTCCGAGTGTGATACCTCATTCCACATACGTAAGTATGGCATAGCTCATCCACGTACTTTCGGGTATATAGGGAAATGTTATAGTACGAAAAGTATAAAGGAATGCTCTCACTATGCGGTTTAGCATTAAAGAACGCTAATATAGATTGGGCCTCCACGTGCTTTCGGGTATATTTGGGAGGACTACATTAGGTTGCTATCCATCCATAGGTAACTGAGTCGGCCACCTTGTATACTTTGATACATCGAAAACAACATTCGGGGAGATTGCCTGCACATATGTTAAGTCCTTGGTTTACTGAGGTAGTATATTGCAGTTCACATTTACTTGGTAATCCTTTTGCCTATATTAACCTCTTTTTGTTTAGTTCTTTTTGTAATAAAATCAATCAGCCACTATGGAGGAAAATCAACCTTTACCCCGTCATTTGTGGAGGACAATGAGTAAACCTCCTTTACCGCCTGAAGCTACAACTAGTTAGAAAAAGCGATCTCATTTAACTGATTCTAGTACATCACAAACTTCTGGTTCTTCATCTGATTTACCAAATTCACCTATACCGGTAAGTACTGTGATCCCAGTTACTCCTACAGTTACTGGTTTATTTGCTACTGAAGTGGAACCTTTACAATTACTTGAGGACACTAAAAGAGAACTTAGTGAAAAGGTAATTGAAGTTGTCCAACAAGAAGTTGATCCTCAACCCAAAGTTGTTCAACAAGAAATTATGTTTGAACTTGAATCTATTCAACCGGAAGTTGATCCCAAACCTATCACAATTCAACCAGAAGTTTCTCAATAAATTCATCCTAAACCCATTGTTATTTTACCAGAACACTTGGATCTCAAAGTTGAACAATTAGAAGTTGTTCCCATACCAAAAGATGATCGACTGGTTTATTCTCATACATCTGTAATTATTGAGACTTCTCGTTTACCACATAGTCAAAAATTAGAAATTTATTACAGACATGATGGTGAAATCCTTCCACCTGGTTTGATTTTATTGAAGAGGAATTTGAAGAAGAAACTTCACCCAGAACTCCAACTCGTTTTGGACCAGAGATTTATCTTTATCCTTCTTATCCTTAGTTAACTGCTTCTTTTGATCCTGTTTACTTTCAAACTCTCGTAAATTCATTAGGACATTTACTGGGCCATTTGACTATGGCTAAAACAACATCCCAGACTGTATCATATGTTACAACTACAACAACATCTACTGTTGCTACTTCTTCGATGTTTACCACAACACCTGAGTCACATTTGTATGGTGGTCCATCCATCTTACCGGGTTACCAATCATTATCTAGAACTCACTCTGGTGTTTCTTCTAGTCCATGGTCTTCACCCATGCCATCCACAGGAATTTTACCTCGTTCTTCACTTATGGATACTAAACAGTTTGAACCATCAATTCAATATCAAGCTGGTCCATCATGTTACTGTCCAATGTATCCACTTTAAACTAGATTACCTCCATATGGAGAACAATATGCCCAATATGCTTATCCTCCCTTTTCTGGGGGGCAATCATATGGTAGTATATCGTCATCTTTAGGTCCAACTTATTCTGGAATAACTGTTTGTCAATGGAATCCTACAATGCCCGTTCAACCAAGGCTTGTGTATCCATCACAACCAATGAAATTTGTTTCATCCATACCTACTACGCCTACCGTTACAACTTTACCACAGTCGCAAGCTCAGTTGATTCAATCTAAACCTTCGCAAGTTGGTCCTTCAACCTCTAACCCTCAAGTTTCAGGTCCACAGACTCAGTCTTCTCAAGCCATTTTACAACAACCATTTGTGTCTAGAATCCAACAACCTTAGGCCAGTTTACCATTAACTGGGATGACTCAAACTTATACTGGTCTAATTTATTCACAACTTGGTCAAACTTACATTGGTGGGAAACAACTCTTACATCAACAACCATGGCAGCCACATATTAACAACAACAATTCCAACGGTACCAAACTTATCCTGGACATGGTAAACAAGCCTATGCTGGGTTTGGTCAACAACAAGTTTACCCAGGTGCTGGTCAACAAGCCTATGTTTGGTTTGGACAACAACAAATTTATCCCAGTGCCCAACAACCACCTTATACTGGATATGCTCAACTAACCTACCCCTATCAAGGTTGCTATTAGCAAATTCATTATGATGGTATGAAAAGGCTTATTGCTCAGGTAATTCCATCTTACCCTAGTGACGCTCAACCCAACCTAAATCGACAGTTGCCTTTTTTCGCAACACTTGAATTACCATATTTAAATCAACTTACCAATGATCCCATTCTTTATGCACCTTGGTGGCCAGTGATTTCACACAAATTGCCTTCTGATATTCTTAAGTTCAATGGACACCCTGGAGAAGATCTATCCAATCAAATTATGACTTTTCATTTATGGTGTTCATCCAACTCCCTAAATGATGATTCGATAAGACTACATCTTTTCTAGCGAACGCTTACTTTTCTATCTGCAAAATGGTATATTGAATTACCACGAGCTTCATTTGACAACTTCACATCCTTAGCCACTACATTTTTAACCCACTTCCAGTTACCCATCATATATGAAATTGGAACAAAACTATTGACCAACTTTAAACAGACCACTGCTACTCACATTTTTTATAATATTCATGAGTGGCATCGTCGTCATTGAATGGTCAAAATGTTTGTTCCTGATCAGCTTTTAGCTGAGTGGTTTATCAAATCCCTTTTGCCATCTATCACCAAGGATGTGGCTAAAGGAGGAGTTGTTACTGAAGATCACGTAATTGCTCATGCCCAATACTTAGACTTGATTTACACCCAATCTGGCATGCTCTATGATAAGATTCCAAATGCACCTAGACTAGCTTTTACTGTTCCACTACCTCCATCCAGTAAGGACTCTCATGCCGGTGACGGTGTGATAGGTTCTTTAAGCTCTCAAACAGGAAGTAGACCATCTATTCAAACACTTGGTATTTCAAATAAAACTTCTAATACACCTGATAATACACTTGCTTCCGAAATAAATGTCGTGTCATATGACAGAGGTAAAAATGAAAAGCAACCTAGAAGCAAGAAAAAGGGGAAAACCAAAAAGAAACAAAATTATCCCCCTAAAGAGAAATCACCTGATTCATCTTCTCTGGCTAGGAAACCTCGTTGTCCATGTTTAATTTGTAATGAGGAGCACTTTACATGAGGCTGTCCTCATCGCTCTAAAGTCTCAAAAATTCTTAAGACTTCTAATACATCCGTTGTGTTGAAAAACCCTTTTCCAAACCCAGAGACTCATTTGGATGCTACAAATCATACTTCCACTTCACAAGTTCTTATGCTATCCCCCACTAAGCCTAAGACTAATGTTTTGGTGACTACACGAAGTAAAGATAATGGTAATCCACCATCGTCGTCAAATAACCAAGCTACAAATCAACCCAATACTTCAACTTCGACTTCATCTGACTTCATTCCGCCACCCATTGCACCAGAGTTAACAATAACACCACCTAAGGGAGTTGTTCATAAATCTACATTCAACCCTTGAGCTCGAGCAATGCAAAATTATAACATAGTAGAAGATTTGGCTCAGTCACCTTCTGCTATGTCGACGCTTGAGGTGCTTCAAAATTCTCCCTCCCAAAAGAAGGCTTTATTATCAACAATTGGTGGAACTGATCCAATAGATTCCAATCTCATGGTTTTTAACCATGTGGGTTATATGCCACAATTACCAGCATAGTTAGCATTCTTGATCCAAGTAAATTATTTGGATAAACTCGCACACTGAACCATTTTTGACGAGGTGCATCTACTTGTATCACGTCAATAAATTGCTAGAAAACACTTGGCTAACTGCCTTTGTCACGATCACCTACGACGTTAAAAGATTTTGATGGACGCACTTACACACCATGTGGAATTTTAAGTAACATGCAATTAGAACTAGGGGAAAAACTGTCACTATTGAAGATGAGGTCGTTGACGAACCCCTTGACTACAATATTTTACTAGGAAGACCATGGGTTTATGCTATGGCTACTGTGGTTTCGACATACTTTCGTATGATCTCTTTTCATCATAAAGGAATCACAGTAATTGATAAACTTGTCTTCTTCACCTCTAGTTCACAGGAAACTGGAAGCATTCTATTAGTTCATGGACCCTCACTATCTCTTCAGAATGTTAGAGTAGGTATCTTCAGATATTCTTCCTTAATGGGAACTTTTTCGCTACCGTCACCATCACAAATGGCAGAAGTTGTAAAAGTTGAGACCTGTAACATGATATCTTCCACTTCATCTGACTCATGGAAGATTTCCAATAATTCTGAAGTCGATATGCATAATGAAACCATTCTACTAAGCCCCATTGAGCTTGCATAACAATCAATCTTTTTGGCTTGCATGACAAATTCCAATCCATCATCACAAATTGTATGGGTTGATCATTCGTTAGAATATGGTACTTCCTGTGATCCTTTCTCACATACATTTTCTACTGATGAAGGAATCATCCAATCAATGATGACAAAAGAAGAACCATGGGCATATTATCATCATCGATCCCATCTTCCAGATCACATAGAAGATATTCGAAGTGAACTAAATCACCCTTCAATCGTTGATTTCCTTTCGAATTCTGTATTTATAGACATAGTCGATTCCAAAAAAACTTATCAAATATCAAAGAAACCATTTCTATCTATATTTCAACCAAATCTAGAATTGTAGAAAACATCCATGCTGGCAAAGCTTGTTCTCCATCGGAACTTGAAACTTACCGTGCTCTTTTTCATGAATTCCATGATATATTTGCTTTGTCATATGAGGAAATTCCAGGTATTGATTCTGGTATAGTTGAACATGAGATTAAAATTTATCCTGATGTCAATACAGTACGACAATGCCTCCATCATCTTCATTTGAAGAAGGCTGCTGCCATAAAAGCAGAAGTTGAAAAAATTTTGCATGCTAGTTTCATATACCCCATTCCTCTTACCGATTGGGTTCCCAATCTTGTTCTTGTCATGAAGAAACAAGGAACAATATGAGTGTGTGTTGATTATAGGGATGTTAATTATGCTTGTCCAAAAGACAACTATCCCACTCCCTTTATTGACCAGATAATTGACGACTGTGCCAGATCTTAAATATTTTCATTTATGGATGGTTTTTCCGGCTATAATCAGATCAATATCTGCCCAGAAGACCAATATAAAATTGTCTTTATTTGTCCTTAAGGCACATTTGCATATAGGAAACTCCCTTTTGGTTTGAAGAATGCTAGGGCAACATTTCAGAGGGAAATTAATTATGGCTTCCATGACATAAAACACATTGTTCAACCCTATCTAGATGATTTACTTGCTCATTCATGGAAACAGTCTGATCACCCGCAACATTTGAGAGCCATATTTTTACGATGCCGACACTACAAAATTCGACTCAATCCACATAAATGTGTGTTTTGTGTTGGTTCTGGTCGTTTTCCTGGTTTCGTAGTGTCCAAAGAAGGAATTTGAATCGACCCTTTGAAGGTTGAGGAAATTCTTGATGTGCATCCACCTTCCAATTTACTTCAGTTACAAAGACTCCAAGGGAAGGCTAACCTTCTAAGGAGATTCATTTCCAACTACCTATATCTTGATTCCTGATTCCTATATCTTGCCACTGTAGATAAAACCATTCCTATGGTTTTAGTCCAAGAAGAAGATGGGATTGAACATCCGATCTATTATTTGAGTTGTAATATCAATGATACAGAAGTTAAGTATTCTTACATTGAGAAGCTAGATTTGGATACTGTTTAAGTTGTACAAAGATTTTGCCATTATATCCTACTTCGAAAGACCACTGTCATTTCGGATTACAACCCTATGACATACATATTGTCACGTCCATTACTGGGGGGGAAATATTCAAAATGGATTGTCATTTGCAGGAATTTGATTTGGAATTCATCAAATCCAAGTCAAAGAAATCTCTAGTTTTTGCCAAGATTCTTTGCGACCTTCCCTTACCACCATCGACTCAACAATAGAACCATCAATTTTGGATGAGTCTCTATTTCTGATCTCTTCATTTGACCTTTGGTATGGAGATATACTAATCTATCTCCAAACCCAAACTTTCCAGCCAGATACCTCTCGCTCGTAATAGCGACGTATTCGATATCAAGCAAAAAATTATCTGATCATTGGTGACATGCTTTACCGTCGTGATATCAATATGATTTTACAGAGGTGCCTCACACATGAGGAAGTTGAGAAAGTTCTAAAGGATTTCCATTTTGGTGCTTGTGGTGGAAATTTATCTGGTTATGCTACTGCATAGAAGATTCTTCGTGCTGGTTACTTCTGGCCTACCATATTTAACGATTGCATTATTGTTGTTAGAAGTTGTCATGCATGCTAGATTTTTTACCGTAAAACTCGATTACCACCTGCACCACTGCATCCTGTCATCGCTATTGGACCATTTGCAAAATGGGGCATTGATTTCATGACATGTAACTGTCCCTTAGTTGGGGGGCATGGGTATATCATTGTCATTGTTGACTATTTTACAAAATGGGCAGAGGTGATGCCTACATTAAACAATAGTGGTGAGACAACTGCACTTTTTTTCTTCAACCATGTGGTTGCATGATTTGGTGTACCACAAGCCATAGTTACAGATCATGGTTTACATTTTCACAATCACATGATGACTGAATTAACTACCAAGTTAGTAATTTCACATGATAGTTCTACTCATTATCCACAAGCTAATGGACAAGTTGAAGCCATAAAAAAAATCCTTAAGCGAATGCTTCGACAAATGATAGGAGTTCACAAATGAAACTGGAATTTGATCTTGTACTCAGCTTTGTGGGCTTACCGAACCTTAGTAAGAAACGCGACTAGATTCACACCTTTTCAATTGGTGTATGGTCTCGAAGAAATCTTACCAATACAATGTGAAATTTCATCACTAAAACTTGCAATTGACTTGTTACCTGACAGTTTTGATGAGGAAGCACGTTTCTTAGAACTCGTCCATCTAGATGAAACATGTCGTGAAGCCACATTGGCCAACAAAGCACATAAGAAATGAAATAAGGTGCAATATGACCACATTGTCAAGCCTTGCATATTCTCAGAAGGAGACCTAGTATTGCTTTATGATCAAGAAGCCGATAAATTAGGAGTAGGAAAATTTGAACCACTATGGATGGTCCCTATATTGTCAAGTGTGTTTTGGTAAAAGGCACTTACGAGTTGCTTGATTATGATGGAATTCCATTGTCACAAACCCGAAATGGGATATATCTTAAACATTACTATGCTTGATTATGTGTAGTAGAAGACACTGTATATATGCTTTGATTGTGTGTGTGTGTTAGAGTGTGACTTTTAGAGTTTTTATGTGATTAAGTAATCCACTTTGCATTTGTTGTAGATGTCAGAATATTTGGAACCATTTGTTGGTTATGCCGATGGTGCTAGTCGTCATACGCAGAACCTATCTTCTATAGAATGGGCCATATTCGCTCCAAGTGGTGAGTTAGTGAGTTTTCAAGGGATTTGTATTCGTTGTTCTATGAACAATATCGATGAGTATAGCACATTGAACAAACTCCTCTCTGATGCCATTTCACTTGGCATTCACCGAATCATCATTAGGCTAGACTCACAACTTGTCATACTACAACTTACAAATGTTTATACCATCTAAAATCCAACTATTTATCATATGTTCCTTAGAGTTCATCTCTTGGAAAGACATTTTGATTACATTCAATATCAACACATTTCCAGGAACTTTAACACATTGACTGATTATTTAGCAAACTATGTGTTAAATAGACATTTATGACATATGTAAAAAGTAAATTTTCAATTCACATCAACAGTTGAATAGGATTACACATAACCATATAAAAACACTAAAAGTAAAATAGATAGATGTTCAAATTTTTTACAAAAAATTGTCTCTAACACATGTTGGTTATTTGACCTCAAAACCCTAAAATGCATACAGTAAATCATCCTAAGTAGATCTAATGATGCTCATGATAACAGGTCACTGCTTGAGCTATCATGTTCAATAGCCTCATCCAATGGCTAGGTACAACAATAGTATGGAACTTTAGTCTCATTGGTAACTCCTCGATCCGGACATCTGGTATACTGAGGGTTAACCCCTCTATATGATCCTACAACTCTGCCAGTGTCTCGGTCAGATCCAAATCCTGGAGAACTTCTCTTTTGACATTTCTCCTCACTGATTCACCTCTCTCCTATTGATGACCCATTGGTCGAACAGTGCCAACATCTGTATGCATGAGAACATTTTTAGTTTAGTCTTGGAAACATAAAAAAACACAAAAACATCTAAAAACTCATAAAATCAAAATACATGGTCAAAATAGTTTACCTATAGCACCCCATTGAGCACCGACTTGTAATCTCAAATCTGGATCTCCATGAATCCATCCCTGCATATGGATGCTCCTCGATGACAATGTGTTGTTGACAGAGCCAACTGAAGAATGCAGTAGAAAATGAGATTGATGACTGACCAGCATGTCTAGCCATCAACTCAACCCATCCATGCATCCGTGGATCTCTAGGACCAGTTAAACTCAGTGACACATGCTGAGGTTCCATCAATGGAATTCTCCCCAATGTAAAAGAAATCAAGATCAAACCATAGCCAAAATTTTTCATATTACTGCTCTTTACTTTAGTTAGTTGCTCTTTGATTGAAGAAATCACTGCCTCACACCAATTAAATATAGTTGGCTCAAGACACTTGAGCACATACGGCATGTATGATATATTTTCCAGATGAAGTGTCCCACTACCCACCAAATTTGTGATAGCAAAGAGGATTGTTCACAAGGGAAAATCACGAACATCCCTAATATTTATCTTCCCATCTTTCCTAAGCTATGTACTTGGTCGAAAAAATTATCGAATGTAGTCCCTCACTGATTCACCCCCATGGGAAGAACTTGAAATAGAAATGGGGGCACCACGTCTCGAAAATCCTGTGAGAAACTAAATATCATCGATCGATATAGGGAGCACATTGCCCCCTATGTGAAAAACCTGCTCTACTGTATCCCATGAATGAACCAAGAACTGCAATAGTTCTAACTGTTTCCTCATCCCAGGTAACCTGAAATATTTGAGTAACCTACAATCTCTAAGGGCCTCAACAGTGCTAGGATCATTTAGGGAAACCATATCCTATTCTTCATGTTCTCTTTCACGCCAAGTGATAGCCATTCTAATTTGATCAAAGTCTGAAATCACACCATAGTCTTAGTTAGGATCCATTTCATACAAAAAAATAAAGAGATTTTGGGTAAGGATGATGAAACAAATTTCTAAAATGTGCCCAGCGTAGCCCTGGTATTGAGACAGTGTACTACAGAGCAATTACCCTTCTTCTTGACTATACTGCAGTGCAGTTTTCGACTCATTAGGCTGCGCTGATCCCAGGGCATTGTATATTTGCCCTAGGGAACCCAAAACCCTAAAAAATTGCCTCAAATTGAAAAAAATGACCTTAAATGAAAGAGAAGAGGTAGATCTCCTACCTGGTCTTGATGGCATGAAGAATGATCCGCAGAATCTCCTACAATCAGTTGTTGAAGTTCGACGTAAAAAAGGGTTCAGAGCACAAAAACAGAATGGTAAATGTCAAATGGTAAAATGACTTGGTAAATTCTTGTCTTATGGTTATTTCATGTTCATTAAATGAATAAACTATATTTTTCACCTATTTTTGCCAATGAAATAGGTATGTTGAATTCGTTTGGTGGTTCTTTGAACAAGTTTATAGCTGACATAGTGAATTTGACGTGCATGATCGTAAATTATAATTTTGACCACAGAGGATACTTTTATCTCTTTTTCGAGTTCTATTAAACATTGAAAAAGGAACCCCCTCTAGAGTCCTCTTTAAGCTCTTTTTAGACTCTCAAAATATGAAAAGATTTCCTAGCGCTTGTCCTTTTCAGCTCGTAAATGAATTGGAAATGACATCTACTCAGTATAAGCTTAACCCTTTTATGGACTGAGATTGATTACTTATGAAAAATGAATGCGTTGATCGAACATGATCAATAGGTTCTCACTTGTATTATTTTACGCTTTTTCGGACTTGAGAGACAAATTTACGAAAAGGAAGTTGTGGAGCTTTCTTTCTGTCCCTTTTCAAGGTCTCTAAATATGAAAAGGACTGAGTTCTCATTATCGTTAAACTCATTAAAACATCAAATAGCAACAAACTTGTCTATCATGACAAGATTGAGTTTCACCTTCACTAGATTCGTTAAAACATCACATAGCAATGGATTCACCCGAAGGGTGGAATTATACTACAAGAATATGTTATCCTCCTCAAGCTTGTTTAAAAAAAAAGAAGTACTGGTCAGCAATGATTGGGGAAAATGGGAAAAGGGATAAATCACTTTATGGTAGCAAGTCACTCTTGAACATGACACTTTCATTTCATCTCTATGACTATTTGGGTTGGGTTATGTTCTTGATGGTTATCATACCTATGGTTTATCACACCATCCATACCTTTGTTTTTGGGTCAATGCTACCAATTCATTCAGTGTCACCGACATGCTCAAGAGAAGTCACTCAGCAAACTTCATCGTTTGCAATACTCATAAACCTTGATTTTCATGACCACCATTCCTGAACATTGTTTCGTCAGTCATATTATGTCTTCAAAATAATTACACTCGTTTCGTGTCATTGATGCGGGATACATCAAGGCCCTCCTGCGATGAGTCGCTTCTTGTCGACATCAACACATCATCCATCAAGTTGACTTAGAAACACCCTTCCAGTACCTTGAGGCTTGCATACATCAATGGAAAGTTTCTCACTTCCGGAGATAGGTTGACATCACAAACCTTTGACCAAAAGACTTTGTATGGTGTTCGACATCAAAACATCTATTCACACCATGCAAAATGTACTGTAGTACCTTGAGAATCATTATCATTATCAGTGATTTATCTCGCCTTTGTTAACAGATTACATCATTGGCTGTTAATCAAACGATGTCTTACCATGTTCGACTTTAGATCACATTTTCACATGGTTAGACTCGTACTTGAGTGAACGATTGGATGAGATAGAATACCTCAGATCTAGTTTCATCCATCTGGGCTGCGAATTTAGGAGAGTACTAAATCATCTGTACAATGCCTTTACACAAATGGTCATCCTATCATGGGTCTATATCTGTAGACAACTATCTAATTTATGTAAATGTAATGAAAAGTTTATATGCTGAGTATGGGTATGCCTTCCCTCAACAATTCATGAAAAATTCAAATATATCATGATATTATGTACTGTAATTGATGCAGGTCACCATCCACTTCAGATCCTCCTCATCACATCATAAAGCATATCACCTGACATTATCATTTTCGACTTCATGCTTTAGGGGGCAACTATTACAAGTCTATTTAGGCACATCACTCCTGATAATCAGATTAGTACAATTAGGGCTCATCAAACCCTAATTTAGATGCTACATGCCCCAGACAAGTCATCAAATTGAATGCTTTCATCCATTAAAAGTTTCGTAGCTTGAAACCCTTCTGAAATGCCTCCTTGGGACACCAGCGCAGCCTTGGTCAGGGGTAGCCTCATTGTAGAGCAGGTAGGCCCATTTAGACCTTCACTACAGTGCACTTAGGCCCACTTTGACCTGCGCTGGGCGACGATGAGCGAAATTGACATAGGATAATGAGAATATTCGTTGATTCTAGAGCATTCTAAAAGGATGCCTAGCTCTTATCTCATCCTATGAGCTCAACTTTGGATAGGCTATGGATCAATTATCCCTCTATCCTATCATCCCTTTCTCAATGGAAACTAACTCCAATTTTGGAAAACCATTCAATGCCCAATTTATGAGAAAACCACTTGCATTTCCCTATAAATTGACCACTCATCATAGTGATAAAGGGGTTGGAATTTGGATATTGTAGTGAAATATTGTTGGTTTGATACTTGAAATCATTGTCAAGTAATGTTATGTTGCTGGATTGATGTGCTATTGGTGTGATTAGGGTTTGGACTAAGCTAGATGAGTGACACGGGATCGAACCACATCAGGTGTAAATCCTCCTTCTATCAATCAATAAAGTTGTTTGTTCCTTTCCCCATATTCTTGTTTATATCTATGATGAATATATGTTCAAATGTTGTCGATTCCATTTGTGTATAGTAGATAGATCATATGCTTTGATCATTGTCATCTTCTGTTTATGTTGGCAGGTACCAATTGATTGAATTCAATTCGAGCGGGAGCGATGGGAGCAATTCAAAGGAGATCAAAGGAAGTGAAAGATCACAAGTAGGTTCCTTGATCTCATCTATCTATTGTAGGAAAAGGTTAAACCACTTTCCTTCTATTGTTCTAAGTGTAACTACCCACTTAGGGAATATGTACTTATCTGTAGGTATAAATTCCATATAACAACAGGTACTGAAATACTTTGAATATGTATTTTTGGAATAGTTTCTCCAGTAGGCTAAACAAGGGGGTGAAATACCAAGGATCTGGTCAAAAAGGATCAAAAGGAAGTCTTGGAAAATCTATTGGTTCACTAGTAGTAATAGGAGTACATGGTGATTCTTCCCGCTCTTCTCTAGTAATATATTCAATACTTATAAGACTAGGAGGTAGACCATATGTAATTATAAGCCTCCTTTGAGGTGAAGGTGGTGCAAGAGTAGGGGTTATAAAAGATGAAGGTGATTCAGGTTCAAAAATGCCAGATTCAAGTTCTTCAACGTCTCATTATTTAGTTGTGTCTAGAATTTATCTAGTATCTGATTCTCTTTTAATAACTTCAGTAACTTCTAGCCCAGATTAAACCAAGCATTATTCTACTTCATGAGGTTGAATCACTTCAGTTTCTACCATCTCAGATTCTACAATTGTAGATGTGTCAGGTTGATTTAAAGTCTTAAATCCTGTTGATTTCAACTTCTCAACTTTAATCTTCTCCAATTGGCCAAGTGTATATTCAGGGGGTAAACACTGCATTCTACACGAATGCCTCAGTGAATCAATCATGATGTTTTTTTTTTAAGAATTTAAATAATATTCACAATCCACACTTAAGGTCTATAAAAAGTAAAAACAAACAAATAACACACACTAGTAAATCTAAGGATTCAAATCATGCAATCAAAATTTTCACTGCAAAATCACTAGTTGGTGATGAAATCCAACATTGCAGAGATCAATTTGAAAAGTGAATAAAGATAGAGCAGATGGAACCAGTTATGCTGACAACCTTCTTAATGAATATGATCTAGTGCAAGTAACTTCAATTATGTCATATCAAGCGAAGAATAACCTCCAAAAAGGTTCAAGTGAGTCTAGCCAATGTTTGTTCCAGGTACAACAGAGACTTCCCCTCAATCATCACCTTGGATAATAGCCCTAATATTATGGTCACTAAGGTTGCCACTTACGAAAATTTAACATGGGGGGATAGTTGCATATCAGACGTACATGCAAGGGCAGAGTAAAAAAGCTCAATCCCCTTGAAATTTTCTCAACATGGTTAACCTGAGGTTTACCTTCAAGTGACTCCTAAGCACCTTTCAACACCATTTATAATACATGTAAATCACTCTACCATAACCAATTAAGTGGGGGTGATCACCCCACTAGGTCTGATATGATCTCATTCTTAACTCCTTTGTTAGAGGATCTTCCTAGAGCCAAACTGTAATAAATGGATTTACTCCCTATCACAAGATTCTAGTGTTTATTTGAATCTTTGGAAAGTTAACTCACTAACCTATTCTAAAGCCCTACAAGATAATCTAATGTAGGTGGAAAGGGCCCTAAAATAATAAAAATTTTAATTTATTTTATTAGCGCTGTTTTTTTTTAATTTGTTACTTAGTAAATGGGTAAATGGATGTGAAACTAATGGTGTTATGACCTGACCCAAAACTTTAATGCAATCTAACATGATATTGTGATCTTTCCTTTTCGATTCATTTCTAATTATGGTAAAGAGAGAGTGTTTTCAAATTTAAAAGAAAATGAAAAAATTCATAATTTCACCATATCCCTATTCATAAATGCAAATTTTCAGTTTTGAATGACCCAAATGCAGAAATTAACCTTTAATATTTCAATTCGCACATTAACCCAAAAATATTGAAACTTTCCTTTAACATACAATCACTCAAAATTTTCAAAATGCATAAGGAAACCAATCAAATCCTTAAAAATGAATTTCTTGAAATGAATGCTATGAACTTAATGTTGTCTAAAGTACAATTTTGAAAAAATCAACACTGAAGGAAGAATAAATTTTCGTTTCAAGTTCAACAAAAGAAGCACTTTCATAAAAAATACTTATTCTTGAAAAAATTACTTTTCATTAATGAAGTAATCTTTCACAAACAGGTAAAATAAACACTAAATCTGATTTATTTGAGAGAATAAAGACATGAACATAGAAAATCAAGAACAACCAATCCTTATTTTGATAGATCTACAAAAAATCAAACAAAACCTTTACCCTAATTCATGAAAACAAGAATTTTTCAAGAAGACTCTTTCACAATGCTCAATAAAATTGAAAGAACTTTCTGAAGATGCCAAAAAGTGTCATCAAGCATAAAAACAGAAGTTCCTAGACTTAGTGAAAATAAAACTCAAATTTTAAATTCTTTTAGGTATGTATGCAGGAAAACAATTTAATCCAGTGCACATATGCACTGTTGCTAAAGGCTCAATGCACAGATATACACTCTGTTGTTAAAGATAAAATGCGTAGTCTGAGAAAATTTTAGAAAAAATAAAAATGAAACCAAACAATTCACAAAATCCAAACTTTTAATATCTTTCAGACACTCAGATAAGGCTATGAGAAAATGTTAAAACGTTAAAACAAGGAGATGATGAAGAGTGAGACGTTCTCCACTATGGTCGCAAATATGTTATAGTGGACTAATCCCTCTTATGGATAAGAAGAATCTCCCTAGATTTCCAAAACAACCTAGTAACAAACATCAAAATAATTGCTACTTTTCCTTAGCCTATAATGGAAACATGAAACATGTAGTACGTGAAGAATCACTTACCTATTACTGAAGTTCTTGTAGAATAAAACCTAGTAACAAACATCAAAATAATTTCTACTTTTCCTTAGCCTATAACGGAACCATGAAAGATGTAGTACATGAAGAATCACTTACCTATTACTGAAGTTCTTGTAGAATTCCTTTTAGTGCTTTCCACAACCATCTTTCCTCAATACCTTAGAGGCTTTCCCAATGATTTATACAGATTCTCCATAATGCCACAAAAGAGATTTGCATAGACAAAAACATTCAAAGGGATCAAAACATTTCACATATAAAATCAAAGTAGATGAAGTTCCTAACTTAACGTACAACATATAGTTGAATCAATAATCAATTATAAACCATGTGAGTGATCAAGGAATCTCGCAAATAACATCAAAATAGACACAATTAGGAAATAAAAATTTCTTTGTATTGAACTCAAAGGAGAAGAAGCTTACAACCTGATTTCTTTGGTGTCACAATCCATTCCAGTGGTCTCCAATATTCTCCTTAGATGACAAGCCTTATAGCCCTATTTCAGTAGCATAAGTTTACCTTCAGTAGTCCTCCCTAACCTTCCAGTCTGTGTTTGATTTATAGGCCAAGAGGAGGAGGTTTGAGATCCTCTTATGGGGGGATGAGTTCCTCAAAAGGAGGGATTAGTTCTCCACAAAGAGAGGGAATTATATCTCTGAACAAAGGGATTAGGATTGAGTAAACATAAGCTCGAAGATTTCACTTGGGAAATATTCACTCAAGAAATCTTTTAGAATTTACTTTTTTATTTTTATTTTTACTTTCGTTGAGTCACGTGCACAGTTGATAGTGGAAGACAAAGTGAAAATTTGTGCTTACTTTAATGGTCAAATCTATGTATGTGTACAAGCTGGATAGGAAACCACACATGTACTTGAAAATAGGTTTTTAGACAATGTAATCCAAAATTCTCATTGTATTTGGGATTGTTTATCTTCTAGCCTTGCAAGGGAATGCTTTGGAACACTTTAATGGATAGCGAAGGATCCAGATTGACGGTCATTCTCTTAATGGTGAAAAAATGATGTGAAACAGAAGTGTTCCTGGTTCAATTTGGAGCAATGGTATAAGATGGTAGGTTTTGGGTTGAGAAATTTAATGGCCAAAACTACTAGTTGTGGAAAATACAGATGGAATATTGTATGTATCAAAAATATCTATACCTACTATTTAGTGTAAAATCAAAAAAGTCGATGAGTATGATGAATGCAAAATGGGAGATTCTCAATAGAAAGGCACTAGGAACAATACGACTGTTTCTAGCAGTGTTGATGGCATTTAACATTTCAAAGGAAATAACAACAGAAGGTTTAATGATGACATTGGCAAAATTATATGAAAAACCCTTGGCCTCAAATAAGGTATTTCTTATGAAGCTTCTATTTAATATGAAGATATCAGAAGGCAGATATGTTGCTGATCATTTAAATGAATTAAACATGGTTACCAGTCAATTAAGTTCTGTAGGGGTAAGTTTTGATGATGAAGATAGGGCCCTATTATTTCTCTACTCATTGCTAGAAACTTGGTATGGTTTAGTTATGGCTGTTAGTAACTTTGTCTCTGGATCTATGCAACACCCTCCTCCCACATTTGCCCAAGATAATCAGCCCACTGGGGTAAAAATGTGATGAAGAGTTACTATGATATGATTCAATGCCTCAAGTACAGTTAAGGAAGTGGAACCAACATGGCAAGGCCAATAAGATGTTCCACAAATGCTATAAAACCTTTAGGAGGAAACCTGCCCTTTCAAGTGACCAATCCCTGAGAAAACTTGCTTTTCCATTGCACTAGGGCCTTAGTTACTCCCATGAAAATAAATGCATGTGATTGGGACCTTCTAGTCACTCCCACAACAAGGAATCCATGTGACTGTGGCCTCTTTTAGGGAGTTGTGTGCCAATGACCCAAGATCTAATGCCACTTTTTCAGGGCCAGGAATCAGGTCACTGCCTAAAACTTCATGAAACTTCCATAAATGATAAATAGCATAGAAACATGGGTAGTAATGCAAAATCTTGAATAAGGACTTGAACTGACCCCTACTAGTCATGACAGGAATTTCGTCAAACATATCACAAACATGTAATCTACAGGTCGCAACAACTGATATGACAAAAGGGGTCTCATACTTATTGGAGAATCGTCAAAGAGGACTAATATCTCCTCACAATAGATGCATTGTTATCTACTAGGTCATTCATTCACTAAAATTTCATATACTAACCAAAACATGATGAGAGCCATACATCATAACTGTCATAAGACATACTTATAACTAGTAAATAACCATAGATATATCAACGATGAAAAAACCATTTAAAGCCACATAATATCAAGAACATTTACTCATGAAAGTACCAAGGAAAAGGATCTCTTATTAACATATTAAAATCCAACCATGTTAGGGACTTTCACATACCACCCAACCATAGATTGGGCTGAACCAAATATCTGTTTCAACCAATCACCCCCACTCCATATTCCAAGCATGAATGTGGGGTCTCATGAAACAAATCAAACAAAACCAAACCAGGGCTTCTAGAGGCCAAACCACCTAAACTATCAACCCGTGATTCCACCTCACAGTCAGACATTACTAATGATCACCATATTTGTCTCTACCCAAACTATCTATGGCCAAGAGTGTTTGTTCCAACCAGAGATTCCAGGACTAGTAACTCAACCCATAGCTCCTTCCGAGCTTCCAAAGAGTTTGTCCAACCAAGGCTTCCACGACTAGTAACTCAACCCACCAAGGGATTCTAGAGAGTTTGTCCAACCAAGGATTCCAAGACTAGTAACTCAACCCAAGCTTCTATAGGGCTTCTAGAGATTTTCTCCAACCGAGGCTTCCAGGAACTAATAACTCAACCCACAACCATAAGGAACATGAGAACCAACCAGATAAAAAAAGAAAAGAAATCCACAACACAATGGCTATCTAGGAAATGGAAAGGCTAGGAAAAACCACTATCAATCCAGGAAATTGTTGATGCCAATGAAAAATCACGACCAAGAAACAACATGAATGTTCTATGCATGCCAAAAATAGCAAGAAATCATACATGTAACTCAATACTTGCAAGTAAAACCTAATGTAGCTAATGATCCTGATGTCCTCTTGTGCTTTCCTGGTATTCGTTTTCCTTCTTGCTTGAAATCCCATGTATGCCACACTCCTCCAAGAGTGCTCCAAGAAAACTCTAAGTGTCCAAGAGTATGAGGGAGAGAGACTAGAAAATGAGAGCTCCAAAACTGAACTAAAAAAAAGGCTACAAACTAATCCTCATAAGCCTTTTTATTAATGGGGTCTCTATTTTCTTCAATTTTCCATTATTTTCCTTCATTTTCCTCCTTAAATGAAATCTATGACCTTTGACCTTCCTTTTCTCCTAATTTCCATTATTGTCATAAATAATATGCCAATTAATGCTTATTTTCCTTTTCCATTGGCTTTGTGAATTTCCTTTAGCCATAATAAACCAAATGAACACCTACTAGGATGTTTTCCCAACATTCATCTTGGAATATGTGTCCCATGACCTTGGTTATTATTGTGCCTTTATTAACTTTATTACATGGATTTTCGACTAGGCTTGTTACAGAACCCTCCCCTTTGGGGGAACACCATCCTCAATGTTCAATGACACCTACAATCAAAAAGACTATTGAAAATAAAAACATACTACCCATGGATCTTTGTAACTTAGCTCATTGTAGTATTTATAATGATCATCCTGCTGAGAAGTAAACGAACATGAGAAACATAACAATATGACAACCATAATGACATGACACCCATACCGCTTATTGGAGATTTATAAAACAAGTCGTGGTTGTATTTACATCATATACATATATAAATATACCAAACATCACACCAAAAAATATGCCAAAATTTTTTTCTCAACTAGCAAGTAGACAAGGATACATAGCCCACATCTGATCCACCATCTCTCATGTAGCCTCATCAGGCCCAGAGTGCTTCCATTGCACTTTAACCTTGTCGATTGCTCAGTTTTGGAGCATTAGCATATTTATCTGCAAAATCTAGTGAGGTTTTAGATGGAATTCTCATTTTGGTTCCACTTGAAATACAAACCAATCAATCACATGATCAACATCTTTAACATACTTCTTAAGAAATGACACATGGAAAACATCATGGACTTTCACTATGAGAGGTAGTGCAAGTTAATAGGCTACTAGTCCATTCCTTTCAATAATATTGAAAGTTCAACAAAATCAAGGTTCCAACTTGGAACATGATCCAATCCTTAAGGATGTCTTCTTGGTCTTAATGCGTAAGTACACCTATTCCCCAACCTGAAACTCCTTAAACAACCTGTTCTGATCTGCATAACTATTCTATATATCCCATGCTACCTTCATATTATTCATGATTACTTGAATTTCATGTTCCATATCTTCCAACATGTTGAGTCAAATCAAAACCCTATTCATTGGATCACTCCAACTAATGGGAGTATTACAACTCCGCCCATAAATTGCCTCAAACAGACTCATCCTTAAAGATTCCTGGTATCCATTTTTGTAAGTAAAATCAATGAGTGGAAGATACTTTTCCCACTTCCACTATTGATGCATCACATACATCCTCAAAATATCCTTCAATATATTGTTGACCCTCTCTGTCTGCCCATCTCTCTGCGAATGATAGGCTGTGTTGAAGGCCAACTCTATACCCAAACTTGCAAAGAACTCTTTCCAGAATCTAGAAGTGAACTTGGCATCCTTGTCTGACACAATTTTATTTAGTACACCATTAAACCTCTCTACATATTTTATGAAGACTTATGCTACATCATTAGATGAATACGTAGACTTCAATGAATGAAGTGCACCACCTTTGTCAACCTTCCCACCACAACAATGATAAAATCATGTTGTCTATATGTCTTCGAAAACCCATAATGAAATCCATGGAAATGACCTCCCATTTCAACTTTGGAATTAGAATCAGTTGTAGTAGACCACCTAGATGATTACACTTTACTTTTACTTGTTGACAATCCAAGCACCTAGCCACAAACTCTATCACTTCTTTCTTCAATTTAAGCCAATAGCAGAAATTCTTCACCATTTTCAATGTCTTCTAATATCCCGGGTGAGCTGGATATGTCTTAGCATGAAATTCCCTCAAGATAAGTTTCTTGATTTCACTGTCATTTGGAACATATATCCTATCCCTAAATTCGACCAAGCCATCTGCTATGAGATGATAGTCTACATCCTGATCGCCTGTACCCTACTCTAACCTGTGCATAAGCTCCATATACCTATCATCTTGCTATCTTTCCTGCAAGATCTTATCCTATAAATATTTCCCATAGGAGCTCATAACTGCTATATGATTTAAATGTATCCCCCTGCTAAGAGCATCTACAACCCTATTCTCTTTCCCCTTGATGTACCTAATCTCAAATTCAAACTCACTGATCGTTTCCAACCATCTAACTTGCCTGATATTTAGATTCAAATGGTCAAATAGATACCTCAACCCACTGTGATCACTCATCAAGATGAACCACCTGCCAAGAAGATAATGCCTCCACATATTCATGGCATGGATGATCACTGCCAACTCAAGATCATGTATTGGATAATTATGCTCATGGTCATTAAGTTTCCTTCATTCATAGCATACTACGTATCCTTCCTACATCAAGACTCTACCAAGTACTCTCTTGCAAGCATCTATACATACCACAAACTCTTTGTCTGTATCTGCAATCTTTAACACTGGAGCATTTGTCAACAACCACTTCAATTGTTAAAAACTTGCTGTACATTCTTCTATCCCTTCAAACTCATTTCCCTTCCTTTACAATGACGTAATAGGATAAGAAATTTGTGAGAAGTTCCTGATGAATATCCTATAATAACCTGGTAACCCCATAAAGGAACTTACCTCATCCACATTCCTAGGAGCTTCCCAATCCATGATAAGCCTTATATTTTCTAGATCTATTGCTTTGCCTTCGTTGGAAACCACATGCCCCAAGTAGCGTACCTATGTATGAAAGAAATTGCATTTGCTAAGCCTTGCATACAATTGATGTTCTCTTAGAAATATCAATAAAGATTCTGAGTGTTCTGCATGGTCTTCCTCATTTTTAGAATATACCAATATATCATCAATGAATACAGTAACAAACTTGTCCAGGTAAGGATGAAACACACCATTCGTTAATCAGATAAAGTAGTTGGAGCATTAGTAAAACCAAATGGAGCTACAACAAACTCATAATTCCCATACCAGGTCCGAAAAGCAATCTTGTAGATGTCCTCTTATTTAAAGTGTACATGATGGTATCTTGATATCATATCAATATTCGATAACACTTCTACTCCCTTCAACTAATCGAACAAGTCATCAATCCTCAACAATAGATACTTTTTCTTGATGGTCACCTTGTTCAACTGTTTTTAATCAATACACAATCTGAAAGTACCATCCTTTTTCACAAACAACATTGATTTACCACAAAGTGACACATGTAGAGCTATAAAAAGGGTCTCTTTCACCTCTAATTACCTCACATTAATACGTCAATCTGGGAGCGTTTGGTTATTTCAAAGAGTGACTCAATCTGAGGCTATTTGTCAGAGTAATGCTAGTAGTATAGCGTTCTACAAAGATACAAGAGTAAACTGATGCTTGTCTATGACTAAGTTACTTCAAATGACTAAAGCACACACTCTTAAAGCTAGGCAACTTTATCAGTCAAGGGTTCGACAGCAATAGCCCATCCCTTTGGAAACTGATGGAAAGGAAATTAGAGCATGGACCACGGGTTTGGGAGCGAGGCAGTAAATGCCGAGGCTCACTACAGCCACAGATCGTCTCTCACACCAAATGCGAGTAAATGAAACAACAGATAAAAATGGAACGACAAATAAGAAATTGAATAGCAAATCTAGAATGGAACAACAATGCTTAAAATGGAACAACAATTCTGAAATGGAACAGCAATCGCTATAACTAAACCTCGCGAGCAATAATCAAACTTTATCCTGTCAACTCAAACGCACTCATTGTAATCAAAACTCCAATCTTTCATTCTCCAAGCAAATCACGCAACCAACTAATGGAACAACATTAATTACTAATTATGGAACAGCATGTGGAAATCATACACACACAACACTCTAAAGAAGTAATCTGATTTAACACCAATCATCAACAGGAATTACAACTGTGTTTCAAAATGGAATAGCATGAATCCTGAATCATAAAGAACACACCTTTCAGATAATTTCCTTAACACAAATACACAACATAAAAGCTCCGTAACACAATGATAACAATGTTCAATTAAGTCTAATAATATTGAATCCACTATGAAAGTATTGATGATATAATGTAGAGTCAATATAAAGAACCTTAATGAACGAATCTTAACAGAGCATGTGATGTAACTTATAAAGCATATTAGATTACCAACTAATGACGATAAGCAAACCACGCAGAAATCAAATCGTAGTGATACAGAAGCAAGTGTCCTCCAGGGCCAGGCCCTTAGCCTCAAGGGTACACTGCTTTAAGTTAATCAAGACGCAAAGATAAGATAATCACCAAGTTTATATTAATGCATAAAACGGAAAGTACAATGAGCCAAGTTCAACGAGACGCGATGATCAAAGTTCAATCTTTAACAAGAAGTTACATAAAAGCATCATCCCCCAGATTAACAGTGTCGTCCCTTTATATAAGGGTAACGGCGGAGATGTCTAAGAGATAAGATAAATAAAGCAGCGATCCCTCAGGATCGAAGATCCAGAGGGATTCACCAAACCGTTAATCCTTAATTACTTCTTTTCTCCTCCGACGAGCTGGTGCCTTCTCCTCCTTTTCCGGACCGGTTTGCTTCAACCTGCTTTGCCTCGTTTGCACTCGTTCCTTCATCAAAGGGACAACAGTTACCATGTTCTTGTCTTTTTCTTTGGAACAACAGCTCCTCGTTTTTACCCTTTACTGCACAGGAGAATGACAACTATCAGCGATTAAGTCTTGCATACTAATTCCACATATTTTATCATAATTCTCTATTGTTTTCCACATTTATGATGTAAAAGATTCACAAGTCCCACTGAAAAGCCATTGAAATGATCATTAAAAACATACCTTTTTACTACTCCACACACCCCCCTGCTTGCCCTGTTTCATGCCCTCATGAAAATGTTGTAGTTGACATGCAAAGCAGTGAGAGAATAGGCTGGAGAAGGAATCTCATGCGGAGGCCTACAGCCATGGTGAGTGACTAGGTAGTCAAAGAACTGGCCTGTTTGACCCTCAGGCATCTCATATAGGGCTTGATATCCGGGTGCAGGGTGCCAGATAATTGGACTGCGGAATCTATATCCTAACCAGGATGGCCCTGCCCTCAAAATGCTTTCGCCATAGAGGTTCAAACGATTGGCAGCTAATTGAAAATTCTCATACTTAAATGGCTCCCTGAGCTGGATGTTTGGATTAGAGATTCGGTACCGGAATTTGGCTGCATCAATGGCGAGGTCTTTGATAGAAAGAAAATATTCTAAACTTTGTCGAATGAGTGCCTCGTGCATGGGTCCTAACATTTTGATGACACCCGGAGTTCTCATAAGGTTTCTATGTGCTTTCCATAACCATACTGGGTCCCTAGGCTCAGCCCTTACCCACAAGTCTAGGCCATTTTCCTGTCTCTGGAAAGTGTTATAGGCTTTGAGCCATTTAATCTGATTAACCCCGAATGAGATGAATGCTTGCAATTGAATGTCCCCAACAAAAGGGCCAGGGTTCAACTCAGTCTCCTGATCTAGCACGAGGTTATGCAAATAAAATTCACATAGCAATCTCTGGACCTTCACCCCATAATGTTTACAACAATCTATAAAATCATTGATAGTGTTAATTTGTATCTGGGTGCCTACTTTAATAGCCTTTTTTTTTAATTGTAAGTATCATTCCAATAAAAACAAAGCATAGTTTTTGGTAGGGGCCCTACATGCTAAAACGTCATTGTATAAAGAACACAAGGTATCCACCAGTTTGATAACAGTATCTAGCCTACGGGTTACCTTTGCAACTTTCTCTTGTTCCTTTTGCCACCCTTCAAAGGCCTGGCTTTCGGATTGGTTGACATTCCTTAGTTGCTATTGGAGTTCTTCATACTTCTCACGAGGGACTGTTTGCTCTCTAAGCCTCTCCATTTCTTACTGAGCCTGTTTCAATCCCTTGTGCAAGGTCCTCGTCTTTGGATCTCTTTTCCATGCATCAGTGGAGGCTGGGAGTTTTACCTGAAATTTCTTATTGTGTTGTTTCGAGTTCAAAACCCTTATCACCCCTGAGGGTGGTGCCTCTGTTTGAATCTCCTTGTTTCCCTTTCCTTTTTTAACGCGAATACCAGCTTGCAGCTATTCCTTTTCGAATGGAACAACAGTCTGTCCCTCAGCATCATTTGGAATAGCAGCTGGACCTTCAGCTTCCTTTGGAACAGCAGCTAGACCTTCAGCTTCATTTGGAATAGCAGCTGGACCTTCAGCTTCATTCGGAATAGCAATTGGATTTTCAGCAGGGTTTTGATCCTTAGCAGTTGAGCGATTTTTAGTCCTTCGCCATTTTATCCTGTGGATTCTTACTGTAGTGGTCATCTTTTTCTTACCAGCGGTCTTCCTTGTCCTCTGCCTCACTTTCAGGATCTGATCTGCTAGTGGAGCTGGGCTATTATGCTCAATAACCTCCACTGTTCCTTTCGTAATTCTCTATTTTCCAATGTTTTATTGGAAGGAACAACAGGCTTTTTGCTACATTCTGGGCCGTGACTAGTCCCTAGATCTTTCTCCTGGGGTGCTTCTTCACTGTTTTGTGCTGGCTGTTCTGGGGTAAGAACCCTAACTGGTTCCGTGGCTTCACTTTCTATCCTTACTTCCTCTGGAATTTCCTCTGGTGCCGTGGGAACAGATTGTTCCCGTTCAGTGTCTCCTATCTCCTTTTCATCATGAACATGCAGATTTCCTTCTTCTGCCTCTTCTGCATGTGGTTTTTCGGGTGCATCTTCTTCCTAGGGTTTGTCGCGGAGGTATGATGGAGTGGAAGGTTGGCCATACTCACCCATATTGGCCAAGATTGCGGCCAATTCCTCCTCTCCCACTGGGTCATGTGGTGGGCTACCTACCTGTTGTCCCATTTCCTCCTCCTGTCTGGATTGTCCATATTCTGCCTCAGGATGCTCGACTTCCATTTTAGGATGCTCGGCTTCTGTCTCAGGAGGCTCAGCTTCTATCTCAGGAGGCTCAACTTCTGTTTCTGAATGCTCAATTGCTTCATCATTTTCCTCTTCGGATTGCTCAGCCTCCTCGACCTCTCCTTCCTTCGACTTGTTCTTCTTCTACTTCTGGTCATGAGGGTTGCTCATCCTCAATTACCACTGGCTGGCTGGTGCTTTCCTGGAGTTTTTCCAGCCTTCCTCTTATCCGGGCTAACCAGACTAATTTTCTGCGTTTCTCTGGCTGTTCCGGTGTGTTAGTGTCATGCTCATGCTTTACTGATGCCTGGCGTGTTTCTGGTCATTTGGATGTGCTCGCAACATGTTTTTGTTTTCTTAATTCTCTGCATTTTTCCGGACGTTCTGGTCTGCTTGTAGTATTTTTATGTTTTAGGGAAGGTGTTGTCGCTTTCCCCTCAATTATTGCAATTAATTCTTCCTAGCTGCTTTGCTGTTGGGTGAGGTTATGACTAACTATTAGTCGGATTAATCCATGGTGGCTGACAACTAACTCTACATGCTATGCCTTTTTCAAGCTTCGTGCGATGTCATGAAGTAAAGAATTCAAAAGTGTAGGAAGATTTACAGAGCATTTCTGCTTTAAAACAACTAAGATTTTAAGATGTCATGGCCTTACCATGTCTTTTCTCCCCTCACAGGTGATGTAGCTTTGCACTGTTCTTGCTAATTCTGCCCAGGGTTCTCCTAGCGTTGCCGGCAGAACTCCCTTCCCTTTAATCGTTAACCTCTAGCCTTCGTCCTGGAAATTTTCCATGATCTTCTAGAGTCTTTCCTTCTTTAATGTCCATACAGGTCCGGTGGCTGGTAGTCCCGAGACTTATGCGATTATATCGTCGGTGACCGCTATCCGCTTCCCCCTCACCATGGAGTGATCCTCCTGCAGGTTCTGCAGAAATTCCATCGCCACTATTTCATTGGACTCCTGCAGGCGACTGAGATAAGTTAGCCATCCTGCTCTTTCTAGGATCTCCCGAGCAGCAGCGGAGACTGTCAACTCCTGTGGTTCGCTTCGAATTGCCCTGCCTCCCATGGTTTCATTGTGGATTCTCAATGGAACAGTAACTACTTGTGCTGTTTGAAACACAGAGAGGGTAGTAATCGTCGGATTTAGAAAAAACAAAGAGTATGCAATAGAAATGACTAATGAACAGCAACTTGTGTAGAAAAAAATAGAAATATCATGTCGTTAAACCGTGCCATTTCCTGGTACACTATCTTTCCCGAAAAGTGAGCTGACACATAACCCGGGGAATAATGAGGTTAAACTCCCCCCCACAATGCGATAGGCTGCCCCAACTGTCAAAGAAAGGAGTGGAACCTGATCTGTAACCAAGTCATAAAGGAACAACGTATGAAAATATGCCATGTTTAGAAAAACAATGGATTGCCGAAATCGAGGCGTAAAGTTGGATCGCGTATTACGAAAGAGGTTGTTGTGATATGATGCGAGGCCGGGGGATAGGACGTCTGTCGTACTTGCTAAATCTCAAGTGGTCATTGTCAGCTCCTTTGCCATGATTGGTGTAATAAATGTTCATGCGATATATAAGTCGGGAAATAATGTATGATTAGTGCCTAGGATATAAGAAACCAAAGAGTATTAGTATGCTACCTATTGGTGTAATTAATGTGACTTCGATACCATTAACAGTGCTCTGCTGCCGACAAGTGTCCATAACCTTGGCAGAGTTGTTTATTTCACCCCTGGAACCATGATCCTTTATGTGCATATTAAGGAATGTGATGTCAAAGTGTAGGCCATTATGCTGGCTTGGTAACCAGTTAGCCATAATGTCATTCACGAGGAGGGGGCGAAGAGTGGGCAGGCCGGCTCGTGATGAGACCTCCTATTCCAAGGTTTGTTTATTTGCTATACCTTTTGAACCATATCCCTGGTGTGGTTGCAATAGTGGGAATGCCACTTCACTTCCCTCCTCATGATCATGGTAGGCTGGCTCTTGATGAGACCCCCTATCCTGCATTTGACAATTTATAATTCATTTGCTTTTTCTTTCTCTTTTTTTTTCATAAAGCACTTTTCCTTATATATCCACAAAGGTTGGTTCAACACTCCTTAAGAGTAGGAATGGTGGAAGAAGTCTTATCAACTCAATAGGAGGATATAAACCCTTTGCTCTTATTGCTAAACAAAAATCAAAGGGAATTAAAAAAAAGAATGGCATGATAAAGATAACCAATCAGGGAAAAATTAGTAAGACAATGACAGCAAAAGATAAGTATGTCCTTCCTTCTGTCCTCTTACCAATACATAGCCTTATAAAGATAGTGATTTATAATTGCCTGATTTCAGTATGTTGTGATTTTGTATTCATTGCATAAGTGCATAGCTGTCTCTAAAAGACTTTGAAAGAACAGGGGCAATAAGCATTCTCAAACTTGGACCAGCAAAACGGATAAGCTGTTTCACAAAGAGAGAAAAAGTATGCTAGAACAATAAAGGAGCATAGGTTTCAAAAGTGCAAATGCCGTTCCCTTTGAAAAAGGAACAGCAGAACACAGCAATGTCGTTCCTTTTGAAAAAGGAACAGCAAAACACACCAATGGCGTTCCTTTTGAAAAAGGAACAACAAAAATCAAAATGTTGTTCCTTTTAGAAAAGGAACAGCAAGACAAGCGAACGCCATTCCTTTGAAAAAGGAACGGAAAAAATCAAGAGTGCTGTTCCTTTTGAAAAGGAACAGTAGAAAAATCAAAAGTGCTATTCCTTTTGAAAAGGAACAGTAGAAAAATCAAAAGTGCTATTCCTTTTGAAAAGGAACATCAGAAAAATCAAAAGTGTTGTTCCTTTTGAAAGGGAACAGCAGAAAAATCAAAAGTGCTATTCCTTTTCAAAAGGAACAGCAGAAAAAAATCGAGAAATAAAAAAAATGTTGTTTCTTTTGAAAAGGAACAACAGAAAAATCAAAAGTGTTGTTCCTTTTGAAAAGGAACAGTAGAAAAATCAAAAGTGTTGTTCCTTTTGAAAAGGAACAGCAGAAAAAAATCGAGAAATCAAAAAAAATGTTGTTTCTTTTGAAAAGGAACAGCAGAAACACGCAAATGCCATTCGTTTCAGGAACGACAAAAAATTGAAATCTATATGTACATAAAACGAGTTTAAAGAAAAGAAATTATGTACAAATTGTGAAAAGAAATGAATTCCTTAATGAATTACAGGTGAGGAAGACTTCTCTTCCTCTCCTAAAATCCCCATATCAGCGTCTCTGCGTAGCTGTTGGCAGAAGGATTCCCGAGTGAGTGGTTTACGATAGAGACAAACTCGGTGGCCATTCACTTTGAAGGTATATCCAGAACCGTCAATGGTGATTAAAGAGATGGTCCCATTTTCATGTACCTTCTAGATTTCGTATGGTCCCAACCAACGAGTCTGGAGTTTCCCAGGGAAGTCCTGAAACCGAGAGTCATATAATAGGGCCCAGTCTCCCTCGTGGAAGACTTTGTTTTTGATGAGGGCATAATGCCATTTAGCTCGCTACTGTTGAATCAATGTTGTATTTTGTAGTGCAGAGAGCCTAATTTCGTCCAATTCATTGATCTGTTGTAGTCGATTAATCTATGCCTCAGTTAGGTCTAAGCCAACTTCCGGTGCTATTCGTAATGTTTAGATTTCAAATTCTATAGGAAAAATGGGTTGTTTTCCAAACACTAATTGATAAGGTGAGTAACTAGTGGTGCTTCTCCATGTTTTTCTATAGGCCCAGACTGCTTCAGGTAGTCGGGCAACCCAATCACGCCTATGTGACGCAATAGTTTTCGTTAGGATTGATTCTATTACCTTATTGATGCTTTCTACTTGTCCATTCGCCTGTGGATGATATGGAGTTGTGATTTTGTGCTGGACATGATAATTATTAAGTGTTGCCACTAATCTATTACCAACAAATTGTGGTCCTCCGTCTATAATTATTTCCCTTGGAAGGCCATAATGTAAAAATAGATGGAATAGGAACTGTATGATAGAGTCCTTTATGGCTCTTGGCAATGCTTCTGCTTCAACCCACTTGGTGACATATTCTCTTGCCACCAAGATATATGTTCTCTGATTTGGTGAGGGGTTGATGGGTCCAACGAAATCAAGAGCCCATCGCTCGAATGGTTCGATGACTAAATGTGGTTTGAGAGGCATCTCGTCAGCTTGACCAGGACGTCCTGCTCGCTGGTAGCTGTCACAAGCTTGGACAAATTTCTTTGCATCTCTAAA
Source organism: Pinus tabuliformis (assembly GCA_031772625.1). Classification (NCBI taxonomy): domain Eukaryota; kingdom Viridiplantae; phylum Streptophyta; class Pinopsida; order Pinales; family Pinaceae; genus Pinus; species Pinus tabuliformis. The sequence goes on from CM062820.1 coordinate 1,639,741,515, forward strand.
AATCGTGGGCCAGTAATATCCTGTCTGTAATACTTTGTGTCCAGTTCTATGCTTAGCGAAGTTTCCCCCACATGGTCCATCGTGATAGGCTTTTAGGATGTCAAAGATTTCATCTTCTCGAACACATCTCCTGATATGCATGTCTACCCCTGTGTGAAACAAATAGCCCCTAATCCAGGAGAATCGAGTACTCTTCTGAACAATCTGTTTTCTCTCATTAGGGGTTAACTGTTTTGGTAGTTTACCCACTGCAAGGTAATTGGCAACATTGGCATACTAGGGTTTTTGAACGACAACAACAAACAAATGTTCGTCGGGAAATTGATCTTCAACTGTTGCTGCATCAATTGGCTTTGGCATTCTCGAGAGAAAATCGACTACAGGATTCTCTTTGCCAGGTCGGTCCTTGATTGTGATATCGAATTCCTACAATAAAATCAACCATCTAGTTATTCTGGCATTTGTGACAGGCTTATTTGCTAAATATTTTATGGCGGAATGATCCGTATACAAAATAACAGGATAGCCTATAATATAATGTCTAAATTTATTGAGAACATGTATTACAGCTAGGAATTCTTTTTCAGTAACAGTGTAATTTAATTCAGCAGGGGATAAATTTTTGTTGATGTAATAGATAGCATATGGTTTTTTATCCTCTTCCTGCCCAAGGGCTGCGCCAATGGCTGTATCTGAGGCATCAACTGATATCTGAAATGCCAGATCCTAGTTTGGTCCTCGCATGACTAGGGCTGTGGATACAAGCTTCTTTAAATCCTTGAAAGCACGTTCACATTTTTCTGTCCAAAGAAAATCAACGTTACCAGTTAGTGCATATAAAGGTGCAGAAATGTGTGAATAATGTTCTATAAATCATCTATAATATCCAGAAAATCCAAGAAAGCTGCGTACCTCTGTTTGAGTAGTAGGAGTGGGAATAAGCAAAAGTATTTGGATTTTTGTCGGGTCTACCTGAATCCCGGCTGCTGAAACATAGTGTCCTAGAATAAGTCCTTCAGTCATCATCATGTAACATTTTTCGTGACTTAAGCAAAGCCTGGTAGCTATACAGCGTTGTAGGACTTTTTCTAGGGTATTTAGTGCTGGACCAAAATCATCTCCATAGGGTGTAAAGTCATCCATATATACTTCAAGTCCATCATTTATTAAATCTGCAAAAATGCTAAGGATAGCCCTTTGGAATGTGGCGGGAGCATTACATAGGCCAAAAGGTAGAACTCGGTAGGCAAATGTCCCCCAAGGAGAAGTGAAAGTTGTTTTGTCCTGGTCTTCAGGGGCAATCTGAATCTGATTTTATTCACTGAAGCCATCTAGGAAGGAAAATAATTTTTTTCCTGCCAAAGTATCTAGCACTTGGTTTATGAATGGGAGAGGAAAGTGGTCTTTTTGTGTTTCTTTATTGAGTTCCATGTAATCCATACAAATTCTCCATTTCCCATTCTTTTTTGGTACCACCACAAGCGGAGAGACCCATTTACTATAAGAAATAGGATAAATAAAATTGACATCTAACAGTTTCTGAAGTTCCGCTTTCACCACATCCTTTAGATGAGGATTAAGTCTTCCCTGCGGTTGATGGACAGGTCTAGCATCGTTTTCTATATAAATGTGGTGTGTACACAAATGTGGGTCGATTCCTTTCATATCAGGGTAATCCCATGCAAATGCTTGTTGATATTTTCTTATCAGATGAATGAGCTTAGTTTCTTGTTTAGATGTGAGGTTGGCATTGATATTTAAAGTTTTTCCCGGTTCAATTTCCACAATTTTACTATTTGCGACAGAAGTAACAGGTATTGTTTGATCATGTGTGTCTTTCAGAGGATCTTCTTCTAATTCATTATCAAATGTTGCTTCTATCATCTGACATTGTGTGTAGGATCCAGCTTCAATTTGACTAATGAAACTGTTAATGGCATCATCTTCTGTTTGATCTTTAAAATCAAGTGCCTCTTGTATAGTCAATGGAGATCTAATGTTATTAGTAAGGTATGATACAAGATACTTGTTAGTTTTAATTATTGTGAGACTTGGCTGCGCTGGAGGGTATAGAACCAAATTCTTAATATCAGGTCCTTTAGTTATGGTCATATTTCCTTGCCGGCAACCAATGTAAGCATCGGCGATGGCAAGCCAAGGCCTACCTAGGATTAGTGGGTGTCCATCAAGTTGGGTTTTTGGATTAATTATCAGGAAATCGGTCGGATATTCCCAGGAATCTACAGAGACCATGACATTGTGTAGAGTACATTCTGGTCTAATCACAGATCGGTCGGCCAATTCTAACAAAGTAGAGGTAGGTTCTACAGATGTGATGCCGATTTTTTGACAGGCAGTGGTTGTTAAAATATTGATTGCAGCTCCTAGATCAACTAAGGCATTAGACAAGGTCTGACCGTAAATTTGAACAGTTACAATTGGATTTCCTGGGTCTTCATATTTAATGGGTGTTTCTTTCCTAGATAAGAGATCAGATAAAGTACCGACTACTTGGACTCTTGGATTAGTTGTTATATTCCTCCTTGGTTTCTTTATGCACAATTCTTTAATAGTTTTTGCATATATAGGAATATCTTGAATGGCTTGGAGGAACGGGATTTTTATATACAAATTTGTAATTCCCCCAGAAAGTCAAAGTCAGGATACTGTAAAGGTTGAGGTATGACTAATCGTTTTGGGAACGGGGGAGAGGATGTGGTTGCTTGATTATGATACTGCTACTTATTTGCATCTTCTTGTTGCAACTGATGTTCTCTTACTAACTGATCTTCAATATGAACTGTTTTATCTCCCTCATTTTCAATGATACGTCCAGATCATAATTGAAGATCATTACACTCCCGCAGGTCGGGTCCTATTTCTGGTGATTCTATGATTTGAAGAGATTGGACCCGTCTGTTATTTGGATTGGGGTTGGGTTGGGCTGGGAGTTGCGGTCTCAAATTAGACTGGGGATTTTGTTGTAGAGCTGGCAGAGTAGGTTGAGGGAGCGAAATAGTTCCTACTGGCTGTTGCATCGGTCTTTGCCAGTTTTTCTACCAGGGTGAACCTTGTGAAGTAGGGGGAGTCCATTGCGGAGGATATGGGTTATTTTTCCAATATGGTGGAGTATAAGGGAAATTCGGCCAACCAGATTGGTTTGGCTGATTCAGCCATGGGTTTGAAGAAGGAAACAGTGGTGGTGACCAGCTTGAGAATGGGGGTGGGGGCTGATTTTTCCACATATTATATTGTTGAGCATTATATTGTGGAGGCTGAAAAGAAGAGGTTGGGTCTGAAAACATACCAGATTGTCTTGGCTGCCACTGGCGGCGCTGGTTGATCAAGTACACCGATTCTGGTTCTTCCTCTGCTTCCTTGTATACTGCTTTTAATCCAGGAAGTGAGGGGCAACTTTCCGTAAGATGATCATTTGTACAAATGGCACATGTTTGGACTATATCCAGTGGACACTCCTTGTGACTATGTTTTTTTCTGCATCGGGGGCAGAAGATTGCCAAATTCTGTTCTGCCTCCATCTGCTTTTGTTTGGCCTGCATAATATCAAGTTGTGTAGTTAGTGTCCCTAGAATATCAGTTTTAAAATTTTCTAATAAATTTCCAATCTCCACACGCGTTACTCCTTCTATTGATATTTTATTGTCTCTTGCAAACCGATCATATTCTGCCGGTTTTATTCTTGTGCTGCCTCTCGAACTCCTGATGCATAAATCAATAATGTCAGCAAAATTCTCTTGATAAATATCCCCTTTTCCCATGATGTTTAATGTTTCGATCCACTGTTCCTTCATGCCCCTTATCAATGCAGTTTTTAACACATTATCAGGTAAAGGTAGTGATGCATAAGGAGATCTTTGTAAATTGTATTGAAAATGTTCCACATATTCTTCTAATGTTTCGTTTGGTTTGGCTGTCATTTGAAATATTTCGTCTTTCAATTCTCTAGACCTACAATAATCTTGATATTTTTTTAAGAAGGATTCTTTCATTTGATCCCAATTGTTGATGACCCCACCACCTAGTCCCATAAACCATCTTAGAGAAGCCCCCTTTAATGTAGAGGGGAATAATTTCAATTTTTGGGGATCGGTGGTGTAATCATATCCCCTACACAACACATCAAATTCAAATAAAAATGCATCCGGATCTTCTGATGTGAGACCGTGAAATGTAGGGATATGTTGAAGATGGATAGCTTTCATGGGTGCATTTGCTGCAGAATCCACTATAGGATATTTTAATGTAGAGGTTTGAGTATTTGGCTGGTTCTGAGCCATAGGGTCGAATATATGCCAATAACCTTCTGGGATATCTAGGAGGGTATTCCTAGGTTGAGAGGGAATGATTTTAGCAGGGATAGTTTTAATGGCACTTCCTTTATCTAGGATAAGAGGAATACCTGATGTCTGAGGAGATTGAATTCCTTCAACAATGATTTTCGCAGCACTCCCCTTATCTGGGCTGTTTAATGGCTGATCTGTTCCAATGGGAGATTTTGGTTCCTCGGTTTCCCCTATTTCTCCGTCTCCTTCACAAAAGTTGCTGAAATTCCCTTCCTCCAATAGTTCTGGAGTAGAATTTTCAATTTCCTGAAATTCCTGCTCTTTAGTTTGACTATGCACCTCAGCAAAGGCTACAGATGGTGATCCTGTGGCCTGAAGGGAACTAGTAGGCTGTTTAGAAATGATTTTCCTAGGATCTACTGATGGCTGAGATTCTGTTTTCTTATAGATTTCATCTATGAAAGTTGTTCGGCCAAGGCTCATCGGCCCCTTAGCTTTTTCGGGTTTGGATGGAAGCTTGATATTTTTTTCTAGTTTTTTTTGCTTAGTCACGCACTCAAATGAACTGCTAAATTCTATTCAATCAAAGCAAGAGAAAATCTGTTAGGAAAGCGGACAATGGAGCAGGGCTTTTACATGCTCTGCATGCAGGTTCTTACCTTTTGTTTTAAACATCCAGCTCTTCCCTAGCAGGTTCGTACACTACTCTGAAAAAGACAAATGGCTACACTCTTTCCTCAGCAACGACACCAAAATGTAGAGCTATAAAAAGGGTCTCTTTCACCTCTAATTACCTCACATTAATATGTCAATCCGGGAGCGTTTGGTTATTTCAAACAGTGACTCAATCTGAGGCTATTTGTTAGAGTAATGCTAGTAGTACAACGTTCTACAAAGATACAAGAGTAAACTGATGCTTGTCTATGACTAAGTTACTTCAAATGACTAAAGCACACACTCTTAAAGCTAGGCAACTTTATCAGTCAAGGGTTCGACAACAATAGCCCATCCCTTTGGAAACTGATGGAAAGGAAATTAGAGCATGGACCACGGGTCTGGGAGCCAGGCAGTAAATGCCGAGGCTCACTACAGCCACAGATCCTCTCTCACACCAAATGCAAGTAAATGAAACAACAGATAAAAATGGAACGACAAATAGGAAATTGAACAACAAATCTAGAATGGAACAGCTATGCTTAAAATGGAACAACAATTCTGAAATGGAACAGCAATCACTATAACTAAACCTCGCGAGCAATAATAAAACTTTATCCTGTCAACTCAAACGCACTCATTGTAATCAAAACTCCAATCTTTCATTCTCCAAGTAAATCACGCAACCAACTAATGGAACAACATTAATTACTAGTTATGGAACAGCATGTGGAAATCATACACACACAACACTCTGAAGAAGTAATCTGATTTAACGCCAATCATCAACAGGAATTACAACTGTGTTTCAAAAATGGAACAACATGAATCCTGAATCATAAAGAAAACACCTTTCAGATAATTTCCTTAACTCAAATACACAACATAAAAGCTCCGTAACACAATGATAACAATGTTCAATTAAGTCTAATAATATTGAATCCACTCTCAAAGTATTGATGATATAATGCAGAGTCAATATAAAGAACCTTAATGAACGAATCTTAACAGAGCATGTGATGTAACTTATAAAGCATATAAGATTACCAACTAATAACGATAAGCAAACCACGCATAAATCAAATCGTAGTGATACAGAAGCAAGTGTCCTCCGGGGTCAGGCCCTTAGCCTCAAGGGTACACCGCTTTAAGTTAATCCAGATGCAGAGATAAGATAATCACCAAGTTTATATTAATGCATAAAACAAAAAGTACAATGAGCCAAGTTCAATGAGACTCGATGATCGAAGTTCAATCTTTAACAAGAAGTTACATAAAAGCATCGTCCCCCAGACTAACAATGCCATCCCTTTATATAAGGGTAATGGCGGAGATGTCTAAGCCATAAGATAAATAAAGCAGCGATCCCTCATGATCAAAGATCCTGAGGGATTCGCCAAACTGTTAATCCTTAATTACTTCTTTTCTCCTCCGCCGAGCTGGTGCCTTCTCCTCCTTTTCCGGACCAGTTTGCTTCAACCTGCTTTGCCTCGTTTGCACTCAGTCCTTCGTCAAAGGGACAACAATTACCCTGTTCTTGTCTTTTTCTTTGGAACAACAGCTCCTTGTTTTTACCCTTTCCTGCACAGGAGAATGAAAACTATTAGCGGTTAAGTATTGGATACTAATTCCACATATTTGATCATAATTCTCTATTGTTTTCCACATTCATGATGTAAAAGATTCACAAGTCCCACTGAAAAGCCATTGAAATGATCATTAAAAACATACCTTTTTACTACTCCACTACACACTTGGCCTAATGGATCCCTTTTCAATCATTTACTTTAATTGAAAATTCAAAGCCACTAAATCTAGTGTGCTCATCTTGTAAGGTGCCTTTGATGCTGGTGTGGCCCCTGGTACGAACTTAATAGAAAAGTCTCTTCCCTTTGAGGCGATAACTTTGAAATCTCTACCAGAAACACATCCTAAAACTGCTATAAAACAAGGCACCTAATCAAGACATCCGCATGCTCAGATTCCTTAAATTTGTCACTGGAAATATGCACTACGAATAGAACACACCCTTTCATAGAAAAGTTTAAGGATGGAAAAATATCTTGAAATTTAAAAACATTAGAAAATCTCATTAGTCCCTAATATGAAAACTATAAAAATTTTATTGATGTATTTGCAAAATTATTGAAATTTATAATGATTTTATAGATATTCTATATAATTTTGGCTATTTTTAGGGTAAAATAATTTTATATTGTAAAATTTGGGTGAATAATATTTATAAAAAATGGAAATTGGCGAATAGTTTTTTGGAAAAATCATGGAAAATTAGCTCATCTGCGAATATTAGCCCCTAAAATTTTCCATGCAGCCTTTCCTGCAATTGCACTTTGCCTACATAGCTATCGCCATTCTAAATAATTTTTCCTTCTTCTTACCCTACAAGACTCTTTGTTCCCCATTATCATACAAGCACTCAATGGCCTTGTCATAAAAATACACCTTAGTTCTATGAAGATACAACCAGTGCATACCCAACAACATACTATGTGATCCAAATGTCAGTACTTTCAAATGAATCGATGTAGACATACCATTTAACTCGATAATAGATGTCTGATGATCTACCTTCCTGTTCTTCAATGTTGCATAGATCCGTGGAATACTCTATCCAACATCCCTCACTATCTGTGCCTCATGAGCACTCTTGATATGCGGTCTACCACCCCGATGTTGTGGAAAATATCTCCTACGATGCTCTCCTCCACAAGTCCAACATTGGAAATGCTTCCAACCTACACCCTTGTTATGCTCCTCGGACTGAAATTCATGTCCTCTATTAGATGCATTGAACTTCTTATGTGGTGCCACATTCTCTTTGTTACTTGTATCTTGAGGTCTTGTTCACTTCTTGTTCTATTTTCCTTTATTCTTTGCATTACCTTTCCAGTCTGACTTAGTCTCATATCTGTGCTTTGATTTCTCATAACAATGCCTTAGATTCCAAATGGCCTCTTCCAATGATCTAGGCTCATCAAAATCAATCCCATCTTTGAATGCTACCAATAACCCATTGATGAATATCTAAATCTTAGCCTTCTCCTCCTTTAGGTAAGGTACATACCTTAATAACTCCAAGACTAAGCTAGTGTACTCATCATCGGTCATAGATCCCATATTTAGTTCATAGAATTATTTTGACATGTCTTCATAGTATCTCTCCAATAGACACTTCTTCCTGAATAGTGTCTTGAACTCACTCAAAGTCAACTCCTCTTCAGGAATACCTCTGACATTCCTTAAATCTTCCCATAAAATATATGTTTTACCTTTAAGACTGAATGTATCTATTATGGCCTTGATGTTTGCTAAGTAATCATGAAATCTGAAGAAATTGTTCTTGGTGTATATCCTCTTCTTTTGACGTTTCTTGATCCTTTTCTTCCTCCTCTTCACAATCTATGTAAAATCCTTTCTTCTCATCACACTTATGACCTTTAGCGTATTTTCTATCACAAATGTAACAAAGTCCTTTTTCTCTTTTTCTTCTAATTGTTGTGGTGTCAACCTTATAGGTTGTGGAAGGCTAGGAGCAGCAACACTTCCATGTTTATAGTTGTGAGTGGTAGGCTTCCTGGTTGCCATAACTTTGTTTTCCATTTTTCTTGCTAACCTGAATTCCTTCTCCAATGAATCAGGTTCCCAAAGGCGAACCTCATGTTGGATATTATCCTTTAAAGTCCTTATGAATACATCAATCCTATGCTCCTCTGGAATATCTTTTACCCTTATGTTAAATTTTTGGAAGTCCTCAATGTGCTCCATCATTGAACCCTTTTGTTTGAGATTTATCAATTGGCTAAAAAAAGTGTTGCTTTTTGTATCCTCATAATGTGTTGTCATTTCTTTCGTAAAAATTGCCCAAGTGACAATTTTTTTATGAGAGAAAAGCCATCGATACCATATAAACTGATTTGGTTCCAAATATAAAGTTGTAATATGTACCTTTTGCGTGTTTTGCACATTATGGAGATTGAAAAATTGCTCCATCTGTAGTATCCATGTTATGGGATCCTTGCCATCAAACTTCCTCATATCGATCTTTGGAACATGGTGGTTCTTTGATCCAATGTTAGAGTCTATGAAATCATGATTAACATTTATTTTCTTTTCATGATGAGTTTCCTTTACTACCCTTTCGTCATTAGTAAGCATTTCTTCTAGAAACTTTGTCAAATCTGCCTTCAAACCTGTCTTGAAATCTTCCATGCCTGTCTTCAAATCTTCCGTGCCTATCTTCAAATCTATCTTCAAATCGTCCATCTTAGCTTCCACGTCATTCATATTAGCTTCTACGCCTTTCTTTAAACCATCCATCTTAGCTTCCACGCCTTTCTATAAACCATTCATCTTAGCTTCCATTCCATACATCTTAGCTTCTACATCTTTCTTTAAACCATCCATCTTATATTCTATTACTTTTTATGCGAGTGACATTTGTTGCACTTGGTCTCATAATTTTGATATATCATGTTGCATTTCTTCCTCTTCTTCATGAGTTATGCTAGAGCTTTCAGGTTGCTTACTAGGTGTTTCCATTTTCTTTCTTAGGGGCATCAATTACCGATAATAATGCTTCACTATGCCCTTTGAATTCCTTCAAACTATTTTTTCAAACCAAGCTTATGCAAAAATTTAAAAAAATCTACACACCTTTTTTTCACTTTGTAGGAGATTGATATTGCATCTAATGTATCTCTGTAACTTCGGATCTTCCAGTTCTGAAATTACGATCTGCAGTAGCCCTCTACGTCCTATTTCCAATGCCACTAGTCTAATTGAATTTAGATTCTCCAAGAACAAGTTATGCACAATCTCCCAAGATGACCTAATTATATACCTTTTCAGAAGAGCGAACATGTATGAAGTTCCACGTGTCACTGTTTTGACCTTAGGATCTAAAAAATATACACAAGAAACTACAGTCCGTCCTCTTCCTTCAACTTCTTATGAAATTTCAATCTGATGCTCAAAACAAAAGTTATGACTATTTTCCCCAGGTCACTTGTTTGGAATGTAATTCAGGAGTCTACAGAAAGGCCAAATTCCTCAGATCATATCTCTACAAATATAGCGTGAAAAGCTCTGAAATGAAGACCCGAGGTTCAAAACGATTTCAACCCAAAAGGGTTTTTTTTTTAGTGTCTAAAACATCGCAGAAAAAACATTATAGTGCAAATTACACGATGACTTGTTTGGAGCAAGGAAACCCTAGAATCCAAGGCTCTGATACCAAATGTTATGAAACCAGCTCACAAAAAGATAGAAAATATAGATAAACGCCTTAAAAATAAGCCTCTTCGAGGGGGCAACCTCCTTTACATTACACAGATGAACAATTCTTATATGATTCAAATGACAAAACCTCCTTTCTATATATAGGAGTCTAAGGGGTCACAATATAAACAAGTCAACCTAACAATAATAATATAAATGCACAAAATAACAATAGAGGGATTCTATGGGGCACAATAATAACAATATGGGGACAATAGGAGCACAACAATATTAATAAGGAATACAACAAAAATAATAATGGGGAATCACTAGTATTATAGGGACCTAACACCTAAAAAACCATGCTTCTGCATCTTGTGACTTCTTCATTTCTCCAACGAATGTAGGTGGATTTGATTTCTTGAACTCATATGGAAGATATCCCCTACCACTCCTCCTATAAGAATGATATCGTTGATGACCATGATACCTATTTGAACTAGAACTAGAGTAAAGTCCATGTCTACTTCCTCGTCTATCAGGTGTATCCAAGAATATGCCATCTCTGATCATTCATTTCTATCAAACATGTTCCTACCATGTGACGTAATACCACATGCCCCTTTAGTCCTATCCTCTTGTCCATGACTGATCATAAGTGGTCACTGTCTTTGCAAGTCTGACAAGCTTTGAAGAATAACTGCATTGAATTCTTCTTGCTTCTCTTATGCCCTAGAAAGTCTCTCTTGTGATTGAATGATTGGGTCCTTATATTCTTTGTAAATCCTCATTTATACCTTCAAACTTCTCAGAGTGTTTGCTATGTCAGGAGAATATCCCTCACCATGTTTCTCATATGATCTATAGGGAGAATCTCGTGAGTTGTAGTCTACCATCTTTCTTGTCATCTTTGATATTATCTTCCTTCAAGGCATATTGTGTCAGCTAAACAAAATTATAACCAAACCAATGTAACTTAGTGTATTTCAAGGGAGGATATCTCATTTATAAGATCAACCAGATTAGAAAAATACATGTATAATTATAATCATCACATTATATAGACATCATCTTAATCACCATCCAGTTACTATGCATGATGCCATAAATACAACATCAACCAGACACAATGCATGCATAACAACATGTGTATGACACAAATGCATACACAAAACATACAAACACTAACATGCATTCATGATGAACACATTATGATAACAACACCATCAAATTTTGCATGGCATCACATCAACAACCATGACCACCACCATGCATACACAACAAGAGCATAGACCACAAGCATAAGGACACATATGCAATTGACATGTACATATGAAAACACATTCATCTAAGGAGAATGAAAACAAGATATCACCCAAGGAGAACAAAACTATGATGTGATACCACTCTATAACACCCTCCTCACAAATTTACCCAAGCTAACTGGCCCACCAGGGTAAACATGTGATGAAGAGTTACTATGATATGATTCAACTCCCCAAGTACAGTTAAGTAAGTGGAACCGACATGACAAGACCAATCTGACCTTCCACACATGCTATAGAACCTTTAGGAGCCAACCAACCCTTCTAGGTGAATAACCCCTAAGGAAACTTGTTTTTTCACTGCCCTAGAGCTTCAATCACTCCCATGACAAGGCATTCATGTGATTGGGACCCTATATTCGCTACCACAAAAAGGAATCCATGTGATTGTGGCCTTTTTCAGGCAGTTCTGTTCGAGCGACCCCGAATTTTGTTTCACTTTTTCAGGGCCAAGACTCAAGCCACTGTATAGAACTTCATGAAACTTCAAGAAATTATAAATAACATAGAAACAAGGGTACTAATGCAAACACTTGAATAAATACTTGACCTAAACCCTAATAGCCATGACATGTATTTCGTCAAACATATCACAAACATGTAATCTACAGGTCAACAACAAATCTGAGCATAAGGGTTTCATAATTATCTGATAATCATCAAAGAGGAATGATATCTCCTCACAATAGATATCTATTAGGTCACTCATTCACTAACATTTCAATTACTAACCAAAAAATGATGAGATCCATACATCATAACTATCATAAAACATACTTATAACCAACAAATAACCATAGATATATTAATGAGGAAACAACCATTTAAAGCCTCATAATATCAGGCACATTTACTCATGAAAGTACTAAGGAAAAGGAATTCTTATTAACATCTGAAAATCCAACCAAGTCAAGACTTCCACGTAGCACCCGATCATAGATTGGGTTGAACCAAATCTCTCTTGCAGCTAATCACCCTTGCGCCATATTCCAAGCATGAATGTGGGATCTCATGAAACAAATAAAACAAAACCAAACTAGGGCTTCCATAGGCCAAACCACCTCAACCCTCAACCAATGACTCCATCTCACAATCAGACATTACTAATGATCGCCATATTGGTCTCTACCCAAGTTGTCAAGGGCTCAAGAGCGTTTGTTCCAACCTGAGATTTAAGGACTAGTAACTCAACCCATAGATCCTTTTGGGCTTCCAAAGCATTTGTCCAACCAGGGCTTCCAGGACTAGTAACTTAACCCACCAAGGGCTTCTAGAGAGTTTTTCCAACCAAGGCTTCTAGGACTAGTAAATCAACCCAAGCTACTATAGGGCTTCTAGAGCGTTTGTCCAACCAAGGCTTCCAAGAACAAATAACTCAACCCATAACCATAAGGAACATGAGAGCCAACCAGAGAAAATAAGGAAATAAATCCACAACACCATGGCTATCCAAGAAATGGAATGGATAGGAAAAACCACTATCAATCTAGGAAATCCTCCAAGATAATTACAAATCATGACTTAAAAACCACATGCATGTGCCATGCATGCTAAAACTAGAAAATAAATCATACATGAAACTTGGTACCTACAAGAAAAAACAGATTTAGCTTCTGATCCCGATGTCCTCTTACACTTTCTTTCTCTTCATTTTCTTTCTTTCTCCAAATACAAAGTATTCCACACTCCTCCAAGAGTGATCTAGAAAACTCTAAGTGTCCAAGAGTATGAGGGAGAGAGAGTAGAAAATGAGAGCTCCAAAAATGAAGTGACAAAAGACTGCAAACTGATCGTCTGAAGCCTTTTTATTAATGAGACCTCTATTTTCTTCATTTTTCCATTATTTTTCATCATTTTCCTCCTAACTTTCAACACGTCAACTTTCACTTTCCTTTTCTCGTAATTTCCATTATTTTTATAAATAAAATGCTAATTAATGCCTCTTTGTCTTTGTCGATGCCTTTATCAATTTCCTTTATCCATAATAAACCAAATGAACAACCACTAGGATGTTTTTCCCAAATATTCAACTTGGAATAATTGTCCCATGACCTTGGTTATTATTTTTTCTTTATTAATTTTATTAGATGGATTTTTGACTAGGGCTGTTACAATCTAGTACTTTAAATTTTGATGGTATTATTGGTGCCATCCTCAATGAGGAAATGCAATTGAAAAGCTTTGGTGAAATATCAAGTAATGCTTTGACTGTGAGACTAGTAGAAGAAAAATGGAAAGAGGAAGGAGCCCAAGAAATATCAGTAAGTCAAGAAAAGTAATATCCAAATCTAGATCAGGGATAGTGTGCTGGAAATGTGGGAAGAAAGTACACCTGAAGAAATAATGCAAATCTCAAAAGGGAAAAGAAGGAGATGGATAACAAGAGAAAAATTATGAAGCAAATGTGATAGGTGATGTGTTGCATGATGCTTTGATTATTTCATTAGAGAATATTATTTATTCCTAGGCGGTAGATTCAAGGCTTCATTCCATGCCACACCTAATAGGAAACATTTTCATGACTATGTTCAAGGATATTTTAGATAGGTTTGTCTGGGTGATGATAAACCAATGTAAAATCATTGGAATGGGTAAGGTTGTTATAAAGAAACAAAATGGAAACCAATAGCTATTGAAGGAGGTAACACATGTTCCATATCTAAAGAAAAATCTAATTTTTATAGGGCAGTTAGGTGGTGAAGTTGTGTAAGTACATTCACAGACAAAACCTGGAAGGTCACTAAAGGAGCCCTAGTAATAGAAAAAGGATAAAAGATTGGTAAGTTGTTTTTATTTAATTTTATTTATAATTATGTTAATGCATTAACCTCCATAGGAGTAGATAGAACATTGTGGCATCATAGGTGTTATAGAAATATTTGCACACTGCAACCCTTATCACATATGTCCATAAACCAAGGGCTTATAAGTCCCTAAAAGTATTGTTCCATACCCTAAAGGAGAAAGGTCAGTTGATTACATCATCTCCGAGAAGTTCTCCCTGAAAAACTACTCAGAACTGGTCAAAACAGGACCATACAGGCTGCCCAGTGCTAAGGGTCAATGCATCTCACCTGCCACATGAAAAAACTGCGATGCATACTAAAAAGCCCTTTTGTAGGGTGCAATGAGTGAGAGCATACAAATGGCAAAGGCAGTTGGCAAGGTGGAAACCTAGAGAATCTTCTAGAGACTGCCCATTTGACACTTTCCTCTCTGAATTCGCCCAGGGATGAGTAAGAGATCATGAAATCTCCAAGTGGAACCAAGAACTATCATAGAGATGACACTAATCAAAATCCTAGAAGCTGACTCACCGACCTACAAACATCTATATATGGATCCCTCATCCTAGAGATCCAACGGCCGTAATTTTGTATTTTGTAAGGAAGTGCTATTGGTTTCTCTGTGCAACATTGTATTGTTGTGTGATCTAATCTTTTCATGAGGTGAAGAAGGCTTTCATGCTAGGAGGATGGTGCTGGGTCAGACCAATGGGTTGTAATCCTCTCTTCTACTACTTCTATCAATAAAGCTATTTGAGTTTTCCCCCATATTCTTGTATATCTCTGAATATTGTATTGATATATGCATTTGCATGGATAATTTACATCTGATCCTATATTGTTTATGGTTATAGATCTCTATTCTTTGATGGTATGATGCTGCTTTGACTCTAAAGGTGTCCTTTGAAGCGAGACAAGTAAGGAAGGTGTGTCGAATCTCTGTCAAAGTAGGGAGGAAACAAGCAAGGAGCCAAGCGAAAGACTGAGGTCGGTACTCTCTGCTTCTCTCTCATCTATCTCTCATAAAGGAAAACACAAGTAACTTTAATTTGTCTATTTCTAAGATAGCTACCCGTCTTAGTGGGACTAGTAGCTCTGAATAGACACTAGTTTTACCGATAACAAAATGGCGACTCCGTTGGGGATCGAATAGTTTGATTTCTTGTCTCTATTTGTTTGCTTCATAAACTACAGACGGAGCCTGATGTTAAGCCAGCTAACCTTCGAACTGCATTTGCTATGCAAGTGCAAAGTAGATCAACACTATTTCAGTCAATCTTCGGGTTTGTTTATGAACTAAACAATTGACTTCCAAACATCCTAAGTGCCCTGGTGGTAGCTCAAGTAACGTCACTAGATAAACATCTGTACTTTGTATTTACTGACTATCATTAGCTCAGCTTAAATCCCTGAACTAAGATGCAAACTATGAGAGAAAACCAAGCCTAGTCTCGTCCCTGAACCATCGCACTTTCTCCCTTTGACAGTCTAGATGCATCAAACCTCCCATGTGCTGTAGGTGAGATGCATCCCTGTTTCCCTGTGTTACAGGTGTGATGATCAGATAAGACTGTTTCTGCCTCCAAATTTTTGTTTTTTCTTCATTGTCTTCAGCTTTATTCAGGAGTTTTGTTGTCTGTGATCAATATATCACTGTTGAAAATCCTTTCCTTTGCATTATTCAGCCTCCATTGTATAAATAATTGTGAATTTTTTAATGTATTTTTCGCCATTTACAGTTCTCTTTTGGCAAACAGTAGCTTAATTGAACTGTCATCTTTTGATTTGAAAGTGTCGCAAGTGTCATTTTCATTGAAAGAAAAGAGTCTTCCTCTTCCTGATAGTTGATTACACTTTTGCCATTGTTTTTTATTTGAATCATTAATTCTTTGAAGTGTCGAAAGCAGTTTTCAAGTTGAAATTGAAAGTGTAGCTCTTAGTCTCCCTTTCGTTTTTCAAATTCGAAATTGCAAAGTGTCGTCTTATCCTTCCTTTCGTTTTTTGAATTCGAAATCACAAAGTAGTCTTCCTTTTGTTTTTTGAATTCGAAATCGCAAAGTATCATCTTAGTCTTCCTTTCGTTTTTTGAATTTGAAATCGCAAAGTGTCGTCTTCATCTTCCTTTCGCTTTTGAAAAGAAAATTGTTAGTACTGTTGCTTTAAAATAAAAATAGTTCAGATCTGTACTTAGCATTCCTTTTGTCATTCACACATTAAGAAAGCGGAAAAAAATACATGCATGTGCATTTGCATTTAGACTTCTTGTGGAGATTGATTTAGGACAGTGCATCATAGTGTGTGCTCTCTGCTCTATGTTGAAAGAATTTTGCTTCTCTTTCCTTAGTGGCTAGGATTTTCATTGCAAAAAGAAAGTAAATGATTGTTTATCGTCTTAGATTGCATATTTAGGATTTGTATATCTACATCATGTGGTGAACCTTAAAGGAAAAATTCTTAAGAAAGATCAACTGTAAAATAAATTCAATGAAAATAAAAACGATTTGGAACCTAACACATAACATTTAGAAGTCTAGGCTAGAGATGTATTCCAGCGTCGTAAAGCCTGGTAACTATCGCTTTCATCCTAGGTTGGGTGATTCCTCCTCTTTGAGACGACAAGTGCCAGTATGGACTTGTGATCCCACGTACCATCGAGTATATGTTGGGAGACCACAATAGGCTATATCCTTTATCCTTAGGAAGCTGTGTTTGCCGCCCTATCAATCACAATGCACTGAACACAGCATTCGGGAAGATTGATTGCCATACCGTAAAAAGTATTCTGCAGTTTTGCGATTGGTTTGGTAATCCCTCTATCTAGATTTCCAGAGTAGTCACTTTTGTTCCTTTTCAAACTCCTTAAAAGAAAAGGTCCATCTGAGCACTTGTCACTTCAGGCTCATTAAAAATTGAAGCCAACTAGAGTCATCTTTAGCTTTTTCTTGACTCTTAAAAATTGAAAAAGCAAGTTGTGTCAAAGCGTCATAAAATTTATTTTAATCAAAATAACATCACCGTTCCCTCCTTGGTCTTAGGTTGAAGAAATGGAGTCCACCAATCAAGGATTTCCCCTTGGGGGAAATCCTAGTCCTTTCTCCTCTTGGGGAGATGTTGGTGCACCCCATATGGCCACATTGTCCCTTCCAGGACTGACAATTGGCCTGCCAGTATGGCTTTTCTTGACCTCTGTCGTTCAAAACACCGTGACTCCTGAGAAATCAAATCATCAACCAGATGATACTAGAGGTACCCCCCAACCTTCTACTTCGTTCGTTTCTCCCTCTCGTTCTTCCTCTTCACTTGGTGAAGCTAGTAAAACTAAAAGCCAAGTAACTGAGAAGAAGAAGAAAGGGAAGGAGAAGAATAAGGAGAAGCCAAAGGCAAAATGGGGAAACCAAGAATCATCTAGCGAAAATCCACACACTTCACCGTCCAAACCTAAATCCCCATGTGTCATTTGCAAAGGGGACCACTATCATCGAGATTGTCCTTGCATCTCATGGATCTTAAGGGACTGGTCTCCCCGCTTGCACAATCTGGTGTCATCAACCTCTGACGATCATGTTGAGAGTACACTATTAACTAGTGAAAATGAAGTTAATGGATGGAAAGGAAGATCTAAATTTCCTTGTAGACTATGTGAAGGCGATCATGCCCTCCATCGTTGTCCCTTCTTGGACAAAGCTAAAAGAGTCTTGGACAACCGTCCTGCTTCATCGTAGCGACTTCCTCCTGGATACAAGAAACTCTTGTCGTGTCCATTGCTAGTTGAAAATCTGACTGACACACCTTTGTTGTCGGTCGTGTTAGTGCCTAGATTTACCTTAGGCTAAAAAGGCAGGATCCAGGACCAACATCAAACCACACTTAGCCTCGTAGCTAACCCTACGAGGATAGGAGAGGGCTCTCTCTGGGTCAATCTAAGCGAATGATGATCTATGGGGCTTGCGATGACTGAAATGTCTTCTAATGTTAGGCTAGGTATGAAGTGAAAGGATTTGATTTGATGTTTTTGGGGGTTTTGTTAGAATCAAGGAAAAGGCAAATTTGGGTTCAGGGATGAAGGCCAGTTTTGTACAGTTCTGATTGGGGCAAGAAAGGGAATCGTTTTGATGCTTTGATTTGTAAAGATGGAGGGCTCAGACTGGTGAGAAGTTGAAGAGGGTCAGAGGATATCAAGAATCCTCTTCAAACTGAAGAAAACATTGAAAATTAAACAAAACTGTAAGGCAGAGCACAACAAGCTAATGAATTCTACCTCTGTCACTCATTTGTTTAACTTCAGAAGCAAAAGAGAAAGGAAATGGTACACACAAATATCAGTAAAATTACAAATTACATAGAGAAAAAACACCATCAAAACACAGAGCCACAGGGATCCCAAATAGTGCTGCAAACCCTGGTCTTTCCTTTGCCAAAATGTAGAAATCAGATGTACAATGGAGTGTCAAGCAACCCCAAGTATCCAACCCTGAAAACGACTGAGAAATTACATGATATAGGCAAGCTTAACTTATTCCCATGCCTCTAGGGGTTGAGCTCATCATTCTAGGAGCTGTTTCAACCATATCTAAACAAGGAATTGAAAAATAGGCAATGAAACAACTTGCCTCTATATGTTAGGAAACTGATTCATTTAGTTGTTTTTCACTTTTTAGTGAATGAATATACTAAAACAAGTAAATATGTGCCAAAATTACATAATGTTCATGAAATTACATCAAGGTAGATCAAGAGTTACATGAAAAAGTGAAACTAGTCAAAAACGGGTGAAATGCTCAGCTGCTGAGTGAAAAATAGGCCAAATTCCCCTATGCGCTGCACCTGAAACCTGTATGCGTAGCACAACTTTGAGGCTGATTTTTAGGGTCTTCCCGAAGTCCAAATTGAGCTCATGATAGCTCGTTGGAAATCCCTACCTATCTACTTTCCAACTCATGTGGAATTTCTAGATTTGGATGTCATTTGCCCCTCCAAAACTTCAATCTCCCAAGACTGCTTCCTGTGGGTACAAAAAGTGGCAGAGAGGTCATTTTTAGGGTGTTTTTGATGCTTTAAGCAACCCAGAACTTGATGAATCCTTAGGTAATCCATAGGCATGCATAACGTTTCATAAAAAATCCAAAAATATAAATTTTTCCTCCAGAGGATCTCCCAATTATAAGCGCGCGCCAAGTGGCGCTACGCGTTGGGCAGGAAAATCTGTTTTGAAGCCAAAAAATTCAAAATTGACAAAATTTTCTCCAAATTTGCTGAAATTTGAGCTGAAAGTGCCTCATCAAGTACTACACTCAGCCAAATAAGCTTTGACCAAGATCATGTCCTTTCACGCCTCTTTGATGCCTTCTTCATCTACGTTGCCTGAGGTGAATATGAAGAGTTTGATGTCTTCGACTTTTGTTGCCAAATAAGTGGTGATATGGGAGGGACTGTGGGGAAATAGGGACAGTGGGTATAGTGGACTGCCAAGTGAAATTGAAATACAATAACAATCACTTGACTGTGTTTTAGGAATGTGGGGTTTAAGGATTTAGGAATTTTGCAAATGATATGGGAGATGGTAGGGTTTAGGGATAGGGATAATAGGATTTAGGAACAAGTAATATGAGTAATTTTATAAGGGAATAGGGAAAAGGGGAGGCACTGTATGATGATATTACAGTGGTGGGAAAGGGAAACACATATGAGAAATGGAATTGGAGTGTTTTGGCAGCAAAGCCAAATTTTGACATTCTAATTCAAACCCTAAGGGAGCAGTTTTTGATATGAGTATAGGGTTTAAATTTTAACATTTAAATTCTCCAAATGAACCTTCTAAAACCACACCAAACACTATTTAATGGCCATTGCAAGATGATTTTACTTACATAGAGCATAGGAGATTAAGTTGTTTAAATTTATGGAACAATGGGAAAGTTTTTTATGTGTCGGCCCTGTGCGCCGCACACACAACCCAGTGTGCCGCGCACGTTCAAAAAGAACACTAAAGTGGGTGGCTCTATGCGCCGCACACTTCCGTGACAACCTCCCAACGCGCCGTGACTATAATTTCGTCAACAGTTTAGCCTTCAAAACACAATTTCGCCCTCCAACTGATTTCTCCATGATTTCTCTTGGCTCCTAGCTGACCTTTGCTATGCCAATGAATCGTGAAATAAATGAAAATATCTTTCATGGCATGGAATTCTATTTTTTATTTAAAAAACCCACTGTTTAAAGACTTTAACACTTTTACAAGAGAACTGTGTTTTGCTTGTTTCGTTTGATTTTTGAGCTGATGATGAATCTCTTTGTCTATTCTACAGGGATGGATGGCATGGTGTTTGGCCAAGGTTGTTCCTGAAGAATTTCAAAACCAAAAAACTTTGAAAATTACATGGATTTTATTACAAAAGACGAAATTTGACGATTTTTCGTCAAAACAGAGTTTTGAAGAAAAGTCACGATCAATCATTTTAACGATGAAATTTTGCGATGAAAACCTATTTCGAACCTTCCTCATATGCCTGCTGGCATTATTGGACCATTTGAAGACAAAATTTGCAAAACCCTAGACCTAATGACTAAAATGACTCTTGGCTGACCAAAAGACCATCCATGATGACTGTGAAATTGATTTGATGAACTTTGATGATCAGACACAAACCAGCAGGTACATGACATGAGGGAAGTATGGAGACAAGACCCTTCCGTTAGGAAATCGATGCTCCTAATGGAATGCAAATGACTGGACTGAACGAGACACCTAAAAATGAAATGCAACAAAAGAGATTTTGATCGTTGACGGAGGGATGAAAAGACTGACTCTAACAGGTTCAAGCACCTATCATTGAAGATAAACCCCCTAAGTCCACATCGGACCAACATCAACAGGTCGAGACAGCATTCGACCCCATCTTTGTCCTCAGAGGATCCACCTTCAGATGATACCATCACCAAAGAGAATGAGAACAACACCGTTCAAATTCTTTTCATAAACACAGGCTCCGATGAACATGGGGGAAATCTACCCGTTCCTTTACCGTAGGAAGGAAGTTCGTTAGAGATCTATCCGACCATTTATTTGGTCCCACCTCCAAGCAATCTAGTCATTTCCTTCGATTGGAATTTACTAGGCCGACCCCGTCTACCATCTAATGTACCATTCCAGATCATAGTACAAGCTTACAGAATGATCATGGTTGGTACTATCATAGATGAAGGGGCTTATGTGAGTATCCTTTCCTCAACTTCTTGGAAAGCGATTGGTTTTCCATCGCTTCTACCTGAGATTCGAAATCGGACAGGCTTCAACAAAGGAACCAGTCAACCGTTAGGGATCCTTCCAAATTTTCCTATAACTTTGAGAAGGAAAACCATTCATCTAAACGTGATGGTAGTCTAAGGACGTTTAGATTACAATCTACGCCTTGGGTGTGGATACATTCATAGAATGGGAGCTATTGTTTCCTCACTCTTTCGAGTGATGTGTTTCCCACATGAAGGTAGAGTGGTCTAGCTCGTAGACCAGCTTTCATTCCCTGGATCACACATAACTAATAGTCAAATTCCATCCCTAACTGGTCTTTTTGTGCAAGGAATGTCACATCAATCTCCAGTCCGTCCACCTGATGAGCACGAGTGATTCGGTGATTGTGACTAAAACCCAGGCGGCATGTGCCCTGGTCTACTTTGGTAGGAAAACCTTAGGTATAGGGTAGGTTTGCGTAGAGGATATGTGACTATTCTGACACACCCATCCATTTAGGAAAATGGGATTAGACTGGAAAAGGATTCCCTCGTTAAAAGTTATGTGATTGGAACTGACAACAGTCACCTTTGTCCATTTTGATGGACATCGCCAAGGAAGTGTTTTGTGTGCGACGCGGATGGAGCAATCTTGCTAATGAAAGAACTTCCATATGGTGACCTGGAAACTCTACTTTATACCCAAGGGCATGCAAACCGTTTTGCATGCAAGTGAAAAGTGACCATTTATTTTCTTAGTTTGTAGGCTCTTAACCCTTTAAACTCGTAGGTTGGTCATTCCTAGCTTGCATAATGAAATGCTCCAGAGCAAAGTTTCAGATGGGGCAAGCTCCATAAAAAATGAACCTATCGATGAGACATCCTTATTATATGACTGGCATGAGTAGTTTTACGCAAAATTCAAGCTTGTTAAAAAATAAACCTAGCAATGAGCATATGTTCCATCAGAGTTTAAGCTCATTAAAAAATTAACCCACCTTCGGTGAATAACCATTGCGATCGCATAATTGTCAGCTTTTAAACCTTGGTCGTGTTATTACCATCACCTCCATTCTTTTTTAGCCGATCATATGCCTCCATTTGATTGTTTACCCCTTTTGAGGAACAACTGCGATGAGTGATCCTATTAGCCACCTTCTTTACAATGCCATGATTGAAAAGTTCCAAACCTTACCGAAATCGGCTGCTATCCAAAAACATCACTCGTTCCTCAAAAAACGAGTCTCCTTTAAGCTCTTTTCATCTGACTCGTAAAATATGAAAAGATTGTTGAGCAATTGGCCTCTCCAACTCGTTAAAACGATCAGAAGTGCCATCCCTCCTCTAGATTTTAATCTTTTTGGACCTGAGGGATTATTACACAAAAAGATCGAGCGCTTGTCTTGCTCGGCTCATTAAAACTATCGAAATGTCATCCCTTTCATATTATTTTACAATTTTTCAAACTTAAGGAATTACATTGTGAAAAAAGAATATTGGAGTTTCCTTTCCGTCTCTTTTCAGACTCTCTAAAATTGAAAAGAACCGAGTTATCTTTGTTGTCAAACTTGTTAAAACAATAGCGACAAACTTGTCCATGCAGACAAGAGCGAGTTTCACATTTGCTAGGCTCATTAAAACATAGCGACGGGTTTGCCCGAAGGGAAAATTATAGAACAAGCATATGTTATCCTCCTCAAGCTTGACAAAAATAAAGAGGTACTAGTCAACAATGACTGGGGAAAAATTGGGAAGAAAACTTGAAGAAACTTTATTGGTAGCAGGTCGCTCTTGAACATGACACTTTCACTCCATCACCATGATTAAGTCGGGTTGGGTTATTCCGTTCACTGGTCATATCACCATTGGTCCTCCGTACCATCCATTTTTGAGGTTAATGCTACCAACCCATTTCAGTGTCAGTGATATGTTCAAGAGAAGTCGCTTAGAGAATTCACCAAACCAGCTTATGTCTCATTCACTGCAATACCTTCACACTTCATTCTTTCATGACCAACACCCTAAACCTTGTATCATCAGATTGTTTTCACGTCCACAAAATCATTTGCTCCGTTTCGTATTGTAGATGTGGGATTCGTTAAGGCCCTCCTACGACGGGTCACTTCTTGTCAACATCAGCTCATTATCCAAGAAGTCGACTTAGGAACAACCCTTTCAATACTTTGAAGCTTGCATGCCTCAATGGCAAGTTTCTCAGTTCTGGTGACAGGTTTACATCAATGGCCTTCGACCGAAAGATTTTGCATGGTGTTCGACATCGACTCATGTATTCACACCACATGAATTGTACTGCAGTACCTTGAGGGTCATCATCATTATCGGTGATTCCTCTCGTGCCTGTTAATAGCTTACTCATTGGCTGGTAATCAGGCGATGTCTTTCCATGTTCGACATCAGAACATCTTTTCACATGGATCGACTTGTACTTCAGGTGAAAATTGAATGAGCTTTGAAGACCCCGGATCTAGTTTCATCCATCCGGGCTGCGATATATTCAAGAAAATAAAAACATCAAATGTACATCATAGCTACACAGATAATCATCCAAGCTAAGGGATGATGGCTCTACCAAAATCATCAGTGTGCCACACAGACGATTTTCTATCTTATGCACATGAAGATGAATTTATAAAGCTGAGCATGGGAATGCCCACCTCAGCTAGATCATGAAAATATTATGAAGATAATGTATTATATTGTATCTTATTATAGGTCAACTTCCAGTTCGAAAAACCTCGGATCCTCATGACAAAGCATTTCACCCAACATCAGAAGATTTACAACCTCATGCTTTAGGGGGCAATTGTTATAGACATATTTGGGCACTGCAATCCCAATCACATATGTCCATAAACCAAGGGCTTCTAAGTCCCTAAAACTGTTGTTCCATACCCTAAAGGAGCAAGGTCAGCTGATTACATCATCTCCCAGAAGTTCTCCCTGAAAAACTACTCAAAACTGGTCAAAACAGGACCATACAGACTGCCTAGTGCTAAGGGTGTGATGCATCTCCCCTGCCACATGCAAAAAGTGTGATGCATATTGAAAATCCCTTCTATAGGGTGTGATGGGCGAGAGCAAAAAAATGGCAGAGGCAATTGGCTAGGTGTAAACCTAGAGAATCTTCTAGAAACTGCCCATTTGACACTTGCCTCTCTGAATTTTCCCAGGGATGAGTAAGAGATCATGAAATCTCCAAGTGGAACCAAGAAATATCAGAGAGATGACACTAATCAAAATCCCAAAAGCTGACTCACCCACCTGCAAACATCTATATATGGATCCCTCATCTTAGAGATCCAAAAGCTGGAATTTTGTATTTTGTAAGGAAGTGCTATTGGTTTCTCTGTGCAACATTGTATTGTTGGATGATCTAAGCTTTTCATGAGGTGAAGAGGGCTTTCATGCTAGGAGGATGGCACTGGGTAAGACCAATGGGTTGTAATCCTCTCTTCTACTACTTCTATCAATAAAGATATTTGAGTTTTCCCCCATACTCTTGTATATCTCTGAATCTTGTATTGATATATGCATTTGTATGGTTAATATACATCTAATCCTATATTGTTTATGGTTATAGATCTCTATGCTTTCATGATATTATGCTGCTTTGACTCTACAGGTGTTCTTTGAAGCGGGACAAGTAAGGAAGGAGTGGTGAATCTCTGTCAAAGGAGGGAGGAAACAAGCAAAGAGCCAAGTGAAAGACTGAGGTTGGTACTCTCTACTTCTCTCTCATCTATCTCTCATAAAGGAAAACACAAGTAACTTTAATCTGTTTGTTTCTAAGATAGCTACCTGTCTTAGTGGGACTAGCAGCTCTGAATAGACACTAGTTTTCGCGATAACAATAGGCTCGGGCACATGAGTGAGAAAGGGATGGAGATTCTTCGCTCAAGAAATTTGTTGCCACGTTTGAAGCATGCTGATTTGGATTTTTTTGAAAATTGTGTTTATGGAAAACATAAGAGAATCAAATTTATTAGAGTTTGGAAGGAAAAGAAAAGCGAAAAATTAGAGCTTGTGCATACAGATGTATGGAGACCTACTTAGGTATCATCTCTCGATGGCTCTTGCTATTATGTTACTTTTATTGATGATGCAACTAGGAAAACTTGGATTTATTGTATTTGAAATAAATATGATGTATCTGATACTTTCAAGAAATGGAAAGCTTTGGTTGAGAATGAGACAATAAATAATTTGAAGTGTCTCAGATCAAACAACGGAGGTGTTAGCCTCATTCTAACATTAAAAAAAAAATAAGTTGAAAAATATTAAATTAATTAAATCATGAAAGTTGGATTTAATTCCTAACTTTCTAGATTGGGTTTGTTCTTCAAAGTTAGGAGTCAGTTTAGGTGAGAGATTCTCTCCAATTAGTTAGGCTCCTAAATTAGTGTATGGTTGAGATACTTTCTCAACCAAAGTGTCCAAGATAGACGCACTATCTTGAGACAAATATCCTCTTGTATTTTTATTTGTGTTATACACATTATTTTAATAATGAGAATGAAAGAGAGGAATGCAATCAATCCTTTTCCACCATGTTTATGTCTCTGATAATATATAGTGTTTATTTTATTTAAATCCTTCATGTGTTGTCAGAGCCATGTGATATTTGTGAGAGACGATCATGAGCTTAAGGGTTTTCATTTGGTTGTGCGTGATAGAGTAGTGATACATTGCTCACACCAAACTTCTGAAACAATGACATAGAGACGTGACCCTCTTGCCAATCGATGGTTTTTTGTGGAGGAGAATGAAGCAATTAGTATTTGAATGTGTTCAATGATTGATGGGTTTGCATTGGGGGACTACCAGCTAGAGATTATGTGAGTGTGGAAAACATGTTTCTTGGAATGAGGGGATGTTTAACCGAATACGATGTGATATCAACCTGAATGGACTTGTCACTGTAAATTTCAAATGACTTTGTGGCATCGACACTGCACTTCACATACTTACTGGGTCATGCTTGATGTAATGGGAACTTGCATGATCTTTGTAGGACAAATCAAGGATTAAAATGCCTGGACCATTAGCTTCTTATGTCATGTTTATAACACAAGCATTCAGAAAATTGTTGCATGTGTTAGCAGCCACCTGTAGAAGCCTTCTAACAAAAAGCTGTGTGTTCGATCAAATAATTTATCATCAAAATCGTGGGAGTGTAAAGCTCAGTGGAGAATGTATACATGTGAAGAGCTATTGACGGTGCTGAATAGAAACACTGTGTTAGAAGTAATTTCTACTATACTAGATAAATGAAGCTACGTTGAAACTAGATGGTACTTTAGACAAAGTTTAACCATCTCTTAAACTTCACTGCTAAAACCAAGCTCTACAATATCGTTTGCCTTGTTAAGAATCATTACTTCAAGTTCTTCCAATCCAACTAAATGTGCATTGTGAAAATGATCTATCATCCTTCCTGGCATTGTATTAGGCAGAAATACATTTAGGACGGTAAAGTAATCTCTTCAACACTGGTAAATGCAGTTGTATTTATGGATCGAGTAATGGAACTTCCACATATATCACGTCGAGTTAATTCCAAAGAAAGGAAAATTGTAATTGAGAATTGTAATGACATTATGATCGAATTAAGGAGGAGACGTTGGTAATTCCTAAAGGACAAGTCAGATCACAAATACAGAGAGGAAGCCTTCAATACAATGAATAAATCGCATAAAAAATTGTTCCATGCAAGCATATCCATTATATTCGTAAGCAGAGAAGTCTCTACGTGAAAACTTTGGAGACTGTCACCAATCGATGCTCTCAAATCTAGTTTGATGTATATCATTAATATGAAATGAGTTGGGCCACCAACTAGCTATAGTGGTAGGTCACATGGAAGTATGTGGTGAAAGCATAGTTATAAAGTCCCATTATGAAGCTATCTCCAGCACAGTGGAAGCATGGTGAATATGTAATCAAAGGATAATGTGTTAGATCATCGACATTTCTGGATCATTAATATTCCTCAGCCATTGTTGATGTATTTTAATCTATGAGTCAAAGGCTTTAGTATATAATTAGAGATGTGGTGAAAAACTATGACCACGAGAAGGAGTCAACTCATGGAGGATCCAACGTTCAACCAGAAGGATCAATGTTGAAGTTCCATTTGGTGTGGTTGTGGGAGTAGTGCTATTGGATGTTTCGTTGAACCTAGGTGAAGAAATCTGTTGTGATGAAGATAAAGCTGGATGTTGCCATTTCCTTTCTAGAAAACGTACATAAGCTTAATGCTCCTTTTGAAGAAGGTAAATGAATTATTTTTAATGTGAATATAGGTAAATGAATTATTTTTAATGTGAATAATTGACCTCTCAATCAATTACATGCATAAACATATCGTGGGGTGTGCTTTATCATTTTTACATTCACATTTGAAACATAAACTCACTTTTTCATAGAGAAGTAATAAAGTAAAACTTTTGTAATGGAGTGATAAGGTGTATCAATTCTTTTTTGTTTTAAGAGATATAAGGAGTAGGGAAATAAGGCATATTTTTAAATGAGTGACTTTTGGGGAGAGACAAAGAGTGGATAAAAATATATATTTTTTTATTTGGGAGTCATAAGGGTGAAGATTGGGATTAATTTTGTAATAAGGTTGATGTTTTTAAAGATTTTGGAGGGATGAGGTGCATTAAATTTTTTACTTCGGAGTGATAAGGAGTCATTGTCCAAGTTAAGACAAATTTAGAAGTCTTTGATGTATAAGTTCTTGTGTATAAAAGTGAGAGTAATGAATGTATCATGACAAAGGGCATTGAAAAGAAAACCGAACATTGTATCAAGCATAATAAAAATATCATTTTTTTGGTGATTATGTCCTAGATCTGGTTGAAATTGAATAATGAGATCTTATGTAGACCAGTACTACATTTGTGATGGCGCATGCTTTTCCAGATTCTTGATGTTGCTTATTTTTCGTGTCTAGTTTTGACACTATATTTGTAAAATGGTACACATGGAGTAGGAAAAAAAGTAAGGAAATCCATGCACATAATAAATTATATTCAAGCTCATGTAATCAAGCATAAATAAGAAAAGCACAAGCAATCGATTAGTTGCAACACATAATAAAAAATATCAAGTTGTCAGCATCAACATTCAAAATGATTCTACATCAATATGTAATTCATCATCATTCACTCAAGGAAATCAAGTTAATGAAGTATTCATATAAATCAAAAATCAACTACATCAACAACATTTGCATGAATTCAACATCAATTTTTGGACAATGCACTTGCAACATTTTTTGTAAGAGTCAACTCAAAACAAAATTGTAACTTGCAAATTATAATTTGTAAGTTGACTTGTAATCAAATTCAAATAAAATTGAGTTGAATTGTAAGTGTGCATTCTTGGTTGAAACCGACACCCAAGATTTGAATTGTTAAAGAGTCAATTAAGTCAAGTGAGTCCAATGTTTTCAACTGAGTCATCAAATTCATTTGAACCTGTCATCAAATCATTGTAAGAATTTTCTTGGGTGAATTTTCGATAGTATTCGACACCCTTCTTTTGCAAATAAGCTCAATCAAGTGAGCAAGTGCAAAGTGCAAGTGAACAAGTTCAAGACAACAAGTGAGCATGAGATTCGTGCAACAATCAAACAAGCATCAAGCGAGCGAGTTCAACTCTAAATAAATAAAATGTGATATTCAAACAACAATCAAGCAAGTTAAAATATACAAGAAGTGAGCGTGAGTTCTAGTATTCAATTATTCAAGTGAGCATGAATCAAAGCAAACAATTTTAACCAAGCAAGTTAGAGAGATCAAGAAAATACAAAAGCAAGTGAGAGTGTTAAAATAAATCAATTGAGTGAGAATTCGATTGAAGAATTCACAATGTTCAAGCGAGCGTGAAGTTGATGAAGCATTCACAAAGTTCAAGCAAGCATGAGTTCATGCAAGTTCACAAGGAGAAAAACATTCAGTTGTTACAGGTTCTTAACAAGATGATCCTATCAACTGCTGAAGACATGGTGAAAATAAACAAAGCAACTCTTGATAATATTTCAATGCATCTACAACAAACACATGAGACAATTGAGTTTCTTCAACAGGAGTCACAAATGCAACGAGATGAGTTACAACAGAAGAGTGATGCTCTGGACCATTCAACCATAAAAATGAAAATAAAGATGATGATTCTAAGTTGCTCATCGAAACAAATTCAAGTGTAGAAGTTGTCCATGAACAAGTTAAAATTTTGTCTTCCAAGCCAACCATTAAGCCATGGGAAGAAATCCAAAGAAACAAAAGTTGACGTGGATTAGGATATGACAAATACGACAATAACTTGCATATCCCAGATTATTCAAAGTCAATCAAGTTCATCAGTGCAAGATTTCTTGATCAAGTAACATCAGAAAGCCAAGAGAAAGTTGAAGACAAACCCACATGAAAACATTGTCAAAGAAAAGGTCACATGGAATAGCATTGTTTTCATCTCCATCATTTTCACCATTGTGGCAAGCATAATATCTCATCAAAAAAATGTTGCAAACAAAACCAACGAGCGAGATTGAAGATAAATTATGCATGGATTGATCGTTGGGAATGGTCGTCAACAGTAAAGCAATTGTATAAGTTTTACCACATAATTCAATCTCACCTATTGCAGCAAACAGTCAAATGAAAATTGTACTCTCATGCACCTAAAAGCATGAGTACAACAATGACACTCTCCTACACCTGAAGGGGGGGAGTTTAGAAATCAAATGCAGATGATTGCCTCTCGTTTCAGCTAACAAAGGGGGGAAATGATAATGGAATTGAAGGTGGTTCTCAGATTGAAAGTTTTGACAACATCAACGAAATCAACGAGTGGGAATCATCATCAAGTTAGCCAGTGGGCATCATCAACAAATTAGCGAGTGGTCATCATCATCAAATCAACTAGTGGGAAACATCAATAAATCAACCATTAGGCATCATCGTCAAATCAACAAGTGGGAATCATAAACAAATAAACTAGTGGGCATCATTAAATTAGCCAGTGGGCAGTCAACGTTAAAGTAGCCAGTGGGCAATTTCAACATCATCAAATTCACCAATGGGTAGTCAACATCAAAGTAGCGAGTGGGTAGTTTCGACATCATCAAATTCGCCAGTGGGCGTTATAATAAAAAATTCAGTGGAAAAGCAATTGGTATGCTGATTGATGGAAAAGGACAAATGGATCCTTTTGTAGCTTGGAACTTGATGGATCAGAGATGTATCAGACTTGTAGTTGATTCATGTTCTCTTCAGATTGGAGTTTTTCAGTATCCAACTTTGATGGTTTTTGAGGTAGTTTTTCAATGAGGATCAATAGTTTTAGCATCTGGACTTGGAGATGGTACCAGGTTCTTACTTTGGACCTATCATTTGGGGGGGAATGTTAGCCTCACTCACATTAAAAAAAAAATAAAAAAAAAATATCAAATTAATTAAATCATGAAAGTTGGATTTAATTCCTAACTTTATAGATTGAGTTTGTTCCTCAAAGTTAGGAGTCAATTGAGGTCCAGTTGGTTCAGAGATTCTCTCTAACTAGTTAGGCTCCTAGATTAGTGTATGGTTGAGATATTTTCTCAACCAAAGTGTCCAAGATAGACGTACTATCTTGAGACAAATATCCTCTTTTATTTATATTTGTATTATACACATTATTTTAATAATGAGAATGAGAGAGAGGAATGCAGTGAGGCTCTCGGGCCTTTTCTGCCATGTTTATGTCTTTGATAATTTAGTGTGTTTATTTTGTTTAAATACTTCAGGAGGTGAATACTACAACAAAGAGTTTGATAACTACTGTTCAAAGCATGTAACTCATAGAGAGAAGACAATTCAAGGAACACCACAAGAAAATGGTGTGTCAGAAAGGACGAACAAGACAATAATGGAGTGTGCAAGGTGCATGAGATTGCATGCAAGCTTTCCCTTACAATTTTGGGTAGACGTTGTAGATATTTTTGTTTATCTAATAAACAAAGGGACTTCAATTTCCTTGGATGGTGGTATTCCAGAGGAGGCATGGACAGATAAAAAGGTAAACCAGTCATTTTTAAAGAATTTTGGTTGTGAAGCCTTTGTCCACATTAATAAAGAAAATAGAACAAAGCTTGAGGAAAAATCAAATAAATGTAACTTTATTGAATATGGTGTTAATGATTTTGGTTATCGCTTAAATGATTAGGAAAATCACAAAATCATCAGGAGAAAAGATGTAATATTCAATGAAAAGGTCTTGTATAAGTATCAAACGCATGAAAAGAAACAAGTAAAGGAAAACAAAGAATACACAATTCTTGATGAGATTACAAAAAAGTAAAGGTGCTTGAAAATCATAATGATCAGCGACCACAACAACAACAGACACCTTAAACACTTGAAAGTGGTGTTAGAATATCTACTAGGATAAGTAGACCCCTTAAATGATACTCTCCTTCATTATATTATGTATTTTTGATTGATTTTGTTTAACCAGAAATATATGAAGAAGCAACATAGGTAGAAACCAAGAAGAAGTGGGAGCAAGCCATAGAAGAAGAGATGAACCCCTTGATGCATAACCAAACTTGGGGCTTAGTTAAGTTTCCTGCAGGTAAAACAACATTGCAGAATAATTGGGTTTACAATTTAAAGGAAGAAGATGGAGGTAAATAGAGGTATAAGGCTAGACTTGTGGTGAAGCGGTCTACACAAAAGAAAGGTGTAGATTTTGATCAAATTTTTTCTCCTGTTGTTAAAATGACTTCAATCAAAGCTATTTTAAGTCTAGTGACAACAAAATATTTGCATCTTGAGCAACTATATGCAAATACAACCTTTCTCCATGTGGATTTGGAGGAATATATATATATATGTAGCACCCACAAGGGTATGAGGGCAAAGGGAAGGATAAATTAGTGTGAAAATTGAAGAAGGGATTGTATGACTTAAAATAGGCTTCAAGGTAGTGGTATCTAAAATTTGACAGGTTTATGTCTGAACAAGGTTATGCTAGATGTCATTCTCATCACTATGTTTATCTTAAGAAACAAAATGATGGAAACTATATTATGTTTCTATTGTATGTAGATGACAGGCTTGTTGCAGGAAATAAATGTGCTTAAACGAAAATTGCAAAATTCATTTGCAAAGAAGGATTTGGGTTCTGCAAAACAAATCCTTGGTAACAAAACTAACTAGAGATAGGAAAAATAAAAAAATTAACATTGTCTTAGAGTGAGTACATAGAAAAAGTGTTGGAAAGATTTAATATGTAGAATGACAAACCAATTAGTACACCTTTGGCTAGCCATTTCAAACTAAGTAAAGAGATGTGCACCATGACTCAGGGAGAGATGGATTATATGCGTAAAGTTCCATATCCATCAACAATTGGATGCTTAATATATGCAATGGTCTACACAAGGATAGATATTTCACATGCAATAGGATTTGTAAGGAGGTATATGAACAATCCAGGAAAAGAGCGTTGGATGAAAATGAAGTGGATTCTTAGGTATTTGATAGGTACCACAAATCAAGAATTATGTTTTGGTGGTTCAACCATTTCTCTACAAGGATATGTTAATGTAGATATTACAGGTGAGAGAGATAACAGAAGGAGCACCAGAGGGTATGTGTTTATTGTAGGTGGAACAACTATCAGTTGGGTTTCAAAGTTGCAAAACATCATTGCACTTTCAACAATGGAATCAGAGTATGTTGTTGCTACAGAGGCGAGCAAAGAAATTATTTGGTTACAAAGGTATGGATGAGTTGGGCAAGAAGAAGGAGATGGGCATGTTATACAACTTGACAACCATAGTGCCATTCATCTTGCAAAGAACTCAACATTTCATTCTATGACTAAACATATACAACTCAAGTACCATTTCTTATGATTAAAGTTGGATGATGGATAGTTGAAGCTGGAAAAGATACACTAGCTATAATCTTGTAGTCATGTTAAAAAAAGTTGTAACCAGGGAGAAATTGAGCTCTTGTTCATTTTCAATTGGTCTTCAAGTATGATGATGAAGATGAGAAACAACAAAGTCCAAAGTGGAAGCATTGTCTAGCAAGTGAAGTATTGGTGGAGTTGCTATAATCACTCTCCAAGTGGGAGATTGTTGGGTGTGGAGCCTGATTATCTTCTTGATTGTTCAAAGGTTTTGTGTCAGTGGTGTTATATCCCTGTTCCTAATGGGCTGACAACGTTGTCCATTTAATCGCTATCATGGGGTGGAGGAGGGGGGGGGGTCCAATGTGGGGCAAAAATGAGTTTTATGAGCCCCCCTGGGTGGCGGTTCAGGGGTAGTATCCCTGAAGCTAAAAATAGATGAAAATCTGCTATGTAAAATATTGTAATTTTGTAGTCAATCTAAGTTGTTCATTAACTGGATGATCTGATGGTTGAATTTATGTTAATTTGAGGTTTTTTTCCTTATAATACACCCCCTATGTTTATATGATGAAATTGTATTGCGAGTGTGGGTTATTATTCTGAGTGAGAGAGAGAGAGGAGACCATGTGAGAGTGAAGAAGAAATTACAATGGATTTGTTGTAGGTTGAATCTCTTTATTTTGTTGGATAATATAAAAGGAATGACTAGTTGTTTCTCTATGGATGTAGCCCAAATTGGGTTAACCATGTATATCTGTGTCTCTCTTGTTTTATGCGTTTATTCTTTTATTAACTTTCTTTTTCAATTAATTACTATTTTATTTTAATTCTTATTCTTATTCTTATTTCATTACTTGATTTAATTATTATTTTCTTTTTCAACTAATTACTATTTTATTTTAATTTTTATTCTTATTCTTATTTCATTAGTTCATTTAATTATTAAAGCTCTAATTCTTCTTTAATTCTTATTTTCTATTAATTGATACTATTTTATTATTATCTCTTAATTCCTATTTCACTTTGAATGGCCATTTATTTTATATTTTGGAATTGTGCATTGGGTCAATTAATTTTTTTAACTTGATTAATTTATTTTAATATTTTTTTATGAATTTGACTTTGAGCGAAGGTATACATAATTCTTGTTTCCACCACTAAGTATGATGGGATGTGTAAGTGAGTCCGTGGAGTTGACACATGCCTCTTTAAAATAAAAATAAATTATGTTCTAAAACGAAAAATAATGTTGGCTATAATAAAAAAAATGAATATGATGTAAAAGTAAAAACAAATTATGCTCTAAATAGAAAAATAGTATTGACTCTAATAAAAAAAATGAATATGATGGAAAATAATTAGAAGTAAAAAAAAATGCGTGAGAAAGTTTGAAAATCTATGTTAACTAATTTATGTCCATACCAACTTCATATATATCTATCTATAGAAAAAAATTGTTAAGAAAATATATTTTAATGTATATAATAAAATATTCAATTTGTATTATCAATAAAATATTTTAATACAAATTAATTTTGACATATACTTAAAAATATATTAATAATAAATAACCATTTTAATTTGTTCTCATAAAATGTCTTGATATACATGCTATGTAAAATATTTTAATGTCAACTATGTATATAATATATATCATTTAAAAAAAATTATGTCTTTATCATGAAAAAATAAGTTTTATGGTTAAAAAGTCTTGATATACATGTTATGTAAAATATTTTAATGTCAACTATGTATATATTATATATCATTTAAAAAAAATTATGTCTTTATCATGAAAAATAAGTTTTATGGTTAAAACATCTTGATACACATGTTATGTAAAATATTTTAATGTCAACCATGTATATATTATATATATAAAAAATTAAAAAATAAGTTTTATGGTTAAAATAGATCTGTACTTAAGATGGATCTATGTTGGTCTTATAAAGAGGACGAGTTGAGATGGATCTATGTTGGTCTTGTAGAGGCTTTTCAACACTAGTTGAGTGGAGAGACTCATTCTATAGCTCACTGTCAAGACTATATGTAAGCATGTCCCCCTTAAAATAAAAGTAAAATATTCTTTAAATAGAAAATAATCTTGGTTATAAAAAAAACGAAAATAAATATGCTATGCATATTTAATTAGTTGTACATATAATTTAATATAATTTCATGTAAAGTAATTAGAAGTAAAAAAAAATGTAAGTAAGATTTTAATCTTATACTTTTTAAAAATATTTAATATATTAGAAAAATATGTCAGTGTTGTATAGAATAAAATATCCAATATCCAATAGGTTATGAATAAAATATTTTAATATGAATTAATATTGATGTATATTTAAAAATATATTAATAACAAGAAAATGAGTTTAATGTAGTCTGCTAAAATAGCTCAATGCACATGTTATGTAATCTTATAACATTCAAAAATACAATTTAAACAATAAAAAATTACACATTGTTGATCCCTCTCTGTTATAGACATTTTTGTGCCTTACAACTCTAAGCATGAAATGTCCATAAACCAAGGGATCCTAAGTCCCTAAAAGTGTTGTTCCGACCCCTAAAGGAACAAGGTCAACAAATTACAGCTTCTCCCAGAAGTTCTCTACCAGAAACTGCTCAGAATCAGTCAAATCAGGATCATTTCAGTTGCTCCACTAGCTAACTGCGTTGCATAGCACCCAAGTACACTAGCTAGGTGCGTTGCAACGCACCTAAATGCACTACCAGGGTATGTTTAGCGGGAAATGACAAATGGCAGTGCCATTCCGCGAGGTGGAAAGACAATGGAAGCTTCCAGAATCTTCTCCAATGACACTTGCCTCACTGAGTTCGACCAAGGATGAGTAAGAGGCTCTCAGTCTCCAAGTGGAAGCAAGAACTGACAGAGAGAAGCCACTAGTCAAATCATAAGTTGACTCATCCTCCTTGCATACATCTATATATGGATCCCTCATCCCAGAGATCCAGAGGTTGGAATTTTGTACATTGCAAAGAATTGTTGTTGGTTTTGAGATAGATATCAGAGTATTGGGTGATTTATGCTTTGTTGGAGGTGAAGAGGGGCTTCTTTGCTGGGAGGTTGATGCTGGATCAGGAATCATCGGTTGTAACGCCTCCTGGATCTTCTTGTTATATCAATAAAACTATTTGAGTTTCTCCTACATGCTTGTGTATCATTGATGTTTGTTACATTTGTATGTTTAGCTTAAATCTGATCCTAAGCTTTTTATGAATATAAACCCATGTCTTTGTATAGTTTCCTTCTTCTGTGATCTTGCAGGTATTTGGTGAAGCCGGGCAAGTAAGGGAGCAGGTAGCTGGAAGCTGTCAAAGAGGAGAGAGATTGGATCAAAGGACTAGCGCAAGACACAGGTTGGTTCATCCTATTCCTCTTCGTTTATAGTTCATAAAGAAGAATACAAAAGTAGTTTTCTCTGTTTGTTTCTAAGGTCACTGTCACACCTTAGTGGGATAGGGTCGTTCTGAATAGACACTTTTCCCGTTAACACTCTCGACTCTTTTACTCACATTAGCTCTTTGGTCCCTAATGATGGTAATCCGTTACACAATTCTCTTATGGAAATATCCAACAACTTCAAGGTATTCAGCCATGGTATTGATCCATGGTATGAGAACTCATGGTATTCAAGTGGAATTCCTTGACAGTCATCTTTTATAAGATTTATTATTAGAGTTAGATTTATATAAGATAATTGGAAGGAGTGATGACCAAGATTATGTTTTCTAGTTTCGATTAATGATGAATTTTATTATAATAATTATATTTTTGTAATAAAATAATTTGATTTATATAGGATATAAATAATTAAATGAAAATATAAATTTTTATTTAATATATATTGAAAATAGTTAGATATTAAAAAAAAAAATTTAAGGTTATTTAATTATTATATAATTATTTTAAAAATAAAAATCACTTTAATTATTTAAATGTTTTTTTTTCCCCTGGGAAAAAGTCGTAATTTCTATTATGATAAGAAATTACATT
This sequence comes from Pinus tabuliformis, assembly GCA_031772625.1. Classification (NCBI taxonomy): domain Eukaryota; kingdom Viridiplantae; phylum Streptophyta; class Pinopsida; order Pinales; family Pinaceae; genus Pinus; species Pinus tabuliformis. The sequence goes on from CM062820.1 coordinate 1,639,779,001, forward strand.
TTGCAGATGCCGTAGCATATTCATATGAAGGCAGCATTGCCTATCAGAGTTCAAAAAATAACTGTAGAGCAGTCCATAATGACTCCACGCAGGGAGCATTTCCAAAATAATAAAACTGTTAAGTTTATCAGAGATCAAAATTTGACTGTGCTCTTCGCAGAGGGCAATATATATACTGTGTATAAAAAAAGTGTGCTGTAGACATATCCGGATAGTATCTATGTACATATTATAAACAAAAACTGTGCTGATATAATGTGGGCTTCACAGCCCCGCGTCCAAGAGGTCGTCAAAAGGTCTGTGGTAATGCTGGTAGTATGTGCCATCGATCTCCTCCTGTATCAACCAGTCTTCTCCATCTCTATGCGCGGCCTCTTTGGAGAGCTGGTCGGCAACGGTGTTATGCTCCCTGTATACATGTTGGCAGACAAAGGATTCAAAAGCAGCTGTTAATCTCTTTGCTTCATCAAGTATATGCCTCAAAGTAAATGCATAACAATGAGATGCATCATTCAGCCAATTACAAACAATTTTAGAGTCTCCAAAAAGCTGAAGGTGTCTGCATTGCTTATGAAGAGCAAAATGAATGATGTGTTTGGCAGTGCATAGCTCAGCAAAATTATTAGTGCCTTTACCAAGGTTGATTTGTAGCTTATAAAAATGCCTTTCATTTAGGTGGAGGATAGCTCCTCCCCCACAGCCCGCTTCTTGAGCCGAGCCATCAAAGAAAGCCCAAGGTTTGGATGTGTCAATGGGTACAGGTCTGAGAATGCGGGGCGGGGTTGGGGGATCCTCATCAGGTAGCATATTGTAGTCTGCAACAGTGTGGAGAATGATAGAAGGCCAATGAGGGGCTTTAAGATTGAAAATAGACTGATTCCGAGCGATCCAAATGGCCCAACATGCCAGCAGTGGCATGTTAATAGCTTTCCCAGAGTGATTTTGACACCAGGCAGTCCAGGCATCCATGAGGTTGTTGCCTTGCCAGTCTTTTATTAGCGGGATCTGCGATGTAAGAGATTGCCAGAATTGCTGTGAAGATCTGCAAGAGAGGAATAAGTGCTCGGTGCTTTCCTCTGCGTTATGACAGAGGTGACATCGGAAGGGTCCATAAAAGGACCGCTTCATGAGATTGGTGCCAGTGGGAATTTTATCAAATAGGATGTTCCACATCAGCAGTCTCGTCCGGGGGGCTGACTTTAGTTTCCAGAGAGCCTTCCAGGTGGGTTCAATTTCCGGGGGCTTGTAAGGTTCCATGAGTTTTAGATATCCAAGCTTCGGTGTATAGACACCATGCTTGGCAAAAGCCCATATGATTTCATCCGGACCATCAGTGAGCCTGATATGTGCTTGAGATAGTGCGCTTGTATACTCTGTCCATTCGTTTGTCCATTGAGCTGGTACTTCCAGAGCTTGAGCGGTCAACCAAGCTTGATGTAGGAATGTTGAGTTTGCATTGTCTCCAATATGCTTGATGTGTGTAATGCCTCTAACCTGAAGGTGTCGAATTAATTCAGCAGGTGATCTGTGGGCATTTCCACAACCCACCCATGGGTCCAGCCCGATGCGTACGGCGTTGCCTTCCTTTATGCGCCAGGCAATGCCTTCACGCAGAAGAGGTAAGGTACCCATGACCGCTTTCCAGATATTTGAGATTTGATGATTGGTGCCATGATGGGTACAAATCCAATCCAATACGGATTGGGGCTTGATGTATTTAGCGTAAGCCACCTGTGACCAGAGGCCATCTGAGGTGAGTAGCCTCCAGCCAAGCTTAGCAGCCAGAGCTTTGGAGAAGGAATCCAATCTCTTGATGCCCCATCCGCCCCAACGCTTTGGCTTGGCAATGGTGTCCCATTTGACCCAAGCAAATAGTCTCCCCTGTTGATTTCCTTTCCAAAGGAATCTGCAGCAAATACTTTGAAGCCTATTCAGAATGCCTTTTGGAATCCAGGCTAGGGCCATCCAATAGACTGGTGTGGCTTCAATAACAGCTTTGATGAGTACTAATCTGCCTGCGCGTGAGAGGTATCGATGGTACCATACCTGGAGCCTCTTTTCCACATTTTCAATTAGCCATAACCAATCTGCAATCTTATATCCGGATGGTTTTAGTCTGAAACCCAGATACTTTATCCCATCCTTTAGATTCATAAGAAAAAAGGGAAATCGCTGAGAGATATAGGCAGATTCCTGTATGGAGCAGCCCACCATGGTGATCGTGGATTTGTTTTCATTAATCTTCATTCCCGTGGCTTGCTGAAATAGAAGGAAAGAGTTGTGAAGCGATGTGGAGTCGCCAATGCTGCCATTTAGGAAAATCAAGATGTCATCAACAAATAACAGGTGCGTGAGGAAGAAGTTGTCCACCATTTTGATGCCTGTTAGTTGATGTCTCTCCCTGGCTGAAGTGATAATTCTGCTTAATCCTTCCATGATTAGCAGGAATAGCAAAGGCAAGAGGGGACATCCTTGTCTAAGCCCTCTCTCAGAAGTGAAGAAAGGGGTGGCTTCCCCGTTGAGTAAAACACTGTAAGATACATCAGTGATGCAGCTCATTGTCCATTTGATGAAGTCATAGGGGAAGCCAAGATGAGTAAGCAGCAGCCTCAAATACAGCCAGTTTACTCTGTCAAATGCCTTCGAGAGATCCACTTTAAGGATCATTCCTTTTTGTTTTTTGATCTGCAGGGTGTGCATGAGCTCTTGAGCAGTGGCGATGGCTTCATGAATCTGTCTGTGGTGTAAGAAAGCGAACTGTTCAGGGGAGATGTGTTGTGAGAGGATGGGCTTGAGGCGGTTAGCAATAATCTTGGCAATGATTTTATAGAGGCAGTTGCAGAGTGAGATGGGCCGGAAATCATCGAAAGAAGACGGATCATCGGATTTAGGGATAAGGGCGATGAATGTGGTCTTGATGGCTGCGGATATCCTGCCTCGTCGCCTACTATCCTCCACAATCTTCAGAAGGTCATTCCCCAAGATGTCAAGAAAAGCAATGTAGAATTCAATGGTCCATCCATCTGGGCCCGGGCTCTTATCTTTCTTAAACCATTTGAGAGTTGCTTCCAATTCCTCCATGGTTACTTCCTTCTGCAGCTCATCCAATTCATCTTGATCAACATATCTGGGAAAGAGTTCAGCAACTCTCATGATTTCCAAGATATTTATATCCCCAGGAGCAGAGTATATACCTCGAAAGTGTTCAGTGGCCAATCTTGCCAGGTTCGGTTGAGATGTAACAGTATGGCCTTGGTTATCCTTAAGCTCCCAAATTGTATTGATGGCTTTGCGACCATTGGCGAATTTGTGATAGAATTTAGAATTATTGTCTCCCTCAGTGAGCCAGATAGCCCTGCTCCTAAGCCTCCAGCTCTCTTCCCTTTCCTTCAGAATTTGAGTGCGTTTTGCAATAAGTGAAGCGTACTGATCTTTCCTCTCCTGTGAGGGGAAAGTCCCAGAGGATGCATTTTCAAATTCCTCAATAACCTGTTCTGCCTCTTTCAGAATAAGGTTATCTTGTAAACGCTTCTGGTGTGCCCAGGTTTTGGAGATATGTTTTAGCTCCCTGAGCTTTCTGACAAAACCTGCTGCTAGGTCCTCCTCTTCCCTGATGGGATTGTTCTGCCAGAAATTTTGGACCAGCTGAAGATACGAAGGGTCCTGGAGCCAAGAGGCGTTAAATTTAAAGGGGCTCTTGATTTTGTGATTAAGGTCCTCAGCCTCCAGGAAGATAGGTCTGTGATCGGATATGCCACCTGATCCGACCCATTGTCGTATTCTGGGGAGGCTGTTGTACAGGGTTTCCTTGATAAGAAAACGATCGAGTCTCCTGGCTAAACTCTGCTCCCCACTCCTATTATTCGACCAGGTGTATTGTAAACGAGCAGAAGGGATGTCCACCCATTTATGATCCTCTAATAAGGAGGAGAGGGTTTCAGAGAGGGAGTCGATCTGAGCCATATGCCCCCAAGATTCACAATAACCCAAGGAAAAATTCAAATCCCCTCCCAGTATGATGTTATCAGCTTGGAGAAGTTCAGATGCCATTAATGATCTCCAATAATTGACACGATCAGTGCAAGGGCCATATATGTTGATAATGCGTAGGTCTCGTTCGATAGAGTGGACAAAAATGTCAAGACCTATGAATCCCCTCCCACCCCAGAGGTTCCGAATATCCACAGCCCGGTTTGAGACCCCAATAGCCAATCCTCCAGATCGCCCAGCTGCATCCAGTGCGTGGAAGGTCCAGTTAGGGAGCCAAGAGGAGAGGGTGAGAGTGAGGGGTTCAGCCAGGCATAGAGTCTCTTGCAGGAAAATAATGTCAAGTTGAGTCGAAGTAAGCAGCCTCCTGAGCGCTAGTTTTTTTGGTGAACTAGCAAAACCACGGCAATTAAAGGATAATACTTTCATGGGGGAAGGGGAAGAGGGCCATCCTTTGCTCTAAGCGCCCCAAAAATAGTCTGTTGTCGCCCAAGGGAAACCTCTTCGTCGGCTGTATGCCTAGCTTTTGTGATACTGGAAGGTCGACCTCGGGAGGTCTTCAGAGAGGAGGGGATGTTCATAGAGTCAAGGCCAACCACGTCAGGACCCTTGTCCCTCATCCGAGATCGCAGAGCATATCGTGGAGATGACTGAGTCGATCGGATAGAGAGAGAAGCCAGCGTCGATGTGATCAAAAGGGGGGGGGGGCAATGGCGGAGGGAGCGAGAGGGAGCACGAAAGGGGAGAGTGAGAGGAAGAGTGTTGCGGATCGGGCTGTGATAATGAGGGAAGGGGAGTGGAGCATGAAGGGGGAGAAGATATGCCCAATGCAGTGCAAGTTGCATGAGATATCAAAGAAGGGGGAGATGAAGACATACCCGAGTTCGCTGCATCCTCCGGCTGTGCTGAATGAACAGGTGTTGTTGAAGTAGGAGGTGCCTCAGGGGTAGTGACAGTATCAGCGACCGCAGGAGAGTTCTGTGGGACAGCTCCTTCTTGTGCTTGCATCTGAGGCCCCGAATGCTGTAAGGGTTGCTGATTTGGGGAGGTGTCCAGGGGAGGGACGTCTCCAGCTTCTTTGCCTTTCCCAGCTCCTTTCCGGAGGAGAGGGCAATCCTTATAGAGATGCCCTACTTTGTGGCACCTGCGGCAGCGGTAGGGAATGCCCTCATAATCGATGATCTGTCTGCGAGCAGAGTCTCTCCACTGAATTGTAATGTGCTCATATAGCCCGCCTCTGGTATCCATATTGACTAAAATTCTAGCATAAGCCATCATGCCAGTCTGATGATAAGATTTATCATAGCCCATGAAAGTGCCAAGTGCATTTCCAATGCGCTTGAATATATCCTCGGACCAGTATTGAAGAGGTAAACCCGGAAGCCGAATCCAAACTGGTCCAATGCCTATCTGCTCCGTCTCAGGGTCGAATAAGGGTGTCCATCTCTTGAGGAGCACAGGGGCGTGCTCAAAATGCCAGTAGGAGGACAAAACCCAGTTTGTGTGGTCGGCACGCGCGAACCTCAGTGCGAACCATCCCCTCACGAAAGTCTGCACATGAGGGATGTTCACCAAATGATGTCCCCATACTTCAGTTGCCCAGGTTTTCAATTGTGCCGCCGAGTAGCTGCGTCCCCTGATGCGGCCGACCAAGACCCGATCTGCAAAGTCCATCGATTCTCCCCACCGAATGTCCTCTTCGAGTCTGAGAAAAATGTCGTCCTCCTTGGATTTGAAACACTTATACTTCCGCTTAGAGCCGCGAGCAGGTGGAGGGTTTAGAGACTGTCCCGGAGGCGGGGCCGTAACATTCAAAGGGGCCGCGGACTGGTGGGAGATAGGAATGTCAAAACCGGATGTAAAAGGGGGGCCCGAAAGCGGGGGTACGGCATTGAAACTGCCAGAATGGTGACCAAAGGAAGCAGCGAGACCGGCGGAGGATGAAGGCAGGGGAGGGTTAAACGGCGGATGAGATAAGGAGCTAGATTCCGGGGGAACCGACCCAGGGTTAGGGTTTAGGCATCCGGAGACAAAACCGAGGGTTGCCGGAGAGTAAGGCGGCGTGGAAAGGGCAGGCCATGATGGGGGCTCATCCGGGAGGACCACAGGCTGTGCCCTAGACGATTCACCGGGTGAAAACTGTGAGAAATTTCCGGGAAAATCAGGATTAAACATACCTTCTGATGTGGCATATGGGGTGCGCCAGATGGAGACCCCTTCCAATGGGTCAGCGGAATAATCTACGGCCTCCAAGTCCTCCATGGCCAGCTGCACCTCGGGACGACGGACACCTAATTGGAGTAGAAAATCCCGGGGAAAATGACAGGTTGCAGTAACAGCTAACGGACCGTGCCAGGTTAAGAATGTAAACCGCCACAGATAAGTAAACGGAGGTCACGGAGGTCACGACGAAAGAGTCCCACAGCGCGAATACTATGAAGTCTACAGCGGCATTGTAACGGAGAAAGGAGCGCGGAGTCTGCAGTAGCGGCGAGAGCGAAACGGAGACCCCAGCGCGATAACTGCAGCTTCAAAGCTCAAAACGAAACCCTAACCTAACCCGACGCGTGCGCTAACCTGACCCGGTGATTTCAGAGCCATCTCCTTCTTCCCAATTATTTAAATGTTTTATAATTATATATTTATTGTTTATTATAAAATTTGGTTTAAGGTCATGAAATGAATTTTAACAAATAAATTAAATTATTGTAAAAAAATATATTATATTACTTGATATCAATAAAAAAAATTAGTAAAAAAATATTAATAATAAATTAAAATTGTTATCAATTTAAATAATAAATAACTTTATTTAATGAAACTCTATTTTTCATATTTATATATTTTTAAGGAATATATTTAATTTATCTTTCATTTACTCTTTAAAATATATAGGCTTAGTTTAACTTCTAGACAAAATGAGCTTTTAGAGACATTTTTTCTAGTTAATTTTAACCAAAATTGGGTAGAGATTTTTAAAAACTTGAGTTTAACTTATTTAATTTGTAGAATTTGAGTGCTCTAAAAGTTAATTTCACTGGATTTTAAACCTTAACACTAACTTGAATTTAAGATGTTTATATTAATTTAGCTATATTTAAACTAAGCCTCAAGTACTAGCTACTATGTAATACTTATTTATAGATAATTATATAAATGAATTTCTTATTTATAAATAGTCATTCTTCATTTTCATTTTATTTTTTATGATTTTATTAAATGATACATTCAAATTATAAACATATTTATCTATTAATAATTAAATTAAAAAATACAAATAATAAATTAATATAATTTTGAAAATAGTTAAAATAAAAAATTTAAATTAATAAATAATTTGAATATTTTATTAATTTGAATATTAAAATATAAGTTATACTAATTTGTAAAAGAGTAAACTCAATAGATAAGAAGATTAAAAGTTCCAGCCTAAATAACTAAGATAATCAACATAAAGTCATAAATATAGATTATAATCTACAAGAACGTTTCAATACACATGTTGTTGGAATCGTGATTGTCATAATTATATAAAGGAATTTCTTATTTATAGATAGTCATTCTTCATTTTCATTTTATTTTTTATGATTTTATTAAATGATACATTCAAATTATAAACATATTTATTTGTTAATAATTAAATTAAAAAATATAAATAATAAATTAATATAATTTTAAAATGGTTAAAATAAAAATTCTGAATTAATAAATAATTTGAATATTTTATTAATTTGAATATTAAAATATAAGTTATACTAATTTGTAAAAGAGTAAACTCAATGGATAGGAAGATTAAAAGTTCCATCCTAAATAACTAAGATAATCAGCTTAAAGTCATAAATATATATTATAATCTACAAGAGCATTTCAATACACATGTTGTTGGAATCATGATTGTCATTACACCAAGACCTGTAGGTGTTAGTAAATGGATGCATCTCTAGAGTTAACAAACTAATGCATCTCCAGAGTTAACAGATCTATGAGAGGTGGTTAATCACATGTCATGAAGCACACAAAGAGCACTGGTTATCCAATGTCTAACAATATCCCTCCAACATCATTACAATGTCCAACAATCTCCCCCGATGTTGAACTCTAGACCTTTAGCTTTGGTATAAGTTGTTGGAATCATGATTTCCATTACACCAAAACCCGCAGGTGTTAGTAAATAGATGCATTGCCAATGTTAACGGATCTATGAAAGACTGTTAAGCATATGTCGTGAAACACACCGAGGGTGTTGGTTTTTCCAATTTCCAACACATAGTTACCATTAAACTTAAAATTAAATATATATTAAAAATAATAATGACTTTTTCAACGTCAAAGTCTACTTGCTATTGAATTTCAAAGTTCTAGTATTATGACATTTAGGAATGATCGCTTACACAAATGTACAACAAAAATTCAAACAAAATGTTCAACACAAATGTGATTGAATGATGTGTTTCAAATAAAATGATAAAAGATCAAAGATTATCTTACTTGCGTTATTTATTTAACTTCTCCACCCTACATAAATATATATGTATGTATAATTTTTAAAATATTTATTTTTATTTTTACTTTTATTATAATTTTTTGATATAATTTTAACTTTTTATTTTATATACTTAATACATATTTATATTTATAAATATGTTATATATATATATATATATATATATGTTTTTCAAAGTTTGTTTTGTATTGAAATATCAAATATTTACATCAAATTCACTAATTTTATCATCTCTAGCTTATTACCTTCGAAAGCAAATGAGAGACAGTAAAATATAGAATCATTACCTATCAAAATGAGATTCAACTGACTATTCAAAATATGAGAATCAAAAGGATTGTGCTGCCCCACATGGGGAAACCAACAAAAAGAACAAAAATGGGAAGTCTTTGGAGACTACAGAGTTTGAGACAATAAGTAAAATAAGCTAAAGATAAACTCTAAGAGGAACCTATCAATAGCCCTGATGGGAAATCATGTAGAGTAAAAACTAAAATGATAAAATGTAGGGAACCTACGCATCAAGAGGAAAATTGAGTATTGAGGTTGACAAGCTACTCCTTGGCGTTGCATGGAGTAGTTTTGAACTACCCTACCTAGGAAAAGAGGTCTTATAACCTAGGGCAAGTTGTGAAGAAGTGGAAACATTATTTGATGGGAAAGGAGGCAGTAATTCACAAGGATCACTAGCCAGTATAACACCTTCTATCCCAAAATAAGCTACAATGGACTAGGCATTACAAGTGGATGGAATTTCTATTGCAGTTTCATTTAATGATCAAGTGTAAGAAGCACAACACAAACAAGTTTTCCGACATGTTTTGAAGGCCACCCACATCAAATATCATGTGCAAAACATCTAACAAAATAGACATAATAAGAGGCCCATTTTGATCACTGAAGGAAGACCAAAGGACTGAATCTAACAGTGGCACCATCTGGGATGGTAGCTCCTTGGAGGTGCCAAGAATTGTAGATCTCTGGGAACATGCAGATTAGTGCCTCATCGATTGGACAATATGGTCAAATAGCCGCAAACTCAAAACAGCTCATACCAATCCAAAAACATATACATACTGCAACCTGTACATAAACAAATACTGAAAACTAAAATGCTGCCTCAGGTAGCTTATTTATGTACAAATCTAACCTACTTTGCTACAAAATTGATAGATCAAGTAATGTTGTAATGCCAGATCAACCAATCAAGTAACTGTGACAAGGATGTTGCTTGGAAGTGCTTGAACCAGGACATAAATGTAAATGTTGACAGCCATGCATGCATAAACTGAATTTCACTGTGTGAAAGACAATTTGACTTACCATTCAAACTAAAAAAAATTCCATGTACGCTGTTATAGGATCGAAGAAACTAGACTTTGTTTGCTACCCCAACTCATTAACATATGCTCTCGGCTGGATATTGTCACAACCTTGCTGTAAATCATAACATCCTTCAATCCAACCATCCAAGGGTAGCCTTACCTTTTCTTCCTTAGGAGGAGGGAGGGTTTCCAAGAACTATTTAGGGTCTTGGAAATCATAAGATTCAATTTGAACATCCAATAGTTCAATTTCATTTTCTAATCTTTCAACCACTAAGCCAAGAAACAATATTTACTTTTAGGTGTGAGTCGACTGGATTTCAAACTAAGAAACAATGATGTTGAAAAACTCTGATCAATCTGAAATTTTGCTAACTCGTGCCTTAAAATCAATAAAATTTCACTAGATAACGAATTTGCCACATACCCTGTCATCGGTGATTACCATCAACATTCTGAAATCTGAATTTTTTGGCAGTGAAGTCAAAGCTCAGGATCTTGAACAGTGGAGTCATCAGGTAGATGATTTCAGCCTTCATATATGTCTGACTGTTGTCCAGCATCAACAATCATATCTGCAACTTGAACGATCTTTCCTGGATAAGATCTGTTACCTCGTCCCCGAAAATGGTGCCAAAATGTTAGCACTCAAAATTAACCTCAAGGCTGAGAAAAGGCAACTCTGAGGTAACCACATACCAAGCTTCGATCTGGCATCTAAGCCCTGCCAGAACAAAGAGGGCTCTCTCTTTGCCAACAAGGTGTGTGTTAACAGGAAAAGTGTCTATTCAGAATGACCCTATCCCACTAAGGTGTGACAGTGACCTTAGAAACAAACAGAGAAAACTACTTTTGTATTCTTCTTTATGAACTATAAACGAAGAGGGATAGGATGAACCAACCTGTGTCTTGCGCTAGTCCTTTGATCCAATCTCTCTCCTCTTTGACAGCGTCCAGCTACCTGCTCCCTTACTTGCCCAGCTTCACCAAGTACCTGCAAGATCACAGAAGAAGGAAACTATACAAAGACATGGGTTTATATTCATAAAAAACTTAGGATCAGATTTAAGCTAAACATACAAATGTAACAAACATCAATGATACACAAGCATGTAAGAGAAACTCAAATAGTTTTATTGATATAACAAGAAGATCCAGGAGGAGTTACAACCGATGATTCCTGATCCAGCATCAACCTCCCAGCAAAGAAGCCCCTCTTCACCTCCAACAAAGCATAAATCACCCAATACTCTGATATCTATCTCAAAACCAACAACAATTCTTTGCAATGTACAAAATTCCAGCCTCTGGATCTCTGGTATGAGGGATCCATATATAGATGTATGCAAGGAGGATGAGTCATCTTATGATTTGACTAGTGGCTTCTCTCTGTCAGTTCTTGCTTCCACTTGGAGACTAAGAGCCTCTTACTCATCCTTGGTCGAACTCAGTGAGGCAAGTGTCATTGGAGAAGATTCTGGAAGCTTCCATTGTCTTTCCACCTCGTGGAATGGCACTGCCATTTGTCATTTCCCGCTCAACGCACCATGGTAGTGCATTTAGGTGCGTTGCAACGCACCTAGCTAGTGTATTTGGGTGCTATGCAACGTAGGTAGCCAGTGGAGCAGCTGAAATGATCCTGATTTGACTGATTCTGAGCAATTTTTGGTGGAGAACTTCTTGGAGAAGCTGTAATTTGTTGACCTTGTTCCTTTAGGGGTCGAAACAACACTTTTAGGGACTTAGGATCCCTTGGTTTATGGACGTTTCATGCTTAGAGCTGTAAGGCACAAAAATGTCTATAACAGTTGCCCCCTAAAGTATGAGGTCGTTTATCGGGTGAAATGCTTTATTAGGAGGATCCGAAGTTCTTTCAATGCTGGGAGGAGACCTGTAATAAGATACAATACAGTACATTATCTTCATACTGTTTTCATGATCTAGCTGAGGCGGGCATTCCCATGCTCAACTTTATAAATTCATTTTCATGTACATAGGATAGACAATCGTCTGATGGTAGACTGATGATTCTGATAGAGCCATCATCCTTTTGGTAGGATGATTATCTGTGCTGCAATGTTGTACATTTCAATGTCTTTATTTTCCTAAATATATATCATAGCCCGGATGGATGAAACTAGATCGGGGTCTTCAATCTTGTCCGATCTTTACTCGAAGTACAAGTCTATCCATGTGAGAAATGTTTTGAAGTCGAACATGGAAATACATTGCTTGATTACCAGTCAATGATGTAAATTGTTAACAAGCGCGAGAGGAATCACCGATAATGATGATGACCCTCAAGGTACTGCAGTACAATTCACGTGGTGTGAATAAAGGACTTGGCGTCGAACACCACGCAAAATCTTTCGGTCGAAGGTCATTGATGTATACCTGTCACCGGAAGTGAGAAACTTGCCATTGAGGCATGCAAGCTTCAAAGTACTGAATGGGGTGTTCCTAGATCAACTTCTTGGATAATGAGCTGATGTCGACAAGAAGCGATCCATCAAAGGAGGGCCTTAATGAATCCCACATCAATGACACGAAATGGAGCAAATGATTTTGATGGAGGTGAAAACGATCTGATGATATATGGTTCAGGATGGCGGTCATGAAAGAATGAAGTATAATGTATGGTAGTGGATGGGACACAGGTGACTTCTCTGGATGACTTCTCTTGAACATGTCGGTGACACTTATGTGATGGATTGGTAGCATTTACCCCAAATGTGGATGGTATAGCGTGACCATGGTGATGTGACCGGTTAATGAAACAACCCAAACCGACTCGGACACGGAGTGGAAGTGTCATGTTCAAGAGCGACTTGCTACCAATAAATATTCTTTGAGTTTTCTTCCTAATTTTTCCCCAGTCATTGCTGACCAGTACCTCTTTATTTTTGTCAAGCTTGAGGAGGATAACATATGCTTGTTCTATAATTTTCCCTTCGGGCAAACCCATCGCTATGTTTTAACGAGCCTAACGATAATGAAACTCGTTCTCGTCTAAAGACAAGTTTGTCGCTATTAATCTTTTTAACGAGTTTAACGACAAAGATAACTCGGTCCTTCTCATTTTTAGAGAGTCTGAAAAGGTACGTAAAGGTAACTCCAAAATTCATTTTTTGTCATCTAATCCCTAAAGTCCGAAAAAGTATAAAACAATACAGAAGGGATGAATTTTCGATAGTTTTAACGAGCCGAACAAAACAAGCACTCGATCTTTTTGTGCAATAATCCCTCAGGTCCAAAAAGATTAAAATCTAGAGGAGGGATAGCACTTCCCGTCGCTTTAACGAGCTGGAAGGCCAAAACTCGGCAATCTTTTCATATTTTACGAGTCAGTTGAAAAGAGCTTAAAGAAGACTCGTCTTTTGAGGAACGAGTGATAAAATGGGTAGCAGCTGATTCCAGGTAAGGTTTGGAATTTTCCAATTACGGCAGTGTCACAAGGATGGCTAGTGAAATCACTCTTCGCAGCTGTTCCTAAAAATGGGTAAACAATCAAATGGAGGTGAATGATCGGCCAATGAAAAAGTGGAGGTGATGGTGCAAACACGACCAAGGCTTTAATGGCTGAAATGTTACATTCACGGTGGTTATTTACCGGGGAATAGTTCATTTTTTTAACGAGCTTAAACGTGGGTGGAAACATTTTCTCATGTCTTATGTTTATTTTTTAACGAGCTTGAACTATGCGCTAAAACTGCTCGATTAATCCAGTCATATGATAAGAATGTCTCATATAAAAATGGCAATTTTTATATTTTTGCCCCACATCCTTTCTTTATGCAAGTTAGGTGACGACTAATCCTACGAGTTTAAAGGGTTAGAGGTCCTAAAAATTTAAAAAATAAATAGCCGCCCCTTGCTTGCACTCCAAAAGGTTTGCATGCCCCCAGGTATAAAATATGGTTTCAAGGTTACCCCTCAATTTGCAGACAAAACATTTGTTCTATCAGGAGAGGCCTACCTCTTACAGGTTACCAAAGATTGTCTTATTCACGTTGCGAATGAAACATTTCTTCGGCGATGTCTACCGAGATAAACAAAGGTGAGCGACGATGCCCGCCAACTCACATAACTTTGACAAGAGAATCTTATTCTAGAATAACCCCTCTTCCACTAACGGACGGGGTACAGACTAGTCATATTCTCCCGCGGAAACCTACCCTATACCCGAAGTTTTCCTGCCGAAGCAGACCAGGACGCATGCCCCCTGGGTTTCAGTCATATCCCTCCGAATTACTCGCGCTTATCGGGAGGACGGACTGGGGATTGAGACATTTCTTGCATGAAGAGACCATTTAGGGATGGTATATGACTATTTGCTATGCGTGATCCGGGAAATGAAAGCTGGTCCACGAGCTTGACCACTCTTCCTTCGTGCGGAAAACACATTACTCTAAAGAGTGAGGAGACGATGGCTCCCATGCAATAAATATAGTCTCGTCCAAGGAGTAGGTTATAATCCAAGGGTCCTTGAACTACCATTACGTTCATGCGAACTGTCTTCCTTCTCAATGTTATGGGCACATCGGGAAGGATCCCTAAAGGTCGACTGGTTCCTTTATCAAAGCCTGTCAGATTTCTCATCTCAGGCAAAAGCGATGGCGAACCAAGCGCTTTCCAAGCAGTAGAGGAAAGGATACTCACAGAAGCCCCCTCATCTATGATGGTACCAACCATGACCATTCTATATATTTTAACGATAATTCAGAATGGTATACTTGCTGGTAAACGGGGTCTCCCTAGTTGATTCCAGTCGAAGGAGACAACTAGGTTGCTTGGAGGTGGGACCGAGTAGACGGCCGGGTATGGCTCTGACGAACTTCCTTCCTGCAGTAAAGGAATGGGTAGATTGCCCCCATGTTCGTCGGAGTCTGTGTTGATGAAGAGAATTTGGACGGTGTCATCCTTGTTCTCTTCAGTGACTGTATCATCCGAAGATAAAACCTCTGAAGGCAAGACCGGGTCAACTGCCGCCTCGACCTTTTGACTTTCGTCTGGTATGGATCCAGTTGGTTTATCTTCAATGATAGGCACTTCAGCCGACCACCTGAGCGGGCCAGCTGGATTCTCAACTAGTGACGGACTCGGCAAGAGTTTTTTATATCCAGGAGGAAGTCGTAACGGTGAAACCGGACGATCATCCAAAACTCTTTTCGCTTCGTCTAAGAAGGGACAACGGTGGACGGCATGCTTGCCTTCGCACAATTTATAGGGAAATCTAGCTTTCCCTTTTTGTCCTGGGGCTTCACTTTCACTAGTTGACGATGTGCTTTCAACATGATCACCAGAGGTTGATGACACCAGACTGTGCAAACGAGGAGACCAGTCCCTTATTTTTTTTTTCTCCGTAAAAGACTAGCTAAGCATTATATTATATGTACAAGAAAAATTTACAAACAGCAAGACATGCCTTCCAGGGCCTGCAGTAGCACCCTGGGAATCCTGACCATAGACCTAAAAGTTCCCTCGCAGGGGCAGCTTCGCCAAAACCATCCAGAACTTTCCATGACAACAAAAGCTCCCACACAGGGGCAGCACCGGACCTAGTTCTCAAAACAGAAGCAGAAAATATCAGACTCTCTGAGGAGCAACATTGTATAGACCAGACACATGACTGCCCACGCAGGGGCTTACTGCTAAGATATACTGACTCGTAGACCAGACAGATGTGAGCATGACAGAGTCACTAGTGTCAGCTATCAGCTTAGACCACCCAGAATTGAGACTTGACCAGAGACTCGACAGAATTAAACAAGGCAGAGATACAAGTATCAACTGCCAGCAAACATTACCAAATAACAAGAGCAAAATACACGCGGCTGCGCTAGTCCTGGAGACGAGCTGAAGATGGAAGGAGGGCCGCGAGATGTGCATCCGCCTTTTCACCGAGGCTCTTGTCTTCGACCACGTACGCCCAACCATCACCCTCTGCTCGTCCTTCCCACATTTTCCTCCATATCTCTTCGTTGACGCCTGGAGGGGCTGGCCCCACTGGAGGAAAGAGGTCTTGCGAACTGTCCTTTTCCTTAGCCGCTTGCTCTCCAGTAACAATTTCCTTGCCCGGGCCTTCCATTTGCTTCTCCAGCAAGCCCTGAGGGATGTCATCCCCATTGCCTTCCGGAATTTTGGTAAACAGGACTGATATGTGGGCATTAACGCCTGCGTTGTCCTCAGAGCTTTGCAGGGTGAATACCACAGAGCCAAAGGAAGGAAGCTCCGGTTTCCCTTCACTGGAACTCCCGACCTCCACGAAATGTCTAATGGGTAGCGGGGTTGCCCGGGCTCGCCTATGACAATAACAGCAGCAGCAGTGGTGATGCTCATCTGCTGCAGGGGTTCGTGAGGAGGACCCTCTCGATGGACCCCTTCTGCTGGGCTGTCGTTCTCGAATTTTAACCATGATGAATCTGATGCTTCCTCTGTATGCTTGAGGGTGAGCTTGAAATCGGTTGCAGAACCAATTCCTTTCCAAATCGCTCTCTGGTGCCCAACCCTCACCTTGAATTCCTCCCCTTGGTAGCAGACTATTCCATTTCCAGAACTGTCACTGCAAATTTGCCAATTGCCTTCTCCTTCCAATCCAGCGACAAGGATGGCAATAGAGACAGGTTTCCAAGCCGCAGGGTGATGAAAACTTCCGCGGCCGCAGCCCTCTGTGCTTCCGCACCCACCAACTCTCCTCAGACCAGAATTCCTTGCCCGACCCATCAAGCTTGTAATATGCTGCTTCATTCCCTCGTCGCAGGCGCTCATTAACTTCGCCCTGCTCCTCCATCTACCTCGCCTCTCCGCCATTAATTGCATTAACAGTGTAAGGGGCTCATTTATCATATGACGGCCTTCTCCGGGTAGCCGTGGGGTTAACACGGGGCAGTCCATGCGTAGCATGTGGCTCGCCCGTCCTTATCAATCCAACACCCGCATCCGGGGGAGACCAGTCCCTTATTATCCGAGGGATGCAAGGAAAATCTCTATGAAAGTGGCCTCCTTTGCAAATGACACATGGCGATTTAGGCCTGGTCGGTGCAGTGTGTGGATTTTCGTTAGACGACACTCATTTTTCCCCATTCGCCTTTGGCTCCTTCTTCTTCTTCTCTTTATTCTTCTTTTCCTTCTTCTCCTTAGGAACTTGACTTTTTGCTTTACCAGCCCCATCAAGCGAAGAGGAAGGAGGAGAGGAAGAATTAGAGGAAGTAGAAGGTTGGTGGGCAACTCTGGACTCGTCTAATTGCTGATTCGATTGTTCAGGAATAGTGGTGTTCTGAACGACATTGGTTGAGAAGAGCCATACCGGCAAGCCAATTGTCAGTCCTGGAAGCGACAAGGTGGCCATATGGGGTGCACCAACATCTCCCCAAGAGGAGAAGGGACTAGGATTTCCACCAAGGGGAATTCCTTGGTTGGTGGACTCCATTTTCTCAACCTAAGATCAACGTAGGAAAGGGGTAATGAATATTCCGTTTAAAATAAATTTTTAGACGCTTTGACACAACTTGTTTTTTCAGTTTTTAAGAGTCGAGAAAAAACAAAAGATGACTCTAGTCTCCTTCGATTTTTAATGAGCCTGAAGTGACAAGTGCTCAGATGGACCTTTTCCGTTAAGGAGTCTGAAAAGGAACGAAAGGGACTGCTCTGGAGATCTAGGTAGAGGGAGTACCAAACCAATCACAAAACTGCAGAATACTTTTTACGGTACGGCAGTCAATCTTCCCGAATGCTGTGTTCGGTGCATTGTGATCAGTAGGGCGGCCGACACGGCTTCCTATGGATAAAAGGTTTTAAGCCTATAAGGGTCTCCCAATATATACTCGAAGGTATATGGGAGCACAAGTCCATACTGGCACTTATCGTCTCAAAGTGGAGGAATCACCCAACCATCAGTGAGGACAACAGTTACCAGGCTTTACGACGCCGGAATACGTCTCTAGCCTAGACCTCTAAATGTTGTGCGTTAAGTTCCAAAGCGTTGTTAGGTTCATTGAATTTATTTTAAGTTGATCTTTCTTATGAAGTTTGCCTTTTGGGTTCACCACGAGATGTAGATGTAATTCCTAAAATGCAATCTAAAGATGATAAGCAAACTTTTATCTCTTTTCAGCAATGAAAATCCTAGCTACAAGGGGAAAAGAAAGACACAATCTTTTCACAAAGAGCAAAGAGCACACTGTAAATGCACTTTCCTAAATCAAGCCAAACAGACTGTCAACATGCAAATGCACATGTGCATGTATTTTTTTTTCACTTTCTTAATATTGATGCCTAAGAAGAAAGTTGATGTACAAATCTGAATTTGCTTTCAAGTGACAAACACAAACAAGCTTCTTTTTGAAATCAAAAGGTAGAGATGATTACGACACTTTATGATTTTGAAATAAATACTCGTTTCGACACTAGAAAGTTACAAATTCAAACCAAAGGCAAAAGTAAAAGCATAATCGACTGTCAACAGCAAATAAATTTTCTCCTATGATCAAAATCGACACTTGCGACAGATCTAAATCAAAGGACGACAGTATGACTATTCTACTTTTGCAATGGAAACTGTAAATGATGTAACAAACACACAAAAACATCTACAGTATTTTTGTACAAAGGAGGTGGAATTACGGCAAGGAAAAGGGGTTTTTAAATAGACACATACACTGATCACAGGCTGCAAAAATTAGAGACAAAACTGAAAAAATGAAGCAAAGAACCTCAACTGCACAAGGCTAGGCTGATCAGCGCACCTGTTACACAGAGAAACTGCATTGCAACGCAGGTAGCCCTCTCGGGAAGTGCGTTGAAATGCAGAACCTCTTCACAGAGCCTGCGCTGGGGCAGAAGCGAGAATTCTATCCGGGTTCTCGGTCACGGTTTGCAGTTTAATCTATGGTTTTTGGCCGAGTAAAAGCAATCAGTAATGCACAATCAGAGGGTAGATTTAAAGAAGGTCTAAGAGCTATCACAAAGGGCAATCAGATCATTTGTGAATCAGATGTTCAAATCATAAACAGATCCAGTGAATGGATTGAAGTAGCAGATGTCTACTTTGCATTTGTTAATGGCAAATGCAGTTCGATTGCTACTTCTAAGTTTATGAAACAAACAACAAGAGAAACACAAACAAACTAACTAGACACGATCGTCCCCAACGGAGTCGCCATTTGTTAACGGGAAAAGTGTCTATTCAGAACGACCCTATCCCACTAAGGTGTGACAGTGACCTTAGAAACAAACAGAGAAAACTACTTTTGTATTCTTCTTTATGAACTATAAACGAAGAGGGATAGGATGAACCAACCTGTGTCTTGCGCTAGTCCTTTGATCCAATCTCTCTCCTCTTTGACAGCTTCCAGCTACCTGCTCCCTTACTTGCCCAGCTTCACCAAGTACCTGCAAGATCACAGAAGAAGGAAAATATACAAAGACATGGGTTTATATTCATAAAAAGCTTAGGATCAGATTTAAGCTAAACATACAAATGTAACAAACATCAATGATACACAAGCATGTAGGAGAAACTCAAATAGTTTTATTGATATAACAAGAAGATCCAGGAGGAGTTACAACCGATGATTCCTGATCCAGCATCAACCTCCCAGCAAAGAAGCCCCTCTTCACCTCCAACAAAGCATAAATGACCTAATACTCTGATATCTATCTCAAAACCAACAACAATTCTTTGCAATGTACAAAATTCCAGCCTTTGGATCTCTGGGATGAGGGATCCATATATAGATGTATGCAAGGAGGATGAGTCAGCTTATGATTTGACTAGTGGCTTCTCTCTGTCAGTTCTTGCTTCCACTTGGAGACTGAGAGCCTCTTACTCATCCTTGGTCGAACTCAGTGAGGCAAGTGTCATTGGAGAAGATTCTGGAAGCTTCCATTGTCTTTCCACCTCGCGGAATGGCACTACTATTTGTCATTTCCCACTCAACGCACCCTGGTAGTGCATTTAGGTGCGTTGCAACGCACCTAGCTAGTGTATTTGGGTGCTATGCAACGCAGCTAGCCAGTGGAGGAGCTGAAATGATCCTGATTTGACTGATTCTGAGCAGTTTTTGGTGGAGAACTTCTGGGAGAAGCTGTAATTTGTTGACCTTGTTCCTTTAGGGGTCGGAACAACACTTTTAGGGACTTAGGATCCCTTGGTTTATGGACATTTCATGCTTAGAGCTGCAAGGCACAAAAATATCTATAACAGTGTGGCTGCAATAAATGAAATTTTAGGCTAGCTATGGAGTGCGGGGACTTGTTTTGAAAGGTTTTGGGTCGAAACAATAGGAGAAAGGACAATTGGGATATAGAATCGATGCCAGTTTCTGCCGGAAAACTTGGGGCAAAGTAAGTGCCATATTCAGCTAGACAGAAGATTGCAAATGTGAGAAGAATAGGGGAGAAAGCCCACTGTCCTGCAGGCATCAAACAAGGGATGAATCTACAATAGCAACGTTAGAAGAAAGAGAAACACGAGGTTACTCAACAGAGCATCTAGTAAAGGATGAATTCTGCAAAGATAACCATTACATCTAACAGTAAAATAATCATGAAAGGAGCATCATAGGGGATGGATTCCTAACACATCTCTTAGATAATGCTGTAACAAGGTAGAGAAAACAAAATATGTAAGTGAATTACAGGAAACGTATACTAAACAGTAAACACCATGATGGATCACAGGTCCAAAGGGCAAAAATGCTTTATTAAAATTATATTCAGGAAAACTTTATATAGTGCCAAGCAGCCTCTCTCTACTTCCAAAATCGAACCTCTATCTTTTAAAAATAATCATATATATACCCTATTACATATTAATTATGAATTCCTAAACATAGGAATCAAAATAATTATAATAGAAAAGACAAACAAACACCTGAATATATTTTTATGCAGTCAAATAAAATAAATCTAACTTATAACTAAGGAATTAAATCACAACAAAACAGAACAATTGATTTGTTACCACAAGTCGAATTTCCTGCCTAAGTTTGTTTTGGAACATCACTGGAAATCAGGGATAATCTGGGTTGTTGATCAAGTCATCCTCCACCTGCACTCTGTAGATGCTTTGGATTCCTAAAATATTTGCCATTTGTTCATTGAATGTTTTGAATACTTCCACCTCTCCTTCAAAAGCTCAATGTTGTTGATTTCATAGCTAAAATACTTGCCATCGATTCCTAGAAAATATGAATGTCCAGGAGGAGATGTGAAGTCAGCTCTATGAAGGGAAACACCAGCGTAGTCAGCCCCTCTTGGCACATAAGGCCTATTGATCTCATTGAGATGATTTTGCTCTAAAACACGTTCTCTTGTTTTGTTCTCTGATAGCATAAATATTCAAGCCCTGGATCTACCCCACAATAATCAATATTAGATAACAACCCGTTCCTCATAGGCAATGGATCAGCAAGAGGTAGGGCCTGCCTCTGATACGCAGAAGCATATGGATCTGATGCTTGCAAAGCATAAGCATCAAGCAATGGTGCACGCTGAGGCAATATTGTGTCAGGTCGATATAATGGAACTTGGGGAACCTGATCAACAAATGGTACACGTCTTGCTGCCCCAACATTATCACAAACAGGTTTCCCAGGCCTACTGTATCATGGACCATGAGAGTTTGAGGACCACAAGAGTTCTAAAAAGGTACTGATCGAATCAGCTGGGACAACTTTTTAACCTGTTCTGTGTTCAGTTGAAACTTGAACTTGTTTTTCCCATAGTAATTATCTTTAATCGCCCCTTGAATTTTTTCTCCAGAAATGGCAAGAATTTCTTCTGAATACGGAAGCGTATCTAGGCTGGAAAAGTCTTCTTCGAAGTCTTGAATGCATCAGGTTCAAGTTCATATCCACCTTTACCTGCAGTCTTGTATATTCCATACATCAAACAAAGGTTGAAGTCATACAAAAAGAGCCACATTCCATTCATAACCTTCTCAACAAGCTCCTTGTGTGCCTGAGGCAACCCAAAAACATGATAATGGAAACCTGTCGACCATGACCCTTTCTTTTAGAAATGCCTTCATTGATTCCAGGAATTCCACCCCATGTGAGGTGCCCTACTCAACTCATTGTCTAACAGACTTCTTGGATTAGAGCTAGCATGAGCGAAAGAGTAGTGTGAGGCCAAGCGGGTACCTAAAGAACCTTGTTTTTTAGAATGGCCCTACGCGTAGTGTCAAAGGGCTACACACAGCGCCATAGTCCAGAAGCGCAATGCCACAGCCAGGAGCACAGTGCCACACTCCAGATTGGCTTGGCTGTCGATCTTTTGACTTGCTTTCAATGTTTTGACTGGTGTGTTGTGGATGCAGGGGCGCTGAGATTTTGAGCTGAGCTGGGACTTTGTTCTCATCGTAAGAATGACAAAACAAACAAGAATCCTTGGAACCAATATGGAAGTTTCAATTCCTGCAATTTTTCTTCTTTCTTTCTCAATTTTTCTGCCTTCTCCTCTGCCAATTTTTTTATGAAACTAAGGAATTGAGCAAAGCAAGTTTCTCAGTGTTGTAGCAACACTGTCCTCTCTTCTCACATCATGTCGGGACTCTGCAAAAGCTTTGAATCTCTGAAGCTCTGGCAGCACAACTACCTCAAAATCTGGTCTGTCCCTGTGCCACATCTCAACACATTTTAATGCAAGTTTGGCTAGCTCCATAGCTTCCCTAATAGGCCAATCTATAATAGATTGATCCAGAATATTTTTGAACGAGCCCCTCTCGATAGCCCTTTCCACATCATGAGCAATCCCCATTGGTTTTCTAGCAGTCAATAATTGGAGGAGTACTACTCCAAAAGCATAGAGATCGGACTTGGTTCCAAGTATCCCTGTTCGCTGATACTCTGGGTCAATATAACAAAATGTGCCTGAGGTTGTGGTGTTCCTGTACAGTGTAAGACTACCTGAGACCATTGGAGGAACAAGCTTGGCCAGGCCCACATCACCTATTTTGCTCACAAAGTTCTGATCAAGCAAAAATATTTGTTGGTTTTAGGTCACGATGAACTAATGGCCTAGGCTTGGAACTATGTAAATAGAGCAACCCAGTGGCTATTTCTGAAGCAATACTAAATCGTGTATATCATGGAAGAGGTGGTGTTGCTCCATTGCGAAATAAATGATCCTCCAAACTTCCATTTGACATATATTCATATACCAAACATCCAAGCTCTGGACAAGCTCCAACCAGCAAAACTATATGGGGATGTTTTATACGGCTAAGAACTTCAACCTCTTGTTGAAATTGTTTCCACCCTTGTGTAGCATCTAGGCAAAGAGCCTTGACAACCACTAGGCTATTATCCAATGTACACTTGTAGACAGACCCATATGAGATGTAAGTAAACATTGAATGAACATCTATAAATCTTCAAGTAATTCCTCTCTAGGACCATGAAACCAGCAGCTGTAAACTTTTCACCAGCAATATCCCTATCAACAATGTACAATGCCCTCTGCATAGGGTATCTCTTTCAATCAAAGCAGAGAAATGAGCTCGCCATATGTTGAGATGAGGATTAGCAGCATGGTAATAAACCTCAAATACCATGTTCTCTTCTTCTCTATCACAATCCAGCCACAAGACCAGCCACTAACCTCTCCTAGCTTCCTCTGGATCATTCAATACCTGAACTGCTGCATGGGAGGCCTTTGAGTCAACCATTCATTCAGTCATATCTTTTGATCTGGGAGCCGGTTTTGGCAGTGTGATATACCACTGGAAAGCTATTTCCGAGCTTCTCCTGATAAACATGCTTATGACATTTTTTGTGCTAAATATCATGTGCAAAACATCTAACAAAATAGACATAATAGGAGGCCCATTTTGATCACTAAAGGAAGACCAAAGGATTGACTCTAACATAATAATGTGATTTGATGGGTCCTCTCTTGATTTACCTTAAAAATTTGGTATATCACTTGGTAACTTAGTAGGAATTGCCACAGAAAATAGATAATAATAGATAGGATAATTTGTCATCTAGGATAAATATGGAAAATCTAAAGTTGTGATAAACCATAACTGTCGGTTAAAGTCCCGTTGTGGATTTCGATAACCCTTAGGGTTAAGTCCAACCCCTGGAGGAGGATACCAATGGATGTCCTGGAATAGATTGTGCGGTTGGTACTTTCATTCCTCCAGGGTAACTAGGGTGAGACATACTAGGTTGTGGTTGAAATGGAAATTGAAAAGTATGACTAGGGTATGGTTGACTCTAAAAAGATGGACTTTGAACAATTTGACCCAAGTAGTACTTCCCCTGTGAAGGTTGACTTTGCAAACGTTGACCTTGAATAAATTGGCTTTGAAAAGGCTAGCCTTGGAAAAATTGACATTGTAAAGGCTAGCTTTGAAAAGCTTGACCTTGAAATGGATGGCTTTGAAAAGCGTGAACTTGATACATTGTTTTCATTATCCCTATTCTAGGTTTTCCGATAGGAATTTGTGTTGTAAACTGGAAAGTAGGACTATTTTGCTAAGAAAATGCTTGAAGGATAATCTATGTAGGTTGTTGAACCGGTATTTGAGGAGTAACTTGGACAACCATTTGTGATACTCTCAAGATAGGTGTTTGAGGTGAACTTGGAACCGGTTGTTGAAAAAATGTTTGAACAATAGACTGAATAGCTGTTTGAGGACTATCCCTGAACATGTTGCTGAATAGGTATTTGTGGAATCCCCTAGACATATTTTTGGAATGGATATTGAACAGGTGTTTGTAGAATCCCCTGGATAGGTGTTACAAGTCTATTTGGGCACATCAATGTCAACAATCAGATCAATACAATTAGTTCTCATAAAACCCTAATTCAGTTGCTACATTCCCTAAACAAGTCATCAAATTGAATGCTTCCATCCATGAAAAGTTTCCTAGCTTGAAACCTTGCTGAAATGCCTCCTTGGGACTCCAATGCAACCTTGGTCAATAGTAACTGTGCTGCAGAGAAGGTAGGCCCATTCAAACCTACATTGCAGTGCACTTATGCCCACTTTGACTTGCACTCGGTGAGGATGAGTGAAATTGACATAGGATTATGAGAATATTCCTTGATTCTAGAGCATTCTAGAAGGATGCCCAGCTCTTATCGCATCCTATGAGCTTGACTTTGGACAGGCTATGGATCACTTAGCGCTCTATCGTCTCATCCCTTTCTCCATGGAAACTAACTCCAATTTTGGAAACCATTCAATGCCAATTTATAACAAAACCACTTGCATTTCCCTATAAATTGACCACTCATCATAGTGATCAAGGGGCTAGAATTTTGATATTGTAGTGAGATACTGTTGTTTTGAGACTTGAAATCATTGTTAAGTAATGTTATGCTGCTGGATTGATGTGTTATTGGTGTGATGAGGGTTTGGACTAAGCTAGATGAGTGATATAGGATCGAACTAGATTGGGTGTAACTCCTCCTTCTATCAATCAATAAAGTTGTTTATTCCTTTTCCCATATTCTTGTTTATATCTATGATGAATATATGTTCAAATTTTGTCGATTCCATTTGTGTATAGTAGATATATCACATGCTTTGATCGTTGTCGTCTTCTATTTATGTTGGTAGGTACCAATTGAGTGAATTCAGTTCGAGCGGGAGCGACAGGAGAAATTCAAAGGAGATCAAAGGAAGTGAAAGATCACAAGTAGGTTCCTTCATCTCATCTATCTATTGTAGGAAAAGGTTAAACCACTTTCCTTCTGTTGTTCTAAGTGTAACTACCCACATAGGGAAGATGTACTTATCCGTAGGTATAAATTCCATATAACAAATTTGCGACCATACTGGGGAGAGACCATTGTTCCTGGTACTTTACCCTTATCCAATTACATCCTAGTAGACTTTAATTGACTTCATTGATCTCTTTTCAGTCATCTTGAAGTGTTTTTGGTCAAAAGTGTGCTTAAATGTCCGCTGATTGAGCTGTCTAGCACCAGTGCAGTGTTGGTCTTGACACAATGCACTATAGAGTAGCCTTAGCTTAGAGACAGTGCTCTGCAGTGCACTGTCTCCCACTCAAGGCTGCGCTAATCCCTGTCAAGCCAAAAAACCCATGTTTTGCTTGGTTTTTTCCAAATTTTCTTATGATGTTGTTTGTTGAAAGATCAATGTTTTCTATGGCTCTGAAATCAATTTGTATTTCTTCTCCTAGCACTACTTTGGCCTTGATTATTTAGTGTTTCTTAAGACATTTCTTTATCATTATCAATTCATTGTCAAAGTTAGCTTACATCAATTAGTATTTTCTAAAAAAGAATTGTCGTAAATTATTCATTTCTTGTGAAAAGCATTGATGGATCATTTGTGAATTTACTTTCCTTATGTTCATCTAAACATTAAAGGAATGAAAATAAAAACATTCATAATGCATTTAGAAGTTTGTGTGTGCTTGTAGGAATAGTATAGGGAAAGTTGCATTATATGTGCTCTATGCTCTTTGTTTAAAGATTCTGATTGCTATATCCCTTTTTGTTATGGTTTTCATTGTTTAAATCAAATGAAAAGAATGTTTCTCATCATAGTTGAATTCTAGGATTTTCAGAAACATTACGTGGTGAACTTGAAAGGAAAACTTTTAAAAAATATCAACTAAAATTTATCTCAATTAACCTAATGGAGCATTGTAAATTAACACATAACATTTACAGGTCTAGGCTAGAGACGTGTTCCGGCATCATTAAACATAGCAGCTGTCACTAATGGTCTGCAATACATTCCAAGTGTAATACCTCATTCCACATACATAACTATATCATAGCTCATCCACATACTTTCGGGTATATAGGGCACTGTTATAGTACGAAAAGTATAAAGGAATGCTCTCACTATGCAGTTTCGCATTAGACAACACTAATACGGATTGGGCCTCCATGTACTTTCGGGTATATTTGGGAGGACTACATTAGGTTGCTATCCATCCATAGGTAACCAAGTCAGCCGCCTTGTGTACTTTGATACATTGAAAACAACATTCGGGGAGATTGTCTGCACGCATGTTAAGTCCTTGGTTTACTAAGGCAGTATATTGCAGTTCACAGTTACTTGGTAATCCTTTTTCCTAGATTACCCTCTTTTTGTTTATTTCTTTTTGTAATAAAATCAATCAACAATCTTGGAGGAAAATCAACCTTTACCTCATCGTTTGCAGAGGACAACAAGTAAACCTCCTTTACCACCTGAAGCTACACCTAGTCAGAAAAAGCAATCTCGTTTAACTGAGTCCAGTACATCACAAACTTCTGGTTCTTCATCCGATTTACTAGAGTCACCTATACCAGTAAGTACTGTGATCCCAGTTACTCCTACAGTTACTGGCTTATCTGCTACTGAAGTGGAACCTTTACAATTACTTGAGGACACTAAAAGAGAACTTACTGAAATGGTAATTGAAGTTGTCCAACAAGAAGTTGATCCTCAACCCAAAGTTGTTCAACAAGAAATTACTTTTGAACTTGAATCTATTCAACTAGAAGTTGATCCCGAACCTATCACGGTTCAACCAGAAGTTGTTCAATAAATTCATCCTGAACCCATTGTTATTTTACCAAAACACTTGGATCTTGAAGTTGAACAATCAGAAGTTGTTCCCATACCTGAAGACAATCTATCGATTTATCCTCATACATATGTAACTGTTGAGACTTCTCCTTTACCACAGAGTCAAACACTAGAAATTTATTACAGACCTAATGGTGAAATCCTTCCACCTGGTTTGATTTTATTGAAGAAGAATATGAAGAAGAAACTTCACCCAGAACTCCAACTCGTTTTGGACCAGGAATTTATCTTTATCCTTCTTATCCTCAGTTAACTGCTCCTTTTGATCTTGTTTACTTTCAAACTCCCGTAAATTCATTAGGACATTTATTGGGTCATTTGAATATGGCTGAAACAACATCCCAGACTATATCATATGTTACAACTGCAACAACATCTATTGTTGCTACTTCTTCGATGTTTACCACAACACCTGAGTCACATCTCTATGGTGGTCCATCCATCTGACCGAGTTACCAATCATTATCTAGAACTCACTCTGGTGTTTCTTCTAGTCCATGGTCTTCACCCATGTCGTCCACAGGAATTTTACCTGGTTCTTCACTCACAGATACTGAACAGTTTGATCCATCAATTCAATATCAATCTGGTCCATCTGGTCACTATCCAATGTATCCACTTTACATTAGATTACCTCCATATGAAGAAAAATATGACCAATATTCTTATCCTCTATTTTCTAGGGGGAAATCATATGGCAGTATACTGTCATCTTTAGGTCCAACTTATTCTGGAATGACTCTTTGTTAATGGCATCCTACAGTGCCCATTCAACCAAGGCTTGTGCATCCATCACAACCAATGAAATATATTTCATCCATACCTACTATGCCAGCCGTTATGACTTTACCACAGTCACAAGCTCAGTTGATTCAATCTAAACCTCTGTAAGTTGGTCATTCAAACTCTAACCCTCAAGTTTCAGGTCCACAGGCTCAGCCTTCTCAGGCCATTTTACAACAACCATTTGTGTCTAGAATCCAACAACCTCAAGCCAGTTTACCATTAACTGGGATGAATCACACTTATACTAGTGTAATTTATTCACAACCTGGTAAAACTTACATTGGTGGGAAACAACCATTACATCAACAACCATGGCAGCCACATATCAACAACAAAAATTCCAATAGTACCAAACTTATCCTAGACTTGGTAAGCAAGCCTATGCTGGGTTTGGTCAACAACATGTTTACCCAGGTCCTGGTCAACAAGCCTATGCTGGGTTTGGACAACAACAAATTTATCCTGGTGCCCAACAACCACCTTATACTGGATACGCTCAACAAACCTACCCCGATCAAGGTTACTAGTAGCAAATTCCTTATGCTATTATGCAAAGGCCTATTGCCCAGGTAATTCCATCTTACCCTGGTTACGCTCAACCTGACCTAAATCGACAATTGCCCTTTTTCGCAACACTTGAATTACCATATTTAAATCAACTTACCAATGATCCCATTCTTTATGCACCTTGGTGGCCAGTGATTTCACACAAATTACCTTCTGATATTACTAAGTTCAATGGAAACCCTGGAAAATATCTGTCCAATCACGTTATGACTTTTCATTTATAGTGTTCATCCAACTCCCTAAATGATGATTCAGTAAGACTATGTCTTTTCCAATGAATGCTTACTGCTCTGGCTGCAAAGTGGTATATTGAATTACCACGAGCTTTATTTGACAACTTCACATCCTTAGCCACTACATTTTTAACCCACTTCCATTTACCCATCATATATGAAATTGGAATGGAATTGTTGACAAAATTTAAATAGACCACTGCTACTCACATTTCTAATCATATTCATGAGTGGCATCGTTGTCATTGAATGGTCAAAAATTTTGTTCCTGATCAGATTTTAACTGAGTGGTTTATCAAATCCTTGTTGCCATCTATCACTGAGGATGTGGCTAAAGGAGGAGTTGTTACTGAAGATCAAGTAATTGCTCATGCCCAATACTTAGACTTGATTTACACACAGTCTGGCATGCTCTATGATAAGATTCCAAATGCACCTAGACTAGCTTTTACTATTCCACTACCTCCATCCAGTAAGGACTCTCATGCTGGTGACGGCGTGATAGGTTCTTCAAGCTCTCAAACAGGAAGTATACCATCTATTCAAACACTTGCTATTTCAAATCAAACTTCTAATACACCTGATAATACACTTTCTTCTGAAATAAATTTCGTGTCATATGACAAAGGTAAAAATGAAAAGCAACTTGGAAGCAAGAAAAATGGGAAAACCAAAAAGAAACAAAATTATCCCCCTCAAGATAAATCATCTGGTTCCTCTTCTCCAGCTAGGAAACCTAGTTACCCATGTTTAATTTGTATGAGGAGCACTTTACACGAGGCTGTCCTCACCACTCTGAAGTCTCAAAAATTCTTAAGACTTCTAATACAACCGTTCTGTTAACAGACCCTTTTCCAAACCCAGCGACTCATTTGGATGCTACAAATCATACGTCCACTTCACAAGTTCTTATTCTATCCACCACTAAGCCTAAGACTGATGTTTTGGTGACTACATGAAGTAAAGATTATGGTAATCCACCGTCGTCGTCGAATAACCAGGCTACAAATCAACCCAATACTTCAACTTCAACTTCATCTGACTCCATTCCACCACCCATTGCACTAGAGTTAACAATAAAACCACCTAAGGGAGTTGTTCATAAATCTACATTCAACCCTTAAGCTTGAGCAATGCAAAATTATAACATAGTAGAAGATTTGGCTTAGTTACTGATGAGCCCCAAAAATGGATGATTATTTGGGCTCATTCAACCTCCTAATTCGACTTAATCCACCATTCTCATTAGTTTATTGCATGTTTTTTATTATATTTATGCTAATAGAGTGAATTGGGTTAGTCATTATGCCAAAAAGTCTAATGGGTGCTTTGTGTAGCCTTTTTGGTCAATTTGGAGACAAAATTGAAGGTCTTAATGAGCACTTGGCAGCCAAATTCGTGGGAGAACAAGGGAGAGGATTTGTAGGAAGGTGTCCCCTTCATTTATGGGCCCTTACCTCGAATTCTCCACCATCAGCTTGGAGTTCAAGGGCCACCAAATCAATTAGCACAAGGGCAGCCAAGCAAGTCAAGTAGGATTGCGGTTAACTACAACTTTTGGGCAGCCGAGTCCCTAAAGTTTATGAGGACTGTTGGGGTCCTCAATTTGTATAAATAAGAAGGCTTAGGGCCTCATTTTGGTTAGCTAGTGGTTAGTCATTTTTGGGAGCCAGTAGTTAGTCATTTTATAGTCATTTTTGTAGTCATTTTGTAGTTCGATTTTTAGGCAGTAGATTAGCTTTGCTTTCAGCACATTTTCAAGTTCTCCTTGTGGACAGTTTTGATGTAACTCTTCTTTTCTTGCTCAATAAAGATGAATCCAGCTTTGCACCAGCTCTAAATCTCTCTTAGGAGGCTATAGCTCTTGGGGTTGGGCCCATCTCAAGCGCCAAATACCTCCTTTGATTATCTTTATGTGTTTTTGCTGCATTCTTAGAATAAAATCTGCTATTTAGATCTAAATCTTGTTTTGTTATTTAGTTTGTTTTTTGATGAGTAAAATAGCTTTTCATGCTCAGATTTAGTTGATAGGTTGTTAACAGAAAAAGCTTCAAGAAAAGGGCCAACAAACATCTGTGGTTTCACCTCTCCCTCAGTGGGATCAGGAGTTGTGACTAGGATGACTTTGCTGCCCACAAAAACACTGACTTTGCTTTGCCATGCAATCATTAGTGTTTGGTTTTCATTTGTAGAAGTTGGTTACATGTTTAGATCTTTGAATGCTTCATTTCATAGTTAATATACATGGTTTCCTTGCAAATAAAGCTGTTGTCCATTCTTGTTACTATTAGCTAGATCATATTAGGGTAGCATAACTAGATCTTTGTTCTCTTGCATGTCTTTGTTGGTTCAGTTGGAAACACAAATTGCAGAGCACCTGTACCACTTCTCTGTCTACCCAAACTCCCTCAAACCCATCTTCTCCATCTCCTAACTTGGTTTCATGCCTCACGTTGCCATACTGCCCTCATAACCCTACCTTTTGTGCAACATTACTTCAATCTTCTTGGAACAAGTCCAGCCATCTACACCTTCTCCTCAACTCTATCCATCAGCCCTTGGGTCATTTCAGGCCCCTACCCTACCTCCCTATCCATTGATGCACCTTACCTCACTCACCCATGCTCCAAAATTCCATTACTAAACATCCTGTAGAAAAATTACAGAACATCCTGTAGAAATCTCAGAACATCCTGTAGAACCCCTGCAGACTTCCTGTAGAAGCTCACGAATGAGGTTTCTTGATAGCCAAACGTTGTCAAACTCTTAGGAAGGGTGCTAGGGACCCCTTAGGACCTCTTCTAACCTTCCCAACCTCCTGCAAGAATTTTCTCCCACCGATCCACCTCTGCACAGTCAAACGCTAGTTAAAAAGCACATGCATGATAATTCTAATAACTTATTCAAAAATAAAAAAAGATGTTTTCTTCAGATAGTGATAACTTAGACACATTCATTTTACCTTCCTAGAAGTCAATGGCATTCCTTTCAGTAGCTTGCATCCTCTTCCTTGCATCAGTAGGACTAGTTGGTAGAATTAGGGTTTGCTAGGGTTTGCGTTTCTTTTTTACTTTCAGTTTCTTGTCGCAAGTAGATTAGCTTTCATCCATCAGTTAAAAAGCTTCTTCTAAGAGCTCATAGAAATTGGCTTAAGCCCCTAGTGGACTTGTGCCAGCTAACCAAGTGACAGCTGTGGCAAGAGCTAGTACCTGTGCATACAGCACCGTCGCTTCCAAGTTTGTTACGAACTACCGGGTTGATAAAATTAAAGAAGGGAGTTCCAGGAGTTGTAGCATTATTGCTACAATACTGGAGCCCACCATCTTTTTGGCGCCGTTGCCGGGGAAGCGTCAGAGTATTGGTGATTTTTGCTTTTCTTCTATTTTCTACTACAACCTTCTGCTAAGTAATTTATTTCATTTCCATTTTGCAATTTCATTTCCGCAAAAGTAGAGTAGACATTTCCTGCTTTCATAGATTAGAATTTCAATTCCACAATTTCATTCTTGCAAGCATAGATTAGCATTTCAATTCCGCAAGCGTAACCTAGCATTTCATTCCTGCAATTTCATTTGAGCAAAATAGATTAGGCCTTTCCTGCTTTCATTTTCATTTCAGCAAGATAGTTAGTGTTGTTCAATCTATTTTAGTTTTGTAGGTACAAGAAGAAAAATACAAAAATCAACCAAAAAGATTTCTTTTCATGCCTTGTAGGAGTAGTGATAGTTCAGAAAAATGATTGCACAACACCCCCACTGCTTCACACAGCCAACCTTCTCTCGTCTTCGATGGCTGTGAGAGAAGAACCCCTAGGTGGCAAAGCAAGACATATTTGAGGCACCTCTAGGGGAGAAGAAGAAGAAA
Organism: Pinus tabuliformis; assembly: GCA_031772625.1. Classification (NCBI taxonomy): domain Eukaryota; kingdom Viridiplantae; phylum Streptophyta; class Pinopsida; order Pinales; family Pinaceae; genus Pinus; species Pinus tabuliformis. The sequence continues at coordinate 1,639,811,833 of CM062820.1, forward strand.
ACATTCCTCTGGAGCGAATGGCTACAAGCAGAAATGTTGGGAGCAGTACCTTGTCCAAAAATGAATTTGAAGATCAGATAGAAGATTTCAAGAGTGATATGAGGCAGTTTCTTGCCATGCAATTAGATACCCTATGGATCCAAAAGAAGCAAGAGGAAGCCAAGAGGGCTTTGGTCATCTTTTGTCCCAGGTGCACTAGAAAGCATCCTAGGAACGAATGTCCAATGCACCCCCTAGAAGTGTGTTTCATCTGTGAAGAATACCATCCTACAGATCAGTGCCCTTCCTTACCCAGAATCAAAGCTGCATATCAGAGAGCCAAAGGAGCCACTGAATCACTCTATTATATGAACCAAAGGAGGCCACATGGACCTAGATCTTACCATCAGGAACTGCAGGGGGCATCCGAGACCTATTATGACCCCTATCAAGCCACTTTCATGCCTTCTTGGGGTCCCCCTGCTCATCCTTCCTGGTTCACACCCCCTCCTTGTTCCTTCACAGATCCATATTATGCCCATCTAGCTGCTCATTCATTTCACTCTTATGCTCAGCCACAGCCTCATTGGAATGCACCTCATCATGGGTGGAGGCCCCAATACAACAGTCCTCCTGCTTATTTTCCTCCACCACCTGCTCAACCACAACCATCGCCTCCTCCTCCACCAAGGCAGCCCCACATGCCTACCCAACCACAACCCCATGCACATCCATCTCAAAATTACACCCCCACTCAACTAGCCGTACCACCATTCCCAAAACCATACAATGGAGTAGCTCAACAGAATTGTAATGCTGAGGCACAACATGTCCAAACAACTCCTCTTGAGCTCAATGATCTTCACCATATCTCAGAAAGAGTATTGCAAAAAAGAGATTATATTGCAAGCATTGAAGGACCACATCCAGCAAAAGAAGATTCAAGAGAGGAGATCAAAGAACCATGGGCTGCACTTGATGAAGAGAAGAGATCTAAATCAGAGATCGAGAGAGTTCCCTCATGGTTACCATCAAATCTTCCCTGTATTCAAGAGAAAGATCAGCAAAAAGAGGAAGATGAGGAAGTCATGGTAGAAAGTGACATCAAACATGACCCAGATCAGCAAAAGGACCAAGGATATCAAAGCTATATTGAGATATGGTTTCAGAAGGTCACTAAGTTGCAGCGGTACTCTCTTCCTCAGCTATGTTTGATCCCTTCAAAGTCAGATCATTTTGTCTTTGAAATCTGGATCGCTGTCAAAGCATGCATTTTGAGCCTTCACATCATCTTGTCTCTAATCTCGATGTGCACATGGCTCCATTGGAAGTATTCTTATACTTGAAAATGATTTTGTTTTTCAAGTAGGGTAAAAAAGAAAAAAAAAAGAAACAAAAATGAAAATAAGAAGAAAAATAAAAATCTAAGGTGCAAACCTCCTCGGAGGCACCTTAGATTGGCTCATTGATTGAAAACCTCCACGAGGCAGTCAATGGGTTGGAAAAAAGACAAAAGAGAATAAGATCCCTAGGTGAAAACCTCCCTTGGAGGCACCTAGGGCAGGGAATTAGGGTGAAAACCTCCATGAGGCGCCCTAGTTGTTTTTCCAAAAAAAAAAGAGAAAAAGAAAAAGAAAAATAAATCTAATTTCCATTGAATAATTTCAGGTTGCAGCAATGACATTGCAGGTCAGGAGGATCACTCAAAACAAAGACAAAGGAGTTTTTGTGCCTTCTACAGGAAGTTTAGAATTTCTACAGGAAACATCCTGTAGAACCTTTGGACGAACCAAATTCAATTCTAAAAGGGAATCTGATGGTGGGAATCTATTGGTTAGGCCTGCAAGCACCTCTGTGTCCATCCCTCGCCTTTCTCCATCATTTTTCCACCTCATTGTGCTTCTACATTGTGCTTCTACAGGAAGTTCCTGTAGAAATTATAGGAAGCTAGAAATGGATTTCAAAAAGGCGGTTTGGCAAACATGGTAGCTTCCTAAAGGGTTCAGAAGTCCTCCTGTAATCTTCAAACTCCTCCTCCATCATCTCCATGCCTGCATCACAGCCCAAGTTCATTTTTCTTACCATGCAACAAAACTGCAGAGTGCCTTGAAGCAAAAATACCTAGAACAGAATTTGTTTTTTCCCTAACCTGAAAACCATGCATCCACTTGAAAAACCATTTTACGGGGAATTGTACAGGGGTGATGGCAACATCCCTGAGCAGTTTCAGCCAATTCCGGTGCACAGTTTCCAAGAAATCAGCCTCCATAACCATCAGCCATTTTTGCATTTTCTCCATATCCATGCATCCGTTTTAAAGCCTGTTTCATGGGGAGATGCACATAGGTGATAGTATCCTACCCAAGCAGTTTCAGCCAATTCCGATGCACGGTTTCCGAGAAATTGATCTCTGAAAGCTTCAGCCATTTTCCATTTTTCTCGAAATCTGTGCATCCATTAATCACTATTTTGCTATGGGAGGTGCATCATGATGATAGGAACATGCTCGAAAATTTTCAGAACGATCCGGTTTACCGTTTGGGAGCAATGGCGAAAACAAGTTCTGGTCCGGTGAAAATTCAGCAGCAGCAGCTTGAAGGTGCAGATCTAAACGTGGAAATGAACTCCTGCAGCTGGGATCCGGCCAGAGGACACCGGCACAAGGAAAAAACCAACCATGAATCATCAACCAAGCCACCATGCAACCATATAAACAATGCATGCAGCAAATGAAAGATCTCAGCACTTCACAGCAACCACGCACGACTTGCAGGTACGTGACTAAACTCGTTCCTCTGTTTGCATGAATGTAATTCGTAAACAGCATGAGCAATGAGATGGTTGGGATTAAAAAAATCGGTGGCCAGCTAACTGGACACCCTCGTCCAGTTCAAACAACGCTCGGTGGGTGAAATCGACACTTGTGCTCAGCCATCTCAGGAAGAAAACTGAGAACAGGTAGTGGTGGTTGTTTAAAATCCAACGTAATTGATGGGAGTAATTACAGGAAGAGAACTACAGTTCATAATAGCACTGTAGTGGGGACCAACGATCTGCATGGGGCCAACATGCACTTGGCCAACTCACCCTCCATCAATGGAAGTCTCCATGAACAACCAATTGAACTCATCTTTGAAATGCTCTCACCACCATTGTTTCCATTTTATCATCGTCCCTGCAGCTGCAACAAGCTCCATAGCAGCAAACCAAGCTTTCTTGGCCATCTTCTTTTAAAAAAACCCTCCTGCTTATCAACGTCCTATAGGAAGAAGTTCTCCAGGAAATACGAAACAGCTTTCAAAGCCAGAGAAAATGGATTTTTCTTCGACAAATTGGCAATCCTTGGTTTCCTTTCTCCTTCGAACCGTGGAGGTTTAATGACAGCTATGCTGCTATTATGGGTGTTTATGGGTTTGTTTGCAGGGTGTGCATCGTCACGTCTATATAATATTTTCAAAGGCACAGAATAGAGGAGGAACACGCTGAAGACAACATTCTTGTTTCCAGGCATTGCCTTTTGCATTGTCTTTATTCTCAATGCACTGCTATGGAGAAAAAATCATCTGGTGCAGTTCCTTTCGGGACTATGTTTGCCTTGGTCCTTTTATGGTTTGTAATTTCTGTGCCATTGGTCTTTGTGGGCAGTTACTTTGGCTACACGAAACCTGCAATTGAGGATCCAGTGAAGACCAATAAAATCCCTAGGCAGATTCCAAAGCAAGCTTGGTATATGCAGCCCATTTTCTCAATACCAATTGGAGGCATTTTGCCTTTTGGAGTTGTATTCATTGAAATGTTCTTCATATTAACTTCAATATGGCTGCATCAGTTCTACTATATATTTGGGTCCCTGTTCATTGTCTTTGTGATCCTCATTGTTACATGTGCAAAGATCACCATTGTCCTGTGCTACTTCCAATTGTGCAGTGAAGATTACAACTGGTGGTGGAGATCTTATTTGACTATAGGCTCCTCAACATTTTACTTGTTTCTCTATGCCACATTCTATTTCTTCACCAAGCTGGAGATGACAAAGCTTGTTTCTGGAATTTTATATTTTGGCTACATGACCATCATGTCATACTCATTTTTTGTTCTGACCGGTACAATAGGTTTCTATGCATGCCTTTGGTTTGTGCAGACAATATACTCATTACTGAAGATTGACTGAGGCTCTGCATGCAGCGACCATTTTTCAGAGGGGCTATTTAAGTTTTGGTTTAGGGGAATGGTGCTTGCTCCTTTTATGTTGTTTTAGAGGTTTTTGGGTAACATTACAGGAGACACCAATGTCAATGTGCTGCTGTGGGAGTTAACGTTGAAGATGTTGCAGGAACACAATGCCGAAAGGGGGCCTCCCAACACAAGCAGAAGGGTCCCTACCAAGTTCCCAGGCATCCTTACATCCATCCCCTCCATGAACGCTCATTTTTTTAGGGTTCAGACACAATCTAGTCATGGTTCAACCTTCTACAGGAAGCTACAGGACTTTCTATAGGAAGTTTTGTATTCTTACCAGAAACATCTTGTAGAGCCTTTGGGCAGGCCAGAATCAATTATGAAGAGGGATTTGAAGGTTGAAGTCTGTTGAGGAGGCATGCAACCACTCTTTTCTTCCATCCTCCACTGGTTTCATCTCCTTTCATATGATTGAATGAGCAGGCAGTGGGAAGAAGCAAAGAGAAAATCATGGTTTCATGACAGAGAAGAAGGCATCACTTCAGAAGCTTGGCATGACAGGGAGGCCACTAGGGCCATCGAAGATGAGGAGATAAATCGGTTGCTCAGAGGATGAGCAACACTTTCAGTAGGGGGTGATGATGAGCCCCAAAAATGGATGATTATTTGGGCTCATTCAACCTCCTAATTCGACTTAATCCACCATTCTCATTAGTTTATTGCATTTTTTTTATTATATTTATGCTAATAGAGTGAATTGGGTTAGTCATTATGCCAACAAGTCTAATGGGTGCTTTGTGTAGCCTTTTTGGTCAATTTGGAGACAAAATTGAAGGTCTTAATGAGCACTTGGCAGCCAAATTCGTGGGAGAACAAGGGAGAGGATTTGTAGGAAGGTGTCCCCTTCATTTATGGGCCCTTACCTTGAATTCTCCACCATCAGCTCGGAGTTCAAGGGCCACCAAATCAATTAGCACAAGGGCAGCCAAGCAAGTCAAGTAGGACTGCTGTTAACTACAACTTTTGGGCAGCCGAGTCCCTAAAGTTTAGGAGAACTATTGGGGTCCTCAATTTGTATAAATAAGAAGGCTTAGGGCCTCATTTTGGTTAGCTAGTGGTTAGTCATTTCTGGGAGCCAGTAGTTAGTCATTTTATAGTCATTTTGTAGTTCGACTTTTAGGCAGTAGATTAGCTTTTCTTTCAGCACATTTTCAAGTTCTCCTTGTGGACAGTTTTGATGTAACTATTCTTTTCTTGCTCAATAAAGATGAATCCAGCTTTGCACCAGCTCTAAATCTCTCTTAGGAGGCTATAGCTCTTGGGGTTGGGCCCATCTCAAGCGCCAAATACCTCCTTTGATTATCTTTATGTGTTTTTGCTGCATTCTTAGAATAAAATCTGCTATTTAGATCTAAATCTTGTTTTGTTATTTAGTTTGTTTTTTGATGAGTAAAATAGCTTTTCATGCTCAGATTTAGTTGATAGGTTGTTAACAGAAAAAACTTCAAGAAAAGGGCCAACAAACATATGTGGTTTCACCTCTCCCTCAGTGGGATCAGGAGCTGTGACTAGGATGACTTTGCTGCCCACAAAAACACTAACTTTGCTTTTCCATGCAATCATTAGTGTTTGGTTTTCATTTGCAGAAGTTGGTTACATGTTTAGATCTTTGAATGCTTCATTGCATAGTTAATATACATGGTTTCCTTGCAAATAAAGCTGTTGTCCATTCTTGTTACTGTTAGCTAGATCATATTAGGGTAGCATAACTAGATCTTTGTTCTCTTGCATGTCTTTGTTGGTTCAGTTGGAAACACAAATTGTAGAGCACCTGTACCACTTCTCTGTCTACCCAGAGTCCCTCAAACCCATCTTCTCCATCTCCTAACTTGGTTTCTTGCCTCACGTTTCCATACTGCCCTCATAACCCTACCTTTTGTGCAGCATTACTTCAGTCTTCTTGGAACAAGTCCAGCCATCTACACCTTCTCCTCAAATCTATCCATCAGTCCTTGGGTCATTTCAGGCCCCTACCCTACCTCCCTATCCATTCATGCACCTTACCTCACTCACCCATGCTCCAAAATTCCATTACTAAACATCATGTAGAAAAATTACAGAACATCCTATCGAAATCTCAGAACATCCTGTAGAACCCCTGCAGACTTCCTGTAGAAGCTCACGAATGAGGTTTCTTGATAGCCAAACGTTGTGAAACTCTCAGGAAGGGTTCTAGGGACCCCTTAGGACCTCTTCTAACCTTCCCAACCTCCTGCAAGCATTTTCTCCCACTGATCCACCTTTGCACAGTCAAAAGCTAGTTAAAAAGCACATGCATGATAATTCTAATAACTTATTCAAAAATACAAAAAGATGTTTTCTTCAGATAGTGATAACTTAGAAACATGAATTTTACCTTCCTAGAAGTCAATGGCATTCCTTTCAGTAGCTTGCATCCTCTTCCTTGCATCAGTAGGACTAGTTGGTAGAATTAGGGTTTGCTAGGGTTTGCATTTCTTTTTGACTTTCAGTTTCTTTCCGCAAGTAGATTAGCTTCCTTTGAGTTAGCTTTCATCCATCAGTTAAAAAGCTTCTTCTAAGAGCTCATAGAAGTTGGCTTAAGCCCCTAGCGGACTTGTGCCAGTTGACCAAGTGACAGCTGCGGCAAGAGCTAGTACTTGTGCATACAGCACCGTCGCTTCCAAGTTTGTTACGAACTACCGGGTTGATAAAATTAAAGAAGGGAGTTCCAGGAGTTGTAGCATTATTGCTACAATACTGGAGCCCACCAGTTACCTTCTGTTATGTCAACGCTTGAGGTGCTTCAAAATTGTCCCTCCCAAAAGAAGGCTTTATTGTCAACAATTGGTGGAACTGATCCAACAAATTCCAATCTCATGGTTTTTAACCATGCGGGTTATACGCCATAATTACCAGCACAGTTAGCATTATTGATCCAAGTAAATTCTTTGGATAAAATCGTTCACCAAACCATTATTGATGAACGTGCATCTACTTGTATCATGTCAATGAATTGTTGGAAAACACTTGGCTCACCGCCTTTGTCAGGATCACCTACGACGTTAAAAGCTTTTGACGGATGCACTTACACACCTTGTGGAATTCTAAGTAACATGCAATTAGAACTAGGGGAAAAATTGTCACTGTTGAAGTTGAGGTTGTTGACGGACCCCTTCACTATAATATTTTACTAGGAAAACTATGGGTTTACGCTATGGTTGTTGTGGTTTCGACATACTTTCGTATGATCACTTTCCGTCATAAAGGCAGAATCACAGTAATTGATCAATTCACCTTCTTTACCTCTAGTTCACAGGAAACTGGAAGCGTTCTGTTAGTTCATGTACCCTTGCTATCTCTTCAGATTGTTGGAGTAGGTCTCTTCAAATATTCTTCCCTAATGGGCACTTTTTCGCTACCGTCACCTTCACAAATGGCAGAAGTTGCAAAAATTGAGACCTGTAACATGATATCTTCCACTTCATCTCACTCATGGAATATTTCCAATAATTCCAAAGTCGATATGCATAATGAAACCATGCCGCTAAGCCCCATTCAGCTTGCATAGCAATATATTTTTGGCTTGCACGAGAAATCCAAATCCATCATCACAAATTGTATGGGTTGATCATTCATTAGAATATGGTACTTCCTGTGATCCTTTCTCATGTAAATTTTCTACTAATGAATGAATCATCCAATAAATGATGACAAAAGAAGAACCATGGGCATATTATCACCATCGATCCCATCGTCCAGATCACATAGAAGATATTCCAAGTGAACTAAATCACCCTTCAATCGTTGATTTCCTTTCGAATTCTGTATTTATAGACATAGTCGATTCCAAACGAAACTTATCGAATATCAAAGAAACCATTTCTATATATATTTCAGCCAAATCTGGAATTGTAGAAAACATCCATGTTGGCAAATCTTGTTCTCCATCGGAACTTGAAACTTACCATGCTCTTTTCCGTGAATTCCATGATATATTTGCTTTGTCATATGAGGAAATTCTAGGTATTGATTCTAGTATAGCTGAACATGAGATTAAAATGTATCCTGATGTCAATATAGTATGACAATTCCTCCATCGTCTTCATCCGAAGAAGGCTACTGCCATAAAAGCAGAAGTTGAAAAACTTTTGCATGCTGGTTTCATATACCCCGTTCCTCTTACCGACTGGGTTTCCAATCTTGTTCTTGTCATAAAGAAACAAGGAACAATATGAGTGTGTGTTGATTATAGGGATGTTAATTATGCTTGTCCAAAAGACAACTATCCCACTCCCTTTATCGACCAGATAATTGACGACTGTGCCGGATGTTAAATATTTTCATTTATGGATGGTTTTTCCGGCTATAATCAGATCAATATTCGCCCAGAAGACCAATATAAAATTGCCTTTATTTGTCCCTGGGGAACATTTTCATATAGGAAACTCCCTTTTGGTTTGAATAATGATACAACAACTTTTCAGAGGGAAATGAATTATGGCTTCCACGACATCAAACACATTGTTCAACCCTATCTAGATGATTTACCTGCTCATTCACGGAAACAGGCTGATCACCCACAACATTTGAGAGCCATCTTTTTACGGTTTTGACACTACAAAATTTGACTTAATCCACATAAATGTGTGTTCTGTGTTGGTTCTAGTCATTTTCTTGGTTTCGTAGTGTCCAAAGAAGGAATTTGAATCGACCCTTTGAAGGTTAAGGAAATTCTTGATGTGCCTCCACCTTCCAATTTACTTTAGTTATAGAGACTCGAAGGGAAGGCTAACTTTCCAAGGAGATTCATTCCCAGCTACGCCGAAATGGCTAAAGGATTTAATTGTCTTTTGAAAAAGGGAATTACTCCCATTGGGACCAGGTTGCACAAGCTTCTTTTGATGCTCTCAAAGATAACTTGATCTGAGCATCATTAATGTATGCCACTAATTATCAAAATGACTATTTCCTATATCTTGCCACTGTATATACAACCATTACTATGGTTTTATTCCAAGAGGAAGATGGGATTGAACATCCGATATATTATTTGAGTCGTAATATCAATGATATGGAAGTTGAGTATTCTTACGTTGGCTAGATTTGGCTACCGTTCAAGTTGTATAAAGATTTCACCATTATATCCTGCTTTGAAAGACCACTATCATTTCGGATTACAACCCTATGACATACATATTGTCATGTCAATTACTGGGGGGGAAATATTCAAAATGGATTGTCATTTGCAGGAATTTGATTTGGAATTCATCAAATCCGAGTCAAAGAAATCTCTAGTTTTTGTCAATATTCTTTGCGACCTTCCCTTATCGCCATCGACTCAACAATAGAACCATCAATTCTGGATGAGTCTCTGTTTATGATCTCATCTTTCGACCCTTAGTATGGAGATATACTAATCTATCTCCAAACCCAAACTTTCCAACCAGATACCTCTCGCTCGTAATAGCGACGTATTCGATATCAAGCCAAATATTATCTGATCATTGGCGACATCCTTTACCGTCGCGATATCGATACGATTTTACAGAGGTGCCTTGCACATGAGGAAGTCGAGAAATTTATAAAGGATTGCCATTCTGGTGCTTGTGGTGTACATTTATTTGGTTATGCTACAGCACAGAAGATTTTCCATGATGGTTACTTCTGGCCTACCATATTTAACGATTGTATTATTGTTGTTAGAAGTTGTCATGCATGCCAAATTTTTTACTGTAAAACTCGATTACCACCTGCACCACTGCATTTTGTCATCGCTGTTGGACAATTTGCAAAAATGGGGCATTGATTTCATGACATGTAACCATCCCTCAGTTTGGGGGCATGGGTATATTATTGTCGTCGTTGACTATTTTACGAAATGGGCTGAGGTGATGCCTACATTAAACAAGAGTGGTGAGACACCTACACTTTTTTTCTTCAACCATGTGGTTACATAGTTTGGTGTACCACGAGCCATAGTTATAGATCATGGTTCACATTTTTACAATCACATGATGACTGAATTAACTACCAAGTTAGTACTTTCACATGATAGTTCTACTCCTTATTATCTACAAGCTAATGGACAAGTTGAAGCCATAAAAAAAAATCCTTAAGCGAATGCTTCAACAAATGATAGGAGCTCACAAAAAAATTGGAATTTGATCCTGTACTCGGCTTTGTGGGCTTACCGAACCTCGGTAAGAAATGCAACTAGATTCACACCTTTTCAATTGGTGTATGGTCTAAAAGCAATCTTGCCAATACAATGTGAAATTTCATCACTAAAACTTGCAATTGACTTGTTACCTGACACTTCTGATGAGGAAGCACGTTTCTTAGAAGTCATCCATCTAGATGAAACACGTCGTGAAGATGCATTTTCCAATGAAGCACACAAGAAATGAATTAAGGTGCAATATGACCACAATGTCAAGCCTCACATATTGTCATAAGAAGACCTAGTCTTGCATATTGATCAGGAAGCCGATAAATTAGGAGTATGAAAATTTGAACCACTATGGATGGCCCTTATATTGTCAAGCATGTCTTGGAAAAAGGCACTTACGAGTTGGTTGATTATGATGGAATTCCATTGTCACAAACCTGAAATGGGTTGTACCTTAAACGTTACTATGCTTGATTGTGCATAGTAAAAAACACTGTATATATGATTTGATTGTGTGTGTGTGTGTCAGAGTGTGACCTTTAGAGTTTTTATGTGGTTAAGTAATCCGGTTTGCATTTTTTGTAAATGTTAGAATCTTTGGAACCATTTCTTGGTTATGCCGATGGTGCTAGTCATAGTACATAGAACCTATCTTCTGCGGCATGGGCCATATTTGCTCCAAGTGGTGAGTTAGTGAGTTTTCAAGGGATTTGTATCCGTCGTTCTATGAACAATATTGCTGAGTATAACGCATTGATCGAACTTCTCTCTAATGCCATTTCACTTTGCATTCGCCGAATCATCATTAGGCTAGACTCACAACTTGTCATATTACAACTTACAAAGGTTTATACCATCCAAAATCCAACTATTTATCGTATGTTCCTTAGAGTTCATCTCTTGGAAAGACATTTTGGTTACATTCAATATCAACACATTTCCAGGAACTTTAACACATTGACTGATTATTTAGCAAACTATGTGTTAAACAAACATTTACAACGTATGTAAAAAGTAATTTTTCAATTCACATCAACAGTTGAATAGGATTACAAATAACCATATAAAAACACTGAAAGTAAAATAGATAAATGTTTAAAGTTTTTACAAAAATTTTCGTCCAAGAAATGTTGGTTATTTGACCTCAAAACCCTAAAATGAATACAGTAAATCATCCTAAGTAGATCTAATGATGCTCCTGATAATAGGTCACTTCCTGAGCTATCATGCACAATAGCCTCATCCAACAGCTAGGCACACCAATAGCATGACACTGTAGTCTCATTGGTAACTCCTTGATCCAGACATTCGGTATACTGAGGGTTAACCCCTCTATATGATCCTACAACTCTGCCAGTGTCTTGGTTAGATCCAAATCCTGGAGAACTTTTCTTTTGACATTTCTCCTCATTGATTCACCTGCCTCCTGTTGATGACCCATTGGTCAAATAGTGCCAACATCTATATGCATGAGAACATTTTTAGTTTAGTCTTGGAAACATCAAAAAACACAAAAACATGTAAAAACTCATAAAATCAAAATACATGGTCAAAAAAGTTTACCTATAACACCCCATTGAGCACCCACTTGTAATCTCAAATCCGAATCTACAAGAAAATCCATCCCTGCATATGGATGCTCCTCGATGACAATGTGTTGTCGATGGAGCCAACTGAAGAATGCAGTAGAAAATGAGATTGATGACTAACCAGCATGTCTAGCCATCAACTCAACCATTCCCTGCATCCGTGGATCTCTAGGACCAATTAAACTCAGTGACACATGCTGCGGTTCCATCAATGGAATTCTCTCCAAAGTAAAAGAAATCAAGATCGAACCATAGCCAAAAATTTTCGTCTTACCGCTCTTTACTTTAGTCAGTTGCTCTTGATCAAAGAAATTACTGCCTCACACCAGTTGAATATAATTGGCTCAAGATACTTGAGTGCATATTGCATGTATGATAAATTTTCCATATGAAGTGTCCCACTACTTGCCAACTTTGTGATAGTAAAGAGGATTGTTCGCAAGGGAAATTCACGAACATCCCTAATATTTATCTTCCCATCTTTCCTAGGTTGTGTGCTTGGTCAACAAAATTATCGAATGTAGTCCCTCACTGATTCACCCCCATGGGAAGAACCTGAAAGAGAAATGGGGGCACCACGTCTCGAAAATCCTGTGAGAAAGTAAATATCATCGATCGATATAGGGAGCACTTTGCCCCCTGTTATCTCAAAATCAAGCCCTGGAAGGCTGCAAACCAGGAAGACTTCAAGTAACTGTTTCAAACCAATCTTTTGACTAAGGCTTAGCCTCCTTAGCCTGAAAGGGCTCTCTCAACAAGGGTTATTGATTTTGACTATTAATAAGATGGCTAACTCTTGTGGAATAACATTGACAAATATGAAGGCTGGACAAACATTAAACTAATTTCCATTGGGCCTATGGAGTCAATCATACTTCAGTAAATAATAAGACTGCCTTTACATAGAATTCAGGGCATTTAGCATTTAGATGTTCAGAACACAAATCATACAAAACCACAGTTCATACATGCATACAGGAAGTCAGAGCATGATCAATGAATTCTGAGTGATTACACATATATGCAACTGTAAAAGACATTAAGGAAGGAATAAAACACACATTCTAAACATGGAAATCCCTCATGAATCCTAAGAAGAAAAACAGTCCTCTGATATTACTGAATTCTGTCTTTTCATAAGCCAAAACAGTACTCTGTTTTATAAAATATCCAACCCTCATTACATTGTTGTCTCAGCTATATATAGAATTGTTATTCTAACTAATTCGAACTTCCTCCTCTAGCATGAGGGGAATTCGATAACTGCCTCTAATGACACCTATCAGCAATTTAACTAACTATTAAATACAATAAAGTGCTGATTGGAGTTTTAAAGAGTTCTAAATTAACTATGACTCTAACTCCATTTTCCATGCATGATGGTTTTAATTAAGATGATTTCGTTCTCTGACATTTGGCTCCCTTCTGGCGGTGGCTGTGGTGGATGTTCAAGGCTCCATGTTGGTCTTCAATGTCGTATCCCTTTACCTCTGCTGAGAAACAGGAAACTGTCCCTGTTTTTATGCTTTTGGTTTCCTTTGACTCAACCTTTTCAGTGCTTTCAAGTATCTCATCAATATCCACGTTCTCAAGTTTCTTTTTCGCTTCCTGTGTTGTATCGCTTCTGCCAACACTATCCTTTGGAACAAGATAAAGTTCATATGATTCACCATCAACATCTGAACATACCAGGACAGCATTTTCCAAGGGACTGTAAGACAATGATCTTGGTCCTTGATTCATTCCCGTGGATCCAGGCCTTCTTATTGGTATAAGTTGAATGTCTTTTTGAGTTGCAAATTCATAAGCCCACAGAAAACGATCTTTGATGTAGTATAGGTTACCCTCATAAACAACAAAGGCAGGTCTTTCTCTTTCTAACTTGAAAACAATCATACAACTTATCCATATTGCCTGTAATAAGATACAAAAATGAAAATCTTTCAAAATTCTTTGTTCTCTGGTAAGCATATTCAACAATGTCAGCATTCCCTTGCTGAAGGGCTTCAATTCCAATTCTATACCAGTGATCCTTATCATCTATCTCCTTTGCAGAAGCAACAACAATTTCAATATTTCCACTCTCCACTGCTAAGTTGAAACGTGTCTTCTCATCTTTGACAAAGTGAAGAGCCACTTCCGGGAATCCCTTCTGCTGTAGGTAAGCAATCATTGCTTGTCCACAAAGTTGAGAGTTCTTGATCATGTTCATAACATGGTCATACTTCTTTTTTATGAGTGCCAGCTTGAATACAATTTAGTGGCATCAATCTGTATGACACGGTTCTTTCCATCCCGATCCAGGCAACTGACAGAATTCCCTGATACCTTGGTTATATAAACAGGAACATCAAGTATTCTAATGATGCCACTATCTCCATTCGGAAGGCAATACTTAATGTGATTCAAGGTTGTATAAATAAAAATACCATTTTCATCCCAAGCACCACTCTTAACACGAATAGTCTTACCGTCTTGACACCTGAACAAAGCACTAAATTATCCACATTGGCCTTACATTCACACTTCTGGTCCTCACTCTACCCCTTTGCTCAAGTATACCAAAAACTCCTTATCGTAGCTACTGTGCAAATCCACACAATAGAACATGGACCCATGCCAATCCAGCCCCAATTCGGCGTATTTCAAATGGCCAAGTCATAATAGATATTTATCTTTCTGCGAAATCTGCACTGGAGGTATCCTTCAATGAATTCTCCTTTTTATCTAATGAACCATGTGACAGAAAACTGTCATGGTCTACTGCACTGGTCTCCTCCTTGTCATGTTGCCCACCCTGCACAGGAGTTGAAGACTCTCGTCGCCGTTTCCTTAATATGGAAGGTGTATTTCTGAAGCTCTTGGCTGCACTCTTTAAGAAAGATTCTGGGCTTTTGTCATAAGAACCCCATATAGAGTAAGGAGTAGAACAGTTAACTGATGACATTATCATTTTCCGAACACCAAGAGGGCTGTATGCTTGCTGAAGATGGCTACATGAATTTATAAGATCACAGTTAATAAATGAACAATCCAAGCTAGGCAGACGAGGGGGTTCATAGAACAAACACTCAGAAATTAGACTTTCTGCCTGCACACTCAAAGCTTCCACCTTCAAATTGACTGCTTTCTCATCAAATGTCAAATTCAACATATCAGGGCCAGATCTACCATCCTGACGGTCGATCTTTAAATCATGAATAACAGGTTTACAGTATTGCAACATCTCATCGCTGTGCTAATTTTAAAGTGCTAAGTGTCTCCATTGTGCAGCAATTAGAAGGGCTGACATTGGCAATGATAGTCGTTTTAGAGTTTTCACCAAGAGAATCCTGGAGAAGAAATGTAAGTTTGGAGTCACGATATGGTACATGTTGTGCTTTCCCATTGGCAACATTTACAAGATTCATGATTACGAGCCCGAGAGTTGAGAGTGATTCGTTGATGTTTGAGGCCTCTTTCAAGCGCTCACCTTTAGCACCTAAACTCTTTTGTCTCTCTGAACCTGCCAGATCAACTAAATTTAGGCGTCCAAATCTATGATGAGTCACCGACTGACTCTCCCACTTGCTTTCAATTATACAAGTGAATACACTATGTGAGCGGCTACTAGCACGGTTCATATTAGTTGCTGCAACTTTCCTGTTGGCCGCTCCCTGCAGGAGTAGCCGAATAACATCATTGACACCTTTCACCTCAACTTCTGAAAGATTTTCAACATACACTCCTTTCTTGGCATCTTCCCTCATCTGTAAATTTGTTGATGATGGCTCCAGGAGATCTGCAACCTGCTCATTGTATATTTCTAGAAAGGAACACTTGCAAATAAATTTCAATTTTTCTTCTTTTCGAGCATCTTCTTCCTTACGGATCCTTGCAAACAAATGCTCAAAAACACGAGGCGTCATTCCACGGTTTGAACTCAGGTTTTTTGCTCTGCGCCCTCAATATCACCAAGCATGGTATGTGTTTTCCCACTCCCAGTCTGAATAACATATGATTCAGAAACAAGAAAGTTTGATAGAAACCCAAAAGAAAATCCTAAAAGGGATGTTGCATATATTACGAACAGAGGATTGGAAGGAAGCAATATAGAAGTTGTGTCTATTGGAGCGGGATCTGAACCTCTTGATATATCATTGCGCCCTGAATTAGATCCTGGTCTTGCAGAATCATAACCTCGGACATCACCATGCCATGAGCCTGAACCAAGCCTTTCAGACTCATAACCCCTTCTATCACCACGCCGGGAACCTAAGACTGCACCTGGCCTCTCAGAATCATAACGAGTAACATTACCCCACTTAGAATGAAAGTCCATCCTTTCAGAACCATATCCTCTATTAACATCAACATGACCAGAGTTGGACCGTGGTCTCTCAGAGTCATTTTCTTCACAAAAATTACCAAACCCTGGACAAGGGCCTGAGAAATCAACATCAGAGCCTACAGTAAATCCATGTCCCGGACAAAAACCTAACCTGTTGACATGATGACCTCCATCTCTAAAAATATCCTTATCATTCTCCTGCAGAATTTGTACAAGGAGAAATCAAGGCCTTCTCTTTGAGCTGGGTATTATCAATCTGAAACCTCGCAAAGAGATCTTTCATGAAGAAGCTCACGTCGTCCCTGCTCGCCCCGGGGCCCGACCTCAACACCACGATGGCGCTACTGGATTCTCTCAACACCCCGCTCTTTACCAGAATTTCTAAATCGCGCTGATGAAGATTGAGTTTATTGACGCCCACGAATTTTACTGCTGATACGCATTGCCTTGTTTCCTTGTTCAATTTATTGATGGACCAATTTGACTAGCAGTGCCTGCCTTTCGAGGATAAGCGGTCGGATATGATAGACGAAGTGTATAGGCTGACAATTGTTGATGGATTTCAATGGATATGACAGCTGTGAAAGAATGGCTATGGATTCGAACAAATCCCCAATTTTGTAGCGCAGCCTAAAACATGTTGCGCTGCGAAACTACAAAAAGGCTTTATGCGCATCAAACTAATGTGAGCGGTTTTGAAATTTTGGCATTAGAATTTTCAGTGATAACAGTGGCTCCACTTGGGATAGTGTGCCCTTGTGGTACACTAAGAACTCGCAGGTCCAGTGCCTTATCCATTTATGACAAACAGAAATTTGCTTGACAAGCATCCCTTTCAAGCTTCTTGGGCCTTCACCTCGGGCTTAAGCTTGATGATCACTGTATGAGAAAAAGAAATCTACATCTACTGAAAAATGCTCAGTCAACCTTGAGCTTATTTGCATTTTCCTACCTACCTACCCTAACAATTCAAACTTCTTTCAGTTCAATCAATGTGAAATTTCTAATGCAGCCAATCATTTGTCTTATCTGATATTTGAGTTTTTTGACTGCATCGGAGTTCAGAGCCACTATGATATTGTGATAACCGCTGCCATTGAAATTGCCTCCGATCTTCATAGAAAAACTGAAACACTGGAGAGTAAAACTCTTCAATGTAGTCAGCTATAGGATCCCAGAATACATGATCAGCTTGATGATTCTTGTAACTTTCTGGTTGTGCAAACTGATCTTCAACAACAGTGTTCAGTTCCTCAATCGTGAAAGAGAAAGGAACCAACATTCTCTCCTTGCGTTCTGCCATAGAAAGTTTCTGAAAATAATGATCATGATTATGAAAACTATATGCTTGAATTTGACCTTCTAAACCTTCAATGTCTTTCTCAATGTCCTCAGCAACTTCATCCAAAAATTTCATCTTATCCTCTGCCTTACACTCAAATGATTTGAGATACGAGGACAAGGACAAAGAAAAATTTTCATTTGTTTCTCCATTACTATGATCATTATTCCATTGTTTGAAACCTTGAATTGAAGGAGATTTTGTTACCAACTCTGATCTATCTATCCATTCCTCCAAAAACATAAGCCAAAAGTCTTCAAATGACTTAATGGATTTGGCAGGAAAGCTTTCAATCCACTGTTTACATTTCCCTTGAAATGAATCATAGAACAACATAATGCAAACATCCTCATGTTTAACTCTAAGAAGCTCAGTAAAATCACAGAAATCTGATATGTGCTTCAAAGTTAAACTCAAATCTTCTCCGTTGAATTTTGGACCATTCCTTAGAAAATATGCATCCTTGGGAAAATGATTTGGGAAACCATGAATTTCTGAAAAATTTATGCATGCATACCTTGAAATGAGAATGGTAGCATCTGGGTCCTTCATAACTCCAGTGGAATCACCATGAATGTATGAATCTTGAATTCTTCAACAATGGAGTCGCCAAGGTAGATTTGCAGCCTCAAAAACCTTCTGAGCTCCTGCTACCTTCAGAAGTTCAGCTTCATAATTTCGGGAATGAGTAATCTTCAGGCTCCCGGCAGACGCACCAAAATGTTATCTCAAAATCAAGCCCTGGAAGGCTGCAAACCAGGAAGACTTCAAGTAACTGTTTCAAACCAATCTTTTGACTAAGGCTTAGCCTCCTTAGCCTGAGAGGGCTCTCTCAACAAGGGTTATTGATTTTGACTATTAATAAGATGGCTAACTCTTGTGGAATAACATTGACAAATATGAAGTCTGGACAAACATTAAACTAATTTCCATTGGGCCTATGGAGTCAATCATACTTCAGTAAATAATGAGACTGCCTTTACATAGAAGTCAGGGCATTTAGCATTTAGATGTTCAGAACACAAATCATACAAAACCACAGTTCATACATGCATACAGGAAGTCAGAGCATGATCAATGAATTCTGAGTGATTACACATATATGCAACTGTAAAAGACATTAAGGAAGGAATAAAACACACATTCTAAACATGGAAATCCCTCATGAATCCTGAGAAGAAAAACAGTCCTCTGATATTACTGAATTCTGTCTTTTCATAAGCCAAAACAGTACTCTGTTTTATAAAATATCCAACCCTCATTACATTGCTGTCTCAGCTATATATAGAATCCTTATTCTAACTAATTCGAACTTCCTCCTCCAGCATGAGGGGAATTCGATAACTGCCTCTAATGACACCTATCATCTATTTAACTAACTATTAAATACAATAAAGTGCTGACTGGAGTTTTAAAGAGTTCTAAATTAACTATGACTCTAACTCCATTTTCCATGCATGATGGTTTTAATTAAGATGATTTCGTTCTCTGACATTTGGCTCCCTTCTGGCGGTGGCTGTGGTGGATGTTCAAGGCTCCATGTTGGTCTTCAATGTCGTATCCCTTTACCTCTGCTGAGAAATAGGAAACTATCCCTGTTTTTATGCTTTTGGTTTCCTTTGACTCAACCTTTTCAGCGCTTTCAAGTATCTCATCAATATCCACGTTCTCAAGTTTCTTTTTTGCTTCCTGTGTTGTATCGCTTCTGCCAACACTATCCTTTGGAACAAGATAAAGTTCATATGATTCACCATCAACATCTGAACATACCAGGACAACATTTTCCAAGGGACTGTAAGACAATGATCTTGGTCCTTGATTCATTCCCGTGGATCCAGGCCTTCTTATTGGTATAAGTTGAATGTCTTTTTGAGTTGCAAATTCATAAGCCCGCAAAAAACGATCTTTGATGTAGTATAGGTTACCCTCATAAACAAAAAAGGCAGGTCTTTCTCTTTCTAACTTGAAAACAATCATACAACTTATCCATATTGCCTGTAATAAGATACAAAAATGAAAATCTTTCAAAATTCTTTGTTCTCTGGTAAGCATATTCAACAATGTCAGCATTCCCTTGCCGAAGGGCTTCAATTCCAATTCTATACCAGTGATCCTTATCATCTATCTCCTTTGCAGAAGCAACAACAATTTCAATATTTCCACTCTCCACTGCTAAGTTGAAACGTGTCTTCTCATCTTTAACAAAGTGAAGAGCCACTTCCGGGAATCCCTTCTGCTGTAGGTAAGCAATCATTGCTTGTCCACAAAGTTGAGAGTTCTTGATCATGTTCATAACATGGTCATACTTCTTTTTTATGAGTGCTAGCTTGAATACAATTTAGTGGCATCAATCTGTATGACACGGTTCTTTCCATCCCGATCCAGGCAACTGACAGAATTCCCTGATACCTTGGTTATATAAACAGGAACATCAAGTATTCTAATGATGCCACTATCTCCATTTGGAAGGCAATACTTAATGTGATTCAAGGTTGTATAAATAAAAATACCATTTTCATCCCAAGCACCACTCTTAACATGAACAGTCTTACTGTCTTGACACCTGAACGAAGCACTAAATTATCCACATTCGCCTTACATTCACACTTCTGGTCCTCACTCTGCCCCTTTGCTCAAGTATACCAAAAACTCCTTATCGTAGCTACTGTGCAAATCCACACAATAGAACATGGACCCATGCCAATCCAGCCCCAATTCGGCGTATTTCAAATGGCTAAGTCATAATAGATATTTATCTTTCTGCGAAATCTGCACTGGAGGTATCCTTCAATGAATTCTCCTTTTTATCTAATGAACCATGTGACAGAAAACTGTCATGGTCTACTGCACTGGTCTCCTCCTTGTCATGTTGCCCACCCTGCACAAAAGTTGAAGACTCTCGTCGCCGTTTCCTTAATATGGAAGGTGTATTTCTGAAGCTCTTGGCTGGACTCTTTAAGAAAGATTCTGGGCTTTTGTCATAAGAACCCCATATAGAGTAAGGAGTAGAACAGTTAACTGATGACATTATCATTTGTCAAACACCAAGAGGGCTGTATGCCTGCTGAAGATGGCTACATGAATTTATAAGATCACAGTTAATAAATGAACAATCCAAGCTAGGCAGACGAGGGGGTTCATAGAACAAACACTCAGAAATTGGACTTTCTGCCTGCACACTCAAAGCTTCCACCTTCAAATTGACTGCTTTCTCATCAAATGTCAAATTCAACATATCAGGGCCAGATCTACCATCCTGACGGTCGATCTTTAAATCATGAATAACAGGTTTACAGTATTGCAACATCTCATCGCTGTGCTAATTTTAAAGTGCTAAGTGTCTCCATTGTGCAGCAATTAGAAGGGCTGACATTGGCAATGATAGTCGTTTTAGAGTTTTCACCAAGAGAATCCTGGAGAAGAAATGTAAGTTTGGAGTCACGATATGGTACATGTTGTGCTTTCCCATTGGCAACATTTGCAAGATTCATGATTACGAGCATGAGAGTTGAGAGTGATTCGTTGATGTTTGAGGCCTCTTTCAAGCGCTCACCTTCAGCACCTAAACTCTTTTGTCTCTCTGAACCTGCCAGATCAACTAAATTTAGGCGTCCAAATCTATGATGAGTCACCGACTGACTCTCCCACTTGCTTTCAATTATACAAGTGAATACACTATGCGAGCGGCTACTAGCACGGTTCATATTAGTTGATGCAACTTTCCTGTTGGCCGCTCCCTACAGGAGTAGCCGAATAACATCATTAACCCCTTTCACCTCAACTTCTAAAAGATTCTCAACATACACTCCTTTCTTGGCATATTCCCTCATCTGTAAATTTGTTGATGATGGCTCCAGGAGATCTGCAACCTGCTCATTGTATATTTCTAGAAAGGAACACTTGCAAATAAATTTCAATTTTTCTTCTTTTCGAGCATCTTCTTCCTTACAGATCCTTGCAAACAAATGCTCAAAAACACGAGGCGTCATTCCACGGTTTGAACTCAGGTTTTTTGCTCTGCGCCCTCAATATCACCAAGCATGGTATGTGTTTTCCCACTCCCAGTCTGAATAACATATGATTCAGAAACAAGAAAGTTTGATAGAAACCCAAAAGAAAATCCTAAAAGGGATGTTGCATATATTACGAACAGAGGATTGGAAGGAAGCAATATAGAAGTTGTGTCTATTGGAGCGGGATCTGAACCTCTTGATATATCGTTGCGCCCTGAATTAGATCCTGGTCTTGCAGACTCATAACCTCGGACATCACCATGCCATGAGCCTGAACCAAGCCTTTCAGACTCATAACCCCTGCTATCACCACGCCGGGAACCTGAGACTGCACCTGGCCTCTCAGAATCATAACGAGTAACATTACCCCGCTTAGAATGAAAGTCCATCCTTTCAGAACCATATCCTCTATTAACATCAACATGACCAGAGTTGGACCGTGGTCTCTCAGAGTCATTTCCTTCATAAAAATCACCAAACCCTGGACAAGGGCCTGAGCAATCAACATCAGAGCCTACAGTAAATCCACGTCCCGGACAAAAACCTGACCTGTTGACATGATGACCTCCATCTCTAAAAATATCCTTATCATTCTCCTGCAGAATTTGTACAAGGAGAAATCAAGGCCTTCTCTTTGAGCTGGGTATTATCAATCTGAAACCTCGCAAAGAGATCTTTCATGAAGAAGCTCACATCGTCCCTGCTCGCCCCGGGGCCCGGCCTCGACACCACGATGGCGCTACTGGATTCTCTCAACACCCCGCTCTTTACCAGAATTTCTAAATCGCGCTGATGAAGATTGAGTTTATTGACGCCCACGAATTTTACTGCTGATACACATTGCCTTGTTTCCTTGTTCAATTTATTGATGGACCAATTTGACTAGCAGTGCCTGCCTTTTGAGGATAAGCGGTCGGATATGATAGACGAAGTGTATAGGCTGACAACTGTTGATGGATTTCAATGGATATGACAGCTGTGCAAGAATGGCTATGGATTCGAACAAATCCCCAATTTTGTAGCGCAGCCTAAAACATGTTGCGCTGCGAAACTACAAAAAGGCTTTATGCGCATCAAACTAATGTGAGCGGTTTTGAAATTTTGGCATTAGAATTTTCAGTGATAACACCCCCTATGTGAAAAACCTATTCTGCTGGATCCCATGGATGAACTAAGAACTACAATAGTTCTAACTGTTTCCTCATCTCGGATAACCTAAAATATTTGAGTAACCCAAAATCTCTGAGGGCCTCAACAGTCCCAGGATCATTTAGGGAAACCATATCCTGTTCTTCATGTTCTCTTTCACGCAAAGTGATAGCCATTCTGATCCGATCAAAGTCTGAAATCACACCATAGTCTTAGTTAGGATCCATTTCATACAAAAAACTGAAGAGATTTTGGGTAAGGATGATGAAACAAATTTCTAAACTGTGCCTAGCGCAGCACTGGTATTGAGAAAGTGTACTTCAGAGTAGTTACCCTTCTTCTTGACTGTACTGTAGTGCAGTTTTCAATTCATTAGGCTGTGCTGATCCCAGGGCATTGTATATTTGCCCTAGGGAGCCCAAAACCCTAAAAAAATTGCCTCAAATTGAAAAGAATGACCTTAAATGAAATAGAAGAGGTAGATCTCCTACCTGGTCCTGAGCGCATGAAGAATGATCCACAAAATCTCCCGCAATTAGCTGCTGAAGTTCGAGGTAAAAACTAGTTCAGTGCACAAAAATGGAATGGTAAATGTCAAATGCTAAAATGACTTGGTAAATTCTTGTTTTATGGTTATTTCATGTTCACTAAATGAATAAACTATATTTTTCACCTATTTTTACCAATGAAACAGGTATTTTTAATTCATTTGGTGGTTCTTTGAACAAGTTTACAGCTAACATAGTGAATTTGATGTGCATGATCGTAAATTATAATTTTGACCACAGAACATACTTTTATCTCTTTTTCGAGCTCTGTTAAACATTGAAAAAGGAACCCTCTTGGAGTCCTCTTTAATCTCTTTTTAGACTCTTGAAATATGAAAATATTGTCGAGTGCTTGTCCTTTTCAGCTCGTAAATGAATTGGAAACGACATCTACTCAGTATAAGTTCAACCCTTTTCCGGACTGAGATTGATTACTTACGAAAAAGGAATACGTTGATCGAACATGGTCAATAGGTTCTCGCTTGTATTATTTTACACCTTTTCGGAATTGAGAGACAAATTTATGAAAAAGAAGCTGTGGAGTTTTCTTTCTGTCCCTTTTCAAGGTCTCTAAACATGAAAAGGACTGAGTTCTCATTGTCGTTAAATTCATTAAATCATCAAATAGCGACAAACTTGTCTTTCGTGACAAGACCAAGTTTCACCTTCACTAGACTCGTTAAAACATCACATAGCGATGGATTCACCCAAAGGATGGAATTATACTACAATTATATGTTATCCTCCTCAAGCTTGTTTAAAAAATAAAGAGGTATTGGTCAGCAATGATTGGGGAAAATGGGAAAAGGGATAAATCACTTTATGGTAGCAAGTCACTCTTGAACATGACACTTTCATTTCATCTTTGTGACTATTTGGGTTGGGTTATGTTCTTGATGGTTACCATACCTATGGTTTATCACACCATCCATAACATTGGTTTTGGGTCAATGGTGCCAATTCATTCAGTGTCACTAACATGCTCAAGAGAAGTCAATCAGTAAACTTCATCCTTTGCAATACTCATAAGCCTTCATTTTCATGACCACCATTCCTGAACATTGTGTCGTCAGTCATATTATGTCTTCAAAATAATTACACTTGTTTCGTGTTGTTGATGCATGATGCATTAAGGCCCTCCTGCGATGAGTCGCTTCTTGTCGACATCAACTCATTATCCAGGAAGTTGACTTAGAAACACCCTTCTAGTACCTTGAGGCTTGCATACATCAATGGGAAGTTTCTCACTTCTGGCGATAGGTTGACATCATAGGCCTTTGACAGAAAGACTTTGTATGGTGTTTGAAATCAAAACATTTATTCACACCATGCAGAATGTATTGTAGTACCTTGAGAATCATTATCATTATCGATGATTTATCTCACCTTTGCTAACAGATTAAATCATTGGCTGTTAATCAAACGATGTCTTACCATGTTCGACTTTAGATCACATTTTCACATGGTTAGACTCATACTTGAGTGAATGATTAGACGATATAGAAGACCCCGGAACTAGTTTCATCTATCCGGGTTGCGAATTTAGGAGAGTACTAAATCATCTGTACGATGGCTTTACGCAAATGGTCATCCTATCATGGGTCTATATCTGTAGACGACTATCTGATTTATGTACATGTAATGAAAAGTTTATATGCTGAGTATGGGTATGCCTTCCCTCAACAATTCATGAAAAATTCAAATATATCATGATATTATGTATTGTAATTGATGCAGGTCACTGTCCACTTCAGATCCTCCTCATCACATCATAAAGCATATCACTTGACATTATGATTTTCGACTTCATGCTTTAGGGGGTAGATTTTATAGGTCTATTTGGGCACATCACTCCTAACAATCAGATCAGTATAATTAGGGCTCATCAAACCCTAATTCAGATGCTACATGCCCTAGACAAGTCATCAAATTGAATTCTTTCATCAATTAAAAGTTTCTTAGCTTGAAACCATGTTGGAATTCCTCCTTGGGACACCAGAGCAGCCTTGGTTAGGGGTAGCTATGTTGTAGAGAAATTAGGCCCATTCAGACCTGCATTGCAGTGCACTTAGGCCCACTTTGACCTGTGCTGGGTGATGATGAGCGAAATTGACATAGGATTCTAAGAATATTCCTTGATTCTAGAGAATTCTAAAAGGATGGCTAGCTCTTATCTCATCCTATGAGCTCAAATTTGGATAGGCTATGGATCAATTAGCCCTCTATCCTCTCATCCCTTTCTCCATGGAAACTAACTCCAATTTTGGAAAACCATTCAATGCCCAATTTATGAGAAAACCACTTGCATTTCCCTATAAATTGACCACTCATCATAGTGATCAAGGGGCTAGAATTTGGATATTGTAGTGAAATATTGTTGGTTTGAGACTTGAAATCATTGTCAAGTAATGTTATGCTGCTGGATTGATGTGCTATTGGTGTGATGAGGGTTTGGACTAAGCTGGATGAGTGACACGGGATTGAACCACATCGGGGGTAAATCCTCATTCTATCAACCAATAAAGTTGTTTGTTCCTTTTCCCATATTCTTGTTTATATCTATGATGAATATATGTTCAAATTTTTTCGATTCCATTTATGTATAGTAGATAGATCATATGCTTTGATCATTGTCATCTTCTATTTATGTTGGTAGGCACCAATTGAGCAAATTCAGTTCGAAGAGGAGCGACTGGAGCAAGTCAAAGGAGATCAAAGGAAGTGAAAGATCACAAGTAGGTTCCTTGATCTCATTTATCTATTGTAGGAAAAGGTTAACCACTTTCCTTCTGTTGTTCTAAGTGTAACTATCCACTTAGGGAATATGTACTTATTTATAGGTATAAATTCCATATAACAACAAGTACTGAAATACTTTGAATATGTATTTGTGGAATATTTTTTCCAGTAGGCTAAAAAAGTTGATAAAATGGCATACCTTTACCTAAATATTTCAAGGGGGTGAAATACCAAGGATCTGGTCGAAAAGAATCAAAAGGAAGTCTTGGAAAATCTATTGGTTCACTATTAGTAACAAGAGTACATGGTGATTCTTCCCCCTCTTCTCTAGTAATATATTCAATAGTTATAGGACCAGGAGGTAGACTATATGTAATTATAAGCCTCCTTTGAGGTGAAGGTGGTGCAAGAGTAGGGGTTATAAAAGATGAAGGTGATTCAGGTTCAAAAATGCCAGATTCAGGTTCTTCAACGTCTCATTCAGTTAGTTGTGTCTGAAATTTATCTGGTATCCGATTCTCTTTTAATAACTTCAGTCAATTCTAGCTTAGATTAAACCAAGCCTGATTCTACTTCATGTGGTTGAATCACTTCAGTTTCTACTATCTCATATTCTACAATTGTAGATGTCTCAAGTTGATTTAAAGTCACGAATCCTGTTGATTTCAACTTCTCAGCTTTAATTTTCTCCAATTGGCCAAGTGTATATTCAGGGGGTAAACACTGCATTCTACACGAATGCCTCGGTGAATCAACCATGATGTTTTTTTTGTTAAGAATTTAAATAATATTCACAATCCACACTTAACGTCTATAAAAAGTAAAAACAAACAAATAACACACACTAGTAAATCTAAGGAGTCAAGTCATGCAATCAAAATTTTGACTGCAAAATCACTAGTTGGTGATGAAATCCAACATTGTAGAGATCAATGTGAAAAGTGAATAAAGAGAGAGTAGGTGGAACCAGTTACACTGACAACCTTCTTAATGAACATGATCTAGTGCAAGTAACTTCAATTATGTCATATCGAGTGAAGAATAACCTCCACAAAGGTTCAAGTGAGTCTACCCAACGTTTGTTCCAGGTACAACAGAGACTTCCCTCCACCGTCACCTTGGATAATATCCCTAAGGTTATGGTCGCTATGGTTGCCACTTACGAAAATTTAACATGGGGGGATAGTTGCATATCAGATGTACACACAAGGGCAGAGTAAAAAAGATCAATCCCCTTGAAAGTTTCTCAACATGGTTAATCTGAGGTTTACCTTCAAGTGACTCCTAAGCACCTTTCAACACCATTTATAATACATGTAAATCACTCTACCATAACCAATTAAGTGGGGGTGATCACTCCACTGGGTTCGATATGATCTCATGCTTAACTCCTTTGTTAGAGGATCTTCCGAGAGCCAAACTGTAATAAATGGATTTACTCCCTATCACAAGATTCTAGCGTTTATTTAAATCTTTGGAAAGTTAACTCACTACCCTATTCCAAAGCCCTACAACCTGATATAATGTAGGTGGAATGGGCCCTAAAATAATAAAAAATTTTAATTTATTTTATTAGCATTGTTTTTTTTTAATTTGTTACTTACTAAATGGGTAAATGGATGTGAAACAAATGGTGTTATGACCTGACCCAAAACTTTAATGCAATCTAACAGATATTGTGATCTTTCCTTTTTGATGCATTTCTAATTATGGTAAAGAGAGAGTGTTTTCAAATTTTAAAAGAAAATAAAAAAAATCATAATTTCACCATATTCCTATTCATGAATGCAAATTTTCAGTTTTGAATGACCCAAATGCAGAAATTAACCTTTAATATTTCAGTTCGCACATTAACCCAAAAATAATGAAACTTTCCTTTAACATACAATCACTCAAAATTTTCAAAATGCATAAGGAAACCAATCAAATCCTTAAAAATGAATTTCTTGAAATGAATGCTATGAATTTAATGTTGTCTAAAGTACAATTTTGAAAAAATTCAACACTGAAAGAAGAATAAATTTTCGTTTCAAGTTCAACAAAAGAAGCACTTTCATAAAAAATACTTATTCTTGAAAAAATTACTTTTCATTAATGAAATAATCTTTCACAAACAGGTAAAATAAACACTAAATCTGATTTATTTGAGAAAATAAAGATATGAACATAGAAAATCAAGAACAACCAATCCATATTTTGATAGATCTACAAAAAATAAAACGAAGCCTTTACCCTAATTCATGAAAACAAGAATTTTTCAAGAAGACTCTTTCACAATGCTCAATTGAATTGAAAGAGACTTTTTGAAGATGCAAAAATTGTCATCAAGCATAAAAAACAAAAGTTCCTGGACTTAGTGAAAAGAAAAATCAAATTTTAAATTATTTTAGGTATGTATGCAGGAAAACAATTTAATCCAGTGCACATATGCACTTCTAAAGGCTCAATGCACAGATATACACTCTATTGTTAAAGATAAAATGTGCAGTCTGAGAAAATTTTAGAAAAAATAAAAATGAAACCAAACAATTCACAAAATCCAAACTTTTAATATCTTTCAGACACTTAGATAAAGCTATGAGAAAATGTTAAAACGTTAAAAGAAGGAGATGATGAAGAGTGAGACATTCTCCACTATGGTCGCAAATTTGTTATAGTGGACTAATCCTTCTTATGGATAAGAATAATCTCCCTAAATTTCCAAAAAAACCTAGTAACAAACATCAAAATAATTGCTACTTTTCCTTAGCCTATAACATAAACATGAAACATGTAGTACGTGAAGAATCACTTACCTATTAGTGAAGTTCTTGTAGAATTCCTTTTAGTGCTTTTCACAACCATCTTTCCTAAACGCCTTAAAGGCTTTCCCGGTGATTTCTACAGATTCTCCATAATGCCCCAAAAGAGATTTGCATAGACAAAAACATTCAAAGGGATCAAAACATCTCACATATAAAATCAAAGTAGATGAAGTTCCTAACTTAACACACAACATATAGTTGAATCAATAATCAATTATAAACCATGTGAGTGATCAAGGAATCTTGAAAGTAACATAAAAATAGACACAAGTAGGAAATAAAAATTGCTTTGTATTGAACTCAAAGGAGAACAGTCTTACAACTTGATTTCTTTGGTGTCACAATCCATTCCAGTGGTCTCCAATATTCTCCTTAGATGACAAGCCTTATAGCCCTATTTCAGTAGCATAAGTTTACCTTCAGTAGTCCTCCCTAACCCTCCAGTCTGTGTTTGATTTATAGGCCAAGAGGAGGAGGTTTGATATCCTCTTATGAAGGGATGAGATCCTCAAAAGAGAGGGAATTATATCTATGAACAAAGGAATTAGGATTGAGTAAACATAAGCTCGAAGCTTTCAGTTGGGAAATATTCGCTCAAGAAATCTTTTAGAATTTACTTTTCTATTTTTATTTTTACTTTCATTGAGTCATGTGCACAGTTGATAGTGGAATACAGACTGCAAATTTGTGCTTACTTTAATGGTCAAATCTACGTATGTGTACAAGTTGGATAGGAAACCACGCATGTACTTGAAAATAGGTTTTTGGACAATGTAATCCAAAATTCTCATTGTATTTTGGATTGTTTAGCTTCTAGCCTTGCAAGGGAATGCTTTGGAACACTTTAATGGATAGAAAACGATCTAGATTAACGGTCATTTTCTTAATGGTGAAAAAATAATGTGTAACATAAGTGTTCTTGTTTCAAATTGTAGCAATGGTAGAAGATGGTAGGTTTAGGGTTGAGAAATTTAATGGCCAAAACTACTAGTTGTGGAAATGCAGATGGAATATTGTCTATATCAAAAATATATGTACTTACTATTGAGTGGAAAATCAAAAAATTTGATGAGTATGATGAATGCAGAATGGGAGATTCTCAATAGAAAGGCACTAGGAACAATACGACTGTTTCTACCAGTGTCGATGGCATTTAACATTTCAAAGGAAATGAAAATAGAAGGTTTAATAACGACATTGGCCAAATTATATGAAAAACCCTTGGCCTCAAATAAGGTATTTCTTATGAAGCTTCTATTTAATATGATGTCAAAAGGCAGATATGTTGCTGATTATTTAAATGAATTTAACATGGTTACCAGTCAGTTAAGTTCTATAGGGGTAAATTTTGATGATGAATATAGGGCTCTATTATTTCTCTACTCATTGCTAGAAACTTGTAATGGCTTAGTTATGGCTATTAGTAACCTTGTCTCTAGATCTATGTAACACCCTCCTCCCACATTTACCAAAGATAATTGATCCATTGGGGTAAACATGTTATGAAGAGTTACTATGATATGATTCAATGCCCCAAGTATAGTTAAGGAAGTGGAACCAACATGACAAGGCCAATATGACCTCATAGAAATGCTACAAAACCTTCAGGAGGAAACCAGCCCTTTCAGGTGACCAATCCCTGAGAAAACTTACTTTTCCATTGCACTAGAGCCTTAGTCACTCCCATGGAAATAAATTCATGTGATTAAGACATTCCAATCACTCCCACAATAAGGAATCCATGTGACTATGGCCTTTATTAGGGAGTTGTGTGCCAACGACCCCAGATCTTATGCCAATTTTTCACGGCCAGGAATTAGGTCACTACCTAGAACTTCATGAAACTTCCATAAATGATAAATAACATAGAAACATGGGTAGTAATGCAAAAGCTTGAATAAGGACTTGACCTGACCCCTACTAGTCATGACAAGAATTTCGTCAAACATATCACAAACATGTAATCTACATGTCACAACAAATGATATGACAAAAGGGGTCTCATAATTATCGGAGAATCATTAAAGAGGACTGATATCTCCTCACAATAGCTGCATTGTTATCTATTAGGTCATTCATTCACTAAAATTTCTTATACTAACCAAAACATGATGAGAGCCATACATCATAACTGTCATAAGACATACTTATAACTAGAAAATAACCATAGATATATCAATGATGAAAAAACCATTTAAAGCCACATAATATCAAGAACATTTACTCATGAAAGTACCAAGGAAAAGGATCTCTTATTAACATATGAAAATCCAACCAAATTCAGGGACTTTCACATACCACCCGACCATAGATTGGGCTAAACCAAATATCTCTTTCAACCAATCACAACCATGCCATATTCCAAGCATGAATGTGGGATCTCATGAAACAATTCAAACAAAACCAAACTAGGGCTTCTAGAGGCCAAACCACCTAAACTATCAACTCGTGATTCCACCTCACAATCAGACATTACTAACAATCGCCATATTGGTCTCTACGAAAATTATCTAGGGCTCAAGAGTGTTTGTTCCAACTAGAGCTTCTAAGACTAGTAACTCAACCCATAGTTCCTTCCGGGCTTCCAAAGCGTTTGCCCAACTAGGGCTTCCAGGACTAGTAATTCAACCCACCAAGGGATTCTAGAGAGTTTTTCTAACCAAGGATTCCAGGAATTGTAACTCAACCCAAGCTTCTATAGGGCTTCTAGATATTTTCTCCAACCAAGGCTTCCAGGAACTAATAACTCAACCCACAACCATAACGAACATGAGAACCAATCAGATA
The DNA here is from genome assembly GCA_031772625.1 of Pinus tabuliformis. Classification (NCBI taxonomy): domain Eukaryota; kingdom Viridiplantae; phylum Streptophyta; class Pinopsida; order Pinales; family Pinaceae; genus Pinus; species Pinus tabuliformis. Next base: position 1,639,843,482 of record CM062820.1, read on the forward strand.
AGAAAAGGAAAGAAATCCACAACACCATGGCTATCTAGGAAATGGAAATGCTAGGAAAAACCACTATCAATCTAGGAAATCGTCCATGCCAATGAAAAATCGTGACCAAGAAACAACATGCATGTTCTATGCATGCCAAAAATAGCAAAGAAATCATACACATAACTCGATACCTCCAAGTAAAACCTAATGTACCTAATGATCCTGATGTCCTCTTGTGCTTTCCTGGTCTTCATTTTCCTTCTTGCTTGAAATCCCAAGTATGCGACACTCCTCCAAGAGTGCTCCAAGAAAACTCTAAGTGTCCAAGAGTATGAGGGAGAGAGACTAGAAAATGAGAGCTCCAAAACTGAACTAAAAGAAAAGGCTACAAACTAATCCTCATAAGCCTTTTTATTAATGGGGTCTCTATTTTCTTCAATTTTCCATTATTTTCCTTCATTTTCCTCCTTACATGAAATCTATGACCTTTGACCTTCATTTTCTCCCAATTTCCATTATTTTCATAACTAAAATGCTAATTAATGCTTATTTTCCTTTTCCATTGTCTTTGTGAATTTCCTTTAGCGATAATAAACCAAATGAACACCCACTAGGATGTTTTCCCAGCATTCATCTTGGAATATGTGTCCCATGACCTTGGTTATTATTGTGCCTTTATTAACTTTATTACATGGATTTTTGACCAGGGTTGTTATAGAACCCTCCCCTTTGGGGGAACACCATCCTCAATGTTCAATGACACCTACAATAAAAAATATTGTTGAAAATAAAAACATACTACCCATGGATCTTGATAACTTAGCTCGTTGTAGTATTTATAATGATCATCTTGCTGAGAAGTAAACCAACATGAGAAACATAACAATATGACAACCATAATGACAAAACACCCATGCTGCTTATTGGATATTTATAACACAACTCATGGTTGTATTTACACATATATACATATATACATATACCAAACATCACACCAAAAAATATGCTAAAACGATTTGCTCAACTAGAAAGTAGACAAGGATACATAGCCCACATCTGTTCCACCATCTCTCATGTAGCCTCATCGGGCCCAGAGTGCTTCCATTGCACTTTAACCTTGTCGATTTCTCAGTTCCAAAGCATGGGCATATTTATTTGCAAAATCCAGTGAGGTTCCAACTATAATTGTCCTTTTTGTTCCACTTACAATACAAACCAATCAATCACATGATCAACATCTTTAACATACTTCTTAAGAAATGACACATGGAAAACATCATGGACTTTCACTATGAGAGGCAGTGCAAATTGATAGGCTACTAGTCCATTCCTTTCAATAATATTGAAAGGTCCACAAAATCAAGGTTCCAACTTGGCACATGATCCAATCCTTAAGGATGTCTTCTTGGACTTAATGCGTAACTAAACCTATTCCCCAACCTGAAACTCCTTAAACAACTTATTCTGATCTGCATAACTATTATATCTATCTCGTGCTACCTTCATATTATTCACGATTACCTGCATTTCATGTTCCATATCTTCCAACATGTTCAGTCAAATCAAAACCATATTCACTGGATCACTCCAACTAATGGTAGTATTACAACTCTGCCCATAAATTGCTTCAAACAGACTCATCCTTATAGATTCCTCGTATCCATTTTTGTAAGTAAACTCAAAGAGTGGAAGATACTCTTCCCACTTCCACTATTGATGCATCACATACATCCTTAACATATGTTGTTGACCCTCTCTGTCTGTCCATCTCTCTACGGATGATAGGCTGTGTTGAAGGCCAACTCTATACCCAAACTTGCAAAGAACTCTTTCCAGAATCTAGAAGTGAACTTGGCATCCTTGTCTGACACAATTTTGTTTAGTACACCATTAAACCTCACTACATCTTTGATGAAGACCTATGATACATCATTAGATGGAAATGACCTCCCATTTCAACTTTGGAATTACAATCGGTTGTAGTAGACCACCTGGATGATTACACTTTACTTTTACCTATTGACAATCCAAGCACCTAGCCATGAACTCTATCACTTCTTTCTTCAATTTAAGCCAATAGCAGAAATTCTTCACCATTTTCAATGTCTTTTGATATGTCGGGTAATATGTCTTAGCATGAAATTCCCTCAAGATAAGTTTCTTGATCTCACTTTCATCTGGAACATATATCCTATCCCTAAACTCGACCAAGCCATCTGCTATGAGATGATAGTCTACATCCTAATCACCTGTACCCTACTCTAATCTATGCATAAGCTCCATATACCTATCATCTTGCTATCTTGCCTGCAAGATCTGATCCTATAAATATTTACCATAGGAGTTCATAGCTGCTATATGATTTAAATGTATCCTCTTGCTAAGAGCATCTACAACCCTGTTCTCTTTCCCCTTGATGTACCTAATCTCAAAGTCAAACTCACTGATCGTTTCCAACCATCTAACTTGCCTGATATTTAGATTCATTTGGTCAAATAGATACCTCAACCTACTATGATCACTCATCAAGATGAACCACATGCCAAGAAGATAATGCCTCCACATATTCACGGCATGGATGATCACTGCCAACTCAAGATCATGTATTGGATAATTATGCTCATAGTCATTAAGTTTCCTTCATTCAAAGCATACTACCCATCCTTCCTACATCAAGACTCTACCAAGTACTCTCTTGCAAGCATCTGTACATACCACAAACTCTTTTTCTGTATCTGCAATCTTTAACACTGGAGCATTTGTCAACAACCACTTCAATTGTTAAAAACTTGTTGTACATTCTTTTATCCATTCAAACTTATTTCCCTTCCTTTTCAATGACGTAATAGGATAAGAAATTTGTGAGAAGTTCCTAATGAATCTCCTATAATAACCTGGTAACCCCATAAAGGACCTTACCTCATCCACATTGCTAGGAGCTTCCCACTCCATGATAAGCCTTATCTTTTCTAGATTTATTGCTTTGCCTTCCTTGGAAACCACATGCCCCAAGTAGCATACCTCTGTATGAAATAAATTGCATTTGCTAAGCTTGGCATACAACTGATGTTCTCTCATAAATCAGTAATGATTCTAAGTGCTCAGCATGCTCTGCCTGATTTTTAAAATATACCAATATATCATCAATGAATACAATAACAAACTTGTCCAGATAAGGATGAAACACACCATTCATCAAGAAGATAAAGTAGTTGGAGCATTAGTAAAACCAAATGGAACTACAACAAACTCATAATTCCCATACCAGGTCTGGAAAGTAGTCTTGTACATGTCCTCTTCTTTAAATTGTACATGATGGTATCCTGATATCATATCAATATTCGATAACACTTCTACTCCCTTCAACTAATCGAACAAGTCATCAATCCTCAATAATAGATACTTTTTCTTGATGGTCACCTTGTTCAACTGTCTATAATCAATACACAACCTGAGAGTACCATCCTTCTTCTTCACGAACAACATTGGTTCACCCCAAAGCGACACACTTGGCCTAATGGATCCCTTTTCAATCATTTACCTTAATTGAAACTTCAAAGCCACTAAATCCACTGTGCTCATCTTGTAAGGTGCCTTTGATGCTGATGTGGCCCCTAGTACAAACTTAATAGAAAAGTCTCTTCCCTGTGAGGTGATAACTTTGAAATCTCTACCAGAAACACATCCTAAAATTGCTATAAAACAAGGCACCTAATCAAGACATCTACATGCTCAGATTCCTTAACTTTGTCACTGGAAATATGCACTATGAATAGAAAACACCCTTTCAGAGAAAATTTTAAGGATGGAAAAATATCTTAAAATTTAAAAACATCGGAAAATCTCACTAGTCCCTAATATGAAAACTATAAAAATTTTATTGATGTATTTGTAAAATTATTCAAATTTATAATGATTTTATAGATACGCTATATAATTTTGGCTATTTTTAGGGTAAAATAATTTTATATTATAAAATTTGGGTGAATCATTTTTATAAAAAATGGAAATTGGTGAATAGTTTTTTGGAAGAATCATGGAAAATTAGCTCATCTAGGAATATTAGCCCCTAAAATTTTACATGCAGCCTTTCCTGCAATTGCACTTCACCTACATAGCTATCACCATTCTAACTAATGTTTCCTTCTTCTTACCCTACAAGACCCTTTTTTCCCCATTATCATCCAAGCACTCAATGGCCTTGTCATAAAAATACACCTTAGTTCTGTGAAGATACAACCAGTCCATACCCAACAACATACTATGTGATTCAAATGTAAGTATTTTCAAATGAATCGATGTAGACATACCATTTAACTCGATAATAGATGCCTGATGATCTACCTCCCTGTTCTTCAATGTTGCATAGATATGTGGAATAATCTATCCAACATCCCCCACTATTTGTGCCTCATGAGCACTGTAGATATGCAGTCTACCACCCTGATGTTGTGGAAAATATCTCCTTCGATGCTCTCCTCCACAAGTCCAACACTGGAAAGGCTTCCAACCTGCACCCTTGTTATGCTCCTCAGACTGAAATCCGTATCGTCTATCAGATGCATTGAACTTCTTCTGTTGTGCCACATTCTCTTTGTTACTTGTATCTTGATGTCTTGTTCACTTCTTAATCCATTTTCCTTTATTCTTTGCATTACCTTTCTAGTCTGACCTAGTCTCATATCTGTGCTTTGATTGCTCATAACAATGCCTTAGATTCCAAATTGCCTCCTCCAATGATCTAGGCTCATCAAAATCAATCCCATCCTTGAATGCTACCAATAACCCATTGATGAATATCTGAATCTTAGCCTTCTCCTCCTTTAGGTAAGGTAAATACCTTAATAACTCCAAGACTAAGCTAGTGTACTCCTCATCGGTCATAGATCCCATATTTAGCTCAAGAAAATTATTTTTACATGTCTTCATAGTATCTCTCCAATAGACACTTCTTCTTGAATAGTGTCTCGAACTCACTCAAAGTCAACTCCTCTTTAGGAATAACTCTGACATTCTTTACATCTTCCCACCAAATATATGTTTTGCCTTTAATACTGAATGTAGCTATTATGGCCTTCATGTTTTCTAAGTAATCATGAAATACGAAGAAATTTTTCCCAGTGTATATCCTCTTCTTTTGACGTTTCTTGATCCTTTTCTTCCTCGTCTTCATAATCTATGTAAAATCCTTTCTTCTCAGCACACTTATGACCTTTAGTGTATTTGCTATCACAACTTTAATAAAGCCTTTTGCTCTTTTTTCTTCCAATTGTTGTGGTGTCAACCTTGTAGGTTGTGGAAGGCTAGGGGCAACAACACTTCCATCTTTATAGTTGTGAGTGGTAGGCTTCCTGGTTGCCATAATTTTTCTTTCCATTTTTCTTGCTAACATGAATGCCTTCTCCAATGAATCAGGTTCCCAAAAGCGAACCTCATGTTGGATATTATCCTTTAAAGTCCCTATTAATACATCAATCCTATGCTCCTCTGGAATATTTTTTACCCTTATGTTCAATTTCTGGAAGTCCTCAATGTGCTCCATCATTGAACCCTTTTGTTTGAGATTTATCAATTGGCTAAAAAAGTGTTGCTTTTTGTATCCTCATAATGTGTTGTCATTTCTTCCATAAAAATTTCCCAAGTGACAATTTTTTTACGAGAGAAAAGCCATCGATACCATATAAACTGATTTGGTTCCAAATATAAAGTTGCAATACGTACCTTTTGTGTGTTTTTCACATTATGGAGATCGAAAAATTGCTCCATCTGTAGTATCCATGTTCCGGATCCTTGCCATCAAACTTCCTCATATTGTTCTTTGGAACATGGTGGTTCTTTGATCCAATGTTAGAGTCTATGAAATCATGATTAACATTTATTTTCTTTTCATCATGAGTTTCCTTTACTACCCTTTCATCATTAGTAAGCATTTCTTATAGAAACTTTGTCAAATCTGTCTTGAAATATTCCATGCCTGACTTCAAATCTTCCATGCCTGTCTCCAAATCTATCTTCAAATCATCCATCTTAGCTTCCACATCATTCATCTTAGCTTCTACGCCTTTCTTTAAACCATCCATCTTAGCTTCCACACCTTTCTGTAAACCATTCATCTTAGCTTCTACATCTTTCTTTAAACAATCCATCTTATATTCTGTTACTTTCTGTGTGAGTGAAATTTTTTGCACTTGGTCTCATAATTTTGATATATCATGTTGAATTTCCTCCTCTTCTTCATGAGTTATGCTAGGGCTTTCAAGTTTCTTACTAGGCTTTTCCATTTTCTTTCTTCGGGGCATCAATTACCGATAATAATGCTTCACTATGCCCTTTGAATCCTTCAAACTAATTTTTCAAACCAAGCTTATGCAAAAATTAAAAAAAATATACGCACCTTTTTTTCACTTTGTAGGAGATCGATATTGCATCTGGTGTATCTCTGTAATTTTGGATCTTCTAGTTCTGAAATTGCGACCTGCAATAGCCCTCTACATCCTCTTTCCAATGCCACTAGTCTAATCGAATTTAGATTCTCCAAGAAAGAGTTATGCACAATCTCCCAAGATGACCTAATTATATACCTTTTCAGAAGAGAAAACTTGTATGAAGTGCAACGTGTCACTGTTTTGACCTTAATATCTAAAAAATATACATAGGAAACTGCAGTCCATCCTCTTCCTGTAAGTTCTTACAAAATTTCAATCTGATGTTCAGAACAAAAGTTATGACTATTTTCCTTAGGTCACCTATTTGGAATGTAATTCGGGAGTTTGCAAAAAGGCGAAATTCCTTAGATCATATCTCTGCAAATATAGTGCAAAAAGCTCTGAAATGCAGACCCTAGGTTCAGAACAATTTCAACCCAAATGGGTTTTTTTTTAGTGTTTGAAACGTTGCAGAAAAAACGTTATAGTGAAAATTCCACGATGACTTGTTTGGAGCAACAAAACCCTAGAATCCAAAGCTCTGATACCAAATGTTATGAAAACAGCTCATAAAAAGATAGAAAATATAGATAAACACCTTAAAAATAAGCCTCTTCAAGGGGGCAACCTCCTTTACATTACACAGATGAACAATTCTTAGATGATTCAAATGACAAAACATCATTTCTATATATAGGAGTCTAAGGGGTCACAATATAACCAAGCCGACCTAATAATAATAATATAAAGGCACAAAAATAACAATAGAGGGATTCTATGGGGCACAATAATAACAATATGGGGACAATAGGGGCACAACAATATTAATAAGGGATACAACGACAATACTAATGGGGGAATCACTAGTATTATAGGGACCTAACACCCAGACAACCATGCTTCTGCATCTTGTGACTTCTTCATTTCTCGATCGAATGTAGGTGGCTTTGATTTCTTGAACTCATATGGAAAATATCCCCTGTCACTCCTCCTATAAGAATGATATCATTGATGACCATGATACCTATCTGAACTAGAACTAGAGTAAAGTCCATGTCTACTTCGTTTCCTATTAGGTGTATCCAAGAATATGCCATCTCTGATCATTCATTTCTATCAATCATGTTCCCACCATGTGACCTAATACCATATGCTCCATTAGTCCTATCCTCTTGTCCATGACTGATCATAAGTGGTCACTGTCTTTGCAAGTCTGACAAGCTTTGAATAATAACTACATTGAATTCTTCTTGTTTCTCTTGTGCCCTAGAAAGTCTCTCTTGTGATTAAATGACTGGGTCATTATATTCTTTGTAAGTCCTCATTTCTACATTCAAACTTCTCAGAGTGTCTGCTATGTCAGGAGAATATCCCTCACCATGTTTCTCATCTGATCTATAGGGAGAATCTCATGAGTTGTAGTCTACCATCTTTCTTGTCATATTTGATATTATCTTCCTTCAAGGCATATTGTGTCAGCTAAACAAAATTATAAACAAACCAATGTAAGTTAGTGTATTTCAAGGGAGGATATCTCATCTGTAAGCTCAACCAGATTAGAAAAATACATGTATAATCATAATCATCACATTATATAGACGTCATCTTAATCACCATCTAGTTACTATGCATGATGCCATAAATACAACATCAACTAGACACAATGCATGCATAACAACATGTGTACGACACACATGCATACACAATACATACAAACACTAACATTCATTCATGATGAACACATTATGATAACAACACCATCAAATTTTACATGGCATCACATCCACAACCATGACCACCACCATGCATACAAAGCAAGCACATAGACCACAAGGATAAGAACACATATGAAATTGACATGTACATATGAAAACACATTCATCTAAGGAGAATGAAAACAAGACATCACCCAAGGAGAATAAAACTATGATGTGATACTACTCTATAACACCCTCCTCATGCATTTACCCAAGCTAATCAGCACACCAGGGTAAACATGTGATGAAGAGTTACTATGATATGATTCATCTCCCCAAGTATAGCTAAGGAAGTGGAACCAACATGACAAGACCAATTTGACCTTCCACACATGCTATAGAACCTTTAGGATCCAACCAACCCTTCCAGGTGAATAACCCCTTAGGCAACTTGTTTCTTCACTGCCCTAGAGCTTCAATTGCTCCCATGACAAGGCATTCATGTGATTGGGGCCCTCTAGTCACTCCCACAAAAAGGAATCTATGTGATTGTGGCCTTTTTCAGGCAATTCTGTTCGAGCAACCTCGAATTCTGTTTCACTTTTTCAGGGCCAGGACTCAAGCCACTGCGTAGAACTTCATGAAACTTCAAGTAATTATAAATAACATAGAAACAAGGGTACTAATGCAAACACTTAAATAAGTACTTGACCTAAACCCTACTAGCCATGAAATGTATTTCATCAAACATATCACAAACATGTAATCTACAGGTCAACGACAAATCTAAGCATAAGGGTTTCATAATTATCTGATAATCGTTAAAGTGGAATGATATCTCCTCACAATAGATGCATTGTTATCTATTAGGTCATTCATTCACTAACATTTCAAATACTAACCAAAACATGATGAGATTCATACATCATAACTATCATAAAACATACTTATAACCAACAAATAACTATAGATATATCAATGCAAAAGCAACCATTTAAAGCCACATAATATCAGGCACATTTACTCATGAAAGTACTAAGGAAAATGAATTCTTATTAACATATGAAAATCCAACCAAGTTAGGACTTCCACGTAGCACCCGACCATGATTGGGTTGAACCAAATCTCTCTTTTAGCTAATCACCCTTCTGCTATATTCCAAGCATGAATGTGTGATCTCGTGAAACAAATCAAACAAAACCAAACTAGGGCTTCCATAGGCCAAACCCCCTCAACCCTCAACCAATGACTCCATCTCACAATCAGACATTACCAATGATTGCAATATTGGTCTCTACCCAAGTTGTCAAGGGCTCAAGAGCATTTGTTCCAACCTGGAATTCAAGGACTAGTAATGATCTGATAATCACAATATGAGTGACCTCAGTAAAGATTTATTTAACAGAAGGTATTACAGACTCATGTGTTGGTGTGTGTGTTTTGTGTTATTGAAACAACGGATCGATCAAATTGCCAATACACAGACATTTTGATTGGAAAGACAATAGAGGAATGCAGTAAGCAGACACAAAGACACAAGCAATTTTTAATAAGGAGTTCACCCTATTCTCCAGGGATACGTCTCCAGTCCAGCTTCAATGGTGGCCTTGTTTTATTATGTCTTTGAGTAGAGAAATTACAATACAGGGACTCAATATGAGTTCTCCTGAAGCAGATTTTGCTTGGCAGGGTGGTTCTTGGATTCCCCAAGCCACTTGGAGTATAGAGACCCTTATTCTTCCTACCTGCTCCGTGACCCTCGGTCTACAGTGGAAAGAGCCAACTGTGATGCTCAATCCAGACAGATTCCTCTATGGGAAGGCTTGATTCTTCAAGCTCTCTGGTGCTCGATGCTGCTTGTGGTCAGCTCGGCCCTCCGTCTCCTCTGCTTGGCTTTACTGCTCTATGTGCTCAGTCCTCCTCTCGGGGTTCACTGTTCATTGTCTCTCTTGGTCACTTGGACTCTTCGATCTAAATCTCCCTTCTGATCTCTCCCATTTGATTGCCTCCGTACATGGTTTTAGTCATTCGATCCTCGGCCTGTTCGTTTCCTCTTCTTCCTGCGTCGATTCGCCTGTCGCCTGTGTGCTTGTAATTCCCTGTTCGGCATTAGCATAATGCTCAGGAAGTAGCCACGTGTCTCCATCAGAACTATGCCAGCTCACTTGTCGATTCGTTGCTTTCTCCATCGTGGCGGTCAACGGATTCTAAATCCTCTTAAATCACGGCTTTATCCCTTATCAATTCCGCTCTGTCTATCAGGCGCAATCTCAGCCATCTGATCTGGGCTCATATAGATCCAACATCATTCGTATGTCGAGCATGGTTGACTTGCTCGACTGATAATGCGCTATCACTGATTGTGATCTCTACGTTCTCTCCAAAACCTCTTACCGTTCAAGGGCATCCCGATCAAACCAACGGTTTCCAGGCCATGGGTCCCACCATCATATATTGGCACTTTTTCCCTTTTGCACCCATGGTCCTCTTGCTCCTCGATGTGACCGAGTGCTTAAGACCTACCATTTCGGCCCTGTTTGCTCAGCGATGCACATTAGCGCTAAGCGCTAATGCGCATCGAAAACCAGCTCCTTTTCCCATTCTGGGGCTCCCAGGGGCTATTTTGACCTCCTGCGCAATCTCCATGGGCCTCGGTCAGCACGCTTTGACCGAGGTCCTTGTTGTTCCATGCCGGCTGCCATGGCCACTGGTTCAGGGTGTTTTCGATTACTCTTTTGGATTATTCAAGATTTGTTCGACCTATTTTAGTCACGGTTCTATGATAGTCATTTATGGATCTAATTCGGATCACATCCTCCCAACTGAAAAGCTTTTGGACCACCAAAAGTTGGTTTTCTTTTAAGCATCGACTAAGTGAGGAAATTTTTGTCTCACTTGTCCAATCTCGGACCTTTAAGCCCAATTCTGAGGTATTCCACCTGTCCACTATGCGTCATCCTTACCTTTCTGTCCATCAGTGTATCTTCCTACAGCTCATTAAGATATTCTGGTAGTAGATCATCAACAGAAGGCAATGGACTCTGCTCTTCAGGGTCCTCAATCATTGAAGGTTCAAACAATCTCAAGAAATATGCATTCACGACTGAGTAGATGTGCATGTAAGCTAGCATATCAAGGCAAAAATCATTTTCACCAATCTTCTCAAGTATGTTGAAGGGTCCATACCTGATAGGTTTTAGCTTCTTACCTTCACCTTGCATCCTGTCCTTGCTGATATACAGCTAGACTTGGTCTCCAACTTGAAAACTATGCTCCATCTGATGCTTATCATGCCTAGCCTTGTACTTGGCCTGGCTCTTTTCCAGCTATTCCTGTACTACCTGGTGGATCTCCTGGATCTGTTCAATGAATCTAGTTGCTTTGTCCACATCACTGTGTCCATCAACCATGGTATATTTACCAAAGACAAAATCCAAGGGAGACTTTGGTATGAAACCAAAGCAGGTCTCAAAAGGAGATCTCTATGTAGAAGAGTGTTTGGCTCTATTGTAAGCATGCTGCACATAGCACAAGTTCTCATCCCAAAGCTTAGGATGTTTGTTGCAATATCCTCTCAGTAACGGATCACTGTCTTGTTTACTACTTCTGTCTAACCATCTGTTTGTGGATGAAAAGTTGTGCTTTTCTTTAATTTGGTGCCCATTCGTTCCCACAGACTGGACCAAAACTTTCCCACAAATCGAGTGTCTCGATCAGATACAATAGAAGTGGGTAATCCAAAATGAACCCATACATGTTCAAAGAATAATTTCACAGTTTGTTCAACTATAATTTGTTTGCTACAGGGTATCAAAATACACATTTTGTTGAACCTATCCACAATAACATATAGATAATCATGACCTTTCCTAGATTTGGGCAGTCCTCCAACAAAATCCATGGAATTGCTCTCCCAAGGGTGAGAGGGAACTGGCAATGGAGTGTACAAGCCTAGTTTTTTGTTGTTGTGCTTGCTTTTAGCACACATAGCACACCCCTTTACATATCTAGAAATTGTCTCATTCATTTTTGGCCAATAACAGAACCTTTGTAGTTGTGCAACTGTTTTACTTATCCCAAAGTGACCTGATATCAGAGAAGTGTGTGCTTCCCTAATTATCTTTTCTCTCTCAATTTGTGGAATGCAAAGTTTCCCACAATGATATAAGAGTCGGTCCTTCACATGATAGTCCAATTCTTCTACTCTCTTTCCCTGACTCAAAGTTGCATATACATCTTTAATGTCCACATCCTAAGCATATTGTTCCATGTAGCTTTCATGTAGTATAGAATTATGCTTAAGGATGGTAGATGGATCTATAATGGGTCTAGATAACATGTCTGCAACCTTGTTATGTATGCCCTTTTTTAAATGAAATTGTTGTAGAAAACCCATCCATCTGTAATGTCTTGATTGTTGCAACTTAGTTTGGGAGTGTAGATATTGAAGTGGCTGATGATCAGTATGTATTACTGTTTCTTTGCCCATTAAATAATGTTTCCACTTTTTCACACTCTGAACTAATGCATACAATTCTTTGTCATAGGTAGGATAGTTAACTACTGCAGGATTAAAAGTATTAGAATGATAACATATGGGTTTACTGTGCTGTGTCAACACTGCTCCCATGGCATAGTCACTGGCATTAGTTTGTATCTCAAATGGTCTTTGTAGATTTGGCAGTGCTAGTACAGGTGTTGTACTAATTTTGTCTTTCAAGGTGTCTAAGGCTTTCTGCAGTTTTCCTCCCCACTAAAATACCTTGTTCAATCCTGTCAAAGCATGTAAGGGAGCTGCAATTGAGGAAAAGTTTGAAATGAACTTCCTCCAATATTGTGCTGCTCCTAAGAAGCTTCTCACTTCTGTAGCAGACTTGGGTTTAGGCTAGTTTACAATCACTGCCACTTTAGAGGGATCTATTTTCAATTCACCTCCCCCTACTATATGACCCAAATAATTTAGAGAGGTTTTTCCAAATTCACATTTTGAGAGTTTAACATAAATTTTTTCTCTTTTAAAAACATCTAATGTCTACTTAACATCCTTTAAATGTTCTTCCCACGTTTTACTAAAAATCATAATGTCATCCAGATACACAATAACAAAATCATCAAGAAAAGGTCTGAGTACATCATTCATTAATCTCATGAAATTAGTAGGGGCGTTGGTCAAGCCAAAAGGCATAACCAGCCATTCATACAATCCCTACTTTGTTTTGAAAGCAGTCTTCCATGCATCTTGCTCTGCAACTCTGACCTGATGGTATCCACTGTGCAAATCTAGCTTGGTGAAATAAATAACTTCCTTCAATTGATCTAAAAGATCATCTATGCGAGGAAGGGGATAATGATTTTTTATCATTATTTTATTCAGTCCTCGGTAATAAATGCACATTCTCTACGAGCCATCTTTCTTTCTCACCAAAAAGATTGGTGACCCACATGGTGATGTGCTAGGCCTGATGAACCCTTTCTCGAGCAACTCCTGCACCTGATTCTTGATTTCAGCATTCTATAAAGCAGATAACCTACACATACCAATGTTAGGCAAAGGAACAGCTTGCTGCAAAATAATATCATGTACTATTTCCTTTTTGGGTGGCAGACCTTGAGGTTCTTGAAACAAGACATCATACTCTGAAACAATATTTTCTATATCAGCTTTCCGATCAGAATTACAGCCCTCAAATACATCAGTTTTATCAGTTTTCTTTTCTTTTACAACCATTAGTAAGAACTGTTTGCATGAATTTATCATTCTTTTCATCTGTCCTGAGTTTATGAGAGTGTAATTATTCTTGAGCTTATGAGCTCTGACAAAGTATTTGATTCCATCTTTAACAAGTAGATACTTGTTCTCAACTCTATAGAAAATAGCCTTTCTATCATACAAGTAAGGACTTCCTAAAACAATTCCACATATATCCAAAGAAATTACATCTAACTCAACCTCATCTACAAATGCTGACCCAAAAGAAAACTTGAGTTTGCACTGTCTAGTCACTTGTAGTTGTGCTTTATCATTTAACCATCCTAATGGGTATGGCTTCTTATGAGGTGTAGCTGCTAATCCCAATTTCTTTACAATTGCTTTAGAAATCAGATTTACATGTGAGCCACTATCAAACAAAGTATCAATCTTTTGATATTTGGAAACAACTCGAATATGGAAAAGCTCATGCCTTTTTCTCTCATGTTCTTCATCAATAACAGATTGAGCAGAATTACTAGTAGATGCTTTAGAATTCTTACCTTTTATACCTATAGCTGCTATGATTGTTTCATCTCCTTTTTACAGTGATTGCATGAAGCTTTGCCTTTTTGTGTAGTGTTGGCCTTCCTTACTTTCCATTTCTACTTTCTTTTCTCCTTGCTTTTGCTTGCAGTGGGTTGGGATGGTCCCCCAACTTCTGGATTTCCATTCTTTCCTCTTGCTTCTAGATGAGTAGCTTGTACAGATACCTCATCTATATTAGTGGGATTAAACATGAGGATAGTGTGCCTCATGTAGCTTTGTAGACCCCCAATGTACTTCAAAAGAGTTTTTGGTGAGTCTAATGAAATACCTAACATCAATGCTCTCTTTCGGAACTCTTGAGTGTAACCTTGTACACTTTTCCCTTTCAACTGCCGCAGAGTTTGCTAACTCATCATGGCTTGTTACATGTAGGCCAATGGATAGAACTACTTTCTAATGGTAGAAATAAAGTCACTCTAGACAGAGATGGTCTTACCATGCTTCTTCACATCAGCTTGGGTTTTGCCTTCCCACCAAACCAAGGTAGTGCCTCCTAGGCGTAGGCTTGCCAGCTGAATCTTACTCTTGTCTGAGTCTATGTTCTTCACCCTGCAATACACATCAATTTGTCTTATCCAGTTGTCCAACTTTTCAGCATTCAACTCTCCATCATATATAGGCAAGTCAAATTTCACATCTAACTTAATCAAAGATGCTTTCTTATTATGCACAGGGCTACTAGGAGGTGTAGGGAAGCTTTCTTCTTTTCCCTTCCCTTTGGAGTGGTCATGGTAATGAGGTTCATCTTCTTCTTTATCTTGCTTAGAGCCTGATGAATCCTCACCCCTATGCTTTCTAAAGTCCCTATACATTTCTTCCACCATGGACTTTATAGCTAGGAAACTTTCTAGGAATTGAGGGTCTGGCCCTACAGAACCTTCTTCTGACATTTTCTTTTGAGAATAGACTCTCCCAATTTCAGGATTAGTTTCCACAAATTCTCCTTCTCCTAATTTGAGCTTTGATCTAGTGATCATTCACAGCTAAACCAACACAAGCTTGTCTAACCTTACAGCCTAGAGCTCTGATACCACTTGATCTGATAATCACCCTATGAGTGACCTCAGTAAATATTTATTTAACAGAAGGTATTACAGACTCATGTGTTGGTGTGTGTGTTTTGTGTTATTGAAACAACGGATCGGTCAGATTTCCAATACATAGACATTTTGAATGGAAAGACAGTAGAGGAATGCAGTAAGCATAAACAAAGACACAAGCAATTTTTAGTAAGGAGTTCACCTTATTCTCCAGGGATACATCTCCGGTCCAGATTCAGTGGTGGTCTTGTTTTATTATGTCTTTGAGTAGAGAAATTACAATACAGGGACTCAATATGAGTTCTTCTGAAGCAGATTTTGCTTGGCAGGGTGATTCTTGGACTCCCTAAGCCACTTGGAGTACACAGACTCCTATTCTTCCTACCCGCTCTGTGACCCTAGGTCTACAGTGGAAAGAGCTAAATTTGATGTTCAATCCAGACAGATTCCTCTATGGGAAGGCTTGATTCTTCAAGCTCTCTGGTGCTCGATGCTGCCTGTGGTCAGCTCGGCCCTCTGTCTCCTCTGCTTGGCTTTACTGCTCTCTATGCTCAGTCCTTCTCTCGGGGTTCACTGTTCACTGTCTCTCTTGGTCACTTGGACTCTTCAATCTGAATATCCCTTCTGATCTCTCCCATTCGACTGCCTTCGTTCATGGTTTTAGTCATTCGATCCTCGGCCTGTTCGTTTCCTCTTCTTCTTGCGTCAATTCGCCTGTCGCCTGTGTGCTTGGAATTCCCTGTTCGGCGTCAGCATAATGCTTAGGAAGTAGCCATGTGTCTCCATTAGAACTGTGCCAGCCTGCTTGTCGATTCGTTGCTTTCTCCACCATGGGGGTCAACGGATTCCAAATCCTCTTAAATCGCGGCTTTATCCCCTGTCAATTATGCTCTGTCTATCGGGTGCAATCTCAGCTGTCTGATCTAGGCTCCTCCAGAACCAAAATCATTCGCACATCGAGCACGGTTGACTTGCTCGACCGATAACGCGCGATCGCGGAAATTTTTCTCTCTCCTCGGCTACCACGCGTCGATCATTGATTGTGATCACTTCACTCTCTCCAAAACCTCTTACCGTTCAAGGGCATCCCAATCAAACCACCAGTTTCCATGCCGTGGGTCCCACCATCATATATTGGCACTTTTTCCTTTTTCCACTCGTGATCGTCTGGCTCCCCGATGTGACCGAGTGCTTAAGCCCTCCCATTTCGGCCCTATTTTCTCAGCAATGCGTGTTAGCGCTAAGAATTAACACACATCAAAAACCAGCTCCTTTTCCCATTCCGGGGCTCCCAGGGGCTATTTTGACCTCCTGCACAGTCTCCATGGGCCTCGGTCAGCGCACTTTGACCGAGGTTCTCGTCGTTCCATGCCGGCTGCCATGGCCACTGGTTCAGGGTGTTTTTGATTGATGTTTTGGATTCTTCAAGGATTTGTTCGACTTGTTTTAGTCACGGTTCTATGACAGTCGTTTATGGATCCGATTCGGATCAAGTAACTCAATCCATAGATCCTTCTAGGCTTCCAAAGCATTTGTCCAACTAGGGTTTCCAAGACTAGTATCTTACCCACCAAGGGCTTCAAGAGAGTTTTTCCAACCAAGGCTTCCAGGACTAGTAAATCAACCCACGTTGTTATAGGGCTTCTAGAGCGTTTGTCCAACCAAGGCTTCCAGGAAGTAATAACTTAACCCATAACCATAAGGAACATGAGAACCAACCAGAGAAAATAAGGAAATAAATCCACAACACCATGGTTATCTAGGAAATGGAAAGGATAGGAAAAACCACTATCAATCCAGGAAATCCTCCAGGCCAATTA
Organism: Pinus tabuliformis; assembly: GCA_031772625.1. Lineage (NCBI taxonomy): Eukaryota > Viridiplantae > Streptophyta > Pinopsida > Pinales > Pinaceae > Pinus > Pinus tabuliformis. The sequence goes on from CM062820.1 coordinate 1,639,860,744, forward strand.
CAAATCATGACTTAAAAACCGCATGCATGTGCCATGCATGCTAAAACTAGAAATTAAATCATACATGAAACTCCGTACCTACAAGAAAAAACCGATGTAGTTGCTGATCCCAATGTCCTCTTACACTTTCTTTCTCTTCATTTTCTTTCCTTTTCCAAATAAAAAGTATTCCACATTCCTCAAAGACTGCTCTAGAAAACTCTAAGTGTCCAAGAGTATGAGGGAGAGAGAGTAGAAAATGAGAGCTCCAAAACTGAAGTGACAAAAGACTACAAATTGATCGTCTGAAGCCTTTTTATTAATGAGGCCTCTATTTTCTTCAATTTTCCATTATTTTCCTTCATTTTCCTCCTAACATTCAACGCGTCAACTTTCACTTTCCTTTTCTCATAATTTCCATTATTTTCATAAATAAAATGCTAATTAATGCCTCTTTGTCTTTGTCGATGCCTTTACCAATTTCCTTTATCCATAATAAACCAAATGAACACCCACTAGGATGTTTTGCCCAAATATTCAACTTGGAATAATTGTCCCATGACCTTGGTTATTATTTTTTCTTTATTGATTTTATTAGATGGATTTTTGATCGGGGCTATTACAATCTAGTACTTTAAAGTTTGATGGTTTTATTGGTGCCATCCTTAGCGAGGAAATGCGATTGAAAAGCTTCGGTGAAATATAGAGTAATTCTTTGACTGTAGAGACTAGTAGAAGAAAAATGGAAAGACGAAGGAGCCCAAGAAATATCAGTAAATCAAGAAAAGGAAGATCCAAATCTAGATTAGCAATAGTGTTCTGGAAATGTGGGAAGAAAGTACAACTGAAGAAATAATGGAAATCTAAAAAGGGAAAAGAAGGAGATGGATAACAAGAGAAGAATTATGAAGCAAAAGTGATAGGTGATGTGTTGCATGATGCTTTGATTATTTCATTAGAGAATATTATTTATTCCTAGGTGGTAGATTCAAGGCCTCATTCCATGCCACACCTAATAGGAAACATTTTCATGACTATGTTCAAGGATATTTTAGATAGGTTCGTCTAGGTGATGATAAACCAATGTAAAATCAATGGAATGGGTAAGATTGTTATAAAGAAACAAATTGGAAACCAATAGCTATTGAAGGAGGTAACACATGTTCCATATCTAAAGAAAATCTATTTTTTATAGGGCAGTTAGGTGGTGAAGGTTGTGTAAGTACATTCACAGACAAAACCTAGAAGATCACTAAAGGAGCCCTAGTAATAGGAAAAGGAGAAAAGTTTGGTAAGTTGTTTTTATTTAATTGTATTTATAATTCTGTTAACGCATTAACCTCCATAAGAGTAGATACAACATTGTGGCATCATAGGCTCGGGCATATGAGTGAGAAGGGGATGCAGATTTTTCGCTCAAGAAATTTGTTGCCACGTTGAAGCATGCTGATTTGGATTTTTTTGAAATTTGTTTTTTATTTTTATTTTTTGTAAACTTAGGCATTCCTCTTTCTATATTATGATAACATAAACTTACAACAAACTAATGTTCAGGTGGCTAGTCTGCCCGCAGGAAACCAGACCACCACTTATCAGCATTATAACCAGACCAAAATTTTTTTGTGTTTTTCTCCTTCATACTATCATAACCAAGTTTTTTACTACTGCTCACTAAACTAACTACACGACCATAACATAGTAACCAGGCACAGTTCTTTTTTAACATCGTCTAAAAGAAAATAACCAGAGACTCATCTATGTCAATCCTCATCTGACGAGTTGACCAGGGTGGGAACTGTGGCGCTACACCCAGGTTTCACCTTCTTCTGTTCCATAGCCCATTTCATTTCTTGCAACATTTGTTCCATATTCCACAGCATCATGTGGTTTCTCGTTGTCTAGACTTGGACGACCGCAATCTCTTTCAGGAGGGTAGCCTTTAGATTTTCTGTTTCCTCCCTTGTTTGGTTTTTTTCCTATTCCTCTCTCTGCTTTCGGTCCTCCTCCTCTTCTTCTTGGACTGCCTGGTTCATTTCCATAGCCCGGGCGACCACGTGTTTCATTATCCAATACTGTTGTAACGTCTTATTAAACAGAGAATTTCTACTCCTAGTGTTTCCGAGGTCTGGAATCAGATCCTCCCATTCCCCTCTCGGGATTTCCTTATTCTCGCTAATGGACCTCAGCTCCCGTTCCCACCCATGGATTTGAGCACGTGTTTCCGGGGAGTTCCCAGCCATATACACATTTATCATGAACATGTTTTTCTCTGAGTCTGGCTGCCTTCCTCTCCGCTTTGGATTGTTGCTTGTGCCTTCTTCCCTGGTCCGAGCTTGTTTTACCTTCTTCAGAGCCATCTTGCTGCGGTCTTGAAACCTTGAATTTATTGTGGCTTGTCTACCTATCAAGACAGCAAACCACAAGTCAGTGCCTTTAATTTGAAGTTCTGCGGAATTCCAATCACTTACCCTCCCAGCCTTGGCCTGAAGGGCCTGCCGATGCTTCTGGCTGGCAGTCCTGGGCCACCTCACAACTTTGCCTGCTATGCAGCCCGAGACCCTCCCCCCTCTCTCTACTTCCCTGAAATCCCCACGCTGACTAGCATGGCTAGTCTCGGCAAATAGAGCAATCCTCCCTCATCTTCCCATCTAAAGGGGAAGGCTTGATACCCCCCAGTGGCCCAAAGGATTTCCGCGCATAGTCTTTCGAGGATTCCCCGGGCAGCCGACAAAGTTAAGGTACCAGTACCCAACATGGGTCTCAACGAGACCCGACAGCGCCACCCTCCCCTCCCACCTCTCCTATCTGGTCATGATTTGAACCCAGCTCTGGGGGCCACGGATTTCTCCAGCAAAACTCTCCTCATCTCTTATGGGGCAAAGGTTATTCGTCCCATGGCCAGGATGACCACCTCCTATCTGTCTACTGGTTAAAGGCTCCCTTTTTCTAAACATTCTCATTAAAGAACAGGTAATTATACCTCTATCTAACACAAGGTCTGAAATACGGGGGCTTAAGGAAACATACCATCTTTCTTCACTGAGACCTGAGATGAGGGCTGGACGCTGACCCTTGCTGCCACCTTTTGCCAATCCTTCATTCTTCGTGCTATGCTACATGAACATTCTATTTACCACCTCAGGCCTTTGCTTGTAAACTCTCCTTTGTCCTTTCATCCTGATCTCCACTTGGCCAATTAATTGCCTGGCTCTCATCCCCGCATCCCTTCCTCAGGATTTGGCGATACCTGTCTGTCCTCCTTTATTCTTCATTACTCCTACATTCTCCCAGCTGCTCCTGCCGTACCCTTTCTGTACCCCTGATGCCACCTATCGTCCTTCCTCTTCCATTTATCCTGACTTCCCACACTCCCTCTAGATCTTTCCTTAATGATGCCTCGGTTCTCTCTACTTCCCCCTTAAGTGGCCCTTGCCCCGTCATCTGCCCTGCTCCATCACTTATTTCGCTCCTGTCCTTTCTTACGAATATGATGTCTGTTCCTACCCACTGCAATCTTCCCCACAATTATTACGTCCTATCTAATTTTGGCCGTTCGCCTCAAGATTACCATTACCACCCTTATCGTCGTCAAGTAATTGTTGTAATCTGGCGTGATCCTCTGGGAGCAGCGTATCCATTCCTTCATTGTCAATCGACTTTTCCCTATTCTGACTGCCCTAGTTCACCAACCGGTCAATTGGTTTATTGCCCAAGCACCTTACATGGGAGGGGATGAGATAGTCTATTTTGGTCAGGAGTTTCCCTATTTCTCCGATGAGCCACGCTGTTCGCTAGCTCTTACTAATTTTTTCCATTGATTTTTGCTATTCTAATTGCCTTACCATGTCCACCACCAATTTTGAGTCTCCCTCAATTTGGAGACTCTTAATTTTTACCTGTATCGCAATTTCCAGGCCTTGCTTCAGAGCATGCAGTTCCGCTTCATTATTAGTCGCCTCCCCACAGTCCATTGCAAATATTCTCAGGGTGTTACCACAGTCATTTCTAAAGACTCCCCCAATACTTGCTTCTCCCTCGTTGTGTTTGGCAGCACCGTCAAAATTTAGTTTTGTGAATCCCTGTGGGGGTTCTCTATACTTTGTGATTTCTACCACCTCTCTGACTTGGGTTTTTCTTTGGACACTCCCGCTTACCATACTCTGGTTTACCTCTAGTCTCTTCATGATTTTCTCCTCCATTTGCGATGCCTGCTAGTCCTCATCCTTCCAACTCTCCATTAAAATCGTTTCTCTCATATTCCTGAGGGTTTGCTCCCATATGTCTGCTGGAGCTCAGTTTTATGCCTTGAAAATAACATTATTCCGTGCCTTCCATATGTTCCAGATCATGAACCCAGTCAAGAGGAGCCACGCACGATTTACCACCAAGTTTTAGTAAGGTTTCCTTGGCCAGTTTTCTATGGTATTAATGATGTTTTGATAATTTCTGTGATGGTGCTCAAACAATTTGAAATAGCTTTCCCACAAGGTGTTGTTGACTATGCATCAGTTCATCAAGTGCTCCATAGTCTCCTCCTGTGAATTATAGAGCGCATAGCAAGACAGTCCTTGCCACCCCTTCCTCTGTATCTGGTCCCAGGTAAGCGCCCTGCCATGTAGCATAGTCCAGACAAAGAAGGACACTTTCAGCCAATGTTTAATTTTCCATATATTTTTCCATTTTTTTGTCTCTACCTGTTGATTCTGTTTAGATTTGTGATAATATCCTTCTGTTATTGAGAAAGTGCCTTGAATTCTGGTGCCCCATCTTAGAATGTCTGGCCCAGTTTTTGAGATGCCATCTCTTTCTAATAATCTTGCCATCTGTCTGTGGCAGGGGCCCTTTCTCAGTCTTCTTTCTGCTTCCAGTTATGCCAATATCCTCCTACCCTTGGTTTCCAGAATTTGCCTACAACCTTCTCCTTTGTCTGGGATGTGAAATCATGGATGGCTTGAAGGTTTTCCTTATGGATGAGCCTTTCACTCTGCTGCCATGATTCCTCCCAAAACCTGGCTTTATCTACAGCTCTTATCTCCCAAAAAATATAATCTCTTATCAGTTCCTTGTTACCCCTTTCCAGGTTCCAAATTGCAGAACCTCTAGCCTCTGTTTGGCTTCTCATTTTGTCTTTGGGTTCCCCTGTTACCTCATATTTCGTTTCCCATATCACCTTCCACAGATCTTGGCCACCCTGAGTCCACCTCCACCAAAGCTTCGTTGCCATCACTTGGTTGAGAATGAAGGGGTCCCTTAATCCTAAACCTCCGTCTTTGGATAACCTACTTAGCCATTCCCACGAAATTAAGGCCCATTTTCTAGTCCTGCTGGTTCCCTGACAAAGAAATTTCTTGAACATGGTGACCATCTTTTGACTAATGGACTTGGGAATAGCTTGACATGAAATTTGGTAGATTAGGGTAGCCTACAGAACAAATTTTAATAGAATTAGCTGGCTGGGGGAATTCAACAAGCGAAAGGTCCAATTTTCCATCTTGTTCCTGATTTTTTTAATTAAGGGTTCCCAATTAACAGGCCTATATTGGTGCTCATTCAACATAATGCCTAGGTATTTTGTCGGGAAGGTTCCAATCTTGAACCACATGGTGAGCACCAAGAATCTTTGGATCGCTAGCTGGGTGTTAAAGAAGAAAACTTCAGATTTCTCCTTATTAATCTCTGTCCCAGAAGCTTGATTAAATTCAAATAATGTTTTAACAATCTTCTGGGCCTCCTTGAGCGTGGCCTGGCCATATAACATAACATCATCGACGAATTGCTGGTGCGAAACAGGGAGATCATTCCCACATATTCGTAGCCCCTTTATCTGATCCCTGGCGACTTGGGCCTTGACCAGCCTACCCAAACCTTCCGCGGCCAGGATGAAAAGGAAAGGAGACAGGGGATCTCCCTGCCTTAATCCATGCGATGGGTTGAAGGCTTCGGAGGGGGTACCGTTCAACAAGACTGACATTACTGGGGAACTTACCATTGACAGGATCCAATTTACCCATCTTTGATCAAATCCGTGGGCTTTGAGAATGCTTTCCAAGTATCTCCAGCTAATGCGGTCATACGCCTTAGCCAAGTCTAATTTGATAAGCATACCTGGGTTTCAGGAATTTTTCAGGGAGTGAATCACTTCCTAGGCCACTATGATTCCATCCATAATCTGTCGCCCTTTGACGAAGCCTGTTTGTTCCTACGCTATGAGCTCTGGCAGAATCGGCTTGAGTCTATTTACCATAATTGAAGCTAGGATTTTATACACTACATTACACAGGGATATGGGCCTGAATCCCTGCGGTTCGTCCGAACTTCCATTCTTTGGGATCAAGTCCAAGAAAGTGGCATTTAGTCCTTGGTGAATTCATTTAGAACACCTTGATTCGTCCTCCAAGTCTAACAAGTCATTTCCTATAAAACTCCAAGCTGCTTGGTAAAACTCAATGGTAAAGCCATCGGGGCCCGGTGCCTTATTCTTTGCCATTTTGTTAACCACTTCCTCTAATTCATCCTTGGTGATTACCCTGAGCAGAGCCATGTTTTGTTCTCTGGTAACTTTCTTAGGGATATGTTGGCAGACCCTATCTATTTCCTCTATTCTGTTAATGTTTGGTTCTATTAGGACGCCTTTGAAATACTCCGCTAGGAGCCGTTCCATATCTTTCTGCTTCATCACTCTGTTTCCTTGACTATCTTTCAAGGAGAAGATTCTGTTGTGATGCCGGTGATTCAGCATCGCTTTGTGGAAGAATTTGGAATTCTTTTCTCCCTCTCTTAGCCATTGGACACGAGATTTATGTTTCCACAAAATTTCTTCTTGTTTGCATCTTTCCTCCAGTTGATTGATTACCCTGCCTTCCTCCTCAGCTACCTCCTCATTCCTTTCGTCTTTAATGATTTTTTGTTGTATTTCTTCCAGCCTAGTCTGAAGTTTACCTTTCTCCTACTATATATTGCCAAATTCTTCCCTATTTCATTTCTTGATTTTGCTCTTTATTTCCTTAAGTCTGAGCTGGAACGAATGCATTTTGTTTCGACCTTCTGTTCCCATCTTACTTTCCTGCCACCAGTTCTTTACTTTGTCCAAGAAATCTGGAGCTCTGAGCCAAAAGGATTCAAAATGAAAGGGTCTCTTTTTATTCTGATCATTCAAAGCTATTTCTAGCTTGATTGGCCAATGATCAGACCCTATAGAGGGTAGGATAGAGGCTTCATAGAAGATATCCAGCCCAATTATGTACTCCGAGAGTAGAAATGTATCTAATCTTGATGCGATTTGTTTGGCCCCACCACTTCTATTTTTCCAGGTGAATTTCCCATTTATAGTGGGAATATCTACCAACCTTAATTCTGTTTGGACATCTTTGAATCTTTCCATCTCCGGATCTTCTCTACTTATTCCTCCTTTCTTCTCTTCTCTTGATGTTATCAGGTTAAAGTCCCCTGCAATAATCCATCTCTCCTCTTGGTGCATGTTTTTAATTTTTTCTAAATGGGTCAGGAATAGGCCTCTATCAGCCTGGGTATGGGGCCCGTAGATAGTTGACACTGCCACCCATTCACTTTTCACAATGAGTCTGATTCTTCTAGTCAGGATTCTTGGCATTCCTATCCACCAATCTGATAGGATTTCTGCTGGATTCCAAATAATTGCTATCCCACCTGCACTTCCTTTGGCGTCTATGGTAACTTGTTCATATCTTGGTTTTATTTTATTAAGAATTTCCTCCATCTTCTGACCTGAAATTTTAGTTTCTTGAATAAGCATGATTTGGGGTTTGTCCTTCCTCATTCTTGCTGCTAAATGTCTCTGTTTCCCTCTGTTTTTTAGGCCTCTAATATTCCATGATGTCAAAATCATTGATTAATTTGGGATAGGTTTTGAAACACCGCTGATAGCGGTACCACTCTCCCTGTATTCACCAGCATTTCTCCCATTAATTGGATGGAGTCCTTAAGATTTTTCCTTCCTCTTTTTTCCCCCCCTTTCCTTGACCTTGCTGATCTGTTCTGCTTTCCCTCTGGCTCTCTTGATATTCTTCTGGCATAGCTATACCTTTTTCCAGTTTGGCCTTATACTGCTAAAATGTTTTTGCGTAAAACCTCTTCTGATCTTCCGGGATGAACCTCTCATCCAAGTTCCTCCATTCATTCAGTAGTTTTCTTAGGACTTCTTCCTCTTGACTTAAATCTTCCCTGTTTGTCTCTAAGTCCATCTCCATCTGTTCTATTAGTTCTTCCTGTTCCTTACCTTTGTCCATGGTCTCGCTTGGGGCTTTCCTTTTTGTGTGGTTTCTTTCACTACTCGCGCTATTGTCTGACTCCTTATCCTCTTGATTTTCCATGGTTTGGTCCTCCTCTTCGCCCTCTTCCTGTAATATTTCAAAGCTATTTGATTTCTCTGGGGTTGATTGTTTTTCCTTCCTGTCTTCCTTGGAGATTTCTTTGTTCATTTTCCATTTACTTTTCACCTCTTAGAATCCTTCTTGATCAACTAGCCCTCTCTTTTGCAAGTTACTTCTCCCTTTTTCTTCTTCCTGTGTAATCAGACATTCCTTAGCCAGATGGCCATGGTCATGGCACCTATGGCATCTAAATGGTATGTGCTCATAGTCTAAGTTTTGCTGTCAGACTTCTTCATGATACTCTAGTTCCACAGAATCTAGGATGGGGTTAGCTAAGTTCATATAGACACAAATCTTAGTGAACGAGGTGTACCTTCCCTTCCTCATGGTTTCTACTATTTTCACAAAACTTCCTATTGAGTTTCCTATCCCCTACAATATTTTTGGATCCTAGAAGTCTATAGGAAGCCCGAATAATCGAACCTAGACTGGTGCTGCTAGAAATTTCTCCTTATCAGGGTTGTAGCATTCCTCCCAATAACGCATAAACAGACCAGCATTATAATAGAAATAGGGATCATTTTCAAAAAAAAATTCCTCATCTTTTAGGTTTGAGAAGATTACCGTAAAGAAACCCTTCGCTCCCAGCTTGAGCTCAATGTGGCCTTGGGGCTGCCATTTTTGCTGAATCCACTTGGTAAGTTCTATTTTTGACGGCCAAACTCCCACGAACTTGCAAATAAGGGCATGATCCTTCATATAACTTCTGTACCCTTCCAGTTTATTCGATGGAATCACAAACTTGGGTCTCTCCTTTGCACATGGCAGGCATCTTCCCCTTCAGCCGGCCTACCAGGTTGCTCCCAGCACCGGTCCAGCGCTCTGTTTCTCCTTTGTCGCCTCACTATTCTGACCGTCTCCTATCACAGTATCCTGTAGGAGGGGATCTCTCCCCTCTTGACGTCTTATGTCATGCCTTTTTTCTCTGAGATGTCAGCCTTTTCTTCTGCTATATCACTCTGAAGTCTGCACCCTAGCCGATCCTTCACTCCTCTCCAAGGGTTTTACCGTCGCGCCGCCATTAGGTTTTTGGTTGCAGAGCATTTCACGACACTTGAAATTAACCCTACTTTCAGGTTTAGTCAAATTTGAAGTTTAGGGACATGTTGATTTAAATTCCATAATCAACGAGTACACTTTCGTGAAAATTGTGTTTATGGAAAACACGAGAGAATCAGATTTATTAGAGTTGGGAAGGAAAAGAAGAGCAAAAAATTAGAGCTTGTGCATACAAATGTATGGGGACCTACTTAGGTATCATCTCTCGATGGCTCTTGCTATTATGTTACTTTTATTGATGATGCAACTAGGAAAACCTGGATTTATGGTATTTGGAATAAATATGATGTGTTGAAGAGAGATTCCATACAGGCTGGAAGAGTATTTTTAATTAATGGAAAAACCTGTGAGCAATTTTTGAAACCGACGTTTCGGACTAGCTAGGTGAGTCCATCATCAGGGTAATGAGATCTGTATTTTGAGAAGAGAGAGTCAAGAAATGAGAACCTATTAATAGAAGGATGGATAGATAACCTAGGGTTGGAGAGGTCGGCTTGATTTTCCTCAATTTATTAATAAATGGATAAAAATAATTTTAATTTTGTTTTAAATTATATTTTAATTCATTTTTTTTTTTTTTTTTTAAACTATATTAAAAATACAATTAAATTACCTAAATTAATTTAACCTACATTAAAAATAAAATTAATTTAAACTAAATTTAAAATAAAATCAATTTAATTAATTAATTAATTAAATTAAATTTTAAATTTAGTTTAAATTTTAATTAATTAATTAGTTGAATTTTTAGCTATTAATCTATGCATATGCATATATATATATATATAGATATATATATATATATATATATATATATATATAATATATTTATATATATGCATATATATTTTAATTTATTTAATTAATGAGTTGTAAATGGTGTCCTAAGGATGAATTTGAGGAAATTAGAGTTACTTTAATTTGTTCAGCAAGGGTTTCCACATATTACTTAGTTTAAGGCCATCATCCCTATTCATATTATTAGAAGATTTTTCAATTTCAATTGCCTCTTTAATTCTTATTTTTAAATAGTGTTCTTCCTTGTGGATTAATTTAGCTTGTTCCATGCATATATAGTGAGAGGAAGAACTAGCGTGCTCTGCAAGGCCTAATTTGTGAGATCTATTTCTAGTAATATCACTAATGTGCTCTTTTAGTCTTACTCCAAAGGATCTCCCTCTTTCCCCTATATAAACTTTACCGCATGAAGAGGGAATTGAATAAACGCCTTTGTGACTTTTTGGGTCGATTGCATCTTTTGCAGATTCAAGCATGTTTTTTATGGTGTTAGGGGGGGTGAAAGCTACCATAATGATGTGCTTAGCGAGAACTTTGGAAATTTTATCAGTGGTACCTTTGATATAGTGTTGTGGGGGAAAGTATCCAACTCGGAATGACCCTAACCCACTCTAAGGGTGACAGTTCCTTAGCAACAGCTGAAAGCAAAGCTATCTAAAGTTTCTTCTTTATGACATGCAAGAGATAAAAGGGAGAGATCCACTTACCGATGTCTTGCGCAAATGGTCGATCCAATCTCCTTTGATTGCCGCTTGCTCCCAACTCCAAGTCTTTTCACAGGCCCAGCTACACGAGATCCTGCAAACAAGACAAAGAAAGGAAACTACAAGGGGCATGCATTCATAACTGATTCAAGGATTAGCATAAATCAAATACGCAAGTAAGACAATACATCATTGAAACACATGCGAATAGAAGAACCTCAAATGCTTTATTAATATATGGAAGTAAGGTTCAGGCGGTGATGCAACCATGAGAGGTCCAATCCAGCATCACCTTCCCGACGGAGAGAAATCTCTTCTTCACCTCCCTCAAGCAATCACCCAATGCTCACAACTGTAAACCAACAGCAATTCTTTGCACTAAATTCCGCCCCTCTAGATCCCATGGGATGAGATCCTTATATAGAGTTTTGGAGTGAAGATAAGTCAGCTTGATGTGTGACTTGTTGTCCTCTTCAACTCCAATTGTTCTTCAGTTCTTCACTTGGAGTTTCTGCCTTCCACTTGGAGTTTTAGAAGCTCTTAACTCATCATTAGGCAAATCTTATGATCAAGTGTCTTTTTGGAAGCTTCCTGGGCACTGGCACATTGAGAAAAAGATTCCTCCACATGTCAAAGTACGCCCAGCGCAGGTAGCCTTTGTTGCACTTGCGATGCAGCGCAGGTAGCCTTTGTTGCACTTGCGATGCAGCGCAGGTAGCCTTTGGAGCAGCTGCTATGATCCAAAATTGACCTGTTTTTGAGTGTTTTTCAGTGGAGAACTGATTTGCAGTGCTGTGGTTTGCTGACCTTGTTCCTCTAAGGGTAAGAACAACATGTTTAGGGACTTTGGATCCCTTAGATTATTGACATTTCATGCTCCATGCTGTAAGGCACAAAAATGTCTATAACATATAGGGAAGGGATATTCTAAGGTTTTCCAACGATTTCTTTTTGTTTTGTTTATTGGCTAAGGAATCTTTAATGATTTTGCTGATGGTGTGATGTTAAAAATTCAACTAATTAATTAATTAAAATTTAAACTAAATTTAAAATTTAATTTAATTAATTAATTAATTAAATTGATTTTATTTTAAATTTAGTTTAAATTAATTTTATTTTTAATGTAGGTTAAATTAATTTAGGTAATTTAATTGTATTTTTAATATAGTTAAAAAAAAAAAAAAAAAAATTAAAAAAAAAATTGAATTAAAATATAATTTAAAACAAAATTAAAATTATTTTTATCCATTTATTAATAAATTGAGGAAAATCAAGCAGACCTCTCCAACCCTAGGTTATCTATCCATCCTTCTATTAATAGGTTCTCATTTCTTGACTCTCTCTTCTCAAAATATAGATACCCTGATGATGGACTCACCTAGCTAGTCTGAAACGTCGGTTTCAAAAATTGCTCACAGCTTTTTCCATTAATTAAAAATAAATATGATGTGTTTGATACTTTCAAGAAATGGAAAGCTTTGGTTGAGAATGAGACAATAAATAATTTGAAGTGTCTCAAATCAAACAATGGAGGTGTTAGCCTCACTCTCACATTAAAAAAAAACATAATTCGAAAAATATTAAATTAATTAATTAAATCACGAAAGTTGGATTTAATTCCTAACATTCTAGATTGGGTTTGTTCCTCAAAGTTAGGAGTCAGTTTAGGTCTAGTTGGTTAAGAGATTCTCTCCAACTAGTTAGGCTGCTAAATTAGCGTATGGTTGAGATATTTTCTCAACCAAAGTGTCCAAGATAGACGCACTATCTTGAGACAAATATCCTCTTGTATTTATATTTGTGTTATACACATTATTTTAATAATAGGAATGAAAGAGAGGAATGCAATCAGTCCTTTTCCACCATGTTTATGTCTCTGATAATTTATAGTGTTTATTTTGTTTAAATCCTTCATGTGGTATCAGAGCCATGTGATATTTGTGAGAGACGATCATGAGCATAAGGGTTTTCATTTGGTTGTTTTGATAGAGTAGTGATACATTGCTCACACCAAACTTCTGAAACAATGACATAGAGATGTGACACTCTTGCAAATCGATGGTTTTTTGTGGAGGAGAATGAAGCAATTTGTATTTGAATGTGTTGAATGATTGATGGGTTTGCATTGGGAGACTACCAGCTAGAGATTATGTGATTAAGGAAAACATGTTGCTTGGAATGAGGGGATGTTTATCCGAATACGATGTGATATCAACCTAGATAGACTTGTCACTGTAAATTTCAAATGACTTTGTGGCATCGGAACTGCACTTCACATACTTACTGGTTCGTGTTTGATGTAATGGGCACTTGCATGATCTTTGTGGGACAAATCATGGATTAAAATGCCCAGACCATTAGCTTCTTATGTCATGTTAACAACACAAGCATTCAAAAAATTGTTGCATGTGTTAGAAGCCACCTGTAGAAGCCTTCTAATAAATAACTGTCTGTGTTCAATCAAATAATTTATCATCAAAATCCTGGAAATGTAAAGCTCAGTGGAGACAATGTATACATGTGAAGAGCTATTGACCGTGCTGAATAGAAACATTGTGTTAGAAGTAATTTCTACTATAATAGATAAATGAAGCTACGTTGAAACTAGATGGTACTTTAGACAAAGTTTAACCATCTCTTAAAATTCACTGCTAAACCAAGCTCTAGAATATCGTTTGCCTTATTAAGAATCATTACTTCAAGTTCTTCCAATCCAAATAAATGTGCATTGTGAAAATGATCTATCATCCTTCCTAGCATTGTATTAGGCCGAAATACATTTAGGATGGTAAAGTAATCTCTCCAACACTAGTAAATGTAGTTGTATTTATGGATCGAGTAATGGAACTTCCACATAAATCACGTTGAGTTAATTCCAAAGAAAGGAAAATTGTAATTGAGAATTGGAACAACATTATGATCGATTGGAGGAGGAGATGTTGGTAATTCCCAAAGGACAAGTCAGATCGCAAATACAGAGAGGAATCCTTCAATACACTGAATAAATCGCATAAAAAATTTCTCCCTGCAAGCATATCCATTATATTCGTAAGCAGAGAAGTCTCTACGTGAAAATTTTGGAGACTGTCACCAATCGATGCTCTCAAATCTAGTTTGATGTATATCATTGGTATGAAATGAGTTGGGCCATTGACTCACTGTAGTGGTAGGTCACATCGAAGTATGTGGTGAAAGCATAGTTAGAAAGTCCCATTATGAAGCTATCTCCAGCACAGTGGAAGCATGGTTAATATGTAATAAAAGGATAACGTATTAGATCATCGACATTTCTGGATCATTAATATTCCTCAGTCATTGTTGATGTATTTGAATCTATGAGTCAAAGGCTTTAGTATATAACTAGAGATGTGGTGAAAAACTATGACCACGAGAAAGAGTCGACTCATGGAGGAGCCAACGTTCAACAAGAAGGATCAATGTTGAAGTTCCATTTGGTGTGGGTGTGGGAGTAGTGCTATTGGATGTTTTGTTGAACCTAGGTGAAGAAATCTATTGTGATGAAGATAAAGCTAGATGTTGCCATTTCTTTTCTAGAAAATGTACATAAGCTTAATGCTTCTTTTCAAGAAGGTAAATGAATTATTTTTATTGTGAATAATTGACCTATCAATCAATTACATGCATAAACATATCGTTGGGTGTGCTTTGTAATTTTTACATTCACATTTGAAATGTAAACTCACTTTTTCATAGAGAGGTAATAAAGTGAAACTTTTGTAATGGAGTGATAAGGTGTATTAATTCTTTTTTGTTTTAAGAGATATAAGGAGTAGGGAAATAAAGTATATTTTTTAAATGAGTGATTTTTGGGAGAGACAAAGAGTGGATAAAAATATCTTTTTTTTTTTATTTGGGAGTCATAAGGGTGAAGATTGGGATTAATTTTGTAATAAGGTTGATGTTTTTAAAGATTTTGGAGGTATATGGTGCATTAAAATTTTTACTTCGAAGTGATAAGGAGTCATTGTCCAAGTCAAGACAAATTTAGAAGTCTTTGATGTATAAGTTCTTGTGTATAAAAATTAGAGTAATGAATGTATCATGACAAAGGGCATTGAAAAGAAAACTGAACATTGTATCAAGCAGAATAAGGATATCATTTTTTTGGTGATTGTGTCCTAGATCTACCCGATATTGAATAACGAGATCTTATGTAGACCAAGAGTACGTTTGTGATGGCGCATGCTTTTCTGGATTCTTGATGTTGCTTATTTTTTGTGTTTATTTTTGACACTATATTTGTAAAATGGTACACATGGAGTACAAAAAAAATTAAGGAAATCCATCCACATAATAAATTCTATTCAAGCTCATGTAATCAAGCATAAATAAGCAAAGCACAAGTAATCGATTAGCTACAACACATAATAAAAAATATCAAGTTGTCATAGCTTCTCCCCCCCATTCACTAAAACTTCGTAGTTGTGCCAGCTCTTGGGAAGGCCTAGAAGGGATAGGCTCACCAAATCATCCTTTGCTACAGTAACACCTACTTGACCAAGTTCACCACAAAACTATGTGAACCTACTCAGGTACTGTGGAATGGTCTCGTTCCTCTACATCTTGATATTTCGAAGCTTTTCCTTGAGTGCCAATTTCCTATGGTCACTACTATTCTGGAACACATGTATCAACGCTTGCCACATTGCATACAAAGTCTCTTTCCCTTGGATATTAGAGACAATATGGTATCATACTCCCTCCAATATGATTCTCCTCACGTTGGAAACCCACTTATTCCGATATAGTAGATTATGAGCATCGACTATTGTTGGTTTCAAAATATCATTGTTAATGAATTCCTTCAACCCATTATCCTCTAGTACTGTCTCCATTCAGTCCTTCCATGTAACATAATTCGAGCTTCCCTCAAGGGAATACTCAAGCCTTAGTCCATTGAAAGCCATTTTCTTAGTCATGAAGAAAACCTATAAGATGATCTTCAAATTCGAATCTCCTGCAATGAAAAATTTAAAATATATTCTCTATAGTGATTCCAAATCTGATACCATGTAGAAATTAATGTGTAGATTCAATACTTCTCATGAAATTTACTAAATAACAAGAGTTACATCTACTCTATTGATCTGTGGAAGTTAATTCACCATCTTAAAGAAGAATCATTGACATGTGAAAGGAAACATCACATATACACAAAGTTTTATCTGTTGGAAATAATACTAAGAGGGGGGGGGTGGGGGGGGTGAATCAGTATTATCAGATCAAATAAAACTTTTCAATTTCATACTCAAATTCATGCACACAGCTTCAGTTAAGGATATCAGCATATACACGTGACTTTGTTAAGGGCAACTAGCGTACATGCAGTGATCTTATGATTCGGTTAGCTTATCTTCAGTAAATGCATCAGAACATTATTACCCATATTAACAGTAAACAGGTGCAGTATAACAGAACAGATCATCACACATAAGGCACACACATGAACACCATGATATAAGGTGGAAACCCAATGTGGGTGAAAACCACCTGCTGCAATTTGTTTCTATCTTCCTTTAATAAGAAACTTCTTTTACAATGTACTGGTGCAGTCCTTTACCATCACGCAGGCTACAACCCTCTTAGCTCTTGTACTAGCCGATCCATTTACTAGTATGTAGGTGCCTGCCTACAGAATGCTCCAACCTTTAATCATTCTTTAGCTGCTCCTGGAAGGGAGCTACAACTCCTTTGCTCTTGTACTGGCTGATATGTTTACCAGTACGTAGGTGCCGGCCTACGATCTACCCGGGACCACGTTTCATACATTTTCATACTAGATCCATAAGACAATCACCATTGTAGTACAACCTGCATCATCAATTACTGAAGCACTGAAACACTGAAACTCTATCAACAACACAGTCACCAGAGCACAGAGCAGACACAGAACTCTACAATTACCATCAGACCCATATGCAACTTCAAATATCAAGCTTTACAGTGTACACGCTACTTGGATGAACCCAACCTGTGTGTATACGCCCTTTTTCCAAGGCCAACCCGCGTACAGATCTAAAATTATTTTTTATAACTTTGCAGTTGTACCAGACATCAATCATACTATAACACTTATAGAATATTATTTGCGTCAGTATGCAGATCTAGAATAAGCATAATCAACCATATAAAAATAGTTCATTTCAAACCATTTGATCCCGATCTCTCCTTAGATCTTGTTCTCCATCAACCGGTGAGATCTCTCCTTAGCTCAGATCAAGCAATGCATCATCAACCCATAACCTGCATACTAGATCTAATACTTCATCAGATATTCAAGACTTTTCAGATACATTTGCCTAATGATCTTCTTCTCCTTATATAGCCTTAGGCCTTGCTCAATACCACGGGCCAAAACCATAGAAATCCAATACCATCAACTTCAAAACTAGGGATCAACACGTCCGTCGAGACACCATGGTCCAAAACCATAGGCACAACTTCCAAGGAATAACCGCCACGGACCAAAGATAAGTTTTCCACATACACGCTCTTTTACTGAAGCCAACCTGCGTGTACACGCGACTTGGTATATAGCGAACCTGCGTATACGCGACTTGGTATATAGTGAACCTGCTTGTATACGCGACTTGGTATATAGTGAACCAGCGTGTATATATTTTCTCTTCATACCTGTAGTCTGATCATCAATTCCTTGCTGCTATCCTTCTGCACTATGATTTGTCATCAGTGTGATTTGCCATCAAGGACAACACTTGTCTCATAATGCCAACAATCTCCCCCTTTGGACTTGATGGCAACAACACCAAATCACTCTCCCCCTTTGACATCAAGGGCAAAGGGTGGACCAAGATATTCTCTTCCTTTGCTGAATCATTCCACTGTCCATACTCCCCCTGAGTACCTGCTGAAATCTCTGAATAATCTCCCCATTTGTATATGCCAAGGTGTACCAATCTGTCCATGCTCCCTCTGAGTACATGTTGAATCTCTGTTCTTGCTGAAGTGTGCTGATCATGCTCTCCTTGACTGTAAGCAAGATCTACAAAAAAAAAAATGTTCTACAAGAAAGAACACGACTCTATATTTCATAAGTGACCTTCCTAGCACCAAAGACTCATACATACATCCATCTCCCAATCAAGTGGGGATATACCAAAAGTTTACACATGATAATTCAAGAGTATAACATCATTTATCCCAGGCATAGTGGGGAAACCAACATAGGCCATTACATGACCTTGATGAAAATACATGACTGAAATGTTTCAACATTCATCAAATGACCAGAAGAGATTTCATCAACTGATTACAATAGATAGAGACACTCAATTACTTCATGAGTCAAGAGACCAGACATCTAAGTAAGACCACGATAGTCATCAGCAGCTATCATACACAATGTATGATTTGTTCCATAATTATCTAGTCCAGCAATTATATTTTCCTTTTGTTCTCCCTCTGCATCTAAGGTAATGCCAACACTGCATCATTATCTGATCCCTCTGACTGTACCAGATGGTCTCTGTTAGACCCATTTCAGAATCTTCTCATTCAGAGTTTGCCCTTGCTGTTCAGAACTCCATATACGCGACTTCACCTGCATCAATCAGCGTATATACGCGGATATCCCTTACGCAACACGCGTACACCATATACGCGACTATCCTCGCAAAAAAAGGCGTATGTACGCAGATATCCTTTAAACAACACGCGTACAGCAATTTCCATATCAGCAACCTGTAAATGTCCTGTAGAGAATAAGTCATCAACCTATAACAAGGTATGTCTGCATCAATTCATCCCTTTGAATAGAATTCAAAGTCATTCACATTATATCATGTGTGAAACCACCATAGCCATTTCATCAAGCTCTACATGATCCAAGTATCATTACTTGGGAACATCTGCATCAACCAACATATGTAAGTATAAACCTATCATCATATAGATACGAACTCATCATCATGTCTCCAACAAAGTGACTTTGAGGAGTCATCCATGTATCAACACTATGTATCTTGAGCTCAAACTCTTTTGACAAAGCTTCTTGATATCATCATTAGCAACAATCCTTATCCACATGAGTGCCTGCATCATAACTGTATGATGTTTATGCATATGACAACAACAGTATATAAGTGACTCATCATCAAGTGAGGAAGATGTGTATTCAAGCTTTGTACTCCTCCTTGTCCTTATGAAGATCACCATCTAAGCACCATATATGCATCATCAAAGAATCAACCATAAATCTGATCTGAACATCTTCTATGTAACTTCAAGAATCATATGAGAGTTTATCATAGACAACTCACAACCACATCATAGCAAGATATATCATTTAGCCATATAAGAATCATCACCAAGGATTATTAACCATAATGCCAACAATGAATTACTAAAGGCATATGCTCCCCCTCAACCAGTGCCATCTGTTAGATCTGATCATGCATATATCAACAATAAGCATCAAAACATCATCATCCTCAAGTTAGGATCAAAACACTTCTAGACATCATACAAGTAACAAAACATTTCTAGACATTCTCAGCAGACTATAACTGTTAACCAATAGAGCAGATACTGGATTGAATCATATCAGATCCTTTTTCTGATCCTGTCCCCACTGCTTTTCCTCAGATTGACATATACGCGACTTTGCAGTGTCTAACTCGCGTATATACGCGACTTCCCTTTAAGGAACTTGCATATGAGATTCAGAACACTGAAGTTTTACACTTTCAGCTCCCCTTGAGTCTGATATGTCTATGCTGTGTTGTGTCTCAGTACATTGTGCTGACTGTACTTCCTTCTTCCTCCATATCTTCAAGTGTGATGAGGTTTTCTCCTTTTGGTGTGATGTCCATCCTTTGTTCCTGCATTCCTTTGCTATATGTCCAAGCTTGTTACATGCATAACATCTAACATGTTTCATATTCCTCCTGTAGCAATCAGCAGCTTTGTGACCAAACATATTGCAAGCAAAGCAATATCCATTAAAGTACCTTGAGTGTGATGATCTTTCTGCATGATGGTCTTGAACCCTTCTTCTTCTACATCTAGCTGCAACATGTCCAAGATTATGACATACATAACATTCAACATTATTCATAGGAGGAGTAAAAGATTTTATTTGAGGAGTCTCTTTCCTTGATTGTTGATGGGGTTGACCTTTCATCTCCTTGTTGATCATTTTAGATTTCTCTTTAGAGTTCCTTGCCTCACCTTGTGAACTAGATTCACCTTCAACAGATTCATGAAAGCCAAGACCAGTCTTGATAGCAGGAGACCTTTGACTACTAAGAATATCATCCAAGGCTTTAGTACTATCTTGAAATCTCAAAAGTTTATCCTTTTCTTCTAATTTACCTTTCAAGATATTTACCTCAACTTGAAGTTGTTCCTCCTTTTCTAGACATTGCTTCTTCATGTCTTCTCCATCTTTCCTTCCTTCTTCCAACTGATGCCTTAGTTTGAGAATCTCCTTTTCTTGTTCTTCATTCAGATCCTGCTGCATTTGACGAATTCTGAGAGCACATTCCAGTTGAGATTTTAAGCTGATATCTTCGTTTACCTGTTTTTCAATAGCTTGGAGTAGATCTTTATTCTGCTTCTTTGATTCTTCAAGATCTTTCTTTAGCGAGCGGATCATGGCTTCAAGACTTTCATAGTAACTGGATCTATCTCTGAGTTTCTTGATGGTTGTGCTTCTTTCATTGACTTCATCTCTTAATGATGTCACTTCACCCTGCAACTTTTGACATTGATTTTCCTTGTCCTTGAGTAACTTTCTTACCTTGTTTCCTTCCTTTGATTGAGCTTTTATTTTGGTAACTTCTTCTTTGAAAGCACATTCCCTTTTGTTCAATAGATCTTGTTGATCTTTAACTTTGTCTGTAAGCCTTCTAAATACTGCCTCTATTTGATACCTTTCTTGCTCACCCATAAAATCATGTTCAGTAGTTTCACTATCACTTCCATCACTTTCACAAGGAAATATATCAGGAACATCAGAGGATAACACATTCATACCTGATAATGATTCTGAATCTGATTCTGAATCTGAAGAACTTCTTATACCTAATCCCCAATCGACTCTCCCACTGTCATAGATCTTCTGAGATGTCTTATTCTTCTTATGAGCTTTGTTCTTAAGCTTCTTTCCCATTGTTCCACGGATCTCCTTCAAGCGATCAAGCTTCTACCAAAGGACTTGCTCTGATACCAATTGTTGGAAATAATACTGAGAGGGGGGGGTGAATCAGTATTATCAGATCAGATAAAACTTTTCAATTTCATACTCAGATTCATACACGCAGCTTCAGTTAAGGATATCAGCGTATACACGCGACTTTGTTAAGGGCAACTAGCGTACATGCAGTGATCTTATGATTCAGTTAGATTATCTTCAGTAAATGCATCAGAACATTATTACCCATATTAACAGTAAACAGGTGCAGTATAACAGAACAGATCATCACACATAAGGCACACACATGAACACCATGATATAAGGTGGAAACCCAATGTGGGTGAAAACCACCTGCTGCAATTTGTTTCTATCTTCCTTCAATAAGAAACTTCTTTTACAATGTACTGGTGCAGTCCTTTACCAGCACGTAGGCTACAACCTGCAGAGGGCTACAACCCTCTTAGCTCTTGTACTAGCCGATCCATTTATTAGTACGTAGGTGCCTGCCTACAGAATGCTCCAACCTTTAATCGTTCTTCAGCTTCTCCTGGAAGGGAGCTACAACTCCTTTGCTCTTGTACTGGCTGATATGTTTACCAGTACGTAGGTGCCGGCCTACGATCTACCCAGGACCACGTTTCATAATTTTTCATACTGGATCCATAAGACAATCACCATTGTAGTACAACCTGCATCATCAATTACTGAAGAACTGAAACACTGAAACTCTGTCAACAACACAGTCACCAGAGCACAGAGCAGACACAGAACTCTGCAATAACCATTAGACCCATCTGCAACTTCAAATATCAAGCTTTACAGTGTACACGCTACTTGGATGAACCCAACCTGCGTGTATACGCCCTTTTTCCAAGGCCAACCCGCGTACAGATCTAAAATTATTTCTTATAACTTTGCAGCTGTACCAGACATTAATCATACTATAACACTTATAGAATATTATTTGCGTCAGTATGCAGATCTAGAATAAGCATAATAAACCATATAAAGATAGTTCATTTCAAACCATTTGATCCCGATCTCTCCTTAGATCTTGTTCTCCATCAACCAATGAGATCTCTCCTTAGCTTAGATCAAGCAATGCATCATCAACCCATAACCTGCATACTGGATCTAATACTTCATCAGATATTCAAGACTTTTCAGATACATTTGCCTAATGATCTTCTTCTCCTTATATAGCCTTAGGCCTTGCTCAATACCACGGGCCAAAACCATAGAAATCCAATACCATCAACTTCAAAACTAGGGATCAACACGTCCGTCGAGACACCATGGTCCAAAACCATAGGCACAACTTCCAAGGAATAACCGCCACGGACCAAAGATAAGTTTTCCACATACATGCTCTTTTACTGAAGCCAACCTGCATGTACACACGACTTGGTATATAGCGAACCTGCGTATACGCGACTTGGTATATAGTGAACCTGCTTGTATACGCGACTTGGTATATAGTGAACCAACGTGTATATATTTTCTCTTCATACTTGTAGTCTGATCATCAATTCCTTGCTGCTATCCTTCTGCACTATGATTTGTCATCAGTGTGATTTGCCATCAAGGACAACACTTGTCTCATAATGCCAACATTATCTAGGAGAAAGAAACTGTTGAAAAACCCTTACTATCTGTATTTCATTAACCATAAAATAGATAAGAAATACAATGCTTTCTCAAGCCTAAGCACACGTTGCACTAGTATAGTATATACCTCTACCTAACAGATTGAACCTGGCCCAACACTTAGCCAATTCCAAGCCTTCCCAAGATCCTATTTCCTTGCAATGTTTCCTTGGGAAATTTTCCCTATTATTTAGGAATTTCACACGAAGGAATTGTGCAATTACCATAGTCCAATCCTCTGACTACATGCACCACTTGTAAAACTTGAATTAGTTTACAATTAATAGTACATTTCCCTTGAATTCCAATCTCAACTAGCTATATCAAATTCTTTGCATGCAACAATTATTTTGGGTTGATTAATTAGTTAACTCGTTGATCACTTAGTTTGGTTGTCGTTCCACACCCACAACTTGACCTTCACTAGTTCTTCTGGCAATTAGAACTAGTTAAACATATAATAGCTCAAATTAACTAAAATAGATTGCTACAAATTAGCAATCAATCATGTAGAAATGAACTCAAGTGTCTCCAACTCAAATTGACTGAGTTAACTGAGTGATAAAATCCATGCCACTTCAGTTAACTACCTCCAAGTATTTTGCTAAAATTGAAATTCGAATTTTAATCTAGTTTGACCAAGGCAAAGTCAAAGCTAGATTTTCTTGCTACATTTTCAACAATAAATTGTTCTTGGGTTTTTGGACACAGGGGCTAGAAGACCTTACATACAAAGTCTTCTAGATATGGGAACTGGATGGGTTGATCCTAGATAGGTTGGGAGGAAAAGGTCGGTTAAGTAGAAATGGTCGAAGCAACATCAGACCAGAAACACATTCAAACGAGAGTTTTAGGTAAGTACTTACAAATGAATTGTTAAATTTTAGCTAAAATTCATTGGTGTTAGAAAATTATATATTACGGAGCAATGGAACACATAAAATATTGCAGAAATATAAACACAGAAAACGCACAAAACAAGAGAGACACAGATATACGTGGTTCACCCAGTTTGGGCTACGTCAACCCCGAACAGCCAGTCCTTCCTTTCTATTATCCAGCAAAATGAAGAGACACAACCTACAGCAAATCCGATGTAATATCCTTTGTTTTCTCTCACAGTCTCACCTCTCTATTTCTTGCTCACCGAATACACATCTATCACACAGCCTCAAATACAATGCCCTCATACAAAGAGAGGGGGTTGACTTCTAGGGCAAAAAAAACCCTAAACTAAACATAAGTTCTACCGTCAGATCATCCACCTAATGAATGGCCCAGATTGACTAGAAATCACTATACTTTTACAAGGCAATTTTACATTTATTTTTGGTTTCGGGGACGCTGCCCCTGAGCCGCTGCCGAGGGACCGCTAGCCCCTGGACCCCCCAACCGGGGGGGATGGGCCCCCCCCCCGCGACAAGTCCCCCCACGTGGAGGGGTGTACAAAACTTCCTGGGGTATACATTCGGCTGAAACAAAGACCTCTGAACAATCATGCTCCACACACAACAATCTCCCACTTGGAGAATGATTGTAGCAATTCCATCGCTGCTTCATTTGTTGGACAATGACTCCTCTTTGGACCTGGCTGTTTCTCATCTTCATCGTCATCCTTGAAGACTAATTGAAACTGAGCATGTTCTCAGTTTCTCCCTGGTTACAACTTTTGTTAGCATATCTGTAGGATTCTGGCTAGTGTGTATCTTTTCCAGCTTCAACTCTCCATCTTCCAACACTGATCGTATGAAATGATACTTGAGCTGTATGTGTTTAGTCCTGGAATGAAATGCTGAGTTCTTTGCAAGATGAATGGCACTTTGGCTATCACTGTATAACGTGCCCATATCATGCTTCTTACCCAATTCACCCATAAACCTTTGTAACCAAATCATTTCTTTACTAGCCTCTATAGCAGCAACATACTCTGCTTCTGTTGTTGAAAGTGCAACAACACTTTGGATTTTTGAAACCCAACTGACAGTTGTTCCTCCAACAGTAAATACATATCCTGTAGTGCTCCTCCTGTTATCTCTGTCACCTGCCATATCTGCATCAACATATCCTTGTAGGGAGATGTTTGAACCACCAAAGCATAATGCTTTATTTGTGGTACCTTTCAAATATCTGAGAATCCATTTCACTGCCATCCAATGTTCCTTTCCTGGATTGTTCATGTACCTGCTTACAACTCCCACTGCATGTGCAATATCAGGCCTTGTGCAGACCATTGCATACATTAAGCTTCCAACTGCTGATGCATATGGAACTTTAGACATATAATCATGTCTTCTTGGGTCTTTGGGCACATTTCCTTGCTAAGTTTGAAATGGCTAGCAAAAGGTGTACTAACTGGTTTTGCATTGTGCATGTTAAATCTTTTCAACACCTTTTGTATGTACTCATTCTGAGACAATGTTAATTTACGATTTTTCCTGTCTCTAGTTATTCTCATACCAAGGACTTGTTTTGCAGCTCCCAAATCCTTCATTGCAAATGAATTTGCCAATTTTCTTTTGAGCACATTTATTTCCTGCATGTTAGATCCTGCAACAAGCATGTCATCTACATACAATAACAATATAATATAGCTGCCATCATTTTGCTTTTTCAAATAAACACAATGATGAGAGTGACATCTAGTATAACCTTGTTCAGACATAAACTTGTCAAATTTTAGATACCATTGCCTTGGAGCCTGTTTTAAGCCATACAAGCTCTTCTTCAACCTGCACACTAGTTTCTCCTTCCCTTTCACCTCATATCCTTGTGGCTGTTGCATATATATCTCTTCCTCCAAATCCCCATGGAGAAAGGCTGTCTTTACATCTAACTGCTCAAGATGCAAATCTTCAGCTGCTACAAGACTTAAATTGGTTCTGATTGAAGTCATTTTAACAACAGGAGAAAATATTTCATCAAAATCAATACCTTTCTTCTGTGCAAACCCCTTCACCACAAGTCTAGCTTTATACCTCTGTTTTCCTCCATCTTCTTCCTTCAGCCTGTAAACCCATTTATTCTTCAATTTAGTTTTTCCTACAGGAAACCTGACTAAATCCCAAGTCTGGTTATGCATTAAGGAGTCCATCTCTTCTTCCATGGCTACCTCCCACTTCTTCCTGCTTTCAACCTGCATTGCTTCTTCATAACATTCGGGTTCACCGGAATCAGTCAACAATAAATAATATAATGAAGGAGAGTATCGTTCAGGGGGTCTACTTATCCTAGTAGATCTTCTAACACCACTTTCAGGTGTTTGGGGTGCTTGTTGTTGTTGTGGTGGTTGTTGTTGTTGTGGTTGTTGATTATTATTATTTTCAGGCACCTTTCGCTTTTCAGTGATTTCATCAAGAACTACGTATTCCTTGTTTTCCTTTCCCTGTTTCTTTTCCTGCAACTGATTCTTATACAAGACCTTTTCATTGAATATTACATCTCTGCTCCTAATTATTTTGTGATTTTCGTAATGATATAAGCGATAACCAAAATCATTAACACCATATCCAATAAAGGTACATTTCTTTGACTTTTCCTCAAGCTTTGTTCTATTTTCTTTATCAATATGGACAAAGGCCTCACAACCAAAAGGCTTTAAAAAAGAGTAGTTTACCTTTCTACCTGTCCATGCTTCCTCCGGAACACCACCATCCAAGGAACTTGAAGGCCCTCTATTTATTAGATAAACAACAGTATCTACAGCATCTGCCCAAAACTGTAAAGGCAATCCTGCATGCAATCTCATGCACCTTGCACGCTCCATGATTGTTCTATTCATCCTTTCTGACACACCATTTTCTTGTGGTGTTCTTGGAACTGTCTTCTCTCTATGAATTCCATGCTCTGAACAGTACCTATCAAACTCTTTGCTGCAATATTCACCTCCATTGTCTGATCTAAGACACTTTAATTTCTTTCCTGTCTCAATCTCAACCAAAGCTTTCCATTTCTTGAAAGTATCAAATACATCAGATTTATTCTTAATACAATAAATCCAAGTTTTTCTCATTGCATCATCAATAAAAGTAACATAATAACGAGAGCCACCGAGAGATGATACCTAAGCAGGTCCCCATACATCTGTATGCACAAGCTCTAATTTTTCATTCTTCTTTTCTTTCCCAACTCTGAGAAATATGACTCTCTTATGTTTTCCATAAATGCAATTCTCACAGAAGTCCAAATCAACATTCTTCAAACCCGGCAATAGATTCCTTGAGTGAAGAATCTTCATCCCCTTTTCACTCATGTGTCCGAGCCTATGATGCCATAATGCTGCATCTGCTCCTTTGGAAGTTAAAGCATTAACAAAGTTAGAAATACCATTGCATAAATACAATGTACCAACCTTTTCGCCTTTTGCTATTACCAGGGCTCCTTTGGTGACCTTCCAAGCTTTATCTGTGAAAGTTGTCACACAACCTTCACCGCCTAACTGCCCTGTTGAAATCAGATTTTTCTTTAGATCTGGAACATGCCTTACCTCCTTTAATAGCCATTGGTTTCCATTCTTCTGTTTTACAAGAACCTTACCCATTCCAAGGATTTTACAGGGTTTATCATCACCCAAACGAACTTGTCCAAAATCTCCTTGAACATAGTCATGAAAGTATTTCTTATCAGGTGTGGCATGGAATGGAGCCCCTGAATCTACCACCCAGGAATCAGTAATATTTTCGAAAGAAAGAATCAAAGCATCTTGTAACACCTCACCTATCACATTTGCTTCATGATTGTTTTCTTGCTATGCATCTCCTTCTTTTCCCTTCCGAGATCTACAGTCTTTCTTTAAGTGTCCTTTCTTTCCACATTTCCAGCACACTATCCCCGATCTGGACTTGGATTTGCCTTTCCTTGATTTATTGCAATATCCTGAGCTCTTTCCTCTTTCCATTTTTCTTCCTCTAGACTCTGCACTCAAAGCATTTCCTGATGTCTCACCGGAGCTTTTCCGTCGCATTTCCTCGCTAAGGATAGCACCGACAACATCATCAAACTTTAAAGTACTAGATCCAGAAACGGAGTTACTAATGGCCATTACCAAACCATTCCAACTTTCTGGTAATGAGCACAAGAATAACAGAGCTCTAACTTCATCATCAAAGTTTACCCTACAGAACTTAACTCACTTGTAACTGTATTAAAATCATTTAAATGGTTTGCAACAGATCCACCTTCTGACATATTCATATTAAATAATTGTTTCATAAGAAATACCTTGTTTGAGGCCGAGGGTTTTTCATATAGTTTCGACAACGTCTGCATCAAACCCTCTGTCGTGGTTTCCTTCGAAATGTTGAAGGCGACTGACGCAGCAAGGCACAACCGTATTGTTCCAAGTGCCTTTCTATCGAGAAGGCTCCATTCTTCGTCTTTCATACCCGTCGGCATCTTTGTTTTTCCGCCCAATGGTAGGTATAGATCTTTCTGATACAGATAATCTTCCATCTGCATCTTCCACAGCGAGAAGTTTTGGCCATTAAATTTCTCGACCCTAAACTTACCATCTTCCGCCATTGCTCCCACTCGAACCAGGAACCCTTCTTTCCTGCGAGTTTATCAGCCAAATAGACCTTCGGCTATGATACCAGTTGTTAGAAAATTATATATTACGGAGCAATGGAACAGATAAAATATTGCAGAAATATAAACACAGAAAATGCACAAAACAATAGAGACACAGATATACATGGTTCACCTAGTTTGGGCTACGTCCACCCCGAACAGCCAGTCCTTCCTTTCTATTATCCAGCAAAATGAAGAAACACAACCTACAGCAAATCCGCTGTAATATCCTCTGTTTTCTCTCACAGTCTCACCTCTCTGTTTCTTGCTCACCGAATACACATCTATCACACAGCCTCAAATACAATGCCCTCATACAAAGAGAGGGGGTTGCCTTCTAGGGCAAAAAAAACCCTAAACTAAACATAAGTTCTACCGTAAGATCATCCGCCTAATGAACGGCCCAAATTGACTAGAAATCACTATACTTTTACAAGGCAATTTTACATTTATTTTTGGCTTCGGGGGTGCTGCCCCCGAGCCCCAGCCGGGAGACCGCTAGCCCCCGGACCCCCCAGCCGGGGGGATGGGCCCCCCCGGACCCCCGCGGGGGGGAAAAGTCCCCCCCGCACCCCCCCCGTGTGGAGGGGTGTACAAAACTTCCTGGTGTATACATCTGACTGAAACAAAGACCTCTGAACAATCATGCTCCACACACAACAATTGGCTGGTTAAATATGGAATCTACAGATAATTTTCATTGATTATCTAGTTATTTTTCAAATTTAGGGCATTAGAATTGATGTTAATTGTTAAGTTTTAGGTTCTCTCGTTAAATTCGAAAGGTTAGGGTATTAAACAATGTATGGTTACAATTGAACAAGGAGAATCTACAATGTTCCGGTAATAAAATCAAGTATCTGTAGTATGTTCCCTTTGAGATACTAGAAAATGTGGGAGATAATGAATATATACTAAGTCTAACCCCATACTAGAGCAAGAAGAGGAATATGTCCTACCTTCTATAGAGGAGTTCACACTAGATACATAAATATAGTTGAAAAAGGATACAAGTTTTTAGAGGAGGTCCATAAATACGAGATAGGGGTAGTATGATCTTTGGCAAATTGAGTTGAAAGGACAACTTTCAAAGAAAGCTAAATGGTACACCCGCGTGAAGGTAAAGGAAAATTTTCCTCACCTCATATAATAGAAGATTTTGGGGACTAAAAGCCTCCCAAAATGGGGAGATGAAATCTATATTGGATCATTATGTTTTTTTTCATCCATCTCGATGCTTTTAGAGTGGAAAAAGTGCAAGAATAAACTCACATGACCATTTTACCGATGGGACCCATTTTGTCAATTTTGGGTACGAAACCTTTCAAGAGCATTTTGAGGCATCCAACCTTTTTTTTGGGATAAAAAATTGTTTCTTTTGTGTCACACCTTTCATTCCTATTATAAACACATCAAAATTTCTAAAGGTGTAATAATTGCCTCAACTAGAGTCTGCATATAAAAGTTATGTCACTTCAAAGTTAACATTCCTTCTTTTACCACTATAATTCGAGAGAAAGCTACATAAACTCCCATTACTCATGGAAAAGGGGCTAACCATATGATCATGATGAAGAAGGCTCTAGAAGAATCCATATTATAACTCTATTTAAGAGTTGAAGGAGTCAAATCTAACCACTAGTAGGCTATCATGTTGTGTTATAGCTAGGCCACTAACATGAAAATAGGTTCCCTTATTTTTTAGTGTATCTTATTCCATAGATGAGTAGCATAGCTGAGAGCTATAGGGAGAGAGCACACAAAGAGAATTTGTACATTGTAGTAGTGCATAGGCCACTAGCCTTACTTCTTTGTATTTGCAACCATTTTCTATTTAGAAAAGAGAGTAGAGAAACCTCACCTTCTAGTTGAATTTTCTCTTGAAAGGGTTTCCTAGGATATATCTTGTGTCAATCATGATTTTTGAGTTTTTATTTTTTTGTTCTCTATTTTCTGCATAATTATAATTTGCATATATACATAATAAACAATAATTTACAGTTCTAGATATCTAAATAGAAGCAAACCCTCATAGTGTAGATTTTGGATTTTTAAGTATAATTTATTAGATCTATTATGACGAACTATCTAGTGGAATATCCATGACACTTTATGGTTCAAATATGCAATATATTTCTTACTCTCTAATTAGGGAGACAAAACAATTCAAGAGAAGGTTTTGATATGGAGATCCTAGATCTTGTCTACTAGTATAAAATGTAGATACAAAAACATAATATGTAGAATAAAGATGGGAAATAATAATACATATGTTGCTCATAATTTAGTTTAACTTGAAAGTCTTCAAACAAATGTCTAAGTGATTTAACTTAGATAAATACTCTTTAGTGGAAGAGAATTTATTAGGATTGAAGGTCATGGTTTGATTTTCAAGTTAACAAGATCTCATCACATCAGAATGACCAAATATTTTTTCAAATTTTCCTAGAATTCATGAGGGTCATCAATTCCTTGAATGTGAAATCACAAATAAAGAGAAATGAACATTATGATTTATTCATGTTCTTCATCAGTCCTATCACCCCACTTAGCTCTCTTATCAGTATAAGTGGGGGGTTTTCTCCTTTCCCAAGGTAAACCAATACAATCCTTTAATTCTTAGTGCATCCTCCATGTGGGATTTCCATGATAGGTAGTTTGTATCGGTAAAAAAATGTTCACTTGGAATGGACATATTAAAAAATGTAGAAATATAGTTTCAAAATATGAGATTGTATGTTTAGATAAAATCTCTTGAAAAAGTGAGCCATTTAAAGAAAAACGAAACAGAAAATAGAATTTGAATGTGAAATTTATGCCATTTTGAATAAAGACATTAATGATATCAAGGATCCATGTGGCAAGCAAAAGTTGGCCCATGTTGTGTCAATGTTGCCAAAAATTAAAGAATATTTTTTTTCTCACTAACTTTGCCTGTAATTTCACTTAAAAATAAATTACTTTTTGAAACGAACCACTTCTATAAAATAAGTGAGAATTACTTTCACACTGAAGCTACTTTTTAAATGAGTTACATGTAAGAAAATCTAAAAGAAAATATTAAATTTATTTTATTGTGATTCACTTTTATAACAAAAGTGAAATACACTTCACAATAATATTATGAAATAATTTAAGTTTGCATGCGTCTTTTCAAAAAGTAACTTAAAAAAAAAAAAAAACCTCAAAACTTCTTGTTAAAAAAATAAATTTTAACCAAGTGAGTTAGTGAAAACACACATAAAAATAGTAAGAAAGGAGGATGGGTTGGCTGTAGTAGTAGTAGCAACAACAATTTCACCTCAAAGTATGTGCTTACCAAAAAAATGTGCTCATCCAAAAACAAACAACATTTTATATTTTTGCCCAAAACTCAACAACAATGTGGTTAGGTATTAGTTAGGTTCTCTAGAAAATGCAAGGTTTCTCTCTGTTTTTAATTTGCCAAGATAACATAGAGCATAAAACAAAAAACATAAAGAATTAAGAAAACTCTTTTTGCTGTGTTTATGATTTGTTAAGATTGCATAGAGCATACGTTGAGTGAAAAGAGTAGAAAATGAGGAATATAAACCAAAAACTAAAAAATGAAATCTATAATAATAAAAATGAAACAAAAATGAAAAAATGAAAAAAAATCCATATTCAAACTATATACCTCTAGATCAAACAAGCAAAGCCATATATTGGGAAAACAAACACCTTTTCGGATGAAATGAAAGGTATTATTAACCTAAAGTAGTGCTCCAAATGCAATGGAATAGTATGTCTAGGACAAAAATGTACAAAAATAGTAGATCTTGGAGATAGGACAAAACAAGATCAAGATTGCAATCAACAATGGGAGCGACACTTCAAATGGGCTTTGATAACATGCTCAGGAAAACTACCTATTCCATATAGGATGAACACCTTCAATAACCACTCACACAACCAAATGAAATATAATAATGCCAATATTTTTACATGGTTAAAACCTCTGAGAGGGAAACATTCCATGACCCTAGCCAATGTAGCTACTTGAGGAAATCTTATTAATGTAAAAGAAAAAGAATTACATAGTGGAGTTTTCATAATTGATTATCAGCCATGACCCTCTATACTCTTTAAATAGAGATCACAAAACAAATGGGTGTTGAGCCATGGATCAATAGTTATTAGTACCAATGAGAATATGATCCATTAGATCACTTTATGTGTGGAACATATTGTGGCCATTAGATGAAAATGCAACTAATGCATACTAAAGAAACACACCAAGAAACACATCTTTACGTAATGGACACATTAGACCAAGTTGAATTTAACTAACTCCTAGTGTCTAAATATCTTAATAATTTCATCCCCTTCCTTAAACCTTTAAATCATTGTAATGAATCAGCATTACACGAAAATTTCAATAACATTTCAAGTGGATACATGATTAAATTATGTCATTTGGCATTCAATGAGCATTTCCCTCACAATAGCTTCACACCCCTATGGTTTAATGTTGAAGCAAGATAATTAATTGTGAAGTGACTTGGGTTCTTTTATAGGTGAGATAACAATTTTAGAGCATTATCGTGGAATAACACACAATAGGTGTGTTTACAGTTTTTCCAATTTTGTATCACCAAATGCCTCTCTTTCCCTTCCTAACAAATAAATCAATTGATATAGGAATTTACTCAAATCAATCACATCCCAAGGATGCTGTAACATTTGAAACAACTTGCTAAGTGAGTAGAAAACATTTAAGTAACTTGAATGAGTAGTGGCACATATTTAAAATTTCTCTTTAGTGCTTGGAAGAATAGTTTAATGGATAAGATGTTTTTGTTGACATGAGACAAAATATGTATTCCTTCCAGGTCCATGATGGTGGGAAGATATAATAATAGAAAATAAAAAGATTTTTGCAAAGAAGACACATACCTTCTCAACATTCATTATCAAATAAAGCTGAATTTAGAAAGATAAAGGTTCCTTACACTATTTTATTATTCCTTTTCATGTGATGATTTATGTCTTCTTCCATTTTTTCCTTCCTACTTTCCTATGTTATATGCACATAATATATTTATTTCCTTTCCTTCTTGTTTCACTTTGCAATGATAAAACGAGTAAAAATGCATCTCACCATCTTTTAATTTCACAAGTGTTTAGAAATGACATAAAGGATATTGAAAGTAGGTGTTTGCTCATACTTCTCTATCATTTTATGATATTGTTCCTTTTATTTTCCTCCTTGTAATCTTTGCGATTAGCGATTGACTTAGTATGTATATATCTCTTCATTGTATCCCTAATTATGTTTGAGAATTATACGTATTCTTACTTTTAAGCTCTAAACTGTGTAGAGGGGGCATTATGTACGTTAAATGTACATTTAACATTTTGGAGGTTTCCTAAGTCAAAGATTTTCAGATATATAATGTGTGCATGCATTTATTGTATGTGTGCTAATTCTTCATAACAAGGTTTTCATTTTTCTTCGAGAAGTATACTTAATTTTAATTTTATGCTTAGAATATGGAAAATAAGTTTTATGTATATTAAATGTAAATTTGAGATCTTGGTAGTCTCTTGAGTTATGATATTTATTTATATAATGTGTGTTTCAGAGAAAATTAAAGTTCAGAAACTTTGACAAATTTTAATAGTTTATAATGTGCAAACTATAAAATGATTAGCAATATTTTTCCAAAAACTTCAAATTATTCTAATGATTTTATATAAGCCTTTATAACATTTTGGAAAATTTTAAGGTAAAATAAATTTAATTTTTTCATGGGGAAAAATCGTAATTTTGTTCATAATGAGAAAAATTACATGTTGTAGATCCTAATGGGCATATGCATTAATAGCAGGTCTTGATTTCTTAGAATCCATTAAAGACTAATCTATTCTTTCCTACCATTTTTGTTTTCCACCTTTCGCCAACTACTAGTGTTGTGAGTGGATGTTATAACAAACATTTCATTCTCATTGGTATTAGTTGGATATATTTTTTTAGAGTTAGATCCCTCTGATCCATTAATTCGTTTGCTGCCTCTTACATCCTTCCTGATGTGTGTTTCTCATGTTGTTACGAAGAGTTTTTGGGCCTCTATGTTAATGCGGAGCTATGCTCTATCTTGTCCTTCTATGGGATGTTCTACACTATTTGTACTTTATTGTCTACAATGTTTTCTGTTGTCTCTTCTTCTTCTGCTGCTTCTTCTCGAGGCTTAGTGCGTTGCCAAGATTTTGGATTTTGGGATTCCTTCTTATTTCTTTTGGGGTCTTTTTTGGCTTGCGGGCATGCACTATGAAGGTGACCTTTTTGTTGAAAACTATAGAAACAGAATGTCATATTTTCATAATCTAGTGGTTGAGTCCACTATATATTGTTATGGACCAGTATTATGCAATCAGGTAAACCTTGACTAAGATCTACTTCGATGCATATTCTGGCAAAGGTAAATATGCCTCTTTAAACTCTATCCACATCAATCTTCAGAAATTTTCCCAACGAATTCCCTATTACTTCTAATACTTTGTGATGCTAGAAGTGTAGTGGAAGATTGTCTATCCTGACCCATTCAAGAATTTTAGAAACTACCATAATGGTGGCATCAAAAACTTGGAACCAAGGGATCATGAAAAGTACTGCATTACCCTAGAACCATGGTCCCTCATTAAGGGCATATTCCTTATCCTTGAATGTTTCGAATTTGACAATAAAATACCCCTTGGAACATAGATGAATATCACAATTCGTTGTCCATGTAGAGAAAATCCATTGGTGTAAAGTGTCTGATTTAGGCCAGAAACCATTAAATCTACATATGAATTCTTTAGTATGAAAGTCTGCATAAACTTTATTTACCTCAAGTAGAGAGACTGTCAAGGCTAGTATATGGGATTTTTGCTCCACGATATAGGGTCGAGGTGGTTCTGGTTTAGTTTGTGTTTCATCCTTCCCTTTGACCTCATATTTAAAAGATCCTATGCCCTCTGAGCTAGTTCCAAAGTATCCACCACGCGGTCACAGATTGAGGATGATGGTCGAGTTTGAAGCAATGCCATAGTCTTGTAGTGTGTGATTATCCTGCAGAATTTGTCCTGAATAAATCAAAATTTGCATACTTACTAATATGCCTAGATGATTTTGGATTTCACACTTTAATTCTTGTATCTACCTCCCCTTCCAGATCCGCTTGCAGACAGTCCTTCCTTGCAGTGTTCTGATAAAAATTTGTATCAGATCTGGCGCTGTGGTGAGTGGATCTATCCTTGATAGAGGTCGATCTGCTATAAGGTACTCAGGATCTGATAGATCTGGTCGAAATGGATCCCAATCCATTGCTTGAGTCATCTGATCTGGGTCGGCAGAGCCTTCCATCCTGGGATCATGAATGTTCTTTGTCGCCATCTTTTTTTCTACCTATAAGGCAGAAAGTGGAGGTTTCTCATTGCTCGATCCATAAAGGTCCTACTCAAATGCAGTCCCAACACTTTCTGCTATTTCTCTATACTTCCGCTTGTTTTCGGCCTAGTGGGGGCATGGATACAAAATCCTATCACCAGATTGAGATCGACTTTCATTAATTCCAATCGCGTAGTCTTATGGGTTAGGGATGAGATTCACTAAACCCCTGGGTAAACCATTGGATACTATGATAGCAGCGACAAGTTTCTCCTCTACATATCTCTTTCCTTCTTCAGCCTCTTTGTGCGAGATGATAAATCCAATGAGGGCGGAGTTGATAGGGCTCGATTCGAAGTAAGGGCCAAGACATAAGCGAAAATCCTAATATGGCTCGAGTGAGGGCATATCTAATTTTTGTGGGAGTGGATCTGTTGGGTCTTTGTTAGATCTATAAAGGAGCGTGTGTTTTGGAGGGGAAGAGATCTTTCCAGATCCAAATAGAGACTGCGCAAGAGCTAGGATTTCGCTCTTCGGTTCATGAGAAGAAATCTCTATTAATAGTCTAGCTGAGATTGTAGTGCTAATGATAGATTTACTATGTGTACGATTGGATCCTGAGTTGTGTGGATCGATGTTTCCCATTAGGCCGAACTGGGAAATCTCGTGGAAGACTCCTGCAGAAACCCTCTTTTCGGCCATCAAGACCGCTCCGACACAAAAACCAATAGTTCAACAAGACCCAAATATTGTTTCACCTTTAGTAAAATAAATTTAATATTGTAATATTTGGGCTAATTGCTTTTAGAAAATGTTGACACCTAATCATCAATATTGTGTGAATAAGTGTAATTGATGTAAATAAATAATGGAAAATATGAAGAGTCGCCGGGAGATGAAATGAACAGTCTCTCCCTCATGTATATAATAAAGACTAACCTGAATGAATATAACGAATTGATTTTGAGGAGTTACTACCTGGTCTCACATGGTATCAGAGCCAGCGCCATTTTTTGGCTTCCTTCTGCTTTGTAACTCCCTATTATGCCTATGGTATTATGAATCCTATGCAGACTGAATAGCTTGGCTGCTCTGACGCTTCCACTAGCCTGAACGCATCATTATTCCCCTGTGACTCACCTATTATTCTTTGGCATTACACTCTCTGACATAGTCTAATAACGCTGCTCTCTGGCATTGTGTGCATTTCGTTTTGAAGATTTTCTCTCCGGTCTTACCATCGCGTGGAGGAGCCTCCAAGAAGGTCGTGGTATCTGTTGTACTGTATTGAAACGCTATCAAACATGGTGTATGATGCACAGTAGAATGGTATTCTGTCAATTTATTCTACTGTTGAAGAATCAATTCGTGTGTTGTGGTGTGGTTGCTTCCTGGCTGTGTTATCGCTACTATGATAAGGTGTTGTATATTATAATTGTACTACGCGCTGTCCATACCTATCTGCTCTTGTTCCTACTCTAAATTTTTTACTGTGATAACACCGCCATTGTACTCTCCCACAGTTAATACTCTCCCAATCGTTGTGCCACTATGCTCTTCTATCCACAGTGGTCTCCATCCCACGCATTTAATCTTTCGAGCTATCTTCACTTGGTTTTGCCTTCCATGCATATATGGTAAATCAATGATTTGGGTATAGAAACCTTAAATCTCATTTCAATTGCGCGCTGCTCCATTATGGCATGTATTCTCTATTTCTATACTCTCTATCCCTTAGCATCAATATTATTTGAGTTGTGGAACAGTACTAGTGAGCTTGATGTAAATAACTCTTTGTGCTTTGTGTGGTATGCTCCCTGCTTGAATGTGTGTTATCTATGTTAAAAGAATCATCAGTCTTAAGATGTTGCTAAAACATTCGCTTGCGATGATAATATTCGAGTGATTGATTTCTTGATCTGAAGTAGTGGTAAGGCACACCAAGAAAGCTTTGAAGGGGTTCAAATCGAACATACCCATAGGTTGGGATGTAGTGAGAGATACACTGTCAAAGATCAGATTCCATGAGAATGGTGATGAGCTTGAGACCTCTCCAATTCAACACAAGAGCTGACGCCATTGGTCATGTTTCCCAAGTGTGTTGAGAGCAGGATCTGTATATAGTATATGCTTCTTGTAATGTAAACTTTGAAATGGGAACTGATACTGTTACTCGTTTTGTAGAGATAGCAAAAAAGTGACCCGATTTTGAAAAGGGGTGATGCAGAACACACATGTTTTTTTTAGAGCATAGTTTTTGGCACTTTATTTTTTTTTATGTACATTGCGTTTTAGAATGGGAGTGATTTTCATGCTGATTTTAAAAAGTGGTTATTCTGCATCAGACCCTTTTTTTAAAAGACCTATTTTTTGACTTTAAATTTTCTAATGTATGAAATGTAAATAATTATTTCATAAATTTAATAATTTTGGAAGTGGTTTTCTTCTTCATATTTTCTAGTTTTTATTTTTATTTCTATTTTTTTTGTAGTGAGGTTTTTATTGATTTTCATATTTAAAGAAGAAGGTCGATATTCTGCATTTTCGATATTCTACATATTTATACTTCGTTAATTAAATTTTAAATCCACATGAAATAATTGTCTCTAAAAAACAAATATATATATATATATATATATATATATATATATATATATAAGACAAAAATAAAAAAATAAAATAAAAAAAATGTTAAAAAAAATTATCTCATAAACCATAAAAGAATTTGGAAAAAAAAACTATTGAGAAATTAAAAAAAAAAAAATTAGCAAAAACTAGGAAAAAGAAAAAAAAATTAAAAACAAACTAGTTTAAAAAAGAAAATAGAAAAATAACGAAAAAAATTAAAAAGACTAGCAAAATTAATATTAAAAAAAAAAAATTAAAAAAAAAATCTCACAAACCATAAAAGAATTTAGAGAAAAAAAACAATATATATATATATATATATATATATATATATATATATATATATATATATATATAAAAGTAAGTAAAAATAGAGAAATTAAAAAAAAAACATTAGCAAAAACTGGGGAAAAAAAAAATTAAAAACAAACTAGTTTAAAAAAAAATAGAAAATTAATGAAAAAATTAAAAAACCAAAAAAATGCGTATTTTTTATTAAAAAAAGAAAAAATGCAATTATTTTTTATTAAACATACATATTTTATTTTAAAATAAATAAATAATTTTTCTTTCCTTTTTTTAAACCATCTTTTTTTATTAAAAAGAAAAGTATTTTTTTTAAAACAATTATTATTATTATTATTATTTTTAATTTAAAAATACAAATTATTAAACCTACATTTCATATTTAAAAAAAAAAAAAAATTACATTTTTTTTAAACAATCTTTTTTTTATTAAAAAAACTATTATATTTTTTTAAAACAATTTATTTATTTATTTAAAAATACAAATCATAAAAAATATTTTAATTTTCTTAAAACAAATTTAATTTTTTAATTTTAAATTTAAAAAATTATTAAAAAAAAATTAAAAGTTAATGTTGGTTTTTTTTTGTTTAAATGAAAAAGAAAATGGTGGCCCTCCGCCCAAATTAAACAATTTTAATTTTTAATTATAAATATGTTTATTAAAAATGTTTTATTAAATATTTTTTTTTTCTCTTCAAAGACTAAAATCTATTAACTGAAAAGAGGAATAATTTTACAATAAGTTGAGGCCTCACAAAACAGAATCCGAGAGCACTCAACACAGCAGAACTACCCCCGTACAAAAGGAACCTGGGGAGAATAGTTACAAAGATCTAGAAAACATATATAGAACCGAGTGATAGACTCGTAGAACATAGATAGAGACATTGACAGCAAAAAACTTAAGTACTTGGCAAACCAGCCGGTAAATAAACAACCACTTCCCCAAAGGGAAGCAAAAACAACATGTTAAAGATGCTGAACCTTGACTGTGAGCATAGTTGCCTGGAAGTGGTCATCTGCACGAAATCAAAACCAAAAAGGAGAAAAAACAGACACAGGTGGCATTAGCCTTCCACATCCTCACCAGGAGTCTTCTCCGCAACCAGGCACGCGCTGCCAAACCTTAAATTTTCATTGCCACCCGTCTCGCTTGCTGGGTTCACTACAGAATGATCTGTAGCTCTAAAGGTCCCTTCCCCGGCCACTGGATTTATGTCTTCAAGAGGCGGAATGCTTTTGGGCATTTCATCTTGAACAAACTTATCATTCGTCCAATTCTCCTGGCTTCCCTTACCCATTGAATGCTCACTGCTTTGAGAAGGATCAGGAGCCATGCATGACAGAGGAGAAATTTGATTTTCTTCTTCCGAAATGATTATAGTAATGTTAGCAATAATCAAAGGCCTATTAAGATTTCTTTGGAATTTAAAGTGCGTGGTTTGGAAAGAACTGTTTGGAATTGGCTTGCGCACAGGGCTTAGAGAAGGCGAATTCACATGAGAGAAGGGAGGATTGATGGGAAATTGTTCAGGGTCCACAAAATGACTAGCGGATGGACGTTTTCCTCTTCCACGCCACCCGCATAACGGTTCCTACCACCCTGGCGAACCATTATGAAGAGCGAAGGGGAAGGCACAGAGAAACCAGAGACAGCAACCGAGGGATAAAATGAATGACACAGAGACCGAATCAAATGCACAGAGAATGCCCGAGACGGAGATGCAACACGCCCAATTCTAAATTCAAGAGCTTTAGATAGCTTACCCCCTGAAGCCGTGCTAATCCTGTCGTGGGGAGCCTGAGCAAAATAGTGTCTCTTCCAGAAAAACAAGAGGCGGCCTGGATGTTGCCTCTTTCTGCAAGGTTCTGCCTTTCACCACAAACCACATCAAACCAGAGCCCCGAGAAATAAGACTGAGTGCGAGGTGTGAAGATAACATACAGGATCGCCATGATTATAACAACCACAGTTTTGCCTAGAACATCGTACTCCATTAATGCAGAAATCCCACAGTATCCCTCCTTAATAATGCCATCCCTCTTGCGTGAGGTGAGAGCCTCGGAAGCCACGCTGCCCTGTAGTTGGCGGTACCGGGTTTTACAAACTGTCATAACTATCATTTAATTAAGCATTATTTTTTTATTAAACTTTTTTTTCTTTTTTGAAAAAAATAATTATTAAACAATTTTAATAAAAGTTATTAAATTTTAATAAAAATTAAATTTTGAACCATTTTAATAAAAATTAAATTATTAAAAAAATTTATTAAACCAATTTAATGAAATTTTTTTTTTTTTTTTTTTAATTTTAATTTTATAAAAAAAACAAAGGAGTTCGGCCCCCGACCGCGCCACAATTAGGCGGCCAGCGCGCCGTGGGGCGATCCTGGAATCGTCCCACGGCCCGCCCACAACCCGGTGGTGAGCGGGCCATGGGGTGATTCCTGGAAAATCGCCGCACGGCCCACCTGCCACCCAGTGGTGGCACTGCCGGGGGTCGACCCCAGCAGTAGCACCATTGGGCGGCAGGCGGGCAGTGGGGCGATTCCACGCAGACCCTCAGGCCCCTGCAGCGCCACCACCCATGGGGTGATTCCTGGAAAATCGCCGCACGGCCCACCTGCCGCCGAGTGGTGGCACTGCCGGGGGCCGGCCCCAGCAGTAGCACCATTGGGCGGCAGGCAGGCAGTGGGGCGATTCCACGCAGACCCTCAGCCCCCTGCAGCGCCACCACCGGGTGGCGGGCGGGCCATGGGACGATTCCAGGAATCGCCCCACGGCGCGCCGGCCGTCTAATGGTGGCGCGGTCGGGGGCCGAATTCCTTTGTTTTTTTTATAAAAAAAAAATTAAAAAAAAAAAAAATTAATTTTCATTAAATTGGTTTAATAAATTTTTTTAATAATTTAATTTTTATTAAAATGGTTCAAAATTTAATAACTTTTATTAAAATTGTTTAATAATTATTTTTTTCAAAAAAGAAAAAAAAGTTTAATAAAAAAATAATTTTTAATTAAATGATAGTTATGACAGTTTGTAAAACCGGGTACCGCCAACTACAGGGCAGCGTGGCTTCGAGGCTCTCACCTCGCGCAAGAGGGATGGCATTATTAAGGAGGGATACTGTGGGATTTCTGCATTAATGGAGTACGCTGTTCTAGGCAAAACTATGGTTGTTATAATCATGGCGATCCTGTATGTTATCTTCACACCTCGCACTCAGTCTTATTTCTCGGGGCTCTGGTTTGATGTGGTTTGTGGTGAAAGGCAGAACCTTGCAGAAAGAGGCAACATCCAGGCCGCCTCTTGTTTTTCTGGAAGAGACACTATTTTGCTCAGGCTCCCCACGATAGGATTAGCACGGCTTCAGGGAGTAAGCTATCTAAAGCTCTTGAATTTAGAATTTGGCATGTTGCATCTCCGTCTCGGGCATTCTCTGTGTGTTTGATTCGGTCTCTGTGTCATTCATTTTATCCCTCGGTTGCTGTCTCTGGTTTCTCTGTGCCTTCCCCTTCACTCTTCATAATGGTTCGCCAGGGTGGTAGGAACCGTTATGCGGGTGGCGTGGAAGAGGAAAACGTCCAGCTGCTAGTCATTTTGTGGACCCTAAACAATTGCCCATCAATCCTCCCTTCTCTCATGTGAATTCGCCTTCTCCAAGCCCTGTGCGCAAGCCAATTCCAAACAGTTCTTTCCAAACCACGCACTTTAAATTCCAAAGCAATCTGAATAGGCCTTTGATTACTGCTAACATTACTATAATCATTTCGGAAGAAGAAAATCAAATTTCTCCTCTATCATGCATGGCTCCTGATCCTTCTCAAAGCAGTGAGCATTCAATGGGTAAGGGAAGCCAAGAGAATTGGACGAATGATAAGTTTGTTCAGGATGAAATGCCCAAAAGCATTCCGCCTCTTGAAGACATAAATCCAGTGGCCGGGGAAGGGACCTTTAGAGCTACAGATCATTCTGTGGTGAACCCAGCAAGAGAGACGGGTGGCAATGAAAATTTAAGGTTTGGCAGCGCGTGCCTGGTTGCGGAGAAGACTCCTGGTGAGGATGTGGAAGGCTAATGCCACCTGTGTCTGTTTTTTCTCCTTTTTGGTTTTGATTTCGTGCAGATGACCACTTCCAAGCAACTATGCTCACAGTCAAGGTTCAACATCTTTAACATGTTGTTTTTGCTTCCCTTTGGGGAAGTGGTTGTTTATTTACCGGCTGGTCTGCCAAGTACTTAAGTTTTTTGCTGTCAATGTCTCTATCTATGTTCTACGAGTCTATCACTCGGTTCTATATATGTTTTCTAGATCTTTGTAACTATTCTCCCGAGGTTCCTTTTGTACGGGGGTAGTTCTGTGTGTTGAGTGCTCTCGGATTCTGTTTTGTGAGGCCTCAACTTATTGTAAAATTATTCCTCTTTTCAGTTAATAGATTTTAGTCTTTGAAGAGAAAAAAAAAATATTTAATAAAACATTTTTAATAAACATATTTATAATTAAAAATTAAAATTGTTTAATTTGGGCGGAGGGCCACCATTTTCTTTTTCATTTAAACAAAAAAAAACCAACATTAACTTTAAATTTTTTTTTTTAATAATTTTTTAAATTTAAAATTAAAAAATTAAATTTGTTTTAAGAAAATTAAAATATTTTTTATGATTTGTATTTTTAAATAAATAAATAAATTAATAAATTGTTTTAAAAAAAATATAATAGTTTTTTTAATAAAAAAAAGATTGTTTAAAAAAAATGTAAATTTTATTTTTATTTTTTAAATATAAAATGTAGGTTTAATAATTTGTATTTTTAAATTAAAAATAATAATAATAATAATAATTGTTTTAAAAAAGCCCACGGGGCTTTGGATTGACGGTGAATGGGTGCGCTGTTAAGGCACTCCTTGCGATAGGTCACTGGTTCAATTCCCCGTGGGTACTTAGTTT
Organism: Pinus tabuliformis; assembly: GCA_031772625.1. Lineage (NCBI taxonomy): Eukaryota > Viridiplantae > Streptophyta > Pinopsida > Pinales > Pinaceae > Pinus > Pinus tabuliformis. The sequence continues at coordinate 1,639,904,354 of CM062820.1, forward strand.
AGTCTTAACCTAGAAAAAAAAAAAAAAAAAAAAATTGTTTTAAAAAAAATACTTTTCTTTTTAATTAAAAAAGATGGTTTAAAAAAAGGAAAGAAAAATTATTTATTTATTTTAAAATAAAATATGTATGTTTAATAAAAAATAATTGCATTTTTTCTTTTTTTAATAAAAAATACACATTTTTTTGGTTTTTTAATTTTTTCATTAATTTTCTATTTTTTTTTAAACTAGTTTGTTTTTTTTTTTTTTTCCCCAGTTTTTGCTAATGTTTTTTTTTTTAATTTCTCTATTTTTACTTATATATATATATATATATAGTTTTTTTTTCTCTAAATTCTTTTATGGTTTGTGAGATAATTTTTTTTTTTATATTTTTTGTTTTTTTTTTTTTAATATTAATTTTGCTAGTCTTTTTAATTTTTTTTGTTATTTTTCTATTTTCTTTTTTAAACTAGTTTGTTTTTATTTATTTTTTTCTTTTTCCTAGTTTTTGCTAATGTTTTTTTTTTAAATTTCTCAATAGTTTTTTTTTTCCAAATTCTTTTATGGTTTATGAGATAATTTTTTTTTAACATTTTTTTTATTTTATTTTTTTATTTTTGTCATATATATATATATATATATATATATATATATATATATATATATATATATATATATATATATATATATATTTGTTTTTTAGAGACAATTATTTCATGTGGATTGAAAATTTAATTAACGAAGTATAAATATGTAGAATATCGAATATGTAGTATAAATGAGTCTTCTCCGCAACCAGGCACGCGCTGCCAAACCTTAAATTTTCATTGCCACCCGTCTCGCTTGCTGGGTTCACCACAGAATGATCTGTAGCTCTAAAGGTCCCTTCCCCGGCCACTGGATTTATGTCTTCAAGAGGCAGAATGCTTTTGGGCATTTCATCCTGAACAAACTTATCATTTGTCCAATTCTCCTGGCTTCCCTTACCCATTGAATGCTCACTGCTTTGAGAAGGATCAGGAGCCATGCATGACAGAGGAGAAATTTGATTTTCTTCTTCCGAAATGATTATAGTAATGTTAGCAGTAATCAAAGGCCTATTCAGATTGCTTTGGAATTTAAAGTGTGTGGTTTGGAAAGAACTGTTTGGAATTGGCTTGCGCACAGGGCATGGAGAAGGTGAATTCACATGAGAGAAGGGAGGATTGATGGGCAATTGTTCAGGGTCCACAAAATGACTAGCAGCTGGACGTTTTCCTCTTCCACGCCACCCGCATAACGGTTCCTACCACCCTGGCGAACCATTATGAAGAGCGAAGGGGAAGGCACAGAGAAACCAGAGACAACAACCGAGGGATAAAATGAATGACACAGAGACCGAATCAAACGCACAGAGAATGCCCGAGACGGAGATGCAACACGCCCAATTCTAAATTCAAGAGCTTTAGATAGCTTACCCCCTGAAGCCGTGCTAATCCTGTCGTGGGGAGCCTGAGCAAAATAGTGTCTCTTCCAGAAAAACAAGAGGCGGCCTGGATGTTGCCTCTTTCTGCAAGGTTCTGCCTTTCAGCACAAACCACATCAAACCAGAGCCCCGAGAAATAAGACTGAGTGTGAGGTGCGAAGATAACATACAGGATCGCCATGATTATAACAACCACAGTTTTGCCTAGAACAACGTACTCCATTAATGCAGAAATCCCACAGTATCCCTCCTTAATAATGCCATCCCTCTTGCGCGAGGTGAGAGCCTCGGAAGCCACGCTGCCTTGTAGTTGGCGGTACCGGGTTTTACAAACTGTCATAACTATTATTTAATTAAACATTATTTTTTTATTAAACTTTTTTTTCTTTTTTGAAAAAAATAATTATTAAACAATTTTAATAAAAGTTATTAAATTTTAATAAAAATTAAATTTTGAACCATTTTAATAAAAAATAAATTATTAAAAAAATTTATTAAACCAATTTAATGAATTTTTTTTTATTTTTTATTTTTATTTTTATAAAAAAAACAAAGGAGTTCGGCCCCCGACCGCGCCACCATTAGGCGGTCGGCGCGCCGTGGGGCGATTCCTGGAATCGTCCCACGGCCCGCCCGCCACCCGGTGGTGGCGCTGCAAGGGGCTGAGGGTCTGCGTGGAATCGCCCCACTGCCCGCCTACCGCCCAATGGTGCTACTGCTGGGGTCGGCCCCCGGTAGTGCCACCACTGGGCGGCAGGTGGGCCGTGCGGCGATTTTCCAGGAATCACCCCATGGCCCGCTCATCGCCCGGTGGTGGCGCGGCCGAGGGCCGAGGGTATGCACACAGCCCTTGGGGCGCTGGTCGCGCCACGACCGGGCGGCGGGCGGGCCGTGGGGCGATTCAGCCCTCGACCCCTAACCGCGTGACCACTGGGCGACGGGAGGGCCGTGGGGCGATTCTGGGAATCGCCCCACTGCCCGCCCGCCGCCCGATGGTAGCACGGCAGGGGCCCAGGGCTGCATGCAGACCCTCGACCCCCGGCTGCGCCACAACCGGTCGGCGGGCGGGATGTGGGGCGATTCTCGGAATCGCCCCACAGCCAGCCCGCCCCCCGATGGTGGCGCGACATGGGGCCAAATTTATTTATTTATTTATTTATTTATTTTTATTAAAAAAAAATTAAAAAAAAAAAAATTATTAAAATGTTTAATAAATTTTTTTAATAATTTAATTTTAATTACAATGGTTTAAAATATAATTTTTATTAAAATTGTTTAATAAATTAAAATTTAATAATTTTTATTAAAATTGTTTAATGAATTTAAAAAAGAAAAATAGTTTAAATTTTTTTTATTTTTTATTTTGTTTTTAAATAAATAATGAAAATTTAATTAAAAAAACTTATTATTATTATTACTTTTAAATCAAAAACACAAATTTTTTTCTAAGTTTAAAATGTTTTTTAATTTTTTATTTATTTTTAAATGGAAAAGACGTATATTTTTAAAATTTTGATATTTTTTTTTTAATAATTTAAGCTTATTTTTGTCTTTTTAGTTTTTTCTAAATGTTTTTAATATTAATTTTACTAGTTTTTAATTTTATTTTTTGGTTAATTTTCTACTTTTGTTTAATCTAGTTTGTTTTTTTTTTTTTTTGCTAGTTTTTGTTAAAGATTTTTTTAATCATTCTATTTTTACACATATATATATATATATATCTATATATATATTTATTTTTATTTTTTTTCCAAATTCTTTTATGGTTTATGAAACAATTTTTTTTTAACATTTTTTATTTATTTTTTATCATATATATATATATACATATATATATCAAAGTAATCATCATTTTAATCTTAATTTCACTAGTTTTTAATTCTTTTTGTTAATTTTCTATATTTTTTTTAAAATCTAGTTTGTTTTTAATTTTCAATTTTTTTTTTAGTTTTTTGTTAATGTTTTTTTAATTTTTCTATTTTTACCTACTTAATTTTATAGTTTTTTTTAATGTGTGTTTTGTTTTTTTTTCCTAAATTTTTTTATGGTTTACATTTTTTTTTTTTCCAATTTTTTTAAATATGTTTTTTTTACTATTTATTTGTTTATAATTTGTAATTTTTTTCTAGTTTTTTAATTCTCATTTTTTATAGGTTAATTTTGTTTTTTGGTTTTTTTCTTACATTTTTATGATTGATTTTTATTTTTGATGTTTGATTTTTTTTGTTTTTTATTTTTATTTTATGTTTTGTTTTTAGTATATATTTTTATTTATGTTTTGTTATTTTATTTTTTATTTTTTTTGTTCTGTGTTTTTTCATTGTTTTTTTTTTTTTTGAAATTTTAATGGTTTTCGGGGTCATGATAAAATATTTTACGCTATTATTTCGAAATGTTGACATTTTACCCTTGAAAAAAAAATTGCTATCCCACCATCAACACTTTTTGTTTTGAGGGTGTTTTTTGCACAAAATTTACCATTGAGAAAAAAATGTTATTCGAACATCAACACTTCGTTTTGAGGGTGTTTGTTGGACAATTTTTGCACAAAAAATTGGTTTTCACTGCCATTTTTAAAACATGTTAAAAATTTACCCTCGGAAAAAAAAGGTGTTATTCCAGCATCAACACTTTTCGTTTCTAGCACTGTTTTTGATGTTTTTTCGGGGTTTTTTGGCTAGAGTTCCTGTTTTGAGTTTATAGTTCCCATTTCAAAGTTTACATATTTTTGGAGACTGCATTAAACATTTTTTTTGAAGACTGTGTATGCATGCTCCAAATGCTTTTTATTTGGTGCATTGGATTTTTAAATATGAATGCATGTGTTCAGAAATATGTATGGTATCCACGTTGCATGTGTTGAGAAAAGACGCCACTAAAAATCGATTAAAATCTTTTATATGTTGAGCCATATGTGATCGATATATAATGGGCATATAATATATGAAGTGCACGTCAACTTTAGAAAAAAAAAAAAAAAAAAAAAAATTTAAAAAAAAAAAAAAAATCTATCAGTAGAAGTATTTTTTCTCTTAGCATAAATATTTTTACAACACTCAGATTTTACAATGCATTCAATCATATCTTCTTCTGAAGAGGCTGTGTGCCTTGCTCATAAAGAAAAGAATCTTTCCCAAGATTATTCCAGAGGAAGAGATGGTCAAAGAGGAAGAGGAAGATATTTCAGAGGCAGGGGGGCAGACAATCTCAAGGAGAAAAGTCAAATTTGCACTGCATACGCTGCAAAAGAAATGGATCACCTGATGCCTCCACATGCAAGTTACCTTGGGACAAAATTGAGCAGCAAAGAAACCAACCCAAAGGTAAAACTAATGACACAGACAAAGGTAAAGCACCTGAATCCGCTCATTATGTTGTCGCACAATGTAATATTGGAGTAAATGAAGACTTATTTAATGATTCACTTGCTTCTTGAAAAAATGATTGGTTGCTTGATTCATGAGCAACTTTCCACATGACTCATAGAAAAGATTATTTTGAAGAATTTACTGACAATATTGATAGAGCAGTATACTTTGCAGACCAATCAAAAATCAAGCCATCAGGGCTTGGCACAATCAGGCTTAAATTGCCTGGTCTTCCAGACTTTCTTCTGCATCATGTTCTATATCTCCCACAGCTGAAGAGAAACTTGTTTTCCTTGGTCCACATCCGCCAGCAAGTTCACTCCATTCATATGTTTGATGGCAAGCTTGAGGTGAGAAAAGCATCTGACCACTCACTTGTCATGAGGGGGATAGAAGAAGAAAGGCTTCTCAAGCTACAGGGTACCTCTGCTCGTGCACAACATTTCTCATACAACTCTCATTGTGAAGAAGGTACACTTCTATCAAGTTTATTATGGCATGCTAGATTTGGACATTTGAACTAGGACAGCCTCCGCTTGTTAAAGAAAAATGGTGTTACTGGTTTGCCTACAATTCCTAGGAAGCTTAAGCAATGTGATGCTTGCATTCTAGGAAAGAATAGCAAACAGTGTTTTCATGATTCACATTTAAGAGCACATAGAAAACTTGAACTCATTCATTCAGATTTATGTGGTCCAATGCCTATTCATTCTGCAAATGGAAATAAATATATGATGACATTTATTGATGACTACACCAGAATGTGTTGGGTTTATTTATTGAAGAACAAATTTGATGCTTTTCAAAAATTCAAAAACTTTCATACATGGATTGAAAATGATGCAAAATCTCATATTGGCTCTATTTGCACTGATAATGGAAAAGAATATATTTCAAATGAATTTGAAAACTATCTTCGCCAACATGGGATCAAACATCAAACAATTGTGCCTTATAATCCCCAATAGAATGGTGTAGCTGAAAGAATGAATAGGACAATCTTAAATATGGTGCGCTCCATGATGTTTTTCAAAAATGTAAAATTTGTGTTTTGGGCTGATGCAGTTCTATGTGTTGTATATATAAAAAATAGATGTCCATCTAATGCTATCAGAAACAAGACTCCCTATGAAATGTGGTATGGGCACATTCCTTTGGTAAAGCATCTCAGGGTCTTTGGTTCCACTTGTTATGCCTTGATACCAAAGGTACATAGAAACAAACTTGGTGCAAGAAGTCGTAAGTGTATCTTCCTGTGGTATTCAAACACCTCCAAAGCACACCATCTCTATGATGAAGTCAATAAAAAGGTTGTTGTATCTAGAGATGTAATCTTTCTTGAATCATCCAAAACTAACGATGTTTTTGAGCAACAACTTGATCACTTGGATAGATTCACAAATGCAAAATCATTTTAAGAATTTGATAATCAGATTCCACATCTTGAAGGGGGGATTCCTATACTAGATCAACTTGTGGAATCTTCTTTTGAATAACTCTCTCCCTGATCCAGATTTAAATAGGAACGCAAAAAATTACAGAGATAACCATATACACAAAGATGCAGCAGAAATAATACTTCATTTCATTAATGGAAAACACTAAAATATGCTTACAACTAGAAATGGAAATAAACCAGCTAGGGCGATGGTAGCTTATCTCTGAGAAGAGATGTGGTGGCTACATGCCTCTGAACTGTTCTCCACTATGTTACAATGAGGCTCGAAGGCCTATTTATTCTGGATTTAAGACCTCTGTGGTTTATTACTTTCGACTTAGTTACCGGAGAATCCACAGTAAGAACCATTTTCTGCCAACGTTTCAAATCCCAACCCGGATCCATCATTAGGCCAACTTGAATGCTTGATAGAAGAAGAGCTTAATTGAGGGATTAAATAGTAATGAGGAGAGAAAAAAGAGATGAATGTCGGCTCTCAATTTTTGAATAATAATTTTTGATGAGATGTCGGCTGTCTCTGATTAATTTAATTAATTAATTAATTTTAATATTAATTTAATTTTTTTTATTTAAATTAATATCAATTATTATTAAGATTGATCATTATCATAATAAAAAATTAATATTAATATTAATTTTAATTAATTAATTATAATCTTATAATAATTAGTTATTTTTAATTTAATATGATAGTTATTATTAATATTAATTCTATTATTAATTATTATTATTAATATAATAATTAATAATAATAATAATTAGAATTATAATAATTAATAATAATAATTAGTATTAATGATATTATATTGATCATAATTAATGTTAAAAATATTAATCCTAGTATATTGTATTAATATTTAATATTTATTATAATATATGTTGGTACAATTTTTTATTAATAAATTTTTAAGAATAGGTTACTATTTAGTTTAATAAAGAAATTAATAAAATAAATTATTGTTAATTGAAAATATTATTGTTATTAATAATTATTATTTATTAATATAATAATTAATAATAATAATTAGTATTAATAATATTAATATTGATCATAATTAGAATTGATCAAATTAATCCTAGAATATTGTATTAATATATAATATTGATAATATTAATCCTAGAATATTGTATTTAATATTTCATATTAATTATATATCAAATATGTTAGTACAATGTTATTTTTATTTTTAAATAGAATTATTATCAATATATTTTGATTTTTGGGAGAAGTATTATTAGTGTAATGGGATAATATTAAAATTAGTTAAAATTATTTAAAATGTATAAATATTAATAATTATAATTATTATTATATTAAAATAGAAATTTTAATATTAAGAATCAAAATAATTAATATGGGTACTTAAAATAGTAATTTTTTTTTAAATAGTTTAATTAATTAATGATAATGGTCATTATCATAATTAATATTGTAAATGTTTATCCCATTACACTAATAATACTTTTCCCAAAATATCAAAATATATTGATAATAATTCTATTTAAAAATAAAAATAACATTGTACTAACATATTTGATATATAATTAATATTAAATAATAAATATTAAATATTAAGTACAATATTCTAGGATTAATTTGATCAATTCGATCAGTATTAATATTATTATTAATACTAATTATTACTATTAATTATTATATTAATAAATAATAATTATTAATAACAATAATATTTACAATTAACAATAATTTCTTTATAAATTTCTTTATTAAGCTAAATAGTAACTTATTCTTAAAAATTTATTAATAAAAAATTGTACCAACATATATTATAATAAATATTAATATTAATACAATATACTAGGATTAATATTTTCAACATCAATTATGATCAATATAATATCATTAATACTAATTATTATTATTAATTATTATAATTCTAATTATTATTACTAATTATTATATTAATAATAATAATTAATTATAATAATAATAATAATTACAATTAATATTAATAATAAATATTAATGATCAATCATTTATTATAAATATTAAATATTAATACAATATACTAGGATTAATATATTTTTTGACATTAATTATGATCAATATAATCATTAATACTAATTATTATTAATTATTATATTAATAATAATCATTAATAATAGAATTAATATTAATAATAACTATCCTATTAAATTAAAAGTAACTAATTATTATAAGATTATAATTAATTAATTAAAATTAAAATTAATATTAATTTTTTATTATGATAATGATCAATGTTAATAATAATTGATATTAATTTAAATAATAATAAAAAAATTAAATTAATATTAAAATTAATTAATTAATTAAATTAATCAGAGACACCCGACATCTCATCAAAAATTATTATTCAAAAAATTGAGAGCCGACATTCATCTCTTTTTTCTCTCCTCATTACTATTTAATCCCTCAATTAAGTTCTTCTTCTATGAAGCATTCAAGTTGTCCTGATGATGGATCCCGGTTGGGATTTGAAACGTTGGCAGAAAATGGTTTACTGTGGATTCTCCGGTAACTAAGTCAAAAGTAATAAACCATAGAGGTCTTAAATCCCGAATCATTTCCCTATACGGAGGGGATACCTAGAGTTAAATCATTTTACTCGAAAAAACTATAGCGAAGATAGCAAGAAGAGCTGCTAACCTGCATTTTCTTAAGAACTGTCGTGACAATAATCTCATTCCCCATAACTCACTTTATTAATTTAAGTATAATAATAATAATAATAATAATAATAATAATACACAATTAAACATTTACAATATTAATTATGATAATGACCATTATCTTTAATTAATTAAACTATTTAAAAAAAAAATTACTATTTTTATTAACCATATTAATTATTTTGATTCTTAATATTAAAATTTCTATTTTAATATAATAATTATTATTATTATTAATATTTATACATTTTAAATAATTTTAACTAATTTTAATATTATCCCATTACACAAATAATACTTCTCCCAAAATATCAAAATATATTGATAATAATTCTATTTAAAAATAAAAATAACATTGTACTAACATATTTGATATATAATTAATATTAAATAATAAATAATAAATATTAAATACAATATTCTAGGATTAATATTATCAATATTATATATTAATACAATATTCTAGAATTAATTTGATGAATTCTAATTATGATCAATATTAATATTATTAATACTAATTATTATTATTAATTATTATATTAATAAATAATAATTATTAATAACAATAATATTTATAATTAACAATAATTTCTTTATTAAACTAAATAGTAACTTATTCTTAAAAATTTATTAATAAAAAATTGTACCAACATATATTATAATAAATATTAAATATTAATACAATATACTAGGATTAATATTTTTAACATTAATTATGATCAATATAATATCATTAATACTAATTATTATTATTATTTATTATAATTCTAATTATTATTACAAATTATTATATTAATAATAATAATTAATGATAATAATAATAATAATTACAATTAATATTAATAATAAATAATAATAAATATTAATGATCAATCATTTGTTATAAATATTAAATATTAATACAATATACTAGGATAATATATTTTTTAACATTAATTATGATCCATATAATATCATTAATACTAATATTTATTAATTATTATAATACTAATTATTATTATTATTAATTAATAATAATAATAATAATAGAATTAATATTAATAATAACTATCCTATTAAATTAAAAGTAACTAATTATTATAAGATTATAATTAATTAATTAAAATTAGTATTAATATTAATTTTTTATTATGATAATGATCAATCTTAATAATAATTGATATTAATTTAAATAAAAAAAATAAATTAATATTAAAATTAATTAATTAAATTAATCAGAGACAGTCGACATCTCATCAAAAATTATTATTCAAAAAATTGAGAGCCGACATTCATCTCTTTTTTGTCTCCTCATTACTATTTAATCCCTCAATTAAGCTCTTCTTCTATCAAGCATTCAAGTTGTCCTAATGATGGATCCCGGTTGGGATTTGAAACGTTGGCAGAAAATGGTTCTTATTGTGGATTCTTTGGTAACTAAGTCGAAAGACCTATTTATTGTTGAGAAATAATGGAAAACCCTTCACATTCCAAAACCTAACCCTAGAAGATGAAACGCCAAATTGTGGGCCCCGTTTTTTTGGGTAAGTTGGTACATCAACTTCTCGAGGTCGCGAATTGGTTGTATTATCTCCGTTTGATGCACATGATAGCTTGTTCGAAAGATCTCTTCGAGGACTATGACGCAAAAGACAATTTTTTGACAAAAAATTTGCTAGTAGTAGATTTCCCAAAAAACGTTGTTTAGCGCCTCAAAATGGCTCCGGAAGTTTAGGACCCGAAAAACTACTAAAAATAGTAAACTGCGCTATAATTAAGGAAACTGAAAAACTGAAAGGGACAGTTGTGGGGGTCCAGATGGGATAGGTGGGTGGCCACCAACATCCACCTGGATCATTCCTCCCCCCTTAGGAAGAAATGGTCCCCATTGCGTTGAGTTCCTCCCTGAGATGAGGAAGCTTTTGCTAAGCTGGGTCTCTCGTGAGCTGTTCTGCAATTTCTGATGTGTCCAGAAATGGTGGGAAGCATGGTCAACGATGGTCCACATTGAACAATCGATGCAAGCGAAGGAATGGAGGAATGTTGCGCTTCCAAGCATTGTTTCCCGTAGCCTTGGTACTAGTGTAAGAACCATGTCAGAGTGGTCTGAGTTTCTGATGGGTTCTGGTAAGGCGTTCTTTCTGTAGATGTAAGCAAACTTTGTTGCCCACATGAAACTTGTGTGGTACCCCTGTGGGTGAGGAGAAGTTGTTCCTGAGTTCTGTCATGACCGTATCCCTTTGTTGCTACTACTGTGTGGACAAATCCTTTGCGGGGGTCATGGATGTAGCAACAATCTTCTCCATACTTTGGGAGTGAACCAGACAAAAAATGAATTTCCTAGTTTGGGAGATGAGCTTGCTTCCTTTCTTGGCAGTGATCAAAGAGGTGGCGGTAGGTGGGGCTACCTCCGGTATCTTGTATAATGAATTATCCAAAGAAATAATGACAGCGCGAGGCCTTGACTCATACACAGCATGTCGCCTCCACAGGTATGGCTAGCTTAATAGTGCATTACAAACATCTAGAGATGTAACATCACACAATACCTCGTCTGTGAAGGGCTTGATGCTGTAGGGAAGGCGATACTACTGGCGAACTTTGAGATCTCGTCCTTCATGAAGCCACCTGATACTGTACGGCTGTGGGTGTGGTGTAGTCGGTGGGCCCAACCGCTTCACGACCTCTGCTGAAATAAGGTTCTTTTGGCTGCCACTGTCGACAATGAATTGCAGTGGCAAACACTTCACCCACATCTGTGAGTGGAAAATACGTTCCCCCTCCTCTGGGTCTTCGGGCTCATTCTTCTGGATCTTGGCAGTGGCAACAGTGGCACTGGGATCTGCATCAATGATTTGATTCCCTTCGCCATTCCCTTTGTCAGGTTCTGGCTCAGGTTCGGAACATGCATCTGATTCGAAAGCCTTCAACTCAGCCACCAGCAACTGCTTGGTCCGACACTCACTTGTGTTATGAGTGGGACTCTTGTGGAACTCACACCACTTTCATGTGTCCATCTTTGGCTTCGTGGTGTTGTTCCTTGCGGCTTCGACGGGTTGTCTTGGGTCACCCCCCCTTGGCTTTGACCTTTGGGCTTCGGATTTGCAGATCCAATGTCTCGCTTCTTCTATTTGAACTTTTGCTCAATTTTGACAGCGTATCGGTATGCTATGCCGAGTGAGGAGATGTTCAAGAACTCCATCTCTTCCTAGATGTATCTGTGTAGGCAGTCGCGGTATTTGAGTACTAGATGTAGCTCAGAATCTTTGATACCTAACCATGTGCGAAGGGTATGGAAAATGTTTGTGAACTCTGGCACATCTTGGTCTTGTTCCTACCACAGTGTGGTCCATTTGATGTGTTTATCCTCATAGCTTTTCACAGGGTAGTACTGCTCCTTGATGGCATCTCGGAAGTCATTCCAAGTGGGTGCGGCTGAAAATAGTGAGCTTGTACTTTCATCCTTCTGCTCGCAGTAGGTTTCCCACTAGTCCTTGACGTGGGGGGTTGCTTTGAGAAGAGCGAAAATAATCTTTTTTCGACTTGAAAATTCATGAATAGAAAAATACCCATCTAGCAGATTTAACCATTTATCTACGGCATCTGCGTCTATTTGACCCTCGAAGATGGGGATTTCAAAATTAACTTGTACCTTAAACGGTGTTGCGTTTCCAGAGTAGCTATTGGAAGCCGATGCATCGCCTCTAGGTAGCCGCTCAAGGATTTGTGTAGAGCTATCCATCATCGCGTTCCTTTGCCGCTCGAGGGCTTCTTCGAGCAATATTTTGATAAGATCTGCTACCCCCTCGTCTTTCTTCTCATCCGCCATGGGAGGTCGTCGAGATTTACGAGGTTGGTCTTACAAAGGTTCAACTAGTTCAAGCCCTAACTCCTTATATCCCGACATCATTGGGGACATGCAAAGAAAATCAGAGAAAAAGCAGATCGATCTGATACCACTCATCCAGATTTAAACAGGAATGCAAAAAATTACAGAGATAACCATATACAAAAAGATGCAGTGGAAATAATACTTCATTTCGTTAATGGAAAACACTAAAATATGCTTACAACCAGAAATGGAAATAAACCAGCTAGGGCGATGGTAGCTTATCTCTGAGAAGAGATGTGGTGGCTACATGCCTCTAAATTGTTCTCCACTGTGTTACAATGAGGCTCAAAGGCCTATTTATTGTTGAGAAACAATGGAAAACCCTTCACATTCCAAAACCTAACCCTAGAAGATGAAACGCCAAATTGTGGGCCCCATTTTTTTTGGGTAAGTTGGTACATCAACTTCCCGGGGTAGCGAATTGGTCGTATTATCTCTGTTTGACGTGCATGATAGCCCGTTGGAAAGATATCTCCGAGGACTACGACTGAAAAGACAATTTTTGGATAGAAAAACTGCTGGCGGTAGATTTCCCAAAAAACATTGTTTAGGGCCTCAAAACGGCTCCAGAAGTTTAGGACCCGAAAAACTGCTAAAAATAGTAAACTGCGGTATAATTAAGGAAACTAAAAAACTAAAAGGGACAGTTGTGGCAGTCTAGATGGGATAGGTGGGTGCCACCAACATCCACCTGGATCACTCCCCTGCATGAAACTCCAACAACATATGATACTTTAAGTGATGTGATTGATAGAATTGGAAGACTCAATCTTGATTCAGTTCCAACTCAATCAACGGAGCATCCTGAACCATCTGAGAAAGGTCTCCAAAAGTGGCTAACAAAGACACTTGAAATTGTTCATCTTGATGAGGTTGGAAAGACAGGAACTAGAAATTCAAACCAGCAAAATGGAGGTGATTTACATGACTTTGATTCACCTGTTGATATGGATGTTTCTTATGATTGTGAATTGAATTTGTCTACATATTTCGAACCAACTTCCTTCAAAGAAGCTGCTTCTCATGATGAATGGAAAGAAGCGATGCAAAAGGAGTATGATGCCTTGATAAAGAATGGCACTTGGAAGCTGGTTGATCCTCCATTAGGAACCAAACCAATTGGCTGCAAGTGGGTCTACAAGAACAAGTATAAAGCAGATGGCTCACTTGACAAGCACAAAGCCAAGCTTGTGGCAAAAGGTTTTGAACAGAAGGAAGGGGTCGATTATGAGGAGACTTTTTCCCCCACAACAAAATGGGCTACCATCCACACACTCTTTGCCCTAGTAGCTCAAAACGGTTGGAAAGTCCATCAAATGGATGTAAAAACTACTTTCTTGAATGGATATATAAAAGAGAATGTTTTTATGTCCCAACCTAAAGGATTTGTTGTGAAAGGACATGAACATAAAGTATGCAAACTTGTGAAGTCCTTGTATGGCCTCAAACAAGCACCGCGAGCCTGGTATGAAAAACTAACTGAGCATCTTCTGAAACTCAATATCAAACAATATGATCTTGATGATGCAACTTTATTTGTCAAGAAATTTGGAAAAATAGTTGTATATATTGTGGTATATGTAGATGATCTTTTGATGACAGGGAACAATGAAAGCTACATTTCATCCATAAAGAAGGAATTGAGGAAAGGTTTTGAAATGGCTGATTTGGGCTATGTTCATTACTATCTTGGTATTGAAGTAACTCAACATTCGAAGTCCATATTTCCTTCTCAAAAGAAGTACATTAGGGATCTGTTGAATAGGTTTGGCATGACAGAATGCAATTCTCTTACTACTCCAATGGAACAAAACTTAAAGCTCACATCCATTGAAGGAAAATAATTTGAGGATACAACAAAGTATAGACAACTTGTAAGAAGTCTCAACTACCTAACTACTACCAGACGAGTCATTTCGTTTGTTGTTAGAATCCTCTCCAGGTTTATGCAAAAGCCTTTTAAGGGACATTGGTCTACTGCAAAAAGAGTTCTAAGGTACTTGAAGGGAAATCAAGACTTTGGAATCAAGTATAAACAGGTGGACGACTTCAGCTTGATTGGATACTCTGATTCATACTTCGATGGAGACAAAGAAACTGGGGTATCTACTTTAGGTTATGCTATGAGTCTTGGATCAGGAGCTATCTCCTAGAGATCACGCAAACAATCAGTTCCAACAAATTCCACAACAGAAGCAGAATATGTGGCAGCAGCTGAAGCAACAAAATAAATTGTGTGGCTCAAGAAATTCTTGAAGATTTGCAGGTAAAACAAGTAAAATCGACTCCACTCATGATTGACAATACCTCAGCAATAAAGTTGGCCAAGAACCCAAAGTTCCATGATCGAACAAAGCACATCAATACTAAATATCATTTGATTCGACATCATGTTGAGGCCAAAACAATCCATCTCCGCCATTGTTCCACTAATGAGCAAATTGCAGACATCTTCACCAAAGCGCTTGGAAGAGAAAAGCTTGAAAGATTCAGAATGACGCTTGGACTCACCAACGTCCCTTCAGATTAAGGAGGGGAATGTTGACACCTAATCATTAGGATTGGGTGAACAAGTGTAACTAATGTAAATAAATAATGGAAAATATGAAGAGTAACCGGGAGATGAAATGAATAGTCTCTCCCTCATGTATATAATAAAGACCAACCTGAATGAATATAACAAATTGATTTTGAGGAGTTATGCCTGATTTGACAAGAAAAAATGGAAATTAGTGTTGGAAATACTGAGAGGGGGGGTGAATCAGTATTTCCTTTTCTCACTATTGTTTTAATAGTTAAAACATATATGTTCAGAAACACAAAATGAATAGCAGGAATAAATGCTTTTATTAATATAACTGTGCAATAAAATAAATACAATAAATAGATTGTCACAATTGGTTGCCAAGCTCCAACTTGGACTTTGGTGAGGCTCCAACCTCCTGAGCACCAACTCTATTTTGCCAAGACAACAATCTTGGACTTAGGAGCACCAACTCCCAAGGACTTCAATCTTGTTCTATTCTGAGGCTCCAACCTCTTTGGTATACACTGGTGTGCTGTTGCGCTCTTTTCAGGTTTCCACTGCTTCTGCTGCCCCCTTTTCTTCTGCTGCTTCCACTATCTCATGCTCAGGTTATACCGTCCACGAACGACAACTCAGTTCTCTGTTTTTGCTGCTTTTATATGCTCCATGCCCCTGTCCATTCGTTTCCTCTTACGTGCTGGCTCTTTGGCTTCCTCCTCACTTGATCGCTTGACACTTCGGCTTCCATTTCTTTGCTTTCTTTTTTTTTCTTACAGGCTTTATCGGTGCTTTTAATCACCCATCGGAAGCCACCACCTGAGCGTTTTAATCAACCATCGGAAGCCACCACCCGAGCGTTTTAATCACGCATCGGAAGCCACCACTCAAGCGTTTTAATCACCCATCGAAAGCCACCACCCGAGCATTTTAATCAACCATCGGAAGCCACCAACCGAGCCTTTAATCAACCATCACCGAGCGCTTTAATCAACCATCACCGAGCGCTTTAATCGACCATCGGAAGCCACCATTTATTCGGCGTTTTCTATCAATAATCAACCATCAGAAGCCACAACCCGAGCCATTAATCAACCATCACACAGGCTTTATCAAACATCGCACAAGTTTTAATATATAGCTTAACCCCGCGGCCATGTATCATATAATACACGGAAAACATTATAAACCCCCGCTCTAATTAAAATGCCAGACTTCAATTATTATGCACCCGCCTTTACAATTATTGGCAGGTCCGGATTTCGGCGGTCGCAATAACTCTTAAGCCCAGACCTCCAACGAGGTGCAGACCCGATATGGCTTTAGACTCCCTTTAATATTTTTTCAGGTCCGATGAGCATCGGCGTTCGCTGTAAACAATAGACCCATTCCTTCGATGTAACGCGGACCTGATGCCTCCTTACATTTCTTCCTAAATTGAATTCGGATCCATCATATCGGCGGATTCCTTATTGGCGAGTCTTGATGGGTTGCGGACCCGATCTCCTTTAGGCTGCTCCAAATATAATTTTGGCTCTGGATGATTTCGGCAATCGCTACCTCCGCTGCTCCGATGCGATACAAGAGTTCTGCAGACCCGATATGGTTTTACACTTCACTTGATAAGGGACTCGGCTCCGGAAGTCGGAACTTTGCACTTTCCGGACCCGATCTACTTTATACTGGCTTCATAATATTTCGGCTCCGTTAATTCGGAGCTTTTACTTCGGTTGTTCTAAGGCCTCTCCTCTGATGCGATATTTGGTTTCCGGACCCGATATGGGTCTGGACCAAAATTAATATTCTTTCAACTCCGCCACTGTCCCACCTAAGGGGAAATATTTTGAATTCTCTGTGTAAACAGAGGTATTCGATATAGCACTTGTAAAATGATTTAAGGAGTCTATATAAAAAGGAAATGACTCCCAAGGCTTCAATCACATATATATGGCTCCTCTTGGCTCCTCCTGGCTCCTCTTGCTCCATCTGCTCCTCTCGGTCCATTTTCTCCATTTGCTCCATATATATTGCTCCTCTCTTGCTCCATCTGCTCCTCTCGGCTCTGTTTGCTCCGATAGCTCCTCCGATGGCTCCTCTTGCTTCGATATATGTGGCTCCTTTGATCCTCTCGGCTCCAACATGCTCTGTCTCCTCTTCTTGAATATTGCCATATTGACATCAATGACAATCTGTGTCCAACAATTAGAATTTTATTTTTTTAAACATCGAAAATTAATCCACTTGTGAAAATTAGCCCCTAAAATTTTCCTTGATGTGTATGCACTTATTCTATGTATGTTTATTCTTCAGCATACTTTCTTGAAACTAATTTTTTATTTAATTTAATAAAAAATATGTCTCAATCATTATTTTATATTATTATAAAATATCATTTTTATCAGCCATTTGGAAATTTATATTATTTATTTACAATTTTTATATGCACATATAATTTTAATTTCAAGCATGGTTTCTTTATTTTCCAATAAATAGTCATGTTATATTATCTTGAATAATATATTACATACAGATGAGATCTAACTATCTTATCTAACTATCTTTTTAATTTTAATGTTGTGAAATCTATAATTTATAAACCATTATACAATATTTATATATAACAATGAAAAGATTATTAATATAACAATGAAAAGATTTATTTAAACGTAATATGTTTTATTTTTTAGAATTTACATGGTAAGAGATCAACTATGAAAGAATACTTATATTTCTAGGATTTATATATATACAAAAGTTTCCTATTTATGGATGATTATATAAATAAATTTCTAATTTATAAATGGTTATTTTTTAATTTATTTTAATTTTTTATGATTTTACTTTTAAATAGAGAAAATGTATCGTAATTCAATTATTAAATGAACAATAAAACCACCGTTACTACATGATACATTCAAATTATAAAAATATTTAATTATTAATAATTAAATGGAAAACCTAAAATTATAAATTAATATAATTTTTAAAATAATTAAAATAAAAATCTAAATTAATAAATTATAGTAATTCCAAAAAAACTTATCTAATGAAAGCTCATCCTAAGATAATCAGCTTAAAATCATATATATATATATATATAAATACTCCACAAGAAGATTCAATACACATACCATTGAACGTAAGAGTCCAATATATATTAGGAATAATGGTGACCTTTTTAATTCAAAGATAAGAACGACCTACAACACAAATGTACAACACGGATATGAATGCGATTGAATCTGTTTTTGAAATAAAATGATAAAATGTTAAAGATTGGCTTGTGTTATTTATTTAACTTCTCCACCATATATATAAGTTTTAGTTTCCATATCTTTATTTTTTTATATTATAATTTTTTAATATAATATTATAATTTTATTTTAAATAATATATATTTATATTTATAAATATGTTTTCTATATATTTAATTTATATTTTTTTTTTCTAATTTTGGTTTTATATTGTAATATCTATTTTAAATTCACTAAGTTTACTGTTTTCAGCTTTTTACTTTGGAAACTAGAATAAAAACAGTAAAATATAGAGCCATTAATTGTTAAAATGAGCTTCAATTGACTATCTATAATATGAGAAAACCAACAATAAGGAAAAAAAAATGGGAAGACTTTTTTTTTTTTTTTGTAAGCTGAGGCGGTACTCTTTTTTTCCATTATCAAAAATTAAAAACAGTACATAGATATGCAGGTCTCAACCCGCCCTTAAGGGAAACCGGGTCTCTTGACCATCTGAAGTTTTTAAAAGCCAACCAAAAAAAGTATATTATCAGTCTGTCTACCCAAGCTAAATACACCTCTATTCTACCTCTATTCAAACTGTTTTTTCTCTGCAAAAGTAACATATAACAATACAAAAATCAAAATGGAGATTTTTATAAAAACCTCCTTACAGCGACACCTTCTTCTACTGGTTCATTGTGCCAGGCTCTGGCTCCTTCTCTAGCTTGACTCCCAATCCGCCCTCTTGAAGCATCTGTTGAATCTCATCCATTTTCCTGTCCTGCATGAGTAGGGTGACCTGAATATTCTTCAGTTCTTTTTTCAGGGTGGGGATTCCTTGGGACAGTTCGGCCATTTCCATGGCCACCTGCTCCATTGCTTTGGCCAGTAACCGTTTCATTCCCCAGTAAACATGTAGAGATTGTTTGTAAAGGGACATTCTCCCCCTCGTATGCCCCGGATCCGGGAGTAGCCTCTCCCAATATTCCATCTCGGGATTTGAAGGCTCCTGCAGGGCTTCCTCCTCTAAGTGATCAATTATCCTTCTGATATTCGGGTTAGTATCGTGGTAATAGGCCTCCTCTGCTTCCTGTAGCTTCTTTCTCATATCCTTCTTACCTCTTTTCCTGCCTCTCGCCTCACTGGCTTCTCCCTCGTCTGATCCCCTTCTTCCACCCCTACTCCCTCGTCCGCCTCGTCCTCCAGTCCCTCCTCTTCCTCTTTGGTTTCCCCGTCCTCGCGTTACTCTGCTCCCTGCTCTTCTACCATACTCCTCTCCTTCTCCTTCTTCCTGGTCATCTTCCTCGTCTTCTCGGCTTCTCGTCCTAGTCTGGTTCCCCTCCGTCTTACTTTCCTTTCCAGCCGTCGCACGTCCTGGCCCTTCTTCTATAATGTAATTCCGAATATCAAATTCTTCCTCCGACTCGTCCGGGATTGTTAGAAAGACCTTCTGTGGAGCTTCCTCTGCTATACTTTTTCCTTTCTCTTCTGGAGCTACCGCCTTACTTCTCGTCCACCTTCCTGCTCTCCTTTCTTGGTTCTCTGCCATTTTCCTTTCCCTCTTTTGTTTTCTCCGGCTGTCCTTCGTCTGCTGCAAATTCCCAATTCTCCACCTCACTTGGCCTTGGCTCGCTCCTAATTTCTCTCTTTGCGTCGTCCTATTGCATGCTGCTCCTTTATTACCCCTGCTTTGCCACCTTTTCTTCTTAAAGCATCGTTGCTGCCTATTCTCCTCATCAATATTCTTTTCATTTGTTCTTCCAGCTGTCCTCTTTTCCCTATCATGAGGGCTAGCGATCTCTGTCTCTCTGACAGTTCCACCTCCCCTTCTCGGTACCTTTCCCACCTCTCTCCTAGGGGTGCTCACCTTTCCCATGGTTTGATTGATCCCGACCTTTATGACTTGATCTTCGTATGCTTGTTCCTGCATACGCTCTGTCCGAGCATTGATTAACCTGTCGTTTCTCCTCCTTCCCATAACCGGGAGGCGGCTAATTGTTTCTTTCCTGTGCGATCGCTTCATTATAGTCCTGATTTAGTATATTATTTAACTCGATCCAGCTTGGATCATCCTTTAATGATGTCCAGCTGCCATCCACTGTCCTGTTCGATCCTCCACTTCCCCAATTGGCCAATAGATCTGCTGCGCGGTTCCCCGTTCTCAATACGTGGTTAATTATTGTGTATTCGATCCTACTCAGCAGCCCCTCAATATCCTAGATTATCCCTGCTGTCCTCCAGCTGTTCGTTACCTGATCCCATCTTCTATCATCCCTTAATTTCCTTAACATTTATATCGTAATTTGGGAATCTCCTTCGATTTCAAGGTTCATGTAACCGTTTCTAACTGCTATCCGGAGACCTTGATGCACCGCCCACAACTCCGCTTCGTTATTCGTCATTTCCCCTCCCCATTCGGCAAACACCCACCTTGTATTGCCTCCGCTATCTCTGAAGATGCCTCCCAGACCTGCTTGTCCCGGGTTACCCTTTGAGGCCCTGTCGAAGTTTAATTTAATCCGTTGATCCCCAGGAAGTCTGAAATAGTTGGGGCTCTGCATGCCAGTTCTGTTCCTCCTCTCTGTATTGGGGTAGACCATCTTAAATTTCATGCTCAGTTTTGAGACTATTCTCTGCTCTTTCGGATTCAACTTCCAATCTTCTTCCTCCCATACTTCTGACAAAACAGTTTCTTTAATTGACCTGCATATTTCATCCCAAAAATGTGCAGACTTTAACAAGTAAAAGAAACTAAAGATAAACTCTAAAAGGAACCTATGAGTACCCTAGGAGGGGAATCACTAGGAGAAATAACTAAAATGACAAACTGTCATTGGGTATTAATTGTTGGTTAAATTACCTGCATTAAATTATCAATCTAGAGTTTGTGAACTCTTATGTATACTTGCACTATATATGCTAGGTTATCAACTTTCAATTATGAAAAAAAATATTCTATAAATATAATTGCAATTGGAAAATAAAAACCTAATTTTGAAAGGATCCTAGTGAGCACACACATTATTTCTCAAAGATTATATCTAAGAAAATGTCAAATGAAATAATTGAAATATAAAGGAATTCAAAGCGGACTATTCTAATTTTTAAGTATGAAAGCTTTTGAAATTCTATGCTTTTAAACATAAAAGCAAATTCTAATTAAAAGCAAATTCTAATCTACAAGACTTTGAAATTAAAAGTATTCTTAATCTACGAACTTTGAAATTAAATTTAATATATTGTGTTTGAAACCAAATTTAGTTTATTGAATTTAAATACAATTTCAATCTATTGATTTTGAAAAGAAAATTTAGTCTATGAATTAAAGATAGTTTTCATCTACGAGCTTTTGAAAGTAAACCTAAACTATTATACTTGTGTAAGAAAAACTATTTTAGAAAGCAAAAATAATAAAATTTATACTAAAATTGAAAGCAAGAACATGAATTGAAAGCCTTAAGAGATTACTAGTGTGTGCATACTTGAATACTTGAACCAAAGCTAATCATAATCTATTGAACATAAAGATGAGACTAAGCTAGAAAATAAAATCAAAGTAAATCTTTTTTGTTGCTTTCGATCTTTTATCAAGTGCTTGACCTGTAGAAAAGCAAAGGAAAATGAACAAAAGGAAAGACAAATTCTAGTTAAAAACAAAAAATATAAATGAAACAAAGTTTTAATCTAAACGTAGAGCATAAATAAATTAAATGGAAAGAATAAAATAACATCTAAACTATTCTCGCATGTCTTCATGGGGGCCATGAGGAGTGCGAGGTATTGAAAGCTCAAATCACAAGACTAAAATCACCAACAATAATTACGAGAATGTCATAACAAAATTTATATTATTCACAACATATAAACAAAGTCTTCACAACAACAAACTTCAAAAATAATAATAATCTCTGAACTGCGTTTCACTTACAAATGAAGTATTTTTATAATGTTTAAAATTAAATGTAAACAACTCGAGAAGTTGTTTCCTACAAACTAGATTTGAATCAACATCCAAGTCTCTGAATTGAAATAGGAGTTTTTGCTCTCATGATTCGCTACTAAAGAGAAAATCATGAGAAGACATTTCTTGAAACATCATCAAATTCAATTTTATGTTCAGATCTTGTTCGCCTGCTAATAATCCTTGCTCTCTTGATTATAGAACTGGTCACTTGATATTATGCATGTTACAGGTGTTCCATAGCCATGTTGACCATAGGTTTGACCAATGAGATACGCAAAACCTATGAACTTCCATCTATAGCCAATAGGTGGACCTCCATATTGACAACATTTAGTAACTATGCATATGCTTTGGTTGATCTCTAGCACATGAAAACCTATATAACTTTGGATCCAACTATTGAATTATAGGTTAGCTATAGAAAATGCACATTTCAGTAGTTATTGTCTAGTTAAATCGATTTCACAAAGAAAAATATATTGATTTGAGCTAATGATCATGGACATTAACCTTTTCAATGTAATTGTTTGACCTGGATGACTCTTAATCCATGGAGAAGATGAAATTAAGTTGACATATGTGACAATATAAGTGGAAAAAAGGGAAGATAAACTGTCAAAAAGAGGACAAATTGTAGGCTCAAAAAATTTAAGGAACCTAAGCATCAAGAGGACAATGGAGTATTGAGGTTGACGAGTTGATGCTTAGTGTTGCATGGGGAAGTTCTTAAATACTTGATGTAGGAAAAGAATATTTATGCATTAGTGCAATTTGTGAAGAAGTGGAAACACTATTTGATGGGAAATGTGATAGTAATCCACATAAACTACCAACCACTATAGTACTTGTAGGCCCAAAGTAATCTACAATAGACTAGGCATTACAAGTGGATGTGGTTTCTATAATAGTTCCATTTAGTGATCAAATATATGAAGGGCATCACAAACAAGTTGGTGAACATGCTTTCAAGGCAACCCAAATCAGAAATAACATATTTGGGGACTATAATGCACATGGAGCCATTCACCAATGATGCATACAAAGAGGCATGTTAAGATGACGAGGACGTAATGGAGGTGTATCAGTGGTTGCAGATCCATATTCATGTGTAGGATGGGGACGAAAAAGTTGAATACCATCTCTAGGATGGATTACTATACAGGTTAGATAAGTTATGCATTCATAAAGGTGAGAATTCACAACATATTAGAGAGGCTCTCACCTTCAAGGTTGCAGGGCACTTTGGTGCAGGGAAGATAGTGGCCAACTTGGAGATGTATGTGTATTAGCCCAAGATGCAAGGACATATATATAGGTTCATAATAGGATGCGTGTTTTGTTGTACTAGCAAGCCTAGTAACATTAAACATGGTTTATATCATCCATTACCCATGCCCACTCATCCTTGGGAAAGAATTTCCATGGAATTTGTGGGAGGTTTACCAACAACTAGGAAGGGACATGACTACCTATTCGTGGTTCTTTACAGGTTCAACAAGATGTATTTTTTGATGCCCTATAAAATACCATCAATGAGCAAGAGTAAACAAACTTTTTCTTTGGCCATGTCTGTGTGCACTTTGGGATACCAAGGAGCATCATTTCAGATAGGGAAACAATATTTCTCAGTTCATTTTGGACTACCTTGTAGGAGAAAATGGAAATGAAGCTAAATAGGCTACAACATTCCATGCACAAATAGGTGGGAAGATAGAAGTAGTCAACAAGAATTTGTTGTTACTTATGAGGGTCTAAAACATAAGCATTCGAATACCTAGGATGAAATTATGGAATATAATCGAAACTATTATATCAAAGCATTCAACACTTTTACCACACCTTATTTGAATTTTTTTTTGATATTTTTCACCTTCAATTTTGGATATTGCATATAAGTAGAAAGGAGTAGTGAGAGAGGGTCTTATAAGGGATGCGTTGAGGGCTGAAAAATTTGTTTATAAGATATATCAAATCCAGATATAGGCACTAGATACACTACAAACGTCACAAGAACAATATAATGCAAAACATGATCAACAAAGAATAGAGAATTCATTCAAGGTGGGAGACAAAGTATGGTTACAGTTGAACAAGGAGAGGCTACAATGTCCTGGTAAAAAAATTAAGGCTTTGTGGTATGTACCCTTTGAGATACTAGAAAATGTGGGAGATAATGACGATAGATTCAGTCTACCCCCATACATGCACATTTAATTAGTAGTGAATGTGGAGAATATGAAACTCTATGAGCCTTCCATGATATATCAAGAAGAGTAACATGTTCTACATTCTATAGAGGATTTGGCACTAGATACATAGGTAGAGTTGATAGAGGATAAAATTTTGTAGAAGAGGTCAAGAACTACGAGATAGGGATAACGTGATCTTTGTTTGTTTGGGTTGAAAGGACAACTTCCAAGCAAAGATAAATTGTATAGTCGAGAGACGGTGGAGGAAATGTTTCCTCACCTCATAT
The DNA here is from genome assembly GCA_031772625.1 of Pinus tabuliformis. Lineage (NCBI taxonomy): Eukaryota > Viridiplantae > Streptophyta > Pinopsida > Pinales > Pinaceae > Pinus > Pinus tabuliformis. Next base: position 1,639,929,375 of record CM062820.1, read on the forward strand.
ACTAGAATATTTTGGGGATCAAAATAGCCCCAAAATGGGGAGGTGTGTTCTAGATTGGATCATTATATTTTTTTTCATCCATTTCAATGCTTTGAGAGTTGAAAAGGTGTGGGAATCAACTCACAAGACCAGTTTACCAACAGGACCTAGTTTGGAAAATTGGGGTATGAAAACATTTGGGAGCATTTTAAGGCACCAAACAACATTTTTTGGGGATAAAGAATTGTTTCTTTTGTGTCACACCTTGTATTCCTATTTTACACGTAGAGACCTTTCCAACCACACAATAAGTTCCTCAATTGGATTTCGTATGTAAAAGCTATTCCACTCTGAAGTTGACCTTCTTGTTTTTACCACCATAATTTGAGAGGATGCCATGTCAACCCCCATTACTCATGGAAAAGGGACTATCTATATGATCATGATGAATAATACTCTAGAAGAGTTCATATTGTAACTCTAGATAAGATTTAAAGGAGTCAAACCTAACCATTAGCAGGCTATCCGATTGTCTTATAACTGGGCCACTAAGAGGAAAAGAGGTTCCATTCTTTTCGAGTGTATCTTGTTCCATTGATGAGAAGTGTAGCAGAGAGGGATTAGGAGAGAGCACACAAATAGGATTTGCGCATTGTGATAGACCACATGCCACAAGTCTTAGTTCTTTGTACTTGCAACCATTTTCTATTTAGATAAAGAGAGTAGAGAAACCTCACCTTCCAACTGGGCTTTCTTCTGAAAGGGTTTCCTAGGATATATCTTGTGTCAATCATGTTTTCTGAGTTTTTATTTTATCGTTATCATTTTTTTCATAATTATAATTTGCATCATAATAAAACATTCTTTACGATTCCAAATATCTATAGAGAAATAAACCCTCATAGTGTAAACTTTGGATTTTTAAGTATAATTATTCAGATTTATTGTGACAAACTATTCAATGGAATATCCACAACAGTTTATGCTTCAAATATGCAAGATATTGAGTTACTCTCTAATTAGAGAGTCACAAAAAGATTCAAGAGAAGTCTTTTGATATGCAAACCCTAGAGCTTGTCTAGTGGCATATATTGTAGATACACAAACATAATATGTAGAACCAAGAAGGGAAAGAATAATGTATATATTTCTCATTATTTATTTCAACTTCATAGTATTCAAATAAATGTTTGAGTGCATGAAATTAGATAACTAGTATTCAATGGAAGATAATTATTAGGATTGAAGGTCTTGGTATGATTTTCAAGCTAATGAGATATGATCACATTAGGTTGACCAAATATATTTTTCAAATTTTCCCAAACTTTGTCTCAGCCATCAATTCCTTGATTGTGAAATAATAAATCAAGAGAAATGGACATTCTAATTATTTCACTTGCTTCACCATTCCTATACCCCATTTGGCTCTCTTATCAACATAAGTGGGGGTTTTCTCTTTTCCCAAAGCAAACCAATACAATCCTTTACTTCTTAGTACATCCTCCATGGAGGATTTCCATGATAAGTAGTTTGTACTGGTAAGAAAACATTCACTTGAAATGGCCATATTAAATTATGCAAATAATATAGTTTCAAAAGATGAAATCAACTGTCTAGAAGGAAATCTCTTTAAAAAGTGACTCCTTTAGAGAAAAATGGAACTGAAAACAAACTTTGAATATGAAATTTATGCCCTTTTGAATAAAGACATTGGATAACAAAGACCCACTTGGTAATCAAAAGTTGGCCCATGTTTTTTGAATGTTGCCTAATGATCCAAGATCTTTTTCTTCAAGATGCATTAAGAGTTACATATAATAGAGCATGTTAACTAGGTAAATTAAACCTCGTGAAAATGAAGTGGAAAAACATAAGCAAGAGTGAGATTAAGACACAACTATTATATTACGGAGTTCACCCAATGTGGGCTACATCTCCTGGCCCTACTGAATAGCGGGGAGGCCTTATTTTATTAAGTGGAATCAAAGAAATAAAGTACAAGAAAATTTATAAAAATGAACCTCATACCTCCAATCTAGATGATGGATTGAAAATGAAGAGTTCAGCTAAATAAACAGATTTCACCACTAGATTCCTAGTGTGAAAACATGCAAAATCAACTATAAATTTTCCTAATTCTGAAAAAGTCACCTTCAACACCCCAATGAATCTTTTAAGCACCCTAAGATTCCCTTAGATCAGGGTTCCACCCTCTACCTAGATTAAGGTTCTTCCTGCTCCTCTGCGCTCTGCCCCGGTCGACTAGTTGGATAAAGTTTAAGTAATATTTTGGTTGTGGAATTAACAAAGTATATTGTTCGGTCCAACAGTGAGGCTCTAGAAATATAGGCGAGAGGTCGAGGGTTCCAACCCCACTGACCCCCACCTTGGTAATATTTTTTTGAATCGCAACATATATAACATGTTGTTTGTTTTTTTTTTGTCAAGGTGCCCAGGAGGCAGACCGTTCAGACTGGTTGGGCGGGTTCAAGCCTCGCTGCCTCCATTGTATGCGATGTGTGGCACCATTCAGAGGGGTGAGGGCCGGCTCCACTGGTGGGTCACCCTCCCAACACCGTTTTTAACATATATATAACATATTACAAGGGTGGCAGGGTTTGACAACTTCTATCCCCAACAAAACTTGGATTTTTATAATGCGGATCTCCCACGGGGCTGGTAGCCTGCCACCCCTATTTTTTAATATTTTTTTGTTTTTATTACCAAACTTGATTTTTTTTAATTTGGTCGAAAATAAGGGTTATTGGACTTTTTAACCATTCGATAAATTCTCCTGTTCCTGGGGGCTGGATTCCATGCACTGGGTCCTAGTAGATTTGTTGCTTCCTTAAGCTTGCCACTTGTCCAACTTTGGCCAAAAATTTGACAAGGCATAACTTGATGATACAAACTTGTATTTGAGTGTCGCTCACACCATTGGAATAAGGGCGACAAGCACTACAATCTGGCCCTAGTTTCACTTCCATTTGATAACTTTTATTCTTGAGCTATTTTCAAGGCCACTTGTACTTAAGGATCCTCCTGGATAATTCCTCCCCATTCAGGAGCTTTTGGTCCTCCAAAAGCATGACCACATATCGCAGATTGCTTGCGTCCTCATCGAACCACACTTTCAACATCTGTATTGTATACCAATCTGGGACATCCTTTGCAATCACATACAAACCACACATGACTCAAACAACCCCATACTTGCCAAGAGTTTATAACACACACTCTTTGGTCAGGGTTTACATAATAGAAACCAATACCCTTGCCACTCAGAAAAGGTCAAAAAATAATTATTGCTTTATTAAGCGATGGAAAATACATCATCACTTTTACAATTATTTGCAAAGCATGATTTACAAATTGTGGCCATGACAAGCGACTATACCTAGTAAAACCATGTCTTACTTAATAAGGTGAATGGGTCATCTCCCTATGGTGGATTTGTTTGTGGAATATCTTCACCTGTTGGCTTCTTCATGGGTGCTTTTTGGGCCTAGAGTGCCTGACACACGACTTTCTGGTGTCCATCCTCGCTGCAGTAACTACAATGATTCTTTCTCCTTGAAATTTTTCAGATTGTCTCGAAATGATTTCTCTTGGTGCACCTATGATAAGTGCTCTTGGAACCCTCATTGTCACTAGAATGTATGAAGTTCTCTCATCATCTGTCGTCAGTTGATAACTAGTTGTCTTGGAGCATTCTGCAACTTCCTTTTTGACATATCTAAGTTCTGCATAACGAAGCAATTCCTCCACCTTGATGGGGTTCACAATCCCTTGGAAATTAATGCCAAGGCCCTTTCCTTGATACCCCATTTTATTCAATAATTTTGATCCAATTCATGTAGTATGTCTCTCAAAAGAAGCAAAATCATGATCATAGAAAGTACATGAAATTGAAGAATCACTTTTTACCTCGATCTTGTTATGTTGCAACCTTTCCAAGACCTCCTCCCTAGCTTGTAACTGATGTCGCAACCTTTGTTTCTCCTTCTTTGCTTCTTGTAGGAGTATCCTTAGTTCAACATTCTCCGCTTGAGTGTTTTTTTTTATTTCTTCGAGTTCTTGGAGCCATGCCGCATTTGGTGCCCCTTTCATTTTTAGTACAACATCCACTAAAATCTTTATCTCATCACCTGAATTGGAACCAAAGTCAATGGGTCCATCTGCTGCAATCCCAAGAGATGCAATACGCATTTCGTCAACTAAGTCTGATCCTAGGTCAATTGGTCGACTGCGTGCAAATCCCACAATTGTGATCTTCTCATCATCCTAAAATTTAGATTCTTGGTCTTGTTGCATGGTTGCAACTCTCTTCTGCTTCACTTTTCTGTCATTCCTCTTAGGTCTCAATTCTGGATATAGTTTCCATCAATTCTCCTCATCGTTCCCTTCTTTCTCATAATGAGTACAAGAGGGCATTACTCCTCTTCTCTTAGTTGATGTTTTCCTCTTTGGGCAGTCGTTTTGTTCATGCTTCTCCTTGTTTTCAATATGTACAACCTTCACACTAGCTTCATTAATAGACTTGGGTTCAAATAACAATAATGAATGACACAAATAACTGTGTAAAGAGCCAATATATTTCATCAACATCTCATAAGTGTCTAGTGGAACATTCAATGCTAATTCTTGTTTTCTAAACTCCTCTGTAAAATTCTAAACAATTTGATCTTTGATTGGCTTCAAATGTTTACATTCCATCATGGCCTTCTGTCTATAACCCAATGGATAAAATTATCCTCTTAAAGTATAAATGAACTCAGAACAAGATGAAAGAAGTTTATTACTACTCTTACCACCTTGCTACAATTTTCGTTCCCACCATACGAGAGCGGTGCCACTCATTCGAAGGGATGCTAGCTAGATCTTGACTTCATCCTCTTTGATTTGTTGTATGCATAAATACACTTCAACCTGTCTTACCCATTTATGTAGTTTTTCTACATTAGATTCTCCACTAAAAACGAGGTAAATCAAATTTGACATATAGCTTAAAGAAGGGGCTTTTAGATGCATTCCTCTGATGCCTGTTAGAGTGATGAGAAAAAGAAGAAGAAGAAATTTCATTAGAATATGGAGAGGGAGGAGGCTCTTCTCCACCGCCTCCATGATTTACTGATGCATGGTCATCTAGATCTTTCTTCTTGGGCTTGATTATCTTCTCATACTCTGCAAATAGCTTTTCAACTTTCTCTGCCATGTTGTAGAAAACCTTGTGATAGTTTCACTCTTCTTCGATTCAAGATTCCTCATCTATCATGTTGTGTCTTTATGGTGCATGCCCCACTTTAGGATCAAAGGACTTAATTTTTCCTTCACCTCTTTGGAGCTTGTTCTTAGTTAGCATTCACTCATGCAAATTACATCAAGAAGATTTGCTCTGATACCAAACTTGATCCAAGATCTTTTTCTTAAGACTTGATCCAAGATCTTTTTCTTAAGACTTGATCCAAGATCTTTTGCTTAACGATGCATTAAGAATTACATGTAACAGATCATGTTAACTAGGTAAATTAGACCTCATGAAAATGAAATAGAAAAACATAAGAAAACATGAGATCAAGACAAAACAATTTGATTATGGAGTTCACCCAATGTGTGCTATGTCTTCAAGCCCTGATCAACAGTGAGGAGACCTTCTTTTATTAAGTGACATCAAAGAAATCAAGTACAAGAAACTTTACAAAAATGACCATTATACCTACAATCAAGATGATCGCCTAAAAATGGAGATCTCATTTGAAGAAACAGACATCACCACTCAAATCATGGTGCAAAAATGTGAAAACTTGGCTATAAATTTTCCCAATTCTCACAAGGTCACCTTCAACACCCCAAGATTCCCTTGGATTAGGGTTCCACCTTCTGCCTAGATCAAGATTTTGCCCACTCCTCCATGCTCTACCTTGGTCAAATGGTTGGAGAAAGCTTAAGTAATATTTTGGTGGTGGAATTAACAAACTCGACCATTCAGCCCAATGGTGAGGCTCTGAAAATAGAGGTGGGAGGTCGGGGGTTCCAACCCCACCTACCCCCTCCTTGCTAATATTTTGTTGAACCGTGACATATATAACATGTTGTTTGTTTTATTGTTTTATTTGTTGTGGAGGCGCCAGGGAGGCGGGTTGGCTAGATCGGCCGAGAGGGTTCAAGCCTTGTCACTTTTGTTGTATGGGATGTGTGGAACCATTCGAAGGAGTGAGGGCAGGTTTGATGGTGGGAGGCCTGCCCAACACCATTTTTAACATATATATAACATGTTACCGGGGTGGCAGGGTTTGACTGCCTATCACACCAATGAACTTTGATATTTATAATGCAGATCTTCAGTGGGGGTGGTGGGGGTGGCAACCCGTCGCCCATATTTTAATTTTTGGTTTTTATAACCAAACTTGTTTTTTTTTTTAATTTGGTCGAAAATAAGGGTTATTGGACATTTTAACAATTCAACAAATTTGCCTATTCCCACGTGTCGGACTCTATTCACTGAGTCCCAATCAATTTGTTTCCTCCTTAAGCCTGCCACTTGTCCAACTTTGACAAAACATTTCACCAGCCATAAATCAACCATACGAACTAGGATTTGAGTTATGTTCACACCATTGGAATGCAGGCGACGAGCACTATGATCTAGTCTTGGTTTCTCTTCCATCTGACAACTTTTATTTTGATCTATTTTCAAGGCCACTTGTACTTCTGGATCCTCTTGGATCACCCAAAAAATAAAAAACATATTTTCTTCCTCATTAGCATTGCCTATAAGTTCACTTAAATATTAGTTACTTTATGAAGTGACCCACTTTTATAAAATGAGTGAGAATAAATTTCATGAAGATACTTTATAAATAAGAGTTGCATGTAAAAAAATATTAAAGCAAATATTAAAGTTATTTTAAAGTGATTCACTTTTATAACACAAGCAAAATACACTTTAAAATTATATTATGAAATAATTTAAATTTGTGTGATTTTTTCAAAAAGTAACTTAAAAAATGAACTAAAAACTTCTTATTAAACAAAATAACTTTTAACCAAGTGAGTTAGTGCAAAACACATAAAAATAGTATTAAAGGAGGATGGGGTGGTTGTAGTAGTAGTAACAACAACAATGGTTTTTCCTCAAAGTGTGTTTTTACCAAAAAAAATGTGTTGATCCAAAAACAAACAACATTTTATTTTATTTTCCCAAAACTCAACACCAATGGGGTTAGATATTAGTTATCTTACCTAGAAAATGCAAGCTTTCTCTTTGTTTTTTATTTTCTGAGATAACATATATCGTATGACAAAAAACATTAACAATCAACAAAATATTTTCCTCTTTGTTTCTTATTTTTCAATATTGCATAGAGGATACATTGTCCAAAAAGAGTAGCAAGCTATTAATGTAAACAAAAAACTAAAAAAATATTTCTATATAATAAAAGAGAAAAAAAAATGGAAAAAAAAAAATAAAAAAAAATGCATATTGATTATATACCTCCAGATTAGAAAAAAAACCATATCTTGGTAAAAGAGACACGTTTTTTTTATGAAACGAAAGGTGATCATAACTAAAATTAGTGCTATAGGTGCAATGGAATAGTGTGTTCAGGAAAAAAATGCACAAAAATAACAGATCTTGGAGATATGACAAAACATGATCAAGATCTCGATCAACAATAGGAGTGGCACTTCAAATAGACTTTGATACCATGTTTTAGAAAATATAGTGTTCCATATAGGATGAAAACCTTTAATAACCATTCACATAACCAAATCAAATATCATAATGCTATTTTTTTTGCATGGCTAAATTCCTCAAAGAGGGAAACAATCCACAACCCCAACCAATATGGCCAAGTCTTAAGGAAATTTCATTAATGCAAAAGAAAAAATCTACATATGAGAGTTTTCAAAATCGATCATCAACCATCACTCTCCATACTCTTTAAATAGAGATCACAAGCCAATTGAGTGTTGTGCCATGGATTAATAGTCATAAGTATTAAGAAGAATACGATTTGTTAGATCACTTTATCTCTAGAACATATTGTGATCATCAATTTACAGTGGAACTAATGCATACTAAAGAAACACACCGAGAAACACACTTTTACCTAATAGACACATTAGGCCAAGTTGAATTTAACTAACTCCTAGTGTCTAAATATATTAGTAACTTCATCCCCATTCCTTAACTCTTTAAATCATTGTTAAGAATAAGCATTAAATGAAATCCAATACAATTTCAAGTGGATAAATGATTAAATTATGGAATCTGGCATTCAAGTAACATCACCCTCAAAATAACTTCACACCCATGGGGTTTGATGTTTACGGAAGGTAATTAATTGTTAAGTGACTTGGGTTCTTTTGTAGGTGACATAAAAATTATGGAGGCTTATCTTGGAATAACACACAATAGGCATGATTACAATTTTTTCATTTTGGTATTGTCAAATGCCTATCTTTCCATTCCCAAAAAATAAATCAATTGACATAGGAAGTTTACTCAAATCAATAACATCCCAAGGATGCTATAACATTTGAAGCAACTTACTAAGTGAATAGACAAGATGTAAGTAGCTTGAATCAGTAGTGGCACATATTCAAAATTTCCAGTTTAGTACTAGGAAAAATAATGTAATGGATAAGATTTTTTTGGTTGACATGAGACAAAATATTTATTCCTTTAAGGTCCATAAAGGTTTGAAGATATAATAATAGGAAAATGAAAATAATTTTTCAAAGAAGACATATACCCACTCAACAATCATTATAAAACAAAGCTAAATTTAGAAAGCCATAGGTTCCTTACATTGTTTTATAATTCCTTTTCATGTGATGCTTTATTTCTTTTCCCATTTTCTTCCGTCCTACCTTCCCATGCTTTCTTTCCTTTCCTTCTTATTTCACATTGCAATAAGAAATCAACGAAAAATCCATCTCATCATCTTTTAATTTCACACGTGTTTAGAAATGACAGGAAAGATATTGAAACTAGGTGTTTACTCATACTTCTCTCTCATTCTATGAAATTGTTCTTTTTATTTTCATACTTGTAATCTATTTTGGGATTGCCCATTGACTAAGTATGAATACATGTCTTCATTGTCTCCCTCATCATGTTTGAGAATTATACCTATTCTTACTTTTAAAGTCCTTTAAACTTTGGAGAGGAAGCATTATGTATGTTAAACGTAGATTTAACATCTTGATGGTTTCTCAAGTCAAGAATTTTAGATATATAATATGCACACGCACTTATTGCATGTGTGCTAATTCTTCACCACAAGGTTTTCATTTTTCTGGGAGAGCTATACTTATTTTTAGTTTTAAGTATAAAATAGGGTGAAGAAGCTTTATGTATATTAAATGTAAATTTAAGATTTGGGTAGTATTTTGAGTAATGATTTTATATATAATGTGTGTATAGCCAAAATTTTTAAGGGTGGAAATTTATTTTATTTTACTAGTTTGCATCATGCAAACTATAAAATGCTTGAGAATATTTTTCTAAAAAATTCAAACTATTGTATTGATAATATATGTCCCTATAAAAGTTTGGCAATTTTTTAAGTAAAATATTTCATATTATAAAATTTGGATAGTCATTTTTAGAAAAAAAATGGAAATTAACATTTTGTTTTGAAAAAAACATCACAAACTTGCAAATATTAACCCCTAAAATTTTCCTTAATGTGTATACATTTATTATATATGTACTTATTGTTCAGGATACTATTTTAAAACCAAAATCTTAATTAATTATAAAAAATTAAAAATAAATTTCTTAATTAATTAAAAAAATAATAAATATGTTTCAATCATTATTCTATATTAATATGAATATTTTTTAATAGGAAATTATATTATTTATTTGTAATTTCCCTTATATTTTTGTACTTATATAATTTTAGTTTCGAACATGGTTTCTTTATTTTCCAATGAATAGTCATGTTACATGATCCAAAATAATATCACACGCATAAAGGAGATCTAACTATTTTTTATAATTTTAATGGTGTTAAATCCCAGATTTATAAACCATACCATTAAATGTAACCAGTTCTATTTTTTAGAATTTACATGGTCAAAGATCAGCTATGAGAGAATGCTTATATTTCTAGGATCTATTTCCTAAAGTGTAAATGTAAATATATGTGTGAGAGATCTAAAATAATATACCAGGTATAGGGAGATCTAACTATTTTTTTAATTTTAATTTTGTCGAATCCAAAATTTATTAAACATTAATACAATATGTTTATATAATAATGAGAATAATTATTTCATGGCATGTAACAGGTTCATTTTTTAGAATTTGCAATGTAAGAGGTTAATTATGAGAGAATACTTATATTTCGAGGATCTCTTTTCTAAAATGTAAAGGTGTGTATCTTATTTATAAATTTTTATATAAATAAGTTTTGTATTTATAGATGATTATTTTTTATTTTCCTTTTTTTTATAATTTCATTGATTGATACATTCAAATTATAAAAATATTTATTTTGAAAAAGAAGAAATAATAAATTAATATAATTTTAAAAATAATTAAAATAAAAATTATAAATTAATAAATAATTTGAATATTAAAATATAAATTATACTAATTCCTAAAAAATAAACTAAATAGATAAAAAATTGAAAACTCCATCTTAAATAACTAAGATAATCCACTTAAATACATGTTATATTCCACAAAAAGGTCTCAATACATATAAATAATCATAACCAAGTTTTATGTTAATTCTCTAATCTCTATATGATATGTGGTTTTAAATGTTTTAATGTTCAAATCGATGGTTATAACCTATGGTTTATACTTTATATTGGCAATGCTCTATGTTTTTAAACATTTCATTCTCATCATTTAATTGTTCAATCATATCACATTCGCCAATTAACAGTCCATCAGTCTTGAATTAAATATATGATTCCCAGTTATTTGTTTAATTGATTCACACTTATGGAAAATACCATTTTTAGGTGATGTGTTATGCTATCATGCCTATTCATCGACTCATTTGGAATCCTAAGTCGTGAGTGTCAATTTGTGGCAATGCCAATTGTCATATGGCTCATTATCCCACAACCACCACTCATTTCTCATATCCCTAGGCCATCATGGACTCGAGCTAGTACTTAATGATTATTGAATTCATTACCCATCTTAAGAGATCTCCCAAAATATCCTCATTTTGTCTCTTCTCGTTTTGGTATGAGAGATCTCTAACTTAGGGTTTGATGTTTGGTCTTTGGTTTTCCCATTCCCAAACCATGTTTCACCCATGTTTGTAACTCTTTCCTTACTACATGTCTCCAATAGAGTGAACTAAGCTCGTTGGGGTAGAATGTGTTGAAGCAAATGATCATTTTCTGGCTCTGTTTTGCCGAGTCGATTGGTGGAGATTTTTGCAGTTGTTTCAGGGACACATAAATGAAGCTGTTAAAGGCTTTGCTACTTCTCTTAATCGATGGAGAGCCCAAGTCGGTAACCTAGAAATTACAATTAACTCAAATTCTTAGCGACAACCTAGAAATTACAATTACAATTAACATCTTCCTCTTGAAAGTGAATGCTAGTCCAAGAATGTTGCAAAAAAAAACATTCCATGGAGAAAGTTGCTTGATAGTAAGGACTACGAGTTCCAGGTCAAACATATGCTAGTATCGTTTTTGGAGCCAAAATGGCATGGCTTGTTGCACTCAATTCATAGATATATAACCTGTGAAGGGTAGTATAACATAGTTTTTATCTATCGTATTCTATTTTTAATCCTTTTCCTAGGCCAAAAGCTTAACTTGCCCTATTGTTTGCTTAAGAGTTGAATGAAAATGTCTAGGGTTTATCAAGCCGACCATAAAAACCTTGAAAGGTCCCTATTCCCATTGAGAAATGGCAAAAAAAGTTCCATTTTAATTTGTCCTTGAATTAAACTATGAATTAAATTTGAGTTCTACTATCATAGCAACTTAAAATAGTTAAATTAAGTTTATTAAACTTACGTAACTTAGAAAATTCGAGTTGGAAGTCTTTTGGAAGTCATGTATATGTTCTCCCTAATTTGTAGGAGTCCAGTGTGATTTAATTGTGAGTTGTAAAATAGAAGACTCAGTTTCATGAGTTAGTTCACGTAAATTAGTTCTCAAACTTATTGAGAGAACTAATAGTGAGTTAACAGCTAGTGGTGAAACTGATGAACTCCACCAGTGCTACTCTAGTTAACTGAATATTTACTCATCAGAAACTCATGCATGTCGATTATGAGAAAGACCCAATTGAGACTAGAGTGCAGGGACACTGTACTATTTGTTTAGATTTTTTTGAGTTGCACTAATAGTGCATGCATTCAGGAAATGATCCTTGAGGGATTGCACTATTTTTAGAGGCTTTATTTCCATTTAAATACAAGTTATCTTTCATAGGAATTACACATTGGAATAGAGACTTTGAGAATTTGTGAAGAGGCTACGATTTGGCCTTGAGCTTGTTGATGAGTTGGAGATTGAATTTGCTAAGTGTTGGGATTTTTCTTGAGAGAACAAGCATTGTAATTTCATCTTGATTTTCTGGATTAATACAAAAAAAAATAGTGGGGTTTCGAGTTGTGGCTTTCCCAGCATATTTATTGTGTTATGTGCCTTTGATTCTCTTCCTCAATTGATTATTGTTTTATCAATGTTTATGGGCTTCCATTGTAAAGAGTAGAAGTATATTATTGTCTCTTGCTTTAGCAAATTGCATTAGATTGTGAATCTACAGGATTTTCTACATGTTATCAAAACAAGATTATTTTTTGGGCCAAGTGTTTGTAGGGAATGTATGAGAATTTATGTGAAACATTTTTAGAAATAAATTGCATATCTGGATGCTTTAGGAAAATTTACCCAAATTCAAAAAACAAATTGGTTGAATCGGAGTTTGGATGAGGGAGATATCACTGATTGAAAATCAACTCTCTAGAGGAGATTTCGAAGTTTTGAGTTTCTGGGTTACAGGAGAAAGTCAAATTTGCATACATACTTCAGGATTAGAAGATGGCATTCCATGGGTTGAGGCTTGAGTATCCCTTGGAAGGTGGCTGGAATTTCATATCTTGGAGGGACAGGATGGAAGCTATGCTAGAGGACAATGGATTGAAGGAATTTGTTGAATAAGCAATTCCTAAGCCAACAACTACTGATGCATAGAGCTTGGCCAAGTGGAAGAAGTGTGTGGCAAAGGTGTTGTGCCTATCAACAACCCCCCATTTATTAATGTTATTACTAACGTAAATAAATGGGGACACTTCCAATTAAATCAAATCTTAGCATTTAGTCATGCCTCTTGATTTTTTAGAATAAAATTAGATGTCAAAGTGGAACTTGCTAAATCATGGAAATTTACCTTTTCATACTTTAGGCAGATAAAGCTTCACAAACGAAAAGTTTCTTAAATAAGTGCCACATGATAGAAAGCCTAAGAATAACCTTATACCCACAAAGTCATGAATATTAAAATCAGCCTTGAAAAGACCCACTTTAAGAAGATTATTCTCACATCGCAAAACAAGTACGGCAGGCCTCCCTTATAAAAGCTACCCATTGAAAATGCGATTCACGAAAATGCGAGATCATAAAATCCTATAACCTTATCACATCACAATTTCAAACATGCGGTGCTACTTGATAAAGCATAAGCAAGTATTGTGAAATGCAATAGCATCTCACAAATCGCATATCGCAGCAACTCATGTGGCAGTGGGTTTTAACAAAAACAAATTTTTGCGATATAACGATCTGCGATATTGCAAAGCAAATCACAAAATCGCTTTTATCACAACTCAAAGGGCTTAGGGTTCTAGGAGAGTACTTCCCGACTTTCGATGTGAGGTTATGAACATTAAAGTTAAGTATAATGGTTCATTAGTGGTCATTTATTAAAAGAATGATTAAGATCAGTGTAAAGGACCATTTGACACAGGTTGATATCTTTTGATATGATTTAGAATTAAAGACCCTCCGTCACCTTATTTTTGTCCGTCTATTGATTATTTCTGCATTCACTATCATTTTAATCATATTTTTCTCTCTGCTTGCAACTTTCAGGGAGAACACATAGAGCAGAACATACGAAGAAATGGTGAAGAAAGGAAAGGCACCAGCTTATGAGAAGTCAGAAATGACCCCACTGTTCACAAACACTACCTGTAGTCGAGATGTAGGAACATCCACATTGGAAACTATGCATCAGCTGTTAGAGGAGGAAGAACCGAGAATTATGGAAACAACAGTTATAGCAGACGGACACAGTTCTTCTGATGCATCCCTGACTGAACTTGCATGCTCATTCTTGCATTGCATTGCTGCAAGACCAAAGATACTCCCTTATACCGACATGGTGAAGTGGATTATAGATGATGCAGACATATCAGATAGAGGATTCAAGACGGCAAGTGAGCAAGTCATGGGATCGTTTACTCCAGACAACTTGAGACTCATGTACCATCTACAGAGCCCCAGGCCATCTATAACAAGCAATTTGTCAAGAAGTTCGCCGAGGAGAATGAAGACTTGGCAGAATGCACAAAGAATTGGTCTAACAATGAGGAAAGATTGAAGAAAGATAAAAATGGTATGTACACCACTAGTTCTCTTTGTTCCCCTTTCTGTTTCGCTGCCGCTATGTTATGTAGACTATTTGGTAAACCAGACAGCAACAAATTTTCATCAAAATGGTTACCCCTAGTAGATGTAGCTATCAATGCTACAATAATGAATTGGGCTCAAATCCTGTCAGATAATTTAGCCACTGCAATTTTAGAGTACAGAAGAAAAAAAAGCATTACTTCGAGGGTTTACCCTCCATTTTTCATGAGTGCTTATGTTATGGATGCTATTTGTTTTGGTTCTAAATTCCCCATTATGGGATGGAAGTGGACTGCTCAGAATCCACTTCCCATTCAAATTTATCACAAAGTCATGTGCGAATCTAATTTCATGCCACATTTCTTCAAAATTTGTCATGGAGTTATACTTCTGATTCATAAAAAGATCTACAACCAAGATGCCCCAAGGTTTTCACAAGAAGCCGAGGTAGATATTCTCCCCATAGCGAGATGGTTTCGGGAAGAATTATTCACATATATTAGAGTGTTTGGTAGTATTGCCTCACCCCATGTGCTACCTTTTTATGTCCTAGACAAAATAATGGCTAGGGAGATAGCCTATCAGACATGCGATGAGGGAGTAATGAGCAAAATACTGAAATATTCCAAGAAGGCCATTTGGCCTCAATTTCCTGTAACATGCGAAGCATTTGCATTGCATGACTTAGGACATGCTTTTAAAGAAGTTAATAATGTATTATCTTTACAACTACCCAAGTTCCTGGGAAGGCAATATGATCCGTTTGGTATTGTAAAATATTTTAACACAATGGTTAAAATAAGTGTTTTTACTCATGAAAAAGATCCCTTTGATGATGTTTTTCTATAGAAAAAACATCTTCAAAGAGGTGCAGCATATGGCACAAAATCTTTTTGACCAAGAAGGTCTCCAAACTTTTGATAATGAAAGAAAATAGAGGTTATCTAAGGTCCCATTGGACCAATTACTCATCAAACTAGTAAGAGATCCTACTCCCAGTATAAGATTAAGTGAATATTCAAAAGAGAAATCCAAAACAAGTTCTGAAAAAGAATCAGCAGAAAAGTCTGGTGATCAATCTGAAAAAACACTAGAGAGTGAACACAGTAAGAGCGATGAGTCAATAAAAGACATAACCCAGTCCACAACACAGTCTAATCAGCAGACTTCATTTGTAAAACAAGTTGAAGCCTCAACTCCCCTTACAAAGCAAGCAAAGTCCCTCGTAATTGATCTAGAAGGAGAATGGGAAAATTTTAATAAGTTACTTAACACAGAGGAACAAAATGCAGAGCCGCCAAAAAATCCACAAGAGACGACCACAGAAATGATAATAGAAAGAGATGTTAGCACTCAGGAAATAGAGCACATTCCCATTGCTCCCTCATCTGAGATTGTGCTAAGAATAGAGGAAATTCCTCCTCTAGATGTATTCTACAGCCCTCAACATAAAGCCGTCGTTAGAAGACAAAGAAAGAAAAGAAAGTTGGAATCTGTGCTCACTCCTGAGGATGAACCTCTGGATGTTCTTTGGAAAGATCCATCTACAGATCCATCGGCAAATCTCACTAGGCTCTCGGAGGTCACAGGCACATACACTTCAGCAACTATTGATAAAGCAGTAGAGGTACAACTACTACTAGAAGAAAAATAAGATAGGATTTTGTTATTGGAACAGAAATTATAGCAGGTTAGCATCAACCAACAAGTGGAAACACAGTTGGAAAAACTACAGCAAGACTTCCAGCAAATGCAGTTGGCACATCAATGCAGTTTAGCTAGTAAAGAAGAACAGTTACAAAACATAAGAGAGATGCATAAAGATGATCCCAAAATTGAACAGTTTGTCATAGAGGCACTTGGTCTCAGTTCCCATCTCTTACAACAAAAAGAACTATTATGCCAGAAGATTTCGCAGTGGAATTCCCACTGTGAAATGAGTGATAACATAACAAATCAAGTTGTGGAATCATGACTTGAATATGATTCAATTTTTAAGAAAGTCTCAGACTTCTTAAACTAGAAGAAATCCGAAGAAGGGAAAAGAGCAGACATGCCCAAAATTGATGAATCTCATAAAGGAATTTTATTTGCGAAATGGGATTCTCGGCTAAGGGAGGCAGAACAGGCAAAGGAGGATGTGGCTGTAGTAGCAAGTAGTGTAATTGAATGTGTGAATGAAAATATACACAAGGCTAATTTGGTAGCAGAAACCACCCCTGGTTTTCTTCCAAAAGCACAATAGCTTTAGGTAGTATGGAAACAAGCAGTAGAGGAAAGGGCAAAGGCAATTAAATAGGTAAACAAATTGAACTGGGAAGCATACTCGTAGTATCTAGTGAAACCACATAGCCAATGGATGACCCTGAAGTGCCTGATGACTTCCGCCGAGAAAATAGTTCCAACGCTCACCTATGCCGTATTTTCTGGGCAACTGAAAGCTAAATTTGACCAACCGAAACTCTTAAAACTGATGCTGGATATTTTCGATCTCAAGGATCAGATGCAAGACTAGTCATAGACAAATTTTATTTTTGTTTTTATGTATTTTTCGCGTAAAATGAGGCAGGTCATTTAAACCTCCTCATATATTTTTGTAATATCTATTTTTAAGTTTCATATATTAATATTTAAACCCCTCTCATGCATTTAGAGAGGGGTCCAAAGTTTTATCAAAAACATTCTTCAGAACGTGCATCTTGCCCCCCACTAAGGAGGTTTTGGTTAAAATTAATGGAACGTGATTTATTTTCTATTTGAGTTTAACATCTGCTATTGAAATTGCTCTTTTGTACTTTTAGTTGATGTTAAGTGATTTGAAGATAGATCAATATTGCTGGATCTCATGAGTAGGACATATTACAAACGGTACTTCTATCTCTTAATGCTTTTTACTTGTGTGTCAAGCAATAAATCATTTTTAGTTATTTATGTATGAAAGTTTAAATGTTTAGTTATCATTATTACACTTTTGTATGGTGATGATTTATTCTTCATGCTGAATATGTGAATGACTCTTTATGCAATATATTTCTCATATTGTTTTGGCTAAATTTTTATATGAATCAATCATTCTCAAATGGATTCTCTTCTTATTGTGATTGAATGATCTTCATTATCCATCACTTTTAGAAATTATTTTAGATCGCATATGTAAACATTACTCCCGGGATATTCTTAAAATGAGATGTTTTCTTTGATTATGTTAGATTGCATATTATAGTTAGAAGATAGATTACGTTTAGAATAAGTATTCACTTCATCAAACCCCAAAAAGTAAAACATCATCCCGTTAGCACAAAAATCATAAATAGATTGGGAAACTGGTCCCATCATCTGTTATAGACATTTTTGTGCCTTACAGCTTTGAGCATGAAATGTCCATAATCCAAGGGATCCAGAGTCCCTAAAGATGTTGTTACGACTCCTAAAGGGACAAGGTCAACCAATGACAGCTTCTCCCAGAAGTTCTCCACCAAAAACCACTCAGAACTAGTCAAATCAGGATCAATTCAGAAGCTCCACTAGCTGCCTGCGTTGCAAAGCACCCAAATACACTAGCTAGGTGCGTTGCAATGCACTAGAATGCACTACCCAGGTGCGTTGAGTGGGAAATGACAAGTGGCAGAGTCATTCAACGAGGTGGAAAGACCATGGAAGCTTCCAGAATCTTCTCCGATGACACTTGCCTCACTGAATTCGACCAAGTGATGAGTAAGAGGCTCTCAGTCTCCAAGTGGAAGCAAGAACTGACAGAGAGAAGCCACAAGTCAAAACATAAGTTGACTCATCCTCTCTGCTTACATCTATATATGGATCCCTCATCCCAGAGATCTAGAGGCTGGAATTTTGTACTTTGCAGAGAATTGTTGTTGGTTTGAGATTGAGATTAGTACATTGGGTGATTTATGCTTTGTTGGAGGAGAGGAAGGGATTCCTTTGCTGGGAGGTAGATGCTGGATCGGGACTCAGTTGGTTGTATCTCCTCTTGGACTTTCTTATCATATCAATAAAATTATTTGAGTTTCTCCTACATGCTGTGTATCAATGATGTTTTGCTATATCTGCATGTTTAGCTTAATCTGATCCTGAGCTTTTTATGAATGTATATCTATATCTTCGTGTAGTTTCTCTCTCTTTTGATCTTGCAGGAATTCGGTGAGGCTGGGCCGGTAAAGGAGCAGGGAGCTGGGAGCTATTGAAGAGAGGAGCGATTGGATCAACAAACTAGCGAAAGCCACAGGTTAGTTACATCCTTTCTCCTCATTTACATTTCATAAAGAAGAATACTCAAGTAGTTTTCCTTGTTTGTTGCTAAGGCACTATCACACCTTAGAGTGGGATAGGGGCGTTCTGAATAGATACTTTTCCCAACAACAAATTGGCGACTCCGCTGGGGACTGTATCTAGTTAGTTTATTTGGGTTTCTATTGTTGTTCTTCTCATAAACTTAGGAGTGGCGAATCGAACTGCATTTGCCATTTACAAATGCAAAGTAGAGATCTGCCACTCTAGTCCACTCACTGGGCATGTTTATGATCTAAACAAGCTGATCCAAAAATGCTCTAACTGCCCTTTGTGATAGTTCTTAGTCCTCCTTTAAATCATCCTTCTAGTTGTACCTTATTGATAGCTTTTATCCGGCCAAAAACCTCAGATCAGACTGCAAACCGTGACCCAGAACCCAGAGACAATTCTCGTTTCTGCTTCAGTGCAGGCTCTGCGAAGAGACTCTGCATTTCAACGCAGGTCCCGAGAGGGTTACCTGCACTGCAATTCAGTTTCTCTGTGCAACAGGTGCGCTGATCAGCCTTTGCCCTGTGCAGCTGTGGTTCTTTGCATCCTTGTGTTCAGTTTTATCTCTGTTTTTTGCAGCCTGTTATCAGTGTGTGTACCTATCTGAAAACCCCTTTTCTCTGCCTTAATTCCACCTCAGTTGTATAAAAGAAACTGTATTTGTTTTTGTGTATTTGTTACATCATTTACAGTTTCCCATTATAAAATTAAACTAGCCATACTGTCGCTCCTAGATCTAGACCTGTCGTAAGTGTCGTTTCGATCTTAGGAGAAAGTTTGTTGCTGTCGACAGTTGCTTGCGCTTTTACTTTTGTCTTTTGGTTTGAATTTATGAATTTCTAAGTGTCGAAACAAGTGTTTACTTCAAAATAATAAAGTGTCGTAATCGTCTTTTTGACTTCAAAAAGAAACTTGTTTGTGTTTTCACTTGAAATCGAATTCAAATGTTGTACAACAGCTTTCTTTTTAGGCATCAATATTAAGAAAGTGAAAAAAAATACATGCATTTGTGCATTTGCATAATGATAGTTTGTATGGTTTGATTTAGGAAAAGTGCATTTGCAGTGTGCTCTATGCTCTTTGAGAAAAGATTGTGTCTTTCTTTTTCCCTTGTAGCTAGGATTTTCATTGTTGAAAAGAGATAAAAGATTGCTTATCATCTTTAGACTGCATTTAGGAATTGTATCTACATCTCGTGGTGATCCAAAAAGGCAAACTTCTAAGAAAGATCAACCTAAAATAAATTGAATGAACTTAACAACGCTTTGTAACTTAACGCACAACATAGAGGTCTAGGCTAGAGACGTGTTCCGGCGTCGTAAAACCTGGTTACTGTCGGCCTCACTGATGGTTGGGTGATTCCTCCTGAGAGACGAAAAGTACCAGTACGGATTGTGCTCCCACGTACCGTCGAGTATATATTGGGAGACCCCTATAGGCATAAAACCTTTATCCATAGGAATCCGTGTCGGCCGCCCTACTGATCGCAATGCACTGAACACAGCATTCGGGAAGATTGACCGCCCGTACCTTAAAAAGTATTCTGCGGTTTTGCGATTGGTTTGGCACACCCTCTACCTAGAACTCCAGAGCAGTCCCTTTCGTTCCTTTTCAGACTCCTTAACGGAAAAGGTCCATCTGAGCACTTGTCACTTCAGGCTCATTAAAAATCGAAGGAGACTAGAGTCATCTTTTACTTTTTCTCGACTCTTTAAAATTGAAAAAGCAAGTTGTGTCCAAGCGTCGTTAAAATTTATTTTAAACGGAATATTCATACCCTTTTTCTTGCGTTGATCTTTAGGTTGAGAAAATGGAGCCTACCAACCAAGGAATTCCCCTTGGTGGAAATCCTATTCCCTTCTCCTCTTGGGGAGATGTTGGTGCGCCCCATATGGCCACATTGTCGCTTCCAGGACTGACAATTGGCTTGCCGGTCTGGCTCTTCTCAACCAATGTCATTCAGAACACCACTGTTCTTGAACAGTTGAATCAGCAGTTAGACCAGTCCAGAGTTACCCACCAGCCTTCTACTTCCTCTAATTCTTCCTCTCCTCCTTCCTCTTCGCTTGATGGGGCTGGCAAAGCCAAAAGTCAAGTTCCTAAGGAGAAGAAGGAAAAGAAGAAGAAAGAGAAGAAGAAGAAGGAGCCAAAAGCGACTGGGGGCAAATGAGTGTCGTCTAACGAAAACCCACACACTGCACTGACCAGGCCTAAATTGCCATGTGTCATTTGCAAGGGAGACCACTTTCACAGAGATTGTCCCTGCATCCCTCGGATACTAAGGGACTGGTCTCCCCGTTTGCACAATCCGGTGGCGTCAACCTCTAATAGCCATGTTGAAAGCACACCGTCAACTAGCGAAAGTGGAGTCCCAGGACAAAAAGGGAGAGCTAGATCTCCTTGTAAACTGTGCGAAGGCAATCATGCCATCCATCGTTGTCCCTTCTTAGACGAAGCTAAAAGAGTTTTGGATGATCGTCCGGTTTCACCGTTATGACTCCCTCCTGGATATAAAAAACTCTTGCCAAGTCCTTCGTTAGTTGAGAATCCAGCTGACCCGCTCAAGTGGTCAGTTGAAGCACCGGTCATTGAAGATGAACCAGCTAAATCCATACCCGACGAAAGTCAAAAGGTCGAGGCGGCAGTTGACCCGGTCTTGCCTTCAGAGGATTTATCTTCGAATGACACAGTCACTGAAGAGAACAAGGATGACACCATCCAAATTCTCTTCATCAACACAGACTGCGACGAACATGGGGGCAATCTACCCATTCCTTTATCGCAGGAAGGAAGTTCGTCAGAGCAATACCCGGCCGTTTACTCGGTCCCACCACCAAGCAACCTAGTTGTCTCCTTCGACTGGAACCAACTAGGCAGACCCTGTTTGCCAGCAAGCATACCATTCAGAATTATCACCCAAATATACAGAATGGTCATGGCTGGCACCATCATTGATGAGGGGGCATCTGTGAGTATCCTTTCCTCTACTGCTTGGAAAGCGCTTGGTTCGCCATCGCTTTTGCCTGAAATGAGAAATCTGACAGGCTTTGATAAAGGAACCAGTCGACCTTTAGGGATCCTCCCCAATGTGCCCATAACATTGAAAGGGAAGACCGTTCAAATGAACGTTATGGTCGTTCAAGGACCCTTGGATTATAACCTACTCCTTGGACGAGACTATATTTATTGCATGGGAGCCATCGTCTCCTCACTCTTTAGAGTAATGTGTTTTCCGCACGAAGGAAGAGTGGTCAAGCTCGTGGACCAGCTTTCATTTCCGGGATCACGCATCACAAATAGTCATATGCCATCCCTAAATGGTCTCTTCACGCAAGAAATGTCTCAACCCACGGTCTGTCCTCCCGATGAGTGCGAGTAATTCGGAGGGATATGACTGGAACCCAGGGGGCATGCATCCTGGTCTGCTTCGGCAGGAAAACTTTGGGTATAAGGGAGGTTTCCGCGGGAGAATATGACTAGTCCGTACCCTGTCCGTGATTGGAAGAGGGGTTGTTCTAGAATAAGATTCTTTTGTCAAAGTTATCTGTTTGGCGCTCGTTGTCACTCACCTTTGTCTATCTCGGTAGACATCGCCGAAGAAGTGTTTTGTTTGCTGCGCAAATGAGACAATCTTTGGTAACCTGAAAGAGGTAGGTCTCTCTCATTAAAACAAATGTTTTAATGGACTAAAGAAGGGTTAACCTTGAAATCATACTTTATACCTGGGGGCATGCAAACCTTTTGGAGTGCAAGCAAGGGGCGGCTATTTATTTTTTAAATTTTTAGGACCTCTAACCCTTTAAACTCGTAGGATTAGTCGTTTCCGAACTTGCATAACGAAAGGATGCGGGGCATAGCTTTGTAAGGCACAAGCTCCATAAAAAATGGCATCTTACATGAGACATTCTTATCATATGACTGGATTAATCGAGCAGTTTTAGAACATAGTTCATGCTCGTTAAAAAATAAACATAAGATCGAGCAAGTGTTTCAACCCGCGTTTAAGCTCGTTAAAAAATGAACTATATTCCGGTAAATAACCACCGTGAATGTAACATTATCAGCCATTAAAGCCTTGGTCGTGTTTGCACCGTCACCTCCACTTTTCCATTGGCCGATCATTCACCTCCATTTGATTGTTTACCCATTTTGAGGAACAGCTGCGAAGAGTGATTTCACTAGCCATCCTTGTGACACTGCCGTGCTTGGAAAATTCCAACCCTTACCTGGAATCAGCTGCTACCCATTTTATCACTCGTTCCTCAAAAGACGAGTATTCTTTAAGCTATTTTCATCTGACTCGTAAAATATGAAAAGATTGCCGAGTTTTGGCCTTCCAGCTCGTTAAAGCGACCGGAAGAGCTATCCCTCCTCTAAATTTTAATCTTTTTGGACCTGAGGGATTATTGCACAAAAAGATCGAGCGCTTGTTTTGTTCGGCTCGTTAAAACTATCGAAACTTCATCCCTTCTGTATTATTTTATACTTTTTCGGACTTAAGGGATTAGATGACGAAAAAGGACTTCCGGAGTTAACTTTACGTACCTTTTCAGACTCTTTAAAAATGAAAAGAACCGAGTTATCTTTGTCGTTAGACTCGTTAAAAACATTAATAGCGACAAACTTGTCTTTAGACGAGAACGAGTTTCACTATCGCTAGGCTCGTTAAAACATAGCGATGGGTTTGCCCGAAGGGAAAATTATAGAACAAGCATATGTTATCCTCCTCAAGCTTGACAAAAATAAAGAGGTACTGGTCAGCAATGACTAGGGAAAAATTGGGAAGAAACTCAAAGAACCTTTATTGGTAGCAAGTCGCTCTTGAACATGACACTTCCACTCCATGCCTGAGTCGGGTTGGGTTGTTTCATTCACTGGTCACATCACCATGGTCTCGCCATACCATCCACCTTTGGGGTAAATGCTACCATCCATCATATAAGTGTCGCCGATATGTTCAAGAGAAGTCATCCAGAGAAGTCAACCGGGTCCCATCCACTACCATACATTATACTTCATTCTTTCATGACCGCCACCCTGAACCATATATCATCAGATCGTTTTCACCTCCATCAAAATCATTTGCTCCGTTCCGTGTCACTGATGTGGGATACATCAAGGCCCTCCTTTGACGGATCGCTTCTTGTCGACATCAGCTCATTATCCAAGAAGTTGATCTAGGAACACCCCCTTCAGTACTTTGAAGCTTGCATGCCTCAATGGCAAGTTTCTCACTTCCGGCGACAGGTATACATCAATGACCTTCGACCGAAAGATTTTGCGTGGTGTTCGACACCAAGTCCTTTATTCACACCACGTGAATTATACTGCAGTAACTTGAGGGTCATTATCATTATCAGTGATTCCTCTCGCGCTTGTTAACAGCTTACATCATTGACTGGTAATCAAGCGATGTCTTTCCATGTTCGACTTCAAAACATTTCTCACATGGATCGACTTGTACTTAGAGTGAAGATCGGATGAGATTGAAGACCTCAGATCTAGTTTCATGCATCCGGGCTGTGATATATATTCAGGAAAAATAAAGACATTGACATGTACAACATTGCAGAACAGATAATCATCCTACCAGAAGGATGATGATTTCATCATAATCATCAGTCTACCATCGGACGATTGTCTGTCCTATGTACATAAAAATGAATTTATAAAGCTGAGCATGGGAATGCCCGCCTCAGCTAGATCATGAAATCAGTATGAAAAATAATGTATTGTATTGTATCTTATTACAGGTCTCCTCCGAGCATTGAATGAACTTCGGATCCTCCTAATAAAGCATTTCACCCCATAAACGGCCTCATACTTTAGGGGGCAACTATTATAGACATTTTTTTGCCTTACAGCTTTGAGCATGAAATGTCCATAATCCAAGGGATCCAAAGTCCCTAAAGATGTTGTTACGACTCCTAAAGGGACAAGGTCAACCAATGACAGCTTCTCCCAGAAGTTCTCCACCAAAAACCACTCAGAACTAGTCAAATCAGGATCAATTCAGAAGCTCCACTAGCTGCCTGCGTTGCAAAGCACCCAAATACACTGGCTAGGTGCGTTGCAACGCACTAGAATGCACTACCCAGGTGCGTTGAGTGGGAAATGACAAGTGGCAGAGTCATTCAACGAGGTGGAAAGACCATGGAAGCTTCCAGAATCTTCTCCGATGACACTTGCCTCACTGAATTCGACCAAGTGATGAGTAATAGGCTCTCAGTCTCCAAGTGGAAGCAAGAACTGACAGAGAGAAGCCACAAGTCAAAACATAAGCTGACTCATCCTCTCTGCTTACATCTATATATGGATCCCTCATCCCAGAGATCCAGAGGCTAGAATTTTGTACTTTGCAGAGAATTGTTGTTGGTTTGTGATTGAGATTAGTACATTGGGTGATTTATGCTTTGTTGGAGGAGAGGAAGGGATTCCTTTGCTGGGAGGTAGATGCTGGATCGGGACTCACTTGGTTGTATCTCCTCTTGGACTTTCTTATCATATCAATAAAATTATTTGAGTTTCTCCTACATGCTGTGTATCAATGATGTTTTGCTATATTTGCATGTTTAGCTTAATCTGATCCTGAGCTTTTTATGAATGTATATCTATATCTTCGTGTAGTTTCTCTCTCTTTTGATCTTGCAGGAATTCGGTGAGGCTGGGCCGGTAAAGGAGCAGGGAGCTGGGAGCTATTGAAGAGAGGAGCGATTGGATCAACAAACTAGCAAAAGACACAGGTTAGTTACATCCTTTCTCCTCATTTACATTTCATAAAGAATAATACTCAAGTAGTTTTCCTTGTTTGTTGCTAAGGCACTATCACACCTTAGAGTGGGATAGGGGCATTCTGAATAGATACTTTTCCCAACAACATCATCCCTAGTCGGAGCCACTATTCCAAACAGAAAAGGAGATGTCCTAAGGTCCGGACCGGGTAGTTATCCCCCTTGTTGGAGTCTCAATTTTTCGATCCTTCAATAGAAGGCAAGGTGGATAATCCTTGAGGGAGTTAGAGATCATATTGCCTTGAGTCTCCATGGAAAGGAAACCTCGCATGCTATGTGGAAAACATTGACGAATGTGTATCAGTATAGCAGTGATAAAAGGAAGTTGGCACTGAAGGATAAACTTCGTAAAATCAAGATGGTGAAAGGTGAGATGATTCCAAGTTATTTGACCAAGTTCACTCAATTTCAGGATGAAATTGGAAGTGTTGGAATCACGGTTTTTGAGGAGGATATGGTGAGTCTTTCTCTTCTTGGACTCCCAAAGAGTTAGCATAGTTATCAGGACCCTATCAATGGTTGGGAGAAGCTACCAGATTGAGAACGACTATGGTCATATTTGATGTAGGATGATATCAGGAGGAACACTAGGGATGGCTCTTCATCAAAGACCGATGATGAAGATAATTGTGCCTTAGTGATTAAGGCAAGGAAGGGGAAAGGTAAAATTTCTCTTTCTAAACCAGATTCTTATCATGGAGGTAAGAAGAAGGATAGGATGAATGTTAAATGCTTTCATTGTCACAATATGGGTCACTTTTCTTCAAATTTTCCATTGAAGAAGTCCAAGGAGAAGTCCTCAGTAGGAGTGGTGGGTGAGGCTTTGGCCTCCCAATTCGAATTGGAATTTTCCCTCATTGCATGCATGGTGTCTTTAATGATGGCTAGTGTCTAGTACTTAGAGAGTGGAGCTTATTTCCACATGACTGGCGAAAAAGAGTTATTCAGTGAATTGGAGGAGAAAGATCTCAAGATGCATATCCAGATAGGTGCTGATGGTAAGGATAGTTTTACTGGTGTGGGCACTATTACTTTTTAGAGGGAGCATGCGACACCACTCACCTTGAAGAGTGTTATGCATGTACGCAAACTAACAAAGAACTTGGTATCTATTGCCATGCTTGAGGATAGAGGCTATGATGTGATCTTTTTGAAAGGAAAGGCATTCCTTCGACACATAGCCACTGGTCAACTAAAGAATATAGGTTTTTCAATACAGAATCTCTATAAGATAGAGGTAGAGGATTATGATGCTTTGAATTCAAAAGCGGAAAATATGTTGATCTGAGACATCGACAAGTTGTGGCACAGACGATTGGCCACTTGCATCATGGGGCTCTGAAGATATTGCTGAAAATATCTATCGGTCTTCCCAAAGGTACGTTTGAGCAAGTTGATACATGCAAGGGTTGTACTATGGGAAAATACACCAAGTCTTACTTTGGAGACAAAGACAGTCGAGAAGAGTCTATTATGGAGAGAGTCCATTCAGATGTGTGTGGACCATTCTCAAAAGTATCCACGACCAAACACAAGTATTATGTTATATTTGTTGATGACTATTCTCGTAAATTCTCGGTATTTTTTATGTAGAAAAAGGATCAAACTTTTGCAAAGTTTTGTGAGTTCAAAACATTGGTAGAGAAAGGGTCTTGAAATAAGGCTAAATCTCTACAGAGTGATAACAATGGTGAGTATGTTTCCAATGAGTTTAAGAACTTCAGTGCAGCGGAAGGGATTAAACGAGAGGTGAAGACACCCCATAACCCTCAATAGAATGGGGTTGCCAAGAGGAAGAACAAGAGCAAAGTAGGGGATGAAAGGGTGATGTTTCATGATCAGGGCCTACCACTACACTTGTTGGTTGATGCATGCAATACAACGGTTTATGTTTAGAACTATGGCTCACATCAGATCCTTGAGATGAAGACACCAGAGGAGGCTTATTCCAGTAAAAGGCCAGATGTTGGTCACTTCAAGATTTTTGGTTCATCGGTTTATTTCCATGTGACCAAAGATGCACGGAAGAAGCTTGAGCCAAAAGTAGAGTTGGGGATCTTTGTGGGGTACACTGATACACCCCACAACTATTGGGTGTACATGCTGACTAGTCGGATGACAATGGTTTGCAGGGATATGAGGTTCAATGAGCAGAAGGCCATGCGAGTATCTCTTGAGAGGGAGCTTTAGCTACATGCGGATGAGGATCTTTTAGCTCCCAAGGTTGAGGGGCCTCGGATTGATGTGGAGAAGTGACATGTAGAGGTTCAGAGTGTGGAGACATCCACTAAGGTAGACTCTTCCAGAGAGGGAAGAAAGTGCACTAAAGAGGTTGATAGATTGTTGGATGATGCAAGGGAGAATGTGGGAGCACCCTCTTCTTAGTGTAGACAAAGGAGGTCACCACAGAGGTACACTGGAAACATGGCACTTATGGGTGCATGTGTTTTGACAGAGCCATCTTCCTTTGAAGAAGCAATGCAACAACCAATTTGGGTCATGCGATGATCGAGGAGTATGACTCCATAGCTCGAAACCATGTTTGGAATGTGGTCCTGAGACTAGAGGACAAGTGAGTTGTGAGCTCCCATTGGCTTTACAAGGTAAAGAAAGCTGCAGATGGTAGTGTGGAGGGGCATAAGGTGAAATCTGTGGCTTGTGGCTTTTCATTGGTAGAGGGGATTGACTATGATGAGACCTTTGCTCCTGTTGCAAGGTAATAATCAATCAGATCTATTTTGACACTATCAGCATAGATGGGTTGGAAGATCCATTAGATTGATGTGAATACTTCCTTTCTCAATGGAATGATTAAGGAAGAGGTGTACATAGAGCAGCCTAAAGGTCTTGAAACCTTGGGCCATGAGTCAGATGTGTGCTGACTCAAGAGAAATTTGTATGGGTTGAAGCAAGAACCTTGTGCTTGGTTCACCATGATAGATAGCTACTTCACTGGGTTGGGCTTCACAAAGAGTGAAGTTGATGTGAACCTGTATCGCATAGTTGTGGAAGGTCAGTCATTGATCATTGTACTTTAAGTAGATGATCTCATACTGACAGCTGATGAGGAGATCATCAAATCTTGCAAGGAGGACCTTGCAAGAGAGTTTGAGATGAAGGATATGGGTCTCATGCATTACTTTCTTGGCATGGAGGTATGACAGGGAGATGGGGAGTTGTTTGTATCTCTGGGAAAGTATGCCAATGATATACTTAGGAGATTCCACATGGAGAGTAGCAAACCCATGGAGACTCCTATAGCTGGTAAATAGAAGAAGGAGGATGGTACATCAGGGGAAGTAGTGGAAGCTACTGTTTACAGGCAGCTTGTGGGTTCACTCATGTACTTGGTGTACACATGACTAGATATGTGCTATGTAGTTAACCAGCTTAGTCAAGCAATGGTTAGGCATACCAAGCTGTATTCGAAGGCGACAAAGAATGTATTGAGATACCTTAGAGGCACTACTTAGTTTGGGTTATGGTATAGACGGACAAAGGGAGTGAAGCTTCAAGGCTTCACTGATGCAGATTGGGTAGGGAGTCCATCTAATGGGAAGATCACATCAGGAGGGATCTTTAGTATTGGGTCAGTGACAGTTTCTTGGTACAACAGGAAACAAAGATCAGTTGCACTTAGTTCGGCAGACACATAGTACATGGCTACAAGTCAGGCAACATGTGAGGCTATTTGGATAAGGAAGATCCTGGTTGGTTTGTTTGGTCAGTTGCTGGATCCAACAATGATTTGTTGTGATAATGAGTGTTGTATCAAACTCTCTAAAAATCCAATCTTTCATGATCGGTCCAAGCATATTGATATCTGGTATAATCATCTCAGAGATTGTGTATTGAGGCGGATCATGTTGTTAGATTACATTCTCACGAAGGAGAAAGATGCTGACATCTTGACAAAGGAATTGCGAAGATGTAAATTCGAGTTTCACAGAGACAAGATCGAGGTAGTTGATAATCCCTTTCTTGTTGAGATGGAGTGTTGAGAAATGGAAACAAGAAATTCCAGTTTAATTTGTCCTTGAATTAAACTGTGAATTAAATTCACATTCTATTCTCATAGCAACTTAAAATAGTTAAATTAAGTTTATTAAACTTACTTAACTTAGGAAATTCGAGTTGGAAGCCTTTTGGAAGTCATGTATATGTTCTCCCTACTTTGTAGGAGTCTAGTGTGATTTAATTGTGAGTTGTAAATTAGAAGACTCAGTTTCATGAGTCAGTTCAGTTAAATTAGTTCTCAAACTGATTGAGATAACTAATAGTGAGTTAACAGTCGGTGATGACACTATTGAAATCCACCAGTGATACTCTAGTTAACAGAATATTTACTCATCAGAAACTAGTGCATGTCTATTATGAGAAACCCAGTTGAAACTAGAGTGCATGGAAAATGTA
This sequence comes from Pinus tabuliformis, assembly GCA_031772625.1. Classification (NCBI taxonomy): domain Eukaryota; kingdom Viridiplantae; phylum Streptophyta; class Pinopsida; order Pinales; family Pinaceae; genus Pinus; species Pinus tabuliformis. Next base: position 1,639,959,485 of record CM062820.1, read on the forward strand.
CTATTTGTTTTAGATTTTTTTGAGTTGCATTGATAGTGCATGCATTCAGGAACGGATCCTTGAGGGATTGTGCTACTTTTAGAGGCTTTATTTCCCTTTAAATACAAACTATACTTCATATGAATTACACATTGGAATAGAGACTTGGAGAGCTTGTGAAGAGCCTAAGATTTGGCCTTGAGCTTGCTTATGAGTTGGAGATTGAATCTGCTAAGTGTTGGGATTGTTATTGAGAGAACAAGCATTGTAATTTCATCTTGACTTTCTGAATTAATACAAAACAAATAATTGGTTTTTGAGTTGTGGCTTTCCCTGGATATTTATTGTGTTATGTGCCTTTGGTTCTCTTCCTCTATTTATTATTGTTTGCCCAATGTTTAAGGGCTTCCTTTGAAAAGATTAGAAGTATATTCTTATCTCTTGATTTAGCAAATTTCATTAGCTTATGAATCTACGAGATTTTCTACAATTACACCATAGTTTAATTTGCATGTTAGTTAAACATCAATTGGCTCAATTGGGTGATAGTTGATATTCTTTTCTTGTCCTTAATAATTATGATAAATCTTTGGCGTTTGACCCTACTTAGTCTTCTCCTACCATGGCTCCTGACTCTTCTCCTGTTGGTTCAAATCCATCTCTTCATGATGAAGGATGAGAATATGAATGTGAGGAATTTGTTGAAGCACTAGAAACACCTCCTTTAGAGGATATTCAGGTTGTAATTTCAAAAATTTTAACCACTCTTCATTTTACTAAAAGTGTGAAAAAAGCCCAGGATGGGAAATCCTCCACATAGTCTCCTTGGCTGCACCAAAATCTTCCCAACCTGCACAAGAAAAAACAATTTATCGAATTAAACAAGCTATGGTTAAGAAAAAGAAATTTCAAATGAGAATTTCTAGAGCCAGACGGGTTAGGCATAAAAGTCCCTCTGTGGACATTCCCTTGGTTGATTTGGAAATTTAGTCCAAATACATCATCAAAAAACAACAAGCCCCAATATGAGAGAGCTCTAGGCAACATGGCCAATTTTGATGATTCTTCCATAAGTGCACCTTGTTCAAATGATTTAATTGCCAATATATACTGGAAAAAAATATGGTTATTGTTTCCCATTTGGAACATCGAGTCAACCAACTAATTTATGAGAATAACCAACTAAAAGCTTCATTCCAAGCTAAGGATAAATATAAAGAGCTAAAGTCATTCATTGTCGAGGGTAAAACACAGTCAAGAGACACTTCCATTGTGATTAAATCTCTAAATCTCAAAGTCACTATCTCCTCAGAATTAGAGGGATCTTATGCATATAAATAGTGAGTTTATATATATACATATATACATACATACATGTGAAGTGTTTTAGATAGAATTTTATTTTATTTGTTTTTCTATTTTTAATTAAAATACCACTACAGAATCACAGATTCTGTAGTACCCTAGTTTTAGTATTAGTATTGGCTTGTTTAATTTTAGCTTCCTTTTGTGGTAGGTCATCCACGTGTGCAAGAAATTCCTCTTGAATTTCACAATTCGGGATACTCTCAATTACCATATACCTGCTCTTAGCTCTGTATGGGAACTTTTTCTGCCATTTGTTATATTTCAATTTGGCCATTTGGTCGAAAGGCCTAAATATATAAAATTATCTTTTATTTATGTAATAAACTCTTAAAAATACAATTTTTAGTTTTAATTGATATAAAGAGGTTGTAAGCCTATGTGTATATATACCCCTCATTTTGATTAAAAATGCGATCTGAAAGGGGAAGTTTTAGACAAGGAAATGATGTTTAAAATTTCACTATGGAATACTTTTAATACAAATTCATCAAATTGATTGCATTCTATTTCGTGTTATTTTTCATTAATGTTTCATGGTCATATTTACAATATCTTATTAGTTATCTGTTTATTTATTTTTGAGATCTACAAGATAAATATGGTTTGTTTAATGATTTTATTCCTTCAGAAAACAACTATTTTTATTGAATTTCTTTGCTGAAATTTAATTATTTCGATTTGTAAGTGTTTTATGATTAATATTCTCCTTCCGTGACTTATGTCCTAAGTGACTTATGAAGATGAAGTACTGATCTAGACATTAGTTTAATTTGAACTTCTGTGAATGTTTTCCAGATATTCATATTGACAAAAAATGTCGTTTCTAGTTTACAAATTGACACTAATGTTGTCTCCATAGATGATTGTCTCATTCATACCATTTCTTTAGCTAGTGATTTTATTGATTGTTTTCATAAACCAACGATTAAAGTATATGAATTTTAAATAAATCATTACAATTTTCCCTTTTATTTGTCTTGGCAAAGAAATAATTATAATTATATATTATATAGCCTTTGCATTCGCTCTTAATGTAAAATTTGAAAATAAACATAGTTGATCTGTGCTTGTATTCAAGGATAAGGAACTTGTAAATTTATAGTTACCTGTTATGTTACTATTTACATTAAGAATTAGCTTTGATTTAATTTGTAATTGCATTTAGAAAGATAATTTGATTTTATTTCATAACAGTTTATGAAGTTTATCATTATGCATCTTTCCCTTGAGCCAATTACGTTATGTTCTAGCCTATATTATTTATTGGAACATAATTCTATACAATTTGCATTATATCTTGATTCTGTAGCATTAGTTATTGTACTATATTTCTTAATTATAGTTTCTAAATGAAATGTATGAATTAGAATAATTAGTATATCGTAATTCATTATTAATGAAACATTCAGCCTTTTGCTTTCATACTTATATCAAACTTAGGCTGTATGATTTCCATTATTTCATTTTCACAACTAAATTCATCAATTAATTTTAGTTTATTTTAACCATAATTTAACATAGAATTAGTTTAGATTAGTATAGGATAATCGTAGTTTATATTAGTTTAGATTAGGATTAGTTTTTTGGGATTCATTTTCTTCGAAAGAGGAAAGGATATAAGGCTAATGAAGCCTATAAATGCATCAAGTATAGTTATACCAAACAACTTGGGCTATTAAAAAAAATTGGTCTGGGTTATTGATGCAGGAGCATCTAGCTCGCCATGATCGGGTGAAGTCTCGCTAGGTTGGAAGATTGACAAGAATCTGGAATGTTTTTTTTTTTCAAGTTTATGAAGTCATAAGATAGGTAGTCCTTTTATTTTATTTTTTTTTAACTATTAAAAGGTAAAGTTAAGTGTCGGTTAGAGTCATTACAAGTTTAATAGAACTTAAATCTAGTTAGGAGTTGATCTGTTAAATTAGGAAAGATGAAAAGTAACAACACTGTTTTCAAGTAGAACTTGTAACTGAAAACTAAATAGTTGTTCAAAAAATTATTTTCTGTTCAACTGACCAAGAAAGACAGCTCGAATTAATTGTAAATTCAGCATATAAAAGACGGAATGTAACACCAACAGAGGGTTCTGCGATTTGACAAAAATTATGAAATAAGAGAAACAGATCTATTTTGCCTAATCATTTATTTTTGAATACCAAATATTGTCTGTCTGCTGAATAACAAAAATTTATTACTTGTATAACGAATCAAAACTACAGTATTGACAACCAGAGAGAAGCCACGGTGAGCGTATAGTATTTTGTATTTTTCACACATGAACAGACCATCAATAAATTAATCGACTGTATAATTGCAAGCGGAGTATGACACAGAGGGACTCACTGAACTGGAGTATCACTGTCGGAGGCTCGGGAATGCCCAGAACCGCATGATAAAACAAAGAGGCAAACTACAGAGAAAGGTAATGCCTAAAAACCAAGAATTTCTCATAAATGTCTGAGCAATGAAACCATAGTCCAACCAGTTTACGTTCAAATCAATTCATAGTTAGTTACAATACACATATATAACTGTTGATAAAAATCCAAGTGCCGCGTCCAAGAATTGGATGAACCCTGGCCTAGGGTTTGGAGGTGGAAACCCCAAGGTTCCAAATGACAAATAATTGACAGAATAGGCGACCGAGACTAAAGACTTACAGAGGACAATAACAACCCACGACAACAACAATCGACGAGACAACACTACAGTAAGTTACAGAAGCAGCGTGAGTCAACAACCATCAGAGGACCAGAGCCTACCGGAGAACACGCCATCCTTTGAGCGTTAAAAGAAGACCGGAGGACCCACGAGCCCAGGCCGAAGCACAACCTGCAAAATCAACAAGGAAACGTTATTACCTGAGCATTATCGTTAATTCATCGAAGCGACTGCAAACCAAAAAGAAATATTTGAGTACTATTTACCTGTGCAAGTGGACTGGGAAGCCAAGAAGTCGAGCCTAACCGAACGACTGAAACAGAGACCAGAGGAGCAGTGCCGGTTAATACGAATCTCAACGGGGAAACTCAGATTGAATCAAGGAGGAAGAGTATACCTGTTGGAGTTGCTGAAATCTGGAGAGCCGATACCGGATAACCGAGAGCGAAGAACAACGACATAACCAAGCACAAAATAGTCATTACAGGCATTCCAAAATCATAGCAGAGTGACCAAAATGGAGAAGAAGTAACGGCACACGACAACGGAGGTCATATGACAGAGGTGAATACAGAACTGGACAACAACTCGAACTTCTTAACAACCTCAAGTTAAGGAACCGTTGAATGGAACCCAGAAACTTACCGTGAACATCAACCAACAGATGAGCTAGCAGAAACGAGAAGAAGTTACGTCGTTGAAGCCGAACAAACCATAGCCAGTTGCAGGGAACTTACAGTCAAAGACAAAGACCACAGACAAACCCTCCCAAGAACCGAACCCTCTCGAATGACTACAGGACCAACATGTTTTACCTTAGAACGCGTGAAGTAGCCAGGCCGAGGTGCATTGAAGGGAGTTGAATCCAACAGAAATTGCTCACACTTTCCAACCAAGACACCTCACCATTTTGGCACGTCATCACCGGAGAAGAGCCACCGTTTGTGAATCCGGCGATCGCAAAACTTAACCCAAGTTGCATAGGGTTGTGGGACCGTGAGTTGGGCTACATCAGAGTGGTATCAGAGCCTAGCTGACTGAGAATATGGAAGTAGGGCGACAAGGTCGAGGTCGAGGTGGCAGAGTTGGTCATATATTGGCAGATGAAGGGTTGAGAGAGGAGGTTAGAATTCTTGCTGCCCGATTGGAGGTAGTAGAAGCAGGTAGACGGAGGGATCCAGAGTTAGGCGATGCTAGTGAGGAGGAAGTAGAAGAGGTAGCAGATGGACCGGAAGGAGAATCCGCGGAAGTGAGATTGCTGAGATCTGTTTTATTAGCAAGCAGTAAACCAAAACCAGAACTACCGACGTATGATGGCAGCCTGTCTATCAAGGTTTTGCTAGATTGGATTAACGAGATGGATAAGTACTTTGAGTGTGAGGAAGTCAGCGAAGATCGCAGAGTCAAATTCGCGGCGACAAAACTTAAGGGACACGCAGCCCTATGGTGGGATAGTGTCGAAAACAAGAGAAGAAGATTAAATAAGGCACCGATCAAAACCTGGTCAAGAATGGTGGCCAAATTGAAGGGTAGATTTCTGCCAAGGGATTATCAGATTGCATTGCACAGGCAGGTGCAGAATCTGAGACAGAAGGGACTGACGGTTAAAGAGTACACGAAGGAGTTTTACCGAGTGAATTTGCGGGTAGGATACACGGAGGATACAATAGAAAGAACAGCCAGGTATGTTAATGGGCTAAGGTTAGATATTTTGGATGAAATAAGTATTTTGTCTCCAAATAATACCGAGGAGGCATGTCAGAGTGCAATAAAGGTTGAGGAGAAAATTGCCAGAAGGCAGAATACCCAAAGAGGACGAGGAGCCAATAGAGGGAAAGGCCAGTCTTATGGCAGAGGCCGGACTGCTAGCAGCGGTGAGGAAACTAGCAGTTCGAAAACATCAGGAACAACAGATAAAGGAGACAGTATGAGAGGCGACAGATCATCCCAGCGCGGCAGAGGAAATGGTCGAGGAAGAGGGGCTGGTTATCAGTGCTATAGGTGTCATAAGTGGGGGCACCGCTCGTTTGAGTGTCCGAAAGCAGATCCAGCTGGACAGCGGGGTGCGTATGTGGCGCAACCAGAGGAAATAGCAGAACTCCCTCAGGAGGCGGAGAATGCTCTGGAGACGGGAGAAGCTTTGGTGCTGCATAAAGTGCTATTGAAACTAGTCAAGGAGAATCCCAAACAGACACAACGTAAAGCTCTGTTCAGGACAGTCTGTAAGTCACAAGGTAAGTGTTGTAAATTAATAATTGACAGCGGAAGTACTGACAATTTCGTGTCCACGGAAATGGTGGAAAAGTTGGGATTAAAACGCTCAAAACATCCCAATCCTTATAGAGTTTCATGGCTGCAAAAGGGCCATCAGTTGCTGGTGGATGAATAGAGCGAAGTCGAGTTTCAGATAGGCAAATACAAGGATAACATCAGCCAATGGATGTCTGTCACTTGTTGTTGGGAAGACCTTGGCAATTTGACAGAAAAGTGACCCATGATGGAGTGACAAACTGTTATAAATTCATGAAGGATGGAATCAAGCATACGCTTGTTCCTATCAAAGAGGAAGAAGGAGCACCTGAAACAAGTGAAACCAGAGCCTTGCTGGTGAGTGGAAAATAGTTTGTAAAACAAGTGGAGGACAGTAAGATAGGTTATATGGTAGTAAGGAAAGCCAGGACAGTCCTGCTACACACAGAAATATTGGATTTTCCCATAGAGATTCAACAAATGTTGGAAGAGTTTGCAGACATAGTGGTAGACGACTTGCCCGACAAGTTACCCCCCAAGCGAAGCATTAGTCATCATATTGATTTCTTACCTGGAGCCAACTTGCCGAATAAAGCAGCATACCGAATGAGCCCCAAGGATAATGAAGAAATTAGGAAGCAAGTGCAAGAGCTGTTGGACAAAGGTTTGGTAAGGGAAATCTTAAGCCCTTGTGATGTTCCAACGGTTCTTGCCCCCAAAAAGGGAGGAGAATGGTGGATGTGCACCGATTCAAGGGCCATAAATAAAATCACCATCCGGTATAGATTTTCACTTCCATGGATGGATGATATGATGGACTGTTTAAGTGGGGCAGCTTACTTTTCAAAGATAGATTTAAAAAGCGGGTACCATCAGATTCAGATACGAGAGGGTGATGAATGGAAGACAACCTTTAAGACGAATGAGGGGCTATACGAATGGCTGGTTATGCCATTTGGGCTAAGCAATGCACCTAGTACGTTCATGAGGCTAATGAATGAGATGCTAAAGGAGTATATTGGAAAGTTCATGATCGTCTACTTGGATGATATCCTTATTTTTAGTAGGACAAGAGAAGAACACCTACAACATGTGCGTAAGGTATTGGAAAAACTGCAGCAGAAAAAACTGCTGATAAACTTAAAGAAATGTACTTTTCTGCAAAAGGAATTAATCTATTTGGGGTTTGTGGTAGCAGAAAATGAACTGAAGATGGATCATGAGAAAGTGGCAGCTATAGTAAATTAGCCGTCTCCGAAAAGTTTGTTTGAGATACGTAGCTTTCACGGATTGGCAAGTTTTTATAGGAAGTTTATCAGAAATTTCAGTGAAATTTGTGCACCCATGCTGGATACCATCAAAAAGGCCAGCCAGCCTTTTCGGTGGACAGAAGCAGCAGAGCGAAGTTTCTAGTTGTTAAAAAAGAAGATTACTGAGAGGCCGATCTTGAGGATACCAGATTTTCAGAAGTTGTTTTAGGTTCGTTGTGACGCTAGCAGGACAATAATCAGGGTTGTTCTCAGTCAAGAGGAGAGGCCTATGGCGTTCTTCAGCAAGAAGCTGAATGAGAGTAGGCAGAGATACTCTTCATATGATAAAGAGTTTTATGCTATGGTGCAAGCCTTAAAACACTGGAGGCATTACTTATTGGGAAGTGAATTTGTACTGTTTTCAGATAATTCTGCACTACAATATGTAATGTAGCAGCACAAACTCAACCACAAACACGCCAAATGGGTAGAGTATTTACAGAGTTTCAATTTCATACTAAAGCACATCAGCGGGCAAGCAAATAAGGCTACAAACACATTGAGTAGGAAAGCTCTACTACTACAGGAAAGCACTGTACAGGTGCTGGGTTTTGAGCACTTATAGGATCTATACCAAACATATACAGATTTTAAGGAGGCCTATGAGGCGTGCCAGAACCCTTTAGTAAGAGACAATAGTCCTTGGTTGGACTACAATCTGTAGGAAAAATTGTTGTTTAAGGGAGGACAGCTATGCATCCCTGACTGCTCAATGAGGGAGAATATTATTCGCGAGAAGCATAGCGGAGGTTTGGCAGGACATTTTGGCATGAATAAGACCCTCGAGCAGCTTAGTCACTTTTATTTTTGGCCAAAAATGCGACGAGATGTACAACGTTTTGTGACCAAATGCAAGGTGTGCCAATTGGCAAAGGGGCACAGCCAGAACACAGGACTGTATGCACCATTGCCCGTCCCAAGCAGGCTGTGGGATTCCGTCAGTTTGGATTTTGTCTTAGGTCTGCCGAAGACACAACGAGGAAATGATTCAGTAATGGTAGTGGTGGACAGGTTCTCAAAAATGGCACATTTTGTACCTTGCCGAAAAACCAGTGACGCCACCCATGTGGCTCACTTATTTTTCAATGAAATTGTCAGGTTACATGGGTTACCTAAATCTATCCTTTCAGACAGGGACGTGAAATTCACGGGACACTTTTGGCATACCTTATGGAAGAAAATGGACACATAGCTAAACTATAGCTCTGCATATCATCCGCAAACCGATGGGTAGACAGAAGTTGTGAACAGGAGTTTGGGGAACCTGTTACGTAGTTTATTCGGGGAGAATTCGCAGATGTGGGACCGGGTGCTAGCACAGGCAGAGTTTGCCTATAATGACTCGCCTAACTGCAGCACAGGTTTCAGCCCTTTCCAGATCCTGTATGGTATGCACCCATGCGGAGTGCACAAACTGCGGGACCTTGGACTGCAGGAGAGGCGAAGTGTAGACGGAGAAGACTTTGCAAACGCGATGCGGGACATGCATGAATAGGTAAAGATGAAGATACAGGACAGTAGCATAAAGTAGAAACGGTAAGCGGACCTAAATAAAAGGGAGGCACAATTCGACGTGGGGGACAAAGTCCTTGCGCATTTATGTAAAGAGCGTTTCCCAAAGGCACGTACAATAAATTAAAATATAAAAAAATAGGTCCCTGTAAGATTCTGCGAAAGTTTTCAGCGAATGCCTACGAGATACAGTTACTGCCCGAAATAGGCATTTCACCTATTTTCAACATAGCAGACCTGTTTCCATACACAGCTGACCCAGAAAGAAAGGAGGAGGATGGAATCACACAACCTACGTGGCGTACCCAGGAAGACGAGGAAACTTGGAAGAGACAGATGCCTTACATTCAACCTCCCGAGACCAAAAGCATTCTCGACGCTCAGGTGGTTAAACGAACTTGGCGGAAAGAGTACATGCAGTACCTGGTCAAGTGGAAGAACCGTCCCATCGAGGACAATTCATGGCTTGATGCCAGGCAGATTGAACAGACAGGAACTTCCGTTGAGAAGCTCATGGACCGGAGCCATGATTTCTTTTTGCCCCGGGAGCCTGATGCAGGAGCATCTAGCTCGCCATGACCGGGTGAAGTCTCGCCAGGTTGGAAGATTGACAAGAATCTGGAATGTTTTTTTTCAAGTTTATGAAGTCATAAGATAGGTAGTCCTTTTATTTTATTTTTTTTTAACTGTTAAAAGGTAAAGTTAAGTGTCGGTTAGAGTCATTACAAGTTTAATAGAACTTAAAGCTAGTTAGGAGTTGATCTGTTAAATTAGGAAAGACGAAAAGTAACAATACTGTTTGCAAGCAGAACTTGTAACTGAAAACTAAACAGTTGTTCAACAAATTATTTTCCGTTCAACTGACCAAGAAAGACAGCTCGAATTAACTGTAAATTCAGCATATAAAAGACGGAATGTAACACCAACAGAGGGTTCTGCGATTTGACAAAAATTATGAAATAAGAGAAACAGATCTATTTTGCCTAATCATTTATTTTTGCATACCAAATATTGTCTGTCTGCTGAATAAAAAAACTTTCTTACTTGTATAACGAATCAAAACTATAGTATTGACAACCAGAGAGAAGCCACGGTGAGCGTATAGTATTTTGTATTTTTCACACATGAACAGACCATCAATAAATTAATCGACTGTATAATTGCAAGCGGAGTATGACACGGAGGGACTCACTGAACTGGAGTATCACTGTCGGAGGCTCGGGAATGCCCAGAACCACATGATAAAACAAAGAGGCAAACTACAGAGAAAGGTAACGCCTAAAAACCAAGAATTTCTCATAAATGTCTGAGCAATGAAACCATAGTCCAACCAGTTTACGTTCAAATCAATTCATAGTTAGTTACAATACACATATATAACTGTTGATAAAAATCCAAGTGCCACGTCCAAGAATTGGATGAACCCTGGCCTAGGGTTTGGAGGTGGAAACCCCAAGGTTCCAAATGACAAATAATTGACAGAACAGGCGACCGAGACTAAAGACTTACAGAGGACAATAACAACCCACGACAACAAAAATCGACAAGACAACACTACAGTAAGTTACGGAAGCAGTGTGAGTCAACAACCATCAGAGGACTAGAGCCTACAGGAGAACACGCCATCCTTTGAGCGTTAAAAGAAGACCGAAGGACCCATGAGCCTAGGCTGAAGCACAACCTGCAAAATCAACAAGGAAACGTTATTACCTGAGCATTATCGTTAATTCATCGAAGCGACTGCAAACCAAAAAGAAAGATTTGAGTACTATTTACCTGTGCAAGTGGACCGGGAAGCCGAGAAGTCGAGCCTAACTGAACGACTGAAACATAGACCAAAGGAGCAGTGCTGGTGATGAGCCCCAATTTTTGGTACAATTTGGGCTGATTTGGCCTACTTACCTTGCTCAACCATTCATCTTTTATCACTTATGCATTCATTTCTTAGTATATTTGTGTTATTTGTAGGAAGAAGGGCAGGCATTATATCTATGTGGCTAATACATGATGATTTCAGGTTTTTGGCATTAAAGAGAGCAAAAGACCACGCAAATGGAGACAAGGAGACAACAAAGGTGACATTACGGGTTCATAGGGAGGTTGTCCACAGTCTTGATGACCTTCCTCGTGATTTTCACCTTAACTCCGAGCTCCAACAGCTCTCCCCACCGAGCTTAAAGGCAGCCAACGGATTCTATAGGATCAGCAGTTTGACTTTCAGTTGGACAGCCAAGCTCCACGAATGGAGGAAGCCAGCTTGATCTTCATTGTGTATAAATATGAAGGCCGTAGCCTTTGATAGGAGCTTTTTGAACCTTTGAACTAATATTGTAATTTCTGAGCACGAGCTGCAGCTCGATGTTTGTTTTTGTAAGCCAGTTTTGGCATGACATTAGACTCTTGATTATGAATAAAGGCAAGCAGATTTGGATCTAATTCTGAGCTTTTAAGGGAGCTATAGCTCTCAGGTTAGGGCCCAACCTGAGAGCAATAGACCTCCTCTTCTTTGTAGTGTTATTTGCCTTTCTTTTCAGCACTTTGTTTCTTTGTTCTGACATGCATTTCAAGAACACAGTCTGCTGATTTGATTTCTTTAATGAGATTGAGCAGGATTAGCTTATGGTTAAATCGCTTTCAGTTGCTTAGATTAGAATAGGAGGATTGTAATTCATTGGAGCTCCAAGAAAAGGTTGATAGTGCCTTCAATGCCATCTCTGTTTAGAGATTGGGGTGCAGTCTGTACCAACCACCAAAAAAACGCAGTCTTTTTTTACTTTCATGCAAGCTGCAACACAGTCATTTTAATTATAGATCCATCCATGCACTCTGATCTTGAGCCATATTCCTTCATTCCATCTCCATGCATGACTTCTCTTCACGATTTACATTGCTGTTCATTGGTTTAATAGCACAGGTAGCACAGGTTAATGGATTCTCGTTTTTGGTGCAAGACATAAGCAATTTGTTTTATTTACACTGCTCAGTATCATTCCATTTCCTTCTTCTTCTTCTTAACCACGCCTAAAGCCACCTACTCGACCTCTGTTCAGCTCTTTTACCTTCCAACTCTTCCATTGCCCACGTAGCTCCATTTTCTTGACCTTTCGTTGCTTCCATCCTTCTATCCACAAACCAACTTCATGCACTCTTTCTCCATCTTATTTCTCTACCCCTGAGCCATCACAAGCTCCATCTCCATCTTACTTATCCACCCATACCACTCCATCACTTCACCATCACCCAAAACTCCCACGGTAGAACATCCTGTAGAAGTTAGCAGACTTCCTGTAGAATTCCTGAGTTTCCTGTAGGATCCCCTGCAGACATCCTGTAGAAGCCTGCAAACTCGGTTGCCGAGCACCTGAACGTTGTGGACTTCTGTGGACTGATCCTAGGGATCCCCTGGGACCTCTCCTAGCCCTCCTGACCTTTCCCAAGCTTTCTCTCCCTTCGCACCACCTCTGCACAGCCAAACCCTAATAAGAAACAAAATCATAATCACTCCAACCACTTAAGCAAAAATGAAAAAACAATGTTCTTTTCAATGGAAATAGTTTAAGTTCATGCATTTCACATCACTAGAAGTAATGGCATCATTCTTAGACATTTTCACTCCCACCATTGCATCATAGAGATTAAGCTAGTCAGATTAGGGTTTACTAGGGTTTCCATGTTTTGGTTGGCTTTCAGTTCATTTTTGCAAAATAGATTAATTTCCTTTGAGATAGCCTTCGTCCATCATTTAGAAAGCTTCTTCTGAGAGCATATAGAAGTTGGCTTGAGCCCTAGTGGACTTGTGCCAGCTGACCAAGTGACAGTTGTGACAAGAGCTAGTACTTGTGCATACAACACCGTCGCTTCCAAGTTTGTACGAACTACCGGGTTGATAAAATTAGAGATAGGAAGCCCCAGGAGTTGTAGAATTATTGCTACAATACTAGAGCCCACCATCTTTTTGGCGCCGTTGCTGGGGAAGCGTCAGAGTATTAGTAATTGTTGCTTTTCTTCTATTTTCTTACTCTTGCCTTCTGCTAAGTAGTTTATTTCATTTCCATTCTGCAAAAGTAGCATAGACATTTCCTGCTTTCATAGATTAGCATTTCCTGCTTTCATAGATTAGCATTTCCTGCTTTCATAGACTAGCATTTCCTGCTTTCATAGACTAGCATTTCATTTCTGCAAGCGTAGATTAGTGTTTCAATTCTGCAAGCGTAGACTAGCATTTCCATTCCTGCAATTTCATTTGAGCAAAGTAGATTAGTTCTTTCCTGCTTTCAGTTTAATTCTGCATCTTTATAGTTAGTTGTAGATCAATCTGTTTCAGTTTTGCAGGTACCACAGAAAAACAAAAGCAATCAAAAAAGTCTTTCCATTTCATGCCTCGTAGGAATCGAGATAAAACAGGCAAATTCTTACCCAACACCCCCACCACATCACTGAGTCACCCTTCTCTCTTCTTCGGTGACAGTGATCCAGAAGAACCTATAGGTGAACCTCCTGAGATATAAAAAGATCCTATAGCAGAAGAAGAATTAGAGACCACTCCATCTGAAGCTATGGCTGACAATAGAAGGGAAGATGAGAGAATAGAAGGTGCCTTCCCCATCCGAGAGACCAATGGAGAGATGAAAATGAAGAACATTAGCCCATCCACCTTACCTCACTTCCATGGACTGACTACTGAAGATCCTGATACCTTCCTGTTTGAGTTTGCTGTCCTTTGTAGAACCTATGACTATACTGAAGATGAGCAGAAGCTGAAACTCTTCCCTTCCACTCTTAAGGATGCAGCATTACGCTGGTTCATGGGCTTACCTGGGAATAGTATCACTACTTGGGCTCAGATGCAGCAAGCTTTCAATACCAAGTACAGGGATTACTGTAGGTCCAAGGAAACCAAGGGAGAAATATTTCGGATGACCATGGGAAATGGTGAGTCCTTAGAGGATTATGAGGAGAGGTTCCAACTTAGCTATAAGCGGGCCAGGTGCACACTTGACCCTGAATCCCTCAAGTTGGTCCTGCTCCGAGGAGTCCCTGAAGACCTCTTAGATACCCTTCACATGTTAGCTGGGGGGGCCATTTACCAACTGCCTTATGAGGACATCAAGACTGTGTTTAGAAACCACTCCAGGGCAGCACGGAAACGAGGTAGAGGAAACCTCCTCTCAACTAGTGTCCCTTTCTCCAAACATGAGCTTGCAAATCAATTAGAAGATCTTAAGAGTGAGGTGAGACAGACCATTGCCATGCAGCTGGACACATTCAGGATCCAGTAGAAGAAAGAAGAAGCTGAGAGAGCCTTGGCTGTCTTCTGCCCTAGGTGCACAAGGAGACACCCTAAGAACGAATGCCCATTGCATTCGGTTGAAGTATGTTTCGTTTGTGAGGAGGACCATCCCACAAATCAGTGTCCAACCTTACCTGGGTTTAAATCCATGTACCAAGGGGCAGAAGCTCCCACTGAACCTCTCTATTACCTCAACCAAAGGAGGCCACAAGGACCTAGAACTTACCAGCAGGGGATGCAAGGGGCACCTCAAGCTTATTACAGCCCCAACCAATCGACTCCTATGCCTTCCTGGGGTCCCCCTGCTCATCCTTCCTGGTCCATGCCTCCTCCATGGTCTTATCCACCTCAGTACCCTACTCAACCTACTTCTCATTCATATCATTCACATGCCCAGCCACAGCCTCAGTGGAATGCACCTCAGTCGGGGTGGAGGCCCCAGTACAATACTCCTCCCGCCATTTGGCCTCCACCACCAGTTCAACCTCTGCCATTACCTCTTGCTCCTCCAAGGCAACCTCAAATGCCTGCTCAACCGAACCCAAACCCCAACAATAGACAGGCCCAGCAGGTATACACTGGGGAAACCTCATGCCCTACCTATGCTGTGGAGATCCAGGAGATCAATCTTCGATCTGGAAAGACTCTACCAGATCACCAACCTCCTCCCCCAGAGGATGAGGAAGATAAACAGGAAAGTGAACCAAAGGCTATTCCACCCTTTCCTAAGAGACTAATAGCCACCACACAACCCAACCCAGAGGAGGATGAGCTTCTGGGAGAGCTCAAGCAGTTGTGTGTGAAAATACCACTTCTCCAAGCCATCAAGGATGTGCCAATATACAACAAACTGGTTAAGGAAAAGTGTTTCAAACACCCAGGCAGGCGGAAGAAAGATGCTTCAACCATCAATGTCATAGGACAACTGTCTGACCTTATGTTAGGACAAGTCATCTGCCCAAAGTACCTAGATCCTGGAAGTCCTGTAGTAGATGTCCACATCAATGGCACCATCATACCACACACCTTGATTGATCTGGGGGCTGCCATTAATGTGATGACCAGGGATACCATGCTCAAACTCAATCTTCAGGGTTCCTTGAGGAAGACCTCGACAATACTGCAATTAGCAGATCGCTCCACTGTGACTCCCGAAGGGGTTGTGGAGGATTTCTTGGTCTCTATCGACTCTTGGGAATACCCTGCAGACTTCTTGGTTCTGCAACCCAAGGCAAAGCTTACTGGATATCCTCTCATTTTGGGAAGGCCTTGGTTAGCCACTGCAGATGCTTACATAAGTTGCCATGTAGGAAATATGACCATCAAAAATGGTCCTATGTCCAAGCAGCTAGTCCTATACCCTCCTGCCCAACCCTCCTTAGAGCATGACTTACCACTCTGGTTGGAGGAAGGAGAGGAAGATGAGGTGTAGTCAGCACCTCTGTGCACCCTAGATACCACTAGAAGAGACCCCCTAACCGAGGATGACTTGATCAAGACCTTGATCCAGAATCCACCTTCCAGTGCACTATCCTTAGAGAAATTGGTGGAGGATGCCCAAGCTAGCACCTTAGTGGATCTTTGTACAACCAACCCTGTCACTCCCAGAGTCAAGAATATGGAGTTCGGCCCTGAGAGAACGTTAAAGATCAGCTCCTCCCTTTCTCCTTCCCAGGAAAAGGAGCTGTGTAGCCTGTTGGCCAGTCACCTAGATGCTTTTGCTTGGAGCTATAAGGAGATGAAAGGAGTCCATCCTTCGGTTTGTACCCATCACATATACATCAAAGAGGATTGTAAGCCGGTTAGGCAACCCCAGAGGAGAATGAATCCAGCCCTTAAGGACATTGTCAAGGAAGAATTGCAAAAACTGTTGGATGCCGGATTCATCTACCCCATCTCAGATAGTGAATGGGTGTCCCCTCTGGTGTTGGTTCCCAAGAAAAATGGGAAATGGAGAATCCGTGTGGACTACCGAGAACTGAACAAAGCTACCAAGAAAGACCATTTCCCTCTACCTTTCATAGATCAAGTGTTGGATGGACTAGCAGGAAAGAAGTTCTTCTCTTTCCTGGATGGGTTTAGCCGGTACAACCAAATCCAAATCAGCCCGGAAGACCAAGATAAGACCACCTTCACTTGTCCTTGGGGCACCTTTGCCTACCGAGTCCTCCCCTTTGGGCTATGCAATGCTCCTGCTACCTTCCAGAGAGCTGTCTTAAGCATCTTCTTGGAGCTGGTCCATGATGCAGTGGAAATCTATATGGATGACTTTACTCCTTATGGGGCCAACTTCCAGGAAGCATTGTCCAATCTGGGAAAAGTCCTAACCAAATGCATTGAGATGAACTTGTCCCTTAGTCCTGAAAAATGTGAATTCCTAATGACTGAAGGGACCGTGCTAGGCCATACCATTTCTTGCCAAGGGTTACAGGTGGATCCTAACAAAATTGCTCTCATCAAGAAGGTTCCACCTCCTCAAAAGGTAAGGGATGTTCGGAGTTTCTGAGGATTAGCAGGGTATTACCGGAGATTCATTAAGACTTCAGCAAGCTAGCCTCGCCATTGTTTGGCCTGTTGGCAAAAGATGTGGAGTTCAAATGGACTGACAATTGTCAGAGGGCTTTGAATGAATTGAAGGACAAGTTAGTGTCAGCCCCAATCCTGAGAGGTCCAAACTGGGCCCTACCTTTCCACATCCACACTGATGCCTCGAACAAAGCCATAGCTGCAGCTTTAGGACAAGTTGAGAAAAAACTTCCATATGCCATTTACTTTGTTAGCAAAAACTTGTCCAAAGCTGAGCTGAATTACACTGTAACCGAGAAAGAATTCTTGGTTGTGGTCCATGCACTGAACAAGTTCCGACATTATATCACTGGCTATCAAACTTTTGTACATACAGACCATGCTGCAATTAGATATTTAATGAATAAACCAGAAGTGAATGATCGTATTATTAGATGGTTACTTTTATTGCAGCAGTTTGATTTGACCATTGTTGACAAACCAGGTAGAGAAAATGTTGTTGCTGACTTTTTATCTAGATTAGATTTGTCTGCAGATGAGGATGGAACAGTGGATGACCAGATGCCCGATGAACATCTGTTTGCTATCTCCGTACTCTCTCCATGGTTTGCTGATATAGCAAACTACCTTGTTTCAGCTCAGTTCCCTCCACACCTATCTTCAAAAGAAAGAGCAAAATCATCAGAAAAGGTGCCTCATTTACTTGGATCGGGGGCAATCTGTTCAAGCTTGGCCCCGATCAGATCTTAAGGCGTTGTGTAAGGGAGGAGGAAGTCTTTGATATCCTCCTCACCTGTCATGATGGGCCTTGTGGAGGACATTTTGCAGCAAAGAGAACTGCCTTCAAAATCCTACAGGCATGCTACTATTGGCCCACACTTCATCAAGATGTCAGAAGATATGTCAGCCGGTGTGACCAATGCCAAAGAATGGGGAAACCGACCCAAAGGGATGAGATGCCTCTCCAACCTCAGGTGACTCTTGAGCCATTTGAGAAGTGGGGTATGGACTTTGTGGGCCCAATCAACCCTCCTTCGAGGCAAAGGTTTTACATCATTGTGTGCACTGACTACCTGACAAAGTGGGCAGAGACCAAAGCAATCAAAGCAGCAACAGAAGAAAAGGTGGCCAAGTTCCTAAGAGAAAACATCTTCTATAAGTTTGGCTATCCAAGAGAGCTGGTCACCGATCAAGGGAGCCAGTTCACCTCCAACCTGGTTGAAGATCTACTAGCTCATCACAAGATCAAGCATAGGACTTCCACCCCCTATCACCCTCAAGCAAATGGGCAGGTGGAAGTCACCAATAGAGCATTAGAAGGGATCTTGACTAAGGTGGTGAGCAGCAGCAGAAAGGACTGGGCAGATCGCCTTGTTGAAGCCACATGGGCTTACAACACCACTTGGAAGACCACCACCGGCTTCACACCTTATGAGCTAGTCTATGGGAAGAAAGCTTTGTTGTCCATTGAATTTGAATACAACACGTTGAGGATGGCAGCTCAGCTGGACCTAGATCTCAGCCATGCACAACAAGAAAGGTTATTGTAGCTGAATGGACTGGATGAGCACCGAATGCAGGCCCTCCTTCACTCAGAAGTGGTTCAACTTCAGAGAAAGGTGTGGCATGACCAACATCTCCATGACAAGCAATTTCAGCCAGGAGATTGGGCTTTGTTGTATGACTCCAGATACAAAGATTTCAAGGGGAAGCTGAGAACCACATGGCTAGGGCCATATTCAGTGGAAAAATGTCATGACAATGGATCTGTTCTTATTCGGACCATTGATGAGGAAGCCATCCCCATGCTTGTCAATGGGCATCGATTGAAGATCTACAGGAAGCCTCTCTCAAGACAAGAGTTCGTCAAAACTATGGAGAAGGCAGTGTTGGTCATAGAGAAGGGTTCTGCCTCTGCTTTGGGCATACCCTGAAGAATCTAAAAAATAAATAAATAAATAAATAAATAATAAAGATCCTTGGGTGAAAACCTTTCTGAGGTGCCCAAGGCAGGTGGTAGGGGTGAAAACCTCATTGAGGCGCCCCTATTGTCTTTCAAAAAAAAAAAAGAAAAGAGAGAAAAATTTGGAAAAGATCCTTGAGTGAAAACCTTTCTAAGGCGCTCAGGGCAGATGGCAAGGGTGAAAACCTCATTGAGGTGCCCCTGTTATCTTTCAAAAAAAAAAGAGAAAAAGAAAAAGAAAAAGAAGAAAAAAACAAGAAAGACAAAGACAACAAGTTTATCATGTGAAATTGCATGCATATTGCAGGTGTTCTATGGAGGAGAGGGAGCCTCTCAACTCAGAGCTCAAAATCCTTATCATGCTGTCAGGAGACCTCACCAGCACCTCCTCCAAGAATACTCATTTTCTCCAAGGTATGTGCAATTTTATTACAGCTTGAGTCTTCTACATGAAGACGCAGATTTTCTACAGGAAGATGCAGATTTTCTACAGGAAGATGCAGATTTTCTACAGGAAACCCAGCCTTTCTACAGGAAGCTCTGTATTTCTACAGGAAACTTCCTGTAGAAGCTCAGAATGGCCCAGAATCCATTTTTTGAGGAGATCTAACGACTAAGGATCGGTTTGGACGCATGCAAGCTATTGTTATCTCCCTTGCACATTGTTGTCACCTCGTCCTGCCATCCTTGTCGACATGCAACGAAGTTACCTGCACCAGCAAAGCAGATAGATGAGTTCTCAAGAAAAAGCAAATTTTAAATGAAAAAACGCTGGAGATATCACACCATATTCATCCCAGTCATCCAGAAGCTCTGGGAGCGTGATCGTGAGGCTAGATCCTTCGTCGTGCATCATGCACCCAAGGAGGAAGAACTGTTACAAGACATCCCGTGGGAGTCCTGTAACAGTTAAGCCCACTAGAGTGGATACCATTCACAGCGCTGGCCATATGCAATGAAACGCGGGCGCATGCAACCAAAGCATCCAATCCATTGTCGGCAGCCTATAAACATGGACCTCCGGGCCTGTGTAAGTTTGCCAGCAGCAGGTAAATCCACTCATCAGTGTCCAAAAAACCGAAACATCGTGTGCAGCTGCGCAGGTAAGTGTCTCGACCCTTCCTTCCATCAGATTGCATGAATTTTACTTTGAATTGATTGCAAAGTGTAAAGGTGAATGGGTTGAGCGGCCGTATGGCCATTTGGCCAGCCACGTCGGCCAGTTAATGGTCTAGTTGGATGTTTGGGTGGCGGCCATGACAAAAAGAATGGGCAGCATGCACGTGAGAGCAATCCCGTCGGGAAAAAACGAGTTTAAAAGAAGAGGCGGCGGCAGATCTGCGGGAATTGATGCGGCAGCAAGTGAATGCGCAGTTGAATGATGGGATGACGTCGCCCAACGGTCCGGCAGGGACAGCTCACCCCCCGTGCCACGGATTCCTCCGATTCAAAATCTAATCGGCTAGATTGCCCTCATGCATTTATCAACCACCGTTTTGAACTCGAGTGGCTATCCTGATCTTTCTGCAGTTCGATACGCCGAGCCTTTGGCTATCAGAACGCTTGTGAATCACACCTAGAGCGCAGAACAACTGCAGTCTTTCCCGAAAATCGTGCGCTGCTCCTACAGGAACGCTGTTTCTACAGGAACGCAGTTTCTACAGGAAGGCGGGTGCCTCACGTAAAAAGGTGGCAGATTAAAAAGGTAACCCTGAACTCTTCATGCAACTGGTTTTTAAAGGTGGCAGAATCGTCGTCCACAGTCTGGTCATAGAAAAGTGGTGAAATTGTTGTCTGCTATGCCTATACTGTCATTCTACAGGATGTCAGGGTAATTAAACTGTGTTAAGTTCCTCAGGGATAAGTTTTGTGGATTATGTGCATGACAGAAGCGTAATTCTACGCTCCGTCTCAGTAGACCAAATTTCTTCCACGATCACCACCTCTGGTTAAGGAAACTGTTTTATCATGCCGGGTGGGTTTATTAGATGAGAACCCACTGATTCAACCAAGTTAAGGGAAAACCAGGAGGTGGTGGAGCTCTTCACACGGGTTCAATGGATATCTTTTTGTGACAAATTGCAGGGTTACGACGATGAAGTGGCAGAAGAATTTTTGCAGGCTCTGAGGCCGAAATCCAAGACACTGGCCACAGTGAACTTCAGGGGCCTAAGCCTCAAGCTCACCCCAAAATATATCAGTCGAATTACTGAACTTCCAATGGGTTTGCCATGGGATAAGGAAGAAAGGAAGTTAAGCCAGCAGGCCAAGAAAGAATTCTTTCCACCTGAGGAGGAATTCTCGGAGGACAAAAATGGGGTGCGTAGAACCAGTTTGCTGCCACCATGGAATGAAGTTAGCCTACAAA
The DNA here is from genome assembly GCA_031772625.1 of Pinus tabuliformis. Lineage (NCBI taxonomy): Eukaryota > Viridiplantae > Streptophyta > Pinopsida > Pinales > Pinaceae > Pinus > Pinus tabuliformis. The sequence goes on from CM062820.1 coordinate 1,639,980,712, forward strand.
TCATGAAGTATATAACCTGTGAAGGCCGTTATAGCATCGTGTACGGGTATCACTTTCGGTTGCTCACTGTATTGAGGCACCGGATTGATCTTCATGTAGAAAAGAAACTGAGCATCCCTTATTTCCTGCTACAGTCTCTAATTGAGTGTGCCACAAAGTTAAAAGAAGGCATACCAGATCAGGTAGCCCACCATGGATTGATCAAACTTCTTGTGGAGGATGCGCTTCATTCATATAAGGTTCCCCTCTCATGGGAAGCATTCAGGAATTTGACAAGAGACAGAGACATAAGGATGTTGACTGAAGAAAGTGGTTCCTCCAGCAGTGAGGAAAAAGAATCAGTGGCCGAGGGAAAGAAGGAAACAGGCCAGAAGACCTCGACCACAGTGCAGAAGAAAGAACAAAAGAAGAAGCATGAGAAAAAGGATGACAAAGAAAAAGGTGACACACCCATCTTGTCAGCAAGAGAAAAGAGGTTGCAGAGTAGAACGGACAAAGCTGAGATGGTCCACATCAGCCCAAGTACCTCATCAGCACCCGCAACCCAACCAAAAAGCAAAACCCATGCAGCAAAGCAAGCCAAGGTAGCGACACCTGTCTCTACAGGAAAGCAGAAACAGGCTTCTACAGGAAGCCCGAAAACAGTAAAAGGGTCTTCTACAGGAAGCCCGAAATTGGCTAAAACAGGGTCTTCTACAGGAAGCCCTGAAAAGGTGAAACCCAAGGAGAAGAAGGCGGACATTCTAGCAAGGGAGGCAGCAGCTGTACTAGCTGGCCTCAGCACGCCACCTAAGCCAAAAGAAAAGAGAAAGAGGGAGACCCCTCTATACTTTAAAGCTCGAAGAAGTGTTAGGATAAAGACGGGCAAGCCACAGCCTTCGTCCAGCAGCCCGATTGTCATTGAAGATACCCCTGCTTCTCCCAAGGAAAAGTCCCCCTCAAGGATAACAGTCACCTATGAGAAGGGGAGTCCAAAGAAAAATACGTGGCAAGATAGGTTAGACCTGTTGACTGAAAAAGCTCGGCTACAGGAGGCTGAAAATGTTCTACAGGACACTCTGGCCTGGCTACAGGAAACGGAGAAGAGGGAAGGAGAAGGACCCTCATCACCACCAAGGGAGGGTGAGGTAGAGCCACCTAAAGAGGCAGAAGGAGTACATATACCAGAGCCCAACCCTCAGCCTAGTCTGAGTTCATACTACACCTTTTTAGAGGCGGGCAAAATCATACCGCAGAAATTTACTGTACCCCTATTTTTTGCATTGGAGGAAGAAAGAGTCTGTACCCACACATGGATGCAGATTGCCAAGTCAAAGGGTGTGGCGGACATAGGTCCCTTACAAGAGCAACTCAAGGAGGTCAGGAGTGAATTCGCCATGGCTAAACATGTGGCTAATTGCCAACGTGTGCTTCTACAAGAAGAAAACTAGAAGCTGAGATTGCAGCTACAGGAGCTAAGGGCAGGGGCAGGTACATCCTCCAAAGACACCACAGAAGAACAAAAAGGCAAAAAGGAGCTGACCACCAGTCTTGAGGAGCCAATGACACTTCTACAGGAAGCAGAACAGCAAGCACAAATTGAAGTGCAAGCTCTAAAAGAACAGCTGCAGCAAAAGGAAGCACAATTGGCCTGCATGGCCAGTTGGGCCATGGAGGCAATACAGTGCAGACAACCTGCAAAATCCTATGGTTTTTACTTAAAAGATCAATGGCTGCAGTTCCAAATAAATACCTTGGCACAAAGAGGTATTTCTCAGATCCAAAACCCACAACAATTTTCTGAATTGTGCAGTACTAGTTCGTTAGAAGACAAAGCAAAATTAGCAGAGTTCTACCTCCACAATTTGGCTTTGCCTAATGAAGTCTCCTGGGATCCCAATATTGCCTTGGGAGATATGCAATTGATGGCGTTCGCTTCATGGTTGAACCATGAGGATCAAAGAGCAGCTGAAGCAAAATCGGTCATGAATCGAGAATTGAGCGAGCCACTGTTCATTCGAGCAGAACCAGAGGATCCGGTTGCACTCATCTCAGCACACCAACAGTTGTCTACTTGTTAGCTACCTATACCAATAGGTTTCATATTTCATGATTGGCAATGAAAAGGTCCAAATATGCTCTGCTTTGATGATTCAAAGATCACATATTTCCAAGAGAATACAATCTGTGCTTATAGCTTGGTATGGACTCAAATTTTGATGGATGGTCCAACAGTCTAATCTGGATCATGTCATGTTTTAAATTTTCAGTTGTAGGATAGAGAAAGAAGTCTGTCCAAACTATTTAAACTTGGCAGACAAGTAGTTTAGGTAGAGAAGAAAGGCTCCCAACAGCTTAATCTGGGACCTTGGAAGAAATAAGGGTAGAAGTAGATAGAAAAAACAAAAGAAAATAAAAGGCAAGTAAGGGTCTTCAAGCCTAAATGCACCCTCCAAGAAGAAATAAAAAATGCTAGGAAAATAGATGGGAAGGCAGTTGGGGTTGCAGAAAGGTCATTTCTTATAAGTTGCATGTGTGCTAACTTTGTTTACCATAGCAAAATCAATAAGTTGAAAAGGTGTTATTCTTCATCAAGTTGCAGCAAGAAAAGAAGCATGTCTAACCTCCCTTCTTCCCCTTTTCTTTTTCCATTTTATTACTAACACTCCCTCATCAGTTGAGATTCATGGAAGAAATTATGGTTTCATGGTGGTTCTTAATCTTTTTAGAAGCCACATTTCTTGTCTAAAATTCTTTTCATTTTGATCTACTCCCTAAACTAAGTAAGTTTCAAATAAACTTAGTGATTTCCCCCTCATCCACTCCTTTCATCCATATTAACCCTAACTCTATTATATAATTCCCTTATATTACCCTTTCCCTAGTATTATTAACACCATGGTGTATAAACCCCCAAGCATTCTATAAATATCCTCCTTTTAGCATTATAGCTAAATATGTCTGTCTGAAGGGAGATTTTAGTCCACCTGGGACTATGGTCAACCCTGCCTTGGGGCTGCTCTAACCTCTGGTTATGAGCAACAACCTTTCCCCTGAGCTCTCACCTTCCCTCTACTCAGAAAAACACAAAAATTCCCCAAAAAACCTTATTAAAAACCCCTTTTGTCCCTTTAACCCGCTTCATTTGCAAAAATACTCTAAAAACCCACTTTTCTCCTTTATCCAAAGTCTAAGCACCGGGCGCATTTTTACAAAAATATTCATAAAAAACCCATTTTTTTATGCTATCCAATGGTTCGGGCGCTATATTGGTTTTATTTGAAAATACATTAAAAAAACCATCGAAATCCTCCATACCCCAATGGTCTTCCGCTAAGCGCGCATCCCAAAAAATATATTTTTTTAAATCCCGCCCCCTTTCGTATCGCCCGATCACTTCATCAACCCGTCAGCCGTCCGATCGAGCGCCTCTGATCGGACGACCCTTATACGTATCGGGTTGGTCCCGACGCCCGACAGTTAGTACCCGAGAAACTGACGAAGGGTTACGTCAGTCCTCGGCCACGCGTCACCTTCTCAGTCTCTCGGCTTGCCCTCTGACAAAACCACCGCCGTATTGTAGGCGGTCTGAGAAAACCATTACCACCTTGGTTGATTACCGCCAGTTTTGTCGGGCTTATGTCATCTCCGCGTCAGAGCCACGTCACTGCCACCCCGCCGTCGCATCGCCTCATTCGTCCGTCCCTTCGCTGACGTGTCCGCCACTTCAGCATATCCATGGACCAACCACGACCTGCCACATCACCCGGTGACGTCATGCTGACGTCATCCGACTCCGACCCCACCCGATGACGTCATGCTGACGTCATCCCAATAACGCGCCAATATTGTCAAAAATCTATTTTTAGGCCAAAATCTCGTGTTTTTTCCACTTTTGGAAAGAAGACGCTACTGCTATTTTTGCATGCTGCTCACGTCCAAACCAGCACCAGCCTTCCAAAGTCGATTCCGAGACCGCCAGACCCTCCATTGCACCTGCATTCTCAACTCTTGCCGACGAATTCACCAGGTATTTTTCAAAATCATCCCATAAGCCTGGTTTTATCCATAATTCCTCAAGTAAACTGTTAACAGACTGTAAAACTCTGTTTTCACCGGAAAACACACAGTGACCTGCACTTATATCCAGCCAGTGAAGCCATTAAACTCCTGCAGGGTCGCATTTGATAAATTGAGTTGAAATTCACAGCTGGTTCGCGCAGTCGTGAACTAGGAACCTTAATTGACCAAATTTACCACAGAAAACACTTTTCTCAGTCCTGCTACTGTTCTATCAGTCCTGTAAACAGTATTTCAATTGCTGTTTTACTCAATTGACCTTTTGTTTCTTATACTTCACCTCCCTTGCAAAGAAACTCTCCTCTATGTCGTTCTATTCAATTGGAACCGGTTTACATACAAATCAAGAGCCTCAGTAGCCATGGAGACACCAATAGCTCTGAACATCAAGCCTCTCAATGCCCCTCAAAGGGAGTTAGAATGGAAAGCTCTGGGGGACTTGGATTATCAGATGTTAGACTATTTCCCATTAGGCTCTAAATATAATATTCGGATGCTAAATGAGTTGAAAGCCCAACACCTTAGTGGAGCTGATATCCTAGGGATTTGGGACTCAAATTTTCCCATCTACAACCTCCCTCAGGTAAATCCTATGCCAGAATTGATCCACAGATGCCAGGAGTGCTATGATCCATGCCAAAGAGCTGTTCTCAGTCCCACAGGCTCAATTCTGTTCCATATCACCCCAGAGAGCATAAATGAGATGCTGCATTTCCACACTGCAAAACCATTGACCCCCCTCTCCATGCAGAACTTGATAAAGAAGGGGGCTAAGTTGTCAAATGACCAGATCATCAAAATCAATCAGCTGTTCATACAACCAAGCTCTGAATGTTGGCATTATGGGATAAGTATTGTCCTTGATGGCAAACCTCACTGATGACAAATCATAGTACAGAAGGTCAGCAGCAAGGAATTGATGATCAGACTATAAGAAGAAGAGAAAGTTCATACACGCAGGTTAGTTAAGCCCAAGTCGCGTGTACACGTAGGTTGGCTTCAGCAAAAGGGCGTGTATGTGGAAAAGTACCTTTGGTCCATGGCAGTTATTCCTTGGAAGTTGTGCCTATGGTTTCGGACCATGGTGTCTCGATGGACGTGTTGATCCCTAGTTTTAAAATTGATGGTATTGGATTTCTATGGTTTTGGCCCTTGGTATTGAACAAGGCCTAAGGCTATATAAGGAGAAGGAAATCATTAGGCAAGGGTATCTGAAATGTCTTGAATATCTGAAGAAGTATGAGATCCAGTATGCAGGTTATGGGTTGATGATGCATTGCTTGATTTGAGCTAAGGAGGGATCTCACCGGCTGATTGAGAACAAGATCTAAGGAGAGATCGGGATCAAATGGTTTGAAATGAACTATCTTTATGATGCTTATTCTAGATCTACATACTGACGCGTGTATTGTTCTATAAGTGTTATGAGTATGACTGATGTCTGGTACAGCTGCAAGTTATGAGAAATTATTTTTAGATATGTACGCGGGTTGTCTTTGGCAAAAGCGCGTATACACACGGGTTTGATTCATCGAAGTAGCGTATACATTGTAAAGCTTGATATTTGAAGTTGCAGATGGGTCTGATGGTTATTACAGAGTTCTGTGTCTGCTCTGTGTTCTGGTGATGGTGTTGTTAACAGGGTTTCAGTGATTCAGAGTTTTGTTTGATTATGAGCTTCAATGTTGTTGTTGGGTCCAGTATGAAAATTGGATGAAATGTGGCCTTTCAGATTATGTGTTGTGCTTCAGTGTATCCAGTCTGAAAATTGATGAAACGTGGTACCTGGAGGAGAGAAGATTGTAGGCAAGCACCTACGTACTAGTATCTAAGCTAGTACAAAAGCTAAGGGAGATCTTTGGAGCATTGTAGCAGGTAGCAGCCTGTGTACTAGTAAATGGATCGGCTAGTACAAAAGCAAAGGGGGTTGTAGCTCCCGTACTGGTATAAGACTGCACCAGTACAAATATTGTAAAAGTATTTTCTTATTAAGAAGAAGATTGAGATGACTTGCAGCAGGTGGTTTTCACCCACATTGGGTTTCCACCTTATATCTTTGTGTTCATGTGTGTGGCTTTTGTGTGATGATCTGTTCTGTTATACTGCACCTGTTTACTGTTAATATGGTTAATACTGTTCTGATATATTTACTGAAGATAAGCTAACTGAATCATAAGATTTCTGGATATACGCTAGTTTCTTTAGACACAGAAGCGTGTACACGCGGGTTCACTTAACTGAAGTAGCGTATATGTTTTTGAGCATTGAAAAAGTTTTAATGATCTGATAATACTGATTCACCCCCCCCTCTCAGTATTATTTCCAACAATTGGTATCGGAGCAGGTCCTTTGGTAGAAGCTTGATCGCTTGAAGGAGATCCGTGGAACAATGGGAAAGAATCTTAAGAAGAAAGCTCATAAGAAGAAGAAGACATCTCAGAAGATCTATGACAGTGGGAAAGTCGATTGGGGATTAGGTATAAGAAGTTCTTCAGATTCAGAATCATTATCAGGTATGAATGTGTTATCCTCTGATGTTCCTGCTATATTTCCTTGTGAAAGTGATGGAAGTGATAGTGAAACTACTGAACATGCTTTTATGGGTGAGCAAGAAAAGTATCAAATAGAGGCAGTATTTAGAAGGCTTGCAGACAAAGTTAAAGATCAACAAGATCTATTGAACAAAAGGGAATGTTCTTTCAAAGAAGAAGTTACCAAACTAAAGGCCCAACTAGAAGAAGGAAACAAGGTAAGAAAGCTTCTCAAGGACAAGGAAGACCAATGTCAAAAATTGCAGCATGAAGTGACATCATTAGGAAAAGAAGTCAACGAAAGAAGCACAACCATCAAGAAACTCAAAGATAGATCCAGCTACTATGAAAATCTTGAAGCTACAATCCTCGCACTAAAAGGAGATCTTGAAGAATCCAAGAAGCAGAATGAAGATCTACACCAAGCAATTGAAAAACAAGACAACGAAGTCATCAGCTTAAAATCACAGTTGGAATGTGCCTTCAGAGTTCGTCAAATGCAGCAGGATCTGAATGAAAAGCAAGAAAAGGAGATACTCAATCTAAGGCAACAAATGGAAGAAGGAAGAAAAGTTGAAGAAGACATGAAGAAGCAATGTCTAGAAAAGGAAGAACAACTTCAGGTTGAGGTAAATATCTTGAAAGGTAAATTAGAAGAAAAGGATAAACTGTTGAGATTTCAAGATAGTACTAAAGCCTTGGATGATATTCTTAGTAGCCAAAGGTCTCCTGCTATCAAGACTGGTCTTGGTTTTCATGAATCTGTTGAAGGTGAATCTAGTTCACAAGGTGAGGCAAGGAACTCTAAAGAGAAAACTAAAATGATCAACAAGGAGATGAAAGGTCAATCCCATCAACAATCAAGGAAAGAGACTCCTCAAAGAAGATCTTTTACTCCTCCTATGAATAATGTTGAATGTTATGTATGTCATAATCTTGGACATGTTGCAGCTAGATGTGGAAGAAGAAGGGTTCAAGACCATCATGTAGAAAGATCATCACATTCAAGGTACTTTAATGGATATTGTTTTTCTTGCAATATGTTTGGTCACAAAGCTGCTGATTGCTACAGGAGGAACATGAAACATGTTAGATGTTATGCATGTAACAAGCTTGGACATATAGCAAAGGAATGCAGGAACAAAGGATGGACATCACACCAAAAGAAGAAAACCTCATCACACTTGAAGATATGGAGGAAGAAGGAAGTACAGTCAGCAAAATGTACTGAGACACAGCACAGCACAGACATATCAGACTCAGGGGGAGCTGAAAGTGTAAAACTTCAGTGTCCTGAATCTCATACGCAAGTTCCTTAAAGGGAAGTCGCGTATATACGCGAGTTATACACTGCAAAGTCGCGTATATGTCAGTTTGAGGAAAAGCAGTGGGAACAGGATCAGAAAAAGGATCTGATATGATTCAGTCTATTATTTTCTCTATTGGTTACAGTCTGCTGAGGATGTGTGGAAATGTTTTGTTACTTGTATGATGTCTAGAAGTGTTTTGATCCTAACTTGAGGATGATGATGTTTTGATGCTTATGCATGATCAGATCTAACAGATGGCACTGGTTGAGGGGGAGCATATGCCTTTAGTAATTCATTGTTGGCATTATGGTTAATAATCCTTGGTGATGATTCTTATATGGCTAAATGATATATCTTGCTATGATGTGGTTGTGAGTTGTCTATGATAAACTCTCATATGATTCTTGAAGTTACATAGAAGATGTTCAGATCAGATTTATGGTTGATTCTTTGATGATGCATATATGGTGATTACATGGTGATCTTCATAAGAACAAGGAGAAGTACAAAGCTTGAATACACATCTTCCTCACTTGATGATGAGTCACTTATATACTGCTGTTGTCATATGCATAAAGACCATACAGTTATGATGCAGGCACTCATGTGGATAAGGATTGTTGCTGATGATGATATCAAGAAGCTTTGTCAAAAGAGTTTGAGCTCAAGATACATAGTGCTGATACATGGATGACTCCTCAAAGTCACTTTGTTGGAGACATGATGATGAGTTCGTATCTATATGATGATGGTTTTATACTTACATATGTTGGTTGATGTAGATGTTCCCAAGTAATGATACTTGGATCATGTAGATCTTGACGTCGATGAAATGGCTATGGTGGTTTCACATGTAATGTGAATGATTTCATGATGATGTTTAAAAGGAGGAGTTGACATCTATGTTCAGACATACCTTGCTGTAGGACATTTACAGGTTGCTGATATGAAAATATCTGTACGTGAGTTTCATAAGGCCTATCCGCGTATATACGCTTGTTTAGGTGGATGCAGGCGCGTATATGGAGTTTTGAAGGAAATCAGCAGGGACAGATGTTGGTTGCAGAAAGTCTGATATGGGTCTAACAGAGATCATCTGGCACAGGTTCAGGGGGAGCAGATAATCTTCCAATGATGCATTGTTGGCATTATCTTAAAGCTTTTGGTTCTAGTTCACATTTGGTGTTGATTTCAGGAGGAAAAAAAGGCGAAAGGAAAACAGAAGGATCTCTTGGTTACTGATCTGAATGGTGATTATCAGATGCTGCTGGTGACTTTCATAAGTCTTGATCTAGTTCTTTCGTCTCTATGTCATATATCTCTTTTGTGGTATCTCTTTCATGGTGTCAAGGTCATGTAACGACCTATTTTGGTTTCCCCACTATGCCTGGGATGATTGATGCAATGTGATTGGTTGTCATATGTAAACTTTTGATGTATTCCCACTTGGTTGGGTGGATGAGTCAATTTTTGTATATCCTCACTTAGTTGAGAGATGGATGTATGTATGAGTCTTTGGTGATAGGAAGGTCTTTTATGATATATAGAGTCATGTTCTTCTTGAAGAACATCTTTTGCAGATCTTGCCTACAGTCAGGAAGAGCATGAACAACACACTTCAGAAGGACAGAGATTCAGCATGCACTCTGAGGGAGCATTGACAGATTGGTACACCTTGGCATATACAAAGGGGGAGATTATTCAGAGATTTCAGCAGGTACTCAAGGGGAGTATGGACAGTGGAATGATTCATCAAAGGAAGAGAATATCTTGGTCCACCCTTTGCCCTTGATGTCAAAGGGGGAGAGTAATTTGGTGTTGTTGCCATCAAGTCCAAAGGGGGAGATTGTTGGCATTATGATGCATGTGTTGTACTTGATGGCAACCCTCTCATAGAAGAATATCTCACTTATGTATAACTGGAAGAATCTTCAGAAGAGATATCAGATGTGACTGATGGAGGACAGCTCAAAGGAATCAAATGATAGTTCTAAGTGTAACAAGTTAGCTTTTCCATCAAGTCCAAAGGGAGAGATTGTTGGCATTATGGGATAAGTATTGTCCTTGATGGCAAACCTCACTGATGACAAATCATAGTACAGAAGGTCAGCAGCAAGGAATTGATGATCAGACTATAAGAAGAAGAGAAAGTTCATACACGCAGGTTAGTTAAGCCCAAGTCGCGTGTACACGCAGGTTGGCTTCAGCAAAAGGGCGTGTATGTGGAAAAGTACCTTTGGTCCATGGCGGTTATTCCTTGGAAGTTGTGCCTATGGTTTCGGACCATGGTGTCTCGACGGACGTGTTGATCCCTAGTTTTAAAATTGATGGTATTGGATTTCTATGGTTTTGGCCCTTGGTATTGAACAAGGCCTAAGGCTATATAAGGAGAAGGAAATCATTAGGCAAGGGTATCTGAAATGTCTTGAATATCTGAAGAAGTATGAGATCCAGTATGCAGGTTATGGGTTGATGATGCATTGCTTGATTTGAGCTAAGGAGGGATCTCACCGGCTGATTGAGAACAAGATCTAAGGAGAGATCGGGATCAAATGGTTTGAAATGAACTATCTTTATGATGCTTATTCTAGATCTACATACTGACGCGTGTATTGTTCTATAAGTGTTATGAGTATGACTGATGTCTGGTACAGCTGCAAGTTATGAGAAATTATTTTTAGATATGTACGCGGGTTGTCTTTGGCAAAAGCGCGTATACACGCGGGTTTGATTCATCGAAGTAGCGTATACATTGTAAAGCTTGATATTTGAAGTTGCGGATGGGTCTGATGGTTATTACAGAGTTCTGTGTCTGCTCTGTGTTCTGGTGATGGTGTTGTTAACAGGGTTTCGGTGATTCAGAGTTTTGTTTGATTATGAGCTTCAATGTTGTTGTTGGGTCCAGTATGAAAATTGGATGAAATGTGGCCTTTCAGATTATGTGTTGTGCTTCAGTGTATCCAGTCTGAAAATTGATGAAACGTGGTACCTGGAGGAGAGAAGATTGTAGGCAAGCACCTACGTACTAGTATCTAAGCTAGTACAAAAGCTAAGGGAGATCTTTGGAGCATTGTAGCAGGTAGCAGCCTGTGTACTAGTAAATGGATCGGCTAGTACAAAAGCAAAGGGGGTTGTAGCTCCCGTACTGGTATAAGACTGCACCAGTACAAATATTGTAAAAGTATTTTCTTATTAAGAAGAAGATTGAGATGACTTGCAGCAGGTGGTTTTCACCCACATTGGGTTTCCACCTTATATCTTTGTGTTCATGTGTGTGGCTTTTGTGTGATGATCTATTCTGTTATACTGCACCTGTTTACTGTTAATATGGTTAATACTGTTCTGATATATTTACTGAAGATAAGCTAACTGAATCATAAGATTTCTGGATATACGCTAGTTTCTTTAGACACAGAAGCGTGTACACGCGGGTTCACTTAACTGAAGTAGCGTATATGTTTTTGAGCATTGAAAAAGTTTTAATGATCTGATAATACTGATTCACCCCCCCCTCTCAGTATTATTTCCAACACTGAAGCCATCAGAACTCCTCCTATTGGATATACCTACTTAAATGACTTGGGTAGAATGCTAGTGGACTTGATCAGCTATGTCCTAGGGTTCAGGGGAGTGGAGGATGTGGATGATAGTATAATGGCAATGCTGTCTATATTCTCTCCTGGAAAGCCTCCAGATGTACATTATGACTATGCCACATATATTGCAGATAGGATCCATGACCAGCTAATGAATCTGCAAAGGGAAAGATTGTTCAGATACACTGCATACATTTACCATCTATTCTTGTTTTATCAACCAGACAGCTTCCTCATTCCCCTGAAGAAAGTTAATGCCCAGGGGAATCCAAGGTCAGTTGTGTTTTGGACCTCAGTTTTTCATTGCACCTCTGTGTCACCATACACATACGGTGAGTTCATAGACTTGTTCATTCATCCAGCTATGACATTATTGTATGGTGTTTCTCCTCCAAGGTTGACTGATGACATGAGGAGAGTTCTCCATCTCTCCAAAACCTACAGCATTGGTAATTGGTACTTTTACCAACACCACACAGTAATCAGAGTATATGGCTGTGAGTTGAAGCCTTATAGGCTGCCAAGGTATGTCCCTATGAGACTTTTTGCCCTAGAATACTTCAGGCAATTTGGAAATGCCGACTGCCACCACTTCCAAAGCAAGAACAAGAAGGTGCAGTTGAAGGTAAGGAGCCAGCTGGGCCCTTTCCTATATAACAAAAGAGAGGAGGGATGGAAAGAGGTAGATAGCATCCTAGAGGGCCTCAAACTGCAAACTAGTTTTGAATGGATACCCTATGACCCCAATCATTTTGTTTCCCTCAAGAGGATAAAATACAAATTGGGTACCTATGTACATATGAGGCTGCCTGAGATTGAGCGGCATGCCAATGCATTGAGCTGGAAAAAGGGCACCCTAGAAGAGGAAATTACTAGTGAAGAGCTGCTAGAAAGAGAGGCTAGAAATATTCAAAAAGAAGCTGACTTGGAAACTTGTGGACAGGTTCCCCTCTCATATCAAAGACAACTTGGAGGAGCTGCCTCATCTTCAACAACACATCAGCAAGCTGCCATGAATACTCCACAGACATCCAGGAAAGGCAAAGAAAAGCAGATGGAACAACCACCTCCTATGACCGAAGAGAAAATGGAAACACTAGTGCAACACCAAGAAGAAATGATGCAGCAGGAAGTGCAACAACAAACACAACACCAACAGCAAGAAGAACAAAGACAGGAGCAGCCTGTCCAGCAAGAGCAAACAGTGGAAGCCCCTAGATCCACTGAACAAACTGTGCCTCCAAGGCAAGAAACTTCAGTTGAGGCATCAATCCTCCACACTCCACAAAAGGAGGATACAAGCAGGAAAAGGGACAGAGAGACTCCCCTTACAACATCAACAACTCATGGGGAGAAGAGACAGAGAATCAATCCCTTCTCAGAGGAAGAAATGCCAATAGGACAGTCTTTTGGTATGGTCCCACCCAGCAGGGAAGCATCAACAAGTTCCTTTCAACAGGAACAGGACAGAACAATGGGAGGAGAAGTGAGTTCCTCAAGTCAGCAAAGGGAAGGTGAACTCAGCATTAAACAGCAATTCATCGACATTAAGAAGAGAAATGAGCCCATCAAAATACAGCTGTATAACCATTTGTTGAAAATGGCTCCACCAATCAACAAAGACTCATGTCTGCATATGATGTCCAGGAAGGCAAAATGATCATGAGTCATTTTATGCCAACAACATTGCAGCCCCAATCTGCCTCTGACTACTTGAGGACCAACCTTGAGGTCCTTGCCAAGGACATCCACCCTATGGACAAAATAGAACTGCATAAGCAAACGGGTGAGATGGTGTATGCCTCTTTGGCAGACAAAACATTTGATAACTATAGGCTAGAGAATAGCCTTAACAACACAGCTGCTCAGCTTGAGTTGGAGAAAGCATGCTCTCAAGCAAAGGACAACAGAATTAGGTCCTTAGAAGACATCATCATAGAGATTGGGCATGATCCCAAAGATATCAAGGGCATACAAGAGATATTAAAGTTGAGGGATGCAGACATGGCAGCTTTGAGGAGAAAGATTAAACTCCCAGCCACAATTCACCCTCAAACAGATGATGTTGCCCAGCAAAGACATGATCAAGAGGCCACAACCTTGTTGGTATCTATGTACAAGCAGCTAATCCAAACTCAAGAAAAGCTGGGAGAATCGGAGGCTGCAAAGGCAGCATTACAGGCAGCCTTGAAACAAAGAGAAGAAGGACAAACCTCCCAGCCTCCTCCTGAAGTAATCAACCTTGAGGAAGCTGCTCCAACTACTTCTCCTCCTCCTCAACAAATAGAACCAATAGCACCAACTACATCGACAGCTGCACCAACAACAGAGCAGACTCATAGTCTGGATATGCAGAAGCTTCAAAATGAGATTCAAGTCCTGGAAGCTCAAATGTTAGAGCTTAATCAAGCCAAAGAATCTTTGGCTAAAGTAAATGAAAGGTATGATAAGAGCAAACAGAATGTGGCTGAGAAAGAAAGAGATATAAAAGCTCTCAAAAAGAGAATAACTGAGCTTGAGAAAGAGCTCACACTCGATAAGGTGACAGCAGAGCTCAAAACAGTCCTATGGGCCAATATTGGCCAGTCCATTACTGATCAGTGGCATTTCATTGAGACCATAGATGAGTAGTCAGCGCTCATTACAAAGGCAAATAGGGAGATACACAGAGCAAGAGCAAGCCTTGGCAACATGCCTGATGCTGCCAATAGGATGATCAACATATTAAATCACAGGACAAGCTCTCAACTGACCACCATGGGAATTGCTAACAGGACTGAGACAATCTCAATAGTTAAAAGGGTCCTGACATTAAGAAACCTGATTGGAACATTAGAAAGGAGAAGCCAAGATATGCAGACCGAAATCAACAGGTTCATGGACACGTTTCAGGTATTACAAAACAGAGGCCTCCCTAGCATACTAAGCAGTGTGGGAAAACTGCTTACCCATGAAAATTATGCTAAAAGGGTCAATGCCTTTGCTGCAAGTCAAGTTGCAGAATAGCCCAGCACTTCAGCAGAATCAGGGCCAGCATCAGGGCAGACTCTCTACAATAGGGTGGAAAACCTGTTCTTCATCATGAACGAAATCAATCATCTGTTCGATGTGCCTCCAAATTTCTATAAATATACAGAAGCAGATGAAACCATAGAGGCAATTGTGAAGCACCAATTGCCCACACAGGAAGTCTGGAATAGATTGACATAGCTAATATTATCAAGCCAGAACCTGTAATGTCACGTTTTTGCAAATTTATAAGTGATCATACACAGGGAAAATTTTGGTAGATCAGCATACAAAGGAAAGATGAAAGGCTGAGCCAACTCAGCAGGGCTATTCAGTCACCACAACAGCAAGCACAGTCACAGGTGGCAGGGCCGAGAAGATACAACGCAGCAAACGTAAAGGCACATTTTCCAGCATTAAAGCAAAGCATTCCAACCGACTCAGTGACCTCCAAAGGTCAAAATATCCTCTGACAGACTTAAAGAGCAGTTATGTTGTATTCAAAGCTGTAATAACTTCTTTTCTACTTTTCTGTACGAAGTAATGAAGATATTTCTCTCTCAGATGACTCAATGCTTGAGATATTTTGTATAAACATTTCTATAAAGTCCCCTTCGCATGAGTTTGCAAAGGGTTGTTGTTGATTTCATTTCTATATTTCTGTTGCTGTACAACTCTCAGAGAAATAATACAAAAGGTGGATGGAATTTCCAAAGCTCTGTGTTCCTTGATGCACTGTGGTGGCTGGCTGAATGTTACAGGATTCCTGCATGTTTCATAGCACAATAAGTCTTCTTTAAAACTCTGCGTTATATGTTTTCTAGTCTTTCATTTTCTTTCATGTTTGTGAGTTTTACACTTAATGGCAAAGTAAAAGAATAGTTCCAGGATTTAATCACAGATTACCCTGAACTCAATCTAAGCTGTTATAAATGTTTTCTTCCAGATAGAGTAAATAAGGTCTAATTCTTAATTGCTACACTTTCAAGCTATATCTCTCACTGTGATAAATATTTTCAGGAATTCAAGTTTGCTCCTGAGGCATCTATCTCTTTCCCACAATCCAGCTTAGTGGAAAATTCTTGAATGCTTTTCACTGGTTGTCCACATGTCACCATCATAATCTAACTTTGTTTTATGAAGTATTTAAATGGCCCTGTAATTTCAGTAAATCATCTCAAGATTTCTAAACATTTGTAGCCACAGACTCCATTTCCCAATGAAATAAACTCATCTGCAGATTTTACACTTCAAGTACAGAAAGACATCCCTCAACCAAAGCATAAAACTAAACACCCTCATTTCATAGCTAGCCTAAAATCTCTACAGAACAGAGACAAATTATAAAGAGAGAGCCCTCTATGATTACAGTTTGGCTAGGCACTGTAATCGAAAGATTGGTTAGTGGTTACCCCGACCGTATTCCCTTAGAGTCAAAGGGAACAACTTGGGTGTTAACATAATTGGCGACTCCACTGGGGACTTCTTAGGATTTTCCAATTTCTATACATCTCTCAAAGCTGTAAATCAAGCCTGAAATCAGTCAGGAGGCCTCAAAGTTGTTTCTGTGTCACATTGACAGCTTTAAGGAAGAGCTTTTTCAGTATGTCTTCATCTCAGTTTTGAAATATATAGCCATTCCAAAATCTATCCAGTCCTTGCAGATATAAAAACTTCCTATAAAATCCTAAAAAACAGTTAGAAGCTGGCTCCCAAGAAAAATCCACGGCATACTAGGGCAAATCCTGACCCTAATCCACCCATCGTTGTTGATAATCCAAATACCATCCCTAGAAACATCAGGAGGCAGCAAAGGCAGGAGCAGCTTGCTGATTTAACCTCAGATTCAGATCATCCCAGCCTTATCTCTACCCCATGCAAGGTCCTTTTCCGGTCTACCCCTAGTTCCCCTAGTTCACCATCCACATCTCAAAATCCTCCTCTCACATCTTCATCCACTGCACATATCCCCTTGACCAACACTCTAGGTTCACCTTTACTTATCACCCCAGTGGTACCCACTGTTCCTATTATCCCAGCTACCCCTGTTAATCCTCTAAACCCTGTAAATATGGCTAACAGATATGCACCCTTGCAGATACCAGCTAATGTTGCAGCTCTACCCCAAGATTACCAAACCAAAATCTCATATTTTGACTCCAATGGCCCTCTGACAGCTGTCCAGCATGCTAAGAGGATGCAAGACCATTTTGAGACCTATGAAATAGATGATGACAGTGTCAGAATGAGGATGTTTGTTCAAAGCCTAACTGGGGATGTAAGAACTTGGTTTAGGTCCCTGAATGCAAATTCCATCACAACTCCTGATGAACTGTATCAAGCCTTTACTAGTAGATGGGAGAAGAAGAAGGATCCTCTGCACATACTTGGGGAATATGACACTATCAAAAGAGGTCCCCAAGAGACTGTTTTGGAGTATTGTGCAAGATTTAACAATGTATATAACGCGATCCCACAAAATTTAAGACCTCCTCCTGATTTAGCTTTGTACAAATTCCCTGATGGTTTTGACCCTGACATGGCCTATCAGTTGAAGGAAAGAGATCCTCAATCCCTTTGCAGAGGCCCAAAGGGTTGCTGTTACAGTGGAAGCCAACCTAATTGCCAAAAGAAACAGGGCAAGGTTGGAAAAGAGGATTGTTTTCAAAGAGGAACCCTCTGCCTTTGATCAAAAGCTGGATGCAATACTCAATGGAATGAAAAAATTGGGTGATAGAGTGGAATCGGTTGAAAGAAAATCATCATGGGAAGCACCACAAAACAACCCTCCTAGGAATCCAAATTTTAGGAGAACTCAAAACCCAGGCATTGGCAAAGCCAGTGCTGATCAAGACATAAGACCCCCTTTCCAAGAAAATTATGCAGCAACTTCCACATCAACAGAGCCCAATCAAGATCCTGAGATTAATTTAATGGGTCTAGATGGTGAAAGTCAAGTTTTCTTAACACAAGAAGACCATGAGGATGAGGAAATCAAACTGTTCCAAACTAAATCAGGTGAATCCTTTGACTTTAAACAAGGCTATGACACTGCTGTTTATGAGGTCCATAAACAATACAAGCTGAGGAGCAGAACTGTGAATGTAAACCAGCCTGAAAAGATAAAGGATAATCAGCAGCCTGAAAGAGTCATAGTCACAGAGCCTAATGACAAAACAAATTCACCTGCAGAAGAAGCAATTATTGAAGAGATCACTAAACCACTGTCCTTAAAACAGCAGCCTGTGGCCACTTCACCTTCTCAACCTAATTTGAATGTTACTCCCCAAGAGATGAGTAAAAGAGGCAAGTCCCAAGGTCAAGATAAAAATCAAGAAGAAGATTTAATGAACAAGGAAAGGACTGTTATCCATAACCCCAAGACCCAATCTAAAAAAACCTTTGACCTAGAAACCGAAATTGGCAAACTAAAAATAGCAATCCCTCTCTCAGAACTAGCCAAGCATGACATCTATAAACTACAGATCAAGAAGTCCCTTCAACTCACTAGCAACAAAGATGATGTCAATGTGCTGGATGACACCCCAGAATTACTGTTCGGCCCAGAAGTGGATGGAAAAACGGTAGTCACAGGGGTGTTACCTTTCTATGTCAGCTTACATATTCATGATAAAATATTACATAATGCAATGTTTGACTCAGGTGCCTCTCACAATCTCATGCCAAAAGCAGTCAGGGAGAGATTGAATCTAGACATAACAAGACCATACAAGGACCTGTTTTCCTTTGACTCCAGCCAAGTCAAGTGTCTGGGTCTCATAAAAGATTTATGTGTGTCTCTGGTCCAATACCCAAACAAAACAATCCTAATGGATGTTGTAGTTGCTGACATCCCACCCAAATATGGAATGTTGTTATCATGATCATGGGGAGCTAAACTCCAAGGTTCTTTACAGTTAGACATGTCATATGCCACAATCACAGTCTTTGGGCAACCAAAAAGACTGTACAGAGAAACACTCATGAAATACATGGTCAGCAGTGAAGAAAAGCCTCAAAACTTTCCCATATATGCTGTCCATTCAGACATAGACTCATACATTCTCTTCAATGACAGCACAACTCCCTCAAAAGGTGAGGATGAAACCAAGATACTCATACAGGAGGAAGACTCCAATGAAACGACAGTCAATCAAACACTAGATGCTGTTGCTGCCCTAGTTGTCAAGAATATCCAATCAAACGATGAGACTATCCTAAAATACAAGCCAGATGAAAAACCACAACTTCAACTTACTTTGCCAGCCCATGAACAGATTATTAAATCTCCTCCACAACAAGATATTCTATGGTTCCTCGAATTTGATGGCTCAGTCAACAAGTTAGGGGCAGGAGCTGGAGTTTGGGTACACAACAAAGAAAATAGTCATGCAGAAGGCAGAGCCTATAGATTAAACTTCAGATGTACTAATAATATGGCAGAATATGAAGCTCTTTTACTAGGCCTCAAGTTAGTAAAGTTCTTACAAGCTGCCAGGGTTTCAATTATGGGTGATTCAGATTTAGTTATCCAACAAGTGAAGGGAAATTTTGTCACCAATGACAAAAGACTAAGGACTTGTAGGTCTGCTGTTGCTGAGGTACTAAACTTTTTCTGTGAATTCCAAATCACTAAAATTCCTAGAACCCACAATCTGCATGCTCATAGTTTAGCCACATTTGCAAGTACATGCAAGCTGCCTTTTGAGCCCCATCATTGTTTTACAGCTGAGGTAAATCACAGACCCTCCATTCCAAACAATGTTAATGATTGGCAAGTATTTGAGGATGACAAGCAAATAAACCATTTTTTAACTCTGCAGCAAGAATTTGCAAGATTAAATATTGACACTGATACAGCAAGTCAATCACAAATACTTGATACAGCAAGTCAATCACAAATACTTGATACAGCAAGTCAATCACAAATACTTGAAAGAGCAAGTCCATCACAAATACAGTTTCAACAGATTACTCACCCAATATCACTTAGGACAGCAAAACAAATGCTAAATCCAACTATTTTCAACAAGGACCACATTCAGCAAATTCAATCAATCAATTGTGAGGAAGTGACCAATGCTGAAACTGAAATCATAGAGCTGAAAGACAATTTTCTACCAACAGGCCTAACTCCACTAGAGGACATCTTTGATTCAAATGATATCCCCAGAAAACCAAAAATGCAGCCCTTAAATGCAGCCATTGAAGAATGCAACATAGGTACAATTGACAAACCCAAAATAATTAAATTGTCTGCCTCTTTACCTCCTGACCAAAAGCATAAATACATTGACCTCTTTAAAGAGTTCCAGGATGTCTTTGCATGGAGTTATGAGGACCTAAAGTCCTATGACACCTCTGTTATCCAGCATACAATCCCTCTCAAACCTGATCAAAAGCCCTTTAAACAAAAATTGAGGAGAATCAATCCTATGCTTCTCCCAGCAATGGAACAAGAAGTACAGAAAATGTTTAAGGCAGGCATCATAGCACCAATCAGATTCTCTGAGTGGATCTCAAACTTAGTCCCTACAAGAAAGAAAACTGGTGAAATAAGGCTGTGTGTGGACCTAAGAAATCTGAACCAAGTATCCCTCAAAGACAACTATCCCTTACCCAAGATGGATCACATTCTCCAAAGAGTGGTAGGGGCCTCAAGGATCTCATTACTGGATGGGTTTTCAGGCTTCAATCAAATCCTGGTGCACCCTGATGACCAAGACAAAACTGCATTTACAACCCCATGGGGAACTTTCAAATATGTAAAGATGCCTTTTGGATTGAAAAATGCAGGGGCAACTTTTCAAAGAGCAATGGATATTGCTTTTTCCAAAGAGATTCATGACTTCCTTGTCATTTACCTAGATGACCTTACACCTTTCTCAAAATCAGACCAAGAACATATAAAACATTTGAGACAAATCTTCCTAAAATGCAGAAAATATGGAATTTCCTTGAATCCCAAGAAATCCCTGTTTGGTTTAGAGGAAGGTAAGCTATTGGGCCACATCATTTCTAAAGATGGCATTAGAATTGACCCAGATAGGATACAGGCTATCCTACAAATGCCCCACCCAAGAAATGTCAAAGAGTTGCAAGGATTTTTGGGAAAAATCAATTTCTTGAGAAGGTTTATCCCAAACTTAGTAGAACTAATCCGATTATTAAATAACATGCTAAAGAAAGATTCAAAAGTCAAATGGACTGTTGAAGCCAATCAAGCCTTTGAAGGTATAAAACTGGCCCTTACCCAAACCCCAGTGTTGACCAATCCTCAGTTTGACAGAGAATTTATCATTTTCTCTTTTGCCTCCCAGCATACTATTGCTGCTGTTTTGTTGCAAAAAGATGACCAAGGAAATGAGAAGCCAATTTCTTTCTTTAGCAGAGCTCTTAGAGATGCACCTTTAAAGTATCAAATCATGGAAAAGCAAGCATATGCTTTGGTCAAAGCCATTAAAGACTTTAGGATTTATATCCTGTATTCCCATGTTATAGCATATGTACCAAGCCCAATTGTGAAAGACATACTTACTCAAGAGAACTTAGAAGGTAGAAGAGGAAAATGGATTGCAGACATTTTGGAATTTGATATTGAGATAAAACCTACAAAGCTAATAAAAGGGCAAGGTTTGGCCAAACTAATGACAGAAGCAAATTTCCAAGCCTTAGACATCAACCAGCTGGACAGTGAACCGGAGTTGGCGACTCCAAAGATCAATGTAGACTTTGAACAATCCCCTTGGTACTCTGATATATGTTATGTATTGCAAAACCTGTGTGCTCCCCCAGGATTGTCCAGAACTAAATGTAGGTTCTTAAAAATGAAAGCTTCTAAATTATGTGTTATGGATGGAAATTTATTGTGGAAAAACCATGAAGGAATATTGCTAAACTGCCTAATTGAGAATGAAACTGACAATATCATAAAGGAGTTTCATGCAGGTGACTGTGGTGGACACTTGTACTGGAAATCCACTGTGGATAAAATACTAAGGGCTGGTTACTACTGGCCCACCATGTTCTCTGATGTCAAGAAATTCACAACCTCATGTCATAAATGTCAAGTGTTTGAGGGAAAGAGACAGTTGCTGCCACTTCCCTTAAGGCCTATTGCAACAGAGAGACCTTTTCAACAATGGGGCTTGGATTTCATTGGGGAAATTCATCCCTCATCTTCAGGCCAACATAGATGGATCTTAACAGCCACATACTACTTCACCAAGTGGATTGAAGCTGTTCCATGTAGACAAGCAAATTATTCCACTATCATTCAGTTCTTGGAGAACAACATATTGGCTAGATTTGGCTGTCCTGATAAAATAATAACAGACAATGCTACTGCTTTCAGATCCAAGAAGATGGTGAATTTCTGCCATAAATTTCACATCACCTTGGGCCATTCTACTGCATACTATCCCCAAGGAAATGGCCTTGCTGAGTCATCAAATAAAAGTCTGGTAAACATCATAAAGAAAGTACTAGAAGAGAACAAAAAGAATTGGCATAAGAAGCTTGTCAATGCTCTATGGGCAGATAGACTAACAACCAAGAGATCAATTGGAACCAGCCCATATGAGTTGGTTTATGGATTGGAAGCCAAATTTCCCTCATCACTAGGGGTACCTGTTATGAAACTTCTTCAAGAAAGCCAAGCTGAACCAAATGATATGCAAAGAAGAATCAATCAAATCATATGTTTACAGCAAACTAGAGACCAAGTTTTCAGCAGAGTTCAAGTTCTACAAGAAAAATTAAAGAAGGCTTTTGATAGAAGAACTAAGGCAGAAGATTTCAACATTGGTGACAAAGTCCTCAAGTGGGATTCAAGAAGAGAGGATAAGGGAAAACATGGAAAATTTGATTCCCTTTGGAGAGGACCATTTGCTGTCCAAGCAGTACAAGGAAACGACACTTATTTCCTTAAAAGTCTCAATGAAATTGATTTGGATGAAGGTCTTGTGAATGGCAGGATGCTGAAGCACTATTTTGACTACCATCCATAAGTGCAACCTGAATTTTCCCTTGTACATATCCAGATGTATATATTATTCTCTGTCAACATGTAAAGATGCAATTTCTCAAAGTTTTCTTAAAACTGCTAGCAAAAGGTGAATAGAGTCAGAGGTCTACCAAGAAGAGAAGCACACAATTTTGGCATTTCAAAGCAGCAAACTTTAAGATTGGCAAGAGCAGTCAAGGGGCAAGGCAATCTGACCTGCTGTTCTTGGTCTTTCAAATGAAAAACCATCCCCATGTGGAGCCACTGTTAGCTACCTATACCAATAGGTTTCATATTTCATGATTGGCAATGAAAAGGTCCAAATATGCTCTGCTTTGATGATTCAAAGATCACATATTTCCAAGAGAATACAATCTGTGCTTATAGCTTGGTATGGACTCAAATTTTGATGGATGGTCCAACAGTCTAATCTGGATCATGTCATGTTTTAAATTTTCAGTTGTAGGATAGAGAAAGAAGTCTGTCCAAACCGTTTAAACTTGGCAGACAAGTAGTTTAGGTAGAGAAGAAAGGCTCCCAACAGCTTAATCTGGGACCTTGGAAGAAATAAGGGTAGAAGTAGATAGAAAAAACAAAAGAAAAAGCCAAAGAAAAGAAAAGGCAAGTAAGGGTCTGCAAGCCTAAATGCACCCTCCAAGAAGAAATAAAAAATGCTAGGCAAATAGATGGGTAGGCAGTTGGGGTTGCAGAAAGGTCATTTCTTATAAGTTGCATGTGTGCTAACTCTGTTTACCATAGCAAAATCAATAAGTTGAAAAGGTGTTATTCTTCATCAAGTTGCAGCAAGCAAAGAAACATGTCTAACCTCCCTTCTTCCCCTTTTTTTTTCCATTTTATTACTAACACTCCCTCATCAGTTGAGATTCATGGAAGAAATTATGGTTTCATGGTGGTTCTTAATCTTTTTAGAAGCCACATTTCTTGTCTAAAATTCTTTTCATTTTGATCTACTCCCTAAACTAAGTAAGTTTCAAATAAACTTAGTGATTTCCCCCTCATCCACTCCTTTCATCCATATTAACCCTAACTCTATTATATAATTCCCTTATATTACCCTTTCCCTAGTATTATTAACACCATGGTGTATAAACCCCCAAGCATTCTATAAATATCCTCCTTTTAGCATTATAGCTAAATATGTCTGTCTGAAGGGAGATTTTAGTCCACCTGGGACTGTGGTCAACCCTGCCCTGGGGCTGCTCTAACCTCTGGTTATGAGCAACAACCTTTCCCCTGAGCTCTCACCTTCCCTCTGCTCAGAAAAACCCAAAAATTCCCCAAAAAACCTTATTAAAAACCCCTTTTGTCCCTTTAACCCGCTTCATTTGCAAAAATACTCTAAAAACCCACTTTTCTCCTTTATCCAAAGTCTAAGCACTGGGCGCAATTTACAAAAATATTCATAAAAACCCCATTTTTTTATGCTATCCAATGGTTCGGGCGCTATATTGGTTTTATTTGAAAATACATTAAAAAAACCATCGAAATCCTCCATACCCCAATGGTCTTCCGCTAAGCGCGCATCCCAAAAAATATATTTTTTTAAATCCCGCCCCCTTCCGTATCGCCCGATCACTTCATCAACCCGTCAGCCGTCCGATCGAGCGCCTCTGATCGGACGACCCTTATACGTATCGGGTTGGTCCCGACGCCCGACAGTTAGTACCCGAGAAACTGACGAAGGGTTACGTCAGTCCTCGGCCACGCGTCACCTTCTCAGTCTCTCAAGTTTCCCTCTGACAAAACCACTGCCGTATTGTAGGCAGTCCGAGAAAACCATTACCGCCTTGGTTGATTACCGCCAGTTTTGCCGGGCTTATGTCATCTCCGCGTCAGAGCCACGTCACTGCCACCCCGCCGTCGCATCGCCTCATTCGTCCGTCCCTTCGCTGACGTGTCCACCACTTCAGCATATCCGTGGACCAACCACGACCTACCACATCACCTGGTGACGTCATGCTGACGTCATCCGACTCCGACCCCACCCGATGACGTCATGCTGACGTCATCCCAATAACGCGCCAATATTGTCAAAAATCTATTTTTAGGCCAAAATCTCGTGTTTTTTCCACTTTTGGAAAGAAGACGCTACTGCTATTTTTGCATGCTGCTCACGTCCAAACCAGCACCAGCCTGCCAAAGTCGATTCCGAGACCGCAAGACCCTCCATTGCACCTGCATTCTCAACTCTTGCCGACGAATTCACCAGGTATTTTTCAAAATCATCCCATAAGCCTGGTTTTATCCATAATTCCTCAAGTAAACTGTTAAAAGACTGTAAAACTCTGTTTTCACCGGCAAACACACAGTGACCTGCACTTATATCCAGCCAGTGAAGCCATTAAACTCCTGCAGGGTCGCATTTGATAAATTGAGTTGAAATTCACAGCTGGTTCGTGCAGTCGTGAACTAGGAACCTTAACTGACCAAATTCACCACAGAAAACACTTTGCTCAGTCCTGCTACTGTTCTATCAGTCCTGTAAACAATATTTCAATTGCTGTTTTACTCAATTGACCTTCTGTTTCTTATACTTCACCTCCCTTGCAAAGAAACTCTCCTCTGTGTCGTTCTGTTCAATTGGAACCGGTTTACATACAAATCAAGAGCCTCAGTAGCCATGGAGACACCAATAGCTCTGAACATCATGCCTCTCAATGCCCCTCAAAGGGAGTTAGAATGGAAAGCTCTGGGGGACTTGGATTATCAGATGTTAGACTATTTCCCATTAGGCTCTAAATATAATATTCAGATGCTAAATGAGTTGAAAGCCCAACACCTTAGTGGAGCTGATATCCTAGGGATTTGGGACTCAAATTTGCCCATCTACAACCTCCCTCAGGTAAATCCTATGCCAGAATTGATCCACAGATGCCAGGAGTGCTATGATCCATGCCAAAGAGCTGTTCTCAGCCCCACAGGCTCAATTCTGTTCCATATCACCCCAGAGAGCATAAATGAGATGCTGCATTTCCACACTGCAAAACCAT
The DNA here is from genome assembly GCA_031772625.1 of Pinus tabuliformis. Classification (NCBI taxonomy): domain Eukaryota; kingdom Viridiplantae; phylum Streptophyta; class Pinopsida; order Pinales; family Pinaceae; genus Pinus; species Pinus tabuliformis. Next base: position 1,640,006,233 of record CM062820.1, read on the forward strand.
TGACCCCCCTCTCCATGCAGAACTTGATAAAGAAGGGGGCTAAGTTGTCAAATGACCAGATCATCAAAATCAATCAGCTGTTCATACAACCAAGCTCTGAAGCCATCAGAACTCCTCCTATTGGATATACATACTTAAATGACTTGGGCAGAATGCTAGTGGACTTGATCAGCTATGTCCTAGGGTTCAGGGGAGTGGAGGATGTGGATGATAGTATAATGGCAATGCTGTCTATATTCTCTCCTGGAAAGCCTCCAGCTGTACATTATGACTATGCCACATATATTGCAGATAGGATCCATGACCAGCTAATGAATCTGCAAAGGGAAAGATTGTTCAGATACACTGCATACATTTACCATCTATTCTTGTTTTATCAACCAGACAGCTTCCTCATTCCCCTGAAGAAAGTTAATGCCCAGGGGAATCCAAGGTCAGTTGTGTTTTGGACCTCAGTTTTTCATTGCACCTCTGTGTCACCATACACATACGGTGAGTTCATAGACTTGTTCATTCATCCAGCTATGACATTATTGTATGGTGTTTCTCCTCCAAGGTTGACTGATGACATGAGGAGAGTTCTCCATCTCTCCAAAACCTACAACATTGGTAATTGGTACTTTTACCAACACCACACAGTAATCAGAGTATATGGCTGTGAGTTGAAGCCTTATAGGCTGCCAAGGTATGTCCCTATGAGACTTTTTGCCCTAGAATACTTCAGGCAATTTGGAAATGCCGACTGCCACCACTTCCAAAGCAAGAACAAGAAGGTGTAGTCGAAGGTAAGGAGCCAGCTGGGCCCTTTCCTATATAACAAAAGAGAGGAGGGATGGAAAGAGGCAGATAGCATCCTAGAGGGCCTCAAACTGCAAACTAGTTTTGAATGGATACCCTATGACCCCAATCATTTTGTTTCCCTCAAGAGGATAAAATACAAATTGGGTACCTATGCACATATGAGGCTGCCTAAGATTGAGCGTCATGCCAATGCATTGAGCTGGAAAAAGGGCACCCTAGAAGAGGAAATTACTATTGAAGAGCTGCTAGAAAGAGAGGCTAGAAATATTCAAAAAGAAGCTGACTTGGAAACTTGTGGACAGGTTCCCCTCTCATATCAAAGACAACTTGGAGCAGCTGCCTCATCTTCAACAACACATCAGCAAGCTGCCATGAATACTCCACAGACATCCAGCAAAGGCAAAGAAAAGTAGATGGAACAGCCACCTCCTATGACCGAAGAGCAAATGGAAACACTAGTGCAACACCAAGAAGAAATGATGCAGCAGGAAGTGCAACAACAAACACAACACCAACAGCAAGAAGAACAAAGACAGGAGCAGCCTGTCCAGCAAGAGAAAACAGTGGAAGCCCCTAGATCCACTGAACAAACTGTGCCTCCAAGGCAAGAAACTTCAGCTGAGGCATCAATCCTCCACACTCCACAAAAGGAGGATACAAGCAGGAAAAGGGACAGAGAGACTCCCCTTACAATATCAACAACTCATGGGGAGAAAAGACAGAGAATCAATCCCTTCTCAGAGGAAGAAATGCCAATAGGACAGTCTTTTGGTATGGTCCCACCCAGCAGGGAAGCATCAGCAAGTTCCTTTCAATAGGAACAGGACAGAACAATGGGAGGAGAAGTGAGTTCCTCAAGTCAGCAAAGGGAAGGTGAACTCAGCATTAAACAGCAGTTCATCGATATTAAGAAGAGAAATGAGCCCATCAAAATACAGCTGTATAACCATTTGTTGAAAATGGCTCCCACCAATCAACAAAGACTCATGTCTGCATATGATGTGCAGGAAGGCAAAATGATCATGAGTCATTTTATGCCAACAGCATTGCAGCCCCAATCTGCCTCTAACTACTTGAGGACCAACCTTGAGGTCCTTGCCAAGGACATCCACCCTATGGACAAAATAGAACTGCATAAGCAAACGGGTGAGATGGTGTATGCCTCTTTGGCAGACAAAACATTTGATAACTATAGGCTAGAGAATAGCCTTAACAACACATCTGCTCAGCTTGAGTTGGAGAAAGCATCCTCTCAAGCAAAGGACAACAGAATTAGGTCCTTAGAAGACATCATCATAGAGATTGGGCATGATCCCAAAGATATCAAGGGCATACAAGAGATATTAAAGTTGAGGGATGCAGACATGGCAGCTTTGAGGAGAAAGATTAAACTCCCAGCCACAATTCACCCTCAAACAGATGATGTTGCCCAGCAAAGACATGAACAAGAGGCCACAACCTTGTTGGTATCTCTGTACAAGCAGCTAATCCAAACTCAAGAAAAGCTGGGAGAATCGGAGGCTGCAAAGGCAGCATTACAGGCAGCCTTGAAACAAAGAGAAGAAGGACAAACCTCCCAGCCTCCTCCTGAAGTAATCAACCTTGAGGAAGCTGCTCCAACTACTGCTCCTCCTCCTCAACAAACAGAACCAACAGCACCAACTACATCGACAGCTGCACCAACAACAGAGCAGACTCATAGTTTGGATATGCAGAAGCTTCAAAATGAGATTCAAGTCCTGGAAGCTCAAATGTTAGAGCTTAATCAAGCCAAAGAATCTTTGGCTAAAGTAAATGAAAGGTATGATAAGATCAAACAGAATGTGGCTGAGAAAGAAAGAGATATAAAAGCTCTCAAAAAGAGAATAACTGAGCTTGAGAAAGAGCTCACACTTGATAAGGTGACAGCAGAGCTCAAAACAGTCCTATGGGCCAATATTGGCCAGTCCATTACTGATCAGTGGCATTTCATTGAGACCATAGATGAGCAGTCAGCGCTCATTACAAAGGCAAATAGGGAGATACACAGAGCAAGAGCAAGCCTTGGCAACATGCCTGATACTGCCAATAGGATGATCAACATATTAAATCACAGGACAAGCTCTCAACTGACCACCATGGGAATTGCTAACAGGACTGAGACAATCTCAATAGTTAAAAGGGTCCTGACATTAAGAAACCTGATTGGAACATTAGAAAGGAGAAGCCAAGATATGCAGACTAAAATCAACAGGTTCATGGACAGGTTTCAGGTATTACAAAACAGAGGCCTCCCCAGCATACTAAGCAGTGTGGGAAAACTGCTTACCCATGAAAATTATGCTAAAAGGGTCAATGCCTTTGCTGCAAGTCAAGTTGCAGAACAGCCCAGCATTTCAGCAGAATCAGGGCCAGCATCAGGGCAGACTCTCTACAATAGGGTGGAATACCTGTTCTTCATCATGAACGAAATCAATCATCTGTTCGATGTGCCTCCAAATTTATATAAATATACAAAAGCAGATGAAACCATAGAGGCAATTGTGAAGCACCAATTGCCCACACAGGGAGTCTGGAATAGATTGACACAGCTAATATTATCAAGCCAGAACCTGTAATGTCACGTTTTTGCAAATTTATAAGTGATCATACACAGGGAAATTTTTGGTAGATCAGCATACAAAGGAAAGATGAAAGGCTGAGCCAACTTAGCAGGGCTATTCGGTCACCACAACAGCAAGCACAGTCACAGGTGGCAGGGCCGAGAAGATACAGCGCAACAAACGTAAAGGCACATTTTCCAGCATTAAAGCAAAGCATTCCAACCGACTCAGTGACCTCCAAAGGTCAAAATATCCTCTGACAGACTTAAAGAGCAGTTATGTTGTATTCAAAGCTGTAATAACTTCTTTTCTACTTTTCTGTACGAAGTAATGAAGATATTTCTCTCTCAGATGACTCAATGCCGGAGATATTTTGTATAAACATTTCTATAAAGTCCCCTTCGCATGAGTTTGCAAAGGGTTGTTGTTGATTTCATTTCTATATTTCTGTTGCTGTACAACTCTAAGAGAAATAATACAAAAGGTGGATGGAATTTCCAAAGCTCTGTGTTCCTTGATGCACTGTGGTGGTTGGCTGAATGTTACAGGATTCCTGCATGTTTCATAGCACAATAAGTCTTCTTTAAAACTCTGCGTTATATGTTTTCTAGTCTTTCATTTTCTTTCATGTTTGTGAGTTTTACACTTAATGGCAAAGTAAAAGAATAGTTCCAGGATTTAATCACAGATTACCCTGAACTCAATCTAAGCTGTTATAAATGTTTTCTTCCAAATAGAGTAAATAAGGTCTAATTCTTAATTGCTACACTTTCAAGCTATATCTCTCACTGTGATAAATATTTTCAAGAATTCAAGTTTGCTTCTGAGGCATCTATCTCTTTCCCACAACCCAGCTCAGTGGAAAATTCTTGAATGCTTTTCACTGGTTGTCCACATGTCACCATCATAATCTAACTTTGTTTTATGAAGTATTTAAATGGCTTTGTAATTTCAGTAAATCATCTCAAGATTTCTAAACATTTGTAGCCACAGACTCCATTGCCCAATGAAATAAACTCATCTGCAGATTTTACACTTCAAGTACAGAAAGACATCCCTCAACCAAAGCATAAAACTAAACACCCTCATTTCATAGCTAGCCTAAAATCTCTACAGAACAGAGACAAATTATAAAGAGAGAGCCCTCTCTGATTACAGTTTGGCTAGGCACTGTAATCCAAAGATTGGTTAGTGGTTACCCCGGCCGTATTCCCTTAGAGTCAAAGGGAACAACCTGGGTGTTAACACTACTGATCCCACAACTTCGTTGAGATTTATGGACCAACAGGCCCAAGCCATAGCTCATTTTGAAGACATGGAAAGACTGTTAGGAGAAAGTGCTGCCCAAGCATGCACACGCAGATGGAATACCTTGGCACACAGTTTGAAAATCCGAGAGTAACATACCCCAACTCGGATGAGGGAAGCTTTGGTAAGGGTAGACCTTTACAAGAAATCCATGCAAAGCCTCCAGGCCAGCTGGATTGGCCTTAAACTCAGCCCACCACTACTGCTAGGGTTGACTGAAGGAAACACAGAGGAGGATGACAGTGAATAATGGGAAGAAGTGAACAAGAAAGCTGGGTTTCATACCAGCAAGGAGGACACTACCACAGAGGCTTGGGATGTAAGGGAAGCAGTAAAAGCAATGAAGGATGAAGATTTGGACTAAGTTGCTCAAGGATGAGCAAATATTTTAGCTGGGGGGTGACGATGAGCCCAAATTTTTGGTACAATTTGGGCTCATTTGGCCTACTTACCTTGCTCAACCATTCATCTTTTATCACTTATGCATTCATTTCTTAGTATATTCGTGTTATTTGTAGGAAGAAGGGCAGGCATTATATCTATGTGGCTAATACATGATGATTTCAGGTTTTTGGCATTAAAGAGAGCAAAAGACCATGCAAATGGAGACAAGGAGACAGCAAAGGTGACATTGCGGGTTCATAGGGAGGTTGTCCACAGTCTTGATGACCTTCCTCGTGATTTTCACCTTAACTCCGAGCTCCAACAACTCTCCCCACTGAGCTTAAAGGCAGCCAACGGATTCTACAGGATCAACAGTTTGACTTTCAGTTGGACAGCCAAGCTCCACGAATGGAGGAAGCCATCTTGATCTTCATTGTGTATAAATATGAAGGGCGTAGCCTTTGATAGGAGCTTTTTGAACCTTTGAACTAATATTGTAATTTCTGAGCACGAGCTACAGCTCGGTGTTTGTTTTTGTAAGCCAGTTTTGGCATGACATTAGACTCTTGATTATGAATAAAGGCAAGCATATTTGGATCTAATTCTGAGCTTTTAAGGGAGCTATAGCTCTCAGGTTAGGGCCCAACCTGAGAGCAATAGACCTCCTCTTCTTTGTAGTGTTATTTGCCTTTCTTTTCAGCACTTTGTTTCTTTGTTCTGACATGCATTTCAAGAACACAGTCTGCTGATTTGATTTCTTTAATGAGATTGAGTAGGATTAGCTTATGGTTAAATCGCTTTCAGTTGCTTATATTAGAATAGGAGGATTGTAATTCATTGGAGCTCCAAGAAAAGGTTGATAGTGCCTTCAATGCCATCTTGTTTAGAGATTGGGGTGCAGTCTGTACCAACCACCAAAAAAATGCAGTCTTTTTTTACTTTCATGCAAGCTGCAACACAGTCATTTTAATTATAGATCCATCCATGCACTCTGATCTTGAGCCATATTCCTTCATTCCAACTCCATGCGCGACTTCTCTTCACGATTTACATTGCTGTTCATTGGTTTAATAGCACAGGTAGCACAGGTTAATTGATTCTCGTTTTTGGTGCAAGACATAAGCAATTTGTTTTATTTACACTTCTCAGTATCATTCCATTTCCTTCTTCTTCTTCTTAACCACGCCTAAAGCCACCTACTCGACCTCTGTTCAACTCTTTTACCTTCCAACTCTTCCATTGCCCACGTAGCTCCATTTTCTTGACCTTTCGTTGCTTCCATCCTTCTATCCACCAACCAACTTCATGCACTCTTTCTCCATCTTATTTCTCTGCCCCTGAGCCATCACAAGCTCCATCTCCATCTTACCTATCCACCCATACCGCTCCATCACTTCACCATCACCCAAAACTCCCACGGTAGAACATCCTGTAGAAGTTAGCAGACTTCCTATAGAATTCCTGAGTTTCCTGTAGGATCCCCTGCAGAAATCCTGTAGAAGCCTGCAAACTCGGTTGCCGAGCACCTGAATATTGTGGACTTCTATGGACTGATGCTAGGGATCCCCTGGGACCTCTCCTAGCCCTCCTGACCTTTCCCAAGCTTTCTCTCCCTTCACACCACCTCTGCACAACCAAACCCTAATAAGAAACAAAATCATAATCACTCCAACCACTTAAGCAAAAATGCAAAAACAATGTTCTTTTCAATGGAAATAGTTTAAGTTCATGCATTTCACATCACTAGAAGTAATGGCATCATTCTTAGACATTTTCACTCCCACCATTGCATCATAGAGATTAAGCTAGTCAGATTAGGGTTTACTAGGGTTTCCATGTTTTGGTTGGCTTTCAGTTCATTTTTGCAAAATAGATTAATTTCCTTTGAGATAGCCTTCGTCCATCATTTAGAAAGCTTCTTCTGAGAGCATATAGAAGTTGGCTTGAGCCCTAGCGGACTTGTGCCAGTTGACCAAGTGACAGCTGCGACAAGAGATAGTACTTGTGCATACAACACTGTTTCTTCCAAGTTTGTATGAACTATCGGGTTGATAAAATTAGAGATAGGAAGCCCCAGGAGTTGTAGCATTATTGCTACAATACTGGAGCCCACCGGCTGGTTAATACGAATCTCAACGGGGAAACTCAGATTGAATCAAGGAGGAAGAGTATACCTGTTGGAGTTGCTGAAATCTGGAGAGCTGATACCGGATAACCGAGAGCGAAGAACAATGACATAAACAAGCACAGAACAGTCATTACAGGCATTCCAAAATCATAGCAGAGTGACCAAAATGGAGAAGAAGTAACGACACATGACAACGGAGGTCATATGACAAAGGTGAATACAAAACTGGACAACAACTCGAACTTCTTAACAACCTCAAGTTAAGGAACTGTTGAATGGAACCCAGAAATCAACCAGTAGATGAGCTAGCAGAAACGAGAAGAAGTTATGCCGTTGAAGCCGAACAAACCATAGCCAGTTGCAGGGAACTTACAGTCGAAGACAAAGACCGTAGACAAACCCTCCCAATAACCGAACCCTCTCGAATGACTACAGGACCAAGATCTTTTACCTTAGAATGTGAGAAGTAGCCAGGCCGAGGCGCATTGAAGGAAGTTGAATGCAATAGTAATTGCACACACTTTCCAACCAAGACACATCACCATTTTGGCACGTCATCACCAGAGAAGAGCCACCATTTGTGAATCCGGTGACCGCAAAACTTAACCCAAGTTGCACAGGGTTGTGGGACCGTGAGTTGGGCTACATTAGTTATTCCTCCCTTGTTGACTTAGGTGTACAATGCCTATGTCAACAAAATGGCACAAGAAGGAGGGCACATCCTAATGTAAATTGAAAAAGGTAGTCACAAATGCCAAAATGTTAGGTCACATATTGTCACCTAGAGTAACATTGACCCTCCCCTTGGTAAGATTTCAGCTAGCTCTTAGCCACCACCTAAGAAGACCAATATTGATCCTACTAATCCAACTCTGCCATATACACAAAATGAAATTGATGAGCATTTTCAATGATCTCAGGAACTCATCTCTTGAACTCAAGAGAGATTTGAAAGAAACTATTCTCTTCAAAGAAGACTGTCTCAAAACATAGTAACTGCTCTTGACCTTAACTTACAAGAACCCATAGTACTAGATTCACATGAATGCATCCCTCACATTGACAGTAAATGTGAGGTTTCATAATATCCTTATTGTGCTAGTAGAAAATGAGAAATTAGTGACTAGGTGACTAAAACATTTAGTCACCACAACTTTTCCAAGTGAAATACTACCAAAAATGAGCAATCTTAAGTGACCGAACTAAAAACGACTAACATAAATCACTAATTTAGTCACGGGTTAAAATATGTGACTAGCTAATATGTAATATAACTAAAAATGACTAACATTAATGACTAATTTAGTCTAAGAACAAAAATACAACTACCTAACAAGTACTACAATAATATGAATCAATTTTTTTGTTAGTCATCTTAATTGTGTCAAGCAATATAAACTTACAAGTGATAGGGGATTGAAAGGATGTTAAAGATTGGTTGAAAGTTTATCCTTCCTTAAACACTTCTTCATCCTTACATGGTGTATAGGTGAGCCAATTTTTCATTATTTATCTCTAATAATTTGTAATTTTAAAAAACAAATATTTTTAATATAAAACTTATTTTATGTATTTTTTAAAAACCTATTCATTGAATCTAATTGGATCTAGTGCCAATTTGAAATTAATTTGAAGGGAAATTCTAATTTTGAATACCATAATGTCAAATAAAAACTACTTTAATTTTATATTAACCAACCTAGATCCATCTTAACCCTTAACCCTGGATCTTTGAAGCGTTGAGAGGGGTCCAATCTCTCGAGGCGCAAACTTTTTTTCTAGTGCAAAACTTGAGGAAATGTTTGCACCTCAAGAGACTCGATCCCTCTCGACACTTAATAGTTATAGGGTTACTATGGATCTAGTTTGGTTATATAATACTATATAATATGTATATTTTTATTTGTGTCTCTTTGTTACTCCCTCTCTCTATCTCACACCCCAAACATATGCGCACTCTCTCTCCCTCTCTTCCCCTTCTTTGTCTATCTCTCTCTTCCCGTTCTCTCCCTCTCTATCTATATCCTTCTCTCTATTCCCTCTGCCTCTCCTTTCTCCCTAACTCTCTCTCCATGTGTCCCTTGTTTCCCCATATCTCTCCACCTTTCTCCCTCTATGTTTTTCTAGTCCCCCCCATATCCTATCCCCTCCAATTCCATCTCTCTATCCTCTTCCTTCCTCTCTATCCCTTATCTTCCACCTCCCTCTATCTGTTGCCCCCAAATCACTCTCCCTCTCTCTCTCTCTCTCTCTTCCTTCCAAATCTATCACTATCTCTCCCCTCCTTTTCCTTCTCCATCTCTCTCCCTTCCCCTTCTCTCCCTATCTCTATCCTCTCCTCTTATTTCTCTTCCCTCCTCTCCTGTTTCCCTCACTCTCTCTCCATCTCTCCCTTCTCACTCCTCTCTCCACCTCTATCTCTCTATGTATTTGTTCTTTCCTCCCTCTCTCTCCCACTCCAAATCCATCTCTCTCTCTCCTCTCTCTTTCTTCCTCTTACTCACTCTCCCCCCCCCCCATCACTCTCTCTTTCTCTCTCTCTGTCCTCCAACTTTTCACTATATCCCTCCCTCTCTCTTCCCTCTCCCCAACTCTCTCTTAAATTTTATCACATTGTATCGCATTTAAGAAATTATCTAAATTAAAAAAACTTAATTGGTTTTAAAATATTAACCCTATATTTTGGATCAATCATGTCAAAGAAAACAAAATAATGAAAAACTTTAAAAAATCATGCACTATATTTAATGTATTATAATTAGTCAATTTGATTGCTCTCACCCCTTGGATCCTCAACTAAGATGGATCTATGATAGTTCGGACATACATCTATCTTAGATAAATTTTATTAAAACCTTAATTTAATTTCTATGGGAATATTTTTAGTAGTCATGAGGATAGAGGGTTTCGATACACCTCGAATTGTAACATTTTCCCCTTTGGATTCAATTAAAAAAAGTTGTAAAATTAAATTAAAATATAATATTTTTACTATGAAATAAGTTATGGTTTTTTTGGCATGTCATATTTATGTGCCATGCTATTGGTCCATGGTATTGTAACAAAGGCCATTTACAAGTTAATATCCATGGTAAAGTGAGGGTGAATATCCATGGTTAACAATCTTGTCATATTTTTATAAAATATTTTAATTGTGAAATAGTTTATGTTTTTGGGCATGTGGTATTGATAATCCATGGTATTGACCCATGGTATTGTAACAAAGGCTACTTTTTATATCTACCATAATGTTGGGGTGAATTAAGAATCTTGTCATATTGTTATAAAATATTTTGGTTGTGAAATAAGTTATGGTTTCTGGACTTGTAGTATTGATAAACCATGGTATTGGCCCATGGTATTGTAACAAATCCTATTCACAAGTTAATAACAAAATCAAAATATAACAAAATGAATTTTATTAGTTTTATTAATTTAACTTTTTATTATTAATTGAGGACATATTTAAATGTTTACACTCATCCCAATATCATTTTTAACTTCTTCTTTTTAATTTACCGTCTTACGCAAAAATAACAAATTGTTATTAAAAATAAATCATTTAACCCGATTGCAATTTATATATTTTATTTAATATTATAAATATTTCTTTTATTTTTTCCATTATAAAAATTTATTTTCTTTTTCATTTCCAATTGAGTGTTGGGTTCAAATAAAATATTCACATATTACACCATCACATTGTAGCATTGCATTTTTCTCTGCCTTGTCTATATCTACATAGAAGAAGGAATACCATTAACGTGATCTATGGATTTAATGGGATGAATGCGAGAAGAAGGAATACCATCAATGTGTATGGATTTAATGTGATTCGAACCCCAGATGGAATTTGCATGGGAAGCACCTTAGGAGAGCATCAACAATTAGATGAAGGAAGGGCAAGGTCATTGAGCATGGAGATTTTGGTAATTTGTACATGGGTATGAATTTGGACTCTGGAGAGTTCTTCCTTTTTACTAAAGATGATTTTTGTTCTTATTGGTAAATAATTTCCAGGGTTTATATGATCAAAGCATAAATTTTATCTGGAGTTGAGGGTTTAATGATTATGATAATGTAGATCTTGATTGCGCCCAACAATTCATCAAAATAAAATGAACAAGTTAGAAATTTGAATGTCCTTAGTGTACGCAGGGTTTAATGATTATGATAATGTAGATCTTGACTGCGGCCAACAATTCATCAAAAGACAATGGACAAGTCAGCATTTTGCATGTCCTTATTGTATAGATCAATTTTCTCCTCCCTAATGTTTCTAGGGCCAAAATGCATGAACTTTTATTTTTTCTTTTCACCTTTTTCTAAGTGGTTTATTGTTTGTGTAATGGATTGTACCATGCCCAAATTCAAATGGCTTGAGTGATGCAAGAAAATTTTCTGGTAGGATGAAAATGCTAGACCTTCCTCAAACTTTGTTACATGAAATCAAAATTTCTTGTAATCATGAACATAATATATTTTATGTTTCATCCTTAGATTCTCATCTCAATGCCTACAATTTTAGACCATGTTACTATATTTTAAGTAGAATATACTTAGATCCATTAAACCTTGCAACTCTCTAAAGCTTAGGTTAATTTCAACTAAAAATAAGGAACCTGAATGAATTTTGCAATTTATATTCAATTCTTACAGACAACAATTAAAAATGGAAGAACCAAAATGGTTCGATAAATTTTACCCACCCATCAATTTCCAAGACCTTTGCTATTATTCTGAACCTAAAAAGAGAGAGTAGAAGAAGAGGAGGATCCTGGATGAGGTGGACCCTGACCTTTTGATACTTTTCAAAAGTTGGGCATGCCCTTGACTAAAAGAAAAGATTGACCAATGTTGTTGTAGATGTTGTTTTTAACAATGTTTTCATCGCTACCATGCATACGTAGACTCTATAGGAAGTTGAGGTTATCTTTTATTCGTTATAAGAGGTAATTCGAGAGTATTTTTATCTAGTTAGGAAGTAGCTTGGCAAGGTTGTTCCTCCCGCTGATAACTATTATGTTGCATTGTATTTATTTTTTAGTGATATCTCCTTCTATTAAATCCCTAAGCACACTTTGTCACCTATGGAAATATCCACTTATTTTAGGATGAAGGAGATGGAGACCGGGCAGTTTGAGAGGACTCTTATTGTTGTAGATAAGAGGAGTTTTGTGGGGTGAGAGGGGTTCTGTGACATATATTGAAGTATTCACTACACCATTTTATGACACCAATCATCTCCATGCCAAAGTAGTGGATCTCTATTGCACCGAGGGAGCACCGATAAAGTATTCCACTGTAAAGAATTGGTATGTCGGGGACGAGGAATACAGGCGTGGGATTTATAATTTTATTAAGAAAAGAGGTTTGTGTGATGGATACAAATCAAGGATTTCGTGGACTTGAGTAGAGACTGGTTCAACAATCACCTGGAAATACTCAAGCATTGTTTTGAAAGGTGATGACGCAATTGGAGAGTTCTATTCTGTTGCCTTCAAAAATAACTATCAATAAGGGGGGACAAAGATGATCCATATAGGGAACAATTGTAGGAGTAGGATTGTTTCTAAAATTATATCTATAGGAAAGTTAAGGAACTACTACAGAGGATTAGTGCAAGTGCAACCAAATTCTCATAATGCAAGACAATTTTCACAGTGTGATTTAATGCTCATTGGTGATGAGGAAGCTGCAAATATTTATTGTTACATTCAAGTACAATTGAGTTGCATTCTAAAGTCTCTAATTTCATTTATTGAGAGTCCTTCTTGTGTCCTTTTCTCTCTTAATTTCATTGTGGTAGGATTGGAGTGGGTTAAAAAATCAAGCATATCATTGAGTAAAATAGACACCCACATGTCACTACATGTCATTGTGCATACTCTATTTTTTATACAATTAGAAGTGAGAAATATGATGTGTGCACAACTAAAAATCCTAAAAATCATGATGAATCCAGTCTTAGCATGGAAATCGAAACCAAGAATCATAAAATATCAATAAATTTATGACACAGAGTAAAAAACACAATAAAAAATTCTATGCCAACATTGTCAATTTAGTGCAAGATACCATTAATATTTCATAATTTTAAGAGATGGTGGATTTCATGAAGATGCCCTCAAGTACAGTTATTGATTTGAAGATAATATGGTTATTGCAACTCTTTACTTTAAATAGGCTAAATTTAGGTAATTAAAACAAGTTTGAAAATCACTAGAAACACCACCCCCACATCATTTTATTTCTAGTTGTACAAGATAATATTGAATAAAATTTTGAGCACTTCCATTTAAATTGACCGTACATAAAATAACAAACAAGGTTGATGCTTTTAAAAGCTGTATCCATAATTAAATATAAGATATGACAAGGATGGCTTATAATTTTAAAGGCTATATCCATCACAAACTAGAAGATAAGAGTTAATGAGATGAGAAAACGTTTGTCTTTATATAACATGTAAACGTCATATTACTTATAACTCATGCATATTTTATCTTATTGTGCATATGTTAATTGTATAACTTCAATCTGGGTAAAATTTTACATTTAAATTGTCAAATATGTAGAAGGTACATTACAATAGCTTAAATTCGCACACAAATAAAATATCATAAATATTACAGGGGAATGAGTAAGCATTTTCACACTATTTTAAAATTTCCCCTTGGTTGGTGAAGCAAAACCAATTCAATGCTATTTTTGGTGGATTATTAAGTTATTAACCGAAGATTAAAAAATGTTAGTCTCTTAAATGACTGAAAAAGGATATTTAGAATGTTATATAGAATATTACATTTCACGTAGCTATATCTACCCTTACTCAACTATAATATTCCAATTCCATTTTTTTATATAGAAGTTACATTTTACATAGCTATATCTACCCTAACATAACTATAATATTCCAACTCCATTTTTTTCACACTTTTCAACATTTTAAAGATTTGCCTAATTTAGTGTGATTATGCAATTAAATAGTTGATCTTGTTTAAGACATCTACTATTTCCAATATTTTGAATTCTTAAGTGGGATCTTCAGAGATCTGCCCCATTTTTTTTCTCTTTTACGACTCAAAAAGGGAAAAATACTCAACGATCTTTTCATTTGAGTTTTACGAGTCGAGAAAAGAGCTTAAATGTGACTCTAGTACCATCATCAACAATCTGTCACCTGTTGTTGTACAAAAGGTAAATGCATTATCCAGTTTATGAGGAAATAATAGGTAAAAAATACTTCAAAAACCCTAATATTTCATGAAAAATGAATAAAAGGAGGAAAATGTAATTAAATTTTAGGATTTTACCATTTTACCTTGTGTGAAGAGTTTTTCACCCATTTGTGCCCTAGTTTTTTGGGAGCAGATTGCGGGAGATGCGGGAGGCCATTCAACAATCCGTAAGTTGCAGGTAAGAGCCAAGACCTTTAGCTCCATTTTCATCCTTTTTTTACTTTTTTTTAACCCTTTTTTGGTTTTTTTGAGGAGATTTTAGCAAAAAAAAATTCCCCTTGATTAGCGCAACTTCTGGGCACATAATCAGGCCGATCGGGAGTTATTAAGACTGTCAAGTGGGCCCTCGGCACTACTATTTTTAAAACAGTCACGCCAGTACCGTGAACATAAAAATTCCAAGTTTTTGCCTAATTTGTCTGATTGGATTCAAAATTTTCTAGCTAAGGATGTTTATTGACTTGATTGTATGGTTTTTGCAAGGAAAAAATCATGAAAAATGGTGGATTGGAAGGAACGCGAGCATGAGGAAATTGACACACAAGCAATGGCAAACCCAAATTTCTTGAATGCTTTGAGGAACTGTGGGCTCCTCAAATTCTTCCTCACACCAGGTCTGTGAGCTCAACCCGAATTGCTACGGTATCTGATCAGTCTCTGGGATATCAATCGGTAAGTCTTTATGATCCGAGACCAAGAACTGGAGTTGGAAACTTCTGAAATTTATTTCATCACAAGGATGTCCCGAAGAAGGGAATCAGTCAATCGGTATGGGTCAAGGCCTATTGGGGAAAGTGTGACCATGTTACTTGCAGAACACTACCCGGACACACAAGAAAGATAGAGATCATGATTGTTCAGGATCTTTTGTTGAAAGTGTTGTTGTTAACCATAAATAGAGTGGTTGGGGCTCAAGCACAACATGAAACCAACAAGTCCAAGTTTCAGTATGTTATCAACTATACAGCGCCGACTATCTTCAAATGGGTGGAAACCATGAAGGTAAACATGAAGCGCTGGCTATCTAAAGCCAAGGCAAGAAACATGAAGCAGTTTTTCTATGCGTCTATTCTAGTGACCTTCTTTTTGGAGAGGGTCTTGCTATTTCACTACCAGCTTGCTGAGGTGGAACTGCCATTGCCATGAGACCCATGGATGGTTTGTTGGCGTGCATTGATGCCTAGGATTATTGGGGGCCAAAAGATGTCCTATAACCCCGCTTTCTTCTCATGGCTACAACAACAACTGATCATGGTAGAGGATTGGCCCTATAGTAATACTGACTTCCCCGATGATCCTGATATGCCGCTCCCAGAGGGGGAGGATTATGATGATGGAAGTAAATACAAACAATTTTAATTTTTGATTTTTTATTGTTTTTGAAATATATGCGTTCATGACATTTTGATTTTTATAAATGTAGATGTTGGACTAGAGCACCCTGTTGGGATGTCCCTGATTGCTAGGCACATCACTTGGCAGTTCGATGCTACTCCTTATCAGGAAGGAAGTGATAATGAGGAGATTGTGTGGAACCTCGAGGGATTGACCCACAGTATCCCAGAGTATGCCCGAATGGGTGATGTCCCTCGCTAGTGTGAGAGGCACATACTGGGGGTATTAGATCGGATCAACCGACTGCTGACTCATGTAGTACAAGCAGTTACATGCTACCATGAGCATCATGCTGATTAATTCATAGGTCTACCATTCCACATTTTTGAGGCCTGTGAGCCACTGAAGTATTTGAACACACATATTATTTTTTGGGGTTTTGATGTATGACAAACATTATCGACATATATATCTATATATATATATATATATATATATATATATATGATACATTTCCCTGCTTACTATGGTACAAATGCTTTTCTTTTTTTTTCACATGTTTCGCAAATGTCGATCCAACACATAATTGGATAATGCATCTGTTAATGTATTCATGTTTCTAGGAATATGATGATATGTAATGTAATCAAAATTTCTCTCCAATAAATGAATACATAAATACATTCTCAATATATGAGGGTTTATGACAAAAAATTGCCTGTTGAGTTGAAGGACAACAAGCTATGAATCAAGGCTTACAACCAATTCTCGGATGTCAAGAGCGATAGCTTCTGACAACAATTCGATAACTGCGCTATAGTTAGCGATGTTATTAGTTATTCGACCCAGACAAATAGCTCGAAGATCAATCAACTCGCCATAAGGGTCATAAATGGCCCATGCCATAGATGATAGATTCCAGGTACTACAGAAAGCAACATTAGTGAAACCGATGTGAGGAGACATTGACATCTGCAAAGTAGGTAGAAACATAATAAGCAGGAAATATTCTTGCAAAACAACACACCAAACCACACTGCATAAAAATTAATAACACATTATTGTACAAAAGTAACCATGCAAGATGACCTAAGCATAGTACTTTTTGAGATAAAGCCCATTACGAGGCTTGTCTAAGGGATTTCCCTCATCGTCAAGAAGCTCATAGGCCCCTTTCTGTAACACACGTTTAACAATGTAGGGCCCATGCCACATGAGTTCGAAATTACCTGCCCCCAGCTTATCATTAACCTGTTCATACAAAAGAACCAAATCACCCTCAGAAAAATCTCGAGAGATAGACTAATCAAAATGGTACTTGACCCACTTTTTATGTGCTTTGATGACCAAAGAAGCAAGATGGCGAGTGTCATCCAGTCGTTCTAGATACAAGAGGTGCTCTTCCTGAGGTGAGGTCTCGGGGAGAAGTTCAACAATGAGCTTGAGGGATGGAATTTCGCACTCAATTGGTAAATTTGCTTCCAAACTGTAGAGGAGCTGGAATGATGTGAATCTAGTTGCATCCTTGGTCGAGGTTCGGTAAGACCACAAAGTTGATAAGAGCATGAGATGCCAATTTCACTTGTGCATCCCAATGGTGCACTGAACCATTGTAACCAAGACTTTGTTCACATCTTCAACTTGGCCATTAGCCTGAGGGTAATACGGGGTTGAGCCATCGTGGTGGAAACCCAACGTAGAAGTCAGCTCAACCATCATGTAATCTTGAAAATGGGAATCATGATCGGTGACAATGGCCTGAGGCACTCCAAACTTGGAAATAACGTGATTGAATAGAAATTGAGCCACCATTTTACTGTCTGTAGAGTATGTAGGCATCTCTTTGGCCCATTTGGTGAAATAATCGACAGCAATGATAACATACCCATGCCCCCTAGCCGAACAAGTGTTATAGGTCATATAGTCACCGCCCCATTTGGAAAAAGGACCAACAGTAATAACGAGGTGTAGGTGAGCAGGTGGGGAATGCATTTTTCTCTAATACATTTGGCACTCATGACACTTACAAACCAAAAGGATGCAATCTTTGAAGATAGAGGGCCAAAAATAACTAGTGCGAAGGATTTTTTGAGAACTAGCATATCCAGACAGGTGACCACCACATGTTCCAGAATGGTAGTCATTCAAGACTCTCTCAGCCTCCTCCAGAGTGAGATAGCAGCGAAGAATTGAATTGACACCGATGCAGTATAAAGTATCTCCAATGATACGATAACATTGTTATTGATGTCGAATGCGTCGACGATCATCCTTGGTCAACGTATACCGGAAAGTGGATGTCTGAAGATGCATGATGATATCACTGTACCAGGGGTCGAGAGTGCTAATTAAGAAAAGAGTCACGTCTGGGAGTTTCTCATTGACACCAGCAGGAAGAGAAGCAGAGGGAAGGTGTTAGGGCCTAGATTTGTCTCAGGCTGAAATGACAAGGTTCTAGGTCCACATCAAACCATGCTCAGCCTCGTAGCTATCCCTACGAGGACAGGAGAGGGCTCTCTCCGGGCCTATCTCAGCAAAAGACAAGCGATGGGGCTCGAGATGACTGAAATAAAAGCTAATTTTAGGCTAGGTATGAAGTACTAATGTTTGATTAGAGTTTTCGGGGGTTTGGTGTTGGAAACAGGGAAAAGAAAATTGGGCTCAGGGATGAGGCACTGTTTCTGCAGAGTTCTAATTGGGGCAAGGAAGGCAATCATTTTGATGCTTTTAAATTAAGTGAATGAATAGATCGGACTGGTGAGGAGCTAAGGATAGCAAGAGAGTCTCAAGAATTCTCCTTAAACAGATGAAAACATGGAAATTTAAACAAATTCAAAGGAAGAGTATAACAGTTAATGGATTCCACCTTAATCACTCATTTGTTCAAATTTAGAAGAAAAGAAAGGAAAATGATACACATAACACTAATGAACTTACAATTACTTAGAGAAGCACACCATCAAAACATAAAGCCAGATGGATCCCAAACAGTGCTGCAAAACCCTGGTCTTTCCTTAGCCAAAAATGTAGAGATAGAATGTACAATGATATGCCAAAGCAATCCCAAGTGTCCAACCCTAAAAATGACTTAGAAATTACATGATATAGAATAGCCCAACCCATTCCCTTTCCTATAGGGGTCGAGCTCATCATTCTAGGAGATGTTTGAACTAATTCTAAACAAGGAACTGAAAACTAGGTAGTCAAACAACTTACCCCTATATGCTAGGAAACTGATTCATTCACTCACATTTCACCTTTTGGTGAATGAATCCTCTAGAACAAGTAAATAAGTTCCAAAACTACATCATGTTTATCCAATTACATCAATATAGATCAAAAATTACATCACAAAGCAAAACTAGTCAAACTGGCCGAATTTCTGAGCTGGAAGGTGAAGTATTGAGCAAAAATCCTCTGTGCGTCGCGCCAGCAAAATTTCCTCCAACTTCACCCAAATCGCTCACGAATTCAACCAATTTTTCTTTGAGTGGCTTTCTCCTTAATCTTGGCATGCAAATAACATTGATATTCATGATAATTTCTTTATAAAGACATGGATTTAATTTTTGACTCTTCAAAACCCAACTTTGTAATGTTTTGGCATTGGCACATTTTCCATTTTAATACACTGTGTTTTTGAATTTCCCTTTTGATTTTTTGACTGAAACAATGAAATTCTTGGCAAATGTTTGCAAGGATAGCTAACATGGAATTTGGCAAAGAAGATTAAGGTTGCACCTGAAAATTTCAAAAACTGAAAACTTTTGAAAATTATTACAAAGGACAAAATGTTGACTTTTCTTCAAAATAGAGTTTTGAAGAACAGTCATAATCCATCCATATGACATTGAAATTCACGAAATGAAAAACATGTGTAGAACCTCCCTATGGCCTACTGGCATTTGAACACTTTAACGACTCAATTTTTGAAACCCTAGACTTATGTTTGACATGACTCTTTGCCCATTAAAAGATCAAACATTGACTGTCATGGACTTTTAATAAAGTTCATTGATGAAAAGACCTAAGCCAGCAAGTACAAGACATGAGGGGAATGAATGACAAAGCCCTTCCATCAGATTTATGGCATGCCCCTAGCGGAGTGCAACTGAGTGAATCAAGTGAGACACCTAAAAATGAAATGCAAAAGAAGTTTGATCTCTGATGGAGGGATGACCAGACCGACTCTAACAGAAGGGAGAAAATAAACTCAGCGAAGACTAGTGATTTCTTAGATTTGGTAGTAGTGAACACCAAATTGAATTCTTAGAGGATGACAATCCACTTTGAATATTGCTCCCCAACAACTGATGAGTTAGGATGTAGGTCATGGGGTTGCATTCGGAAATCATAGTGGTAATGGGAAGGAGAATGTAATGACGAAAACGATAAACAACCTGTACGACAGCCAAAGCTAACTTCTCGACATGGGCATAATGCATTTCAGTGTCGAGGAGGTTGCGACTGAGGTAATAAATAACATGTTGATTGCCTTCATCATCGTCCTATACCAACACCATAGCAATTGTAGTGGAGGCTGTAGCTAGATAAAGGAAGTAATTGTGATGATAGTTCAATGGGTGCAGTAAAGGAGCATTGGTGAGGACAACCTTTAGGTTATCGAAATAATTTTGGGCAGCCTCATCACAAACAAACGGGGTTCCTTGTTTGAGCAACTAGTGAACCTTGAAGCTAGCTCAACATAGTTCGGTACGAAACAACGGAGGAAATTTTCTTTTCCCTGCAGACTCTGCAGTTGATGCAATGAAGATGTAGGGGGTAAATTAACTATGGCCTCGACTTTAAGAGGATCAAGGTGAATTCCATATTTTGGAACGATAAAGTCGAGGAGTCGTCCAGATTCAACACAGAAGACACATTTATGTGGATTCAACTGAATATTGTGGTGTCGACAACAAAGAAAAATCTATCAGAGATTATCAGGATGATTATGGCATTGACAAGAATGAGCGGGGAGATCATCCAAGTAAGGTTGAACAATGTTTCAAATGTCATGGAATGCATAAGACATCGCTCTCTGAAATGTGGCCCCAACATTCTTAAGGCCAAAAGGGAGATTTTTATACGCAAAGGTCCCCCACGGATAGATAAAGGTTGTCTTATCTTGATTAGCTGACGCAATGTTTATCTGGTTGTAACTAGAAAAGCCATCCATAAAGGAAAATAATTCACTTCCAACACATTCATAAATGATCTGGTCAATGAAGGGAGTGGGGTAATTATCCTTAGGACAAGCACAATTGAGATCAAGGTAATTGATGCAAATGTGAATAGTGCCTTGTTTCTTTGTCACCGATACAATATTCGACACCCAATCGGTAAGAGGGATTGGATAAATAAATCTAGCTTTCAAAAAATTTTCAACTTCACCCTTGATGGAAACCACTTTTCTACGGTGTACTAGACGAAGTCGTTTGCGAACAGGCTTCGCATGAAGATAAGTTGGAATCTTGTGCAAGACTATATTTGGGTCGATGTCGGGAATTTCGTCATATGACCATTCAAAAACATCCCAAAACTCTTGGAACACACGAGTATAGAGCTTGATCTCTTTTAGAGAACAAGTTACCCCGATATGGACATTTTCAATGACACCGAGCTTGACAGAAATATCAATTGGAATCATTTGGGTAATGTTACCCATGTTCCCTTCCAACCAACCTTCATGAGTCATGATCAATGTTTGAGGTGGTAGGGTCGAGAACTGAGAAGAGAACTTCATGAGACAAGTAGACATGACCATCGAGCTAGGAAAGAATGAGGAACGATGATGAGGGTGGTTCCAAGGTACTTCCCCTAGAGACATTACTTCCATGACACTCTCGTTAGAAAGAAAAGTCTCAGCTAAGGGATCGAGAGATTCCAAAGAACTAAGACATGGGGATTGAGAATATGCATCGAGAGATGTTCTCGAAACAGGATGATCAAAGGATACCGAAGGCAAAGCCGAAACAATTTCCACATAATTAATTTCAGCAGGGCTTAATAGAATAACCTTGCCCCATGTATCAACAAGATCTGGTGAGGGAATGACCCAAGTATCAGAGTTGACCAAAATCACGTTAACAGAGGCAACATGAGGAGGTGGGAGTGGAAAAATAACCATCAAGGAACGATCTTTAAAGAGTCCTTCCCACACACTCTTATAAGGAGCATTGGTGTGCTTTACATACAGAACATTTCCATTCGAGGAGGAAGAGGAAAAGAAGGATGGTTGGTCAACTGTGACTATCTTCCCTTGATGGGGAAAATGAATCACATGGAAAAGGGAGGAGGCTACAGCATGCATGTCATGGGTCTAGCTCCACCTGAGTAGAAGATTATAGTTAAGGTTAGCGTCAATGATCTCTACTTCGACATGCGTTGTCCTTCCCTCCAAAGTGACGGCAAGGTTGGGAAGGACACCTAATGGTCACGAATCACGTCCATCAAAAGCTTCCAAAGTGTTAGGGGACTGGTTCAGTGTAGGAGAACCAATCTCCTTCAAACAAGCGATAGACATGATGTAAGTAGAAGCACCTTCATCAATGATGGTCCTGTGAATGGTTTTCTCATTTATGATCACCTGAATGAGAAAGGAAATTTGATGGGGTAAACACAGAACATGGTTTTCCATGTCAAAACAAATGAGATTAGAGTCAGCTAGATCAATACCCCCAGTAGCCAACAATAATGATTTCTACTGAGAAGGACAACTTTGAAGGATCTCGAGAGTAGACATAGCTGATGGTGCTTGAGCAGATCTTCAACAATGTTATAATGTTGAGTGGCTCGAGTGTTAGGGTTGTACGAGGACTTTCATAGCACACATCGAGATGGTGGTCGAATAATGGAATCAAGATTAGGTCGCTCTATATGGAGAGGACCAGAACTGGATAGGGCAGAAGAAGAAGGGGTACCTTCTTTCTATTTCCCTATTGTTGGGGTAGGAGTTTGATAATATTTTGACCTGGTAGCCACGTTAATCAATGTACTCATCATGAACACTTGTGAACCTCTGGAAGCAGATGACTAAGGCTGGTCTACCATTTGGGCCTGCTGGGATGGAAAGGGCTCTTTCAAGATAGCTAGAGTCCCTTTGAGAAAACCACTAACTTTGAATCATCTCGGACAATCATTAGTATAGTGATCCTCCTCACAAATGAGGCATGGATATTTGGGCTTCCATTGGGAAGAATCACTAGCAGATGACTTAGGAGGACCCTGTTTTAGGGCATCGGATTTACCCTTGCCTTTGCCTTTATTATTACCTTTAGAGGATTTTTCCTCCACGGTAGACTGGACAACATGAACCTCTGAGGTTTTATCAGAACCTAATGAATTGTGAGAGGAATCATTGGGAGAAGTATTGGAGACTGACTTCTATTTGAAGAAGATTTTGTAGGTGTCTGAGTCACTAAACTAATCAATCCATAAATAGGAGGTGTAGCTAGAGACTTAGATGTTGTCAGATCATATGATGGTCTGGACGCATCGGGTAACACGTCATATAATGTGTCGGATTGTCAATAAACAGGGTTTAGATACTGGGCATGCACAATGGCTCGTTCCTTAGTGACGCATCGACCCATAGCAATGTCCTCAGCAATTTTGTTGATAGATGATTTGGTGAACCACTCGATCAACAACTACTCAATAATCTCAAATTTAATGAGGCGGCTCCTACGTCTTCATTCATGGATGTGATCGAAGATGTGGGTCGCAGTGTCTTTCTTGAGTGACATTAGTAGATGGGTGCCAGTTTCATAGAGAACTAGCAACTGGAAATGTGTGAGAAAGGCCATGGCGAGAGTGTTAAAGTCATGATAGGTATTTTAGGGGAGCTTGATATACCATTTGGCTACAGCACCTATAAGAGTTAATTGGAAAAGCCAAAGAGAAATGGAATCATCAACATAGGAATTCGAGGAGCACCATAGGTGATATGTCGTCACGTGGGCTTGTGGATCCTCTTTTTCTTTTCTTTCAAACTTTGGACAATCTCTCAGGATCTTGGATGGAACTGGAAGCCAGTATGGCGAATGAAGAATCAGTCATTCATGAGTCTAGACACATCTGGCAATTCCACTGTAGCCAAGAATGACAATTGGGTATTGAAAGGCATTTGAGGTTGATAAGGGGGCCCAACTGGGGGGCCCATCCCTGCTGGTAAAGATTTTGTCCATATGGCATTTTATTTTTCCCCCATTATATGTAACCTTACCTGTAGGGAGGGTTCTAACCTTGAAAACCTTGAAATTATCTAGCCATAGGCTGTTGATAACCAACATAGGGTTAAAAGGTTGTTGAGCCTACTGGCCTCGGACATACAGATTTTGCACCTGATGTCTCTGAGCATAAGGGTTTTGGACCTCCTTCCCTTGGATGAAAGGGTTTTGGACTTTCTACCCTTGGACATAAGGATTCTACACTTGTTGTCCTTAGACATAAGGATTTTGGACCTGCTATCCTTGGACAAAAGGAGGCTTAACCTGTTTCCCTTGGAAATAAGGATTTTGCGCCTGTTGCTACAGGACTTGACCCTGACCTTTCCCTTGCAAGGGTTGACCCTGGTGATATGAGTATAAGGGTTTCTGTTGCCCAAGTTGACCTTGTTGTTGCAAGGGCTGACCTTGCAGCTATAAAGGTTGTCCCTGCGGTTGTAGAGGTTGACCTTGTGAGGGCATAAGCTGGGAGGATTGCGGCACATACTGCACTTGTAGCTACATGGTTTGCTACAATAGTTGCAAGGGTTTCCCCTACAGTTGCTGGAGTTTTCCTTGCTGCGACATTATCTGGCCTTACTTCTGCATGGATGAACCTTGCTGCAACAAAGGTTTCCTTTTCTACTGCAAAAGTTGTCCTTGCTGTTGGAAAGGTACTTGAACAATTCCTAGAATGACCCCCTGAAATTTCCCGAATTGTATCTGGTCATAGCCACCAGGTGTAATGGACAGACCAGGCTGGACATAAGGTCTAGGTTGAGGGATGTAGGGAGGATTAACCATCACTTGTGAACCATATGGAACATAAGGAGGTTGGTATTGAACTTGACCCATATAAGGCTGATGGTACTGGATGTTACTTGACCCAGATGGACCAACAGGGTTCAATTGTTGGTATTGGACATTACTCGATCCAACAGGACCAACAGGGTTTAGAAGGGCACCCAAAGAGGGCTGGCTCATTCCAACCATGTGAGCTTGGGAGCTGCTCACATTGGTTATACCAGAAATCATAGAAACATTCGAAATTTCCCCCCCACGTGGTGGCATAGCCTATCCACTTACTAGAGGGATCGAAGAACTGACAGAGACATGAATCGAGACCGTTGGCTGAACTGGATGGATTACTTGGACTGACGAAACAAGAGGATTTGGAATGGTGGGTTGCACTGGGATTGAAGTAATTGCAGAATGCACCATCGGTTGGGAGGTCAGGTTCTAAATGAATGGACCTGAGGTAGGCATAGTGCCAGATGCCCGAATAGGGTTGTGATATAGTGATGAGGTAGTAGGAGTATCTGAAACCAACTGAGCTAAAGTCATGTAATTACACAGTAACTTAGGATCAAAACTGATTGGAATGCTTCCTATGTAAGGGAAACCTTCAGGAGGGAAAGGATATTCTTGCTCCTCAACTGTGCATTGAGTGGAAACCTTTGAATGACTAGGAGAGGAGATTGTGATTTCGCCTTCTTATTCCATGGGTGAACACAGGAAACGACGGACTACCGAAGATGTTTGAGGGGATAATTCCAAAGGAATACCCAGTTGATCGTACAGATTGTATAGACGTTGCAATGATATCACAACAGGATCGAAGAAAGGATTCAAAGGATAAAAAATGTGTCCAAGTTGACCTTCAAAAGTCAGCGGACTCTTGTGAGTCTGGATACGATTATCTAGAGATTCCGGGCCAATGTCAAAAAGTTACCTAGTATCTCAAGGAGGGGGAGGACAAGATGGCAAAGGTTGACTACTTAGAACAATTCCAAGCTCAACACCTTGGACCTAAAGTGACTGTAACAATTCAGGAAAAAGCTCCTCAGATGATCTTTCAGACTGAGGAGAGGAAGAGGAACTAGGTGAACTAGCTGGTTCGGCCACGATGATTTTGTCTCTAATAACTAGAAGAGAGAGATTGATTCTACGGCTTTAAGATGTATTTACATGTATAATCATGATGTGGGAACCCGGATACGTTGGAGGAGACCAACAATGTCAAGGAATTGGTTGTAATCTCTTTCTGAATTTATATGAATACAACTATTGATTGATTTCCTACATGAAGTGTTATATTACATCTTTATGGCTTAATGTTCCTTGACCTGTTAAGTAGGCTGAATACAATATTGTGTGCTATCACATTTGTTGTTGTTGTTTGTTTGCTTGTTTCAAGTATTTGAAGGAAGGAAATGAAAGATATCTGGAGTAAGGAAGCAGGATCATCACCAAGCGAAATAACGTTCTAAGAGGTAGGCCCTCTTATTTGATTCTAGATTAAGGAGATTTTCAATAGATTGTTTTTTTGTGGCTAGACCCACTCTCTCGGGCTAAAGGAATTGTTTGAGCTCGCATTGAGAATTTACCTACACCACAAATTGGCGACTCCACTGGGAAATTATTTTGCTCATGAAGAGGGACATACTGGGAGTTTCTTCATGATGGGAAAGCATGTAGAGTTCACTGTAGAGGTCCTCCGAGATCGTGGACAGGGAGTACAAGGACAGTGATAAATGCTATGTAATAATGATACAAATGACAAATCCTCCTTGGTATATATAGGAGTCTAAAGGGTCACAATATAATCAGGGCCTACATAGCAATAATAATATAAGGGCTCAACAATAAAATAGTGGGCTTCCATGGGGCAGAACAATAACAATATGGGGGATAGGTGAGGCACAACAATAACAATATGGGGGCTGCACTAGTATTATAGGGACCTAAAAAAATACAAATCTGTAGGATTTAAAACATCTTCCGGAGATTCATAATCATTAAATAAATAAGGATATAATAAATAATAGGTATTGCAAGATGAAATAAAATGAAATACATCTTGCGAATAATTAAACTTCAAATATTATTTAAATTTTCCCTCTCTAACAAGTAATTGATCGATGAGGTCTTCTCATTACATTGTTAAAAAAACACGGAAAAACCGGAGAGAGCGTTCTGGTGCGGCGATTCGACGCTAGGGTTTCTGCGATCACCTGCAACGGCAGGACATTTGGACGGAAGCCACCAGATCTGATAGCGGCAGCGCAGCAGCTCACAGGCTGCAGGCTTTGGTAGACGGCAATGATGAACCCCCGCCAGGGGGAAGGAGGGATGCCTCCTCCAGTAAACGACATCCAGCCAGGGCATAGCGAAGGTACAGAAAAGGAACAGGAGCGTACTGAGAGGAATATCGACAATAGTCAGCAAAAGCAGACAGAACAGGTACAACCAGACAAGCCAAAAGTAAGCTCATCTACATGTAAGCCAGTAGCCACGATACGGCCAAAAGTGGAGCTACCCAGTCATCGAATCAACGCCAGAATTCAATATATGAGAGATCATGCTCTCATAGGTAAATTTATAGGTTTTTGGCCAAATGAGAAAGCATTAAGAGCCTGGATCAATGTTAAATGGCACCCAAAAGGACACATATCATTGCATCTTGGGCCGAAGGGGTTCTTTACCGCAGTCTTCAACTGCTTGGAAGACAGAAACAGAGTATTTGAGGGAGGGCCGTACTTCTTCAACTCTGTCGGGCTATTTCTCAGAGAATGGGTCGCACGATTCAATCCGGATAAGGAAGATCTAAGCTGGGCACCGGTATGGATCAGGCTGTATGGATTGCCATGGGAGTATTGGGAAGAAGACTCGCTCAAAGCTATCGGCAAGGTATTGGGAGATTTTGTGAAGGTCGCGGAAGACACAAAAACGCAGAGATACACCTCTTACGCACGGATCTGCGTCTACATGGATCTGAAGCAACCCCTGCCTGATACGGTAAGTCTTGATCATGAAGATACGGAATGGATCCAGTTAATTGATTATGAGCATGTACCCTTTAGATGTAGAAAATGTCATGATCTAGGTCACCTTTATAGAGATTGCCCGTTAAACAGCAACCCTCCAGCGCAAGTTGACCAGGAAAACCAGCCATTGGACGGTTTTACAAAGGTGACAAATCGAAGAAGAGGACATAAAAAACCTGCAGTCCAGACAAAGGCAGCCCAAAAGGACCCATCAAAGCCCTCTACAAGCAACAGCTTTGAAGTTTTGGCAAATGAAGAGGTGCAGGAACCGGATCTCTTGAACTCCAAAGGAAAAATATCTACCCAGGACAAAACTGAAGAAACCCAATCTCAAACGGGGGAAAAGAAGGCGGTACAAGATGGCAATATTACCAAGACCGTGTCAAAAACCTGGAACCTCCCGGAAATGGAGATAGATAATACGGACCTAGTTACAGGAAAAGAGAAGGAGGGAGAAGGAAGTCATCAAGAACCTCAGATCATGGATGAGGATACAGAATCAATAGATATTGGCGAGCTAGATATTCTGGGTCTAGAACAAGCATGCAAAACAGGGAATTTCGACAAAATACCTGATAGACAGGTGGATAACCTAGTGGAAGTTCTTAATAAAGCCCAAAAGAAATACTCCTTAGGGGTTCAAATCGGCAGTCAATGGGATGGGAAATTCATCACCAAAGACAACAAAAAGCGAGGAAGAAAAACGGCTTTAGAAAGAACAATCAGGATCGGTGAAGTCTTGGTGGAATCAGGCAGATATGCCAAGCTAACAAAGTACTACAAAAACAACCCCAAACCTTCCCAATGAAGATGATTTCTTGGAATATAAGAGGGCTCAATAGCCCAAAGAAAGGAAGACTTTTAAAAAATATGCTCATGGAAGAAAAACCAACAATGCTTTTTTTGCAGGAAACAAAATGTAACTTGGTAGTCTTGGAAAAAGTTGCAGCAAAAGCTTGGCCGGGGGGGCTAGTCACAATTGTAGATGCTCAGGGTGCCTTAGGAGGACTTGCAGTGCTCTGGGATGCATGAATGATCCAATTAAGCAACATACATGCTAACAAAAACTTCATACAGGCTATTTTTCATATTTTGGGGACTAACATCCATGGCCACATAACAAATGTGTACTTCCCCCAAGAAAGCCAGCACAAGATAGAAATCCTGGAAGCATTAACGTAGCTTAATGCAGAAAGGACTTATCCGCTATGGGTCTCAGGCGGAGATTTTAACATGATTGCTTCTATAGAGGAAAAGAAGGGAGGGAGATGCAGAACAAACAGGGACGGCTCAATATTAAAAGATTTCATTCAAAATAACTGGTTAATAGATATTCCTACAAACAACGGCCTCCACACTTGGAATAACAAAAGAGCAGCACCTATGCAAGTAGCCTCGCGCCTAGATCGATTTCTGATTTCCGACAATGCAGTGCATATAGGGGGAGAATTTACAGCCTCCATCCTCCCTTACTCAGGTTCGGACCATTGGCCCATAGCCCTACACTGGAACCGACCGGGTAGTAGCATACGACGGCCATTTCGGTTTGAGGCTTTCTGGTTGACACATCCGGAATTCCATGAATTTATCAGATCAACTTGGCAAAATTTCAATCCAACGGATGGGACAAAAATGTCTATATTCCACAGGAAGTTGAAGCACCTCAAAGAGCAAATAAAGCGCTGGAACAAATCCATTTTTGGCAACATCTTCAAATCAAAGGAACTCCTCACCCAAGAGATGAAAGATATTCAACAAAAAATGATCTCTGAAGGACGGTCTGAAGAATTAGTCCAGAAGGAGCAGGCTATAGAGAATAAAATCCTCGAACGAGACCTCCAGGAGGAAACTCTCTGGAAGCAGAAATCGAGAGTCAGATGGTTGAAGGAAGGTGAAAAGAATACGAAATTCTTTCACAAAACCACCGTCCAAAGAAGAATGATCAACCAAATCTCCTATGTCTACAATGAACAGGGAACCAAAATTGAAACCCATGAAGGAATAGAACAGGAGTTTATCAACTATTTCAAGAAGATGAATCAAGAACCCAATATAGACAGAACAGAGGCCATTGACACCATCATCGGGCAGATACCAAGATTAATCACTGAAGATCACAACACTCTCCTTCTCAAACCTGTTAGTCTTCAAGAGGTGGAAACCGCGGTGAATCAACTCAAAGCAGGGAAAGCGCTAGGACCAGATGGGTTTACTTCTAATTTTTTTCAGCACTTCTGGGAACTAATCAAATGGGAAGTCTGGCAGGTGGTGGAAGAATCGCGTACGCTCAGATGGATGTATCCAGCCCTGAATGCAACTTTCATCGCCTTAATTCCCAAAGCAGAGGAATCCAACACTCCAGATAAGTACAGACCCATCGCTTTATGCAACATCATATACAAGATTGTCTCCAAGGTCATAGCATTGAGACTGAAGCCCATGCTTCCGCTCATTATATCTCCAGAACAATCTGGTTACGTAGAAGGAAGACAGATCATGGATGGGATCATTTTAACCCATGAAATAATACATTCTCTCAAGCAATCAAAACAACCAGGTATGCTTCTAAAAATTGACTTATCTAAAGCTTTTGACAGCATCTGCTGGGATTATTTGCAAAAAATCCTCAAAGATTTTGGCTTCGCCCCCCCTGGATCAGATGGATCAACAATCTTCTATCTTCCTCGTTCTTCTCCATACTCATCAATGGCCTTCCGTCCCCCACCTTTCGTCCCTCGAGGGGCATTAGACAAGGGGACCCTTTATCGCCCTTTTTGTTTGTCATCTTAGCAGAAGGCCTAGGACGCAGCATAAAATCGGCCATTCTCTCCCGCAATCTAAAAGGTCTAGCCCTCCACCAAGCTCCCACTGTCTCGCACCAACAATTTGTTGACGATAATATGCTATTCGGTCACCCCTCTGTGCAAGAAGCGCGCTCTTTTAAAGCCATTCTTGATAATTTTTCGAACGCCTCAGGAGCCCTCATTAATAATGTCAAATCTCAGATCTTCTTTTTTAACACTCCTCCCTCTACCCAACGAGCTATAGCACGCATTCTCGGTTTCACCATAGCGTCCCTTCCTTCTAAATACTTAGGAGCTCCTCTAATCGCTTCAGCTCTCAAGCATTCTTCTTGGACCAGCCTTTTAGAAAAATTGGAGGCCAGACTATTCCTCTGGACTCACAGAGCTTTAAATCTGGCCAGTAGGACAGTGCTAATTAAAGCGGTTCTGCAATCTATGCCTCTCTACCTTTTCTCCATCCTGGCAGCACCGAAATGGGTTCTCAAAGCCATCAAGCAGCTGCAGCGTAACTTCCTATGGGGAAGCTCGGGGCCAAATAGAAAGTGGGCTTTAGTCAAGTGGGAGAAGGCTTGTTTACCTAAAAAAGCAGGAGGGATTGGGCTAAGAGATCCTGAACAAAGCAACAAAACTATGGGGGAAAAAATCTGGTGGAGGTGGCTCTCAAACTCAAACACCCCCTGGGCAGTCTTATGGACAGCGAAATATGCCAGAAACTTGCCCTTAGAGGAGAGAATTAGAATGTCGGAAGTCAGTAAAGGCTCGATCA
Organism: Pinus tabuliformis; assembly: GCA_031772625.1. NCBI lineage: Eukaryota > Viridiplantae > Streptophyta > Pinopsida > Pinales > Pinaceae > Pinus > Pinus tabuliformis. The sequence goes on from CM062820.1 coordinate 1,640,037,616, forward strand.
TCTGGAATTCAGCAATCCAACATCGAGACTTAATTCAAAAACACAGCTTCTGGGAAGTGAAAGATGGCCTTTCAGCAAGGTTTTGGGAAGACTCATGGTAGCAGCTTCCAAATCTCAAAGATAGCATACAGGGAATTGTAGAATGAGAAATAAACCAGCTAGACAAGGTAAGCTACTTCTGGAAATCACAAACCACCCAAGAATATAGAGAATGGAAAGAAGCTTGTCATATCTTACCTCACAGCTCGGAGTAGATTCAACTTTCTCTATCCTCAAAGCTTCAAAAATTAAAAATTCTAAAGCTAGCAGGCATGGATACTCTTAGATGGGGATATGAGGAAAAGGGGATCTTCACAACCAAGGAAGCTTACAAACTCATTATTAAAGACAGAGTAGTCAAAGACAAAATATGGGACAAAATTTGGAATCCTCCTATTTGGCCAAAGGTTTCAACCTTTCTGTGGCTTCTCTCACACAACAGAGTTCTAACATGGGACAACCTCAGGAAAAGAAATTTCTATGGGCCATCTATATGTCTCAACTGTAATCAGGAAGAAGAATCAGCTTTACACCTCATGCAAAACTGTCAGCTCGGAAGGAAATTGTGGGAAAAAGTAATATTCCGATGTCAGAGGGATGGCAGAGTGATGGGGGATATCATCGGTACCCTCCGCAACTGGACTCAAGAGCCATATCAAAGCAAGGTTCTAAACACTCTTTGGCAAATCATACCGGGACTACTGATGTGGAACATTTGGAAGGAGAGAAACAGAAGGATCTTCAAAAATCAATCAATGACCTTGGAGCAGATATGGAATGGGATACACTACAACATCAGAGAAACTTTATCTATTAAAGGTTGGTCCAAGGAGGACTTCCCATCGCATCCGCAAGAACAAGCAATATGGGACAATTGGCAGATAAAATTACAAGATCCAACTTCTGCCAATGGAAAAACATCTAATCATCAAGGGAACTCAACGAGCTGGTCCCCGCCACCAATCAATGTGTTTCAACTTAACTTTGATGGGGCGTCGAAAGGAAATCCTGGTCAAACAGGATATGGTGGAGTCATCAGGGATTACCAGGGCAGACCCCTCATATCATTCTTTGGTTCAATAGGTTGGAATACCAATAACGCAGCGGAATTGGAAGGCCTTTGGAGAGGACTAACTCTAGCACAGGAGCAAAAGCTTTTCCCTCTGATAGTTGAAGGGGACTCCCAGATTCTTATCAATATGGCATTAAAAATTCAGCAGGGATCCCCAGTACAGAAGGTCAGCAGCAGTTGGAGAATGGCAACCAGATTGGAGCGCCTTCAACAATGGCTCAACAACAACCAAGCTATCTCCTTCAAGCATATCCGAAGAGAAGGGAACAAACTTGCAGATTTTCTTGCCAATATTGGCGTGGACAGTGGGAGAGAATTCTTTGCAGGATCACTACAAGACATAGCCTCGGAGAACCAACTTTCTACCTTCCATTCCATATTAACAAGAGATATGCAGTCAGGACAAGAACCACACCCGGATGCGGGTGTCAACATGAGAAGTTAATGTCACTACATGAGCAGATGGTAGCGGGCGAGGTGATAGGCTGGCGCAAGCGGCATAAGATGGGCATTTATGGTTCATTAATGCCGGCACGCTATCAAGCTACGCTGAGGGAGGAGATCAGTACGAGCGACGCCGGAGTGGGACGCCATCGTAGAGCAAGTAGGCGACTTTTGTCAGAGCATCAAGTCCCATTAATGGAGAATTGGGTGAACAGCAAGTGCGGTAAGTACCTCAGGATGATATCAAGATCTATATCAATTGCCCAGAGCCCGACACTCTCTCTGGCTCATTCTAGCAGAGATATCCCAGGTAGTATTGGTTCTCAGGAGTTAGGCACAGAGCTAAGCATTTGGAGGCCATCAGTGCTCCACCGAAACCTGCAACAGGTCGGCCTCATCTGCTTACCTCTTCTTGCTAGTATGGTTCGACCTCGCGGTGGTTCCCGAAGGGGAAGACATTTAGGCACACGGGGGAGGGGTAGAGGAAGGGGAGGTCCTGCTCCTAGACACTTCTCCAGGCTTGTCTCAGTCTCACCTGCTTCTCCACCTTCCGACCACTCTGGTCCATCCCGCTCCAGTTCTTTCCACACCTCCCGCTTCACTTTCAAGAGCAAGCTTCACAAGCCTAATATCACTGCCACTATCACGGTCAACTTCTCAGAGGAGGAAGATGACCCTCCTGGCTCTGCCGAACATTCAATTGATCGAAATCTCTCCCAGAATTCTGAGGACACTCAAGGAGGCAGGGTAGAGGTTTCCCCCAATCTTCCAGAGATGCAGCAAGATGAAAGTCATGAAGAGGATGAAGGTCTTCAGCAAACTTCCTCACACGAGGAGGTCATTTTCTGCGGACCGACGCAGTTCTCTGGCATTGTTCTGTATCCGGTGATGCCGCCTTGGTGTAGTATTACGGACGTTGAAGACAATGTAATGATTGAGTGGGTCAGTTCTCCGGGCAAGGCCAATAGCGATGATGCAGAGTTACCACCGCGGGCAGAATCAATCAACGGCGAGGATTGATGGAGAAGATCGAACGGCGGAGGAGGATTTCGGAAGGCCTTTTTTGGCGGAACTTTACGCCCCGAAAAGCCAGACTTGATGACGTCAGGCGAAAGCCACGCATCAACAGGAGGCTTTATTGGGCTTGCCCTTACGGAAACTGCTTTTTGGTCGACGGCGGTCCGATAAAATGGTGGTTTTTGTTATGCGGTTTTGTATTGCCGCGGATGTCCTCGTCAGTCTTCTGTCATTGTAATGCTCTATTGTCCTCTTGTCTGTGCTTTTTGGTGGTGCTGTATAGGGATTATGAGTCCTGGGCTCTCGTTTCTATTTATGTAAACAAACAGTCAAGTGCCGAGGACCGGAATTTTTCTGATAGAGGGCTGGCTTTTGCCCCCTCAGAGGTTGATACCTATTTGTAAATATTTTTCTCTTTTCTTTTACTTAATAGAATAGTCTTTACTCAGAAAAAAAAAAAAAAAAAAAACAAGTAATTGATCAACTTCCATTATATTCTCTTCTAATAAATTTGAATAACATTATTTAAAATATCATCATGTTTATCATCAAAAAATGAAGGAAAGAGCATATCATTAGATATATCAAGATGAGGAGATTCGAGAGTTTTTTCTAATGGAATATAATTAATGATAGAGCTTTGAAAAAATTGAACTTGAAGATGATGAGTTAAACTATAAGAGGGTTGTTGTATGTTATGAACATGAATTTTTGAGTCAAATACTTCCATGACTAAGAAAAACATATTAATTTCAGGAATTAGAAAACTTTCTTCATTAATATTCAAAAAAATTTGATTACTTGAAACCTTGTTATCTATACAATGTTGTTCATTTATGATTTCTATATTTTTAGAATCTAAACCAATATATGGATGAGAATCAATATATGATTTAAATTTATTATAAATTATTTTCTCATGATTATCGGGGATAGAAATAAGATGTTCAAAACATTCACTAATAGAAGACATGTCATCATAAGGAAATCCATAACAAAGATGAATTAATATTGTGGAAAAAACTTCAAAACATTCATTAGGTTCTACCTTAATATTATTAATTTCTTCACATAGTCTATCATAATCATAATAATCAAACAAAAAAAAAACATCTATAAACTGGTCCAAATAATGAATAGATGTGGATGACAGTGTTTCACGTGACCTTCGCAAGTAAGGGTGATAATTTTTCAGATGACACCTTGATGAAGCATGTTATGAAAATTTTGAAAGAATTGATTAATATGTTTAAATGCTATAATTTTCCCCTCACCATCAAATTTATTTTTTGACAAGACATCTACTATCTTTAATTGAGCGTTGCAAGATACTCGTCCAAAGATGAAACTCCAAATAGGGATTTGGGAAAGAGACTTTAAAAATAAATAGCTTAATTTGCAAAGCTTTACAAGTTATCTTCTCATTCTTTCATCGTTCTAGTGCCAAATTATTGATAGGTGGAAGAATTCCTCCTGCAACGAATGAGTATTGGCCTGAGTAGGGTCCCAATTAGACCCCTATTCATTTGGTGTGGCTATATACTCTTTGGAACAAAGGCCTAGTTGTGTATATTAATCTAACTTAAAATTATATACATGAAAACCAATTAAAAAGAAAACTAATCTAATCTAATCATTTCCGATACTTAGAAGTAAATATAAACAAATGTACAAAATGTTGTGTATGAAATAATATGATTGAACAATATAAACAAGAGATGGGGAAATAACCCAAATGTAGAACTATGATAAAAAACTGCATACGTTTTGATTAGTGATAAATCTGACTGGAATGTGAGTCCAGTCATCCACTTAAATTGATTTTTGGGCGCTAATTTAAAGAGCTTACGAAAAACTGATTATATTTTTGTATGATTTTTAATGTTTATTTGCATATAATGAAATTAATATAAATAACATAAAATAAATCTATCTCAATAACGAGAGAAATATTAATAAACTATCTTTTTAATATCATAAATGAATGTCGATTCACTTAAAATAAACGGAGATAAATCTGAGTTAATTAAAACAATTCGACAATACAATATAATTTATTATTTCAAAAGAAAAGACAATCTTAAATTCCAACACTCAACATGTATCAATAAAAATTAAAATGATAGAATAAAATACTAACAACATCTTTAAAAAAATTAAAAGGTCATGTTGTACTCAAACCATAATATTCAGAAATACATCAACACCTAACCGGTCTTAAAAAAATTGTCTCAAATCCTCTGATTACAAAACCATTATCTTAAAGTGCAATAATTTCCAACCATCTTGGGAACTTAATTTGAGAAGAACATCCCACAATACTATAATTTTTTTCTTGCATTAATTCAACCTCTCCTCCTATAGACCCTCTATTTATAGTCAGAGAATTGAATTTAAAAATAAATGTTTGTTTCCTGATAGCTTCAGGAAAATCTGTTTTCTGATTTCTTGGGATTTAAATAATCTTTTGTCATATCTGCAATTTCAATCTGGCATAAATCTTGAAGCTCCAAGTGGTAACAAACCTCTACAAATTATAAATAAAACTTTCACAAAATTTATCATTAAAAATTTATTAAAAGTTAAAGGAAAAAACAATCTAAAATAATATAAGCTTATCACTCAAAGAAAACTTGATTCGTATAAATAACAATAAATTATAAAATTCGGGCCAAATCATTTTTTGTTGTTGTAATTTTGATAGGTAGATAATATATTGTTGACACCAAAACAACCAAATTTTAACATCAATTTTTATTTCCAGAAAATAACCAAGAAATTTAGATTTAATGAAAAAAATGTAGCCTTTCTTTTTGTTGAATTTCTAAGCAATTTAGATTACATATTTGGTGAAATAAATATTTTCATATTGTTATATTTGATTTCCTCTTTGCAACGAGCTATTCTTTCCCTGATTTCCTACCCTGTATCTCGAGATATTCTCTCCAAAACTTGCAGTCCTAGGGACACTCAAGCCCAAGTTATTGAATAGTTTGTGTGTTTTAGGTGATGTGTTATGCTATCATTCCTATTCATCGGTTGATTTGGAATCCTAAGTCCCAAGTGCCAATATGTGGTAATGCTAATTGTCATATGGCTCATTATCTCATGACCATCACTCATTGCTCATATCCCTAGGCTATCATGGATCTAACTCAAGCTAGTACTTGATAATTTTTTAATTCATTACTCAGGTTTTCAAGAGGGTTCTCCCAAACAAATCCTCATTTCGTCTCTTCTCGTTTTGGTTCGAGAGATTTGTAACTTAGGGTTTGATGTCTTGTATTTCGTTTCCTTGAACCCTATTTCACCCAGGTCTATAACTCTTTCCCGACTACATGTCACCCATAGTGCGAACAAACCTCACTAGGGAAAAACATTTTGAAGAAAAGGATGATTGTCTGGCTCTGTTTCATCGAGTTCGCTGGTGGGAATTTTTGCAATTGTTTAAGTGAAACAACAATGAAGTTGTTAAATACCTTGTTGATTCTTTTAATGGGAGGAGAGCCCATGTGGATGACCTGGAAATTAAAATTAACTTTGAATTATTAGCGCTAGCCACACATTTTCATATTGAAGGTGAACATTGGTCCAAGAATGTTGTAGTCAGAAACATTCCATGGAGAAGATTGCTTGATAGTAAGGGTTGCAAGTACTAGGTCAAAGGTATGTTTGTATAATTTTTTAAGCCAAAATGATGTGAGTTGTTGCACTTAATTCATAGATATAGAACCTATGAAGGGTAGTATAATATTGTTTTTAACTATCATATTAGGATTTTAATCGTTTTCCTAGGCTGAAAGTTTAACTTGCCCTATTATTTGTTGGGGAGTTTAACAAAAATGTCGAGGGCTTATCAAGCTGACCATAAAAACCTTGAAAGTTCCCTATTCCAACATAGTTTAATTTTATTATTAGTTAAACATCAATTGGCTCAATTAGATGATAACTGGGATTCTTTTCTTCCCATAAACCTCTGGAGTTTGACCTTTCTCAATCTTCCTATATTCTCCTATTAGTTCAAATCCATATCTTGCTAATGAATTCTGATAGGATGAATGTGAGGCATCTGTCAAAGCACTAGGGTCACCTCTTTTAGAGGATAGTCAGGTTGCAATTTCAAAAAATTTAACCTCTATTCATTTTACTAGAAGTGTGACAAAAACCAATGATGTGAAATCCTCCACTGTAAATTATGGTAGCTTATTGAAAAATTCCCTCTAGACAATATTCCTCATTAAGGAAGACCCCTAATAGCCTTAGAAATAATTTAATTTGGTTAGGGAAAAATATATTTTAATATTGAAACCCACATGTGCACAAAAAGGACATGTCGACCCAAAAATAAATTGGTCACCCTTGGATGGCTATAAATAAAAGTCAAGTGACCCTCATTTGGTGATCATTAATCATTCTTCTTTCTTTGTTTTGGCTTGCACATGTCTAAAATTATTTTGTAGTGATTTTTTTTTGCATAGGTCCAAAATTGCATGGTTCGATCTCGCATGTGAAGATTAGAGTTTTTTGGTGCACAGCTGCAGGGTTGACACATGATATTTTTGGCTACAGCCGCATGCACAAAATACTTTGCATGCACCTGTAACATTTCAGCCACACACATATCTCTCTCTGGTGTGGTTGGAAACTACAGTTTCATTTGACAGTTGACCGCAGATTCCATTAATTGACCACATATGTTGACAATTTACCACAAGCTTTGAATCCTGATTTTGATTATTATTATTACTAGATTCATCTCTGGGATATTGTTTGGTTGGTTTTACTGGATAGCCTTGTGAATGAAGAAATGGATCAGTATACTATCTCTTTGTTGAAACATTCAATGATAGTCTAATAAGAAGAAGAATTTGAAAGGTTTCCCCACCTTGTAGGGGTTTTCCCTTGTCTCCAACCAATCTTGGTGCCTCTATGTGTGAATGATTTTATTTTATTATTGCTTTATGTTCTACTGGATTGATGATAATATTGTTCTTTCTATATAATTTCATATGTTTCTAATGATGTTATGATGTTGTGGGTTGAATTAAATATGTAAATGATAAAATGCAATTATCTAAAGCAAAGAAAAATATAGCCATAAGAAAAATAAAACATGGTATCAGAGCTGGCCTGAAGAAAACTCATTGATATCAGCCCTGAGAAGACACCTTTGATGGAAGCAAGAGAAGATGGAGGAGACCTAAAAAAATGCTATTGTTTGAAGGAAACCATAGGAAATTTTGTTATTAGTGTTTTATGGTTATCATGAGGTTAGGGTTTGGAAGAAACCCTAAGATAAGATAAATTCTTGAGTTTTGTAGTTTTTAAACCCTAGCATGATCAATGACAAGTTTTTCTATCACTTGTGATAGATTTAAGCGTAACCCTAGTTGGGATAAACTCAATTAGGCATAGTTTTTGATGAAGTCAATGGAAACATTGAAGGCAACATTTTTACATTGATAATGGAAAATATTAACTCTTGAAGTTTGGTTCAAGAGGGAATTGATCTCCTCTCATTAAAGATAAGTACCTTTTAGATTTATGTTATTTCTTTGTGATTCTATTCTTGCTTAGGATTATTGATTTGATTATTTCTTCTTGCGTATTTGAGTATGTGAATACTTCTAACCTCCAGATGAGATGTGATAAGAAGATCCTTCTTGAGGATCATCTAAATATCATGAAAGCAAGCCAGTACAGAAGAGAAAAATTGGTGTTGGAAAAGGAGAAAAGTAACCTAGGAGATTTTCTGAAAATTTTCAAAGTAGCATCCAAAAATTACAATATGCAAGTGTTACAATTGCCAATGAAAAATAAAGTCTACAAGTTGCAAAGGTATCTCAATATTATAAGGTATAGTACATTATTAGCTACAATATTAGATGGCAAGATAAGCCCTAAGGTATGATGAAAATATCATCTTCATAAATGACTCATGTATGCATATGAAAGTTAGTTTGATTTATGATACATGTGATATACTGGTGTACTTGATACTTGGAAAGTATATTACATTTTATTAGACATGGTGGATTTACTATTTGTATAAAATAGACTGAAAAAATATTAATTTGATATATGGAAACTTGATTCTATTGCTAATTATTGTGATAAACATGGTGACTGAAAGTGACTGAAATCACACAAACTCTAGTTTCTTGTGTATTCTTTTCAAGGCCGAACGTCGAAACAATGACACATGGCACTTCGTACAAGTTTTCTCTACTGAACCAGTCTATAATTAGGTCATCATGGGAGATCAGGAATAACTCTTTCTTGAAGAATCCAATCTTAGTTTGACTTGTGGGGTTGGAAAGAAGACTAAAAGAGATACCATAGGATGAAATTTTAGACCTTGGAGATCCAAAATTACATAGATACAACAACTTCAATATCGAGCTCCTGAAAAGCAACAAAAAGGTGTGTATTTTGTTTTTAATTTGACATAATTGTTGTTTGAAAAATCAGTTTGAAATGATTACAAAGGCATATTGAAGCATAGATATCAATATTTGGTACTAAAATGTCTCCCAAACAAAATAACTCTACACCCATTAACCCCTCAGAAAGCTCTATTATGACGCATGAAGAGGAATAATTGAAACATGATATATCAAAATTACGGGACCAAGTGCAACAAATTTCACTCTCACAAAGAGAAACAAAAGATGAACTAAAAGGGGACATGGATGAATTAAAAGGGGACATGGAGGGATTAAAATCAGACATGGAAGGTTTGAAGGATGGATTAAAATCACACATGAAAGGTTTGAAGGATGTATTAAAAGAAGACATGGATGCTAAGATGGAAAGTTTGAAGGAAGGTTTAAACAAGTTGCTACAAGAAATTCTTCCTGATGGTGAAAAGGTATTAAATGAAATTCATGATGAGAAAAAAATGAACGTTAATCATGATTTCAGAGACTCTAACTTTGGATTGAAGACCAACAATATTCCAAATATCGATATGAGGAATTTTGATGACAAGGATTTGGTAACATGGATACTACATATGGAGCAATATTTCTATATCCATAATGTGCAACACAAAAAAAGGTACGCATTTCATATTTGTATTTAGAACCTAACCAGTTTGTATGGTATCGATGGATTTTTTCTCGTAAACCACTTGTCACTTGGTCAATTTTTACTGAGGAAGTGATAACACATTATGAGTATACAAAGAGAAACACCTTCTTTATCCAATTGATAAATCTCAAACAAAATGGTTCAATGGTAGAGCACATTGAGGAATTCCAAAAATTGAATGTAAGGGTAAATGACATTCCCAAGGAGCATGGGATTGACATCTTGATAGGAACTTTAAAGGATAACATCCAACATGAGGTTGGCTTTTGGGAACCTAATTCATTGGAGAAGGCATTAAGGGTGGAAACAAAATTTGAAAGAAAAATTAAGGCAACAAGGAAGTCTACCACTCACAAAAACAAATATGGAAGTGTTGTTGCTCCTAGACTTCCACAACCTACAACTTTGACACCACAACAATTGGAAGAGAAAAGAGAAAAAGGGCTTTTTAACAGTTCTGATATAAAATACACTAAAGTTCATAAGTGTGCTGAGAAAAAAATATTTTACATAGATTGTCAAGAGGAGGAAGAAAAGGAACAAGAAACGTCAAATAAGAGGATATTCACCAGGAAAAACCCTGAGAAAGAAGAAATGAATATGAACATATCTTGTAATTCATTGGAAGGAATTACCATTCCTCAAATTCTCAATATAGAAGGACATATTAAGAAGAGAAAGGTAATAGTTTTGATTCATTTGGGTAGTACTCGTAATTTTATTCATTGTAAGATAGCCAAGGAATTGACGTGCTTCCTATATCCAACACCGTAGTGTCAAGTGATGGTTGAAAATGTAGGAACTATAAATTTCTCTAGAAAGTTCCATAATATCAAGCTAACCATGTGAGAATATGTATTGAATAGTCCAATCCTTTCCATTCCAATGTGTGGTGTTGATGTTGTACTAGGAGTCTAATGATTACAATCTTTGGGTGTGATAGCTTTTAATTTTCAATAACATTTCTTGATTTTTTTTTGGGAAGCAAAGGAATTTTAATTAAGGGGTATCACGGGGAAACCAAGAAAGATAATCAACTCTAATGGCATGAAAAAACTTCTAAAGAGAGAAAAATGTGGTGAAATTGCACAATTATGCTCACTAAAGGTTCAAACATGTAAATAATCTATTTCTCTAGATCTCCAAAAAGCCTTGGACAATGCTTCCAAGGTATTTGAGACTCCCAAAGGCCTCCCACCTATTTGTGATCATGATCATGTTATTCATTTGATTCCAGAAAGTGTTCCTCCAAACATCGGGCCTTACAGATATCCCTATGCCCAAAAGAGTGCTATTGAACGTATGATGACAAAAATGCCAGACACTGGTATAATTCAACCTAGTCAAAGATATTTCTCTGCTCCAGTAGTATTGGTGCACAAGAAGGATGGATCATTTTGCATGTGTCTGGATTATAGGGAGATCAACAAGCTCAATATTAAAGATAAATTTCCCATTCCTGTCATTGATGAATTACATGTAGAAATTTACTTCACCAAGTTGGATCTTTGTTCAGGATATCGTCAAATTAGAATGAAGACTGAAGACATTTTGAAAAAAACATTTAGAACTCATGAGGGTCATTATGAATTTTTGGTCATGCCATTTGGCCTTACCAGTGAAGCTTCCACATGTCAAGGTTTGATGAATTCCATTTTCAAACCCTTCCTTAGAAAATTTTTGTTAGTATTTTTTGATAATATACTAATCCACAAAAAGTCATGGAAGGATCATGTTCAACATGTTAACAAGGTACTCAAACTATTGGAGGAGAAACAATTATATGTAAAAACCTCTGAATGTTTCTTTGGAGTACAAGAGGTGGAATATCTGGGTCATATTATATCCCATGAGGGTGTTAAGGTATACCCTAACAAAATTAAAGCCATTAAGGAATGGAAAATCCCCACAACCATAAAGCATCTTCGAGGATTTCTCGAGTTGGCTGGGTATTATCACAAGTTTGTTAAGAATTATGGGAGAATAACAACACCTCTAACAACATTACTAAAGAAAGATGCATTTTCTTGGACTTATGAAGAAACTAAGGCCTTTTAACATATTAAAGGGGCAATGTGCCAAGAACTGGTCTTAGCTATGCCAGAGTTCACATAAACCTCTATTGTGGAATGTGATGCCTTAGTAAATGGAATTAGTGTTGTTTTAATGTAAGAAGGAAGACCCATTGCTTTTGAAAGTCGTCTGATCAAAGGAGAGTATTTACATAAACCTATTTATGAGAAGGAAATGTTGGAAATACTACATGCTTTAAAGCAATGTCGACCTTACCTAATGGGAATACTTTTCAAGTTAAAAACAACTCATCATAACCTTAAATACTTTTTGGAACAAATATTGTCTTTAGAAGAGAAGCAAAAATGGGTCACAAATATGTTGGGTTATGACTTTGAAATCATCTACAAAAAACAAAAGCAAAATGTTGTTGCATATGCCCTCTCAAGAAAGGATGAGGATGTGGAAGCATTAACTTGTGCCATTTCTATTATCCAACTAGATTTGTGTTGATGATGCTAGGCCCACCAACATTCAGGGGATCACCCTGGTATGAAGTCCCAACTAGACCTCACACTGTTTGGTGTGGGAGTCCCATCTGGTATGATGGCTCGATTGCCATTGTCTTAAGAATTTTCCTCAACTCTTGCTTGTCAACACAGGAGAGTGGTTTGCTTTGTCTTCGAGAAGTGAGGTTAATGTGCTTGGTGAGTGTTGTTGAAAATGGCAACAAGAAATGCTAAAAATAGAAGTGATAAAAATGGCACTGCTATAAATCGCAGTTTGGGTAATAGTGCTGGATTGAGCAACAAGGAATGAAAAATGAAAGTGCTAAAAATAGCATTTCTATTTTTAGCAGTTCGGGATAGATTCCTATTTTAGTTAGTCCTTGAACTAAAATAGAGAAGTAAAAATTCAAATTTAATCTTAGCAGTTGTTTGTAAAATAATTAATTAATTCATCTTGAGTTAGTTAGTTGTAGAAAATAAAACATGAAGTCTATGTGGGGACATGCAAGAGTTTCTCCATTAATTGAGAATTGTATCCATCAGTTAAAGAGATAAGGATGAGTTCTAATTTGAGTTGTAATTAGTTGGCTCAGTTAACTGAGTCAAGTCTAGTTAGATTGATTTAAACAATTTGTTTAAATTAATGTGAGTTCAGTTAGTTAATGCATGCTTGCATATAACTGCTACACTTCAGACAACTAAATATTCTCTCATGAATAACTCATGCATGTTAGTTCAGACAGAGACCCAATTGAGATCAAAGGAGGGACAATGTACTATTAGTTGGATGGATTTTTCCTATAAAGGAAACTCATCCATGGAGAAGGATTTATCTCCTTTAGGACTCCGTAGTTGGATGAGAGGTTAGTTAGTGTGTGAAGAGGCCAATTCACACAAGTGGTTGAACTAGACCCCAGTCAAAATTGTGCAAAGAAATAGGAGGCTTGGAGGGCAGATCAGGAGGTTTGAGAGAGGCCTTTGACTATCTATGAGAAGTAGAGGTATTGTAGAGAGAGTAGGATAGCTTTTGAGCTGATTCTTTTTGTAATACTGACTATATTTCCACTTGTATGATAATACAGAGATTGGGGTTTTAGGCTAAGGCTTTCCCCGTGATATTTGTTTTGTGTTATGTGTGATTGATTTCTCATTCTCAGTTATATGTGTTCTATTGATCTTGCTCAATTCGATTAAGCTTCTGCAAAGTTTTGTAGAAGTAGATCTTTTATTGTGTTTTAGTATATTGCATAATCTGTTGATCTACAGTGGGAATTTCTACATGGTATCGGAGTTGAGTTTATCAGAGCCGTGAACAATATACTAGAGGATATTTCGAAGTTTTGAGTTTTGGGCCGTGAGTTTTCAGAGCAGAACTGAACATTTTTGTACAAAATTTTCATAAACAAATAGAAGATATGGATTCCTTGCGAAAAAAATACCCAAATTCAAAAAAATAATCAGCTGAATCAGAGTTCGGATGAGGGAAATATCGCTGATTCAAAATCAGTGCTTTTTCCAGAAAATTTCGTGATGGGGGGAAAGATGAAATAGATTGGTGTGCTAGCCAAGAACCTGTATGAACTTGAGGTACACGATGCATGCAAAGCCTTGAGGTGAAAGGAAAAGGTTAGATACTTGGTGGTTGAGAGGGAGAGTAAATTACCTCTCAACATGCAGCCACAGAAGAAGTCTCAGACAATTGTAGAGGAGCCACAATTGGAGAAGTAGCTTCAGGAAGTTGTGGAGCAGCCACAACTGGGTAAGCCGAGAGGAGACAGAGTGGAGGCATCCACTCATGCAGAGACCTCTAGTAGGGGGAAATTTTGAGCCAAGTGGCCAGAGGGATCACATGCATCCATACCTCCAGGTAGGAGGTGGGGCAATGTGGAGTGATAGTCCCAAGAAGGCCAAAATAAGGGCAGGATAATTGGGGTACCCAACCTCTTTGATTAGACCTTGCTACGTGAGCCCTGACGAGGAGTAGCAGGATTGGCTAATTGGGTAGAGACAGATGCGGATGGAGTAGCATAGAGAGCTACAGTGCAGGAGTCCCAAGACTGTGCAGAGCTAGCAAGCTACAGTAATGCGAGAGGCACAAGAGTGTTGCACCAGTGCAGGATGGCACAGAGAGGTGTGCAATGGTACGAGATGCATGGAGTGTTGCAGTAACTCAGAGGTCAGAGAGGGAGCACTTGTCAGTAGCAAAGGGAGCTTTACCATCAGAGTATGTTTCTAGCCCAACAGAGAGGTTAGTAGGGAGTTTTTTTGTTTCTAGAGTTTCTGGAGCAACCACACTTGGTAGAAGTGTTGCATGCAGAACATTCCAAAGGTACAAGATCAGGTTCAAGTTGAAGAATTTCTTATTGAGAGGGAGTGTTGAAAATGGCAACAAGAAATTCTAAAAATAGAAGTGCTAAAAATAGCACTATCATAAAAGTGAGTTGCAGGTTGAAAGGGAAGAAGGTGAAGTGTTATGGACATTTTTGGGCACTACAACCCCAAGCATGAAATGTCCATAAACCAAGGGCTCTTAAGCCCCTAAAAGTGTAGTTCTAACCCCTAAAGGAACAAGGTCAACTGATTACAGCTTCTCCCAGAAGTTCTCCATGAAAAACTGCTCAGAACTGGTCAAAACAGGATCATTTCAGCGGCTCCATAGGCAAAGTGCGTTGCATCTCACCTAAACACACTGTGTGGGTGCGCTGCATTTCAAAAATCTCTTCTATGGGGTGCGATGGGCGAGAAGTGACAAATGGCAGTGTCATTCCACGAGGTGGAGAGGCATGGAAACTTCTAGAAACTTCTCCTGTGACACTTGCCTCTCTGAATTCGACCAAGGATGAGTAAGAGATCATCAATCTCCAAGTGGAAGCAAGAACTATCAGGGGGAAGACACTAATCAAATCACAAGCTGACTCATCTCCCTTATAGATATCTATATATGGATCCCTCATCCCAGAGATCCAGAGGCTAGAATTTTGCATATTGTAAGGAATTGTTGTTGGTTTCTTGAGACAACATCAGATTGTTGGGTGATCTAAGCTTTGTATGAGGTGAAGAGGGGCTTCCTTGCTGAGAGGATGATGCTGGGTCATAAAAACGGGTTGTAACTCCCCTTGGATCTTTCTTGTTTATCAATAAAAGCTATTCAAGTTTTCCTCCATACTCTTGTGTCATTTATGTTTACTGCATTTGTATGGTCAATTTACATCTGATCCTAGATTGTTTATGATTATAGATCCATGTTCTTGTATAGTGCTATGCTACTATGATCTTACAGGTACTCTGTGAAGCTGGGCGTGGAAGGGAACAAGTAGCGAAAGACTATCAAGAGAGAGAGGAATCGAATCAGGAGATTAGCGCAAGACAGAGGTTGGTCTTCTTTGTTCTTCTCTCATCTATACTTCATAAAGGAAAAACAAAAGTAGCTTTGCTTTGTTTGTTTCTAAGGTAGCTATCACACCTTAGTGGGATAAGCAGTTCTATGTAGACACTTTTCCCTATAACAAAATGGCGACTCTACTGGGGACGAATTAGTTTGTTTGTTTATCTTCTTTGTTATCTATTTTATAAACTTACAGACGGAGCCTGAAGTTGAGCTAGGTAGCTTTCGAACTGCATTTTCTATGTAAATTCAAAGTAGATAAATGCCGCTTCAATCAATCTCCAGGGTTTGTTTATAAATTAAACAACTGATTTACAAACTCTCTGATTGCCCTTTGTGATAGCTCTTAGATCCTCCTTAGATCTACCCCTGATTGTTGCAATACTGATTACCATTTGCTCGGCCAAAACCCATGAACTGAACTGCAAACTGTGACCCGGAACCCAAGCAAAGTCTCGTCTCTGGCCCAATGCAGGTACTGTTCTATGAATCTGAAATTCAGCGCACTTCCCGAGTGTAGTAGGTGCATTGCATTTCAAATTCCATGTGTTACAGGTGCGCTGATCAGACTAGGCATTGTTCAGTTTTGGTTTCTGCAGTTCATTCTTTCCAGTTTTATTCATGAATTTTGCTGCCTATGATCATTATATCTCTGTTTGAGACCCCTTTTTCTTTGCTGTTATTCTGCCTCCTTTGTACAAAAGAACTGTAAATGTTTTTGTGTGTTTGTTGTGTCATTTTCAGTTCTCCTTTGCAAAAGTAACGTAATCGTACTGTTGTCCTTTGATTTGAAAGTGTCGCAAGTGTCGTTTTTAGGCATAGGAAAGAGTTTGATTGTTGTAGATAGTCGATTATCCCGTTACTATTGTATTTGGTCTGAATTCGTAATTTTCTAGTGTCAAAAATGAGTATTCATTTCCAAATCGTAAGGTGTTGTCATTGCCTCCATTTTTTATTTCGAAAAGAACTTGTTGATAACTGTCGCTTGAAAAGTAATTCAGATTTTTGCATCAACTTTCTTTTTACCATTTACATACTAAGAAAGTCGAAAACAAATACATGCATGTGCATTTGCATTTAGACTGTTTGATTGGTTTGATTTAGGATAGTGCATTTAGAGTGTGCTCTTTGCTCTTTGTGAAAGAATACTATCTCTCTTTCCTTAGTAGCTAGGATTTTCATTGCACAAAGAAGATAAAAGATTGTTTATCATCTTAGATTTCATTTTAGGAATTACACATCTACATCTTGAGGTGAACCTGAAAGGAAAACTTCATAAACAAGATCAACTATAAAATAAATTTAATGAATCTAACAACGCTTTGGAACCTAACGCACAACATTTATAAGTCTAGGCTAGAGACGTATTTCGGCGTCGTAAAGCCTGGTAACTGTTGTTCTCACTGATGGTTCGGTGATTCCTCCACTTTGAAATGATAAGTGCCAGTACGGACTTGTGCTCCCACATACCGTCGAGTATATTTTTGGAGACCACAATAGGCTTAATCCTTTATCCATAGGAAGCTGTGTCTGCCACCCTATCGATCGCAATGCACTGAACACAACATTCGGGAAGATTGACTGCCGTATCGTAAAAAGTATTCTGCAGTTTTGCGATTGGTTTGGTAATCCCTCTACCTAGATTTCCAGAGCAGTCCCTTTCGTTCCTTTTTAGACTCCTTAATGGAAACGGTCCATCTGAGCACTTGTCACTTCAGGCTCATTAAAAATCGAAGGCGACTAGAGTCATCTTTTGTTTTTTCTCGACTCTTAAAAATTGAAAAAACAAGTTGTGTCAAAGTGTCTAAAATTTATTTTAAATGGAATAATCATCACCCTTTCCTACGTTGATCTTAGGTTGAGAAAATGGAACCCACCAACCAAGGAATTCCCCTTGGAGGAAATCCTAGTCCCTTCTCCTCTTGGGGAGATGTTGGTGCACCCCATATGGCCACATTGTTGCTTCCAGGATTGACAATCGGTTTGCCCATATGGCTCTTCTCAACCTCTGTCGTTCAGAACACTGCAATTCCTGAAAAATCGAGTGAGAAACTAGACGTGTCCAGAGTTACCCACCAACCTTCTACTTCCTCCAATTCTTCCTCTCCTCTTTCCTCTTTGCTTGATGGGGCAGGTAAAGCCAAAAATCAAGTACCTGAGAAGAAGAAGGAAAAGAAGAAGAAAGAGAAGAAGAAGAAGGAGCCAAAAACGAAAGGGGGCAACCAAGCATCATCTAGCGAAAATCCACACACTACACCGACCAGGCCTAAATCGCCATGTGTCATTTGAAAAGGAGACCACTATCATAGAGATTGTCCTTTCATCCCTCGGATCTTAAAGGACTGGTCTCCTCGTTTGCACAACCCGGTGTCGTCAACCTCTGATAATCATGTTGAAAACACACCGTCAACTAGTGAAAGTGAAGCCCCAGGACAAAAAGGAAAATACAGATTTCCTTGTAAACTGTGCGAAGGAGATCATGCTATCCACCGTTGTCCCTTCTTAGATGAGGCTAAAAGAGTTTTGGACGATCGTCCGGTTTCACTGTTATGACTTCCTCCTAGATATAAAAAACTCTTACCGAGTCCGTCACTAGTTGAGAATCCGGCTGACCCGCCCAGGTGGTCGGCCAAAGTTTCTATCATCGAAGAAAAACCATCTGAATCCACACCAGACAAAAGTCAAAAGGTCGAGGCGGCAGTTGACCCAGTCTTGCCTTCAGAGGTTCCATCTTCAGATGATGCAATCACAGAAGAGAATAAGGATGACACCATCCAAATTTTTTTCGTAAGCACAGACTCCGATGAACATGGGGGAAATTTACCCATTCCTTTACCACAGGAGGGAAGTTTGTCAGAGTCGTACCTGGCCGTCTGTTCGGTCCCACCTCCAAGCAACCTAGTTGTCTCCTTCAATTGGAATCAACTAGGCAGACCCCATTTACTAGCTAGTGTACCATTCTGAATTATTGCTCAAGTATATAGAATGGTTATGGCTGGTACCATCATAGATGAAGGGGCTTCTGTGAGTATCCTTTCCTCGACTGCTTGGAAAGCGCTTGGTTCGCCATCGCTTTTGCCTGAGATGAGAAATATAACAGGCTTTGACAAAGGAACCAGTCGACTGTTAGGGATCCTTCCCAATGTGCCCATAACACTGAGAGGGAAAACCATTCACATGAACGTAATGGTAGTTCAAGGGCTCCTAGATTATAATCTACTCCTTGGACGAGACTATATTTATTGCATGGGAGCCATTGTCTCAACACTCTTTAGAGTGATGTGTTTTTCGCACGAAGGAAGAGTGGTCAAGCTCGTAGACCAGCTTTCATTTCCCGGATCACACAGAGCAAATAGTCATATACCATCCCTGAATGGTCTTTTCACACAAGGAATGTCTCATCAATCTCCAGTCCGTCCACCTGATGAGCACGAGTGATTCGGGAGACATGACTGAAACCCAGGGGGCATGCACCCTGGTCTGCTTCGGCAGGAAAACTTCGAGTATAGGGTAGGTTTCCGCGAGAGATATATGACTAGACTGTACTCCCATCCGTGATTGGAAGAGGGGGTTAGACTGGAACAAGATTCTCTCGTCAAAGTTATGTGAGTGGATTGTCTCACCTTTGTCTATTTCGGTAGACATCGCCGAAGAAATGTTTTGTTTGCGCTGTGAATAGAACAATCTTTGGTAACCTGAAAGAGGATTACCTTTCCTGATAAAAAAAATGTTTTGTCGGTAGAAAAAAAGGTGGCCTTGAAACTTTATTTTATACCTGGGGGCATGCAAACCTTTTGGCATGCAAGCGAAGAGCGACTATTTATTTTTTTAAATTTGTAGGTCCTCTAACCCTTTAAACTCGTAGGATGGGTCGTTTCCCAACTTGCATAAAGAAAGGATGTGGGGCAAAACTCTAAAAATTTTCGTTTTTTAAATGGGACATTATTATTATACAACTAGATTAATCGAGCATTTTTAGCACATAGTTCAAGCTCGTTAAAAAATAAACATAAGCCATGAGCAAATGTTTCCCCCCATGTTTAAGCTCATTAAAAAATGAACTATTCCCCGGTAAATAACCATCATGAATGTAGTACTTCAGCTTTTAAAATCCTTGGTCGTGTTCTCACCATCACCTCCACTCTGTATTGGCCGATCATTCACCTCCATTTGATTGTTTACCCCTTTTGAGGAATAGCTACGAAGAGTGATCTCACTAGGCATCCTTGTAACACTGCCATGATTGGAACATTCCAAACCTTACCTGGAATTAGCTGCTACCCAATTTTATCACTCGTTCCTCAAAAGACGAGTCTCCTTTAAGCTCTTTTCAACTGACTCGTAAAATATGAAAAGATTGCCAAGCCATTGGCCTCTCCAGCTCGTTAAAGGGACCGGAAGTGTTATCCCTCCTCTAAATTTTAATCTTTTTGGACCTAAGGGATTATTACACAAAATGATCAAGTTCTTGTTTTGTTCGGCTCGTTAAAAGTATCGAAAATTCATCCCTTTTGTATTGTTTTATACTTTTTCGGACTTAAGGGATTAGATGAAGAAAAAGGAATTTTGGATTTTCCTTTACGTTCCTTTTGAGACTCTCTAAAATTGAAAGGACCGAGTTATCTTTGTCGTTAAACTCGTTAAAACTTAATAGTGACAAACTTGTCTATAGATGAGAACAAGTTTCACTATCGCTAGGCTCGTTAAAACATAGCGATGGGTTTGCCCGAAGGGAAAATTAGAGAACAAGCATATGTTATCCTCCTCATGCTTGACAAAAATAAAGAGGTACTGGTCAGCAATGACTGGGGAAAAATTGGGAAGAAAACTTGAAGAAACTTTGTTGGTAGCAAGTCGCTCTTGAACATGACACTTTCACTCCACATCCAAGTCGGGTTGGGTTGTTTCATTCACTGGCCACATCACCATGGTCCCATCACACCATCCAAATTTGGGGTAATGCTTCCAATCCATCATGTCAGTGTCACTGATATGTTCAAGAGAAGTCATTCAGAGAATTCACCTGTGTCTCACCCGCTACAATACATTCATACTCCATTCTTTCATGACCGCCACCTTGAACCGTATGTCATCAGATCGTTTTCACCTCCATTAAAATCATTTGCTCCGTTCCGTGTCATTGACATGGGATTCATTAAGGCCCTCCTGTGACGGATCACTTCTTGTCGACATCAGCTCATTATTCAAGAAGGCGATCTAGGAACACCCTGTTCAGTACTTTGAAGCTTGCATGCCTCAATGGCAAGTTTCTCACTTCCGGTGACAGGTTTACATCAATGGCCTTCGACCAAAAGATTTTGCGTGGTGTTCGACGCCAAGTCCTTTATTCACACCACGTGAATTGTACTACAGTACCTTGAGGGTCATTATCATTATTGGTGATTCCTCTCATTCCTGTTAACAACTCACATCATTGGCTGGTAATCAGGCGATGTCTTTCCATGTTCGACTCCAGAACATCTCTCACACGGATAGACTTGTACTTAGAGTGAAGATCAAACAAGATTGAAGACCCCGTATCTAGTCTCATCCATCCGAGCTACGATATATATTCAGGGAAATAAAAACATCAAATGTACATCATTGATGCACAGATAATCATCCAATCAAAGGGATGATGGCTCTATCAGAATCATCAGTCTACACTCAGACGATTGTCTCTCCTATGTACATAAAAATGAATTTATAAAGCTGAGCATGGGAATGCCCGCCTCAGCTAGATCATGAAAATATTATGAAGATAATGTTTTGTATTGTATCTTATTACAGGTCTCCTCCCAGCTTGAAAGAACTTCGGATCCTCATAATAAAGCATTTCACCCGACATCAAAAAGATTAACGACCTCATGCTTTAGGGGGAAATTGTTATAAACATTTTTGGGCACTACAACCCCAAGCATGAAATGTCCATAAACCAAGGGCTCCTAAGTCCCTAAAAGTGTTGTTCTAACCCCTAAAGGAACAACGTCAACTGATTACAACTTCTCCCATAAGTTCTCCATGAAAAACTGCTCAGAACTGGTCAAAACGGGATCATTTCAGCTGCTCCATAGGCAAAGTGCATTGCATCTCACCTAAACACACTGTGTGGGTGTGTTGCATTTAAAAAAGCCCTTCTATGGGGTGCGATGGGCGAGAAGTGACAAATGGCAGTGTCATTCCGCGAGGTGGAGAGGCATGGAAACTTCCAGAAACTTCTCCTATGACACTTGCCTCTCTGAATTCGACCAAGGATGAGTAAGAGATCATCAATCTCCAAGTGGAAGCAAGAACTATAAGAGGGAAGACACTGATCAAATAACAAGCTGACTCATCTCCCTTACAGATATCTATATATGGATCCCTCATCCCAGAGATCCAGAGGCTAGAATATTGCATATTGTAAGGAATTGTTGTTGGTTTCTTGAGACAACATCAGATTGTTGGGTGATCTAAGCTTTGTATGAGGTGAAGAGGGGCTTCCTTGCTGAGAGGATGATGTTGGGTCAAAACAACTGGTTGTAACTCCCCTTGGCTCTTTCTTGATTATCAATAAAAGCTATTCAAGTTTTCCTCCATACTCTTGTGTCATTTATGTTTACTGCATTTGTATGGTCAATTTACATCTGATCCTAGATTGTTTATGATTATAGATCCATGTTCTTGTATAGTGCTATGCTACTATGATCTTACAGGTACTCTGTGAAGCTGGGCGTGCAAGGGAACAAGTAGCGAAAGACTATCAAGAGAGAGAGGAATCGAATCAGGAGATTAGCACAAGACAGAGGTTGGTCTTCTTTGTTCTTCTCTCATCTATACTTCATAAAGGAAAAACAAAAGTAGCTTTGCTTTGTTTGTTTCTAAGGTAGCTATCACACCTTAGTGGGATAAGAAGTTCTGTGTAGACACTTTTCCCTGTAACATGAAGGTGAGTTCCAGGTTGAAAGGGATTAGTCCCAACTCAGCTAGGAACACACAAAACAAAAGGACATATGCAGTTTCCAGTGGAGTAGTCCACTTGGATACGGAAATAACAACATACAAAGTATGATAACATGTACAACACTCATGAATCAGTCCAAGATGAGTGCAATGGTTGTTATAGTAAGGTTCATGTGAAAGGTTTGTCCAATGTCCAACAGAGTAGTCGATACGGACAGGACAACATTAACAACATATAGAACAAATTTCCATTAATAGATTATGCATTACAACAAATGAATCAGTTCAGATGTAAAACAGATGGTTAAAGAAAAATGCATTACAAGTGTTAAAGGTTAGTCTTACAACAAATACAATACATGTGTGAAAACGTGCTGGCCTATTAATAGGATTCTGAATTAAGGGAATGTTCCAAGGCACATCATTACACCATACATCACTAACTTCGTCATCGGGGTGTTGGAGCCACTACTTAGTCCTCAAAGGAAAGATTATAGACTCTATTGGTTATGTAGGAGGAGTTGAGGTGAAAAGTCCCTTCATGTACAAATGAGGGGGGTATTTATAGCCGAGGGTGAAACTAACCCTCGTGGCTGTTCAACTACCCTCATGACCATTCAAATTCCATGAAATTTTGGCTTACATGACTTTATGTTTAACAAGTGGGTCTATTGGACTTCCACGTTACATCGCATTAATTGACAACAAGCTCATAGTGGAGATGTGGGCAACATGACTTATGACTTGACTCAACATGACTTGCATGACAATGCTGGTACATTTGTGCTGTTGCTGGAGTGAATGTTGAGCTACAATGTTGCTGAGTTATGGATGTATTCATGGTTTATCGTAGCTTCACCTCTACATGGTGAAGTGTTCGGAGTCTTCAGTGGTCCTTGGTTCACTTGCTGAAGCTCTAGCATGTTGTTCCTTGCTTCCATGTTGGTAGGCTTGACAGGCTCACTTGTTCGCAAAGGTGCATGTTCACTGCGTTCATCCGCTTCGCATGCTTCGTTCGTTCATCTACTTCACATGCTTCATTCATTCATCTGTTGGTGAACCTATCCATCTTCATGTGCCCCCTTCATTCATCCTGTTAGTCATCCTGACATGTTTGTTGGTGTACCTGTACCTACAGTCACTCATGACGAGATGACATCAAATCCAAAACCTCCTAGTCTACCATGACACATGATCATTTCAATGTAACTAACCAAGAGAAACAGTAGGGCTTTGATGCGGGATGATGGATCTGGGAAAATTCTAATGAAAACTATGCAAGAGTCACTAAGAGATGGAGACAGGCGATTTGAGTCGACAATGACTGTCTGCAAGGTCTGGCTTGGCTAGGAGATAAAATTACGCAAATTTTGGGAGGAACAGTCTGGATTGCTAGAAGGCAAGGCAGACATGCTCTGTGCATTTTCTGGAACGAACAGTCAGCAAGGGTTAGATAGCCAGATTTGCACAATTTTACACAGGAACAGGTCGAGTTGCAGGAATGGTCAGCAGGCACGGATTATGCAGCTTTTCTGGGGAATTGCCCGGGAGACTGGTAGCTAGATCTACACAATTACTAGAGGGAAATTCGAGTTGGCTACTGGGGTCACTAGCATCCATATCTATGTAATTCCCAAAGGGAACTCCCAGTTAGATGCTTAGTCACTGGCAGCAGAAACTGTGCAATTCCTGGAGGGAACAGGCAGTCTGCTGCTGGGAGTTGTTGGCTGGGAAAACTTCATTAAGGTTGGGAGGCCAGCCTGTTGATCATCTCTGTGCAATTTCTAAGCTAAGTTGACTGATGGGCAGCGGGAGACCTACTCATGAGTGCTGCATAATTTCTGAGATGAACACTCGGTCAATTTCCTAAGTGGCCAGCATGAGTGTTGATTCAATTGCTTGCACGCAACGCAGCTTTAAAGAACTAGCTTGGTGCTTTTGCATTGTTATGGTTGACAGTTGATCAAGTCGAAAGCAAGGTTATGGTTCGACTATCAGTAGGGAGTCTAGTCATTATAACTTAAGGAAAAATGACTAAGTGTGTGAACAGTCGAAAGATGCATAGGTGATCATACAAACACGCACTCGCATGACTTGACGAAGAAATGACCAAACCATCCAGACACACATGTTCAACATGACTGACCGATGGTGCAAGTGACAAGCATGACACTCATGATTGATCAGTCATGGTCGAGACAATGCTTGCATGACAGTGAATGTGACTTTGTGTTTGAGTGCGACAGACTACTTCATGGTGAACACACCAAACACATACGAAGCAAAGGCTTTGAGCAGAACCAGAACACTTTCGCAAGCAAGACTTAGAAATCAACATGTAGAGACTTGAGTGCAATAAAAAAGCAAGGAAAACTTAAAGACTCACACAAGCTCATGGAGTGAACTTGGCTGTGTGTAGTCATTAAGTGAAACTCTTCATGGGAGGCTCCGAAATTGGTGCAGGCAAAAATTTTGGAGGGTGGTTGTAGTTGCTACAACACTTGGCGACACACTGGTAGAACTCTATATTCTCTGTTTTAGTTCATTGCTAGCACAGGGCCTTGGTCTTTTAGGGAGTATTGAATCACTGTGTAGGTTACTTCAGTTTCCCCACTTACCCCATGGACATATATGGTTCACCCCTTGCTGACTCAGTCGAACACAATAAAATTTTATCTTAGATCTCAGTGTTTCAAATCTGGGAAGGGTAGTTCAGCTCGTGAGTTGAATATCTTTAGAGTATAAGCTTTCATTTCTAGTGTTGCTCCACTTCCAGCAGGCCTGGACAATACCCCCTCGGAGTCACGTAGGAAAACACACATTGTTACACTATCAGGGAGCCTAATCTGTACACCGGTGGAGTTGCATGCTTCACCTCTCTGTGCAGGAAGCCTTTCTCGTCTTTCACCTTGGTATTTTTTAAGAGAACTTATTTATTTTTGGGGCGGAATAGGGATCCTGACTTATTGAGAGCAGAAGAGTTTGTTCCTTCATAGAAGCATGTAAGACCTCTGACATAGGTTTGCTCGTTTAGATTTTCCCCTTGTCCATTTCTACTAACTGGATTCGCTTCAACACATAGAGTAGAAGGCTGAGTATAGGCATGGGGCTTCCCAGTGTGGACACTGGTTCATGGTTGGACCAAAGCTTCCTTTATATATGATTCATATTTTCCATCAGGACTTCATCAGCTGAAGGTTGTAACCAAGCTCAGATAAAATGGACACAAGACTAGCCAAGTGATGCAATGTCACAAGTCGCTTCAAATTTCAGCCACATACTCTATCCAAAAGCTAGAACATAGTAGTTGGCAACACTTATTTCCAGAAACAAAAATAGTAATATA
Organism: Pinus tabuliformis; assembly: GCA_031772625.1. Lineage (NCBI taxonomy): Eukaryota > Viridiplantae > Streptophyta > Pinopsida > Pinales > Pinaceae > Pinus > Pinus tabuliformis. The sequence continues at coordinate 1,640,063,475 of CM062820.1, forward strand.
CAAAACAAACAAAATGACCATGAAAGAAAATAACAAGTATAATCAAACAAAGTGAAAGCAAAGATAACAAGAAAAAAAACCAAATGAAACAACAAGTAGAAAGCAAACTATGTACAAGGCACGAGCGTGGCCTGACCTACTGAACTAATGTTTGAGGACTTGGTTGTTTGACAGGAAGATTATGAATCCTCCCATCGAGTGATTGCAAATGATACATGTGTGAGCCAAATTTCTTGTGGACTTGTTCCAGTCCATCGGGCTCCGTTACCAAAACCTAGTGGCATTACAGAAAACCTTCAAGTGAAGACAACACCATTGTTTCAGGTACTGTGTGCAACATGGGCTTGGATGATGGCAAGGGGTAATTGTTTTTACTCTGGGAAGGGTTCAAGTTTCTAAAGTCAATTCATAAGTGAATCTTCCCATATTTCTTATGCACTGGATTTAAATTAGAAAACCATGTATGATGACGAACTTTTCAAGTAATCTAAACACCTAAAATGTTAGTCAATCTATTCGGTGAGAGGAGTACAAAAAACATGTATGTGTTACATGTTCTTTGCTATAATGACTTGTCTTCGCCTTTACCTGGAATCTCATGTTGGATTGGTCACATGTAGTGGGTACTCAGGTCATCATCTACTCATGCAGGCCCGTCCTGGTAGTGTTCGATCAAGTAGTCAACGATTGGTTACTACAGTGTGTAACTTGTACCAAGATTAGCCATCTTCGAATCACGGTGGATTCCCAAGTTGCTTTTTTCATTCATGTTGTTGGTCCTTCATGTGTTCAGCACAAGTGCTTCACCATCATAGTTTGTGACTTCAAACTTCAAAAAACTTGAAATCGCACATGATTTATTATTTTGAATGGTTGAGATACACTCGGTCCTTGAGCCATTCTGTGTTCCTATTCTACCAAGACTCATGGCACACAACTTGTCTGTATATGGACCGTTCAGCGTGCTGATACTACTGCTACCACCCCTGTTACTACTACTGCTACTATCAAAAAAACAAACTGTACAAGCTTCATTATCATGAGATGGGTGAGGAAGGAGTCCCAACTTCTTGTTTGATGAGGTTGGGGTTAGCTATGTAAGATAACACTCCAATGTCTTTTCCAAGAAGCAGTTTCCAAACATTAGTTCTGCGAAGGCTAATGGTTCATTCTTGCCGTTAAGGGGAGTGACATTTTGTTTCATATACCTCTCTGATAACACCTGGATTTGGTTGCATCTGCCCTTGTACGGAAGCCACATGTGAGGCCATTCTGTGGCAAAGTATCCATCCAGCTTGTTAGACCAGTCTCTGTTGAGCAATAGACCATATGCTTCCGGTATGTCCACAACGACTATGTTGATGCACTGGTGGACTCGACTATCATGGGATAGTCAGATGATAATGTCTTGTAGTTCAACAATGGATGGTACTACTATTGGCTCACTAAGATGTCTTTTTATAAGAAACCTTAATCCCTACATCAATTGTCAACCCGAGGTAAGTCTTTTTATCTCAAGAGTGCCAGCACAATATATGCTGTGAATCTAGAGGTTATCTAATGATGAATCGTTGCAATCACTAATAGCTAACTCTTCAATTCAATTCACACAATTCTGAAAAGAACTATCTATGGAAGAAATACTACTAACACACTTTGCAATTCTATGCAACTTGTTTAGAAATCAATTGAAACTAAATGCAAATAAGAATTACACTTGGAATTGTTCAAATAAACTTAAGACTAATCAAGTAAAAAAACTATAACTATTGGACAACACTGTTAATCTATAACACCCCAAATCAACTTGCAATTCCTAATTGAACAACAACAGTAATTGAACAGCAATCAACAATCGGTAATTGAACACCAATCAATAATTGAATAAAAATCGGTAATTGAACAACAAATAGTGATAAAGGATTCCTAAATAGAAAATGATCTATATTGCAATCTGTAGAAGTTAATCAGTCTTTTCTCTAAGATCTATGATAACATCTATTCAAATGAACAACAATCTGCTATCAACGCAAATTCACTCATTCCAATCAAAGCGCTACTTAAGTATGTCACACGGCTTCACTCTGAATATAGTTGAACAAAATTATGAATCAATATCACAAACCTTTACAATAAATGAAGTAACTGTACATTAAATCAATAACAAAGACTAAATATAAAAACTATGACACAAAGGAGCAGTAGAAATTCTTGTGATTGGGCCTAGAGTCGCTAGAAGCCTCTTGTTAATAAGAACTCAGAATATGAAGATGTATCAAACACAACTGTTAGGACTCCACTATGTATCATTTTTGCTATATATTTTGACACCACTCTACTCTTAAACCATGAACTTCATTGTCTTTTTCATCTACCTTATCCCAAGGTATATAGAAACCTCTTCTTTATTATATGTTTAATCTGTCTTACATTTAATTCCGCAATACTCTTATATTTTATCATTAATTGAAGTGCATTGTTGCTAACACAAGTCAAAGATCGCAGATAAGTTATATGCCTTGTTGGGAACGAGCGGCCGTTGCTGAGACAGCTGACTCCGTTGCTGAAACAGCTGACTCAGTTGCTGAAACAGCCGTCAAGCACGTAAATCCCGTTATGCGTAATTTGCGATTCTGGAAGAACTTTTTGTGGAATAGTAGCAGCAGCACGAAGATATGGTTACCTGGATCATCCTGAAGATAGCTCTTTTATTGTCTCGGTTGTAACAGCATCTCTTTTTGAAAGAACAAAATAGTCCTGTTTTGGAAAAGAAAACAGAATCGAGATAATGAAGATTCGCTCTCATGTAAATTGTAAAAGATGTCTCCTCTTTAAAAAGAGGAGACATCATCATTAGAGGGGGGTTGAATTGTAAGTTACAGGAGAGTATTGTGTGAGAACTGGAGCTAGTCTCCTTCTGTAATGTATCAGTTACTTTGACAGATGAATAAAATCTTCTTTTGAGCGTTTCAATTTAATTCTTTCTCCTGGGGAATCTTGTGAGAAGGAAAGGGCCCGCCTTCCTCACAAGATTCACCCTTTTGGTTCTTGTAGTTTGCTTATTTCTTTATGTGTTTGCACTTCCCTTGATTCTGTTGTTGGACACTAGTTACACAGCTTTGCAATACTCTGTTTCTTTAGCGCTACACGTATTGAATGCATGAATGAATGATGTTGGGAGCATGTGCTGAAGATTCCTGCATAAAGGAATAGGGTCTTGCTCCAATTGATTGCTTTCCTTTGCCTGCAGTGTGATTAGAAACAAGAGGACAAGTGCTGAAGGTTCTTGTTCCTGGGAATAGGGTCTTGATCTCTTGAAGTTACTTTTCTTACAGTGTGGTTAAGTGCCAGGCAGTAGGTGCTGAAGTTCCTCACCAAGGAATAGGGTCCTGTTCCTGCTATGGTTGAATGATTTCTTTCCTTGTAGATTGAGTTTCCTTTGCTGTAACAGAGAAATCGTTTCTGCTATAATTTAATTGACTTCAGCTTTGATTGAGTAGAGTGTGAACTAGTAGATTGATGAATCTAACAAGTGTGCATCTTTCTTTTACTACAACATCGATTCCGCTTTTGAAATTGAGCATATCCAGTGCGTTATTATCTTTGAAATAAAAAGACCTTCTCGGGTTGACAATTCATGTGGAGCTCGAATTGTGAAAACAATTACAGCGGCCAACATTTTGGCGCCGTTGCCGGGGAAGGTAATTATAGATTTCAAAAGCATTCATCTTTTCTTTTTAATGTGCAGATTGTATGAGAGGACGAGGAAACCAGAAGAAAAATAACCGCACAGGTGGCAAGGGCTGGGGAGGACGAAAAACTTTTATTGACGAGATTGTATCGAAGGCTGAATCATCACAGATTAAGTTCTCGGAAATCAAAATTTCAGCGTTCCCCTCAGTCAGATTACAGAACAGAGGAAGTTGTGGGTCCTGAAAATACAGAAGAACCAGCAGTCAGTGCTGAAGAGTTGGAGGAAAGTATTAGCAGATCAGTGGAACACATTGAGGAAATAGTAGAAAGCGTTGGATGACCGGTAGAGAACATTGAAGAACCAATAGAGGATTCTGACGATCGAGAAAGTGCAGTAGGAGGGCCAACAATGGAAGATAACAATGATGCCTTCCTCTTTGGAGGAGGACGTGCAGGTCCTGAAGAAGAAAGAAAGGATGAAAATTCCCTCTCTACCTTGGGATTTCCCATCAGTGATCTCCCTGCAGGAACAATGAAAAATATTCCATTGTCTGCTCTACCTAACTTTCATGGTTTATCCACTGAAGATCCTGACGAATTTCTTTTTGAATTTGATATATTATGCAGAAGTTATGATTATGTTACTAATGCTCAAAAGTTGAAGCTGTTTCCAGCCACCTTAAAAGGGAATGCTTTAAGATGGTTCATGAGCCTTGGAAGTCAGGTAATCACAACATGGGAGCAGATGAAACAAAAATTTCTGCTTAAATATCAAGACTACTGCCGGACGAGAGAGAAGAAGGATGAACTATTCAATATGGCACAAAAGTCGGATGAAAGTCTGGAGGACTACATAGAAAGGCTGCAGTACAACATACAGAGATCTGATCATCCGGACATAAGTAAGGAAATTCGTAAAACAATATTACTTAGAGGTTTAAGGGATGATTGTTTAAATATGTTAAATATGCTTGCTAAGGGAGATATATCTAAAGAATCATATGATGAGATTTGTGAACTTGCTAAGAGGTGCTCTAGGGGAGCTGCAAGAAACAGAATAAGAGATTCCACCTATTCAAGGGTGCAGAAATCAGCCAATGGAGGAGCAACAAGAGCAGAAATAGGTAATTTACTTGAAGAATTTAAAACCGAAATGTTAAGTTCTTTTGCTTCGCAGATTGACACTTTGCAGGTTAAGAAGAAGCAGGCCGAAGCAGAAGCAACTCTGGCTGTCTTTTGCCCGAAATGTAGAGACAAACATCCACTAAGGGAATGTCCAAGAGATAAAATACCAATTTGCACCCTTTTTGAGAAAGATCATGAGACAGAACAGTGTCCATCTCTACCAGGAATAAAAGCAGCATTGCAGCCAACGGAAGAAGAAGCTGAAGCAGTTTACCTGCTAACTCAAAGAAGACAATGGCAACCTAAAGGGCAAGGTACGAACTCTGGTATGCCATTTAATCGTTGGAACAATTATTCTGCTTTTGGCCAAACAATTTACCCCCCCTTCAACCAAATGCAATACCCACTTTTCAATCAAATGAATTTCCCACCCATGCAAATGCAAAACCCTCCCTTTGTTGACCCTTCAATGTGGACCCCTTGGCCTCCACAGCAGCCACCTCCTTTCAATCCTTGGAACCCAAATTGGAATAGTCAATCACTCCCGTACTCAAATCAATTGCCTCAATTCCAACAATCACTCCCTCTGCCATCAAATGCTCCGCCAAACAACCAAATGAGACCCCAACTACCTGTGCAACCAAACCCTAACCCCAATAATAAAGTTGTGCAAGTCATTGATATTCAGAATCAGTCTATATTTCCTACTATGCAATGTAATGATATTCATTTGAGATCTGGAAGAATAGTAGAGCCTATTATTGATGACATAACCGATTCAGATAAAAATGAAACCGAGAAACAAAAAGAAGCTCAACCACCTCCTAACAAAAATGTTGAAATAACAGAACCACCATTCCCCGAGCGTTTGGTTTTAACCAAAACAGCTGAAACACCTGCTTTTAATTTTATGGGGGAATTGCAAAATTTGTACATTAAAATTCCACTTTTACAAGCATTAAGAGATGTACCAATTTATGCCAGAACATTAAGGGATATTTGTGTTAAGAAACCTGGTAGGAAAACCAAGGATCCCCTTACAGTACATGTGATGGGAGACTTGTCTGCATTAATGTCCGGAAAAACCCCTCCTGTAAAATATGGTGATCCTGGCCATCCTACTGTCACAGTTCAGATTGGTAAAACAATGATTCCCCGAGTTCTGGTAGACTTAGGTGCAGCAATTAATATAATGACTCTGGAAACTTCACAATTGTTACAGCTGAATAACACAATCAGAGATACACCCACCATCTTAGAGTTAGCTGACCGTTCCACAATTAAACCAGAAGGAATTGTTGAAGACCTACTCATTTCAGTTGAATCCTGGAAATATCCAGCTGATTTTGTTGTATTGCAGACTAAAACAAAGCTGGGGGGACATCCCTTAATTCTAGGAAGGCCATGGTTGGCCACAGCTGATGCATTTATTAGTTGCAGATCTGGTTCAATGACAATTTCTAATGGTTATGAAACAAAACAATTAACTCTTTATCCTCACGCTACGCCAGTAGTCAATAATGAAGATTCTATATGGATGGATTATGATGATAATGCTGTTCAGCCTATCCTAACTATAGGACAAGCTTTAACTCTTAAAGACAAGACAGAGGATGAGATAATCAATAATTTTATTTGTGAACCTTCTTCTGTCATTGCTGAAACACACAATCAATTAACTGCAATTTTTGAAACTGATGCACAAGAAAAGATTGAACCTGAAGATTCATCTCAAACTTTAACCACGATCTCATCTAAAAGCATAACAGTTGATATTGAACCCGGCAAGACATTAAACATAAATCCTGATCTAACAGATGCTGAAACACAGCAACTAATGAAGTTATTGCACGAATATAAGGAGGCATTTGCCTGGGATTACACGGACATGAAAGGTATTTCTTCTGAATTATGTACTCACCGAATTTACATTAAAGAGGGATGCCGACCTGTTTGTCAACCCCAAAGACGAATGAATCCTAATCTACGAGAAATTGTTAAAGAAGAACTTCAAAAATTGCTTAACGCAGGATTTATATACCCCATATCTGACAGTGAATGGGTTTCCCCATTAGTAATTGTTCCTAAGAAAAACGGGAAATGGAGGGTATGTGTCGACTATAGAGCTTTAAACAAAGCTACTCAAAAGGATCACTTTCCCTTACCTTTCATTGATCAGGTGTTGGATAGTCTCGCAGGGAAGAAATTCTTTTCTTTTCTAGATGGATTCAGTGGGTATAATCAGATAAGAATTGCACCCCAAGACCAAGACAAGACCACTTTCACCAGCCCCTGGGGAACTTTTGCTTATAGAGTTCTTCCATTTGGGTTGTGCAACGCACCAGCAACTTTTCAAAGAGCTGTTATAGGAAGTTTTTCCGATATGCTGAATGATTCTATGGAAATATTTATGGATGATTTTACCCCTTATGGTGTGTCTTTCGAAGAGGCATTACAAAACCTTGAGAAAGTACTTAAAAGATGTATACAAGCTCACCTCTCCTTAAGTACCGAAAAATGCCATATGATGATGAGTGAGGGAATAGTGCTTGGACATTTTATTTCATCTCAAGGTATTCAGGTAGATCCATCTAAAATATTGGTCATTCAGAATCTTTCTGTTCCTAAAACTCAAACTGATGTGAGAAGTTTTCTAGGACATGCTGGTTATTACAGGAGATTTATTAAAGATTTCTCTAAAATAGCTTCTCCATTATTTGTATTGCTTATGAAAAATGCTGAATTTAAGTGGACTAATTCTTGTCAGAAAGCTTTTGAAGAGCTGAAGCATCAGTTGTCTACTGCTCCTATTTTGAGGGGGCCTGACTGGAATCTTCCGTTTCATATATCTTCTGATGCTTCAGACATTGCTATTGGAGCGGTTTTGGGACAAGAGGAAAATCATCTTCCTTATGCTATATACTTTATCAGTAAGAATATGACCCCTGCTGAGCTTAACTATACAGTTACCGAGAAAGAGTTCCTTGCAGTAATCTATGCCATTAATAAATTCCGACACTATATCACTGGTTATCCTACTTTTGTGCACACTGATCATTCAACTATTAAATACTTAATGAACAAATCTGTCACAAATGCTAGAGTTACCAGATGGCTATTATTATTGCAGGAATTTGATATTACAATTGTAGATCGGCCTGGTAAAGAAAATGTGGTGGCTGATTTTCTTTCTCGGTTAAAAACTGACAATGATATTCCAGTAGATGATAGTTTTCCTGACGAATATTTGTTTGCAGTTTCTGCTCACTCTCCATGGTATGCAGATATTGCTAATTATTTGGTTGCAGGAAAACTACCAGCACACCTGTCATATAGAGAAAAGAGAAGAATTGTTCAACAAAGTGCCAGGTACAGCTGGATAAGCGGGTGTCTCTTCTATACTGGGCTTGATCAGGAGATCCGAAGATGCATTAGAGAAGATGAAGTGTATGACATATTGAAAGCTTGTCATGATGGCCCTTGTTGAGGCCATTTTGCTGATAAAAGAACAGCACATAAAATTCTGAGGATGGGTTACTATTGGCCCTCATTATTCAAGGATGCAAAGAAGTATGTAAGGGCTTGTGACAGCTGCCAGAGAATGGGTCAACCCAATCATAGAGACCAAATGCCATTAAACCCCCAGGTAGTTTCTGAACCATTTGAAAGATGGGCCTTGGACTTCATAGGACCCATTAACCCTCCATCCAATCAAAGAACCTATATATTAGTCTATACAGACTATATGACTAAATGGGTGGAGGCCAAAGCACTTATTAGAGCCAATGAAGAGGCTGTCCTAGCCTTCTTATTCGAAGAGATTTTCACTAGATTTGGAATTCCTAGAGAGCTAGTTACTGATGGAGGACCTCCATTCAATTCTCATGGTTTTAAATCTACCCTTCACAAATATCATATTCAACATAGAATGACTACACCATACCACCCCCAGGCCAATGGGCAGGTGGAAAGCACAAACAAAGTTTTAGAGGCCATTCTAACTAAAACAGTGAAGGACAACCGAAAGGATTGGTCCCAAAGGCTCCCTGAGGCATTATGGGCTTACAGGACTACTTGGAGAAACACTACAGGTTTTTCTCCCTATGAATTGGTTTATGGTAAAAATGTTGTTTTTCCTGTGGAATTTGAAATTAAAACTTTAAGGACTGCTTTAGCTGTTAATCTTGATTTGAATGATGTGCAGACAGCTAGATTGCAGCAGATTTTGGAGTTGGATGAAAAGAGATTAGATGCCATTCATCAAACAAACATGATACAGCAAGAAAGGATGAAGTGGCATGACAAAATTATCAAACACAAGCAGTTCCAAAAAGGTAATTGGGCCTTGTTGTATGACTCTCGGTTTGAAAATTTTCAGGGAAAGCTACGTACACGTTGGCTTGGACCATATGAAGTAGATGATGTTTTTCCAAACGGAACGGTAAGGCTTGTAACAATTGATGATGCTAAAACACCTCTACTAGTCAATGGCCATAGGCTCCGTCTATATAAGCGCCCTGTTTCTAAAGAGGATTTCAAGACTGCTTGCATGACTGATATTCATTATCTTTTTCTAGGGGAGTCTTCTGCTCCTCACAGCACTTAATTTTCTGCACTATATTTTTAGTATTAGATTAGATTTAGCACTAATAATCCCTGTCAAGGATTGGCATATTACAATTGAATTTTGCAGATTCTGGAAAAAGCAATAAGGAGGACAGATTCATCATGAGAAGATCTGAAGCTTTAAGTCAAGAAGCTTCTTCCCATCATTTTACCCTTTTTCCTAAAGCAATATCCCTCCATACCCACATTATTTCTATTATTCCCACTCCCACCATCCCTGAAATATCCTCCTTCAGTCAGTATTTCCCACCCCTTACTGCTGAAATGATCCCTTATCAAATATTTTCTCCATTCACAGACCTAAGTCATTTATCCCATTTCTCTGATTTTTCCCGTTGCTGAAACACCTGTTTCAGCAACGTATCATTGATTTTCCCCGTTGCTGAAACACCTGTTTCAGCAATGTATTATTGATTTCTCCCGTTACTGAAACACCTGTTTCAGCAACGTATCGTTCATTTTCCAGTTGCTCAAACACCAGTTTCAGCAACTTGTTATCATCAAAACAGTATCCCTCTTTGCTGTTATATGAGCTTTCTGGTTCTCCACGATTATACTTCAGATCCTTTTGGTGAAAATTATTCAGCACGTACCAGATTCAATTACACTCCTGTTCTAAAAAATCTACAGATTCTTCCATGTACATTAAAGCTATTTTGAAGCAACCGACACTTCGAATTATTAAATCAAAGGTAAAATGTAAGGTATAAGGTTTTAATGTAATTCGGTTAAATCATATTAAAGAGAGGATTTCATTTATAATGATTACATATCTTCACACGCCCAATCATTATTACACCATACGTAGGGGGGGGAATTCCAAAAATAGAACAATCATTTCACATTAACCAAGCCTCCGTCCCTTGTCATATCTATTTCTGCCGTCATTTAGACCATGCAGCCTCTGTTGCAACAACTAGCGCGATCAGGGTCTGTGTTTACTGTGTCGGTGCCTCTGCGGATAACTCAAAGCTACAGCCATGGGAGGGTCGACCGTTAGACATGAGCCCGACTCCATAAGTCTTCTTCAATTGTTTCCCGAAGTCTATCAGATTTTCCACCAAGCGGGATGGACAGTATATTTTGAAAGGTTGGGGGAATTTAACCAGGAACAAGTCTTAGAATTTGCACAAAACCTTCAAGACGATTTTTCGGTGGTCCAAGGGGTTTGCATTTCAGTGACAGAGGATGACATAGTTCAGGTATCAGGGTTGCCAGCTGAGGGTACTCGCTGGTTCAGCAGGAAGCAGGTTGTTCTCAACACGCAGCAAGAATTTCTGCACCCAGATGAGCAAGTGGAACCCAGAGGCCGCGGGGTTAGTCTGCACTCACTTCCTCAACCATGGCCATCAGTGGCAGAGTTCATCAAACACTACTTAACGTGTGAGGGGCGTTATCAGGTAGTGTACAATCATGATTTTGTTTTGATGAATCATTTGAGGAATGGACGACTGATTAATATCCCCTATTATCTGCTTGGTTGTATTAAAAACATGTCTTATTATTGTAAACGAGCTAAATTCCCAATGTTATCCCTTACCCATCACCGTTTATGCCAGTTGCTGATACAGAGGGGTTTTGCTCAGCAAAATCCCCCTCTCCACGCCCCACCCGAAATTCCTCAACAAGCCCCAACACCCCAGCCGCCCGAAATTCCTCAACAAGCCCAAACGCCCCAACTACCCGAAAGTCCTCATGATATTCCGGAAATTCTTCATGAAGAACAACAGGAAGAAATTCCACATTACCCAGTTGACCCAACCCCGAGCTCGCCTCATTCAGCAGAGCTAACTGCCCCCACTATTTCTGTCCCTAGTGACGACTCTCTAACACCCCCTTCCTCACCCACTTATAAAAAGAAAAGAACCCCAACAGTCGCAGTCTCCAGACCACGGACAAGGTCTACATCTCAAATTCTTACTTCTTCGAAAAACCCTGTCCCCAGAAAGAAACCCTCCCCTTCAAAGAAAAGGAAAGGCAGTGATTTTGCTGCCTTCCTACCAAAAAGAAAAATGAAAATGGCTGTTGAGACAAAACTCACCTCTATTTTCCCTTACCCTGCCACTATTCTATTAAAACCTTTATCCCCATCTCAAACCTCCCAACCTGTCTCGTCCGGAGGCACTGCCACACAAGAACCAGCGCCCCGGGATAATACGACATTGTTTATGGCTCAAGAAGTGACTGTCACACAAGAACCAGTCACTGGGGCACAAGAATACACCAAGCAGGACAGTAGTGGGAAATCAGCAGTGACTGTCACACAAGAACCAGTCACTTGCCCAGTGGCTGAAACACAAGAACCAGCTACTGTGGCACAAGAACTAGCTACGACTGTGCATCAACAAAATACCCCAACAGAGTCAACCAGTACACAAGGTTTACATACTATGACATCTCTATTGGAGGAGAATGAATTCCTGAAGTCTGAATTAGAAGCTTACAAGAAGGAACTAACCATGGCTCGAGAGGCTTTTGAAAGAGAACTGAATCTCCATACATTAGCACACGTAGCCTCAATGCAAAATAAGGAGCCATGCAAAGAATACATGTGCCAGGAGTGTGGCAACATTTACCAGAATGCAGGCTACAAACTAGTTCAATTATCTGAGGCATCTACATCAGCTGGAATAAGAGAGGGATGCCCTACTGCTCCACAAGAACCAGTAGGACTCTCTATAAAGCAAGAAGAAGAAATCAAACCTCAGATATCCCGTCCTTTGCAGGTTGATGCAGCCATCCAGACAGAGGAAACAACGTCCCAACCCACTACTTCTGATGCCAAGACACAGACTCTGCCATGGAATCAATTGGAACAGATGAATAAATGGAAGAAGCAATATGCTGAAGAACAAGATATAATATTACGACAGCATAAGTTACAATGGCAGAACCATGTATATGCCAACTGGGATAGTTGGGACCAAATAATGCAAGAGCACAGGAAGTATAAAAAGGAAGCCAGAGAATCTAAGGCAAAGATAGCCTTGATGTTTTCATTAGTCCAGAAGTTGATGGCTACGCGCAAACCCTCTGTAAACTACTCTCTCTTTCTTTCTGAACGATTAGTTTATTTCCAATTAAAAGCAATAGCAAATGGCAGACCATATGAATTAATGACTTCAGAGAAATTTGTTGAGACCTTTAAGGAGGCCCCTGAAAGTGACCAGCATCTGCTGTGCGAACTCTACCTTCATAATGAGGCCATTCCTGAAGATAGGAGAGTTAATCTTATTCCAATTGCAGGAGATATACAAATCAGGGAATTTGCTTCATTTTTGTCTAACCAGCTCACTTGGCAGACTGCGTTCACTGCAAGCAGTCATAATGAGGAAAATAAACTCCTGTGGATTAGACCAGAGCCTGTAGGCCCAGCCACGTTTATAGCACAATATTATGAATTCTTGCAGAAGCCAGGAATGAACGAGTACATGCAGCAATTACAGGCTTCAATACTTTTTAAGTGTCAACAGCACATTAGAATGAAGGGTACTGCTGCATTGAAGGCCAATGATATCTTTTGGCAGCAGTCATGTAAGGAAAGACAGGATTATCATCCTTTTAACCCTCTCAATCTTCAAGCTGCATTATCCAGGGTCCCTAAGTACATTAATTGCATTCAACATTGTGGAGTAAACTCGATCGGGTATCATTTCCGTTTTCCAATTTTATGGCTGCCTTCAGACAAATATCAATGTCATTACCAGTTGACTGACAGAGAGGAAGCCTTGGCATGGCAACATTTGCAGACCGACAGCGGATTCTGAGCTCCTACAGATGCCACCTTCTCCAGCTACTGCTTGAGTAATTTGCATGCTCAATCCCAGTACTCAGACTCTGATTCAGACTAGGGGTTGCCTGAGGACATGCAACATTTTTAGCTGGGGGGGATGTTAGGACTCCACTATGTATCATTTTTGCTATATATTTTGACACCACTCTACTCTTAAACCATGAACTTCATTGTCTTTTTCATCTACCTTATCCCAAGGTATATAGAAACCTCTTCTTTATTATATGTTTAATCTGTCTTACATTTAATTCCGCAATACTCTTATATTTTATCATTAATTGAAGTGCATTGTTGCTAACACAAGTCAAAGATCGCAGATAAGTTATATGCCTTGTTGGGAACGAGCGGCCGTTGCTGAGACAGCTGACTCCGTTGCTGAAACAGCTGACTCAGTTGCTGAAACAGTCGTCAAGCACGTAAATCCCGTTATGCGTAATTTGCGATTCTGGAAGAACTTTTTGTGGAATAGTAGCAGCAGCACGAAGATATGGTTACCTGGATCATCCTGAAGATAGCACTTTTATTGTCTCGGTTGTAACAACATCTCTTTTTGAAAGAACAGAATAGTCCTGTTTTGGAAAAGAAAACAGAATCGAGATAATGAAGATTCGCTCTCATGTAAATTGTAAAAGATGTCTCCTCTTTAAAAAGAGGAGACATCATCATTACAGGGGGGTTGAATTGTAAGTTACAGGAGAGTATTGTGTGAGAACTGGAGCTAGTCTCCTTCTGTAATGTATCAGTTACTTTGACAGATGAATAAAATCTTCTTTTGAGCGTTTCAATTTAATTCTTTCTCCTGGGGAATCTTGTGAGAAGGAAAGGGCCCGCCTTCCTCACAAGATTCACCCTTTTGGTTCCTGTAGTTTGCTTATTTCTTTATGTGTTTGCACTTCCCTTGATTCTGTTGTTGGACACTAGTTACACAGCTTTGCAATACTCTGTTTCTTTAGCGCTACACGTATTGAATGCATGAATGAATGATGTTGGGAGCATGTGCTGAAGATTCCTGCATAAAGGAATAGGGTCTTGCTCCCATTGATTGCTTTCCTTTGCCTGCAGTGTGATTAGAAACAAGAGGACAAGTGCTGAAGGTTCCTGTTCCTAGGAATAGGGTCTTGATCTCTTGAAGTTACTTTTCTTACAGTGTGGTTAAGTGCCAGGCAGCAGGTGCTGAAGTTCCTCACCAAGGAATAGGGTCCTGTTCCTGCTATGGCTGAATGATTTCTTTCCTTGTAGATTGAGTTTCCTTTGCTGTAACAGAGAAATCGTTTCTACTATAATTTAATTGACTTCAGCTTTGATTGAGTAGAGTGTGAACTAGTAGATTGATGAATCTAACAAGTGTGCATCTTTCTTTTACTACAACATCGATTCCGCTTTTGAAATTGAGCATATCCAGTGCGTTATTATCTTTGAAATAAAAAGACCTTCTCGGGTTGACAATTCATGTGGAGCTCGAATTGTGAAAACAATTAGAGCGGCCAACAACAACCTCCTTTCATTAATTGCAAGTAACAGCTAATAGAGTCACCAATATAACATCATATATGTTTTCAAAAAGAATAATTACAGATTATCAAAGTTTGAACTATATCTAATTTCCTTCCGACCCTATATATAACATAAAAGAGTAAATAGATAAAAGCGAATCCTTAGGAATCTTGAGGATTTCACAATATATAATCTGATCATGTGATAAAATAGCATTGTTCAAGTTGATCTCCCACTTTCTTGTCTGCCCAAGATGTTGTTGCTTTTCCATTTTATGGCCTCATGTTGTTCTGTCAATTGAACAACTTTTGCCTAGTCCACATCTCTACACACAAAGATAGCAAAGAATTAGTTTTTCGTACTAGATTTTCCTATTCTATCACCAAATAGTTTCATCCAACTTTAACCGATATTTTCCTCATTTGAATCTATAAATGGAGATAATCGTATAAGGATGAATGATAAATTAAGAATTTCACCAAGTGAAATCATGCGATTTTCCTATCCCAACATACTCCCCAGCTTACCTTGTTGCACGTCCTCATGCAAGCAAATAGTTTAGATGCAACTGAATTAGGGAATAAGCAGGATATACTTCCTCCTTGTAATTCCTAAAACCATTTTTTTGATTAAGGACAATGAAATCCTAGGTTACCTCATGATCCTTCAAGTTATAGTGATTGCGATATTGATAGGGAGTATACCATATGATTGGGGTTCTGTAACGACATCCTATCCAATCTAGCCCCATTTTAAAATCATATTACTATATTTATAAAAACGAGAAGAGGTAGCTTGGAAGTTTTGATATCCAAATGGCTCTCAGCCCCTCATAGTGTTATTGGAGACTTCCCACCTCTGCCTTGATGCAGACATGGCTTCTTCCTTAATGTCCTAGAAGTATTCCTTTCCGGTCTGAATAATATCAGTATGGAGTGGCCCCAATTTTCCTACAACACTATCCCACTTCATAAACTGTTTATGCCTGATAGATAGGTGTAATGGTTGTAGGCTACCCTCTAACCCATAGGTCAATGCCATTCTCACGTCTTCTGAAAGTGTTGTGAGCGTTGGCCTATTTTAGTTGATTGGTAGTGAATGAGAGGAATGCCTAAAATTGGATGTCTCCTATAAAAGGGCCAGGGTGGCTGTCCTTGTCATCTTCTAAAACAAAATTATGCATATACAGTTCACAAAGGAGGTGTTAAACCTTCTCATCATGATCTCTAAAGCATTTGATGAAGTTGGGAGTGGTTTTGATCTCTACCAATTTACCAGACTTAACGACCTTAACTTTTTAGAAGAGGTATCTTTCCATGAGAAATAAAGCATAATTTGTGGCAGGAGCTCGGCAAGATAGGGTGTCTGAATAAAGAGAGCAGACAGTCTCCATTTGCTCTCTATCTTTTTGCAATTGACCCTCTAATCTTTCAACCTTCTTTGCTCAGCCTTATACTAAGCAAAGGTCTCATCTTCAGTCCTGGTAAGTGCTTCAAACTTCTTGCTTAACCCTTGATGTTCATGTAGAGGGACCACCTTTTCATTGTGCTGAGCCAGTTCCTGTTGAACAACCAATAGCTCATTCTGCAAATTTCTGATGACAGCCTCTCTTACCAACGGGGTGTAAAGGGGTGTTTCATCTATTTGGTCCTCTCCATCCTAGGTCTTCGTAGGGTTAGTTTGCACAATAGCTTCAACTGCTTCTTGAATTATACAATCAACTCGAAAATCTTCTTCAACATCTGTTTGGACAACAGTGTCTGCAGTGGGGTGGTCCATTTGAGTTCCCTGCAAAAATATATAGGGGTCCTCAGTTTGCATGGCAATGTCTTCTATCATAGTTGGCTTAGTCTAGGTTTCGTTTGGACATACCACAAGAAACTCTGTCTGAGTCTCAACATCCTTCACATAACATTGTTCTCTTTGTGTTCCTACAGTTTCCATTTCTACTTTCAATTTCTTGGTTCTGGTTGCCTCTTTTAACCAATGTTTCAGCTGCCTGATTACTTTCTTCTGTTTTCTATACTTTCTGAGCATCTCTGTAAGCCTAGCTCTATAGAACTTATCTACTCTAGGGCCTTCGTCTAAAGTTGCGTTACCCTATACTTCCTGTACAGGCTATACTATGTCATCATTAGGGATGTTCCCAATTGGAACTTTGTCTTTTGGTGGAATTTCTCCTTCCAACTCATTATTATTATGTATTTTGATTTCAGGAGATCCCAATGAAATGGTATCTCCTGAACAATTATCATTCTCGAGGTCTTCTCCTTGGTAGGTATCGTCCACAGGGGACTTCGAAAAGGGAGTATCACTTGGTTTATTGACATCTCTCAAGGTTTCATCTTCAGGGTTTCCTTCTGCTGGGGGATCCACTGGACTGGTGCCTATTATCTGAGTTTCTTTTCTACCAGCTTCTCCTTCATGCTCCTTGGCTTCAAGGGCTATTTCCATAAAAGGAATTGACTCCCTCTATTCCTCCATGGCATCAGTGCATGGCTAGGTTTGCTCATGACTGTGACTGTCAGTAGGGTCCGACCGGTTGGGGTACAATTCTATTTTTCAATGCTCTCTGGTTGTTCTCTACCTTCGGTAAACACTCCCATGCTTCCCAATACCCTGGCCACTTCCTTCTCATAGTCTTGCAAAAGAGGGTCTTGCGGACTAAGAGGAGGTGTGTGGGATGGTCCGACTTCCTCTGCTTGGATTGGGATGTGCTGCTAGGCTTTCACTCACACAGAGCACCTACACTTAGAGGATTCTAAGGGTGCATAGGGACTATTTCTCTTTAGTATTCTCTTTGGGCCTGGGGTTCTTGGCCTTTACTGCTCTGTTTCCACATTTTCTGGGGATGGAGCCAAGGTAGGATTTATGATACTATCCCATGTTAATTGTTGTTAGGCCAATCTATTTGTGATAACTAATTTAATTAACCCATGATGGCTAACTATACTATGTGGGTCCTTGGATTTCCTTACCCATCAGGCGATATCGTGTAACAAGGAATTTAGATAAAATGGTAAATTAACTGAAATTCTTTGCTTTAAAATAGCTAGAAGTTTCAATTGTCGGGGCTTTACCACGTCATGTTGGCCATCAAAGGTGATGTATCTTTGGACGATGACCATCAATTCTTGCCACAGTTGCTACAACGCCGAAGGATGAATAACTTTCCCTGTTCGTACCATCCGCTCGCCTGGGTCCTAGAATGTTTCAATTGCGTTGTATAAAAGGACGCATTTATCTGCCCATTTCGCCCCTTCTGCTAGAAGTCCAATGACTTCGGCTAGGACTTCTTCAGAAACCATCATGCTTATACCTTTGACCACTGTACTACCATTCTGCAGATTTTCCAGAAATTCCAGCGTTAGCTCCTAATGAAATCCCTGCAATCTGTTTAAATACTGCAACCAACCAGTGCGTTCAAGGATTTCACGAGCTTGATCTGACACCATCAGTACTAGAGGTTCACTCTGGATAGCTTTTCTACCCATGACTACTGCACTTGAGGCTGGTTCTCCTGTATACAATTATGTTTTACCCTTGTAATGCAAAACAGACGCAATGTATATTACAACAATTAACAGTGAAATGACGATTCTTGGACAATTATTATCATTTTTAGTTAAGTCATTCATCCTATCAGCCATACTTAACGTAGAATCGTAAGTTCGCATGCCCGCCATAATGGTTTCCATTCTTCATCCAATCAGAATTTCCTGCTAATTATTACACATTCATGCTCATCATGTAGTTCGTACTCCAGAGGTAATCCGAATGATTGTCACACAGTTATCCATAACTGTGATACATGTCGTGCATATGCAGGCCATTCCCCCTTTGATGAGAAAAGGGCGTACGTCCTTTCAACACACGAAAAGAAAGCACATAGACTAATGCGCAATAAATATTGGCAACTAATTGAAAAACACAACATGCAAATTAGTAAAGAATTTAAGAAATATTCGTCGTCAGACGTGAATTAGCAAAATCGAATAAAAACAACAATTTTAAGTCATTATGTCAAAGATCTTTACCGTGAGTATAATTAACCACATCAGCATAATCGGCGGTATGTGTTTAATGACTATCATTTAATGATTAGACGTACATAATATAATGAATATAGATTAAATTCACCATGCTATTCGGCTTGTAAAAGTGCTACCTAAATGGAAATTCTTGTTAGAAATAAATTCGTAGGTGATACGAGCTAGATAACATATGGCAATATAAGATGATACTCCAATACCACAAGCAGAACCACTACTGCCAGCAGGCGTTCATGGCCTCGGTAGGGTTACTTTTTAACGCCCCCCAACACCCCCCCCCCCCCCCCCCCCCCCCACCCCCCAAATGAGCCAGAGTCCTTCTTACAATTAATTCTTCTTTTCTTTGTCATAAAGAGACCACTATGTTGGCATGGTGTCCAGATAACCATAGTGCCACTCACCAGGGTGTAACAAAGTGATGAGGCTGGCTCGTGATGAGACCCCATGTTCTTCTAACATATTAATTATCAAGGTCATTGCCTTGGTTTGGTAGCCAAATTGGAATGTCGCTTGTTACATCCTTATGATCATGGTATGATGGCTCGTGATGAGACCCCCTATCCTCTTTAGACAATGTTTTAAGCATTTTGATATTTTATTTTTCTTTTGAAATTCTTATTGTAGAAAAAGGGAGGCTCATTTGTTCCTTAAGAGTCAGGGATGGTGTAAGAAGTAAAAAGATGCCAATAAAAGTGTTATACTCTTATCACCTTATCAATATATCAATGAATTTTATCCATTTGGGAGTATAAACATAAGCCAGCATGGATTAAGGATAATGAATCATTTCATGATGTGTCCAAAAGAAAAGATGTTCAAGCAGTCATTGTAAAGATAGACCATATTAGCTTATGGATAAAGATAAACATCAAAAGGCTTTTAGAAGTCATAAAGATATTATTATTACCATTTTTCTTTAGAAGAGGCACAAATCAATTCAAATGGTGTTTATCTGCAATACAAAAAGAAGAAAAGAAAATGGCATAACGATTAAGAAAAAAATGACAAAAATTCACAATTTAGCTTCTTAAAAGGTGATGTTCAATTGATTGAATGAAAATCGTTCAATTGTTTTAACGGAAAAATCAAGATAGGAAATGAAATGTGTTGTTCAATCAATTGAACGATAATTGTTCAATCGTTTGCATAGTGAAATCAATCAAAAAAAAAAAGTGTTGTTCAATCAATTGAACGGTGGCCATTCAATTGTTCGAATGGTAAAATCAAAGTAAAAACAAAATGTGTTGTTCAATCAATTGAAAAATAGTCATTCAATTGTTTGAACAATGAAAAAAAAGAAGGAAAGTATGTTGTTCAATCAATTGAACGACAATAATTCAATTGTTTGGGCAGCGAAAACAAAAAAAGAAAAAAGGAAAATGCGTTGTTCAATCAATTGAACGACAAATGTTCAATTGTTTGGACAACGAAATACAGAAAAGAAAAATGTGTTGTTCAATCAATTGAATGGCAAACGTTCAATTGTTTGAACAATGAAATACAAAAAATAAAAACGTGTTGTTCAATCAATTGAATGGCAAACGTTCAATTGTTTGAACAATGAAATACAAAAAAGAAAAATGTATTGTTCAATCAATTGAACGGTAAACATTCAATTGTTTGGGCAGCAAAATACAAAAAAGAAAAATGTGTTGTTCAATCAATTGAATGGAAAACTCAATTGTTTGAACAACGAAATACAAAAAATAAAAATGTGTTGTTCAATCAATTGAACAGCAAACGTTCAATTGTTTGAACAACAAAAAAAACAAAAAGAGGAAAATGAAACTTCCTAAAAAAAATTCATATTTACATGGTGACACCTACAAAGGCATGTACATTATTTACAATTTCTCAAGAAATTTCAATTTTTAAAGGAAAATTTGTTGGGTTATCATTCCATGTAGCTAGAATTTGCATGGAGGGGTCCTTGCGTACCTACTTGCAGAAAGACTCTTTGGTAAGAAATTGATGATAGAGGCACACTCGATGCTCGTTTACCTTAAAGGAATGGTTGAATCCGTCTATGGTAGTCAAGGTAAGAGTACAATTATTATGTACTTCTTGAATCTCATAAGGGCCAAGGCATCTTGTTTGCAACTTGCCTAGGAAGTCCTGGAATCTGGAATCATACAGGAGTGCCCAATCCCCTTTTTGAAACGTTTTCTTCTTGATAAGGTTATCATGTCATTTTACCCTTTGCTGCTGGATTATTGTAGTTTGTTGCAAAGCAAGCAAGTGAGCCTCATCCAGTTCATTCATCTGCTGAAGACACTTGGTTTGGGATTCTGTTAAATCTAAACCCACTTCCTAGGCCGTCCTTAGAGTCTTTATTTCAAATTTGATTGGAAAAATTGGTTTTGTACCAATCACAAGATGGTATGAAGAGTATCCAATAGTATTCCTCCAAGTTGTACGATAGGCCCACAAGGCCTCTGGCAGTCGGGTAGCCTAATCTCATCGATGTGATGATACTGTCTTGGTCAAAATCTCTTCTATAACCTTATTGGTTCTTTTGACCTGCCCATTCGCCTACGGGTGATACAGAGAAGTGATCTTGTGCGTAATATGATGGTTTCTAAGAGTGGCAGTAATCTTGTGGCCTGTGAATTGCTTTCCCCCATCTATGATCACGTCTCGCAGTAGTCCATACCGCACAAATAACCCAAAAAGGAAGTTAATCAGTGCTTCCCCTATGACTCTTGGTAAATATACCGTTTCCACCCATTTTTTCACATAATCCGTGGCTACCAGTATGTAGGCCTTCTGATTAGATGGCGGATGGAATGGACCTATGAAGTCCATTGCCCAATGCTTGAAGGTTTCTTTGACTAATTGTGGCTGCAGAAGCATTTCATCAGATTGGCCAGGCTGGCTCATCCTTTGGCAACTATCGCAGGCCTAGGAATATTTTTTAGCACCCTTAAAAATACTAGGCCAACAATAACCCATTTGTAATACCTTATGTCCTATCCTTCAGTCTACAAAATTTCTCCCGCAGGGTTCGTCATGGCAAGCCTTTAGAATGTCATGGATCTCATCATCGCAGATACATTTGCGTATACACATGTCAGCCCTTGTATGAAAAAAATATCCGCCTATCCAAGAGAACTGGGCACTGTGCTGAACAAACAATTTTCTTTCTCTTGTCATTAAATGTTTTGGTAGCTTCCCTACTGCCAGATAATTTGACACATTTGTGTACCATGGTATCTAACTGCCACAACAAACAAGTATTCATTTGGAAATTGGTCATCTATGGCTAGTGGATCATTAACCTTTGGGATTCGAGATAGAAAATCAACAACTGGATTTTCCTTCCTCGGACGATCTTTAATGGTGATGTCAAACTCCTGAAAAAATAATAGCCATCGTGTTACTCAACCATTTGTGATTGGTTTATTAGCTAGATACCGAATGGCAGAGTGATGAGTGTACACAAAGACTTGGTAGCTGGTTATATAGTGTCTAAATTTTTTTATTGCATAAATAACAACTAAGAATTCTTTTTCTATCACTATATAATTAAGTTTTGCAGAAGTGATATTTTTGCTAATATAATATACAGCATAAGGTTTCTTGTCCTCCTCCTGGCTGAGGACAGTGCCTATAGCTACATCTGATGCATCCTTCGAGATGTGGAAAGGAAGCTCCCAATTTGGTACATGTAATACCGGTGCTGTTGAGACTAGTTTCTTTAATCCTGCAAAAGCTATGTCACACTTGTCAGACCAACTGAAATCAACATTTCTAGTTAGAGCATATAAAGGTGCCACAATCTGTGAAACATTCTTGATAAACTTGTGATAATAACCTCCATATCCCAATAAACTACATACCTCTATTTGAGTGCATGGGGTAGACAGTAAAAGAATTACCTGTATTTTTATTCGATCTACACGTATTCGTACTGCGGAGATGTAATGTCCCAGGATCATGCCCTCGGTCATCATCATGTGACACTTGACATCGCTTAAACATAACCTGGTAGCGATGCATCGTTCTAAGATCTTTTCTAGCATTTGCAATGCTTGATCAAAATCATCCCCATATGGAGTAAAGTCATCCATATATACCTCTAGTCCTTCATTTATTAGATCAGCAAAGATGCTTAGTATAGCTATCTGGAACGTGGCTGGATCATTACACAAGATAAATGGCAATAAATTTTATGCGAATGTGCCCCAGGGACAGGTGAAGGTTGTTTTATCCTGGTCTTCAGGGGCAACCTGAATTTGATTGTAACTGCTGAAGCCGTCTAAAAAGGAGAAGAACTGCTTCCCTGCCAACGTATCGAGGACTTGATCAATGAATGGGAGGGGGAAGTGATCCTTCACTGTTTCCTTGTTCAACTCTCAATAGTCTACACAAATACGCCACTTCCCATTTTTCTTAGGGACGATCACTAATGGAGAGACCCATTTACTGTCTGAGATAGGATAAATAAAGTTTACATCCAGTAGCTTCTGCAATTCCTCTTTCACGATATCCTTGAGGTGTGGGTTCAACCTCCGTTGAGGCTGCCAGATGGGTCGAGCATCCTTCTCTGTATAAATGTGGTGTGTACATAGTTGTGGGTCTATCCCTTTCATATCAGGATAATCCCAGGAAAAAGCCCCTTTATTTTTCTGTAACACCTGGATAAGCTTTTGTTGTTGTTCGCTATCCAGATTATCATTGATATTTAGAACTTTTCCTGGCTCGATCTCAACTGGTTTTCTGTTATGAACAACAGTCATATGAATATGCTGGTCGTTTGTATCCTTCATGGGATCTTATATGGCTTTGTTATCAAGGATTACTTTCAACATCTAACACTATACATTACTCACATTAGCTGGCTAATTTATAAAATTGTTGATAGTGTTGTCTTCAATCTGATCTTTAAATTCCAATTCCTCTGCTATTGTGAGTGGCGAACAAATGCTCTCTTCCAGGTATGCTGGTGGTTGCTTACATATTCTTACAATGGGCAAACTTGGCCTGACAAGAGGATATAACACCAGATTGTTTTACAACATCCCCCTTTGTAATAGTCATGCTGCCTTCTCGGCAACCAATATATGCATCAGTTGTTGCCAGCCAAGCTCGGCCCAGGATCAAAGGATTCCCATCCAACCTACTCCTTGGGTTTATAACCAGGAAATCTACTGGATATTCCCATGAATCAACAGAAATTGTGATATCTTGTAAAGTCCCTTCTAGTCTTACCACTGATCGGTCAACAAGTTCTAATAAAGTGGTGATTGTGTCCAAGGCTACAATACCAAGTGTTTGACAAGTTTCTACTGTTAACATGTTAATGGCAGCTCCTAGATCAACTAGTGTATTTGGAAAAGAGTGGCCATATATCTAAACTGTTACTATGGGGTTTCCAGGATCTTCATACTTTATTGGAGTTTCCTCTCCAAAGAGTAAATCAGATAAGGTTCCTACAACATGGATAGTGGGTGATATTTTTACCTCCTTCACATGCTTCCTTACACACAATTCATTGATTTTTTTGGCATAGATGGGAATGTCTTGAATGGCCTAGAGAAGAGGGATCTTAATCCACAAATTTTTTAGTTCCCCTACAAGTTACATCGAAATCAGGGTAGGTGATCGTTTAGGAATAGTTAGTCTTTCAGGGAATGGAAGAGAAGTGACTATAAGTTTTTTAGGGTCGTTAGGTTGATCTTCTTCTTCCTCTTACTTTCATTCAGTATTATTTATAGGCGGTGGAATATGTACAGCTGATGGAATATGTACAGCTGATGGAATATGTACAGGTGGACTTACATTTTCAATTGAATGCTAGTCCCTGTTTTCCTCAGGGATGATGACACGTCTTGACCTCAATCTGAGCTCATTACAGTCTTTCTACTCAATCTCATACTCAAGGTTTTCAATAATCTGTACCAACTGGACTGGTCGATTATTAGAATTTGAGTTCGGCTGAGCTAGTAACTGTGGCTGCAGAAGAGGTTGAGAATTTTGCTGTAATGTATAAGGAGCTGATAGTGTTGGTTGAGGCTAAGGGCCCATCCCCATAGGTACATTAGATATCCCCAAAGGTTGCTGCCAATTTGTAGACCAATTCGGATTTTGAGAGGTGGAAGTTTGCCACTGGGATTGATAGGGATTGCCTTGCGAAACAAAAGTAAAAAGAGAATTTGGCCAACCATTTCCTAGAAAATATTATGTTTGCTAGGGTGTCATAGGGAATGGAGGGCTCTACTAATTTGGGTAGGGTGATTGGCCTTGTCAGGCTGCACCAAGGTTCTGCTGTTGATTAAACTATGAGAAAGGTAAAAATTGGGGTGCATCTTGTGACATACCTGTAGGTTTAGCTTGCCATTGTCAATGCTGGTTCATCAGATATACCAATTCAATTTCTTCCTTTGCTTCTTTGAATACTGCTTTCAGCTCAGGTAATGATGTACATTGTTCAGTGTCGTGATATTTAGTACAGATGGAGCATGTCTGAACCATATCTAATGGGCATTCCCATTGACTATGCTTCTTTCGACAACGTGGGCAGAAGATGGCCAAATTTTGTTCTGCTAAAGCCTATTTTTGTTTAGCCTATAGAACATCCAGTTGTGTTGTAAGCGTGTCTAGGATGTTTGTCTTAAAATCTTCCAGGAGGTTACCGATCTCCATCCATGTTACGCCTCCACTATGTGGTTTTCTTCCTCTGCTCATGTGATCTCGACCAACTGCTCCTGTGCGTGTGCTTCCCCATGAACACCTGATACATAAAAGAATAATTTCATCATAATATTCCTGAGAAATATCTCCTTTTCCCATTAAGTTTAGGGTTTCTACCCTTTCCTCTTTCATTCCTTTAATTAAGATAACTCTTAGGAATTCTTTTGGTAGGGCAGTGTGTGGAGACCTCTGCAAATTATAATTAAATTGTTCTACATATTCTTCTAGTGTTTCGTTATCTTTTGCAATCATCTGGAAAATCTCATCTTTCAATTCCCTAGTTTTACAAAAGTCCTGGTATCTTTTGAGGAAGGAGGTTTTCATTTCATCCCAAGAATTGATGGTTCGCCGACCTAGACCCATAAACCATCTTAGATCTACCCCTTTCAGACTGGAAGGGAATAGTTTCAGCTTCTGGGTTTAGTGGTATAGTCATACCCTCTAAAGAGGACATTAAACTCAAACAGGAAAGCATCAGGATCCTCTGTGATCATCCCATGGAAGGTTTGGATGCTCTGTAGAGGAATAGCCTTCATAGGAGCATTGGCCACCTAGTCAACTATGGAGTACTCTAATGTTGAGGTTTGTCCTTGGGGTGGCCGATCTGCTATTTGATCAAAGATGTGCAAATAATCTTCGGGGATTTCAAGGGGTGATTTTGGAGTAAGCAGAGAGTTAGCAACCCAGGCTATCTTTACAACACTACCTAGGTCTAGGATCTCAGGAGATCCTTGTTCAGACAGTTGTGGTTCTACTTTAGCAACCCCACTAGTTTCTCCTCTTCCTTATCCTAGTTTACAATATTTTTCCTCTTGTAGAGGATCAAAGTGTAAATGTATTGTCGCTTGAAAAATATGTTTTGATCCTCCTACTTGGATTTGAATCTTAGCGTGACCTTTAGATGGTTAGCCTGTTGCTTGAGGGATAATCGTAGAACTTTTTCGAGGTATAGCCTAGAATCCTACTGATGCTTGAGACTCTGCTCCTTTTACGATTTCATCTATAAAGGTCATTCTCCCAAGGATCACCAATCCTTTGGGTTTTGTGGGTTTTGTGGAAGATTCTGCTCTTTTTCTATTTTTCTATTTCTAGTCATTCATAAAAGCATATTCCTATTTAACCTATAAGCTTTTGCTGTAAAGTGGGTAGGTAAGCAAGAAATTTACTTGCTAGGTACGTAGGTTCTTACCTTCCATTTTTAAAACCAAATTCTTCTATAGAAAAAATAAAAACAATCACTTGAAACACTCTCCCTGGCAATGATGCCAAAATGTTGGCTCACTAAGATGTATTTTTACAGGAAATCTTAATCCCTACATTAGTTCTCAACCTAAGGTAAGTCTTTTTATTTCAAGAGTGCCAGCACAGTATATGTAGTGAATCTAGAGGTTATCTAATGATGAATTTTTGCAATCACTAATGGCTAACTCTTCAACTCAATTCACACAATTCTGAAAAGAACTATCTATGGAAGAAATACTCTTAACACACTCTGCAATTCTATGCAACTTGTTCTGAAATCAATTGAAACTGAATGAAAATAAGAATTACACTTGGAATTGTTCAAATAAACTTAAGACTAATCAAGTAACAAAACTATAACTATTGAACAAAATTGTTAATCTATAACACCCTAAATCAATTTGCAATTCCCAATTGACCAACAATAGTAATTGAACAACAATCAACAATCAGTAATTGAACAACAATCGGTAATTGAACAACAAATAGTGATAAAGGATTCCTAAATAGCAAACAATCTATATTGCAATCTGTAGAAGTTAATCATTCTTATCTCCAAGACCTATGATAACATATATTCAAATGAACAACAATCTCCTATCAACACTAATTCACTCATTCCAATCAAAGAACTACTTAAGTATTTCACGCAGCTTCACTCTGAATCTAATTGAATAGAAGTTTGAATCGATAACATTTATGATAAATGAAGTAACTGAACATTTAATCAATAGAAAAGACTAAATATAAAAACTACGATACAAAGGAGGATTAGAACTTCTTGTGACTGGGCCGAGAGTCGCCAGAAGCCTCTGCTTAATAAGAACTAAGAATACGAAGATGTATCAAACACAACCTCCTTTCATTAATTGAAAGTAACAACTGATAGAGTCACTGATATAACAACGTATATGTTTTAAAAAAGAATAATTACAGGTTATCAAAGTTTGAACTGTATCTAATTTCCTTTCGGCCCTATATATAACATAAAAGAGTAACTGGATAAAAGCGAATCCTCAGGATTAGGGGATCCTAAGGATTTCGCAATATATAATATGATCATGTGATAAAATAGCATTGTTCGAGTTGATCTCCCACTTCCTTGTTTACCCAAGATGTTGTCGCTTTTCACTTTTATGGCCTCGTGTTGTTCTGTCAACTGAACGGCTTTTGCCTAGTCCACATCTTTGCACACAAAGATAGCATAGAATCAGTTTTTCGTACTAGATTTTCCTATTCTATTACCAAATATTTCATCCAACTTTAACTGATATTTTCCTCATTTAAATCTGTAAATGAAGATAATCATATAAGGATGAATGATAAATGAAGCATTTTACGAAGAGAAATCATGCCTTTTTCCTCTCCCAACAACTGTCATTCTATCAAGTTGGATGATTCTTGCGGATGTTTCACTCCATCGTGCATTGATCTTCTTAGCAATGGAGAGCGGCATGACATTGCTGTCGTGCCAGAATCAACCAAGCAGTTGTGGACATTATAGTTGAAAAATTCGAATGAAAGCAGGAATTGGGGGCAACCTAAGTTTGCTTCTTCCATCTGGAGTGTGTTAAGCACAATGGATAGTGATCGAGGAGGTGTGCTTGCTCCCTTGCTGGTAGAGGCTGTGTTGTCTGTATCTATTTGTCCCAATGCACGCAGTAGGATATCTCACTGACTTTAGACTTTGGATAACTCAAACAAACTGATTTTTGCTCGAGTTTTCTTCATGTCATCGACTATGTTGTAATCCAGAGGTGGTAGACTCACGAAGGTGTCTGGTGTGGAATGGATGCTTGTGTTGTCCGGTGGATTGTTCTGCAACTTGTTCCTCGCAGATGTGTTCTTATCTGCCATTGTCTTCCTAGACATGCTTTGTGTTTATTGCTTTGAGGTAGCTGGTGGATTGACCTTCTTTATCATTCATCTCACGTTCTCTTGCATCTTCTCAAGTGTAGGGGGAGCCACCTTATTCCTAAGATTGTGACGATCATTTTTCTTTGGGGGCTACTTCTCGATGTCTGTCTTCGAGACTACTTGCAAGCACTAATATGCATTCACCACATGCCCAGAACTTGGTGCTTCATCAAGTGCAACCTCTTCATTATCATCAGTGTCTTCTGCTTGCTCCTGTATGTCACCATTAGCATCAAGCATATGAGTACAGACAG
Organism: Pinus tabuliformis; assembly: GCA_031772625.1. NCBI lineage: Eukaryota > Viridiplantae > Streptophyta > Pinopsida > Pinales > Pinaceae > Pinus > Pinus tabuliformis. The sequence continues at coordinate 1,640,092,364 of CM062820.1, forward strand.
AGGAAACAACTTGCTTCCAATCTGAACAATAGTTCTCGGGATGAAATTATTCATGGAAGGAACAATGCTTAGGATCAATGTATTGATCGAGTTGGAACATAGGCTTCTGCACAAATTTTGAAGTGGACTGGCTGTTGCTTGATGAGCCAGTTGATAAACTGCTTTCCTGTCTCTGTTTGGGCGGATGACTGTTCACGAATGTGTCCATCTTCCATTGATTGAGTTCAGACATTTCATTGGTCAAGTTCTTGACAAGGCGAGGGAGGGTCTCAATGTTAGTTTCTTCCTTGTCTTTGCCTTTGCTCGCCATTGCTTGGGCCTTTCTACTCACATCCTTGGAGTCTTTAATTTATTCATCATCCTTGATGACTCTGATGGCATGCAAGCCTTTCTTAATAGAAATAGCCTCTTCACATATTTCTAACAGTTTTGGTTGCACATCTCGCTTAACGAAATGCGCAATGGTGGTTGGCAGTGCAAATGTGTAATAGTCGATAGTGGTGGAGTCATGAGGTTTGGTGTCTGCTACAAACTTGTTCAAGATACACATAAACCTTTGATTGAAATCTTTCACTTTCTCTTTTCCCTCCATCTTGAGGCTTCCCAATTCTTTGAGTAGCATGGCTGAAGTCTTGTCATCAGCAAACGTTTCAAGGAACATAAGTTTGAAAGAACCCCATTTTTGTATAGAGTTGGGTGGAAGGCTTTGATACCATGTAACTGCTCGACCATCCAAGGTACATGGAAACAATCTACATTTTACGGCATCATAACGTACCTCAAGGGTCTGCAGCTGTAGGTAGAAGTTGTCTTAGCGGTCTTCTGCCTTCACCGTGCTATCAGGGTTAAACTTGATGTTCATTCTCTCCACTCGCTTTGGAATCTTGTGCAGAACATCCAGGAGAGCCAATGGTCCCTCAGTCATCCATTCAAGATTTGGGTTAGCCATCTATTCATCCTCTTTGTCATCTCCATCTTCTTCCTCTCCTTCGTAATCTGATGGTTCTGGATCTAAGTCTGTCGGTTCATCTCCGCCTCCACTTCCTCCACTACCTTCCCCTCCGCCTCCTATATCAGAGTTTGATCCCAAGACCACAAGAGTTCCTTATTAATATTCAAAGAATATTGGAGTTTCCTCTTTGTCTTCAATAGCTTCTTCCAAACCTTCAAGAGTAGCAAGGAATTCTTCTTCCACCGATGATACAACAACCACTGTCGGAGTGGCTTTTGGCTTCTTCAATGTGTGTGGAAGATATTGTATGCCTGGGTCAGTCCGACTACTTTCACGAACTGGCGAGTGATGGGACAGATGGAGTGAAGGTGTTGATATGAAATATCATGTTCAATTCTAGGGTGAGGAGTAATGAACTGCTCAGTCGTGAGACAGGGAGTGTAAGTTAATACCTTGACCAGATGGTTGATGAGTCAGTGTGAGGGGAATTTCATCCATGTAACTGGTTTCCCTACTTCTAGTGCTAGAAATGTTGAGGGTGTTGGACCTGCCAACATTCAGGGGATCACCCTGGTATGAATTCCCAACTAGACCTCACACCGTTTGGTGTGGGAGTCCCATCCGGTATGATGGCCCGGTTTCTATTGTCTTAAGGATTTGCCTCAACTCTTGCTTGTCAGCACAGGAGAGTGGTTCACTTTTTCTTCGAGATGTGAGGTTCACGTGGTTGCTGAGTGTAAGTGTACTTGTTTCAATGGTTCTTTCACTGTAAGGGTAAGAAGGTGAAGGTGAGTTCGAAGTTGAAAGGGATTAGTCCCAACTCAGCTAGGAACACACAACACAAAAGGACATACTTAGATTTTGATGGAGTAGTCCACTCGGATGTGGCAGTCACAACATACAAAGTAAGATAACATGTACAACACTCACAGATTAGTCTGCGACAAGTGCAATTATTTTTACAACAAGGTTCATGTGAAAGGTCTGTTCGATGTCTGACAGAGTAGTCGACATGAACGAGACATCATTAACAACATATACAACACATTTCCATTAATAGATTATGCATTACAACAAATGAATAAGTTCAGATGTAGAACACATGGTTAAAGAAACATGCATTACAAGTGTTAAAGATTAGTCTTACAAAAAATACAATACATGTGTGAAAACGTGCTAGCCTGTAAACAAGCTTCAAAATTAAGCGAAAGTTATAAAACACATCGTTACACCATACATCACTAACCCCATCAGTGGCGCATTGGAGCCACTACTTACTCCTCAAAGAAAATATTATAGACTCTCTTGGCTATGTGGGAGGATATGAGGTGAAAAGTCCATTCATGTACAAATGAGAGGGGTATTTATAGCTAAGGGTGAAACTGACCCTTGTGGTTGTTCGACTACCCTCATGGCCTTTCAACTTCCATGACTTTCCAACTTACATGACTTTATGTTTAACAAGTGGGTCTCTTGGACTTCCACGTTACATCACATTGGTTGACAACAAGCCCATAGTGGAGATGTGGGCAACATGACTCATGACTTGACTCGACATGACTTGACATGACAATGTTGGTACATTCTTTTCTATTTCTAGAGTGCATGTAGAGCTACAATGCTACTGAGTGATGGATTTTTTTAGGGCCTAAATCTACCTCAGGCTGAGAAAGGTAGGATCTAGGGTAACATCAAACCACACTTAACTTGGTAGCTAGCCCTACCAAGTCGGGAGAGGGATCTCTCCTTGTCAATCTCATGAAAATATGATTAATGAGATTTGAGATGACTGATGTAAAGACTAATTTTAGGCTAGGTATATGCTCAGAGGAATTTGATTGACTTTTTATGTTGGTTTGTTGTCTCAAATGTGAAAGACAGATTTGGGTCTAGGGAATGGACTTAGTCTTGCAGAGGTTTCTGTGGGGCGAGGTAGGCAAATGGTTTAGTACTTTGAATTAAGTGAAATGGATAGTCTTAAGACTGGTGAGGAGTTGGAGAGGGTATGAGAGTCTCAGGAACCTCTTCAAACAGTTGAAAACATGAAAAACTAAACAAACCCTAGGTAGAGCACTGCAACATCAATGATTTCTACCTTTATCCTTGATTCATTTAGTTCAGCTGAAAAAAGATAGATAATGGCATACATAAACACATGTAAAGTTGAATTACAGAATGAAAAACAATACCAAATCAACTTGCCACAAGAATCCCATAAAATGTTGCAAACCCTGGTCTATTTCTTTGCCAAACCGCAAAGATGAATGTACAATAATGATCAAAGCATTCACAAGATTCCAACCTTTACCAATGGCTGAAAAACTGCTAGATATAGGCAACAAACAACTCATGCTATGATTTAGGGGTCGAATTCATGAGTTTGGGAGCTGTTTCAACAAGATCTAAACTAAGAATTGAAAACTAGGCAATGGAACAACTTGCCTCTAAAACCTAGGAAAATGATTCATTCAGTTTCGAACTACCTTTTCATGATGTATCTACCTTCATGAGTGAAATTTTAACATTTTTACATCAAATTCAATCAATTTACATCAAATTACATCATGATTTTGACTATGAGAGAGAGAAAAGTCAAACTGAGAAAAAACTCGGCGAGAAATAGAGTTTTTTGGGAAAAAAAGTCAATTTTCCATCCTGTGCGCCACACCACTGTCCCTGTGCATAGCGCCTTTTTGCAGCTGATATTGGAGGCCTTCCTGTGCACCCAATTTGTTCCAAGTTGGTTTTTTAGAAAGGTCTATCTGTCTACTTTCCAGAACAGGTGGAATTTCTGAATTTGGTGTCCATTTGCCCCTCCAAAAGCGAGTTCTCCTAACATTGCTTCCTGTGTGGCCAAAAAGGGGCAGAAAGGGCATTTTTGAGGTGTTTTTGACCCGTTTTGAAGCTCAAAACTTGACAAAATTTCTTTTCCTTTTGTGGGAATTCAAATTTTTGCATGAGAAATCCAAAAATGCTAAGTCTTCCTCCAAAGGAGGTCCCTAGAAAAAGCGCGCGCTAGGTGGTGCGACGCACGAGGCAGAAAAACCTGTGTTTTGCTCCAAAAATTCAAAATGGACAAAAAGTATCCCAAATTTCTTGAAATTTGGGCTGAGTGTCCTGCATCAAGTGCTATTTCGGGCTAAGGAAGCCTCAGCCAAAAGCTTGAGCTTTTCTTGCTCTTTCCTCTCCCTCAAAGTTTTCCTCAACTTGGCCTTTAAAGTCCTAATTCTTCCTTCGCAACTTTTGTTTCGTGCCAAATAATGAAAAGCCATGTGCCGCAACATGTCCTTCTCCTTGTTAGCCTTGTCCAGTAGCCTTTCCAAGTGCATGTTCATCTTCTCCAACCAAGACTCCTTGTTATTCTCTATCTCTTGTTCAATGGAAGACAAAGTGACATGGTCCTCTTCGTCATTTTGCTTCTTCAGTTTCAACATTTCTAGCTCCATTAGGCTTTGCTTATCCTTCGACTGTTTGTTTTATTTCTTGTTTGTCATCTATATCATCCTCGTGGATCTTCTCTTTGACTTTTCTTTGCTTCTTATGTTTCTTAGATGAGTATGAAGGGATTTTATAGGAACAATAGGTATTTGCTGCTAAATGACAGGGATTTCATGATAGGGACTGTGAATGAGGGGTTGGGATGCTGCTTGTAGGGTTTTTGGAGATGGCAGGGTTTTGGCAAATGATGTTTAGGGTTTGGAAATGTCAATTAGGGTTTTGGAGTAGTGGGATTATGGATTATGGTTTTTAGTTTTAGGGATAATGGGATAACTGGGTGTGAATGAAAGAGGGAAGTGGGAAATGAGATGAGTGAAATGTAGTGAAGGGGAATGTAACTAATGCAAGGCAAGCAAGAAAAAACAATGACAACTTTGAAACCCTAGACAGTTTTTTGAATGTGACTATGCAACAAATTAGGTTTTTCCTTTTCACCTATTCACACACCATGAATGATGATCAAAACTTTTGCAATGACACTATGGAATGCTTCACTTACTTGTTGAATGAAGATTGCACAAATTTGGAGCTTGGAAAAATGATTTGAGTGAAATTTGGGATAAGAAGGTATGTTTGTTATGCCACTACCCAGGTGCACCGCGCTCAACAGGTGCGCTGTGCCCGTTCAAATTGTAGTGTAAAACTTGCACCAGGTGCGCCGCGCTCAACAGGTGCGTCGTGCCAGCTGACAGGTACATAATGCTTTTTGAAGGACACTTTTGGATGCCTTCCCCATGTCCAAATTGTGTACATGATAGCTCGTTGGAAATCTTATTGAGTCTGCCTTTCAATGCAACTTGAATTTTTCAATTTGGAATTCATTTGCCCTATCAAAGGTCAAATCTCCCAAGACTGGGCAAAATGTGCGAAATGAGGCTGCCTAAAGGCAGAGTGCTGTTGCAGTAAACGTTTGAAGGTCTTACTCAACCCCAAATTGAGCTCATGATAGCTCATTGGAAATATATTCGTGTCTAGTTGTTATTTGACTCATCAAGAAAGTCATTTGGCCAACCAAGCTAGGAGAAATCTTAATTTTCCCAAGGTCACTTCATAGGTGCATCAATTCTCCTGAGGAAACTGTATTTTTGACATTTATCTAAAACCATGAAACCTGTGTAAAAAGTGAAGGAGGGTTTTCTTCTTTGGCCTATTTTGGACAAAAGCCTCTCTTAGGTTTCCAAAATTCATTGTTTCTTGTTCAGGAACATCATTGGAGTAAAACCTATCCCACTGTGTGGAACAGGGAATTTGACGAAATGAAGTGAAATGAAGTGGATAAGGGGCTTCTAAATTTTTGAGAAAATTTTGGGAGGTAGGGAGGGTTGTTAGGAAGTAGGGGAAAGTGGAATTTCAAATATTGAGTGAGGGGAAGGGGTCCAAAAGGGAAAAACACAGGCCTAGCCTAGAAAATTGTCAAATTGTAGCAAGAAACTAGGGTTTGTGCGAAAATGAGGAATTTGAGGGATATCATTGATGGGAAGTATTTAATAAGGTACATTAAGGATAGGAGAAGGTGTATGAACATCAGGGTAGAAGTTTTGCTGATGATTTGACCATCCAAGAGAAATTACCTTCAAAACCCTAGGAGAGGGAAATGAACCTTACCTAGGCACAACTGAAGCATGAACAAGGTATAAAATGACCTATTGGAACCTAACATGATGATGAAAACCATCTGAATGATGGTACACTCAGCTGAATGGTGACATGGACCGAAATTTGGACAACTTTGAAAGGAGTGAAAACAAACCCTAGACCTAATACCTAGTGACCAAATTTTGCTTGAAGACTCACTGAAATGACAAAATTTGACCTTGACACCTTAAAATCACTTTGTAAGAGCATGTTTGATCACTGGAGGAAGGTTTCAAAGACTGACACTAACATATGTCTTGATGGTGTATCATAGCTTCACCTCTGTATGGTGAAGTGTTCAAAGTCTTCAATGGTCATTGGTTCACTTGATGAAGCTCTAGCATGTGGTTCCTTGCTTCCATGTTGGTAGGCTTGACAGGCTCACTTGTTCACGAAGGTGCATGTTTGCCTTGTTCGTTCACTTCGCATGCTTCATTTGTTCATCTGCTTTGCATGCTTCATTATTTTGTCCATTGGTGAACTTGTCCAACTGCATGTTCCCCCTTCGTTTATCCCGTTCGTCTTCTTGACATGTTTGTTGGTGTACCTGTACCTGCAGTCGCTCATGATGACACGACATCAAATCCAAAGCCTCCAGATAGGTTTAGGTTAAAGTAATCTTTTACTTTCAGACATGTTTAGGTCACAGCTGTAATAAACAATTTTGGAGAATTTTTCCTATATATACCACCCTCTGCATTGTTTCAAGGGTTGGAAGAATGACTGTCTGATGTGCTATTAATGGTATCTGGATACTGAATGATGGAATTCTTGTGCTGCAACATGACTCAATAAGTGCTTCTTACCTCTGTTTTCATTTTTCACCATTTGAATAGCAAAAAGAAAGATTAGCTTAGAACTTGTTTAACTGCACTCTAGGCTCAATTTCTGCTGTCTCTGTATGTTTTCATCTAAAATGAATTGGACATGAATATGAATTCCCCATGGCTCATATTTACCCTAATTCACATGCGTTTGAAAGTTATATAGGGATTCTTTACTGCCCCTAGATAGAGCTCATTCACTCTTCTCTGTTAAGCTGATTGAGAGATTCTTAATTGCCTCTCCTTCCTTAGCATTCTTTCCATCCTTTAAACTTGAAAAATTGTTCCATGTGCAGCTACCTTGCTCCTTATTCCTCTTGTGACCAAGAAAACGCACCAGCAATCTTACTCCTTGACTCCATGCCCAATGGTTTGAAACTTTCGCACTATACCTGCCTCTTTACCTGAAAACATCAATCTTCCCACCAAAACACAAAAAAAAAACACAAACAAAAACCCCTGAACTCAATAGCTAGCCTAAAATCATCATCAACAAAGCTAAATCAGAAAGAGAGAGCCCTCTTTGATCATAGGTGGGCTAGAACCTGCAGTCCAAAGTTGGTTTGTGGTTACCTCGGCCGTATCCCTTTACTCCAACCTGAGGGACAACCTGAGCGATAACATAATGGCAACTCCACTGGGGATCTCCTCAGTTAGATTCATGAAACAGGTTGGAAGAATCCACTGAGAAATCAATTTTCTAATTGTTGTATATTCCTTAAAACTACAGATGAAGCTCGAATGTCAGCCAGGTAGCCTTTGAAACTGTCTTTGCTTTGCATTGGCAAAAGTAAATAAAAGCTGCTTCAGTCAATCTTCATGCTAGTTTTAAGCTATACATAGCGGTTCCAAAATCTGATCAGTTTCTTGCTAATTCTAAAAACATTCCGAGAAAAATACCAAAACAGTTCGGAAACTGGCTCCTAAAAGGAATCTACGATATACAAGGTCAAATCCAGACCCAAATTCCCTAGCTTCTTTTGAAAATCCGAACCTAATCCCAAAGATCCTCAAGAAGTAAGAGCAAAGACAAGATTTTGCTGATTTGAGTCCTGAAGCAGCTCTTCCAAGTTGTGTTCCAACTCTTGTTAAGGTTCTATTTCGTTCAACCCCTACTTCCCTTTGTTCATCATCCACATCTCAAAACACTCCATCCACACCTCCATTCACTTCACATACTACAAATACCACTACTGCTGTTCCAGTTACTTCTGTTATCCCTGTTATCCCTGTTGTTCCATTTATCCCCATTGTCCCACTTATCCCTACCAATATGGCTAATAGATATGCACCCCTGCAATTGCCTGCTAATCCGGGGGCTTTACCTCAGGAGTACCAATCTAAAATTACCTATTTTGACAGTACCGGTCCTTTCACAGCCCTTCAGCATACCAAAAAAATGCAAGACTATTTTGAAAACTACAAGATAGCCGATGATAGCATGAGAATGAGAATTTTTGTTCAAAGTTTAACCGGTGATGTAAGAACTTGGTTTAGATCACTTGCTGCAAATTCCATAACTACTCCGGATGAGCTTTACCAATCCTTTACCAACAGATGGGAGAAAAAGAAAGACCCCTTGCACATACTAGCTGAATATGATACAATTAAAAGAGGTCCTCAGGAGACTGTTTTGGAGTACTATGCAAGATTCAATAATGTCTATAATGCAATACCATAGAACTTAAGACCCCCACCTGACCTTGCCTTGTATAAATTCCCTGATGGATTCGACCTGGATATGGCATACCAGTTAAAACAAAGAGCTCCTCAGACCCTTGCAGACATGCAAAATGTTGATGTTAGCGTAGAGGCCAACCTAATTGCCAAAAGAAACAGAGCCAGAATGGAAAGAAGAACCACCTTTAAGGATGAACCTTCAACCTTTGATCAAAAGCTTGATGCTATTATCAATGGCCTCCAAAGGCTGGGAGAAAGAGTAGAAAGCGTTGAGAGGAAATCATCATGGGAAGGACAACAGTCCAATACCATAAGAAACCCAAATTTTAGGAAAATGCAGAACACAAATACTGGCAGGTCTAGCCAAGACCATGACATAAGACCCCCTTTTCAAGATAATTATGTTGAAGGATCTACATCCAATGAGCAAACAGAAGACACTCACATGAATCTGATGGATCTAAAGGGTGAGCATCAAACTTTTCTGAGCCAAGAAGACCAAGATGAGCATAACTTTAGTCAATTTCAGACTAAATCTGGTGAGTCTTTTGATTTTAAACAAGGTTATGATACTGCTGTGTATGAGGTCCACAAACAATATAAGCTGAGAACTAGGACCATTGACATTTCTGAACCTAGCAAAACAAAGGATGGCAAACAGCCCAACAAGATTAAGAGCAAGGCTGTCATAACAGAACCAGCTGATACAACCATCCCAAACCCGCATCAAGTGATTGTAGAAGACATTACAGAAGCACAGCCTTTTGTAGATCAGCTTTTGCCACCTTCTTCCTCTGAGCAAAACTCGAACAGCGTTCCAAAAAACTCTCCTGAAGTCGAAAAACCGCAAGCAATCAATTCCCATAATGCTGACAAACAAGAGCAAGTAGCAGATAATTCAAATGAAACAGAAAAAACTGCCATTATCAACACCAAGAATCCATTGGAAAAGCCATTTAATTTAGAGGCAGAAATAGCTAAGTTGAAGATATCCATCCCCCTCTCAGAACTTGCCAAGCACGATGTATATAGGCAACAAATTCAAAGATCACTTCAAATACCAGAGAATAAGGACGATGTAAATGTTTTGGATGATACCCCTGAACTGTTGTTTGGCCCAGAAGTTAATGGAAAATCAACATATGGACCTATTCCACCCTTTTATGTCAGTTTGCATATACATGACAAAGTTTTGCACAATGCTATGTTTGATTCAGGAGCATCGCACAATCTTATGCCCAAAGCAGTTATGGAAAAATTGAACCTCAATATTACCAGACCCTACAAAGATCTGTTTTCCTTTGACTCAAGCCAGGTCAAGTGTTTAGGCCTCATCAAAGACTTGTGTGTCTCCCTAGTCCAATATCCCAATAAGACCATCCTCATGGATGTGGTGGTGGCTGACATCCCACCAAAGTATGGTATGCGCTTGTCAAGATCATGGGGAGCAAAGCTCCAAGGATCCCTTCAACTAGACCTCTCCTATGCTACTCTTTCAGTCTTTGGGCAACCAAAGAGACTGTACAGAGAAACACTCATGAAATATGTGGTAAGTAGTGAGAGCAAGCCTGAAAATTTTCCCATTTACTCAATCCATTCTAATATGGATTCCTTTATTCTGTTTAATGATGACACAAATTCTCCAACTGATGATGAGCCTTTGGCTTTAGAACAACAAGCACACATCAATGAAGAATCGGTTGCACATACCTATGAGACTGTCACAACAATTAATGCAACCAGCATGCTAGAAGAAACTCCCCAAACAGAAATTTCAAATCTGCCCAATCCTAACATAGCTGAAACTCTTAGCACAAACCACAAGCAAGAAATCACATGGTATTTAGAGTTTGATGGCTCGGTCAACAATTTAGGAGCAGGGGAAGGTGTATGGATTCACAATACACATAACAAGCATGCGGAAGGCCATGCCTACAGACTAAATTTTAAATGCACAAACAACATGGTAGAGTATGAGGCTCTGCTTTTAGGCCTTAAACTACTCAAAGCTTTAGGAGCTTCAAAGGTGTCCATTCTAGGTGAATCCGACTTAATCATTTAATAGATGAAAGGTAATTTTGTAACCAATGACAATAGAATGAGGGCCTATAGGACTGCTGCCACTAATATACTCAATGCATTCAATGAATTCAGCTTGGCCAAGATTTCAAGAGAGCATAACATTCATGCACACAACCTAGCCACCTTTGCTAGTACATGCAAGCTTCCCTTTGAGCCAAACCATCACTTTACTACTGAAATAAAACATAGGCCCGCTGTCCCAAATAACGTTAAAGATTGGCAAGTGTTTGAAAATGACGCCCAGATTAACAATTTTCTCACCCTTGAGCATGAGTTTTCAAATATTAACATTGACACGGATGCTATGAACAGTGCCCAACAGCAAACAACTGAAAACCAGTAGGCTGTAACAGCTGCAACAACCAAACAAATCCTAAACCCGACTGTTTTTGACAAAACAAACATAGAACAGCTGAAACAAATGCATTTGGAAGAAGTTGCCAAAACAGAGGCAGAGATCATTGACTTAAAGGACAATTTTCTGCCTGCTGGCCTAACCCCATTAGAAGACATGTTTGACGCTAATGATATTCCCAGAAAGCCAAAATTACAACCATTGAACGCTGCTATAGAAGAACACAACATTGGGACAGCAGAGAATCCCAAAATGATCAAATTGTCCAAGAATTTACCACCTGATCAAAAGCCCAAGTACATTGATTTGTTTAAAGAGTTCCAAGATGTATTTGCGTGGAGTTATGAGGACTTGAAGTCCTATAACACTTCAATAATTCAACACACCATTCCCTTAAAACCAAACCAGAAACCTTTCAAACAGAAACTGAGGAGAATCAATCTTGTGCTTCTCCCTTTGATTGAGAAGGAAGTAAAGAGGATGTTTGAAGCAGGCATAATAGCACCCATCAGATTCTCTGAATGGGTATCCAACCTTGTTCCCACAAGAAAGAAGACAGGTGAGATTAGACTTTGTGTAGATCTGAGAAATTTAAACAAAGTCTCCCTAAAAGACCACTATCCTTTGCCCAAAATGGATCACATCCTACAAAGAGTAGTGGGGTCATCTAGAGTCTCTTTGCTAGATGGCTTTTCAGGTTTTAATCAAATACTTGTTGACTCGGATGACCAAGACAAGACAGCCTTTACCACAGCGTGGGGAACATTTAAGTATGTTAAGATGCCATTCAAACTTAAAAACGTTGGTGAAACCTTTCAACGAGCAATGGATATTGCATTTGCCAAAGAAATACATGACTTCCTAGTTTTCTATCTTGATGATCTTACCCCATTTTCCAAATCTGATCAGGAACACCTTAAGCATCTTAGGCAAATATTCATGACATGCAGGAAATATGGAAATTCCTTAAACCCCAAGAAGTCTCTCTTTGGCCTTGAAGAAGGCAAATTACTTGGCCACATCATATTGAAAGATGGGATTAGAATTGATCCTGAAAGAATCCAAGCCATCCTCCAAATCCCATATCCAAGAAACATAAAAGAGCTGCAAGCATTCCTTGGAAAAATCAACTTCTTAAGAAGATTCATTCCAAATCTAGCTGAACTGATACGACTGTTAAACAATATGTTAAAAAAGGATACCAAGGTAAAATGGTCTCTTGAAACCAAGAAAGCATTTGAGAGTATCAAAACGGCCTTAACCCAAACCCCTGTCCTCACCAGCCCAGAATTTGAAAAAGATTTTATCATTTTTTCCTTTGCATCTGATCATAGAATAGCTGCTGTCCTTTTGCAAAAGGATGAATAGGGAGCTGAAAAGCCAATTGCATTTTTCAGCCGAGCCTTAAGAGATGCCCCTTTGAAGTACCCAATCATGGAAAAGCAGGCCTATGCACTTGTTAAGGCCATCAAGGATTTCAAAGTGTACATTTTATATTCACATGTGATTGCCTATGTCCCACACGCTGCTGTAAAAGACATATTGACCCAAGAGGGATTAGAAGGCAAAAGAGGCAAGTGGATAGCAAACATCCTTGAGTATGACGTAGAAATAAAACCAACAAGCTGATAAAGGGACAAGGTTTAGCCAAACTGATGTCAGAAACAAACTTTCAAGCCCTAGACATTAACCAACTGGACAATGAACAGGAGCTGGCAACTCCACAGATCAGTGAGACCTTTTTGCAATCTCCATGGTATGCTGATACATGTTTTGTACTGTTAAACCTGTTTTCTCCCTCAGGATTGTCCAGGACCAAGAAAAGATTTTTGAAAATGAAGGCTTTAAAGTTTTGTGTCATAGATGGTGCATTATTTTGGAGAAATCATGAAGGTATATTACTTAATTGTTTAACCATGAGTGAAACTAACAATGTCATGAAAGAATTCCATGTAGGTGACTGTGGAGGCCATCTATATTGGAAGTCCACTGCTGATAAAATTTTAACAGCTAGTTTTTACTGGCCCTCTCTTTTTGCAGATGTAAAGAAGTTTGCCATGTCATGTCACAAATGCCAAATCTTTGAGGACAGAAGAAAGATGCTACCCTTGCCCTTGAAACCCATCTCAACCGAAAAACCTTTTCAACAATGGGGTCTTGACTTCATTGGAGAAATCCATCCCTCTTCCTCAGGCCAGCACAAATGGATCCTAACAGCCACCGACTATTTCACCAAATGGGTTGAAGCCATTCCCTGTAGGCTAGCAAATGACACCATCATTATTCAATTCCATGAGTGCAATATCCTTTCCAGGTTTGGTTGTCCTGAGAAAATCATCACTGATAATGCCGCTGCCTTTAAGTCCAAAAAGATGATCAATTTTTGCCACCAATTTCATATTACCTTGGGCCACTCTACAGCCTATTACCCTCAAGGTAATGGCTTGGCCGAATCATCTAACAAAAGCCTCATCAACATCATAAAGAAAGTGCTAGAAGAAAACAAGAAGAACTGGCACAAAAAGTTGGTAAATGCCCTATGGGCAGACAGAGTTTCAACAAAGAGGTCCATTGGGATGAGCCCTTATGAGCTAGTATATGGCATGGAGGCTAGATTTCCTTCATCCTTGGGCATCCCTACTATCAGACTGCTACAGGAAATTCAGGATGAACCAAATGACATTCAAAGAAGAATTAATCAGACCATTCATCTTCAGCGAACCAGAGAGCAAGTTTATGACAGAGCTCAAATTTTGCAAGAAAAGCTCAAAAAGATGTTTGATAAGAGATTTAAGGCTGAGGATTTCTACATTGGTGACAAAGTTCTAAGGTGGGACTCAAGAAGAGAAGACAAGGGCAAACATGCAAAGTTTGATTTTTTATGGAGAGGACCATTCGTTATTTCTGCTGTTCAGGGAAATAACACTTATTTTCTCAAATCTGTAGAGGACAGCACTGTTGAGGAAGGCCCTATGAATGGCCGTATGATGAAACATTGCCATGATCCCTTTTAAGGGATACAGTGTAGCTTTGTATATATTTTTTGTACAGTAATATTTGTATATATCAACGTTTTGTTTTATTTTTTTGAATGTTAGAGGAGCAGCAATAAATCTTGTGAAGGCACAACCAATACAAGTGTTCCAGTTTTAAAGGCTCTGTCTCTGTACTAATTTCAACAAAACAACAAGAGTGGCACAATCACATCACAACAATTCATGGTAAAGGGAAGCTGTTTGCAGTCTTCAGTCTAAAATATCAAAACAGAGGAGTTTTTTTTTTAGTTTTATATCAGCACCCTTGGTCAAAGAAAAAGTAAAGAAAACACATCAGTTTTGATCCATGTTTTGAGAATGTTTCAAAGGCAATGCTCAAGCAACATTCTACATAATAGCAAGCACGCAGAAGAAAGTAGGCAGTGCTATGCATTTCACAATATTTCAGTTGAGGAGGAGGTTGTTCATATTACAAAGTTTCAATTATCTAACAGCCAGCACCGAGAAGTTTCTTCAATTTACAACAACAACATAAGATCAGACATTCTGACCTGCTGTTCTTGGCTTTTCACAAGGAAAATCCATCCCCAAGTGGAGCCACTGTTAGCCTCCAATTGCGGCAGGTGTTCATGTTTCATGATTGACATTTTTACATGCCAAATATGTCATACTTTGCATGTTGCAATGTTCCATATTTCCAGAAGAGACCAAAGAAGAAGCCATGAAGTGTGCTAGTCCAAATGTCACTTCTATGTTCCAATTTTGATGAGTTGTTCCATTTTTGAAGAGTTCTTTAGGTTAAGGGAAGGCCAAATAGCTTAATCTTTGCCTCCCCAGGTTTCAATTTCCTGTTTTAGAATATAGAGAATGATATCTGTTCAAACAGCTTAATCTTGGCAGATTTGTAGATAGGTAGAGAATCAAAGGAGCCCAACTGCTTAATCTGGGTCCTTGGCAGAAATAAGTGTAGACTTAGATAGGAAGGCAATCAAAAGAAAAAATTGTAAATTTGGGTCTACAAGTCTAAGTGCACCCAAACCAAAAAGAAGAAAAAATGCTAGGAAAGTAGGCTGGGTAGGTAGTTTTTGAGGTTGCGGAATGTTCATGCATGATCAATTTTGTATTTCTAAAGTGTTATATCTTTTTAGATCACAGTCATGATGCAGTTTTTCATCTGAAGGAGCTCAAGCTGGACATTACTAACTCCCCTTCTTCTTTCCCCAAATCACTTACTAACTCCCCTAAAGAGGTCAAGATCTGCTTGATTCCTCTTAGTTTCATCATTCTCCATATCAGTTTCCTTGGTGAAGATCTGCTCCACTCAAGGATTGTCCATTTCTCCTCTATAAGTCACTTTCCCCAAAAAAAAAAAAATAGCCTAAGGTCCCATACCTTAGCGCTTTCTCATCATCTCCATATTAACTACTAATTCTATTACCTAACTCCCTAGATTCTTCCCCTTCCCCTACTAAAACTATGTATAAAAATTCCCAAAAAAAATATATATATTAAATATACCCTCCCTGGCACTATAGCCCTATTGTCCTAAGTCTGGGAAAAACACTCCATCTGGGGCCATTTTTAACCCATCCGTGTCCTAGCAGGAGTTACCTTGACACCTGGTCAGAATAACAACCTTCACCGCCCCTTTACCCCTCAAAACCCCACATTTTACCCCTCCGCTGTCTTTTTCCAAAGATTAATGTTCAAAAGCTTGATTAAACGTTAAGTTATGTCTCCCCCGCCTAAACTAACCCACGAAAAACCCGCATCTCCTAAGTTTTTACCCTCCCAACCGTGCTATATCAAAATCTGAATATTCGCGCGCCCTTCCATTATTCCCCCGCCAATTCACCTGTTCCGTCCACCGTCAGATCGGGCCCTCCCCATCCGACGGCTCTCAGCGATTTCAGAGGCGCCCCACTGCTTGGTTGTTAGCTTCCGATGGCGAGGCAGTTTCTCCGCCGTACAAAAGACACCTGTCCACTTTCTATTGCATCAGAAGGGCTCTGACGGATACCGCTCCCATACAGAAAGCGGTCCGATGAAATCGCTTTCCGCCTTCTGTACGTGCGCCCCATGTCGCCTGTCTTGTTCTACGTATCTGCCTAGTCACCCACGCCACGTCATCTGCACAGGTCGGCCCCCTGCCGAGTCATCCTTGCCACTCATCCACCGTACATGCTGACGTCACCCTGCTGACATCACCCTACCATGTCATCTGCCGTACCATGGTCCCACGCACTGGCGTCATGCTGACGTCATCATCAATTTTTGGAGTGAGAGGCGAAAATCGTGCTTAAGAAGCCCAGATTCAAATTTTGAGGCAGTTTTTCATGCGCGATTAGCGCTAATCGCGCATGGCTACCAGAAAAGGGCCAAAATGGAAAACCCCTCATTGCGCAGCCCCTAGCAAGCCCGAAAGGCGCCGAATGACCCATTTTTCTTCGCGAAGCGTGCAGAGAGGAGCAAAAGATAGTTCTAAAGGAAACAGAGGGCCGAACAATGGCCATTAAGTTTTGATTTGACCCACAGCAAAGGAGAGAACTGGCCCGATTCATTTGTCAAATAGTATCAGAGGAAAGATGAAGCGGCAAAGAGTATCAGTTAAATTTTTAATAGAAATATTCAATTCCCAAAGTAGGTCAACATTGAATGGCCTCCAGTAAAGTCAAATCAGATGGTGTAAGCCCATCCCAGCTCTCAAATCACAGTTAAAGCACTTAAAGCCACCAAACTACAATGGAGCAGAAGTCCATGCACATTTATTGTAGAAGCACTGCACCAAGCCAGCGAGGACAACGAATTAATTCAGTTTTGATACGGCTGCCCTAAACGCAGCCCATAGATATTTCCTTGCATTTATTCCTGATAGGTTTAGGTTAAAGTAATCTTTTACTTTCAGACCTGTTTAGGTCACAGCTGTAATAAACAATTTTGGAGAATTTTTCCTATATATACCACCCTCTGCATTGTTTCAAGGGTTGGTTGATTGATAACTTTTCATTAGAGACTCGCACTGTATGTCTGATACCTTTCTTTAATCAAAGATTGCTGAAGAGGTTGGAGGAATGACTGTCTGATGTGTTGTTAATGGTCCCTGGAGACTGAATGATGGAATTTTTGTGCTGCAACATGACTCAATAAGTGCTTCTTACCTCTGTTTTCATTTTTCACCGTCTAAATAGCAAAAAGAAAGATTAGCTTAGAACTTGTTTAACTGCACTCTAGGCTCAATTTCTGTTGTTTCTGTATGTTTTCATTTGAAATGAATTGGACATGAATATGAATTCCCTGTGGCTCATATTTACCCTAATTCACATGCGTTTGACAGTTATCTAGGGATTCCTTACTGCCCCTAGATATAGCTCATTCACTCTTCTCTGTTAAGCTGATTGAGAGATTCTTAATTGCCTCTCCTTCCTTAGCATTCTTTCCATCCTTTAAACTTGAAATTTTTTTCTGTGTGCAGCTACCTTGCTCCGTATTCCTCTTGTGACCAAGAAAACGCACCAGCAGTCTTACTCCTTGACTCCATGCCCAATGGTTTGAAACTTTCGCACTATATCTGCCTCTTTACCTAAAAACATCAATCTTCCCACCAAAACACAAAAAAAAAAAACACAAACAAAAACCCCTGAACTCAATAGCTAGCCTAAAATCATCATCAACAAAGCTAAATCAGAAAGAGAGAGCCCTCTCTGATCGCAGGTGGGCTAGAACCTGCAATCCAAAGTTGGTTTGTGGTTACCTCGGCCGTATCCCTTTACTCCAACCTGAGGGACAACCTAAGCAATAACAACACCCTCACTAACCTTTGATCCAACTGCGTAGTCTTGAAGGAGATAGATCCTTCTCCATGGATGAGTTTACTTTATAGGAAGAATTATCCAACTGATAGTACATTTTCCCTCCTCTGATCTCAACTGGGTCTCTATCTGAACCGACATGCATGAGTTATTCAGGAGAGAATATTCAATTATCTAAAGAACAACAGTTACATGCATGCAAGCATTAACTAACTGAACTCACATTAGTTTAAACAGACTGTTTA
Organism: Pinus tabuliformis; assembly: GCA_031772625.1. Taxonomy (NCBI): domain Eukaryota; kingdom Viridiplantae; phylum Streptophyta; class Pinopsida; order Pinales; family Pinaceae; genus Pinus; species Pinus tabuliformis. The sequence goes on from CM062820.1 coordinate 1,640,110,440, forward strand.
AATCAATCTAATTGGACTTGACTCGGTTAACTGAGCCAACTAATTACAACTCAAATTAGAACTCATCCTTATCTCTTTAAGTGATGGATAAATTCCTCAATTAATAGAGAAACTATTGCATGTCCTCAGATAGACTTCATGTTTGATTTTTCACAACTAATTAACTCAAGATAAATCAATTTATTTATTTTCAAACAGCTGTTAAGTTCAAATTCAAATTTTACTTCCTATTTTAGTCCAGGGACTGACTAAAAATAGGAATCCATCTCGAATTGCTAAAAATAGAATGTTATTTTTAGCACTTCCACTTTTCATTCCCTATTGCTCAATCTAGCACTGGTAACCAAATTGCTATTTATAGCAGTGCTGTTTTTAGCACTTCTATTTTTATCATTTCTTGTTGCCATTTTCAATAGCTAGTGTTCTACCACATGTCTCTTGAGGGTCATTGTTGGGAAGATCAGTAGGAAATAGGATGAATGAGATGACGATGAGAGTGTCCCATAGGACCTTCGCCATTATCATAGACACAAGGTGAGAGTGTCACATATGACCTTCCTCATTATCATTAGATTGAAGGTTTAGATAGGCTCCTCGATATGGTTTTAGGTTGAGTAGGGTTCCCTGATGCTTTCCAGGTTGTAGCATTGGGATCCTTATCGATAGATGATTCCGGGTGGAAGCAATGGCTCATCGATGAATAGAAGGTGGTAGCTTGGATTCCCATCCAATGTCAAATTTTTCTCCTTTTAGATTCAATAGTTTTCAACATATGGGAAGAGATTAGAAAAAATAAGGAGAGATGAACAAAGATGAGCAGAGATAAATAGGGACGATCATACATGAGCCAAGATATGTAGGGTTGACATTTGTTGAGAAGATACATGTGATGGGACATATGTTTCAATTTGTAATTTCTCCCTAGATGGGAGGGAGTGTTAATTTTGACAGATCATGCATAAATTCCCTCCTTTGATCAACCTTCCTCATTAAGGAAGACCCCTACTAGCAGTTGGAAGAATTTAGTATGGTTAAGTAAAAATATGTTTTAATATGGAAACCCACATGTGCACAAAAATGATAGGTCAACCCAAAAGGAAATTAGACACCCTTGGATGGCTATACATACATGTCAAGTGACCCTCATTTGGTGATCATCAATCATTCTTCTTTCTTTGGTTTGGCTCACACAAGTCTGAAACTAGTTTGCAGAGAATTCATTCCCACATGTATGAAATTACAGCATTCGAGTTCACACATAAAGATTATCAGGGAAAATTTTAGGGGCTAATATTCGCAAGTGGGCTAATTTTTCATGATTTTTCCAAAAACAAAATTCTCTAATTTCCAATTTTTCTAAAAGTTATAATGCCTACATTTTATAGTATAAAATTGTTTTACCTTAAAAATTGCCAAAATTTTAAATAGGGATTATATAAAATTATTAGAAATTTGAATAGTTTTACAAAAACATTGCCAAATATTTTACAAATTGTATATTGTGTACTAGTGAGATTCGCCAAGGTTTGCAAACTTTAAAATAAATTTCCATCCTTAAAATTTTCCCTGAAGATTATGGTTTCTTGGTTCATATATAAAAGGTTGTACTCTTGATAGATGTGTTAGAGGAAGAGGATCTGGCCAAAGCTTAACTAGCACTACCCTTATTTCTGATAACCCTAGAATGGTTTTTGAAAACTTTTTTGATATCATCATATAACTAATAAATGTCCTCTCCAGACAGCATGTTTAGGGTTTCCAGAATGTCCTCTCTGATTCCTCTAAGAAGGACTAGCTTGAGTGATTCAATATCAAGGGTGCAACTAACCCTTTTGTAACTGAGTTGGAACCTTTCCTCATAATCTTCCAAGGATTCATCATGTCCCAAGGTCATTCTAAAGGTTTCCACTTTGGTGTCTTAGGACCTAGAATATTCCATGTACTTTTTGTTGAAGGCTTGCTACATTTGAGCCCAGGTAGTGATGTTGTCCCTAGGTAAACCCATGAAATAGTGCAAGGCTACATCCTTAAGGGTGGATGGGAACAACTTCAACTTCTGGTTGTTAGAGGTATAATCATAAGTTCTACAAATGACAACAAACTCAAACAAAAATGTATTAGGTTCCTTTGAGTTTAATCCATGGAAGTGAGGAAGGGCAGAGGGGCTTATGTTTTTCATCCTAGCATCCCCATTAGTATATATAATGGGAAAAGCACCCTCATTTTTGTTTTCGGTTCCATTTTTGTTTTCAGCCGTGGTGTAAGTGTGTGGAATGGTTTCTTCTTATTCTTTCCCAATAGGCTATTCAAAGGTCTCTGGTTGTTCACCTAATAGGTCCTCTAGCTCACTTGTATTTAGAGAGGGAAGCTGACAGTCACTGAAGAAGAGAGAAGGCTGACTGTTTGATGGTGTGGGTGTATTTGGAAAGAATTTCCCTAAATTGTCTCTACTGCTATGAGGCATGAAATAATTTTTTTCTTTTTATGTGTTTCTTCGAATTAATTTCATAACGGAAAGGAAAGTATAATAATATCTACCTACTAAATGAAAATTAGAAATAAAAGAAAAAATTACATCTACCTAGACACCTCCCTAACAATGACACCAAAAAGTGATGAGCGTCAGCATTGTAGCAAGGATGTTGCAACTACTAAGGCTAGCAAATTTACTTTATCAACCCAGTTTTTTGTACAAAGTTGGAGGTGAAAGTGATATATACACAATAGATGCATCATTTTACTCATGTCACTTCTCAACTGGGGCCCTTGACCATTATGGTTCTAGACCAGTCCTCAACTCACTAAAAATAGTCTAACTATTGAGAATGAATGTAAATCTAGATCTAAATAAGGAAAGTAAATTCTTCTCTATTCAGGAAATGAAAGCTTCCAAATGGTAAATGTTATGTAATGCCATAAATAATCTAGGTATGGAATGACAAAAATCACTTTACATAAAGGAAATTATGCTAATATTGCATTTGATCATCTAAGTATTATGACTACTTAAAAATGGAAAGTTATTCTATCATCTCAGAATTCACACATGCATGCATTAACTATCTCATTTACATCTGGAAAGAAGAAGAGTATTTAAGTGTTAACTTCAAAAGTATAAATCCCAATGTTATCTGTTCTCGTGGGATGGAAAAGAATGGGAAGGTTGGTCTAGGTGGAACTCATGGGAATGTAATCCAAGTTGAGGGGTTAACATACTCCTATACTAAGTTATCCTATCATTTCTAGTCAAGATAGGGTTAAAATAGGCTGCTACTGGAGATCTTGTAGATGCTACAAGAATCTCCTATAGGATATCCTAATCTGCTACAGGATATCCTGAACTTCTACATGAAGTTAGCTAAAGGGTTTTGGAGGGAAATAATAGTGAGGTGAGGTGCTGGAGGGGTGTATGACAGTCTGATAAGGTGTAGGGAAGGTGTACATTTCCCAAGGCTAAGCCCAACCCTCCAAGGACGTTGAATTTCCCTATGGTGGTTGCTCAAGGTGGCAGGAAAACAGAGGTTCAGACTATGGGCTTGTATGCCTCAGCAGAAGGTGTATAAGACTTAGGTGAAGCTGGTTGGATGAGCTCCTTCCCGCAAATCAATAATCCCGGCAACAAAACTTTCTTCTCTTTTAATTTATGCTTCACTACATGTGACATGTCTACATGGAAAATATGAAGTAAATTTGACGAAGTTGATTTATCTATTGTTAAGGACTAGATCTATGATATGAACTTATTTTTAAGATATATAAAACTTAATAAAACAAGAAAACAATTGCAGGTGCTTCCAAGAAATCATAAATAATGATCTAGCTAAAAATGAAACCTAATCTATGCAATGATCAAAATACAACTCTGTTTTTGGGGCTGAGTGAGTGGGGTTGCCTAGTCATGATTACATGGGGAGACAATGTAGGGGCCACTGTCACCAATTTTTATGGTATAATTTCTCCACTAAACTCCAACACTAATCTACCTCTTCAAACTAATGGAAACAAGGTTGAACAACAATTTAAGTACTTTTTAAGCTAATTAGAAAAAAAAACATAAATAAACTTCAACAGTTAACTATCATTATAAGCTAAGAATACAACTACAAAAGGAGGAAATGTTGTTTCTAGCATTGCGCCCTAAACCAAGAGCTTCAGCCCTCTAAGTCAACTCAGTGCTGGATAAAAACATAATTTTTCATTATCATAAAAATTTCAAGTACATCATAACAATAACAGTCAAAGTTTTTTTTTCTCAAAATGGCCTCTTGGCTACAATAAAAAATTGAATCCTAATGTGTCCCTTTGGTCTCTTATTTATAAAAAATTGGAGCTACAAACAACTCCCTAGAAAATAGGGATACTTGGCTCCTTAACTTAAGAATAACTTTTCCTTGACTGTCAATGGCTTAGCTTCCAATGAACTCAATTTGCCTAGCTGCCAATGACACCTAGATGATGAGATATAGTGGAGGAATATTTGAATGATTTTTGGAGTTAAGGAGGGATAGCAACTCCTCAAATCTCTCTTGATTTCTTACTCTGAATTCCTACACTTAAGTCAACCCAAAACTGCTCCAATTCCTACATTTAACACACATTAGGCCACATGACACAGTAACTCACCTTACTCTTCTCACTAAGCAAAATATAACAAAATATGTAAATAAATGTGAGAAAAGTCAATTTAATAAGCCAGAGAGTGGTATTGTGACCCATATAGTTTACCTATTGATGAGCCTCATCACTTACATCATCTTGAGCTGTTGTATCTCTGGGATTTGCATGAGGGCACTAGATTAAAAGCAAGTGGAGCATGAGAGCACCAATGGAGTATTACAAAAGAGTATTAGATGAGAGATGGTGGTAAGCAATACTTTGTAATTTATTAGGGTTTCATTATTTATAATGAGTGTATTTTTCATTGCAAGCCATGGTGAGATTTAGGCTTTTAGATTAGATTTGGTTATGTGAATTTTGGCCTCCTTATTAGGTTTTTAGAGGAATTTATTAAGTGTTTATAAGAATTTCCACTCAATTAGATTAGATCAATTTGTTTCCAAGGTGTTCAATCCAATCCCAGGGTCTCTATCTCACATGTTGAAGGCCATAAATAGAGAGTCGAGTCTCGTTTGATGGGTGGGAAGTTAATTTAGATAACTGACCCACAAAACCCTAGAACCTTCACAAGAGTAAGTTTTGACATTATCACCAATGCCAGGAAATAAAATAGGTTGAAGTAAACTATAGTTTCCACTAGAGGATAATATTGAAATGTGGTGACCTAACCTAAATGTGCAATAATCTAACTTAATTGTGCAAGAAAAACCATAACAATGAAATTATGTACTTGTAGAAGGATTTAATGACTCAAGTTGATATTCAAAACATTTCATCACTACTCATGCCAATATGTGTTATTATGGACTCGTATAGTATGCATAGAATTCAGGTTGTATTTAACAAGCTATGATATATATGTGCAACCAATCATTAAGTCACTAGATGTGGAACCACTCACTATATGTTACTATGTGTAGATAATGAGTTCGAGTGTGTGATAAAACTTTCCATTCATACAAGAATAATAAAGCATACTATTTTTTTACAAAATTCTACCAAGATACAATCATTGTTCCCACTGTTAATATGTCAACAATTCATCAAATCGTGAGAAAAGTATCAAACCTTGGATCACATGCAACTATTCAAACTTGGTGCAATCAACCAATCCCTCTAATAAATAACGCTTGCATATGAAAATTGAAGCATGTTTCCAAATGTGTTTTATGACCAATGTGTGTGGTATTGACTGATATGAGGAACAAATTAATTTGTGACTTTTAATGTGTTGTTGGATTAACATACCAATGTTCTACAAAGAGGCTTGACAAAGACAATATTTGAATCTTAAACAAGAGATTTAAAGGGGAGGGGAAAAGTGCCCTATTCCTCCTACTCTATACCTTGAATAACAATGTCTCAAGAAACTACAGGTTCTGAAACTTCAAATAAGAATGTCACAATAACTACAATTTCCAGAACCTCAAAATAACGATGTCACAAGTAACCACAATTTCTAGTGTGAGGTTATGTCTTTCAACCTAAATTATTGTAGTTCGTTAACATTCAAATGCAGACTATTCACATAGATTAACACTAAATATTTCTAAAAAAACAAAACTTAACAGATACCAATGCCAAACGAATATGTTTTTCCACAGGAAATGCTTAATATAACCTCTACCAAAAAGATCTTGACATGAGTTAACAAAGAGAATCAAACTAGAATGAAATGAAAAAAATGAAATAGGATATAGGATATTCTATCAATATCAATTAGTGGTCCCTTTCAAGTCTAGGAAGATAAACCATTAAGTTATAGTCACACCATGAGATGCACCAATGATCAACACGAAATTCCCATTAACTAGAATAAGAAGTTACACAATTACATGCTCATACCAAAGCCATAACAATGTTGGATCATATTGATAATAAAGTGATATGAATCTTGTTATAGAGGTCTCACAATAACATAAACATATCTCACACTTAATGTTTTTATATACTTTGAAGCATAATATGTAAGAGAAAGACCTAACTAATTGATAAGATATACCCTTTGATCTCTAGGATCATAGGGCAGTTTGTTACATCATTTTTGCAGAAGTAGTTTTCCAAGCATATATTTTAAACAAAAATTGGAACAAAGTTTTGATACACAACCTTGGTAGTTTGAGGTTCAAATCCTAGTGTCGATATTTAGAAAATAATTCTTATCTATATCGATTCTGTTGAACTGAATCCTTCATGGAATGACCTCAATCAAACCTTATCAAGTTGACTAGTTGGCCTTTGGGCTCCATATGACCAAACTTCAAGTGTTGACTAGAAACACTGCAATATACATTATTCTAATATTTTCCCATGATTAAGATCAATGATTAAAATAAACCAAAATAGATGTTCAATAGGGTCTAGGGGTCACTTTAGACTCCATGTCAAAGTGCTAGAGATGGTCAAATTTTTTCTTCATGAATTTCCAACCAGCCCCTGCCATGACTATCCCAGACTATAACTTAATGGTTTATCTTCCTAGAAAACAATGTATACATAAACATAAATTAAAAAATAATAAATAAACACATGAACAATACTTGATGAAGCAACATGTCTGTTATCACAAAACCTAGCTCTGATAGGCTGCCGACCAGGAAGACCTTGTGTAACTCTTTCAGACCTACTTTTGGCTGAGGCTTAGCCTCCTCAACCTGAGAGGGCTCTTTCACTGGATTAAAGATTTTACTTTGAACATTAGATGGCTAACTCTATGGAAAATTCGAACAACAATGTATAAATGGTTGCAATACCAATTAACAAACTTCCGTTCGGCTATGGAGTCAAAGTATGTTTCAATACAACAACAAGATCAATTTCACATGGAAGTCAAGGCATAGAGGGTTTTAACATAAAGGAAAAACAGAGATATAATATAGAGAACACAACCTTCAAACACATGAAGGAAATTAGAGCATCATCAAATGAATTCTAAGTAACATGTGTCTATACCACTGCAAGTAAGTGTATGAAGGAAGCCATGGGGAAAATCAAACATTGAAACCCTTTCTGAATCCTGAGTAGTGAAAGCAATTCTTTGTATTAACCTGAAAACATACAGTCACATATAATAGTACAATGTGCTTGTTTCTTTGAAAATTGCCAACCCTTTGTACATTAGCTCTTATCCTATATATAGAGCTCTTTACATAACTGATATTCCTCCCTCAGCATAAGGGAAATTCGTATTCCACCTATTATGACACCTATTGACACTTAAAACTAATTATTAAATGAAACTGATTGTTAACTGGCAGTCCTAGAGACCTAAAACAATTAGGAGTGTAACTCGTCATTATGATTAAAACAACCTTGTATAGGAATTAAACAATCCTTATGACACCTATAACTCCATGAATTCGAATTTGATAGTTCTCATAACCCTCCAGCTGGCCCTTGATGACTCATCCTTTTACTGTTCCTAGAAAGTAGGAGACTGTTCCTTGCTCTGTTCTGGCTGAAAAATAGGTCTTGAGACAGAGCTCATACCTTCTCATAAAAAATTTATTTGGAAAAATGGAAGGAGGCTTTTGTGAAAAAATCCATTCTGAACAAAAGCCTCTCTTAGGTTTTTGAAACATATTTCATACCGCCCATTATGTGTCTTTGAAAAACAGGTGTAAAACATGAGAAATATTCTTGTGAAAAACTGCACCTACAGCAGTTTCGTAGTGCAAGTTTGGCCATTCATTTCTCTCAGATCATAATGGATTTGAAGAAAGTGGAAGAGGTTTTTGTACTTCATTATCTTAGGAATGAAAACCTCTTTCACTTTTCAGAGATGAGTTTTTAACAGCTCAAAAACGCTTCTAGGAGTTGACTGGTAAAAACAAGGAGACAAAGTTCCTCCTTTTTTGCTTTTGGTCTCCACAAGGATCTTCGAAATCAATTATCCCTGTTGTTCTTCATAAAATTGCATTGGATTATCTTGTTTTACATACACTTCAGAATTTTCTCATATATATGTGGTAAGACAAAACTTCTCTAATGCTTCTTTTGCATTATGAATCAATACTGGTTATGACATAATGACCATTTTCATAACATATAGCTTTAGAGTTCATGGATGTCCTTCTTTTATCTGTTTTTCCCTTGTTGGATGTTTGCATTTTGTAAATGATCCTTTTCAAAAATTCTTCTTCAAAAATATTTCCCTTTGTCTCTCAAAAACCGGCCCATCAAGTCATAATATGCAGCTACAGCAGTTTCGTAGCGCGCTACGAAACTGCTGTGCATTAGGCATCACCTACAGCAGTTTCGTAGCGCGCTACGAAACTGCTGTGTAATTTCAAAAACACAGTTTTGAGACCAAAATTTAACTTTTTTTATCTTTATTTTGCTTGAAATGGCCTCTTCATTTATCATGAGGCTGTTCAAAACTGGATATATAGACACCATACTTCAAAGGTAAACTTCAAGAGGTAATTCATCAAAACTTTGGACTCAGCCTTACTTGCTTATGTGATTTCTCTTAGCTATAGATGTTCTTCATGCTAGCTTAGTTGTGTCTTCAGATCTTCAAAACTACATTCCTCTTGTTGAGAGATGACTGTCTTACCTGAGTTGAAATGGAGAACTGCCTCGCTTGAGCCTTCAAAGAACTCTGATGTATGCTGACCCTGAGCTTGCCAAGTGCTTCTTATGCATGAAAGGAACACGAAAATGACCAAGACCAATTCTTCCTTACCTTACCCTTTTTCTTTGAAAATTTTTCAGTGATAACAATGTCCACAAAGTAATGGAAAATGCATCCCTTTATTGATTGTTGAATGTGAAAGAGATACAATACATGAATACTAAAACACTTGGAGAGAATTATTTGAGAAATGGTGCTAAAAAATCCTCAACAAGGAGGTTACTTTAATCAATCTCTTTGCAAGCTTCTTCTATCTCTCAAAGAAGTATGAAGACTCTCTCAATGGTGATATCATCTTCCCACTAGAATGTTGGATTTCTAAGGATAACTTTTTCTATCATAACAATGCTTTACTTATTCATGTTTTTGGTCTTCCAATGGCCTTCATATATAGAATTTTTAATTCCTCTTCCTTCTCTTTGTTCATTAATGAGAAAATGACTTATGAGTAGGACAAGAGGATCTCTTGGGGGTTATGTATCTCCAAGTCGACCTCGAAATTGGTTGTCCTTGAATGGTAGATGTTAGGGAATCCCAATTCAGAGTGTGTGAAGTAGTCCTGGGATGCTGACTTGGACTTTCGTTTGACCACAAGACTATCAAATTAGCAACCACGTGGTTGCTAATTTCAACCTTTGGATGATCTACACAGGTAGATTTTATAATTAAAACCTTTGGAAGACTTTTATTTTTGTATTTTATGATGCTTTCAGCTGGAAAATATCCACCTGTATGTTCTGCTGGATGACTTTGGGTGTCATTCGAATTGTACAAATGTGTGTATGATTTTACTGTGTTAACAATTTCCCCATGATTTATGAGCTTAGAAGAAAATGTATAGTAGAAATACACCACATTTTCTTCTTTGGATGAGAGTCTGATCAACTTTGTGAGAGAGAAAATAACTTGCTATAGAGATGTGTAGGGAAAAACCTTGACTGAGGATGAAAGATAACCATGCTCTGAAGGAATGCTGATAAAAAAGTGTCTATACAAGGCGGGCATGTCCCATGCTCATTATAATGACTTGTGACTAACTATTACAATCATACTGGAAATATTCCTATTAAGTTAGCGTTGTGGTGGATGACATGTTGACGAATCATGATGATAATTTCTTATGCCCTCAAGGGCGCTTTTGAAAAACAGAGTAAATTAGGTGCCCCCATGCATAAACATTGAATCATTGCTAAGTGTGGTGCTCATGGATGCATGGGTCTTTGAATCTAGATACCTCCCATGCATGAAAATGTAAGAACTATTGAATGAGGTACTTAAGTGATGCATGGGTCTTCGACTAAATGAGTTTTTCAGGTTGTGTTACATTTATAGTTTTACTTCTTAGCTTGTATTGCTTATGAACTTCATAAACAGCTGTGTCATATCCTTGTTTAAAGTCAAATGACTCACCTGACCTGGTTTGGAATTGCTGAATGTCATCATCCTTATGATCTTCTTGACTTAGGAAAAATTGCTGCTCATCATTCAGGCCCATCAGGTTAATGTGGGTGTCATATGTTTGCTCATTTGAAGTGGATGCCTCAGTATAGTTTTCCTGGAAAGGAGGCCGTATGTCTGGATCAAAACCGGTCTTGCCAACGTTTGGGTTTTGATTTCTCCTAAAATTGGGATTCCTGATAGGGTTATTTTGTGGTGCTTCCCATGATGACTTTCTCTCAACTGATTCTACTCTATCACCCAATCTTTTCATACCAGTGAGTATTGCATCCAGTATTTTATCAAAGGCTGAGGGTTCTTCTTTGAAGGTGGTTCTCTTTTCCAATCTTGCCCTATTTCTTTTGGCAATCAGGTTAGCCTCTACTGTGACAACAACCTTTTGGGCATCTTCAAGGGTTTCAGGGGCTCTTTCCTTCAACTGATATGCCATATCAGGGTCAAAACCATCAGGAAATTTGTACAAGGCTAAATCAGGAGGAGGTCTTAAATTTTGTGGTATTGCGTTATATACATTGTTGAATCTTGCACAATACTCCAAAATAGTCTCTTGGGGACCTCGTTTGATTGTATCATATTCACCAAGTATGTGTAGGGGATCTTTATTTTTCTCCCATCTGTTAGTAAAGGCTTGATAAAGCTCATCAGGAGTTGTGATGGTATTTATAGCCAGTGATCTAAACCAAGTTCTTACATCCCCTGTTAGGCTCTGAACAAAGATTCTCATTCTCACATTGTCATCATCTATTTCATAGTTCTCAAAATGTTCTTGCATCCTTTTGGCATGCTGAATTGCTGTGAAAGGGCCAGTGGAGTCAAAATATGAGATCTTGGATTGGTAGTCCTGAGGTAGAGCTGCAGCATTAGCAGGCAACTGCAGGGGTGCATATCTATTAGCCATGTTTGCAGGGTTTATAGGGTTGACAGGGATAACTGGGATAACATGAACGACTGGTACAACAGGGGTAGTGGGAACGGTAGAAACTAGAGTGTTGGTCAAGGGAATATGTGCAGTGGACGGAGGTGTGAAAGGAGGGCTTTGAGATGTGGATGGTGAACTGGGGGAATCAAGGGTAGACCGAAATAGAACCTTGATTGGAGTTGGAACAGGGTTTGGATAAGTTGTCTCAGGACTTAAATCAGCAAGAGTTTCCTGTCCTTGCTGCTTCCTAATGGTTTTAGGGATTGTATTAGGATTTTCAAAAACAGTTGGTGGATTGGGGTCAGGATTTGACCTTGTATATTGCAGATTCTTCTTGGGAGCCAGCTTCAGAACTTGTTTTTGAGTATTTTTTTTGGAATATTTTTGTGTCTACAAGGGCCAGACAAGATTTTGGAGTGACTATGTATATCTTAAAGCTAGCATGAAAATTGACTGAAGCAGCTTTAAGAAATATACATAGATTAGAAAATCCTGAGGAACTCCCCAGTGGAGTCGCCAATTATGTTAACACCCAGGTTGTTCCCTTTGACTCCCAAGGGAATACGGCCGGGGTAACCACTAACCAATCTTTGGATTACAGCTTCTAGCCAAACTGTAATCAGAGAGGGCTCTCTCTTTAAGGTTTGTCTCTGTTTTGTGAAGATTTTAGGCTAGTTATGAGTTCAGGGTTTGGTTTTGTGTTTTGGTTGAGGGATGTCTTCTGTACCTAAGGTGGAAGTCTTCAGGCAGTATTAGTCCATTGGGCAATGGAGTCTGTGGCTACAGGTTTGTCTGAAATATTGAGTTGAGTTGCTGAAACTACAGGGCCATTTAAATACATCATGAAACAAAATTGAAATTGTGATTATGAGGTGTGTTTAACCAGTGAAAAGCAATTAAGAATTCTCCACTAAGCTGGGGGTGTAAGAAAGAGATATATTGCACAGGAGCAAACTTGAATTCCTGAAACAATCAATCACTGTGAAAGATATAGTTTGGAGGTGCAGCAGTTAAGAATTACACCTTATGACTATAACTGAAGAAAGACATTTATAACAGCATAGATTGAGTTCAGGGTACTCTATGAATAAATCCTGAAACTATTCTTTTTCTCTGCCATTAATTATGAAACACAGAAACATGAATGAGCTATGAAAGGATATCAAAAAGAAAACACATAACGAAGAGTTTTTAAGGAAAACTTATTGTGCCATGAAGTACGCAGGAATCCTGTAACTTTCAGCAAAACACCAGAATGCCTCAGATAAGACAGAGGTTTGGAAATTCCATCAACTTTTGTATTAATACTCTGAAAATTTACAGCATAAGAACTCTAGAAGAGAAATCAACAACAACCCCTGCAAGCTTATGCGAGGGGGGAATATATACAAACGGTGATACAAAATATCTGAAGCGTTGAGTCATCTGAGAAATAAATATGTTCACCAACTTGTACAGAACAACAGATAAGAAGTTATTACAGCTTTGAATACACCATAAATGCTCTTCAATTCTGTCAGAAGACTTTTTAACCTTTGGAGGCCACTGAGTCGGTTGAATGTTCTGTTATAAATGCTGGATGACGTGTCTTTGTGGCTCTTTCCTCCTGTATCTTTTCAGCCCTGTCACCTGTGACTGTCAGTGCTGCTTTAGTGGCCGAATAGTTTTGCTGAGTTGGCTCAGCCCATTTTTCTCTATGCATGCTGATTTTATCAAAATTTTCCTGTGCATGATAACTTATATATTTAAATGAAAAAACTTGAATACAGGCTCTGGTTTACAGTATTAACTGTATCATTTTGGTCTAGACCTCCTGTGTGGGCAATTGATGTCTTAGAATTGCCTCTAAAGTCTCATCTGCCTCTGTGTATTTATAGAAATTTGGAGGCACTTCAAACAAATGTTTGATATCATCCATGATGAAAAATAGGTTCTCAACCCTGTTGTAGAGACTTTGCCCTGATGTTGGCCCTGATTCTTCTGAAGTGCTGGGTCTTTCTGTAATCTGATTTGTAGCAAATGTGTTGACCCTTTTGGCATAATTTTCATGGGAAAGTAGTCTTCCTGCGCTGTTCAGTAAGCTAGGAAGACCTCTGTTCTGCAATGCCACAAATTTGTCCATGAACTTATTAACCTCTGTCTGCATATCCTGGCTTCTTCTTTCTAATGTTTGTACCAGGCTTCTTAGTGTTAGGACTCTTTTTATTAGCAAAATGGTCTGAGTCCTGTTGGAAATTCCCATTGTTGCCAGCTGAGCACTTGTTCTGTTATTAAGCACATTAATCATTCTCTTGGCAACCTCAGGCATATTGCCTAGAGATGCCCTTGCTCTTTGGATTTCTCTATGTGCTTTCCCTATGAGCTCTATTTGCTCATGAATGGTCTCAATGTATTGCCATTGATTAGTTATGGATTGGCCAATGTTGGCCCATAGGACTGTCTTGAGTTCAGCCACTACTTTATCAAGTGTGAGCTCCTTCTCCAGCTCCTTTATCTTCTCTTTGAGAGCCTTTACCTCTCTTCCTTTCTCAGCAACACTTTGTTTTGATTTATCATATCTTTCATTCAACTTGACCAAATTTTCCCTGGCCTCATTCAATTCTGCCATTTGGGCTTCCAGGGCTTGGATTTCATTCCTTAGCTTCTGCATGTCCAGGCTTGGAGCCTGCTCTGTTGTTGGCGCTGGTGCTGATGTAGATGGTGCTGTTTGTTCTGTCTTTTCAGGGGGAGGAGCAGTAGTTTGAGGAGGTTCCTCAAGGTTAATTATCTCTAGAGGAGGCTGAGATGTTTGTCCTCCTTCTTTTTGTTGTAATGTTGCCTGCAGTACAGCCTGTGCAGCCTCTGATTCTCCCAATTTCTCCTGTGTCTGGATCAGCTGTTTGTATAATGACACCAGCATAGCTGCTGCATCTTGGTCATGTCTCAGCTGGGCAACTTCTCTAGTTTGTGGGTGAATGGTTGCTGGGACTTTTACCATTTTCCTTAGTGCTGCCATATCTGCATCTCTTAACTTCAATAATGCTTGTACAGCCTTGATGTCCTTGGGATCATGCCCACGTTCTATGATTATCTCCTCTAAGGCTTTGATTCTGTTGTCCTTTGCTTGAGAGGATGCTCTCTCCAACTCAAGTTGGGCAGCTGTATTATTTAGACTATTTTCTAGCCTATAGTACTCCAATGTCTTATCCTCCAAGGAGGCATACACCATCTCACCGGTTTTCTTATGTAATTCGATTTTATCCATTGTGTGGATGTCCTTGGCAAGGACCTCAAGGTTGGTCCTTATGTAATCTGCAGCTGACTGCGGCTGCAACACTGCTGGCGTAAAATGGCTCATGATCATTTTGCCCTCCTGGACATCATATGCAAACATTAGTCTTTGCTGGTTAGTGGGAGCCATTTTCAACAAATGATTATATCGTTGTATTCTTATGGGCTCATTCCTCTTCTTTATATCAATGAACTGCTGCTTGATGCCCAGTTCGCCTCCTCTTTGTTGGCTTGAGGAGCTGACTTCTCCTCCCGTTGTCCTCTCTTGTTCCTGCTGGAAGGAACTTGCAGATGCCTCCATGCTAGGTGGGCCCATGCCCAAAGATTACCCTATAGGCTTTTCTTCCTCTGAGAGGGGATTCATTCTGTGTCTTTTCTCACCTTGAGTTGTTGATGTTGTGAGGGGAGTCTCTCTGTCCCTCTTTCTACTTATGTCTTCTTTTTGTGGGGTTTGGAGGACTGAGGCCTCCACTGTTGTCTCATGCCTAGGAGGCAGAGTGTCCTGAGCTTGCTGCCCGGTGGATTTTGGGGCCTGTGATGTTTGCTCTTGTTGCACTGGCTGTTCCTTTTCTTGCTGCCCCCCTTGTTGCTGTTGTACCTGTGGCTGTTGCTGCACTTCCTACTGCTGTACCTGTTCATGAGGTGGCTGCTCTGGCTCCATCTCTTTCTCTTTGCCTTTGCTAGAGGTTTGATCAGTAGCTTTGGCTGCTTGCTGATGTGCTGTGGAGGATGAGGCAGCTGCTCCCACTTGAGTGCCTGGAAGAGCAAATACCTGTGCACAAAGCTCTAAGTCAACCATCTTTTGGAGATTTTTAACTGCTCTTTGATTTAATTCTTCTTGTGTGACAGCTTCCTCTAAGGTGCCTCTCCTCCACTTTATTTGATTTGCATATTTTTCTATATGAGGCAACCTTACGTGGTCATAACTGGCCAGCCTATACTTGACCCTTCTTAAAGTTATGAAGTGATTGGGATCATAAGGTTTCCAAAGGAAACTGGTCTGTAGGCCAAGGGATTCTAGCATTCTGTCTGCTTCTTGCCAACCTTCCTCCCTTTTGTTGTAAATGAAGTGGCCTAATTGGTTTCTTACTTTGAGCTGTGCTTTCTTGCCTTTGCCTAAAAAATGTAGCACATCAGCATTCCCAAACTTCCTGAAGTATTCAAGGGCAAACAATATCATGGGCACATATTTAGGCAATCTGTATGGGGGCAACTCACACCCATATATTCTGATGACTGTGTGGTTTTGGTAATAGTACCAATCCCCAATGTTGTATACCTTGGACAGCTGAAGAATCCTCTGCATCTCATCAGTTAGTCTAGGAGGAGGTGAGCTCAGAAGCAGAGACATGGCTGGGTGGATAAAAAGGTCTATAAACTCACAATAAGTGTATGGAGAACAAGATCTGCAGTGGATAGCAGAGGACCAATAGACTACTGACCTTGGATTGCCTTGTGCATCCACTCTCTTCACAGCAAAATGAAATTTCTCATGTTGATAATACAAAATTAAGTGGTAGATGTAGGAGGTGTATCTGAACACCCTTTCTCTTGCCAAGTTCATCAATTGCTCATGTATTTTGTCAGATATGTAGGTGGCATAGTCATAGCAGATTGGAGACTTGCCAGGGGAAAACATGAGCATCATCACCAACACAGTTTCATCAACAAACTCAATTGAATTATAGCCCAGAATGGGACTGATCATGTCTACAAGGTCCCTGCCCAATTGGTTGAGGTAAACATGAGAAATGGGAGGGTACTTCACAGTGTCAGAGCCAATGTACAATTGATTTAGTTTGGTGACCTGAGCATCTGTCAATTTAGCTCCTTGCTTTATCAGATCAGTCAATGATAAAGGAACTAATTTCTTCTCAGTTTTGAAGTGCAACATCTCTCTGATGGCTTGAGGGGTGACATAGAAAACAATTGAGCCTGAAGGGTCAATCACAGCCCTCTGAGTGGCGTCGTAGCAGTCAGCACATAGGTGGATTAGATCAGGGAACTGGTTGACCTGAGGGAGCTTGAAGATAGGGAGGAAAGAATCCCAAATGCCCAATACATCCGTTCCAGTCTCATGTTTAATCTTCAATTCGTTTAACAAGTGGATGTGGTACTTGCTGTGCATTAGCATTTCTTCTGATATTTGATAATCCAGGTCTTCTAATGGTTGCCATTCCAATTCTCTCTGAGGGGCATTTTATGGAGCAATATTCAAGGCTACAGGAGCTACTGGTGCATCCATGGTTACTTTAGGATTATGTTGGTATGAACTGGTGTTACTGTGCAGAGCAACACAAAGGAGTATTTCTTGGAAAGAGAGGTGATTTACTGAGGAACAGAGGATAAAATGGCAATGGCAGCAATTGAAACACTGTACAAAGCACTGATAGGGCAAATGCTTGGCCTTAAAAACTGTCTTTACGGTGATTTTGTGCAGCTTGGGTTCTCAGTTCACGAATGCGCGAACTAACTGTATGTTTTGTGAAAACTCGGGTAAACAAGGCTCTGTAAGCGAATTTCGACTTTACAACTGAAAATGGAGGCTAGCCACAGGGGTTTTAGCGGTAAACACAGTGTTTTCTTACTCTTTAAGCTATTGTTGGAGAATGCAGGATAAAACCAGGCGCAGAGGGAATGACTGGGATAAATACCTGGTAAACTGTCGGCAATAGTCACAAATGCAGGTGGAATTGGCGCACCAACGGTCCTCGGGTCGAATTCAGCAGGTTGACGCTTGTTTGGTCGTAAAATACATGCAGAGGTGCAACAGTCGTTTTTGCAAAAGTAATGAAAAACACGATTTTTCGGCCAAAATATGGATTTTTGGGTTATTTGGCGCTTGTTTTAGATGACGTCAGCATGACGTCATCAGGTGGGGTCAAGGTCGGATGACGTCAGCATGACGTCATCGAGTGACGTGGCGGCTTGAGAGTGGTCCACGGGGATGGTGAGGTGGCGGGCAGGTCAGAGCAGTGGCGGGCGGGGGCGCTGACGCGGCAGTGATGTAGCACTGACGCTGGCAAGGCGGGTTCACAGAAACCGGAAACGGTAAGCGGTATAATATCGCACCGCTCTCTATACGGAAGCGAAATTATCAGAGGGCGCTCCGATACGATTTGGGGGTGACGCGTGGCAGAGGCCTGATATCACCCTCTGACAAATTTCGGAAGGTAACTTACGGATGTCAGGCCCGGTCCGAAATGCATGAGACCCGTCGGATGAAAAGGGCCAGATCCGACGGTCGACGGATCGTTAAGGTGCCAGGTTGATATGAACGTGGGCGGGGATTAAAATAATATATTTTTTTGAAAAGCGCGCCCAGCGGGACTGTGGACTTTGGCGAATTTGTATGACTTTTCAATGTATTTTATCAAAACGCGCATTGCGCCAATACTTTGGGTAAAATGGGAAAAGTGGGTTTTTATGTATATTTCGCAAATGAAGCGGGTTAGGGGTAAAAATGGGGTTTTTTACAAGGTTCTTTAGAAAATGAAGGGGTTAATGGTTTAGATAACTTCTGAAGGGGGAAGAGGGGTAGGGTTTGGGTTTTTAAACTGACCAGATGTCAATTTAATCCCTGACTGTGAGCATATGGCTATAATGCCAGGGGGGAAGGGATATTTATAGAATGCTTGGGGTTTATACACCATAATGTTTATAATAATAGGGAAAGGGTAACATAGGGGATTTAGATAATAAGAAGTTAGGGGTTAATATGAATGGAAGAGGTGAATGAGGAGTGATATCACTAAGTTTATATAAAAACAACTTATCTTAGGGAGTAGATCAAAATGAAAAGAATTTTAAACAAGAAATGTGGCTTTTAAAGGAATAAGAACCAACATAAAACCTTAAATTCTTTCATGAACACAACTGATGAAGGGATGTTAGTGATGAATGTGAAAGGGGAGAAAAGGGAGTTAGTCATGCTCCTTTGCTTTGCTGCAACATGATGGAGAAGAGGAGCTTCTCTATCCACTGATGTTCCTTTATGCTAGACCAGCAAAATTCAGTTGAAATGAATGACATTTCTGCAACCCTATCTACCTACCCATCTACTTGCCTAGCATTTTTTGTTTCTTCATGGAGGGTGCACTTAGACTTGTAGACCCTTATGTGCCTTTTCTTTTCTTTTGGCTTTTTCTTTTGACTTTCTATCTAAGGCTACCCTTATTACTTCCAAGGTCCCAGATTAAGCAGTTGGGAACCTTACTTCTCTACCTAGCTACTGGTCTGCCAAGATTAAACAGTTTGGACAAACTTCTTTCTCTATTCTACAACAAAAAATTGAAACATGGCATGATCCAGATTAGGCTGTTGGACCATCCATCAAAATTGAGACAACATCAAGCTTATGTACACACCTTGTTTTCTCATGGAAATATGGGATCTTTGGATCATCAAAGCAGAGCATATTTGGAACTTTCTTTGCCAATCATGAAATATGAAACCTATTGGTATAGGTAGCTAACAGGTTGGAAAGTAGATAGGGAGGGATTTCCAACAAGCACACTTGGGCTTAATTTGGACTTCACGAAGTGCCTCAAATTCAGCCTCAAAGTTGTGCAATGCATAGAGGATTTGGTGCGGCGCATAGAGGATTTTTGCTCAATTTTTCATCTTCCAGCTTAGAAATTCGGCCAGTTTGACTAGTTTTGCTTTTTGATGTAATTTTTTATCTATATTGATGTAATTGGATAAACATGATGTAATTTTGGCACTTATTTACTTGTTATAGAATATTCATTCACTAAAAAGTGAAAATTTAATGAATGAATCAATTTCCTACCTTATAGAGGCAAGTTGTTTTGATTGCCTAGATTTTAGTGCATTGTTTAGAATTGGTTGGAATAGCTCCTAGAATGATGAGATCGACCCCTAGAGGCAAGGGAATGGGTTGGGTTAGTCTATATCATGTAATTCCTAAGTCATTTTCAGGGTTGGACACTAGGGATTGCTTTGGCATATTATTGTACATTCTATCTCTGCATTTTTGGCTAAGGAAAGACCAGGGTTTTGCAGCGCTGTTTGGGATCCATGTGGCTTTATGTTTTGATGTGTGCTTCTCTAAGTAATTGTAAGTTCATTAGTGTTATGTGTATCATTTTCATGTCTCTTCTTCTGAATTTGAACAAATGAGTGATTAAGGTGGAATCCATTAACTGTTATGCTTTTCCTTTGAATTTATTTAAATTTCCATGTTTTCATCTATTTAAAGAGAATTCTTGAAACTCTCTTGCTCTCCTTAGCTCCTCACCAGTCGGATCTATCCATTAACTCAATTTAAAACATCAAAACGATTGCCTTCCTTGCCCCAATCAGAACTCTGCAGGAGCCCAATTTGCCTTTCCTTGTTTCGAACACAAAACCCCCAAAAACTCAAAACAAATCCTTGTACTTAATACCTAGCCTAAGATTAGCTTTTATTACAGTCATCTCGAGCCCCATCAATTATCTTTTGCCGATATTGACCCGGAGAGAGCCCTCTCCTATCCTCGTAGGGCTAGCCACAAGGCTAAGCGTGGTTTGATGTGGACCTAGAACCTTGTCTTTTCAGCCTGAGGCAAATCTAGGCTCTAACATAGTGGCGACCATACTGGGGAGAAAATGGTTTGCTTGTTGATGTTTGTTTTATAAGCTACAGATGCAACCTGAAGTTATGCCAGGTAGCCTTTGAAACACTTTTGCTTTTCATTAGTGCAAGTAGCTAAACGCTGCTTCAGTCAATCTCCAGTCTAGCTTGTGAACGTGACATTTGACTTGTGAATTACCCCCGAGTACATCAGATCGTTCTAGACTTTGGGTGATGAGTCTAGAATTCGATAGGCTAAAATCATTCACCTGGAAACTTCATTCACTGAAAAATCTAGAGATCAATGCTTCATGGTGACTCCACTACAGGAAGATCAATAGCTTTAAGATTTTCAAGATGGAACGGGTTGCAAGAAGATATGCTCCCATGAGCCGAGATCACATTCCAGGTTTTCCAAATAAAATTCCCAATGTAGATTGGCAAAAGAATTTGTCTATGTTTAAAGATGATGATAGGAAGGTTGCTGCCTTACATCTGGTTAGATTTCACATACATATTCACAAGTTGAAGATTGATTTTCCTGAAGATTTCTTGATGAAGATATTCATGGCCACTCTGGAAGGTGAAGCCCAATCTTGGTATGAAAGTTTGCCACCTGCTTGTATTTATTGTTTGAAATATTTTCACACCATGTTCTTTGAAAGGTATAAAGAATCTTATCCATCATTAAATTTAGTTCAAGATTGTTGCAAGCCTGCTTATGGTTTTATTGAAAGCCTTGAGAAATATTATGAAGATGATATTTTCATGGATGAAGAGATCATGGAAGCCTTGTATGAAAATTTGTTTCAGCAGCACATATAACTCTTAGAGGAAACTTTGCAGCAGGATCAAGATCTTAGTATGGTGGAAGTTGAAGGAATTTTGCATCTTGACAGTCAACAGGAATTACATGAAATGGATCAGCAGTATGAAGAAAATTTGTATACTCCTTCACTTGAAATTAAGGAAGACAATCATTGTTTGAGCAAAAGAAAACAAAAAGTATTATCTCCTTTGTCTGAAGATGAGATAGATCAACTCTTGAACGGTCATGTTCCATCTCAAGTTAACGCAGATCTGCAGTGTGTACATGGTCAAGAAGGTGATGGTGGAACTTCTTCCTCTTCTGAAAAGGATGACAGTCCTATAAGCAGCTTTATAGATCAGCAGGTTGAAGATTTCCATATAGCTGAAAGTGATGAAAGAAAAAGTGTTGTTTCAGATCTGTCCATAGAATAAGACAGCATGCAGGGAAGTCAAGTTTCAATTTCAGAATGTGATAACGTTAAGTCAGCCATTTCATATCTAGATTCAGATTGTGATGACCAAGAATACCTTGTACTAAATCCCATGAAGGAGAACCCTGCTGCTAAAAACATCTGGAATAGAGAAGACAAAGTTATGAATCCAAATGTTCTCATGTCATCAGAACAAAGACTTCATAAAAAAGTAATCTAGTCATTTCATGAAAAACAAGATGAAATCTTTTTTCAAGTAAGTGAAAAATTTTCTTTGGATGCATCGTTGGTAGATGATATAAATGATAGTGTTGGGTTTCATGAAACATCTAAAGTTTCTTTTCTTATGATTGATGAATTTAATGAGAATCTGGCTGTCATATCATATGAAGATGATATACAATATATTCAGACTGCTGAAAATCAGACCATTCAATTCCCTTTCATATTCTTCTTCATATGTCTCATGTTTTGAAATGTTCTTTCAAGAGGATATTGCTCATATACTTGTTCAAAATTTTTTGAGGACCAGAACATACTTTTACTAAAGTACATGATGAAGGAAGATCAGATTCAAGAAAAAAAGATACCTTTTTTCTCCAACAGGAGGTAAATCTTCATGCTTTTCATAATCCAATGGCAAATTTGTTGCAGGCAGTAGTGAAGGTGATTATTACAGTGTTTAGTGATGAAAGAGATCATGGTCAATTAGCATTTTGGATGCCCAGTTACAAGTATCTATTGTTGACCAAGAGATCTGATAAGGAGAATCAATCAAGAAGGCATATACTTGATTGGTTACATTGGCATTTTGATATAGTTTGATCATATATTGTCTTGTAAGAAACACGGGTGGTCATGTACTGCCCTCAAGCTTTAAGTTTTAAGTTCAGGTCTTAGTCATTTTGAGTTAGTTTGTTAAAGTCAAGTTTTTCAGTCATTTCAGTTTCAAAATTTAGTCAGATTTTCAGTCAATAAATCAGTTAATAGTCTTGTGTCGATTTTTCAAAATAATGGACTCCATGGCCCAATGGACGTAGGCACGGTCTGCTCTCCCAAAGCTCTGCGGTTCTTGGCACCTCCAAGGAGCTACCATCCCCATTGGAGCCAATGTTAGTGTCAGTGTTTGCAGCCTTCCTCCAGTGATCAAATATGCTCTTACAAAGTGATTTTAAGGTGTCAAGGTCAAATTTTGTCATTTCAGTGAGTCTTCAAGCAAAATTTGGTCACCAGGCATTAGGTCTAGGGTTTGCTTTTACTCCTATCAAATTTGTCCAAATGTCGGTCCTTGACACTGTTCAGATGAGTGTACCATCATTTAGAGGGTTTTCATCATCATGTCAGGGTCCGATGGGTCATTTTACACCTTGCTCATGCTTCAGTTGCGCCTAGGTAAGGTTCATTTCCCTCTCCTAAGGTTTTGAAGGCAATTTCTCTTGGATTGTCATATCATCAGCAAAACTTGTATCCGGATGTTCATACACCTTCCCCTATCCTTAATGTACCTTATTAAACACTTCCCATCACTGAGATCCCCCGAATTTCTCATTTTTGCACAAACCCTAGTTTCTTGCTACAACTTGGCAATTTTCTAGGCTAGGCCGGTGTTTCGCCCTTTTGGACCCCTTCCCCTCACTCAATTTATGAGATTCCACTTTCCCCTAGTTCTTAACATCCCTCCCTGCTTCCAAAAATTTTCTCAAGAATTTAGAAGCCCCTTATCCCCTTTATTTCGCTTCATTTCGATAAATACCTTGTTCCACACATCAAGATAGGTTTTACTCCAATGATGTTTCTAAGCAATAAAAAAGTGAATTTTGGAAAAATAAGAGAGGCTTTTGTACAAAACACGCCAAGGAAGAAAAACCTCCTTCACGTTTTACATAGGTGTCATGGTTTTGGTGAAATGTCAAAAATACAGTTTCCTCGGGAGAATTGATGCACCTCTGAAGTGACCTTGGGAAAATCAAGCATTCTCCTAGATTAGTTGTCCAAATGACTTAATTGATGAGTCAAATGATAACTAGACTCAAATTCCTTTCAACGAGCTTTCCTGCTCCCAACTTGGACACTGAGAAGGCCTCCAAAAGGCTCCTGCAAAAAGGCACTACGCATAGGGAAGGCACGTCGCATTGGGCAAAAATTTCCAGTGTAAATTTACACTGGCGCGGCACATAGGGAAGGCGCGGCGCATTGGGCTAAAAAACCTAAAATTCACTCAAAAAAATCTCCCAAATTGCAAACTTTGCTCAATATTCTTGTGTTCAAGTAAGTTAACATTTCTCCCATGACCAATGAATGAGTTACCTTGGTGTTTATGGTGATTTAGTGAGAAAATTTTCAAACCCTACCTCTTTGCAATTTTTCCTCAAAAACAATTGCTTAGGGTTTGCAGTTTGAGCTTTTGTTGTCAATTCCACTTCATCACTCCCTCCCTAATTTATTTTCCAATTTCATAAACCCATTCCCTAACCCCATATCCCTAATTCTCATTAACCCTATATCCCTAATTCTCATTATCCCAAACCCTAGCTACATGTTCCTAAATCCTAATTGTTATCCCAAAATATAAAAACTATCCCTAAAACCATTATATTCCCCAAATTCCAGTTGGAAACATTCTTAAAACCCCTCTTACCCTCTCCCTCCACAGTCCCACCTATCACTGTTCCCCTTGGTGGCAAAGGTCAAGGCACACCATAAAATCACCTATTTTGCATCAAGACAGTTCAAGGCAGCTCCAAGACATTTCATCCACTAGTAGAGATGGCATCTGATCCATCATATGATCATGAGGAGGAGATCCATAGTGATTCACCAACAGAAGTACATGCACCCAGGAGGCCTCATAGAGGTGGCAAAAACATAAAGAAAAACCGCCAAGCAGCCCAAAGAAGGAGGGTGGAGTTCACTTCGCTTGAGCAAGAAATCAACGTTGATCGAGAGTCTTAGCTCAAGAGAGTCAACATCCATTTGGAGAGACTGATGGACAAGGCCGATAAGGACCATGCATTACTGAGACACCTAGCTTTCCACTACATGGCATGGAACAAGGTCTGCAAGGCACGAATCGGGAATTTAAAGGCAAAACTAAAGAAGGCAATAAGGAAGAAAAAGAGGCAAGGGAGCTTGATCATCTTCAGATATTGGTTGAAGCCTCTTTAGCCCAGCATGACACTTAATGAAGAAGCTCCAGCCCAAATTTAAAGAAATTTGGGGCATTTTTGGCATTTTGACAAATTTTGGCACAAAAAACAGGGTTTTTCTCCCTATGTGCCGCGCCACGTGGCATGCGCTTTTGCTAGGGAGCTCCAAATTGCAAAAAGTTTATATTTTTGTATTTTTCATGAAAAATCATGGTTTCTGGTGCATGGCCAAGAAATTTTTTCAAGTTTTGAGTCCTCAAGAGGTCAAAAACACTCAAAAAATGACCTCACTGCCCCTATTTTGACACACAGGAAGCAGTCTTGGGAGATTGAAGTTTTCGAGGGGCAAATGGGCACGAAATTCAGAAATTTCACTTGGGTTGGAAATTAGATAGGCAGGGATTTCCAACAAGCACAATTGGGATCAATTTGGACTTAGGTAAGTTCCTCAAATCAGCCTCAAAGTGGCACGATGCACAGAGGATTTGGCGCGGCGCATAGAGAATTTTTGCTCAATTTTTCATCTTCCAGCTCAGAAATTCGGCCAGTTTGACTAGCTTTGCTTTTTGATGTAGTTTTTGATCTATCTTGATGTAATTGGATAAACATGATGTAATTTTGGCACTTATTTACTTTTTCTAGAATATTCATTCACTAAAAAGTTAAAATTTAATGAATGAATCAGTTTCCTACCTTATAGAGGCAAGTTGTTTTGATTGCCTAGATTTTAGTGCTTTGTTCAGAATTGGTTGGAACAAGTCCTAGAATGATGAGCTCGACCTCTAGAGGCAAGGGAATGGGTTGGGTTAGTCTACATCATGTAATTCCTAAGTCATTTTCAGGGTTGGACACTAGCGATTGCTTTGGCATATCATTGTACATTCTATCTCTGCATTTTTGGCTAAGGAAAGACCAGGGTTTTGCAGCACTGTTTGGGATCCATGTGGCTTTATGTTTTGATGGTGTGCTTCTCTAAGTAATTGTAAGTTCATTAGTGTTATGTGTATCATTTTCCTATCTCTTCTTCTGAATTTGAAAAAATGAGTGATTAATGTGGAATCCATTAACTGTTATGCTCTGCCTTTGAATTCTTTTAAATTTCCATGTTTTCATCTGTTTAAGGAGAATTCTTGAAACTATCTTGCTCTCCTTAGCTCCTCACCAGTCTGATCTATCCATTCACTCAATTTAAATCATAAAAATGATTTCCTTCCTTGCCCCAATCAGAACTCTGCAGAAATTGTGCCTCATCCTCGCGCCCAATTTTCCTTTCCCTGTTTCCAACACAAAAGCCCCAAAAAATAAAAACAAATCCTTGTACTTAATACCTAGCCTAAGATTAGATTTTATTACAGTCAACTCGAGCCCCATCGATTATATTTTGCCAATATTGACCCGGATAGAGCCCTCTCCTGTCCTCGTAGGACTAGCTACGAGGTTGAGCGTGGTTTATGTGGACCTAGAACGTTATCTTTTCAGCCTTAGGCAAATCTAGGCTCTAACACATCTTCAAATAAAACTTTGGTCACTGGTTAGGTTGTCTAAACCTATTACTACTCCCAGAAAATAACCAAAAATCAACCACTTTATATTTTAGGATTTTTGATCTATTTTAATAATTTTCTAATAGATATTGAAGTTTGTTTCAAGATATTTTTGTTGTAAAATTGTATAAATACTTCAGATTTCGAAGTATTAGATGTGGTGAAAGGTTGGACATCAGAGAGTTGAAAGGCTTGGAGGTTGTATTCAGTGCTTTTAATAGGAAATCAAAGGACAGTTGTAGATATTATTTTTGAATTCTTGTGGTGTGAGTTTGTGATAGTGCTTTTCTTTTGTGATTCATTTTATGAATGTTTAATGTGTCTTCTTTCCATATCTATGCTTTCAATGATTTTCGTATGAGTTTGATGAACATAATTCTTAAGGTTTCAACTCTATTTTGATAGGAAGTTCATCTTTGTGTTATCTATCTTCTTATAAATGAATTCATGATTTCCATGCTCATTTTGAATCCTTGCTTTTATACTTTACACTACATCGACAAAGCCCTAAAGTATCACAAAAGCATGCCTACCCTGCTTCTCTTTATCTCTTGCAACTGAACCCTTGAGACATGGCCTAGTTCCTTGATTTTGACTCCTGATCCAGCAAAACCTTAGATGAGCTGAACATATCTAGCCTAGCATCTTTTTCCATTCCATTCATCATTGGTTATGAATTCATAGAGACATCCCTCTCTAGTTTACCAAGGCTAGCTATTGAAACCTAAGTGGTTTGAGGTTACCTCCTTCGATCTCCCTTCTCAGCCTTAGGATATTGTGGAGGATAAAATTTTGGCATCGTTGTTGGGGAACATAAGATCATATCTTCCCTCGGAAAGAATGGCAAAGATAAGATCTGATTGTTGATGGTGAATAGTGATCAAACACAATAAAGGTTGTGCATCTTTCACCTGACAACTCAAGTGTCTAAGAATCTAAAGGTTTAGAATTTTCATGGTGACTCCATTATTAAAAAACCGATAGTTTGAATAAATTCTTGGTGACTTAACTATTTTCAAGATGGATTCAGTTGCTCAAAGGTATGATCCTATGGATAGATCTCATATTTTGGGTTTTCCTAACCTGATGCCTTTTGTTGATTGGTTAACCTATTTTCCTAAAGTTAAAGATCAAGAACGAGAAGATTCTGCTCTTCATTCAATCAAGTTTCACATGCACATATGTAGACTATAAGTTGTATTTCATGAGGATTACTTAATGAACATGTTTATGGTAACTTTAGAGGACAAAGTAAAATCATGGTATGAAGGACTACTAATTGCTATTCTATGTTCTCTTCAGGATTTCTATGCAGCTTTTTGTAAAAATTATAAGAAAATGTATCCTTCTGTAGTGCTGATAGAAAGTTTTTGTGGAAAGGTTGAAGATATTTTTCATCGTATGGGAATTGACATCTATGATGTGGATTTAATGTTTCATGAAATTGAAGAAGCTTTGTTTGAGCTATCTTTTCCTAAATAGGAAATAGAAGAGGTTTGTTGCCATGATATTTAGGTGAATTCCCAATAGACAACAACTTTTGTAGCTGAAAATGAAACTGATCAGATTGTCAAGGATCAAGAAAAGAGAAATGAAAGAGGAGAGTTTTTTCTAAATCATCTTGCAAAATAAAATTGTATTCAAGAAAATTTCCAACAAACAATGTCTTCTTTGATTGGAGATAATATTTATCATCACTGAATTGATGAAGATCACATTCATTTCCTTGAATTATATGAAATTATTTAGCAATGTTCAAGAGACTAAGACATTGATGAGGAGTGTCAATCATATTTTTCTTGAAATATTTAATTTCTTGAATTTTGTTTCAAGATGAAGGTTGTCCATCTATATGTTCAGAATTTTTTGAAGACCAAGAGCACACTCTTGCTGAAATTCATCATGAAGAGCGACTAACTACAATACAAGGATGTTTCTTGATTCCTCCAAATCAGCAAGAACCAATTTTTCATTATTTTCAGGATCCTGTGGAAAACTCGTTACAGCCAGTAGTGAAGGTCAATGTTGCAACATTCATTAATGAAGGTGATTAGTTTCTGCACATACACAAATCAACAATTTGTAATGAGGCTTGCTTTCCTGTTTTAAATCATCCAGAAAAGCATATGTTGCATGATCTCCATGATCCTTTGGTCAGATTATTGGAGTCATCGGTGAAGCTATAATTTTCTTGGTTCATCAATACAGGTGTTGGATCCATATGAAATTTTGATTTGCCTAGCTTTTATTTTTTCTACCTACTCAAGGAAAGTGTGAGCGAGATTCAAGTAAGTAGCCATTTCATGGATTGGTTACACCGGAGAGATCATTTCACATGTTTGTATGTACATCTTCAGCAGGTTGGTAGTTATCAGCAGAATTTTGAAGCCCGAGTTGAAGGTCATAATTCTTCTATGATCAATTGATGTTTTCTTGTCTTTTCTTTTAAGTTGTAAAGTCAGTTTTTTCAGTCAGTTTTTCAAACAGTAGTTAGTTTTAGAGTTAAGTCAATTTTTCAGTGTGACAAGTCGGTTCAGTTTGTTGGTTAATTTCATTTGTGAGTTTGGTCTTTTCTTTTTTGACTCCATGCCCAATGGATCAGGCTACTTGGTATAGGATGCTCTTGACACCTCCTAAGGAGCTTCCATCCCCAACTGGAGCCAATGTTAGTGTCTGCCAGTCCTGCCGGTCACCAGTGATCAAATGTGATCCTTCAAACTATTTTTAGGGTCTTGGGTCATATTTTTATGTTTATGTACATCTTCAAATAAAACTTTGGCCACTGGTTAGGTTGTCTAAACCTATTACTA
The DNA here is from genome assembly GCA_031772625.1 of Pinus tabuliformis. Classification (NCBI taxonomy): domain Eukaryota; kingdom Viridiplantae; phylum Streptophyta; class Pinopsida; order Pinales; family Pinaceae; genus Pinus; species Pinus tabuliformis. The sequence goes on from CM062820.1 coordinate 1,640,139,656, forward strand.
CTCCCTATGTCTCATCATCAAATTTCCATTATTGGTTGTGTCATTACTCATTATGATTAGTCATCCACAAAGTTTCTTGGTGTTGGGTTAGTGGGTCCTGACCTAGGTTCAGAGTTGCGCCAAACAAATCCCTACACTACTGGCCCTTTTGACATCAATCCATGAAGCACAGACTGAAGTCTCACCTGAGGCGGTATGGGGGGATGCTGGAACCAAGTTTCTACACCTAGAGATGAGCGTGACGTCTTTTTATGCCCTAAATTTTCCTTCGCTTAGATCGATAAGCCTTTATTGCTTATCGACATAACTCCCTTTAATCAACCTCTTACCCTCCCGAAGGTCTACAACTATATTTCATGGACCCTGAATCGACGAATCTACTACTTATGTGCATCAATCATTACTTATAACTCAGTAATTACTTAGATCAACTTAAGTGTTCGATAACTTAAACATACAACAAGATAATATTCACATAAACAATTAAAAATAATTGCATTCATATAACAGTATAAGTCATGTAAAGTCACGCATTAACACATTATTATTTCATAAACCCATTATAACATAAGGCACATTCATATAAAAAAAGTAAAGAGATAAACACAAGTATTTGTGCAACAATCTTCTTTATTAATACTCAATTTTGCTTAGAGACTCAATACTTCCCTACGCACTCAGCTGCAGGGGTCCGCGCACTCAGCTATGGACTCTACTCTAGGCCTCTGTGCACACAGCTACAGAACCTTTCTTCCTACTCTTCTTCGATAACTCTATAGACTTCACCCATAGACCATACTTCATTACTTTTCTTCTACTCCTTTAGACATCCTAAGACACACCTATTTATATAATCCCATGGTTCGCGGACCATGGGTAGATCTTCAAAATCCGACTCAACTTACATAAAAGAAGGGTAAAACCTTTTATGACTCTTTAATTATCTACATGCTCCATGACCACAACTTGCAGAGACTTCACATATTTATACAAAAAAACTTGGGATTTTTCCCCAAAACTTGGGCTTTTCCCCCAAAATTGACCCTAGGGAACCCCATCCCAACAGTCCCCCAACACAAATATCATGACTCACCCTCAAGTCACTCTGCTAGCATGGAGATCTTACAGTGAAGATCCCCCAACTCCACTCGTGCCACTATTACCTCAGCCACGGTCTGCGTGGATGCTTACTTTGTTTGTTCCAACAGCTGCTCTCTGGCTGGTCCTGCAATGTCTTGCTAGATTGTCTGCTGCGTACTCTGCAAGTTCAGCAATTTCTCTTGAATGTTGATGAAGACGATGTAGACCTCATCCAACTAAGGCCCCAATCTAGCCTTGAGGATTTCCTCTTTCTTCTGTGCTGCTTCCACCTGTAAATACAACTGCCTCGCCTTCTACAGCTTAGTAAGGTGTTGTGTAGCAACAATGGTGCACGTTGTTTCCCTTACTTCATCATACTGTTGTTGGAGTTTGTGAGATTTTGTATTCAAGGCCTGCAGGATGGAATATTCCTGCAGATCCGTGACTACTTCCATTGCTTACTCAAAAAGCATGGTGCAGTCTACCACTGTGACATCCACCATCACGACTCCATCCTTCACAATGGATTTGTATTGTTCCCTGACCTCTGGCAGAGTTGAAGGTTGTGACTTCAACTCAAATTCTATTATCTTCAAGTTCAGCATGAACTAAACTCTGACCACTTCCATCTTCGTTTCGCGCATGCCTGCAGCCAACTTCCTGATCTTCGCCTCCAATGGTACTTCCTCCCATATATGCAATTCAAGTACTGTTTTGCGGGCTTCTGCTACCGCAAATGCAAGCTGGTCGTTCTGTGCCTAGATTCTATTTTGTGCCTGTTACACAGTAATTTGTCACCATTTGTCACCGTCCCTGTTATCCCTTTCCCGCACTTTGGAGGACTCATTCCGGGACCTGTGAGAAGTGACATAACTTGAAAACACTTGCATTATGTTCTCGTAAGTATGGACTTCATATGCCTTGAAGACATCTCCTGCAGAATATCCTTAAAAAGTCCCCTTTTTCCATTAGCACGGATCCACAGTGTATCACCCGCGCCAATGGGGGAAATTCTCCAAAGAGGGCACGCCAGTTGGCACTCTGTCTCAGAGTCTTACCTGCGCCAACCAAGTTTGGGAAAGCTTTTTAACAAACGCACGCCCGAAAGTTTTTTCCTTTCGACTCATGAAGCTTTTCAATGATAATGCCAATCTCATGGATGTCGAGATTCATCGTATCTCTATCCATAATAGCTTTTTGAGGATAATTCTATTCCCATGGATGTCTGGGTTCATTGTATCTCTTCCTCCTCCTCCATCTATAAAAGCTTGTTCTGTTGCATTTGACAAGCTATTTTTTTGAGCATAGGGAGAATTATACTGTGAGAAGTCTGAGAGATTGCTGTAAGAGTCTTCTTTGCATTCATAATCAAAGAGAGAGAGGCTTGTTCCCAATCCCGACAAGCTTTGCAAGACATATGTAGTTGATCATCCAATCAAAGGAGGATTTGACGTCAGAAATATGGTTGTATTCTCCTTTTTTGATTATCAATAATAGATGACTATCATTATGGTTCCATTCTTGTTGTTCATTGTGATGATGTTTGAGTTATATCTTTTCTGACCAATATATAATTGCATCTATTGGATTTTATGCTTGTATTCGTGTCGTTCTTTGCATGTGCAGGTGTCCATTCATGAAGATCGTGAGGATCGTGACCAGTCGGAGCAAAGGAACGACAGTGTCAACTCTTCTACAACACTAGCGTTGGAATCCAAGTAGGCTCTTATAATCCACCTTTAATTTACAATTAGGAACTTGCGTGATAGCATTGTTTGATTGTTGCTAGACCCATTTTGGGCTAGTGGGATCGCCTCTGTCCGCAGAGGGGATTTACCTCTCCAACAGTGCCTCCAGTGCCTCTAACTTCTTAGTGAAAATATGTTCGTTGCTCACTCTATACTCGCCGATGAGGTTGAGCGTGTGCTTCTCCTGAGCTCTAAATTTTGCTATCACTCTTGCCTGCAGCCTGTGTAGGTACTCATTTGAGAGCACGGCTAGGTTGAGGCCGATTTTCTTCAAATAACTTACTATGGACTTGTCATTAGCTTCCTACACTCTCAAAGATCCATCTGGTAGTGCGACTGTCCGAAGATCTAGTGATCAAACCATCTCTATGGCCTGACTAGTCCCTGGTGCCAAACTTGTGGATGGAGAGTTGATCTGCCCTACACTTACCTAGATCCTATTTGTGTGAATCTGCAGCTCATGCAGATCCTTATGAATGGTGCTTAGTGCCTATTGTTGTTTCTTCTCAAACTACTATAATAGTTCTGCTATAGTATCCCACATCTTTTCACCTATCTCGTCCAGGTCATCGTTTGTTAAGGTGATCAGATCCATCGACGACTTTGTTGCCTTTGACTTCTTTCGCGGTCTTTCCTTTCCTTGTTCTCTATATCTTTTGACTCAGAAGGGAGTGCTCTACTCCTCCTGACCATCGCCTCCCTGCTCTGACTGCTCTTCCTCCTTCGTTTGGGGAGAAGGAGACTTATCACTCCGCTCAGAGCTGCACTCTTCTTGTTTAGCCTACTCCTTGGCAGCGTACTCTGCTTCCACTCGGGTCTTCTCCTCGGGCTTTTTTTATGCTTCTCAGCCAACTGCTGAACCTTCTACTTGGTTGCTTCCTTCTTTTTCTTCTCCATGGACTTGATAGTCCCTGCAGCCAGATCGGATGGAGAGTGCCACTCTGTCGACCAACGCTTGTCGACTTCCTCAATAGCGTCATCTATACTGAGGTAGGGTAGGTCGAACCATTTTTACTGTGGATCCTTCCATGTCTAGATGTATACGTGGTGTAAGTCAGCTTTGAACCCCACATACCCTGAAATTTGTTCAAACACGGTTGGTGACAACCGCGACTTCTGGTTGATAGCCATGAAAATACTTGCCTCCATTAGCACCCAAAGGACTTTGGTCTTTATAGATCTATTTGGGCACATCACTACCATCATCAAGATCATTGTTTTAGGGCTCATCAAACCCTAATTTCAGTTGCTACATGCCCTAAACAAGTCACCCCTTCGAATGCCTCCTTCCCAGATAGTTTCATGACAAGAAGACATCCTGAAATGACCTCTAAAGGGACCAACGCAAGTAGGCCCATGTAAGGGTGTGCTACAGAATAGTTACGTCCTTGGCAGGGTGCTCTGCAGATTCCTTAGGCTTCCTTTCACCTACGCTGGGCGAGTTTGAGCGAAATTCACATAGGGTTTGGGGAATATTCTTATCCTTTGGAGTCATCTAGAAGGTTCCCTGACTTATCAACTCCTATGAGCTCGAAAATGGATGATGAATGAGTTAAGATGCATCCTATCCTCTCATCCCTTCCTTCATGGAACTAATTCTAAGTATGGAAGGCCATTCAATACCACCATTTATGACAAAACCTCCTTCATTTCCCTATAAATTGACCACTCATCTAAGTGATCAGGGGCTAGACTATGTTGAATTGTAAGGAGATAATGTTGCTATGAGAATTGGCTTTGAATAAAGTATTGTAATGCTACAAGTTTGTCATGCTTTTGATGTGATGTGGATGGAATCCAAGCTGGAGGAATGGCTTTGAATCAGACACAATGGTTGTAATTCCTTCTTCTATTCAATAAAGTATTTGAACCTTTCTCCCATATGTTTTTATTGTTTTATGATGCTTATATCTATGAAATGTATTTGATTCCGTTCACTTGTATTCAATAGATCTTTTTCTTTGATTGCTTCTTTGTCTTTTGTTTGTGTTTACAGGTACTTCTTAAGCATGTTAAGTAGGAGAAGGAGTGACAAGATCGATACAAAGGAGACAAGAGGAAAGAAAAACTACAAGTAGGTCTTCTCATCTTCTTTGTCTTATCTATTGCTTATAGTAAAAGGCTAAAATGCTTTAAACTGTTGTTCTAGATATGGCTACTTATCTAGAGAATTAGTATTTATTGTAGATACCAAATTCTCCAAAACAAATTGGCGACTCTACTGGGGATCGATTATCGTTCCAAGTAGCTTATCCACGTCCTATGATAGTCTAGTAGACATTACTTTCTTTCGTTGATTCTATTTCAGTCTTGTTGAAGTGTTATTTGGTCAAAAAATTGAGGTTAGATGACTCTTGAGTGGCCTCTCAGGAATCAACGCAGGCTTGGTCATGGGACAGTGCTCTGCAGAGCACCCTTGAGTGAGATACAATGCTCTGCAGTGAAGTTAGGCCCTCTTTGACCTACATTGATCCACCTTAGGGAAAATTTTCGCCTTTGGATTGTGTTTTTTCTCCAAATTTCCTTCTTTTTATGCTTGCTGAAAGATCAATGATTGTAGTATGTATTTGAAATAAACTTGTATTTCTTCTTTCCAACCCTACTTTGACTTGATTGATTAATGTTTCTTAAATGTTTTCTTTTTCATTATCGATCCATCATCAAAGTTGTATTATAGTCAATTAATCTTTGCTCGAAAGAAAGTGTCATAAAAGTATTTTTTTCCTTCGAAACTGAACTATCATGAAGTCTTTGTTCTTATAAAAAGATTGATTGATTGTATGTGCATTAGTTTCAATTTTGTTCATTATAACATCAAGGGATTCAAAAAGAAAAACTTGCATCATTCATATTGTATTTTGTGAATGCTTGAAAGGAATAGCTAGGGAAATTGCGTTAGATGTGCTCTTTTCTCTTTGTCGAAGATCTGATTGCTCTATCCCTTTCTAGATAAGATTTTCATTGTTCAAATTGAATAGAAATAATGCTTATCATATTAGTTTCATTTTAGTAATTGCAAACATAAATCATGTGGTGAACATTGAAAGGCAAATTCTAAAGAGGATCAACTTAAAATTTATCTGAATTTATCCAATGGAGCCTTGTCACCTAACGAAAAACATTTAGAGGTTTAGGCTAGAGACGTGTTCCGCCATCATAAACATAGAAACTGTCGCCAACTTCTCTAAAATACATCCCGAGTGTGATATCTCATTCCACGTATGTGAGAATATCGTAGCTCATCCACATACCTTTGGGTATATAGGGCAGTGTTACAGTACATAAAGTATATGGGAATGCTCTAACTGTGTGGTTTTTGCATTATACAGTGCTAATACAAATTGGGCTCCACGTACTTTCGGGTATATATTGGAGGACAAAACTAGGTTTCTATCCATCCTGAGGTAATTGAGTCGGCCGCCTTGTACACTATGATACACCGAACACAACATTCGGGGAGATTGCCTTCCTGTACTTCTCGATTCGCCAGGAGGTATTCTACAGTTCACAGTTGCTTGGTAAACCTTTTGCCTACATTATCCCTATTTTGTTTTGTTATGTTACTTTAATTAAAATAAATTTAATTGACCACAGATAACATCCTCCAAGCTCACTCCTTATTTGATCTTAGGTTGAGACATATGGAGACAAATCTGGATTCCACCGATCAATGAATTCCTTTTGATGGGAATCCTAGTCCTTTTCCTCCGTTCAGAAATATTGGTGCTCCATATATGGCTACATTGTCCCTTATTTGACTTACCATTGGCTTGCCAGTATGGTTGTTTCCAACCTCCTTGGTTCAAAATGTCGTGATTTCTCCGCAATCGAGTACTCCTCCAACTGGACAAAATCAACCTCGAGTTGATCCTAAGGTTGACCCTTTACCTTCTTCCTCTTCGCTTGGTGAAAGTATTGGTACTAGAAACTAGGTGGCTAAGAAGAAGAAGAAAGGGAATAATAAGAAGAAGAAGAAAATTCAGTAGAGGGGAAACCAAGCAGCCATTGCTTTGAATGCAACATCTAATGAGAAACTGTCTATCAAGCCTCACAAAGTTGGATATCCATGCAAACTTTGTGTAGGAGACCATCTTCTTCAAAATTGTTCTGGTATTCCTCAAATCTTAGAAGAATGGTCTTCCTGTTCACATAATCCTGTGTCATCAACTTCTAGAGATCATGCTGGTGACACACCATAAACTAGTGGTATTAAATTTCATGGAAAGAAGGGTAAAGTTAAGTTTCCCTGTAGGTTATGTGAAATCAATCACCCCATTCACCTTTGTCCCCATCTAGATGAACCCAAAAAGGTGTTGGATAACCGTCTTGCTTCTCTGCAGCGATTTCCATTTGGTTACAGGAGACTCTTCCTTAATCCTTCACTAGTTGATGAATTGACTGAATCAAATTAACTATCGTTCAAACCCAATCTCTCAAAAAGTGAATCCTATGAGTCTATACCCAAACCAAATCAACAAGTCGAGGAAACAATTGACCCAATTTTACCTTCAGTTAATCGTACCTTTCCCGAAGAGAGTGAATATGATACCACTCAAGTTCTTTTTGTTTCTTCATATTCCAATGATCATGGAGGCAACCCTCCTGTTCCATCAAGACAGGAGGAAAATCCTCCAGTTCTCATAACTCAATGGGATAATTCTCCCATTCTTACAGAACCCCCTCCAAGTAGTCTAGTCCCTTCCTTTGATTAGAATCGACTGGCAGGATTTTGTCTTCATAGTACAGGTTTGTAATATGATTATATTTGGCACTATTATAGATGAAGGTGCATCTGTGAGTATCCTTTCCTCAACTACTTGGCAAGCGCTCGGTTCGCCACCACTTATGCCTGTTACACAAAATCTGTTGGCTTTTAATAGAGGAACCAGTCAACCATTAGGGATCCTTCCTCAATTTCCTATTACTTTGGGAGGAAAAATAATTTATCTAAATGTGATGGTAGTCCTAGGCCCTTTAGATTACAATTTATTTCTTGGGTGCAACTATGTTTATGACATGAGAGCTATTCTTTCAACACTTTTTCAAGTGATTTGTTTCCTGCATGAAGGCAGAATTGTCATTGTTGACCAGCTTCCATTTCCTGGTAAAAATATGGCTTCCTGTCAACCATATTCACTAAATGGTATTTTTGTACCAATGGTACCATCCCCGCCATGGGCTAATTATGTGGCAACCCATTCCATGGCTACATCAACTGACGATCAATTCAGTGATGTTGTACATTATGTACTAGGGGCATTGGAACCAGATCTTTCTAATGGATTCCTTGCTACGGATTCCTTCCAGAGCATTGTTCTCCCATTTGATGAGAACCTCTTGGAAGTCATGACATCTTATGAGTCATGAAAAAGGAATATGAGGATAGTTCCTGGTCTTGTGTCAACCTCGTTAAAAAAGGAAACCAAGGATATGAGGATAGTTCCTGGTCTTGTGTCAACCTCATTAAAAAATGAAACAAAGGGTATGAGGATAGTTCTTTTACTTTGTCAACCTCATTAAAAAAAAAGAAACAGGTCCTAGAGCATAGTTCCTTGTCTTGTGTCAAGCTCGTTAAAAAATGAAATAAGGAATATGAGTAGAGTTCCTTGACTTGTGCCAAGCTCATTAAAAAATGAAACAATGTCCCCTCAAGAAAAGTTCCAATTCGAGTCTTTGATTAGATTTTGTAAAATCCCAGTCGAGTCCTTCATTTGATCTGGTAAGTGAACCTTCATTCCATCTACCTCATAGCCGTAAGTAGTCTACTTAGGTGAATGCAATGAAGCTTGGGGGGCATGCACCTAGTGGTAAAGTTAAGTTTCCCTATAGGTTATGTGAAGGGAATCATCCCATTCACCTTTGTCCCTATCTAGACAAAGCCAAAAAAGTGTTGGATAACCATCCTACTTCACCGCAACGACTTTCATCTGGTTACAAGAGACTCTCCCTTTCATCATGCTGGGGGCATGTAAACCAATTTCAAGCATAGCTTTTCCTCGTTTCAAGCTTGTGTAAAAATGAAACTAGTTTCAAGCAAAGTTTTTCCTCATTTCAAGCTTATGTAAAAATAAAACTAGTTCCAAGCATAGTTTTTCATTTCAATCTTGTGTAAACATGAAACTGAATCCAAGCATAGTTCGCTATGGTTCAAGCTTGTGTAAAAATTAACCCATTTCCATTTTTAACCCTCGTGATTTCCATTCTATTAGCCTTTTTCATCATATGAGCCTTGGTTGTTTTCATCCCATTACCACCATCCCTTTGGCCATTCATACGCTTTCACTTGGTTGTTTTAGCCTTTTTTGAGGAACATTTGCAATGAGTGGTCTTATTAGCCAGCCTCTTCATATAAATCAACATGTTTTGAGAAGTTCCAACATCACTAGAACCAGTTGTTATCCTAGACACCACTCATTCCTGAAAGTGGAGTCCTCTTTAAGCTCTTTTCAGACTCTCGAAATATGAAAAGATTGTTTAGCGCTTGTCCTTTTCAGCTTGTTAACAGATTGGAAATGACATCTACTGAGTATAAGTTTAACCCTTTTCCGGAATGAGATAGATTACTTACAAAAAAGGAATACGTTGATCGAACATGGTCAATAGGTTCTCTCTCATATTGTTTTATGCTTTTTCGGGCTTGAGAGACAAGTCTACGAAAAAGAACTTGTCGAGTTTTCTTTTTGTCCCTTTTTAAACACTCTAAACATGAAAAGGACCGAGTTGTCTTTGTCGTTAAACTCATTAAAACATCAAATAGCGACAAACTTGTCCATCTAGACAAGACCGAGTTTCACCTTCGCTAGACTCGTTAAAACATCACATAGCAATGGATTCACCCGAAGGGTGGAATTATACAACAAGCATATGTTATCCTCCTCAAGCTTGATAAAAATAAAGAGGTACTATTCAACAATGACTGGGGAAAATGTGAAAAATGGGTAAACCACTTTATGGTAGCAAGTCACTCTTGAACATGATACTTTCACTTCATCATTGTGACTATTTTGGTTGGTTTATCTACTTGATGGTTATCATACCTATGGCCCATCACACCATCCATCACATTTTTTTTGGGTCAATGCTGCCAACTCATTCAGATTATTTGGGTTGGGTTATCTTCTTGATGGTTATCATACCTATGGTCTATCACACCATCCATTACTTTGGTTTTGGCTCAATGCTGCCACTTCATTCAGTGTCACCAATATGTTCAAGAGAAGTCATTCAGTTAAAATTCATCCTTTGCAATACCATAAACCTTCATTTTCATGACCGCCATTCCTGAACCTTGTGTCATCAGTCAAATTCCATCTCCAAAATCATTAAACTCGTTTCGTGTTGTTGATGTGGAATACATCAAGGCCCTCTTGTTATGAGTCGCTTCTTGTTGACATCAACTCATTATCCAAGAAGTTGACTTGGAAACACCCTTCTAGTACCTTAAGGCTTGCATACATCAATGGCTTGTTTCTCGCTTTCAGTGATAGTTTTACATCAATGACCTTCAATCGAAAGACTTTTTATGGTGTTCGACATCAAATAATCCATTCACACCATGCAAAATGTACTACAGTACCTTGAGGATCATTATCATTATCGGTGATTTCTCTCACATCTGTTAACAACTTACATCATTGGCTGGTAATTATATGGTGTCTTCCCATGTTCGACTTCAAATCACATATTCACATGGTTAGACTCATACTTGAGCGAATGATTGAACGAGATAGAAGACCCCAGATCTAGTTTCATCCATCCGGGCTATGATTTCAGGAGTACTAAATCATATGTACAATGGATTTACATTGATGGTCATTCCGATCATGGGTCTATATTTGTAGACGATTGTTTATGTACATGTAATGAAAGTTTATAAGCTAAGCATGGGTATGCCTTCCCTCAGTGATTCATGTAAAAATCAAAATATCATGATATATGTATTGTAATTGATGCAAGTCACCTTCCACTTCAAAACCTCCTCATCACATCGTAAAGCATTTCATTCGACATTGGCATTTTTCTGACTTCATGCTTTAAGGGGGCAGTTGTTATAGATCCATTTGGGCACATCACTCCCATCATCCAGATCAGTGTTTTAGAGCTCATCAAATCCTAATTTCAGTTGCTACATGCCCTAAACAAGTCACCCTTTTGAATGCCTCCTTCCCAGACAGTTTCATGACATGATGACATCCTGAAATAACCTCTAGAGGGACCAGTGCAAGTAGGCCCATGTAAGGGTGCACTGCAGAGAAGTTAAGTCCATGCCAGGGTGCTCTATAGAGCACTTAGGCTTCCTTTCACCCGTGTTGGGCGCGTTTGAGCAAAATTCACATAGGGTTTGGTGAATATTCTTATCTTTTGGAGTCATCTAGAAGGTTCCCTGACTTATCAACTCCTATGAGCTCGAAAATGGATCAGGAATGAGTTAAGATGCATCCTATCCTCTCATCCCTTCCTCAATGGAAGTAATTCTAAGTATGGAAGGCCATTCAATACCACCAATTATGACAAAACCTCATTCATTTCCTTATAAATTGACCACTCATCTAAGTGATCAGGGGCTCGACTATGTTGAATTGTAAGGAGATAATGTTGCTATGAGAATTGGCTTTGAAACAAGTATTGTAATGCTACAAGTTTTTCATGCTTTTGATGTGATGTGGATGGGATCCAAGCTAGAGGAATGGCTTTGAATTAGACACAATGGCTGTAATTCCTTCTTCTATTCAATATTGTATTTGAACCTTTCTCCCATATGTTTGTATTGTCTTATGACGCTTATATGTGTGAAATGTATCTGATTCCATTCACTTGTATTCAATAGATATTTTTCTTTCATTGGTTATTTGTCTTTTGTTTGTGTTTACAGGTACTTCTCAAGCGTGTTAAGTACGGGAAGGAGCGACAGGATCAATACAAAGGAGACAAGAGGAAAGAAAATCTACAAGTAGGTCTTCTCATCTTCTTTGTCTTATCTATTACTTATAGGAAAAGGCTAAAATGATTTAAATTGTTGTTCTATATATGGCTACTTATCTAGGGAATTAGTATTTTTTCGTAGATACCAAATTCTATAAAACACCCATGCAACATCTTTTGTGGCCCAGAGAGATGCAAACTTTGCAGCCTTTAGAAAATCCTTATCAACTAGAGGAAACTGGCTGTCCTCCGGGAGATCCCAAGCGACGAGCACAATGGAGAGAAATAACCATGAATAGTGGAATGTTTTTCTCGTGTCCTATGCCTCTCGATAGTTCATGAGGAACTTGCTTCAAAGGTAGCGTGCCCAGTTGAACTGTACGCCCTCCACGCACTGGGCAGCCAAAGAAATCATTGGCGCTGGAACCTTGTCCACACGACATTTTCTCATAACTTTTCCCACAAGGATCTATGTGGCAACCTTCACCATGGGGTCAGTGATTGAGGTTATAGAGTACCCGAACGACTTCTTCTCAAGCTTGAATTTAACTTTCATTTTCGCTACGAGGTCGTGCTCGCTCGTCTTTCTGCCAAACTCCTTGGCCAGATTCAACCCTGAGTGTGGAAACAATGTGATCCGATGGATCAACATATCAGTGATGGGGATTGATGCACTCATCCAAAAACAGTCATCATGCACCAGGTTTAGCAACTTCTTGATCACAATTAAGTTGATGTTGGAGCAGTGGTAGTGGGGAACCCATAACAGGTTCAGCAACCCTAACTAATTCACTCCACGAATCCACTCCACCGACTCTAGCATGGTGACACCTGATTCATTGTAGAACACCCTCTTCATGTAATTTTATGTTGCCAAGTTGGGGAACGTCTCATGGTCCACCAAATCCCAATCTTCCAGCTTGAGATGGGGAATCTGCGGCAAGCGCAGACCTTCAAAATTGATGTTCTCCGATAGCAGGGGTGTATGAAGGAGGAATTTTCCTGCATTTGGGTTCTTATGGACCTTCACTTTCCCCTTGTGTAGAGGGATGTAATCCGGTAACTTGGATACTGGATCCACCCCCTTGGTGTCTATGTCCTCTGTTCCCTCTTTAACCTCCAATTCCACCACTTTCCCCTTCTCTTTCGTGCTCGCTTTGTCTCTCTTCTGAGCCTGGGTGGTTGCATGCTTCCTCAGTGACTTAGGCATCGACATGGGATTATTTTGCTTGCCCTTCTTAGGTTTGGGGACTTCCCTCACCAGTGTCGGCTCCAGCCTAGGCAACCTCGACATCATAGGCACTGCAACTGGAGTCTCCATGCTCATCACCTCTAGAGAAGCTCCTTCAGAGGCGACAACCCCTCCAGTACTAGAAGTCTCTCCTAGTCCAGACATTGTGCTGAGAAAAAACTATTGGGCTGCCCCGGGTAACTTCTCAAATAGAGAAGGAGCAAATAAATTAGCGAAAAACTGAGGATTCATAAATAGTCAACAACTCAACACAGAAATTCTAAGGATGCAAACTGTTTTTTGCTGGATGGACACATGTAATTTATAGGCGAATTCAAATTCAAATTCGACTGCTCCCTCCAAAATCTGTCCATAAATGCTGAATTGGCAGCCGATTTCCAAATATTTCACTCTTAAATTCAGCCTTAAATGCCTTAAATGACACCCCCCTCTCCTCTTAACTGTCTCCTGGTAGTTAAATCATGAACAATGATTGTAATGGTTACTTTCTAGATGCACTGCATAGTCTCTCACCCTATAGTGCAACCCTCTTCGTGCTTCTTTAGGTACTGTGGCACCATCATGTTTCGCGTAGATCCCCTATCGCACAACTCTACAAACCAAGCAGTGTAGTTTATAGTCTCGCGTCTCCTTGCAGCTTCCTGGAGTGTTAAGAGTGTGCTACTATCATGTAGTCATTGGGCTAGATCCCCGATGTATGGCTTCAATCAGCTTCCATTTACCCTTCCCAGAATTGGGTCTCCATTCAACTTCTCGAGATGAACTGCTCAACCATCTGTAATCTCTTTGATAACATATGGCCCCAGCTAGTGCATCTGAAATTTTCCTAGAAACTTATCAAACTTACTGTCCTATAGTAAAACCAAATCATTTACCTTGAAGGTGCATAGTTTGATGTGTCGATCGTGCCAAGCTTCTTCATGTCCCTTCTGAACCTTTTGATGGAATCCAGCCAAAAACCTATCTTCCTCGAGCTCTGTTAGCTATGTGATCCTTTATTCTAAGGCTACATGGTCTACCATTCCTATGAAAGCCGCTATGCATAGACTATGCACAATGTATTCCATAGGCATTACAACTTCTAAACCATAGATGATCTGAAATGGGGCACTAAGGCATCTTGTCAAGCTTAGAAGAACTCTTTTCCTCCTTGACTTCATGCAAAACTCCTGCTGAGAAGGTTACAGAAGGTAGTTTGAACTTCTCTTCCTTGATCATTGATCCAAGGTGGCTCAAACCAATGTGAAGTTACATCTGCTTCACAAAATTTTCATTTGTACCTGTTTGACATGCTGTCAACAACAACTGTTAACAACAATAGAATTACAGACAACAACTGGATGGCCTAAACTCCTACTTCAACAAAATAATTAGATTTCACATCTTCTGAACACCTCCATGTCTTTACATTTGCATACAAATTATTGAATAGATTACAAGCCAACAAAACATGCCTTTAAAACAATTGACCCTTCAAGTCAAGCATGTCGAAAAGATCTCAAGGATTCTTTTCAAAAGATGAGACAATTCTTCATTATCTCCATCTTGGAGACCAAATCAACTTTTCTGAAGTCAATATTGCATTACATGCATGCAAAAGCAATAAACCCTTCAAGTTAATTACACATGCATGTTTAAATACAAGGAAATCATCAACATCCCTGTGTTCATGCACATCATTCTCATGCATGCCTTTCATCCTTCAACTTTCGCTTAAGCACACTATACTTTCGAAGCTGAAATGAAATATAATGTTTCATCCTTAAAATTTTGCTTAAGTACACTGTACTTTTGAATGTGAAATGAACATAATGTTGCAGCAATAAAGTGAGTCTCCTACTCAAATTTTTCCATTCACCTTCTTGGTAAAATCCTGCAACTTGCATTCCATTAACAAAGAAATGCAAATAGATGCATCAAATCAAAAGACATGCAACCTTTAATTGGATAAGAACTCTAACCATTTCTTATCAATCCATTTCAAAGGTCCTCCCTTTGTCTGCACATCAGCATCAACATGTGAATCATCCTAAAACACATCAATCATGGAATCTTTCTTTCCATTCCTGCCATTTTCTCTTTCCACCTTCTTCAAGTTTTTTGGAAGCATTGTTGGATTCAGAGTCCAACATTTTTCAGCAATGTGTCCTTGCTTATGGCAGTAAGTGCAACACATGTGCATCCTCTTGACATCATGATTTGCCTTGTCGAATGGATCTTTGGCTTCTTTCTTCCTTTCCTTCAAAAGTTTCCTGTATGTGGCCATTCTCTTCCAACATCTAGAAACATTATGGTTATTCAAACCACAAAAGGAACATGCAACTCTTTTCCCATACCTATATGGAAATTTACAATGCTAAACATAATCAAAAGGAATATGGTTAAAACCAGATTTATACCTTTCTCTTTCACCTTTATTGCCTTCATGAGGAGGTGAATTGAATGAAGAAGTAGCTCCCTTTGGAACAACATCAATTTCTTCAAGGCTTTCAGAGTTTCCACAACTCTTTGGTTCAAGTGCATGCTTATGAACACCTACATCTTGCAAATGATGTTTCAAGATATTGCATTCTCTAAGAATACAATCTTCACATTCTTGAGGTAGAAGACCTACAGTGAAACTCCTTCTTGGCTCTGTTTCAATGGTCTTCATGGCAGCTTTGGAACTTTCTCCATAAGACTGTCCATAGCCAAGACCCAAATACTTAGGCCTTTCCTCAATCATTATTGGCTCAACAATACCCTGTGCATGTTTGCCCAAGCCTTTTCCTTCATATCCCATCTTGGACGTTAACTTGGAACCTATGCCTCTGGAATGTTTTTCAAAAGAACCAATATAAAAATTCTTAGGGGAATTTGAAGACAAACTGGAATTATTTACCTCTTCTTCAAGCTGATACTTGACTAAGGCTTCCTTGGCAACAAAGAGTTATGTCTCCAACTCATGCATCCTTTTTAGGTTCATATTTGCAATATGAAGTTGCCTTTCCGTTTCCTGCAATTTGTCAGAAAGCAACTGCTTCTCTTCCTTTATGGAATTCAACTTCTCTCTAAGTATTATGCTCTTCATTCCATCCTCATACATTTCTCTCACCATATCCATCATGATGAAAAAGTCTTACGTCATGTCTCCATCAAAGAATCTTGTGAAGAACGAAGAATTTGAGGACTCACTTGTAGAAGTTGTCATTATCAAAATGAAAAAGATAACTTCAAACAAGATTAACAAAGAGCTTATTCAAGCAACCTTTTGCAACAAACCTCTTGTGCTTCAAGGATTGCTTTAAGGTCCTTTGGGATAAGAAGAATGCCTTTAGCCCTTCTTCCTTCTTGTCCTCTCCTGGACTTAGCTAACAGTAGCTTTCCCTGAACCTTTTCAAACTCAAAAAATAGTCAGTTTACAAACAATCAAATAGAAAAATCCTTTTTACTATTTGAACACCTTTCAAGTCAAACAAGCATATACTGATATACTTGTATCATGATAACATCTACTCTGGTATAACCAGTCCAGATATAACCACCTCTGATATAACCTGGCTTTGATACCACCTGATCTGAAATGGGGCACTAAAGGCTTCTTGTCAAGCTTACAAGAACCTCTCCCACTCCAAAGCTTATATATTCCCCAAGATCTATCTTATGCTTGATAAATGCGGAATTAAATAACTTGAAAGAGGTGTATGTTTGTGTTTGTTTTTAAACTGTTTATGTGCTTTAAGTTGATTTTCTTAAACTGATATAAAAACATATAACAGTGAAACAGTGCAACAAGTCAGCATCACACATAACAGTAATATAATATGGAGTTCACCCAAACCTCTTGGGCTACGTCTCCTTGAGCTCTAGTCAACTCAACTAGGCTATCTAGGATTATGGCATAAATTCTCTTACAAGCTCCACGCTCAACTCCATTGGTTTAAATTGAACTTATGGGTTTAGAAATACCATCTTATCCTACTGGTTGTCCTCACTCTATAGACAGATCTAGGCTTCTCTGGACTTGACTCTTTCAGTCAGTTCTCTAAGCTTCTTGAGCTTCTAGCTTCTCTGACTCCCTTAGAATTCGCTTAACTGTCTCTGGACTCCTTCTTCTATCTTCAGCACACTCTGGACACGAGAAACAACTGGATCACTTGATCTCTTTGTTGTTCTCTTGGCTCTGGCTCTCATTGTGGCTCTTGCTTTGGCTCTACGCTCTGGCTCTGGCTCTGGCTCTAGCTCTTTGATCTTCTCTCGGCCTCTGCACACATCCAAAACTCTGGTGGCTCTTTCTGTCAAGCGCTCTAGCTTTGCGGTCCTCAGCAACTTTCAGCATTTGTGCTCTCTGTGTATATGTAACACATTGGTTACAGTCCTCCATCATGGAAAACCCAACTGTTTCACCACAAGAATCCGTTTACCATTGAAAGGAACCAACGACATGGGCAACCCAATCATTTTTCCTTCCTCTAACTGAAATAGCCAAATAACGGAAATACATAGGAAAACGCATCATGGAGCGTTTAATTGGAAATCAAATAATACAGATTGCTTTTATAATCTGATCGGGTCAACCATTTTATCGCATCGCCATCGCATAGGCGTATGGCCAAAAGACCCAATAATTGGATAATACATAGAAAATGCGAAAATCTAGATTTCAAAACTTATGAAATCGCGCTTACAAACTCTATCGGGTCTGCCTTATATTAGCATATCGCAATCTCATAGGCGGGAGGTCAAAACCTCAATATATGGGAAATACAAAGAAAATTTGAATAACTCAGATTTCAAATGATATAAAATCACATTCATAAACCATATTGGGTCCACAATTTATCGCAAGTCACAGTCGCATGTCGCATGTCAACGACCCTTGTATCAGGGATCACCGATCGCCGATATCGGTGTATCACTGTCGGCCCCATCGTTATATTGCATATCACAATCACAATGGCCCCGATGGTCTTCCCTTTGACTATACCAATCATCGATCCACTGATCACCAATATCACACATCACATATCGCATTGGCGGGGGTCTATGCCTCTGCTCCTCTGATCATCGATCGCCCGATCGTTCCGATCGTCGATTTCAATCATAACTGTCCATTACTTTTCAGATCCAACGGCTATCAATGAAGTGCTCATCGCATAGTATTAATTCTATGGGTTCCATCCTTATCCCTTGGTTCTTTGTGATGCGATTTCTTTGATGAGCCTTTAAGTCCCTTTTTATAAGAATTTGCCTCCTTTTCAAAGGACAATGGTAATCTTATTTCTGCGATAAATTCTTCATCCGAAGTCCATTTTTGCCCATTCAAATTGCATTAGATTCAGATTGAAAAGATCTATGCAATGGGACTATTTTAAGAAGCATCCTTTGACTTTCATTTTTGAGTGAAAAATCATTTAAGATCATTTTCTAATCAATAGACCAACCTTAAAGGTGTCTGATGAGTAAGCTTTTTACATGTAGTTCTATAGGCCCATAACACTACTGGTATGCACACTTCCCAATCATTCTGCTACGTGTTGCAAACCTTCTTCAACGCATTCTCCAATATCTTATTAAAAGCCTCAATCGTTCCATTGGCTTGAGGATGGTATGGCGTACTCTTCTAATGGTAAACCTGGAACTCCTCTGTCAGTGCGTAGATTGTTTCATTAAGAAAATCCGTACCTCGCTCACTCATCAAAAACTTTAGGCAATCATACCTGGTCAATAGATATTTGAATAGAAATTGCATTGTTGTTGCCCCTGTATAGTCTTTCACACATTGTGCCTCCACCCATCTGGTCAAATATTTGGTCGCAGTGATAATATATCGCTTGCCCGTCTTCTTGCCAGGAGGCTGAATCGGTCCTACAAAATCAATTTGCCCATTTCTCAAATGGTTGCAATGACACGTGCAGATTCAAAGGCATCTCATCCCTCTATGATGGCTTTCTCATCCTCTGACATGTGTCGCATGCCCTACAATATGTTTGAGGATCTTATGCAGCATCGGCGACCACACCGTGGTGCGAAAAATATTATGTGTTGTTGCTTTTCCTGCATAATGCCCTCCCACATCTCCTCCATGAGCTTTAGCGACAATACTATTTCTTTCAAATTCGGGCACATAACGTCTGTTGGCTCACTAAGATGCATTTTTTTAGGAAATATTAATCCCTACATTAGTTTTCAACCCGAGGTAAGTATTTCTATATCAAGAGTGCCAATACAGTATGTGCAGTGAAGCTAGAGATTATCTAATGATGAATCGTTGCAATCATTAAAGGCTAATTCTTCAATTCAATTCACATAACTCTGTAAAGAACTATATATTAAAGAAATTCTCTCAACACACTATGTAATTCTATGCAACTTGTTCTGAAACCAATCGAAACTGAATGCAAATAAGAATTACACTCAGAATCGTTCATATAAGCTTAAGACTAATCACACTTAATCAAGTAAGGAAACTATTACTATCGAACAACACTATGAATCTATAACAACCCAAATCAATCTGCATTACTCAATTGAACAACAATAATAAATGAACAACAATAAAAAATCGGTATTTGAACAACAACAATGATAGAGGATTCCTAAATAGAAAATGTTCTATATGGAAATCTGTAGTAGTTAATCAGTCTTGTCTCTTAAGATCTATGATAACTTCCATTCAAATGAACATCAATTAAACATGCATTCACTCATTCCAATCAAAGCGCTACTTAAGTATATCTTGCAACTTCAATATGAATCTAATTGAATAACATTATAAATCTATATCACAAATCTTCACGATAAATGAAATAACTGAACATTAAATCAATTTCAAAGACCGAATATAAAACTAGAACATAAAGGAGCAATGGAACTTCTTGTGACTGGGCCCAGAGTCACTATAAGCCTCTACTTAATAAAAACTCAGAATACGAAGATGTATCAAACACAACCTTCTTTCATTAACTTCAAGTAATAGTTGATAGAGTCATTGAATTAACATCGTTTATGCTTCAAAAAATAATAATTACAAATTAAAAGTCTGAACTTTTTATCTAGTTACCTTTCAGCCCTATATATAACATAAAGAGAAACTTGGATAAAAACGAATCCTCAGGATCAGGAGATCCTGAGGATTTCGCAATATAAAATCTGATCATATGATAAAATAGGAGTGTTCGAACTAATCTTCTGCTTCCTTGTCTACCCTAGACATCGTGGCTTTTCCCCTTTATGGCATGTTGTTGTTCTGCCAACTGAACATCTTTTTCCCAATCGCGTCTCTGCATACAAAGATAGAAAAGAATTAGTTTTTCGTACTAATCTACCTATTTTATCACCAGATAGTTTCTTCCTAATTTAGGTGATATTTTCCTCATTTTAATCTATAAATGGAGATAATCTTATGAGGGTGAATGATAAATGAAGCATTTAATGAAGAGAAATCATACCTTTTTCCTGTCCCAACAACGTCAAAGTATTTCGTCTGATCCCATTTAATATAAATGTACTGCAATTATAGAAAATTTGCATGCACAACCAATTCTTTATGTTGTTGACTGGTGCATCCCTCTGGAGCCATCCCTATGGTAAGAAAGTGGATAGTATTCGCAAAGTGATTATCCGTTGTGTGCATTGCGAAGAGCTACACGTTAGGCAGCCCTTCCTCCAAATTGGTAGGCCCCTCCTCCGTTTAAATGCGTGACAAATGGTCTCGCCCTACATTCAACCTTCCTGGATTCACAATCACCTCGAAATCATACTCTTGAAACAACCGTAGCCATCTGCATATCCCCCCCAATAGAGGATTATTGACGAGGTATTTCAATGCAGAATGGTCTGTGTACATCTTGAAATGTCCGCCTAGCAGGTAATGTCTGAACTTATGGAGCACATACACCATTGCCAAGCCTTCGCACTCTGTCATTGAATAATTCTTTTCAACCTTAGACAACTTCCTACTCACAAATGCTATAGGGTGATCCATCTCTCCTTTGCTAGCCTGTGTCAACACTGCTCCTAGCACAATACATGAGGCATCTACATGCACATGGAACTCCTTCTTCCAGCCTAGGAAGACTAGGATCAGTGCGGTGACCATTTTCTCCTTCAGAACATCTAGGCTATGCTGATATTCTTTGTCCCAACAAAATGTAACATCCTTCTTCAATAGCTTTTCCATAGGCACGTAATTTGAGCATAACGTTTTATGAACTTATGATAATATCTAGTATGGCCTAGTGTAGCGCGCAACTTTTTAACACTCCTTGGGGATTCCAAATTGATTATTACCAAAATCTTAGTAGGGTCCACCATAAGTCCTTGCCTGCATACCACATGACCCAACAAGATCCCAAAAGCGATGCAAAATAAGCATTTCTTTAGGTTTAGTGCAATTTGATACCTTCGGCATGTATCCAATAATAAGCGCAGACTGTCTACATGGCACTTGACTAGCCCAAGCACTATCCAGTCATCAAAATAGGCATCCAATAACTTGTGAATGAACTCCTTCAATGCCATGATGACCACGTGTGAGAAGATTGCCGATGCATTCTTAAGTCCAAAAGGCATCACTGTATACTGGGAACATCCCCACTCTATCGCGAAGGTGGTATTATGCCTATCTTCTGGCGCGATCTTTATCTGATGGTATCTAGAGAACCCATTAGTGAATGAATAAGCCTCCTGCCCGCCAACATTATCCAATACTTCATCTGTGAATGGAGTTGGAAAAGGATCATGAACAAAAGCATCATTAAGCTTCTTGATATCTACACAAATCCTTATTTCATCCTTTTGCTTTTCCTGAACTACCATTGGACTCACCCAATCATATTACTCCACTGTTTCAATAATACCTGCTGCAAGCATCTTGTCCAACTCCAAGTGGACCTTTTCCTTGTATTTGGGATTAAGGCGATATGGCCTCTTCTTAACAGGCTTCACATCCGATTTCAAAGTTATTTTCATTACTCCCAAATCACCTATGATGCCTTTCAAGTCTGAAAACTTGGTAGGGAATAAATCCTGATATTCGTGGAGAAACTTAGTAACTTTTTCCATTGTAGCATCATCCCAATAATCCCCTATCTTCGCAAACTTTGGTTCTGCTTCTGTGCCAATGTTTACTTGCTTAGTTTTTAGTGGCACAGTGATGTCGGGGTTCTCTATCTACACTCCCTTTACTTCACGGTGGCCTTCTACTTCAGGCATGTTAATATTCCTTGGATCCTCATCCTCTCCTTCAACAATCAAATTATAGCATTCCAGCGCATGGCACAGCTGGGTGCTCCAATCCAGTTGAATCAATTTGAAGGGATCCTATGGAATTCTGAAGATTGTTTCCTTAACCCCCTACAGTGCTTCATCAATACTTTTGAATCCATCTTCAAAGTTGAATGTCCTCATGAACCCCTCCCTTAATATTTCCCATTTTTCAGTGCTATGGTGGAGCTCTGTTTCCAAATACTAGTTCATAAGAATGATGTCCAAAGTGTGATAGAATATGCACTCACTTTGGCTATGGCTCCATTCCATAAACCTTAGTCCACTTTGCCAAATGATCATGCGGATCATTTCTCCCATCATACTTCTCAGTCAACCATACCTTGGGGTGACCAAATTGCATCCTCATCATCTTCCTATAGTCATGCCATTCTTCAAAACTATCTTTATGCGTACCCCACCATCATGCAGGCATAGCACGTAACACGAAATCCAGGGCTTGGAAGCAATGCTTCTCAGGCACTTCCTTTTCAAATGCATCCAAAATTTATCTACATCAGTTAGACCATCATAATAAGGAAAACGTCTTACCTTAGATGATACACAGTGCATTGATCTAGTCATCATATCACATCGCAGTGTAGATACTTCGTGTAACCTATTCTACTAGTGCTCCTATTTTTCTTCAGAATCTGATGTGCATGAGCTTTCGCGGTCCCATGCAATTCGTCCATCAACTCTCAGATTAACCCAATATTGGTCTCACACTGTTATCTTATAGATCTGGTACAAATCATTGTTCCTTTCCTCATAGTCGCACACTGGTTCATTATAGCACAGTCCTTCTACAGGGTCCAATGGTACTACCACACGGAGCATTTTCCTTTCAATCAACATTGTTTACTTCTTCAAATTCATGACCTCATTCATGTTGATGGCCCAATAAATTCCAAGGAGCATGGGATATGGATTGATGTCATCAAAAATCTCTATTACTTCAAAGTCTGCCAACGTGCTCACACCTTCTATATATATAGTTACTCCATGCAATCTCCCCATAGGGATAATCTTCTGTTGATTTTCCATTCTTAATTGAATTGGAGACCACTGCAATGCAGGCCTCTCCATTTTTCCCAAGTATATTTAGGAAAAACATTTTCATCTGACCCCAGATCTAGAATAACTTGATTCATATCGTATTCTCCTATATCCACGGTGAGCTTCATCTCGCGTCCTATTCTCATCTTATGTCTACCGATCTTTCTGATTGTGCGGTGCCCATTAGAAGCATTATCCCTACCAACACATTTGTTTATCAACTCATGTAATCCTTTCACAACCCTGCTATCACTTACCAGTTTCATGCAAGTCTCCAAGAAAGTAGTAAGCATGGAGGCGTCAACTTCTTCAGATAGCCTATCCTAAGTTCCTGAGATAGAGGCTTCAACAAAGCTTTTCTTTGCTTCCATGAACATTACCTTTGCGCAGTCTAGATGAAACCTAACTTCTTTTTTTGGAGCCTTTCAGACCCATCCACCCTCTTCAGGTTGTTTTCCCTTATCGTCACCAGTCGTCATACCACTTCACATCATGATATTCACATTGGGGTCCTCTTTGCAAGGCTCTGCCCTCATCATCTGCAAGTTCTGGGTAGGTTGGTGAGGCTGCACCTTCTTCTCCTGCATTTTAGCTATCAATATATGTCATTCTTTTATCGCGTGGTCAAACTGAGTACAATACTAGTTTGATGGTCGTGTCTGGTTCGTACACTCCCATGCGTAGTTCCCTTTCAGTCTGCAATTATAACAAATAACCTGCCCTCGACTTCTACTAGTTCCTCCTCCTCCTCAGCCCCATTTGCATCCTCGATATCTGCGGCACGCTCCCCCTATGCCTTGATCTAGAGGTCACATTTCTGTTTTCATTCGATAAGAAAATGTTGTTTCCACCATCAATTCATAACTATAGTAGTTACATTCATTGTGGCCCACTGATTTACAGAAATTATAGAATAACTATTGTGGTGTCTGTACAAATTTTTGCAGTAAGTAGCAATTGTTTGTCACATGTTTTCTTGTTACTTGACAGATAACGCACCACAACATGAGCACTATACTTGGTCCAGCTTGAGCTTCCTGCCTCAGGGGAATTGGCCCTCCTCCTGCCATATAATTCACGAAAACAGGGCAACGATCCTTATCATGCCCCTAGTTCTTACACTTGAGGCACCAAACTTCTTCACACACCTCTGGTCAAGCCGCTTTTTCATTCTTCAAGCCCTGAAACTCCAAGCAGAGGTTCTGCAACTCAACATGAATCTGTTAAAATCCCGATGTCACATCCTAGATAGGTGTCTCATGTAATCTCATTGTGATCTCCAGTGCTTCCACCTGAGTCCCTATCCTTTTTGAGATAAAGTAATCCTTAAGTGAGGCAGGAGTGTGGCTATAAACCAATCATGGTGCTGACTATCTGTGAGATTCATATTGGCTTCATGGATTTCGTACTTTAGTCTCTAATCTAGCTCCCAGGGAATTTCAATGATCCTCATCATGATTTCCTTGAACCCTACTATTGATTGTGTTTCAGAATTAGGCCTACCAAATTCCTTGTTTAGAGCAATGTGAGTGTCCGCTAATGACGCCACCAGATTATCCGTGCAGTACTTAATGTACCACATCAACGCACGATCTTGTACAGTAGTAACTAACTGCACTTTCTTCATATGATCATCTATAATGTTCTTTGTTGTCCACACAACCTTCGCAACGAACCAAAACTGGTCTATGTCCTCATTTCCCAAGCCCTTGAAAACGAGAAACTTCATCATATTCAACATCTTGAATGGTGGTGGAGGTGGTGGAGGTGTGGGTGAAGGTGTAAGCTATGGGGGTGAAGGTAGAGGTGGTGTGGATGGATGATGTATTCGCGAAAACCATTACCTTATTAACTGGACAATGCTCTGCGTTGAAGCCTATGTTTCTCCCTCATTGTCACTCAGAGGAGGCTTGATCAGAGGGCTATATTGAGGGCCTATTCTTCCTCTATCCCTAAAAAACTTTCAACTTCGTGTAGATCCAAACATCAAGGTAGTGGCATAACCCGCTTTTCACACAAGAGCATCTTACTCCAAGAATTCAAAAATCTCAAATACTTACCTCGTGGTCCCTTGAAAAAGCATCACTCTGCTTCATTGTAACTAACTGAGGTATCAACCGCGAATTCTGTCACGAATCCTCCTATGACTCGATCAAGTCAGTGATCGACATCGTGTGCGAGCTTCTCTTCGGAAGCTTCCAACCTTTGTACTAGCTTCGAGGTCCACACAATTGGACCATAAAGCCTCCACCTTCCTTGGCCATCTGCCAATTTAGTGATCCACTCGTATAGTTCAATCGGGAAGGTGCAGAAGAAGATCTCGTGTATTTCTGTGTATAAATATCTATCCAACCGTTGTTCTTTCATCAGGCATGGATTTTTGTTTCTTGTGCCGCAAATTCATGGATGTTTATATCCAACCACTCCTAAATTTCTATCTTGGTCAGATTCCAGTGATACGACATCACACATCTCTTTATGCAGATCTCGGTCCAAGCAACGGAACCATTTGTTGGCTTAATGTGTCCTGACCCAGGTTTAGAGTTAGTTGCGGCAAACAAATACCTACACTACTGGCCCATTCGACATCAATCCATGGAGCTGAAATGAAGTCTCACCCAAAGCAGTATGGGGGAATGTTGGAACCAAGTTTCTACACCTAGAGATGAGCATGATGTCATTTTATGCCCTAAATTTGTCTTTGTGCAGATCGATAAGCCTTTGTGGCTTATTGATATAACTCCCTTTAATCAACCTCTAACCCTCCATGAAGGTCTATCATTGTCTTTCGCAGACCCTAAATCTGCGAATCTACTACTTACATGCATCAAAGATTACTTATAACCCAGTGATTACTCAGATCAGCTTAAGTGTTCGATAAGTTCAACATACAACAAGATAATCTTGGCATAAACAATTAATAGTAATTGTGTTTATATAACAATATAAGTCTTATAAAGTCATGCATTAACACATTATTATTTCATAAACCCATTATAACATAAGGCACATTCATATAAACAGAAGTAAAGAGATAACACAAGTATTCTTGTAAAAGTATTCTTTATTAATACTCATTTTTGCTTACAGACTAAAGACTTCCTTGCGCACTTAGCTGCAGGGGTCCACGTACTCAGCTGTGAGCTCTACTCTAGGCCTTTGTGCACATAGCTCTAGAGCCTCTCTTTCTACTCTTCTTCACTAACTCTTTAGACTTATCCCATAGACTAAACTTCATTACTTTTCTTCTACTCCTTTAGACATCCTAAGACACACCTATTTATATAATCCGATGGTCCATGGAACATGGGTAGATCTTCAAAAATTGACTCAACTTACATAAAATAAGGGTAAAACCCTTTATGACTCTTTAATTATCTATGTGCTCCGTGATCTGGATCTTGGGGGGAGGCCCTCAAGCTCTAAAAGATTGAAATGGTTTTTGGGGGGCAGGCCCCCAAGATGTGAAAAATTGAAATTGCGAGAAGACAAAGAGTAGAATGCCCAATAAAAAAAACCATAAAGATTTTTTTTATTAAAACAGATAATAACTGTAAGGACTACATTGTGGTGGACAATCTGTCCTTTTACAAAATGCCACTTGTTACTTATAGTATTTTTCAGTTACAATACCACGAGTCAATTCCATGGGTGAATGAATACTATGGGTGAATGTCACAATACCACAGGTCAATTCCATGCATGAACAAATACCATGGGTGGATGTCATAATACCATGGGTCAATTCCATGGGTGAATGAATACCATGGGTGGATGTCACTTACAATACCATGGGTGGATAAATACCATGGTTGGATGCCACCTACAATACCATGGGTAAATTCCATGGGTGGATGAATAACATGGGTGGATTAATGCCATGGATTGATGTCATTTTCCATTCGGATCATTCCTCCCTCCTTAAGAAGCAATGGTCCCCATTGCATGAAGTTCCCTCCTGCGAAGCCTTTATTGAATATGAAGAGCCACTAAAGAGAAGGGTTTTATGTGGTTAACCCATAACCATGATGAACGAATATCCGAGGATAGAGATACCCTGCAATGCTTGTGACCAACTGTGATACTGATAGTGTGCAGCCTAGAAAATGGACTTTGATGAAGTGTGGGTTTGTGGCTGACCCATAACCATGATGAATGAAGATCCGAGGATAGAGATAGCCTGTAATGCTTGTGACTAACTATGATACTGACAGGGTATGGCCTAGCAAATGGAGTTCGATGAAGTGTGGGTTTGTGGATGACCCATAACCATGACGAATGAAGATCTGAGGATAGAGATACCCTGTAATTCTTGTGACCAACTATGATACTAATAGTATGTGGCCTAGCAAATGGACTTCAATGACAAAGATTTTGTGTGGTTGACCCATAATCGTGATGTTGGTTGTTGATGAAGTATCAAGTGCCTACATAGCCTTGGGTGGGAGGGCACATCTCCAAATAACCCAAGCTGAATGCTGCTATGCTAAAACCGATGAATGTGTAGCAGGTGCCTACTAAAGTGGGGTGGGAGAGCACGTCTCCAATGGGAACCCGCTCTGAATGCTGCTCCATAATTAAAATGGACATAACTCAGTCAATATAACTCATAATATTTATTATAACCTATTTTTGGAAGTAGAAGGACCATTTTCCATCTTCCCATGTGTTGGAAATCCTTATCTGGACACTCTAGAATCTCAGACTCGCACTGCAACATTTCCGTCGATACAAAAATTTTGAAAAAAAAAATCGTTGATTTTAAATCAACAATATCTCCCACATCTGAACTCCGATTCGACCCATTTTTTTTTTGAAATTGAGCATTGTTTTTAGAGGAGCTCAGATATAAAATAATTTTTCTGAAATTCTACAACAAAATTGCAAAAACAAATAGGATATCCACCGTCCATGAAATTCCGTCAGAAATATTTCTGCAACATAGTTGATTTTAAATAAGCGATATATCCCTCATCCGGACTCCGATTTGGCCGATTTTTTTTTTGAATTGGGTATTTTTTTGCAAATAATCCAAATACGTTTTTTTTTTTGTAAATTTCGTACCAAAAATTTCAGATCGGATCTGCAAATTTTCCACCCCAAAACATTCTTGCAAAAAAATGAAAAAAGAAAAATTCTTCCTGCTTGGCCCAAGAAAATGCTCTGTGGAGGACATAGAATATGCCTGAAGTTTGTTGAATATTGCTGAAAAATTTGAAAATAAAATATGCATAAAACCCTCATTCCCATCGAATCATAACCTACTCTGAAACCATTGATCCAGATCCGGGGGAGAGGCCCTCAAGATCTAAAATATTGAAATGGATCTTTGGGGTGAGGCCCCCAAGATCTGGAAAATTGAAATTGTGAGAAGAAAAAGAGTATAATGCCAAATAAAGGAAACCACAAAGATTTTTTTGATTAAAACAGATAATAACTGTAAGGACTACATTGTGGTGGACAATCTGTCCTTTTACAAAATGCGACTTGTTACTTATAGCATTTTTCAGTCACAATACCATGGGTCAATTCCATGGGTGAATGAATACCATGGGTGAATGTCACAATACTGCGGGTCAATTCCATGGGTGAATGAATACAATGGGTGGATGTCACTTACAATACCATGGGTGGACGACACTTACAATACCATGGGTAAATTCCATGGGTGGATGAATACCATGGTTGATGCCATTTTCCATTCGGATCACTCTGCGACCACAACATGCAGAGAATTTACATCATTATATAACAAAACTTGGGCTTTTTCCCCAAAATTGGCCCTAGGGGACCCCATCCCAACACTTGGTCACCATCTCAGTCTCATCTCACGGTTAGTCATGTTTCAAGTTCCAAATCATGAGCTTCATATTCCATGACGTTTCATTGAGATTAAGTCATTAAAATGATCAAAAGAGTCATGGCATCAATTGTCTTAAATTCATCATGGGAGTAGTAACTAGGGAAACTGATGTTCGAGGAGATTTGTTGCATAAGGTGTTTGTATTAGATCATCATACAAGTTCTTTCATTAGAAAGTGCTTAGGAGCAACTTTCTAATGGTAACTCCTGTGCTCAAATTTGATTCCTAGATTGAAAGATATGACAAAAGGGAGTTTTGATTTCAAAAGCCTTATCTCCATTGGTTTCTTGCCTTGTATCCATTGTTTCCCTTTGAAAATCCCAACTTTGGCCAAAGGCCCGCTTATATAACTCTAGCCACACTCCCTACCTTTCCTTTGTAATACTTTACATTTTAATTTATTATAATGTAATACATTTTAGGTATATAAATGGTTCGGCATTGCAATCTCCCAATCGGCTAATCCTGTTTCTGTCTTAAGTCCCATTATCACACATTTATATCGGCGTATATTATTTGAAACAATAAAACTCAGCTCCTAACTCCTTCCCGATTGCAATATATTCTCGGCACCGATATAACTCCCCACTGACATAACTCCTTGCCGATATACCTCGCGCTTTGATATCACATCCCTCTCGACTCTCGATTTCGATATCCTCTCGGTCCCGATTTCGATATCCTTCTTGTTCCTACCACAATTGCAATGTAGTAAGACCCCTGCAGATATAATAATTCTATGCATCGTAGTGTTAATGTTTTCAGGTCTGCCATTTTGGAAAAATAAGAGAAATGAGTGTATAGCCCCTTTCTGCATTGCGACACGACAAAGGTACGATCCGGATGAAATTGCAATGAGGGTCAACAGGCAAAGTAGGAATTAGTTCCCCTAGCTCTCTTTTAATAGATAAATAACAACGAAAGGAGCTAGCATTGCACATCTATTAAAAAAAATTTAGAATAAAATGTAGAATAAAAGTAACAATAGGCAATTTATCGACCAACAGGAGTAACAAAAAGGTTTAATTGCAGCCTCAGCTGCACTAGAATGCCCAAAAAAGCACCGGAAATTAGCCACCTGATATTTTAGTAGTTTTGATCTATTTTAGGAATTTTCTAATAAATTTTGAAGTTTGTTTCAAGATATTTTTGCTGTAAAATAGTATAAATACTTCAGATTTCAAACTATTAGATGTGGTGAAAGGTTGGACATCAGAGAGTTGAAAGGCTTGGATCTTGTAATCAGTATTTTTCACAGGAAATCAAAGGATGGTTGCATCTATTATTTTGGAATTCTTGTGATGTTAGTTTGTGATAATTTTTTTCTTCTATGATTCGGTTTATGAATGTTTAATGTGTCTTCTTTACATATCTATGTTTTCAGTGATTTTCCTATGAGTTTGATGAACATAATTCTTAAGGTTTAGGCTTTGTTTTGATAGGAAATTCATCTTTGTGTTATATATCTTCTGATAAATTAATTCATGCTTTCCATGCTCATTTTAAATCCTTGCTTTTCTACCCTACACTACATCGACAAATCCATAAAGTATCACAAAATCATACCTACCCTACTCATCTTTATCTCTTGCAAGTGAACCCTTGAGTCTTGGCCTAGTTCCTTCATTTTGACTCCTGATCCAACAAAACATTAAATTTCAAAACCTTACATGAGATGAACATATCTAGTCTAAAATATTTTTCTGTTCTAGTCATCATTGGTTGTGAATTCATAAAGAGATCCCTTTCTAGTTTAGCAGGGCTAGCTACTGAAACCTAGGTGGTTTGAGGTTACCTCCTTCGATCTCCCTTCTCAGCCTTGGGATATTGTGGAGGATAACATATATAAGGAGATGTAATACTTTGTAATTGAATATATCATCGTAAGTGAATTGAATCTTTGTATTCACGTTTGTAGTATGTAATTTTGCGGAAGGCTTCGGAGTTGAGTGCGCGAAGGCCTAGAAGAGTTTGTAGCTGAGTGTGAAGACCACCTATATCTAGGCGTGTAGGTCGAAGACGTATATGTAAGAAACATCTATATTAATAAAGAAAAAAATTTGGCGAAGAATTGTATATCTTTCTATGTTCAGTCTTTTTTTGTTGTTAGTATAATTATGTATGCTTTCCATTAAATTATGTAAAGAACTATAAGATATATTTCTTATTTGTTAGAGTTTATGGGTTTAGTGTGATTTTGTTAAATTAATCATCTCCACGAATTTCTTATGCACGCAAAGTTATTAGATCAATATAGACTAGAAGTAAATACACAATGCCATTGCATGGATATCCCTTCGGTTGTAGAAGCTTGGTTCTATAGCCTCCCATAATTGCTTCGGGTGAGACAGTGAACTACTTGCAGGTCATTTCCGAAAGGGCTAGTAATTGAGGGTTTTGTTGGTGCATAACACACTTTAAACCTGGGTCAAGCCTTCTCAAGAAAATAAATGGTTTCATTTTTGGGACCGGGATCTCCTTAAAGGGATATTATTTGGTGTCCGTTGAAGAAATAACTCCAGGAGTGGGTCAAAAGAAAGAAAGAGAATTTGCAGAAACAGAGAAGAGAAACTCACATTTATCAACTGAATCTTGGTTGCAGATATATATCTTTGAATATCAATATAATATTTTCTTTAGTTTGTTCCACATTGAATTGCTTGAGTGGATAGCTAAGTTAGCTAAGAATAAGACCTATTTCAAAGGCAACAAACCTGAGTTGTGGAAACCTGATTTGATACAGTGGCTTAAGAGAATCGATAACAATGTCTCAGGGGCTATTTATTTCTGGATCGATAGCATTTTGGGAGGATTTATCACTGAGATCATAATCGACGAGATCGTTTCCTATAGCAAAGCTGAACGAAGATTCTTCAAAGGACCACAATTTGAGCTCTTAAAATCTTTGAAGCTATGTGTTAAGATGTTATTATGTGAAAATGGGATTCTCTGGATGCAGTTAGATTAATGTTTGGGAAAAGAAGAAATAAGTCGGAACCAAGAGCTATGCAAAGTGGAAAGCATTATAGAACAAAGGAAAATAACTATATTGAGACTGAGTATAGACCTCTATTAGGATCTAAGAGTGAATAAGAAAGAAGTAACCCTAGAACTATGTGGCATTCCCCTCCCTATCTTGAAGGTGCATCAAAATGAAGAGTTGAGATGAATCAGGGTGTCTTTGGGATCCTCCACCCATCTAGCCCCCTCACACCACATCCCCCTCCCCATAATTCCCCAACACCTCTGCCTCCATCTCCACATCCACCTCCACCTCCAGCTAGCTCGTTGAGAAGAAGAAGAATGGTTGATGACATTAAGCTACCTATCTTTAAAGCATTGGGATCAGAGGACCTTGACTAGTTTTGGTTCATAATTGATGAATTATGGATAATGAGATAGATTAATAATGATGATGTAAAAAAGGTGTAGCTCACCACATCGCTGAGTGTTGGGATGGGGTCCCCTGGGGTCCGTTTTGGGGCAAAAGCCCAAGTTTTGATGTAAAAAGATGTAAAGTCTCCGCAAATTGTGGTCGCAGAGCACGTAGTTAAGAGTCAAAAAAGGGTTTTACCCTCCTTTATGTAAGATTGAGTCAGCTTTTTTAAGATCTACCCATGGTCCGCAGACCATGGGATTGTATAAATAAGTGTGTCTTAGAAATTCTAAGGCAAGTAATGGAATTTTGTTTATGGGTAAGAAGAAAGAAGCCTAGTGCAGAGAAGTAGTCTTAGAGGGGAAAAGACTTTACGGATGCGTTCGTAGAGGCCTAGAGTAGTGTCTACAACTAAGTGCACGGACCCCTACAACTAAGTGCGCAGGGAAGTATTGAGTCTGTAAACCTATATTGAAGATGAATAAAGAAGATTGTTACAGAAATTCCTATGTTTTATCTCTTTACTTCTGTTATGTATGATTGTGATATATGCTATGATAAATGATGTCTTTATGAAATAATGATGCATTTATGTGGGAATTTACTTAATCTGTATTACTATATGAACGCAATTAATGTTAAGTGATTATGCGAAGATCCTATCACTCTTTGTTAAATTTATCAAACACTTAGGTATATCTGAGTAAATAATGATCTAGGGATATGCTAGGGTGTGCGTAAGTAGTTGATTAGCCTCTTTAGGGTCCAAAAACGCCAGTAGTAGACCTTCGCGGAGGTCTAGAGTTCAATTAAAGGAAGTTACAGTGATAAGCCATAATAGCTTAGAGATATGTGCAAACACAAATCTCGGTCATAGAAGGACATCGCACTGATCTCTAGGTGCAGAAACTTGGTTCCAGCATCCCCCCATACTGCTTCGGGTGAGACTTCAGTTTGCACACCATGGATTGATGCTGAAAGGAGCAGTAGTGTAGGTATTTTTTTGATACAACTAACTCTGAACCTGGGTGAAGACCCCCTAAGCCAACAAATGGTTCCGTTGTCAGGACCAGAATCTACATAAAGAGATGTGTGATGTCACATCACTGGAATCCAACCAAGAAGGAAATTAAGAAGTGGTTGGATAGAAAGTTCCATGAATTCACGATGCAAAAAAATAGGAATCCATGCCTGACAAAATAACAGTGGTTGGATAGATATTTGTACACATAAATACAAGAAATTTTCTTCTCCACCTTCCCAATTTAACTATATGAGTAGATAGCTAAATTGGCAGATGACCAAGGGAAGTGGAAGCTTGATGGTCTAATAGTGTGGACTCTAGAATTAGCACAAAGGCTGGAAGCTTCTAACGATAAGATCGCGCGCGTTATTGACCATTGGCTTGATCGGTTTATAGGAGGATTTTTTACAGAGTTCGCAGACAACACCTCAGTCAGTTATAATGAAGCATAGTGATGCTTCTTTAAAGGACCACAAGGTAAGTATCTAAGATATTTGAATACTTGAATTAATATTTTATTGTGTGAGAAACGAGTTATGCCACTACCTTAATGTTTGGAGCTACTCGAAGTGGGAAGATTTTCAGGAATAGGAGAAGAACAAGCCTTAAATATAGCCCGTTGATTGAACCTCCTATGAGTGACGATGAGGGAGCAGCACAGGCTTCACCATAGAACATTGTCCAATTAATAAGATAGGGTTTTCTGCGAATACCTAATCTGTCCATACCACCTCCACCTTCACCTCCACAACATACACCTTCACCCACACCACCACCACCACCATTGCCGGTAAACATGTTGAATACAATGAAGTTGCAAGTTTTCAAGGGCTTAGGAAGTGAGGATCCAGACCAAATTTGGTTTGTTGGGAAGGCTGTGTAGATATCACAACAGATTACAGATGATAATATAAATAAGGCGTAGTTGGTTATCATTCTACGGGATCGCGCGCTAACATGGTACGTTAAGTACTGCAGCAATAATGTGTTGCCGTCATTAGTAGATACCCAAACCACTTTGAACAAAGAATTTGGTAAGCCTAAGTCTACCTCACAATCGATAATTGGATTTAAGGAAATCATGATGAGGCCCAGTGAAATGCCATGGGAGTTAGATGAAAGACTGAAGTGCGGGATCTACGAAGCTAATATGAATCTCACAAATAGTTAGCACCGCGATTGGTTTATAGACACACTCTTGCACCACCTAAGGATTTCTTTATCAAAGAAAAAGATAGGAACTTAGGCAAAAGCTCTAGAAATTGTGATGAGATTGCATGAGACACCTATTTAGGACACGTCTTTGGGAGTCCAAAAAATTCACTCGCAATTGCAAAACCTCTATTTGGAATTACAGAGCTTGAAAAGAGAAAAAGAGGCTAGGTTGGAGGTGCGTGGAGAAGTCTGGTGCCTCAAATGTAAGAGCCAGGGGCATGATAAGGATCATTACCCTGTCTTCGTGAATTATATCTCAGGGAGGGAACCGATGCCCCTGAGGCAGGAAGTTCTAGCAAGACCAGGTATGCAGACCATGTTATGGTGTGCTATTTTTCAAGTGGCCAAAAAACATGTCATGGATAATTTTCATTTTCTTCAAAAGTTTGTACAGACACCGCAACAATTGTTCTATGATTTCTGCAAATGGGTGGGCCACGATAAGCGATATTGTTGAAGCTATGAATTAATAATGGACAGGATGCCTATGTATTTAATGCAAGTATAAAATCTGCCTTTGGAT
The DNA here is from genome assembly GCA_031772625.1 of Pinus tabuliformis. Taxonomy (NCBI): domain Eukaryota; kingdom Viridiplantae; phylum Streptophyta; class Pinopsida; order Pinales; family Pinaceae; genus Pinus; species Pinus tabuliformis. The sequence continues at coordinate 1,640,174,964 of CM062820.1, forward strand.
TAGGGCGTTGGGGGAGCGCACGAAGGATATTAGGGACACGGAAGAGGCTGAGGAGGAGGAGGACCTGGTAGGGGTTGTGGGCAAGTCATTTGCTACAATTGGGGAAGGCTAGGACATTATGTGCAGGAGTGTACGAATCAGACACGCATGTCATGTCAATATTGTACTCAGTTTGACCACACAATCAAAGAATGTCCTATGATGATGGCCAAGATACAGGAGAAGAAGGCATAGCCTCAACATCCTACCCAAAACTTACAGATGATGAGGGCCCAGCCCCGCGAAGAGGACCCGAATGTGAATATCGTTCTGCGAAGCAGGATCATGACTGGTGACAATAAGGGAAAACAACCCGAGGAAGGAGGATGGGTCCACAAGGCCACCGAAGAGGAGATTGGTTTCGATCTGGACTGCGTGATGGAAACATTCATGGAAGTGAAGAAATCTTCATTAAATCCTCTACCTCAATGTAGAGTCTCCAAAATGTATTCAAAATATCATCCACTTTCACCTTTGTCACCACCATTTCACTCACATGTCACAACGCCATGACCATATAACCTTTCATTATCCTCCATTTTCATAATTATATGGGTTACCTTTTTGTTTTCCAAAAGTTAATGATTTCTAGTATTATAAGTGAATTAAATGGTTAAAATTTAGAAAAATGACATATACTTGCTCATACTTAAAAGTGGCTTGAGTTTCATGACATGTATAGGTCATTTGGAAGCTTCCAAGACACCCTTATGTGGCCTTCAATACCCAAATTCTAATTATCTTTAATATATGGAAGAAGATTTGGATAAAGGTCAGAGAGGATACATGTCTCATCATCACCTATTTAAGTTGTAACTCTATGATATTTTCTAGGGATCTAGGGAGAGAATAATGGACCTCCATTAATGAGGTAGCTTCTTATGTTTTTGTATAAATAGGAGAGCCTTCTCCTTTGAAAGGCACGTGTAAAGTTTGGGAAAAGATCATATTTTGAATATATAATTTGGATTTGGCACCATTCTCATGAGTGTGTTCACCTTGATTCGGTTATGCTTGCATTTGGAGCCTCTCAACATTCCATCTCTCATGCTTTTGGATTGGCCACCTACAATGTGTGAGATTTATTCTTTTTCATAGATTAAGATTTATTCCTTTCATAGATTACGATTTATTTCTTTCATATATTTTCCTGTGTGAGAGGTTAAGAGTGATTTTTTTTATTTGATTTCTACCTAGAAGTTAAGAGCATTTGTTTTTATTTGTTTTCATATATTTTGTTGTGTGAGAGTTTAAGAGTGATTGTTTTTGTTTGCTTTCTACCTAGAAGTTAAGAGAATTTGTTTTTATTTTCTTTCATATATTTTTCTGTGTGAGAGGTTAAGAATGATTGTTTTTTCTTTCATTTTTGAAAGAGGTGTGTTTTTCAGTTCCTGCAAGATTGAAATATTAAGATTTCAATTCCACGCGCTGTACTATAATTGTACTATAATTTCTTTTGAATTGAGTGTTGAATTAGAATAGGTCAATTCGGTTTTTCATTATTTGGTTTTGTAGTTAGATTGATCCAAATTGAAAGTTTATTTCTAGCATATACAGTGCACACATGCTTCACAGGTTTTACGAAACCCCCGGGTTGACAGTTAAATGATAGGTAATTAATTTGCCTTAAAATTTTGGCATCGTTGCCGAGGAAGTGTGCATAGGAACTAGCATTCAATCTAGAGTTCATACTTTTTTTCAATTTTTTTCTAGACGCATGATTAAAGCATGTAGATGCATAAATCATTTAGTTTCATGTCATTTTTATAAAATAAAATTTAAAAATTTTGATATTAACCATTTATGGACAAATGATCTAGAATCCAGATCAAACATTCTTTGGAGCACAGGACTACATTGAGGAATGGTGTCAAAAAATGATTGTGCCATGACATTCATCTATCCTGCAAGAGATCTTTGTGGCAAATATAAAGGTTAAAATGACTTCTCATGTCATCATACACAATCAAGTACATTTTGAAAATTGGATATGAATGTTTTAGAAAGTTTAATCCATAAATGGGTCCATTAGAAACATTCATATACTTAAAAATTAAAAAAAAAAAAAGAATTCTTTCAAGTAGGATAAAATAGGGAAATAAAATCAAGCTTGATTGCGTTTTTTTAAAGTTCTTGATTGCATTTCTTTAAAGTTTTTTAGAATTTAAAATATTTAGATTTTATTTATTTTCTTTCATTTCTTCATTAACCTCACAAAAATATTTTCAATAAAGAAAATCATTTTTTGATAATAAAAAAAATCATGTTAGATTTTCCATTAAAAATAAAAATAAAAAAATCATGTTTTTGAATAAAGGAAATGTATATTTTAAAATAAAAATTATCAATTCTTTTTTTTAAAGAGAATTAAGAAATTGACAATTTAGGCTCTCACGTGACCTGCAAAGAAAAAAACAAAATTCTTTAACTTGGAATCCAAATCCAAAAATCCATCATAATAATAAAAATAAAAAGAGCTTGCTTTGAATCTGATCTAATTTGCTACATATCTAGCGTTTTTGGCATCTTTTGTTGTAATTGTTGACACCGTGGGTGTTAAGGATCAAATCTGAAGGCAATTTTTCTTTCTTTAGTTCTGCCCCGCTGCTGCTTAAAGCCATAGGTCATCAGAGAGAGCAGATGTACGTAGAAGGGCACCAGGAATAGGTTTTCAACTTCTTTCAAGAAACAATGTATTGAGACAAGTCTAATGGGTTGAGGATGACATAAGGCATAAGGCTCAAATTGGGAAAGAGGCAGATCTGACTGGCGCATAGTGACGTAGATGTTTTTACTAATACATACTCTTGTACCCACAAAGCATTAGTAATAACCACCGTTTCGAATGAATTCCCACAATCCCAGCCAGCCTACCAACTAGCAATATATTCGTGAGGACCTTCGAATCTATGTGAGAATCATCCCACCTCAACTTCAATCGAGCACAATGGCACTAAAGAGAGAAAACCATCTTCTGACAATTTGAACAAATTAGGATTCGAAAGGCTTAATTTCAGGATTGCATATTGATTTCAGCGGTTCCAATCCATCATCATTTTCAAAACCCATTTCGGAGTGATGAGCCCCAAAAATGGACAATTATTTGGGCTCATTCAACCTCCTAATTTGACTTAATCCACCATTCTCATTAGTTAATTGCATGTTTTTTATTATATTTATGTTAATAGAGTGAATTTGGTTAGTCATTATGCCAACAAGTCTAATGGGTGCTTTGTGTAGCCTTTTTGGTCAACTTGGAGACAAAATTGAAGGTCTTAATGAGCACTTGGCAGCCAAATTCGTGGGAGAACAAGCTAGAGGATTTGTAGGAAGGTGTCCCCTTCATTTATGGGCCCTTACCTCAAATTCTCCACCATCAGCTCGGAGTTCAAGGGCCACCGAATCAATCAGCACAAGGGCAGCCAAGCAAGTCAAGTAGGACTGCTGTTAACTCCAAGTTTTGGGCATCCGAGTCCCTAAATTTTAGGAGGACTGTTGGGTCCTCAAATTGTATAAATAAGAGGGCTTAAGACCTCATTTCAGTTAGTCAATTTGGTTAGCGAGTGTAAGCCAGTTTTGGCATGATGTTAGACTCATGATTATGATCTTTTAATAAAGGTAGGCAGCTTTGGATTCAATTCTGAGTTTTTAAGGGAGCTATAGTTCTCAGGTTAGGGCCCAACCTGAGAGAAATAGACCTCCTTTTCCTTGTATTGTTACTTGTTTTCCTTTCAGCACTTTATTTCTTTGCTTTGACATGCATTTGAAAAAACACAGTCTGTTGATTTGATTTCTTTAATGTGATTGGATAGGATTAGTTTTTGGTTAAAGTGCTTTTCGTTGCTTAGATTAGAGTAGGAGGATTGTAATTCATTAGATCTCCAAGAAAAGGTTGATAGTGCCTTCACTGCCATCTCTGTTTAGAGATTGGGGTGCAGTCTGTACCAACCACCAAAAAACGCAGTTTTTTTACTTTTATGCAAGCTGCAACACAGTCATTTTAATTATAGATCCATCCATGCACTCTGATCTTGAGCCATACTTCTTCATTCCAACTCCATGCACGACTTCTCTTCACGATTTACATTGTTGTTCATTGGTTTAATAGCACAGGTAGCACAGGTTAATGGATTCTCGTTTTTGGTGCAAGACATAAGCAATTTGTTTTATTTACACTGCTCAGTATCATTCCATTTCCTTCTTCTTCTTCTTAACCATGCCTAAAGCCACCTACTCGACCTCTGTTCAGCTCGTTTACCTTCCAACTCTTCCATTGCCCACGTAGCTCCATTTTCTTGACCTTTCGTTGCTTCCATCCTTCTATCCACCAACCAACTTCGTGCACTCTTTCTCCATCTTATTTCTCTGCCCCTGAGCCATCACAAGCTCCATCTCCATCTTACCTATCCACCCATACTGCTCCATCACTTCACCATCACCCAAAACTCCCACAGTAGAACATCCTGTAGAAGTTAGCAGACTTCCTGTAGAATTCCTGAGTTTCCTGTAGGATCCCCTACAGACATCCTGTAAAAGCCTGCAAACTCGGTTGCCGAGCACCTGAACATTGTGGACTTCTGTGGACTGATGCTAGGGATCCTCTGGGACCTCTCCTAGCCCTCCTGACCTTTCCCAAGCTTTCTCTCCCTTCGCACCACCTCTGCACAGCCAAACCCTAATAAGAAACAAAATCATAATCACTCCAACCACTTAAGCAAAAATACAAAAACAATGTTCTTTTCAATGGAAGTAGTTTAAGTTCATGCATTTCATATCACTAGCAGTAATGGCATCATTCTTAGACACTTGCACTCCCACCATTGCATCATAGAGATTAAGCTAGTCAGATTAGGGTTTACTAGGGTTTCCATGTTTCGGTTGGCTTTCAGTTCATTTTTGCAAAGTAGCTTAATTTCCTTTGAGATAGCCTTCGTCCATCATTTAGAAAGCTTCTTCTGAGAGCATATAGAATTTGGCTTGAGCCCTAGCGGACTTGTGCCAGCTGACCAAGTGACAGCTGCGACAAGAGCTAGTACTTGTGCATACAACACCGTCGCTTCCAAGTTTGTACGAACTACCGGGTTGATAAAATTAGAGATAGGAAGCCCCAGGAGTTGTAGCATTATTGCTACAATACTGGAGCCCACCATCTTTTTGGCGCCATTGTCGGGGAAGCGTCAGAGTATTAGTAATTGTTGTTGTTCTTCTATTTTCTTACTCTTGCCTTCTGCTAAGTAGTTTATTTCATTTCCATTCTTCAAAAGTAGCATAGACATTTCCTGCTTTCATAGATTAGCATTTCCTGCTTTCATAGATTAGCATTTCATTTCTGCAAGCGTAGATTAGTGTTTCAATTTTGCAAGCGTAGACTAGCATTTCCATTCCTGCAATTTCATTTGAGCAAAATAGATTAGTCCTTTCCTGCTTTCATTTCAATTCCGCATTTTCATTTTAGCAAGATAGTTAGTTGCAGTTCAATCTATTTCAATTTTGTAGGTAGAAGTAGAAAAAAGAAAAAAATCAACCAAAAAGATTTCATTTCATGCCTTGTAGGAGTAGAGATAAGTTAGAAAAATGATTGCACAACCCCCCACTACTTCACACAGCCAACGTTATCTCTTCTTCGATGGTTGTGATTAAAGAACCCCTGGGTGGACATCAAGGCATATTTAAAGAACCTCTAGGGGAGAAGAAGAAGAAAACATTCCTCTGGAGAAAATGGATACAAGCAGAAATGTTGGGAGCAGTACCTTATCCAAAGATGAATTTGAAAATCAGATCGAAGGTTTCAAGAGTGATATGAGGCAGTTTCTTGCCATGCAACTGGATACCTTGCGGATCCAAAAGAAGCAAGAAGAAGCCAAGAGGGCTTTGGTCATTTTTTGTCCTAGGTGCACTAGAAAGCATCCTAGGAACGAATGTCCAATGCACTCCCTAGAAGTGTGTTTCATCTGTGAAGAATACCATCCTATAGATCAGTGCCCTTCCTTACCCAGAATCAAAGCTGCATATCAGAGAGCCAAAGGAGCCACTGAATCACTCTATTACATGAACCAAAGTTGACCGCATGAACCTAGATCTTATCAGCAGGAACTGCAAGGGACACCCGAGACCTATTATGACCCCTATCAAGCCACTTTCATGCCTTCTTGGGGTCCCCCTGCTCATCCTTCCTAGTTCACACCTCCTCCTTATTCCTTCACAGATCCATATTATGCCCAACCAACTGCTCATTCGTTTCACTCTTATGCTCAGCCACAGCCTCAATGGAATGCACATCATCAGGGGTGGAGGCCCCAATACAACTCTCATCCCACTTATTTTCCTCCACCACCTGCTCATCCACAACCATCACCTCCTCCTCCACCAAGGCAACCCCAAATGCCTACCCAACCACTATGCCATCCATCTCCATCTCAATTTCACACCTCCACTCAACTACCCGTACCATTTCCAAAACCACACAATGGAGCAGCTCAACCCCATTGCAAATCTGAGGCACAACATATCAGGAAGAGTGTTGCAAAAGAGAGAATCTATTGCCAACATTGAAGGACCAAAGGAAAAAGAAGGTTCCAAAGAGGAGATCAAAGAACCATGGGCTGCACTTGATGAAGAGAAGAGATCTAAATCAGAGATCGAGAGAGTTCCCTCATGGTTATCATCAAATCCTCCATGTGCTCAACAGAAAGATCAACGAAAAGAGGAAGATCAGAAGGTCATGATAGAAGGTGACATGAAGAATGATCCAGATCAGCAAAAGAACCAAGGATATCAAAGCTATATTGAGATATGGTTTCAGAAGGTCACTAAGTTGCAGCAGTACTTTCTTCCCCAGCTTTGTTTGATCCCTTCAACGCCAGATCATTTGGTCTCTGAGATCTGGATACTTGTCCAAGCATGCATTTCGAGCCTTCACATCATTTTTTCTCTAATCTCGATGTGCACATGGCTCCATTGGAAGTATTCTTATACTTGAAAATGATTTTTTTTTTCAAGTAAGGTAGGGTAGAAAAAAAAAAAAAAAAAAAGGGAAAAAAGTAAAGAAATGAAAAAATGAAAATAAGATGAAAATAAAAATCTAAGGTGAAAACCTCCTCGGAGGCGCCTTAGATTGGCTCATTGATTGAAAACCTCCATGAAGCGGTCAATGGGTTGGAAAAAAGAGAGAAAAGAGAATAAGATCTTTGGGTGAAAACCTCCCTTGGAGGCGCCCAAGGCAGGCAATTAGGGTGAAAACCTCCATGAGGCGCCCTAGTTGTTTTTCAAAAAAAAAAAAAGAAAAAAAAAAAAAAAAAAAAAACTAATTCCATTGGCTAATTGCAGGTTGCAAGAAGTACGTTTCATGACAGGAGGAGCACTCAAATCAAGGTTAAAGGAATTTTTCTTGTGCCTTCTACAGGAAGCTATGTATTTCTACAGGAAACATCCTGTAGAACCTTTGAACGAGCCAAATCCAATTTCAAAAGTGAATCTAATGGTGGGAATCTGTTGATTAGGCCTATAAGCACTTGTGTGTCCATCCCTTGCCTTTCTCCATCATTTTTTCCACCTCATTGTGCTTCTCATTGTGCTTCTACAGGAACTTCCTGTAGAAATTGTGGGAAACTAGACATGGATTCCAAAAAGTGGTTTGGCAAACATTGTAGCTTCCTCAAAGGTTCATAAGCCCTCATGCAATCTTCCAACTCCTCCTCCATCATCTCCATACCTGCATCACAGCCCAAGCTCAGTTTTCCCTTCCATGCAAACACATGCAAAGTGCCTTGAAGCAAAAAGACATAGAACAAAATTTGTTTTTGCCATAACTTGAGAACCATGCATCCATTTGACAAACCATTTTATGGGGAATTGTACAAGGTTGATGGAAACATGCCTGAGCAGTTCCATGCAATTCTGGTGCACGGTTTCCAAGAAATCAGCCTCCATCACCATCAGCCATTTTTGCATTTTCTCCACATCCGTGCATCCGTTTCAAAACCTGTTTCATGGAGATATGCATGTGAGTGATGGAAACCTACCCAAGCAGTTTCAGCCGATTCCGATGCACGGTTTCCGAGAAATCGAGCTCTGAAATCTTCGGCCATTTTCCATTTTTCTCGAAATTCGTGCATCCATTGATCACGATTTTGCTATGGGAGATGCATAATGATGATAGAAACATGCTCAACAAGTTTCAAATCGATCCGCTTTTCCGTTTGGGAGAAATGGCGAAAACAAGTTCTGGTTCTGTGACCATGCAGCAGCAGCAGCTTGAAGGTGCCGATCTGAACGTGGAAACCATTGCATGCAGCTCAGATCCGGCCAGAGGACATGTGCACAAGGAAAAGCAATAAAAAACTGTCAGCCAAGCCCTCATGCAATCAAAGGATCCAAGCATGCAGCAGCAGAATCAGAGCATGCAACAACAAAAAGCTCACGGCAGCCATTCAACTTCGAGGTATGTGACTGAAACTCATTCCTCTATTGCATAAATTTAATTTAAAAACAGCATGAATTAATGGAATGGTGGGATTAAGACACGAATTAGCAAGGTTAAGCTGATTATCTTCTCTAGAACTCAGCTGGAAGTCACGCAGTACACGTGGATAGCTGACTGACGTGAAAATTAAAGCAACAAGGAGTGTTGGTTGTTTAAACTTCAGTTCAATTCATGGCAGTGATTACAGGGGGAAAACACAGAGTTCAGGAACAAAACTTCTAGTTGCATGTGGCCACGTACACTTGGCCACTTCACTCCCTCACCACAAATCATGCCGTAATTAAAAAATGCTCAGCTAACTCTCACCATCCGCTGATTAATTTGCATTTGTGACATTCTTAGCTGAAGTATGCATCCTTTGCTCCCACAATCGATTAACCTATCAACCTCCATGGAGCTTTGCGGCCTGGTTCGAATTTCTCTAGTGTATCGGGCACTCAAAGGCAGAATAACATTCTACAGGAAACGGGTGGAGTCTCCTACAGGAAGTATGGCACAGCATTCTGGACCAGAGAAGCCCAGACTTTTCTTCATCGAATTTGGAGTCCCGAGAAAGGTAGGATCGAAAACACTCTTCCAGGTATGAGATACTCCAAAAGAGTGGTGAATTGAGTTGTTTTGAATTGGAGGGTGACCATGCATGAATTTGCTTGAAAAACACTTGCTAATAGAATCTGTTTTAATGCCTGAAACAAGAGGCATCACAGCAAATGGGTAAAGCAGATCTGAAGTAGTGCGCTCCCTCTACCCAGTCAGCAGGCATCAGAAACAATGGTTAAGAATGCTCCCTTTTATGCTGTAACTAAGGCACATAAAAACCCTGGAAAATGTGCCCAGGCTACTGGTTATAACTCCCATCAGATGTGCCTCATCTCCTGGTGTAGATATTGTGCTTGGTCTTCCAAAAAGCGCCTCATATGCTCCTCTTCAAACAACACTCAAATACCATATAAATTGGTTAAAGAACTGCACCTAGACATGTGAAATCAGGGGCTACATAGACCAACATAAAAATGCCTTTCATTTTTTGATCTAGAACTGATGGGAAAATAGCATCCACTTCTCTCAAAACAGTGTCTCTTCAACTTCAGATCTGCCCAATCATACAAGAATAACGCCAATAAAATAAAATGCTCATATTTGTGTTTTCTACATGTATTATAATCCACCATGACTGTTGATTTTTTTGCAGGGCTTGCACCATACGTATTGAAATATATGCGTTGGTTTAGACTCTGACTTTGATTCAAAAACAACAAAAAAAAAAAGGAAAAAGAAAAAAAGGTCAAAAGTCTCATGGAAGTGCTCCTCTGTAAGCTGGTATAATTCTGTATCCTGTTCAAAATCTGATTTGGACTTTTTCAAATCTGAAATATCTCCCAGAATCTTCAAGGTGCCTTCCTATGCTGAACAAAACGTCTCAAACATGTGGACTTATAAAAACATTGGATTTATCTTATTGTGTCCATCTGCTACTCAGGAATACTGCTACTTCATTTTCCAATATCACCATGTATATGAAGTTATTGTGTGCTGGAAAGAATGCCTCTGCAAAGATCAAAATGCACTGGCACTTAGAGGGGTATTTTATTGCAGCTTGAAGCTATTGACGTTGGAGCTCAGAATGATCATGCACAGCTGGCCCTACGAAAAGCTAGAGAAACTGAAAAAGGGTATAACACAAATGTTGACAAGCTAGCCATTGAATTAAGCATAAAACAAAGTAGCATGACAGAGCTTGAATGGTATAAAGAGAGATGGAAGAAGGTTCAGATGCATGGCGAACATATCATAGTCCAAGGCCTCAAGTACCAGCCTCTACACCACCACCAATTTTTTTCTTAGCATATCCATCAGGCCTATCAGCATATTGATGAGCCTCGTCATTGAGTTTTTGGGAGAAAATCATGGCAGTTTTGGCTAATTAAGAGCAGGAACTTGAATGAGATAAGGAGGAGAGATCATAGGAGATACATCCTCCTCATTAAATCCTCACTCATTCAAATATTACTTAATCAAATCGCACTAGCTCAGAGTTGCAAGCAGCCAAGCTGAAAGGAGAATCGCCCACAACCAAGCAGGATACAGTGGTGTTGTCTGTTTCTACAGGAAGACAGAGGACTGTTTCTACAGGAAGACAGAGGACTGTTTCTACAGGAAGACAGACGACTGTTTCTACAGGAAGCCAGCGAACTGTTTCTATAGGAAGTTTGAAAAGAGGGAAGCCAAAGGAGAAAACAGCCGAGATGTTAGCCAAAGAAGCCACCAGGGCCATCAAAGATGAGGAGAGAGATTGGTTTCTCAGAGGATGAGCAACACTTTCATTAGGGGGGTGATGATGAGCCCCAAAAATGGACAATTATTTGGGCTCATTCAACCTCCTAATTTGACTTAATCCACCATTCTCATTAGTTCATTGCATGTTTTTGATTATATTTATGTTAATAGAGTGAATTTGGTTAGTCATTATGCCAACAAGTCTAATGGGTGCTTTGTGTAGCCTTTTTGGTCAACTTGGAGACAAAATTGAAGGTCTTAATGAGCACTTGGCAGCCAAATTCGTGGGAGAACAAGCTAGAGGATTTGTAGGAAGGTGTCCCCTTCATTTATGGGCCCTTACCTCGAATTCTCCACCATCAGCTCGGAGTTCAAGGGCCACCAAATCAATCAGCACAAGGGCAGCCAAGAAAGTCAAGTAGGACTGCTGTTAACTCCAAGTTTTGGGCAGCCGAGTCCCTAAATTTTAGGAGGACTGTTGGGTCCTCAAATTGTATAAATAAGAGGGCTTAAGACCTCATTTCAGTTAGTCAATTTGGTTAGCCAGTGTAAGCCAGTTTTGGCATGATGTTAGACTCATGATTATGATCTTTTAATAAAGGCAGGCAGCTTTGGATTCAATTCTGATTTTTTAAGGGAGCTATAGCTCTCAGGTTAGGGCCCAACCTGAGAGCAATAGACCTCCTTTTCCTTGTATTGTTACTTGTTTTCCTTTCAGCACTTTATTTCTTTGCTTTGACATGCATTTGAAAAAACACAGTCTGTTGATTTGATTTCTTTAATGTGATTGGATAGGATTAGTTTTTGGTTAAAGTGCTTTTCGTTGCTTAGATTAGAGTAGGAGGATTGTAATTCATTAGAGCTCCAAGAAAAGGTTGATAGTGCCTTCACTGCCATCTCTGTTTAGAGATTGGGGTGCAGTCTGTACCAACCACCAAAAACGTAGTTTTTTTACTTTTATGCAAGCTGCAACACAGTCATTTTAATTATAGATCCATCCATGCACTCTGATCTTGAGCCATACTTCTTCATTCCAACTCCATGCACGCCTTCTCTTCACGATTTACATTGTTGTTCATTGGTTTAATAGCACAGGTAGCACAGGTTAATGGATTCTCGTTTTTGGTGCAAGACATAAACAATTTGTTTTATTTACACTGCTCAGTATCATTCCATTTCCTTCTTCTTCTTCTTAACCACGCCTAGAGCCACCTACTCGACCTCTGTTCAGCTCGTTTACCTTCCAACTCTTCCATTGCCCACGTAGCTCCATTTTCTTGACCTTTCGTTGCTTCCATCCTTCTATCCACCAACCAACTTCGTGCACTCTTTCTCCATCTTAATTCTCTGCCCCTGAGCCATCACAAGCTCCATCTCCATATTACCTATCCACCCATACCGCTCGATCACTTCACCATCACCCAAAACTCCCACGGTAGAACATCCTGTAGAAGTTAGCAGACTTCCTGTAGAATTCCTGAGTTTCCTGTAGGATCCCCTGCAGACATCCTGTAGAAGCCTGCAAACTCGGTTTCCGAGCACCTGAACGTTGTGGACTCCTGTGGACTGATGCTAGGGATCCTTTGGGACCTCTCCTAGCCCTCCTGACCTTTCCCAAGCTTTCTCTCCCTTCGCACCAGCTCTGCACAGCCAAACCCTAATAAGAAACAAAATCATAATCACTCCAACCACTTAAGCAAAAATACAAAAACAATGTTCTTTTCAATGGAAGTAGTTTAAGTTCATGCATTTCATATCACTATCAGTAATGGCATCATTCTTAGACACTTGCACTCCCACCATTGCATCATAGAGATTAAGCTAGTCAGATTAGGGTTTACTAGGGTTTCCATGTTTTGGTTGGCTTTCAGTTCATTTTTGCAAAGTAGCTTAATTTCCTTTGAGATAGCCTTCGTCCATCATTTAGAAAGCTTCTTCTAAGAGCATATAGAAGTTGGCTTGAGCCCTAGCGGACTTGTGCCAGCTGACCAAGTGACAACTGCGACAAGAGCTAGTACTTGTGCATACAACACCGTCGCTTCCAAGTTTGTACGAACTACCGGGTTGATAAAATTAGAGATAGGAAGCCCCAGGAGTTGTAGCATTATTGCTACAATATTGGAGCCCACCACGGAGAAAGAAGCAATCAAGAGTAGCTTGATGTTAGGTAATTTTCTTGCAAGAGAAGCAACAACCATTATTTAATTCCAGTCTCGAAAACCCAACAGTTACCTGAGCAGACGAAATGCATAAAAAAATTAAAAACATCATTTTCGAAACACATTTTCTGGTCAACTGAAAGTTGATCTCAGAAAAGTAAAACATGGGTTTTTCTCGGAACATGGTTAATTACATTACCTAAGAGCTATTTTCTGAAATTTTTAACTAATTCAGAGATATTCCAGGTTCTTTAGAGCCCTATTTTCAAGTTACATGGAAAAATAGTTTTTACTTACTGCCTTGATCTTGCAAATCGTTGAAACAAATCAAGTTTGATTGAGTCCATCAGAAAGATGTCATGGTGTTGAAAGGAGTGAAAGAAAATGGTTACTAATCTTATGCACAGTGCCAGCGCTTGGCTCAGAATATGTTGTTGCTAAACCACATATCAATGTTGTTACCGAGTCAAAACCATGTATCGGTTCATATCAGTTCACATATTCACTTACAATGCTTTGAATTTTCATTTTTAATCATGGAAAATTTCATATTAATTTTTTCGTATATGCATATTTTGAAGTTAGTGGAATATTGTTTTAATGTTTTATATGTATAATTTTTGTATGTTTTATATAATATTTGTTTTTATCATTTTTTTTAATGAATTGTTTTGAGTATGTATATTTTAGATTGTATATATGTTTTCTTGTTATGTTTTCCTTTTGTGTACATCTATTTTACTTTTTAGTTTTGTAAATATTTTGTTAATTTTTAGATTGTGTGTTTTATTATCTTTTTTTTAAGAAACTTGCCATGTAAAATTGTCGAATTTTTTTTATGCGAAATTCATTGCGTAACTGGAGAAAATTAAAAAAAGAAGAAGGAACTTTTGAGATGATTCACTTACACACCTGTCGAATCAAGAAATAAAAATTAAAACAAAAATTAAAATACAAATATATATATATATATATATATATATATATATATATATATATATATATATATATATATATATAGATATAGATATAGATATAGATATAGATATAGATATAGATATAGATATAGATCTATATATATATATATATATATATATATATATTTGCTAATTTTTCTGAAAGAGGCATTGATCAATTTGAAGATTGGACTGGCTATTTGTTCGTAACAAAAAAAATGCATAGCTGTGTGTACTTAACTGTATGTTCAAGCTTTTAGCTATAGAAACTGCACAATTCTGCCGCTGAACCACAATTTCGCAGCTATGTATTTAACTCAATGATCTATTTGTCAACAATGCATTCTAATCAGAAAATCATAATAAAAAATTATTGGTTTTGTCTAATGATGATGTTTTCAAGCATGATGCAGGAAAGAAGAAGAACTATGAAGACGCTTTATCTGCAAGATTGATTGATGAATTATTGATTGAGAAAATTGTTTTCTTTTAAAAATTGGATTTATTATCACATTTGTGAAATTGGATTAACTATTTGAAATAAAAACACGACATGAACATATCAATTATGAAAAATTTTCGTATGTACCTAGAGAAATTAATCACCTCTGTTTGAACACACTTACATTTGTTGCAATGTTAGTGCCATATTTGTTTTCAGGTTCCAAGACAATTGAAGAATTGAAGGAAGCCAATTATCCATGATTGGTTTTCTACGACCAATTTCCATGACTTGTGTTGCATTTCTGGTACTTTTTGTGTTTCGCTTCATATGAACATTGCCTTCTTGATTTCATTGAGCGCTTTCTATTGTTTTGATACATTCTAGCTTGTACTAGCACCGTTTTAGTTTTCATCAACATCTCACTGTTGTCACATGAATGAAGTTGTTTTTCACGAACGGTCGTCGATTCGGAAACTCACCTCGCCCACATGTAGTTCGTTCTATTTTCTAAATCAGTCATTAACCGTTTGCATGCATGATCATTCACTTATGCTTACACTCAATACCACCATGCATTCACACTCACATTCACGTTCAGTTGCCCATTGGCGAGTCTTGACAACCTCGACCCGGACTCTGGCTTAACTGAGACCACATTGCATAGTATGGGGAGGGAAGGTTCTGTCTTCCTCTCCATAAATGTGCATTTTTGCCCAGCTATCGTCCTTTGGGACTGTTTTGTGCATTTCTAAGGGACAGTGGTTTCTGGCCCAGAACATTGTGCAATGCAATCCCTAGGCCTGCAGTCACTGCCAGCTAAGATTGCGCATGCAATTATAGCAGTCAGCTGCCAGACTAGACTGTGAATTGCATAATTCCAGTAGTCAGTGAGCCTCCCAACACCCCAGGTTGTGCCTTGCACAGTCTTAGAAGTCAGTCTCCCAATCTCCCAGCCGAAATTGTGCAACATTCATGATCAATCACACAGGTATGTTACAAGTTTTTTCTCAAGTTCATTTTGGTTTTTTACTGACATATTGCTTGCCATGAGTGTTGCCATGTCTCTAGGTATTGCATGTGTTCATCTGCCTCTCAACAATGCAGGTACAATGGTTTCCAAGAGAGAAGAGTTGAAGACACCGTTCAGAGCACACCTGGAGATGCAGTCGATCAAATGTCTATGAGCTTGCCTACTCATGAAGATATCAAGTTGTTCATAGACAAGGACATCAAGATATGAGATCAGCAACGTCACAGTGAGTAGCATCATGAACAACAGCTGAAGGAAACATACCGAATGCAATGAATGTAAGAGGAAAGTTGTTGTCAACACGAAGGCGGAATAAAGTTGCAAGCTCAAGTAAATCCAATGATGATGAAAGAAACTTTGGAGACTCAGGCTATGAGGTGATGGCGTGACATGAAGGTCACGCAAAGATAGAGAATGGAACAAAGAAGGAGTTGCATGTGATGATGCAACAACTCAAGGAAGAACATGAAGCTACACAGACAAACGAATGAGTTGTAGCAAGAACAGGAACATCAGTGGGCGCAACATGCACTCACGGATCAAACTACACCTGTACAAGTTATAGATATATCCCAATAGCTAACACAGAGCAGACATGGTGAGGAGTGTTTTTTATCGCATGCAAGGGATTCAGTAGCATGCATGTCATTGTGGGAATACACGCTATCCAACTCATTCAATACACTCACCAAGGTGAAGACAAGAAGCAATTCCAATGGGAGATGAACATGTACTTCAGAAAGTTGATGCACATGACGACCAGCACACACTTGAATATCAACATAGAAACTATGCATCAGTGTGTTGCTAGTTCAGCCGCACCTAAGAAGACCATGCACATGTTAGCAGATGAGTTGGATGAAGGATCCATATCAATGCACCGGATGCAATGGAGGCAAGAGTTCACTTCAGCAAGATGTCAACATGGGGTGCATACAAACCTTCACCATCAAAAGCATGTCAAAGAGTTGGTCTCATCACAATGGATCGAGTGTCAGTGACGTCTTGCATAGCTTGTTCAAGCCATGTTGTCTCACACGAGTACATGTGCATTGTAATGTAACGTCATGTCAAGTGTAATTCAAGTGTCGATAGTTGGGTGTAACAGTCATACAATAGATGAAGAGTCATGAGGGTAGATTAACTGTCACAAAGGGGAATGTCAAGGTTCACCCCACCCTTTGCTATAAATATAACCTCATAACTCATTGTATAGGCTTTTGGTCAGCCAAGCTTCTGATAAGACCATCTTGGAGAGAACTTGGAAAGTATTGTAACGTGCCTTGGCTTCTCCACTGCACGGAGCTAGTACATCTCTTTGGAGGAACAGGTGGATGTGGCTATAATGTTCCACTATTGGAGCTAGTGGTTCGACATGGATGTATTGTATGATCGGAACTTACACTTCTTTATATAATAAGAGCCAACACGTTTCATGCATATTTTGTATTGTATTCTAGCTATCTTGTTTACTCTAAATGGCATATGTATTTTATTTCGTACGCATGCACGTATGGACTATTTTGTATGAGTATGTATGAATATTTCTTAAATGTGTTGTTGGATTAACCATCACTTTGGATTGCCAGCTAACTTGCTTTCCAACTTGTGATGCATCTTCACTCATGTGTTCCCTTCCCATCCGAGTACTGTTACAGGTTTCCAAGGGGTGTACTCATCTCAACCCACATGTGTTAGAACCTTCCATGCACCTTCCTTGACTCACTACAATAGTCACACCCTTTCTACCAATAAATTTATCTTACATTCCTCTATGTGAAATCACGGTCAAGGCATTGGTATACGACCCACTGCTAGGACTCTTGCACCAAATGGTCTTAAGTCTAATTGAGACTTCCTACCATGGAGATCCCCTTACATGTTGGTGGGTCCCGTTAGTGTTAGTCTTGTTTGCCTATCACCTGGATCAAAAAAATTCTTTTGCCATGATCTTTTCAGGCTTTTATCATCAAATTTTTTTGTTACTAGGTTTACACAACAAATTGGTCATTATATAGTTAGTCCAAGATGGAGTCATTATCTGAAATTTCACTCATGCTGATTTCTTATCATACACCATGAAAATGGGTCAAGTCATCATTATCATTCCATTAGGTCTTAGGTCATCCATTAGGTCACAAGGGTCCCCAAGGTCCACCATTTCCATAAAAAAAATCAGAAATAAGTCAAACATGACAAAGCATAGAGTTGAAGAATTGAAACATGATTTATTCACATTTTCATGACATCAAAGGTTTCAAAAGAAGGAAGCAACAGCACTCAGGAGATGCAAAAAGAACATTTGCAATGGTAAAGGTAAAATATGCCTTCAAAAAAGTGAAATCAGATCACAAAGGAGGATTAGTTCCTTTTCTCTTTTTGAAAAAGTGAAGAAACTACCCCTATATAAACTCAAAAAGACTCAAATCCTTTTCATTCATGTCTCATTCACTCTTCATCATCGAGCTCCCTTTCCTAAAAAAGCAAAAAATATCTTTCCCTAGGAGAAATTGGCCAAAAATTGAAGGCATTGTGCGTAGATACACTACACTGTGCTTTGTAGGCAGGCACTGCGCGTAGGTGAACTATGATGCACTTTGGCATAGCGCGTAGAAGAATTGCACTGTGCGTAGGACAAAGTGCCTGAAACTCACCCAAATTTTCCCAAAATTCAAATTTTTTGCTTCCACACTCGGTCAAATTGCTTTCTAAGGTTGAGGAACAAGTAAGTACATCATTTCCCTCTATGTTTGCTTTCCCATTTGCATTCCATGTTGATAATCACAATTTTTCATCTCCTAAACATGTAAAATGACATTCTACCCCTGCACACATGTATGATGAGTCATTTTGACCAATCCATACACCTCCAAACCAAGTTTAAACACTAAAAAAACAAAACCCTAGCTCATTCCTAGAGTTATTTTGGCCAAATCACATCATCAACCTTCTTGGTCTCACTTACAAGCAGCCACATTTGTTCACTACTTTCCTCACTCATTTCCATTAGTTTCTCATAGCCATCTCATCTTTCACAAAATCCCTCACATATCACTTCATTTTCATACTCACCTCACATCTATTTTCACTTCCTGCTGCTAGGATTTTGTGTCATCATGGAGATTGATTCTTCACCAGAGATAAAGAGACAACACAAAGGAGGGAGGATTCTCAGATATGAACCATCAAATTGCAATCAAATCAACTCCTATCCTTTCATCAAACAATCCTTTAAAGATGTTCACTGTTTGGAATTTTGCAAAAGAGTAAGTGAAGTAGGGTTTTATGAGCAGCTGACAGATTGGGTAGCTACACACTTGAAAGGGGGTAATGCTATCATTGATGGTATTAAGTTTAGCTTCTCAATTGCCTCCATCTCACTAGCAACTGGTTTACCAGACGATGGTGAATACTGGTTCAAGGGAATGAGTCTAGATATTGAAAACTACAAACCCTTCTTAAAGACTCCATACAGAGACACACATACTCACCTTATGCCTTACAGATATTTTCTTGAGAAATATGCTCCTTTAATGAAGACCATCATGAGGTTCTTTACCTATGAAGGTATATTCTCAAGGTTGTATACATATCACATTCGCCCCTTGATGCACTTCACATCTCGAAAGCCACTCAACATGTGCAATTACTTGTTCAGGAGTACTTCAAAAATGTATGAGAAAATGCAGTTGAAGGATAAAGAACACTCTCCAAGATTGTTCCATCATAATCTCATCAAAACCATTGTCCTTCATCAGTTGGAAGAGAGGGGTATGGCTTGGGAAGCCTTCTTAGAAACAGCTATAAAATGGCATGAGGAAAATGCAACATCTCAGTCCCCAAGTGCACCAAAACAACAAACAAAGATCAGATCATCTACCAAACCAGCAGAGAAGATTTAGCTACCTAGGCAAGAGGTCACCAAACTGTATAAGAAAGGTCAAAGTCTTGTGTTTTCTTCTCACAAAGAGAAAGGGGCCAATCCTTCTTCATCGACAAAGCAGGTATCAACAACAAAGGGTAAGAAGACAGTTGAGCATGAATTAGAGATTATTGATTTAGAAGAGGAAGATTATATTTCAATTATGAAGCAGCCTATCAGAGACAAGGACTACCAAATCAAGGATCTAGAAATAAACATGGAAAGAGCAAAGTTCATTATATCATTCCTTGAACAAGAAAACAGTCAACTCAAAGAAAAAGAGTTGATATTAGAAAAGGAAAAAGCCAAGTTATTGTAGCAGGTTGAAAAAGGAAAGGAGATCATAGAATCAAGTGAGCCTAAAGGATCAAAAGTTAAAGGAAAGAGGAAAATACTAAGAACCAGAGGTCTCAAAGAATCTTTGCAAGATGAAGAAAAACAAATATTGCTCAATGAAGACCTTGACCTATAAGAGAGGATTACCCTTGAGGTACATCAAGACAAAGAATATTGGCTCAATAGGGTGAATTAACACTTGGAGAATCTCCTGGAGAAGGCAAATAGAGATAATCAAATGCTCAGACACATGGCACATCACTATCAAGCTCAAAACATGATCGCCAATGGCAAAGTGAAACAACTCAAAAACAATCTCAAGGAGACCAAAAAATATCAAAAGGATGAGGGAAAATTGGAGATCCTTGCTAAAGCATCCATGAAGCTATAAAAACTCATTTTTACACCTTCCCTCCAATTTTGAACTAATTCTGAGAATTTTGAGTTTTTGGGCAAATTTTGGTCTAAATTTAGAAATTTGACTTTTCCAGAAGCACAACACCTTGGCACTACGCTTTTTCCTCAGGCATCCATTTGAGGAAAGGTTTACAATTTCAGAAAGGTCTTGGCATCCTCTAAAAACCAATTTGCCAAAATTTTGCAGAGGTGGCTTATTTTGGGAGAAAAAGGCAAAAAGGTGGCAAAAAACTAGCATTCTAGACCATTTTTTGATAGGCACTATGCTTTTGGAGTGACCCTGGGAGAATGGATTTTTGAGGGTCTTTCCGTGCTCCAAGTTCTGAAATGAAAACGGTTCTGGAAACTAGAAGGTCTAGTTGACCGTTCTCTCATATTTTTATTTTGACCCCTGGAAGGCACTTGAAAATCAACTCAAAGTTGTCACCGCGCTTCTGCACTTTCGGTGTTTTTATTTGGAAAGTTTCACTGTGTAAAATTTCTAGTTTCTAGTCTGACTTGGTCAAAGTCAAGATTCTCTATGTAATGGCACTAGTTACAAGGCTAGGTGATGTAGGCATGAAGAAATGCATATCATAGGTTGTTTTTTATGTTCATTAGGCCTCATAAAAGAATAAAACTCCTAATCAAACTCTTCATGAGGTGTTTGAGTTGCACCTTCTCACTCTCACCTATTGGTTGAGAGAATCTTGGAGTCAGTTCCTCCACTAAGGAATTCAACTCTTGAAGGTGGGAAAGTGGTCTAGGAGATTCTGTAAGTAATATTTCACCTCAAGAGAAGGGGTTGAACATTTTGTAAAGGAGGCTTGCATTGTAATCATCTTTCAGCTAATACAGACACATGTTGCATCTATTTTCAAGGAACTCTAGCTCAGTGAGTTCATGGTGCTTGTACTTCATTCTTTTTGTTTTCTCATGGTCTAAATATCTTTATCTACATTATATCTCTTCTTTCTATGAATGTCTTGTGATTAAATACTAAGAATTCTTGTTTTACAAGCTCTGTTATCTGTTTTTCATGGTTATGTGCTTTGTCTTCCTAAGCTAATGAAATCATGTTTATTTATGCTCATTAGTTTCTTCCACATTATATCCTCTATAATACACTGACAAATACTCAAATTAAACCATGGCTTCTAACATCTAGCTCCCACTTTCCCACAACTTAGACCTACTTGTGGCTCCAAACCCTAAGTTCAGCAAATCCTTAAAAAAACCAAATTTTCACAAACAAATACATATATCTAGCGTAAAATTCATTTTCTTAAAGTCATATCACTGATAAGAGACTTAGAGAGATCCCTCTCATGCTCAGTAGGGCTAGCTACTGAGCTGAAGTGGTTTGAGGTTACCCTTGTCGATTTCCTTTTCAGCCTAGGAGATTGTAAGGACTAACATTTTTTGCACCACTGCTGGGGAAACAATTATTAAATTATCCCTAGGAAAAATCTTAAGAGGTTTCAAGAGCTGGTTCTGTACCTCTCAGTTTTTAGTATCCAAAGATAGGCTGAATTCATAAATCTCATCAGTTTAGGGTGTATACATTCTGGCTTCCAAAAGGCATACTAGGTCAAATCCTGACCCAAATCCACCCTTTATTGTTGAAGACCCTAAAAGACTGCTCAAAAAACTTAGACTACCTATCACTAAAAGTGCAGTTCAAAAAATTAAAAGAACAACTTCTCTGCCTAAAAACCTATTCGCCTTTGAGCAAATTCCATTCGAAGAGCAGATAGAATTATCACTTACAAGGTCTAAATCTGACTCCTGCATCTTTGATACAACACTAGAACCTTTAAAGGTTGAAAATCACTCTCTTTATTCAGAATCTTTGTCTGCTAGGATTGATCATGAACTGTGGTTAAACTTTGATAAGCTTCAAAGCCTTGCTGACCAACTCCAAATCACAACTGAAAAAGCTTCATCTACCACATCTCCTAAAGCTTCAGTTTCATCATCTTCCTTGCCTCCTCCATTCATTCCATCCTTGCCTCTACAACCCATTTTAGTAGTTCCATCATCCTCATCACAACCTGTACTTACACAACCCATTGTAACACCTTCACTTACACAACCCATTGTAACTCCTTCACTTCCTCCAGTAGTCATCGCAAGATTTGCACCTCTTTTATTGCATGCTCAACTTACTGCTTTGCCTCAGAACTATGGTCAAAGACTTCCTTTGTTTGATGGAAGTGCAGAAATTATAGCTCAGTAGCATGTTGACAAGTTAATAGATTTCATTGATTTAGAAGAAATTGATGAGGAGAATGCTAAAATGAGGATTATCGCTCAGAGTTTTTCAAGAGATGTTAAGAAATGGTTTCAAATTCTGGTTGCAAATTCCATTAACAGTTCTCAAAGAGTTACTGAATTATTTCTAGCTCGTTGGTAAGAGAAGAAAAATCCATTACAAATATTGGCTGAATATAATTCAATGAAAAGGAACCCCAATGAAACAGTTCAAGAATTCACATCAAGATTTAATATAGTGTACAATTCTATACTTGATGATATGAAACCTCTTCCTGGTTTGGCTCTTCTTCATTACCCTGATGCTTTCGATCCAGAGATGGCCTATCAGTGCAAATAAAGAGACCCAACTACTCTTGAAGAGATGCAACGGAATGCAATCAGTGTTGAAGCCAATTTGATCATTAAAAAGTAAAAATCAAAGCCAGAGAGGGTGGAGAAGAGAGTTGTTTTTAGAGAAGAACTGCATCATCTTCTGATTCAAAGCATAACGGCCTGATAAAAACTATAGAAAGGATGATGGATAAAATATCTGTAACTAATCGGCAAGCTGAATCATTAGTGAGGAATCCCAACTTTCACGGACAACAACAACAACAGTTCAGAAATCGACAAAGAGAGCAGCAAAATCAAGATCCTCAAGGTCAAGTGAAATCTCCATTTCAACAAAACTATACTGAAGGCCAGGAAGAAGATGGAGAGGAAATTGTAGAAGAAAATCACTTCCTTCAAGAAGATGAATTGCCTACTTTCCTAATAGAAGAGGATCAATTTTCTGAAGACTCTTTTATACAAGATGACCAACAATTTGTGCTTGCAAGCGAATATCTGTGGGCTGATAGGAATGAAGAGTACCAAAGAGGATATCAGAATGCCCTCAGTCATCTCCAAAAGCAGTACAGTTTAAGAAATAGAAATGTGCCTGTTACTATAATTCAAAAAAGACAAAATTTGCAAAAGGATGCACCAAGCAAAGAATCCCCTCCTACAGGCCAGAATAAAGACAAAGCTATTGTCACATAGAATCGGGATAGAACTAATGAAGCTTCCACTAGCAATGTGAGGAAGGACAAAGAAATGCAAACTGAAAGCCAAAAGAAGGAAACTCAAGCTAAAGGCCAAACAGAAAGGAAGGACATCGCTTCAAAAGAGGTAGAAAAGAAATCTAATATTTTTAGTTTGGAAAATGAAATTTCTAAATTAAAGATAGCCATTCCCCTCACTGAATTGGTAAGGAATGACAAATACAAATTCCAGATTACAAAAATTATTAGGGTTTATCAAATGTCTGATACAGTCAATGTAGCTAATAATGCGCCAACCATCCTTTTTGGTCTAGCCTTAGAAGGAGCTCCTAGAGATTGTGAAATTCCTCCTTTGTATCTGAGTCTTAAACTTCATGACCTTATCCTTCATAATGCTATGCTAGATTATGGCGCCTCTCATAATTTGATGCCTAAATCCATCATGGATAAACTAGGACTGAGCATCACCCGACCTTACCATGATCTTTATTCTTTTGATTCTGGAAGAGTGAAATGCCTTGGCCTTATTAACGACTTGGTAGTGTCCTTAGACCAAATCCCAGCCAAAAATGTACTTATGGATGTTGTAGTGGTTGATATTCCTCCTAGGTTTGGCATGTTACTTTCAAGATCTTGGGGAGCAAAATTAAAAGGCACTCTGCAGCTTGATTTTTCATACGCCACTATCCCTGTTTTTGGATAGCTTTGGAAACTTTATAGAGAAAAGAAGATGAAATTTATGATCAGCAGTAAGGAAAAGCCAGTCAATCATCCTATACATGTTGTCCATACTAATCTGGACTCTTTCATTCTGTTTAGTGATATGGATTCTGTTGATGATGAAATTCAGTAGAAATTTCAGAAGTTCCCAACCTAATGGGCAGCATACTTGAAACTATCATAGCATAAAGTAAAGAGGTTGGTGAGGAATCTAGACAGCTTGCAAATCCTATTGAGGAGATTCAAAGAATAGTGCAGAAAACAAAAAGTTCTGAGCTAGCCATTCAAGATCCTAAAAATCAAGAAATTCAGTCTTTATAAATTCTTTTTCCAGATGAAGAAAATGGTCTTTGGACCATGGAGTTTGATGTTGTATCAGGAAGAGAAGGAGCAGGAATTGGTGTTTGGATACTTGGGCCATTACATTAGCCAAACAAAATCCCTCCAAATGTGAGAATGGGTTCTTACAAGTTGGTGTTTGAATGTTCAAATAATGGGGCAGATTATGAGGCATTGATTGCTGGCCTCAAAATTCTGAAAAATTTGGGAGCAAAGAAGATTTTTGTTTATGGCGACTCCGAGTTAGTGATCAAGCAAGTCAAAGGGGAATACCAGGCCAAACACCTAAGAATGAGAGCTTATCGCGATGCTATACTTGATATTCTCAAAACGTTTCCAGAATATACATTATCTCTTATTCCTAGAACTCAAAATCTCATAGCTTATTCACTTGCCACTGCAGCTAGTATGGTGAAAATTCCATTTCATTCTAATCATAAATACTCCATCCATGTTTAGCATCACCCAGCTATCCTAGATAACATGAGGTTTTGGCAAGTATTTGGTGATGATAAGAAAATAAATAGTTTTCTACATTTGGAAGGAGAATTTCAGAATTCTCACATTGGTGATGCATACAATTTTGACGATTCCCACATTCATTCAGCTGACACTGAAGTATTACAGCTCAAGGAAAACAACTTCCAAGAGGCTTGGTGCCTTTAGAAGAGTTATTTGACAAGGATGATATCGCCAAGAAGCCCACCATGGTTCTTGTTAGCACTCCAGGAAACTCTCCCAGGTTATAGCTTGGAGATGCCTGGTAACATATAATCTTCAATATTGTTCTCTGAACTATTGGAATGGATGATGATTTGGAACAAGTCAGATGACCATTTCAGCTTTGTTCTCACTCAAGGCATGCATGAACACTCTTAAAAACACAAGGCTTTAAACCACTAATGCTGGGTAGATGGAGAATGCTTAACCATACTAGTAGATTACATATATGACAAAACATGTTAATGGCTAGCTACGAGCAGCAAAGAAGCTTGCAAAGCTCGTGTATCAAAGCAAAGATAAGATGGTAGTTATCTAGTCTCAAATACACAAAGAACATGAACAGACTGTTCAAGTGCAAGTGTAGAACATAAGAGAAATGGATATTGAACATATAACAACAAAAGAAGCATATATTACTAAAGGATGCAGATGAGAAGCTTGAAGAAACAAAGGAGGATCAATCTCCAAAAGTTGAACCCTTCTTTCATCTTGTTTTCAGCTATTTATAGCCCGCTTACAATGGTACTAAGACTTTTGAGGCTTCAGGTCTCTTAATCTATGCCTCTGTCTTTTTCAACCGTATGATTCCCTCAACCCGCAGCATGATTCGTAGGTTTCTTCTTCTGATAGAAGACTAACCATATTCAGATATTTTTGGGTAGCTTGCTGTGAACCCTGGGAGTTCTCTCGTGCCAGAGATGCCCCATAATGTTTGTTATGATGGCTGTTGCACTGGCCAGACCATTGATGTTCCATGGTCTCATTTGATTCGAGTTGCAGTGTGTTGTGGCCCCTCTCTTTCCCTTTCCAGGATCTGTCCGCCGGGTGCAGTATCCTGGCCGAATCCCTCTTCTAGCTTGTAAACATTTCTGAACAATGTCTCTAAGGATGGTTGGCCACCTGATCTCGCAAATGGATTAGCTATCAAGCCTATGAAATCCCTGCAATAGTCCCTTTCAAATGATAACCAGGAATGTTTTCTATTTCATACATAAAAAAATGCAATTGTGTAAATCCCGCCCTTCTCTATTCTCTTCGGACCTCAAAATTCCTTAAACATGGCCTATTCTCTCATCGCTTCCGCCCCCTAGGTCACTGTCATCCATCGAAGCCAGCGTGGTCCCTTTGTTCCCCTTGTATTTTGAAATACTTAAAAACACAGGAAATGGATTTCATTCCTCAACCCTTTCGAGTTCGGGACTCATCGCAATCGGTGTTACCACATGTATAGAGGCCCTGCTCCTTCACAATATTCCGATGCGATCTTGTGATGCGATCTAATTGCAATCGCATATTGCTCCAGCCAACTATCTTCATATAACATGACGTATGTTCCTGCTGATTGTGAACCTGCGATGCGATGTGGGCCCTGACCATTGGTAATGTCCCATTGCGATGTAGTGATGCGATCTGATCGCAATCGGTAATTGCTCGATGACGAGGCTTTATAGATTATGCTCTCCACCACCACGACTACTGATGTGACTCGCCAATTAACTGCCCCTTCAGCTTGGCCAATTGCGATTTAGCCGGTTAGAACTAGGCCATTGATCGGCCAGATCTAACAGTAGCTATGCATTGCTTTGTTCGCACCTTCAATACTCTATTTTTCCACTATTTTGGAGTATTTTAGCCTGCCGATAACATATTTCCCAATAGCGTATTTTAGCCTTGTTGGAATTTGGGCCAAAAAATGGGTCCAAAACACTCCTGAAGTCTTCAAGAGTTGATTAAAATCATCCCAAGATCGAAACAATCATGTACCAAAAGCCCTTAGAAGGGTGGAAATATGCTATCGGGAGGCTAAAATACTCCAAAATAGTAGAAAAATAGAGTATTGAAGGCGCGAATAGAGAAACACACAGTTGTCGTTAGATCTGGCCGATCAACGGCCCAGATCTAACCGGCTATTTCACAATTGGCCAAGTTGAAGGGATAGTTAATTGGCGAGTCACATCGGCAGTCGTAGTGGTGGAGAGAATAATCTATAAAGCCCTAGTGTCGAGCAATCAACGATTGCAATCAGATCACATTGCTACATTGTAGTGGAACATTACCAAGGGTCGGGACCCACATCACATCGCAGGTTCACAATCGGCAGGAACATACGCCGTGTTTTATTAAGACCGTTGGTTGAAGCGATATGCGATTGCAATTAGATCACATCACAAGATCGCATTGGAATATTGCGAAGGAGCAGGGCCTCTATATAGGTGGTGTTAACACCCAGGTTGTTCCCTATGACGCCCAAGGGAATACGGTTGGGGTAACCACTAACCAAGCTTTGGATCACAGGTTCTAGCCAACCTGTAATCAGAGAGGGCTCTCTCTTTAATTGTTTAACTTTGTTCTTGAGAATCTTAGGCTAGATATGAGGTGAGGGTTTGGCTTGTAATTTTGGTTGAATGATGTCTTTCAGTACTTAAGGTGATATTTTCAGACAGTTTTAGACCATTGGGCAATGGAGTCTGTAGTTGCAGGTTGTTTGCATTTGTTGAGTGGGATTGTCTAAACTGCAGGGCCATTTAAGTATTCCATGAAACAAACTTTAAATCGTGGTGATGAAATATGATTAGCCAGTGGAAGGCAATTAAGATTTTTCCACTAAACTGGTGGTGTGAGAAAGAGATGTATTGACCAGGAGCAGGTTTGGATTCCTGAACGATAATCACTGTGAAAGGTATAGTTTGGAAGTGCAGCAATTAAGAATTACACTTTTATAACTATAACTGAGGAGAACATACATAATAGCTTAGACTGAGCTCAGGGTATTCCATGAATAAATCCTGGAGCTATTCTTTTTCTTTGCCATAAAACTTGTGAAACAGAACATGAATGGATTATGAAGAAAATAACAAACATAACGAACAGGTTAAAGAAACTTATTGTTCCATGAAATACGTAGGAATCCTGTAGCATTCAGCAAGCACACCAAAACGCATCAGACAACACAGAACTTTGGAAATTACATCATCTTTGTTGTATTAAAACTCTGAATATTTACAGCATAGTATCTCCTGAAGAGAAAATCAACAACCCCTGCAAGCTTATGCGAGGGGGAATATATACAATCGGTTATACAAAAATATCTGAACCGCTGAGTCACTTGATAAATAAATACGCTCACCAACTTTACAAAATAGCAGATAAGGAAGTTATTGCTGCTCTAAATACAAAATGAATACTCTTTAATGCTGTCAGAAGTCTTTTTGACCTTTGGAGGCCACTGAGTCGATTGAGCGTTCTGCATTAATGCTGAATGATGTGTCTTTATGGCTTTGTCATGCTGTAGCTTTCTCGGCCCTATCATCTGTAGCTGCCAGTATTTCTTTAGTGGCCGAATTGGTTTGCTGAGCTGGCTCAGTCCATTTTTCTTCATACATATTGAATGCATCAAATTTTCCTGCACATGATGGCTTATGTTTTTGATGAAAAAACTTGATGAAAGCCTTTTGTTTACAGTAACAACTGTATCATTTTGGTCCACCATTCCTGTGTAGGCAGTTGATGCCTCAAAATTGCATCTAAGGTTTCATCTTCCTCTGTATATTTGTAGAAGTTTGGAGGCGCTTCAAACAAATGTTTGATCTCATTCATAAGAAAAAATAAGTTCTCTACCCTGTCATAGAGACTTTGCCCTGATGCTGGCCCTGTTTCCTCTGAAGTACTTGCTCCTGCAGTGATCTCGTTAGTGGCAAATGTATTCACCCTTTTGGCATAGTTTTCATGTGAAAGTAGCCTCCCTGCACTGTTCAGCAAGCCAGGAAGGCCTCTGCTCTATAATGCTGCAAACCTTTCCATGAATCTGTTTACTTCTGTTTGCATGTCCTGGCTTCTTCTATCCAATGTTTGTACCAGGCTTCTCAGTGTGAGGACCCTCTTTATCAGCAGGATGGTTTCAGTTCTATTGGGGATCCCAATTGCTGCCAGCTGAGGACCTGTGCGGTTATTGAGCACGTTGATCATTCTGTTGGCTATCTCAGGCATATTGCCTAGAGATGCTCTTGCTCTTTGGACTTCCCTGTGTGCTTTGCCTATGAGCTCCATTTGCTCATGAATAGTCTCTATATACTGCCACTGATCTGTTATGGATTGGCCAATGTTGGCCCATAAAACTGTCTTGACCTCGGCTACAACTTTGTCAAGGGTGAGCTCTTTCTCCAGCTCCTTTATCTTCTCCTTGAGAGCCTTCACTTCTCTGCCTTTTTCAGCTACATTTTGTTTGGATTTGTCATATTTTTCATTTAGCTTAGCTAAATTCTCCTTGGCCTCATTTAGCTCTGCCATTTGGGCTTCCAGGGCTTGAATTTCATTCATCAGCTTCTGCATGTCAAGGCTTGGAGCCTGCTCTGATGTTGTTGCTGGTGCTGATGTTGATGGAGCTGTCTCAACTATTTGCACTGCAGGAGGAGTGACAATTTGAGGGGGTTCCTCAAGGTTGATTACTTGTGGAGGGGGCTGAATTGTTTGGCCTCCTTCTTTCTGCTGTAGGGCTGCCTACAATGCAGCCTTTGTTTCTATTAATTTTTCTTCAGACTGCACCAACTGTTTGTGCAGTGTTACCAGCAATGTTGCTGCATCCTGGTCCTTCCTTTGCTGGGCAATCTCCTCTGTTTGAGGGTGAAGAGTTGTTGGGACCTTTATCATCTTCCTTAGAGCTGCAATGTCTGCATCTCTTATCTTTAGCAGCTCCTTTATAGCTTTAGGGTCCTTTGGGTCATGCCCAAGCTCTATGATTATATCCTCCAAAGACCTTATCCTGTTGTCTTTAGCCTGGGAGGATGCCTTTTCTAACTCCAATTGTGCAGTGGTATTATTCAAAGAATTCTGCAATCTATAATTTGTCAATGTATTATCTGCTAGGGTAGCATACACCATCTCACCTGTCTGTTTATGCAATTCAATTTGATCCATTGGGTGGATTTCATTGGACAGGATTTCCAAGTTTGTTCTTATATAATCAGCTGCAGACTGTGGTTGCAGCGCTGTGGGCTTCAAATGGCTCATTATCATTTTGCCCTCTTGCACATCATATGCAGACATCAACCTCTGCTGGTTTGTAGGAGCCATTTTCAACAAGTGGTTGTATAGTTGTAACCTCAATGGCTCATTTTTGGTCTTGATGTCTATGAATTGTTTCTTTATGCTAGACTCACCCTTTCTTTGTTGCCCTGAGGAGCTGACCTCTCCTCCAAGTGTTCTTTGTTGCTCTTGCTGTAATGAGCTAGCTGATACCTCTGTGCTGGGGGGACCCATCTGCGTTTGACCAAAAGGCATCTCCTCCTCTGAGAAAGGATCGAGCCTTTGTCTCTTTTCCCCTTGCTGTGATGCTACAGTGCTAAGGGGTGTCTATTCCTCTCTATCTCTCTTCTTACCCCTCTCTTCATTTGTAGGGGTTTGGAGCACCGAAGTCTCCACTGTAACATTCTGCACTGAGGCCTCCTTTTTTTCCGTTTTCTCATCATTAAGACCAGGAGCCTCTACCATTTCTTCTTGTTGTTCAGGATGATTTTCAGGCTGTTGATCTTGGGCTGATTGCTGCTCTTCAGGGGCCTCTTGTTGTTCTGTTTCCTTGCCTTTATCCTTGGCTGAAGTTTCTGCTGTGATTGGGGCTTGGACTGTCTTTTGTGGAGCTATAGATGATGAGGCAGATGCTCCCACTTGAGTGCCTGGAAGAGAAAATACCTGTGAACAAAGCTCCAAGTCAGCCAACTTTTGGAGATTTCTTATTCCTCTTTGAGCTAGTTCTTCTTGTGTTGTAGCTTCTTCTAAGGTGCCTTCCCTCCATTCTAGTTGATTTGCATATTTTTCTATGTGAGGCAACCTTAAGTGACCATAACTGGCCAGCCTATATCTGATCCTTCTTAAGCTTATGAAATGAGTTGGGTCGTATGGTTTCCAAAGGAAACTGGTTTGTAAGCCAAGGCTTTCTAGCATTCTATCTGCCTCTTGCCAACCTTCCTCCCTTTTATTGTAAATGAAGTGGCCTAATTGATTTCTAACTTTAAGCTGTGCTTTCTTGCCCCTGCTTGAGAAATGGAGCACATCAGCATTCCCAAATTGCCTGAAGTATTCGAGGGCAAACAATCTCATGGGCACATATCTGGGCAATCTGTATGGGGGCAACTCACACCCATATATTCTAATAACTGTGTGGTTTTGGTAAAAATACCAATCCCCAATGCTGTATACCTTGGACAACTGAAGAATCCTCTGCATCTCATCAGTCAGTCTTGGAGGAGGTGAGCTCATAAGCAGAGACATGGCTGGGTGGATGAAGAGGTCTATAAACTCACAATAAGTGTATGGGGAATAAGATCTGCAGTGGAAAGCAGAGGACCAATAGACCACTGACCTTGGATTGCCTTGTGCATCCACTCTTCTCACAGGGAAAGGAAATTTCTCATGCTGATAGTATAGGATTAAATGGTAGATATAGGAGGTGTATCTGAACAGCCTTTCTCTCGCCAAGTTTATCAATTGCTCATGTATTTTATTGAAGATGTAAGTGGCATAGTCATAACAGATTGGGGGCTTACTAGGGGAAAACATGGCCATCATTACCAGCACAGTTTCATCAACAAATTCTATTGAATTATAGTATGGGACTAATCATATCTGCAAGGTCTCTGCCCAATTGATTCAGGTATACATGAGAAATGGGAGGGTACTTCATGGTCTCAGAGGTTGAATCAATGAACAATTGATTTATCTTAGTGATTTGAGCATCTTTCAGTTTAGTTCCTTGTTTTATCAGATCCAATAGTGACAAGGGGACTAATTTCTTATCAGTCTTGAAGTTCAGCATCTCTCTGATGGCTTCAGGGGTGACATAAAAAACAACTGAGCCTGAAGGGTCAAGCACAGCCCTCTGAGTGGGGCCATAGCAGTCAGCACATCGGTGGATTAGGTCAGGGAACTGGTTGACCTGAGGGAGCTTGAAGATGGGGAGGAAAGAGTCCCAAATGCCCAATATATCCATTCCACTATCATGCTTGAGTTTTAATTCATTTAGCAAGTGAATGTGATACTTGCTATGCATCAGCATTTCCTCTGATATTTGGTAATCTTGATCTGCTAATGGTTTCCACTCCAACTCTCTCTGAGGGGCATTCAATGGGGCAACATTCAGGGCAACAGGTGCTACTGGTGTATCCATGTTTTACAAGTGAATTTGGTTTGAATTTCGACTGTTTCTGGAAGAAATACCGTCCTGCGCAATAGGTTAGGTAATTTGCTAAATTACAGCCCGTTTCAGAGCAACAGGGGTGTAATTGGGCACAATTGGCAGGTTTAAAAAGGATTTAACTTAGTTTCAAGGTGTAGCAGGCCTATTTCTCAGGTGAAAATGGTCAATTTCCTGGTTTTTAATCAATGCAGGATGTAACAGAGTGTGCAGTCGGAGAATTGGTAAATACCTGGTGTTATAACGATGGAGGAGCTTGGTTGCAGTCAAATGCTGAGCGGCAGCAGCTCTGGAATGGTCTTGGTAGGTTGGTGGCAGCAAAGGATGTGAAAATGCATGCAAGAGGCAGAGCAGAAAAACATATGAAAATGCTCAAAAACGGCAAAATTCGGCCAAATATGGACTTTTGGGCGTTGGCGCGAAAATTTGGATGACGTCAGCATGACGTCATCAGGTGGGGTCAGGGTCGGGTGACGTCAGCATGACGTCATCGGGTGACGTGGCGGCCTGTGATTGGTCCACGGGGACTGCGTAGGTGGCGTGACAGTTCAGAGCGAAGGCGGGCGGGGGTGCTGATGTGGCGGTGAAGTGGCGTGACACTGGCATGACAGGATAGCGGAAAACCGGGAGTGGTAAGCGATATGATATCGCACCGCTATTCATACGGAAGCGGGATTGTCAGAGGGCGACCTGATAAGATTTGGGGGCGACGCGTGGCAGAGGCCTGACGTCACCCTCTGACAAATTTCGGGAGGTAACGTCGGTCTTCTGGGCCCGTCCGATATGGATGTGGGCCGTCGGATGGGAAAGCCCAGATCCGACGGCTGGCGGGAGGGCAAGTTGTCAGGGCGATACGGCAGCGGGCGGGAATATTTTAATATATTCTTTGAAATGTGTGCCCAGGCGGAGCTTTGGGTTTTGGCATATTTGCGGGTTTTTCCAATGTTTTTTGTGGAAAGGCGCATGGCAACAAAACTTTGGATAAGGCGGAAAAAATGGTTTTTTAGTGTATTTTGCAAATAGCGCGGGTTAGGAGAAATAGTGGGTTTTTACAAGGCCTTTTGCAAATGAAGTGGGTAAATGATTTCAAAGGTTTGTGAAGGGGAAAGGGGTGTAGCTTAGGTTATTAGACTGACCAGGGGTCAATATAATCCCTGCTTTTAGGCATATGGCTATAATTGCCAGGGGGAGGGAATATTTATACATTGCTTGGGGTTTATACACCATAGTGTTTATAATAGTAGGGGAAAAGGGGGAGATAGGGGATTTAGATAATAAGAAGTTAGGAGTTAATATGAGTGGAGAAGGTGGATAAGGGGGAAAAACCACTAAGTTTTATGTGAAATTTACTTAGTTTAGGAAGTAAATCAAAATGAAAAGAATTTTACACAGGAAATGTGGCTTTTAAAGAGATAAGAATCAACAAAAAAGTTTGACTTTCTTTCATGAACATAGGTAGTAGTGGGATGTTAGCAATGAGTATAATGGGGGGTATTAGGGAGTTAGACATGCTTCATTGTACTGTTGCAAAACTGCTGAATAGGAGACCTGCACTGGCACCATGTTTTTCCTTTGCTTGAGCCAGTGATAAAGGAATCATGCTTCTGCAACCCCATCTACCTACCCACCTACTGCCTAGCATTTTTTGTTACTCCAAGGAGGGTGCACTTAGACTTTCAAACCCCTATGTGCCTTTTCTTTTCCTTTGGCTTTTCTTTTGATTTTTCTATCTAAGACTAGCCTTATTGCTTCCAAGGCCCCAGATTAAGCAGTTGGGAACCTTAATTCTCTACCTAACTACTAGCCTGCCAAGATTAGACAGTTTGAACAGGCTTCTTTCTCTGATCTACAACACAAAATTGAAATATGGCATGATCCAAATTAGGCTGTTGGACCATCCATCCAAATTTAGTTAACATCAAGCTATGTACACATATTGCATTCCCTTGGAAATATGGGATCTTTGCATCACCAAAGCAGAGCATATTTGGAACTTCCTTTGCCAATCATGAAATATGAAACCTATTGGTATAGGTATCTAACAGTGGCTCCACATGGGGATGGCTTTTCTTCTTGAAAGACCAAGAACAGCAGGTCAGAATGCCTTGGCCCCTGACTTCTTTTTACCAAAACTTGGAGTTTTCCTCCTTGAAATCTCAACATTGTGCCCTTTTCATCTTGGTAGATCTCTGAACTTATTTGTCTTCTGCTGATAACTTACAAAACTGGGAAAGCTGCCTTTTATGCGTGTAAACAGAAAGTAATATATACACCCTATAATGTACAAGGGAAAGTCAAACTATATACATGGGAAGTAGTCAAAATAGTGCTTCAACATCCTGCCATTCGCAGGACCTTCATCCAAGTCAGTTTCATCCAGATTTTTTAGGAAGTAAGTGTTGTTTCCTTGTACTGCTTGAATTACAAAAGGCCCCCTCCAAAGGGAGTCAAATTTTCCATGCTTTCCCTTGTCTTCTCTTCTTGCATCCCACTTGAGGACTTTGTCACCCATGTTGAAATCTTCAGCCTTAGTTCTTCTATCAAAAGCTTTCTTTAAATTTTCTTGTAAAACTTGAACTCTGTGATAAACTTGGTCTCTAGTTTGCTGCAAACATATAATTTGATTTACTCTTCTTTGCATATCATTTGGTTCAGCCTGGCTTTCTTGAAGAAGTTTCATGACAGGGATTCCTAAGGATGAAGGGAATTTGGCTTCTAATCCATAGACTAACTCATATGGTCTGACCCCAATGGATCTCTTGGTTGTTAGTCTATCTGCCCATAAGGCATTCACAAGCTTATTATGCCAATTCTTCTTATTTTCTTCCAACACCTTCTTTATGATGTTTACAAGGCTTTTATTTGATGATTCAGCTAGGCCATTTCCTTGAGGGTAGTATGCTGTGGAATGACCCAAAGTGATATGGAATTTGTGACAAAAGTTCACCATCTTCTTGGATCTGAAAGTAGCAGCATTGTCTGTTATAATTTTGTCAGGACAGCCAAATCTAGCAAGAATATTAGTCTCCAGAAACTGAATGATAGTAGAATAATTTGCTTGTCTACATGGAACAGCCTCAATCCATTTGGTGAAGTAATCTGTGGCTGTCAGAATCCATCTATGTTGGCCTGAAGAAGAAGGATGAATTTCCCCAATAAAGTCCAGGCCCCACTACTGAAAGGGCTTCTCTGTTGCAATAGGCCTCAAAGGAAGGGGCAGTAATTTTCTCTTTCCCTCAAATACTTGACACTTGTGACATGAAGTGGTAAATTTTTTAACATCAGAGAACAGAGTAGGCCAATAGTAACCTGCCCTTAGTATCTTGTCCACAGTGGACTTCCAGTACAAATGTCCACCACAATCACCTGCATGAAATTCTTTCATCACATTATCAGTTTCATTCTCAATTAAGCAGTTTAACAATATACCCTCATGGTTTTTCCAAAGCAAATTGCCATCCATGACACAAAATTTTGAAGCTTTCATTTTTAGGAATCTAGATTTGGTTCTGGACAATCCTGGGGGAGCACACAGGTTTTGCAATATATAACAGATATCAGAATACCACTGGGATTGTTCAAAGGCTGCATTGATCTTTGGAGTCGCCAGCTCCAGTTCACTGTCCAGTTGGTTAATGTCCAAGGCTTGAAAATTTGTTTCAGACATTAATTTGGCCAAACCTTGCCCTTTTATCAGTTTTGTAGGTCTTATCTCAATATCAAATTCTAAAATGTTGGCAATCCATTTTCCTCTTCTGCCTTCTAAGTTTTCTTGAGTAAGTATGTCTTTCACAATGGGACTTGGTACATAAGCTATAACATGGGAGTACAGGATGTAGATCCTGAAATCTTTGATGGCTTTGACCAAGGCATAAGCTTGTTTCTCCATGATCTGATATTTCAGAGGTGCATCTCTAAGAGCTCTACTAAAGAAGGCAATAGGTTTCTCATTTCCTTGGTCATCTTTCTGCAATAAGACAGCAGCAATGGTATGCTGGGAGGCAAAAGAGAAAATGATAAACTCTTTGTCAAATTGAGGATTTGTTAAGACTGGAGTTTGGGTAAGGGCCAATTTGATACCTTCAAAAGCTTGATTTGCCTCTACTGTCCACTTTACTTTTGAATCCTTTTTTAGCATGTTGTTTAGTAATCTGATTAATTCTGCTAAGTTTGGGATGAACCTCCTTAAAAAGTTGATCTTTCCCAAGAAAGCTTGTAATTCTTTGATGTTTCTTGGATGGGGCATTTGCAAAATGGCCTGTATCCTGTCCGGGTCAATTCTAATGCCATCTTTAGAAATGATGTGACCTAACAACTTACCTTCTTCCAAACCAAATAGAGACTTCTTAGGATTTAAGGAAATCCCATATTTTCTACATGTTATGAATATCTGTCTCAAGTGTTTCAGATGTTCTTGGTCAGATTTAGAGAAAGGTGTGAGGTCATCTAAGTAAATGACAAGAAAGTCATGGATCTCTTTAGCAAAAGCAATGTCCATTGCTCTTTGAAATGTATCTCCTGCATTTTTCAATCCAAAAGGCATTTTAACTTATTTGAAAGTTCCCCATGGGGTTGTGAATGTTGTTTTATCTTGATCATCAAGGTGGACTAGGATCTGATTGAAGCCTGAGAATCCATCAAGTAATGATATTCTTGAAGCCCCCACCACTCTTTGGAGAATGTGATCCATTTTAGGTAAGGGATAATTGTCTTTGAGGGATACTTGGTTTAAATTCCTTAGATCAATGCAAAGCCTAATCTCACCGGTTTTCTTTCTTGTGGGCACCAAATTTGAAATCCAGTCTGAGAACCTAATTGGGGCTATGATACCAGCTTTAAACATTTTTTGTACCTCTTTTTCAATTGAAGGGAGAAGCATAGGATTGATCCTTCTCAATTTCTGCTTGAATGGATTTTGATTAGGCTTGAGAGGGATGGTGTGTTGGATAACAGAGGTGTCATAGGATTTCAAATCCTCATAACTCCATGCAAACACATCTTGGAACTCTTTAAAAAGGTCAATGTATTTAGGCTTCTGGACAGGAGGTAAAGATGCAGACAATTTTATTATTTTGGGTTTTTCAGGAGTCCCAATGTTGCATTCTTCAATGGCAGCATTGAGGGGCTGCATTTTCGGTTTTCTAGGGACATCATTTGAATAAAAAATTTCCTCCAATGGAGTTAGGCCTGTTGGCAGAAAGTTATCCTTTAGCTCTATTATTTCAGCCTCTGCACCAGCTATTTCATCCAAATGCAGTTGTTCAAGTTCTTGTATTTGTTGCTTGTCAAAGCTTGTTGAACAAAGAATTTGACTTGCTGTTTTGGGTGATATAGCTATTTGGTCCTGTTCACTCAATGGTTGCATGTCTTTCACCGAATCCACATCAATGTTCAAACCTGAAAATTCATGCTGCAAGGTTAAGAAAATATTTATCTGTGTGTCATCTTCAAATACTTGCCAATCTTTAACATTGTTTGGGACAGAAGGTCTGTGTTTTATCTCGGCTGTAAAACAATGGTTAGGTTCAAAAGGCAATTTGCACGTACTAGCAAATGTGGCTAAACTATGTGCATGAAGATTGTGGACTCTAGCTATCTTGGTTATCTGAAATTCAGTGAAAGTTTTAAGCATTTCAATAGCAGCAGACCTATATGACCTTAGTCTTTTGTCATTGGTGACAAAATTGCCTTTCACTTGTTGGATAATAAGGTCTAAATCTCCCATGATTGAAAGTTTAGTGGCATCTAATGATTTTACCAGTTTGAGGCCTAGCAAAAGAGCCTCATATTCTACCATATTGTTGGTACATATGAAATTA
This sequence comes from Pinus tabuliformis, assembly GCA_031772625.1. Classification (NCBI taxonomy): domain Eukaryota; kingdom Viridiplantae; phylum Streptophyta; class Pinopsida; order Pinales; family Pinaceae; genus Pinus; species Pinus tabuliformis. The sequence goes on from CM062820.1 coordinate 1,640,213,092, forward strand.
AGCCTATAGGCCCGCCCTTGTGCATGATTGCTTTGTTTATTATGAATCCACACTCCAGCAGCTGCCCCTAATTTGTTGACTGATCCATCAAACTCAAGGAACCATAAGATCTCCTGTTTTAAGGGATTTTCAACATTCTTTCTATAATTTGGGATTATAAGTTGGAGTTCTTGTTTTTCATCTGGTTTATCTTTGAGGAGTGACTCATCAATTGGTTTCTCAATTTTGATCTCTTGGGGACTCGGTTGCTTACTCTCATGCATATTTTGTTCAAGTGTGACTGATTTATTATCACTCTCAGGACTTGTATCATCATTGAACAGGATAAAGGAATCCATATCTGAATGGACTGCATAAATGGGGAAATTTTGAGGCTTTTCTTCACTGCTCACCATGTATTTCATAAGTGACTCTCTATATAGCCTCTTGGGCTGACCAAAGACTGAGATTGTGGCATATGACATGTCTAACTGCAGGGAACCTTGGATTTTAGCCCCCCATGATCTTGATAATAGCATTCCATATTTGGGTGGGATATCAGCAACTACAACATCCATTAAGATTGTTTTGTTTGGATACTGGACAAGGGATACACATAGATCTTTTATCAAACCTAAACACTTAACTTGGCTGGAGTCAAATGAAAATAGGTCCTTATATGGTCTTGTAATGTCTAGGTTAAGTCTCTCCATCACTGATTTAGGCATAAGGTTATGAGAAGCACCTGAATCAAACATTGCATTGTGTAATATTTTATCATGAACATGCAAGCTGACATAAAAAGGTAAGATCCCTGTAACTGCTGTCTTCCCATCAACCTCTAGACCGAAAAGTAGCTCTGGGGTATCATCCAACACATTGACATCATCTTTATTATGGGTAAGTTGAAGGTACTTTTTGATTTGCTGTTTGTAAATGTCATGCTTGGCTAGCTCTGAAAGAGGAATGACTATATTCAATTTGCCATTTTCGGCTTCTAAGTCAAAGGGTTTTTCAGATTGGACCTTGGTATTGTGGTTGAAAACCCTTTCTTTGTTGTTCAAATTTTCTTGTTGGTTTTGACTCTGATCATGAGGCTTGTCCTTTTTACTCATCTTTTGGGAAGTAATGCTTGGATTAGGCTGCAAGGGTGATGTAGCCATTGATTGTTGATTTGGGGAAGATGCTTCAGTTATTTCTTCAACTGTTACTTCATTTGTAATTGAATCAGTTTTGTCAATTGGCTCTGTGACAATGGTTTTCTTAGGTGGTAGAGTGTCCTTTGTTTTCTCAGGCTGTGTCACATTTATAGTTCTGCTCCTTAGCTTGTATTGTTTATGAACTTCATAAACAGCTGTGTCATAGCCTTGTTTAAAGTCGAATGACTCACCTGACTTGGTTTGAAACTGTTTAATATCATCATCCTTATGATCTTCTTGACTCAGGAAAACTTGTTGATCATCATTCAGGCCCATTAGGTTAATGTGGGTGTCATCTATTTGTTCATTAGAAGTGGATGCTTCTGTATAATTTTCTTGGAATGGAGGTCTAATCTCTGGTTCAGAATTTGCTTTACCAACATTAGGATTTTGGTTTCTTCTGAAATTGGGATTCCTAATAGGATTATTCTGTGGTGCTTCCCATGATGACTTCCTCTCAACTGATTCTACTCTGTCACCTAATCTCTGCATACCAGTGATTATTGCATCCAATTTTTGATCCCAGCCTGAAGGCTCTTCTTTAAAGGTAGTCTTTCTCTCAGTTCTTGTCCTATTTCTCTTGGCTATCAGGTTAGCTTCTACACTTACTGCTATATCTTGCATTTCAGCTAAAGTTCTGGGAGCCCTTTCCCTTAATTGATATGCCATATCTGAATCAAACCCATCAGGAAAGGTATATAAGGCTAGATCCGGTGGGGGTCTAAGATTTTGGGGAATAGCATTGTAGACATTGTTAAACCGAGCACAGTAGTCCAGGACAGTTTCTTGTGGACCTCTTTTGATAGTATTGTATTCAGATAATATATGAAGTGGGTCCTTTTTCTTCTCCCATCTGTTGATAAATGTTTGATAGAGGGCTTCAGGGTCAGCTATTGAGTTTGGTGTAAGTGACCTAAACCATGTTCTTACATCCCCCGTTAAGCTTTGCACAAAAATTTTCATTCTAACCCCATCATCATCTATTTCGTAGTTTTCAAAGTAGTCCTGCATTTTCTTAGTATGTTGAAGGGCTGGATAAGAGCCAATACCATCAAAGTATGAGATTTTGCTTTGGTACTCTTGAGGCATAGGAGCTGGATTGGCCGGTAACTGCAGTGGGGCATATCTATTAGCCATGTTTGGTGGGACAATAGGGATAACAGGGATGAATGGGACAAGTGGAGGAAATGGGATGAAAGGGGTGTGTGTAGTTGATGGAGTGGTTGAAAGGATACCTTGTGAAGTGGATGAAGAACTAGGAGATTGTGGACCAGTTGTATGAGGATGTAGAGAAGCCTTAGCAGGGGTTGGAATGTCAGTTTGGAGACCTGCTTCCGAACTTGAATCTGATAAAGTGCCTTGTGATTTGTGTCTCTTGAGGATTCTTGCAATCAAGTTTGGATTTTGAAACTCAGGTGCTGGATCAGGATCTGGGTTTGATCTTGTGTAACGAGTTTTCTTCTTAGGAGCCAGCTTCTATAAATTTCTGTGTGAGAATTTCTAAGGAGGTGGTGATCTTTTGACAAGGACTGGTCAATTATAGCACAACTATATGAAACCCAATACTAAATAAAGATTGAGTGAGGCAGCTTTTATATACTCCTGCAAATGCAAAGCAGCGGCAGTTTCTAAGGCTATCTGGCTGTCACTCAGGCTTTATCTACAGCATTAAGAATCAGATAGGAGGTTGCAAAGTTCATCCAGGTCCCCAGTGGAGTCGTCATTTATGTTAACACCCAGGTTGTTCCCTATGACTCCCAAGTGAATACGGCCGGGGTAACCAATAACCAAGCTTTGGATCACAGGTTCTAGCCAACCTGTAATCAGAGAGGGCTCTCTCTTTAATTGTTTAACTTTGTTCTTGAGAATCTTAGGCTAGATATGAGGTGAGGGTTTGGTTTGTAATTTTGGTTGAATGATGTCTTTCAGTACTTAAGGTGATATTTTTAGACAGTTTTAGACCATTGGGCAATGGAGTCTGTAGTTGCAGGTTGTCTGAATTTGTTGAGTGGGATTGTCTAAACTGCAGGGCCATTTAAGTATTCCATGAAACAAACTTTAAATCGTGGTGATGAAATATGATTAGCTAGTGGAAGGCAATTAAGAGTTTTCCACTAAACTGGTGGTGTGAGAAAGAGATGTATTGACCAGGAGCAGGTTTGAATTCCTGAATGATAATCACTGTGAAAGGTATAGTTTGGAAGTGCAGCAATTAAGAATTACACTTTTATAACTATAACTGAGGAGAACATACATAATAGCTTAGACTGAGCTCAGGGTATTCCATGAATAAATCCTGGAGCTATTCTTTTTCTTTGCCATTAAACTTGTGAAACAGAACATGAATGGATTATGAAGAAAATAACAAACATAACGAACAGGTTAAAGAAACTTATTGTTCCATGAAATACGCAGGAATCCTATAGCATTCAGCAAGCACACCAAAACGCATCAGACAACACAGAACTTTGGAAATTCCATCAGCTTTGTTGTATTAAAACTCTGAATATTTACAACATAGTATCTCCTGAAGAGAAAATCAACAACCCCTGCAAGCTTATGCGACGGGGAATATATACAATCGGTTATGCAAAAATATCTGAACCGCTGAGTCACTTGATAAATAAATACGCTCACCAACTTTACAAAATAGCAGATAAGGAAGTTATTGCTGCTCTAAATACAAAATGAATACTCTTTAATGCTGTGAGAAGTCTTTTTGACCTTTGGAGGCCACTGAGTCGGTTGAGCGTTCTGCATTAATGCTGAATGATGTGTCTTTATGGATTTGTCATGCTGTAGCTTTCTCGGCCCTGTCATCTGTAGCTGTCAGTATTGATTTAGTGGCCGAATTGGTTTGCTGAGCTGGCTCAGTCCATTCTTCTTAAGACATATTGAATGCATCAAATTTTCCTGCACATGATGGCTTATGTTTTTGATGAAAAAACTTGATGAAAGCCTTTTGTTTACAGTAACAACTGTATCATTTTGGTCCACCATTCCTGTGTTGGCAGTTGATGCCACAAAATTGCATCTAAGGTTTCATCTACCTCTGTATATTTGTAGAAGTTTGGAGGCACTTCAAACAAATGTTTGATCTCATTCATAATAAAAAATAAGTTCTCTACCCTGTCATAGAGACTTTGCCCTGACGCTGGCCCTGTTTCCTCTGAAGTACTTGCTCCTGCAGTGATCTCGTTAGTGGCAAATGTATTCACCCTTTTGGCATAGTTTTCATGTGAAAGTAGCCTCCCTGCGCTGTTCAGCAAGCCAGGAAGACCTCTGCTCTGTAATGCTGCAAACCTTTCCATGAATCTGTTTACTTCTGTTTGCATGTCCTGGCTTCTTCTATCCAATGTTTGTACCAGGCTTCTCAGTGTGAGGACCCTCTTTATCAGTAGGATGGTTTCAGTTCTATTGGGGATCCCAATTGCTGCCAGCTGAGGACCTGTGCGGTTATTGAGCACGTTGATCATTCTGTTGGCTATCTCAGGCATATTGCCTAGAGATGCTCTTGCTCTTTGGACTTCCCTGTGTGCTTTGCCTATGAGCTCCATTTGCTCATGAATAGTCTCTATATACTGCCACTGATCTATTATGGATTGTCCAATGTTGGCCCATAAAACTGTCTTGACCTCGACTACAACTTTGTCAAGAGTGAGATCTTTCTCCAGCTCCTTTATCTTCTCCTTGAGAGCCTTCACTTCTCTTCCTTTTTCAGCTACATTTTGTTTGGATTTGTCATATTTTTCATTTAGCTTAGCTAAATTCTCCTTGGCCTCATTTAGCTCTGCCATTTGGGCTTCCAGGGCTTGAATTTCATTCATCAGCTTCTGCATGTCAAGGCTTGGAGCCTGCTCTGATGTTGTTGCTGGTGCTGATGTTGATGGAGCTGTCTCAACTGTTTGCACTGCAGGAGGAGTGACAATTTGAGGGGGTTCCTCAAGGTTGATTACTTGTGGAGGGGGCTGAACTGTTTGGCCTCCTTCTTTCTGCTGTAGGGCTGCCTGCAATGCAGCCTCTGTTTCTATTAATTTTTCTTCAGTCTGCACCAACTGTTTGTGCAGTGTTACCAGCAATGTTGCTGCATCCTGGTCCTTCCTTTGCTAGGCAATCTCCTCTGTTTGAGGGTGAAGAGTTGCTGGGACCTTTATCATCTTCCTTAGAGCTGCAATGTCTGCATCTCTTATCTTTAGCAGCTCCTTTATAGCTTTAGGGTCCTTTGGGTCATGCCCAAGCTCTATGATTATATCCTCCAAAGACCTTATCCTATTGTCTTTAGCCTGGGAGGATGCCTTTTCTAACTCCAATTGTGCAGTGGTATTATTCAAAGAATTCTGCAATCTATAATTTGTCAATGTATTATCTGCTAGGGTAGCATACACCATCTCACCCGTCTGTTTATGCAATTCAATTTGATCCATTGGGTGGATTTCCTTGGATAGGATTTCCAAGTTTGTTCTTATATAATCAGCTGCGGACTGTGGTTGCAGCGCTGTGGGCTTGAAATGGCTCATTATCATTTTGCCCTCTTGCACATCATATGAAGACATCAACCTCTGCTGGTTTGTAGGAGCCATTTTCAACAAGTGGTTGTATAGTTGTAACCTCAATGGCTCATTTCTGGTCTTGATGTCTATGAATTGTTTCTTTATGCTAGACTCACCCTTTCTTTGTTGCCCTGTGGAGCTGACCTCTCCTCTAAGTGTTCTTTGATGCTCTTGCTGTAATGAGCTAGCTGATACCTCTGTGCTGGGGGGACCCATCTACGTTTGACCAAAAGGCATCTCCTCCTCTGAGAAAGGATCGAGCCTTTGTCTCTTTTCCCCTTGCTGTGATGCTGCGGTGCTAAGGGGTGTCTGTTCCTCTCTATCTCTCTTCTTACCCCTCTCTTCATTTGTAGGGGTTTGGAGCACCGAAGTCTCCACTATAACATTCTGCACTGAGGCCTCCTTTTCTTGCGTTTGCTCATCATTAAGACCAGGAGCCTCTGCCATTTCTTCCCGCTGTTCAGGATGATTCTCAGGCTGTTGATCTTGGGCTGGTTACTACTCTTGAGGGGCCTCTTGTTGTTATGTTTCCTTGCCTTTATCCTTGGCTGAAGTTTCTGCTGTAATTGGGGCTTGGACTGTCTTTTGTGGAGCTGTAGATGATGAGGCAGATGCTCCCACTTGAGTGCCTAGAAGAGAAAATACCTGTGAACAAAGCTCCAAGTCAGCCAATTTTTGGAGATTTCTTATTCCTCTTTGAGCTAGTTCTTCTTGTGTTGTAGCTTCCTCTAAGGTGCCTTCCCTCCATTCTAGTTGATTTGCATATTTTTCTATGTGAGGCAACCTTAAGTGACCATAACTGGCTAGCCTATTTCTGATCCTTCTTAAGCTTATGAAATGAGTTGGGTCGTATGGTTTCCAAAGGAAACTGGTTTGTAAGCCAAGGCTTTCTAGCATTCTATCTGCCTCTTGCCAACCTTCCTCCCTTTTATTGTAAATGAAGTGGCCTAATTGATTTCTAACTTTAAGTTGTGCTTTCTTGCCCCTACTTGAGAAATGGAGCACATCAGCATTCCCAAATTGCCTGAAGTATTCGAGGGCAAACAATCTCATGGGCACATATCTGGGCAATCTGTATGGGGGCAACTCACACCCATATACTCTAATAACTGTGTGGTTTTGGTAAAAATACCAATCCCCAATGCTGTATACCTTGGAAAACTGAAGAATCCTCTGCATCTCATCAGTCAGTCTTGGAGGAGGTGAGCTCATAAGCAGAGACATGGCTGGGTGGATGAAGAGGTCTATAAACTCAGAATAAGTGTATGGGGAATAAGATCTGCAGTGGAAAGCAAAGGACCAATAGACCACTGACCTTGGATTGCCTTATGCATCCACTCTTCTCACAGGGAACGGAAATTTCTCATGCTGATAGTATAGGATTAAATGGTAGATATAGGAGGTGTATCTGAACAGCCTTTCTCTCGCCAAGTTTATCAATTGCTCATGTATTTTATTGGAGATGTAAGCGGCATAGTCATAACAGATTGGGCGCTTACCAGGGGAAAACATGGCCATCATTACCAGCACAGTTTCATCAACAAATTCTATTGAATTATAGCCCAGTATGGGACTAATCATATATGCAAGGTCTCTGCCTAATTGATTTAGGTATACATGAGAAATGGGAGGGTACTTCATGGTCTCAGAGGTTGAATCAATGAACAATTGATTTATCTTAGTGATTTGAGCATCTGTCAGTTTAGCTCCTTGTTTTATCAGATCCAATAGTGACAAGGGGACTAATTTCTTATCAGTCTTGAAGTTCAGCATCTCTCTGATGGCTTCAGGGGTGACATAAAAAACAACTGAGCCTGAAGGGTCAAGCACAGCCCTCTGAGTGGGGCCATAGCAGTCAGCACATCAGTGGATTAGGTCAGGGAACTGGTTGACCTGAGGGAGCTTGAAGATGGGGAGGAAAGAGTCCCAAATTCCCAATATATCCATTCCACTATCATGCTTGAGTTTTAATTCATTTAGCAAGTGAATGTGATACTTGCTATGCATCAGCATTTCCTCTGATATTTGGTAATCTTGATCTGCTAATGGTTTCCACTCCAACTCTCTCTGAGGGGCATTCAATGGGGCAACATTCAGGGCAACATGTGCTACTGGTGTATCCATGTTTTACAAGTGAATTTGGTTTGAATTTCGACTGTTTCTGGAAGAAATACCGTCCTGCGCGGTAGGTTAGGTAATTTGCTGAATTACAACCCGTTTCAGAGCAACAGGGGTGTAATTGGGCACAATTGGCCGGTTTAAAAAGGATTTAACTTAGTTTCAAGGTGTAGCAGGCCTATTTCTCAGGTGAAAATGGTCAATTTCCTGGTTTTTAATCAATGCAGGACGTAACAGAGTGTGCAGTCGGAGAATTGGTAAATACCTGGTGTTATAACGATGGAGGAGCTTGGTTGCAGTCAAATGCTGAGCGGCAGCAGCTCTGGAACGGTCTTGGTAGGTTGGCGGCAGCAAAGGACGTGAAAATGCATGCAGGAGGCAGAGCAGAAAAACATATGAAAATGCGCAAAAACGGCAAAATTCGGCCAAATATGGACTTTTGGGCGTTGGCGCGAAAATTTGGATGACGTCAGCATGACGTCATCAGGTGGGGTCAGGGTCAGGTGACGTCAGCATGACATCATCGGGTGACGTGGCGGCCTGTGATTGGTCCACGGGGACTGCGTAGTTGGCGTGACAGCTCGGAGCGAAGGCGGGTAGGGGTGTGATGTGAAGTGCGTGACGCTTGCATGACAGGATAGCGGAAAACCGGGAGTGGTAAGCGGTATGATATCGCACCGCTATTCATACAGAAGCAAGATTGTTAGAGGGCGGCCCGATAAGATTTGGGGGCGACGCGTGGCAGAGGCCTGACGTCACCCTCTGACAAATTTCGGGAGGTAACATCCGGTCTTCGGGGCCCGTCCGATATGGATGTGGGCCGTCGGATGGGAAAGCCCAGATCTGACGGCTGGCGGGAGGGCAAGTTGTCAGGGCGATAGGGCAGCGGGCGGGAATATTTTAATATATTCTTTGAAATGCGCGCCCAGGCGGAACTTTGGGTTTTGGTAGATTTGCGGGTTTTTCCAATGTCTTTTGTGGAAAGGCGCATGGTAACAAAACTTTGGATAAGGCGGAAAAAATGGTTTTTTAGTGTATTTTGCAAATAGCGCGGGTTAGGAGAAATAGTGGGTTTTTACAAGGCCTTTTGCAAATGAAGTGGGTAAATGATTTCAAAGGTTTGTGAAGGGGAAAGGGGTGTAGCTTAGGTTATTAGACTGACCAAGGGTCAATATAATCCCTGCTTTTAGGCATATGGCTATAATTGCTAGGGGGAGGGAATATTTATACATTGCTTGGGGTTTATACACCATAGTGTTTATAATAGTAGGGGAAAAGGGGGAGATAGGGTATTTAGATAATAAGAAGTTAGGAGTTAATATGAGTGGAAAAGGTGGATAAGGGGGAAAAACCACTAAGTTTTATGTGAAATTTACTTAGTTTAGGAAGTAGATCAAAACGAAAAGGATTTTACAGAGGAAATGTGGCTTTTAAAGAGATAAGAATCAACAAAAAAGTTTGACTTTCTTTCATGAACATAGGTAGTAGTGGGATGTTAGCAATGAGTATAATGGGGGGTATTAGGGAGTTAGACATGCTTCATTTTACTGTTGCAAAACTGCTGAATAGGAGACCTGCACTGGCACCATGTTTTTCCTTTGCTTGAGCCAGTGATAAAGGAATCATGCTTCTACAACCCCATCTACCTACCCACCTACTCCCTAGCATTTTTTGTTACTCCAAGGAGGGTGCACTTAGACTTGCAAACCCCTATGTGCCTTTTCTTTTCCTTTGGCTTTTCTTTTGATTTTTCTATCTAAGACTAGCCTTATTGCTTCCAAGGCCACAGATTAAGCAGTTGGGAACCTTAATTCTCTACCTAACTACTAGCCTGCCAAGATTAGACAGTTTGGACGGGCTTCTTTCTCTGATATACAACACAAAATTGAAATATGGCATGATCCAGATTAGGCTGTTGGACCATCCATCCAAATTCAGTTAACATCAAGCTATGTACACATATTGCATTCCCTTGGAAATATGGGATCTTTGCATCACCAAAGTAGAGCATATTTGGAACTTCCTTTGCCAATCATGAAATATGAAACCTATTGGTATAGGTATCTAACAGGTGGTAACACCGATTGCGATGAGTGCTGGACCTGAAAGGGTTTAGGAATGAAATCCATTTCCCGTGTTTTTAAGTATTTCAAAATATAAGGGGAACAAAGGGACCACACAGGCTGTGATGGACGACAGTGACCCAGGGAGTGGAACCAATGAGAGAATAGGTGATGTTTAAGGAATTTTGAGGTCCTAAGAGAATAGAGAAGGGCAGGATTTACATAATTGCAGTGTTTTATTTATGAAATAGAAAACATTCCTGGTTATCATTTGAAAGGGACTGTTGCAGGGATTTCATAGGCCCGATAGCCAATCCATTTGCAAGATCAGGTGGCCAACCATCCTTAGAAGCATCGTGCCGAAATGTTTAGATGCCAGAAGAGGGATTTGGTTGGGATATAACGGCCAGCGGATAGATCCTAGAAATGGAAAGAGAGGGGCCACAGCATGCTACAACTTGAATCAAATGAGATCATGGAACATCAATGGTTCGGCCAGCATAGCAGCCATCTTAAAAAACATTATGGGGCATCTCTGGCATGAGAGAGCTCCCAGGCTTCACATCAAGCTGCCCAAAAATATATGAATATGGTTAGTCTTCTGTCAGAAGAAGAAACCTACAAATCATGCTGCCGGTTGAGGGAATCATATGGTTAAACAAGACAGAGGGATAGATTAAGAGACCTAAAGCCTCAAAATGCTTAGGACCATTGTAAGCGAGCTATAAATAGCTGAAAACAAGATGAAAGAAGGGTTCAACTTTTGGAGACTGTTCCTCCTCTATTCCTTCAAGCTTCTCATCTGCATCCCTTAGTAATGTATGCTTCTTTTGTTGTTATATGTTCATTATCCATTTCTCTTATGTTCTACGCTTGCACTTGAACAATCTATTCATGTTCTCTGTGTATCTGAGGCTAGATAACTATCATCTTATCTCTACTTTGATATACTAGATTTGCAAGCTTCTTTGTTGCCTGTAGCTAGCCATTTACATGTGTTGTCATATATGTAAACTGCTGGTACAGTTAAGCATTCTCCATCTACCCATTAAATCTGCAAACTATTGAGCATTAGTGGTTTAAAGCCTTGTGTTGTTAAGAGTGTTCATGCATGCCTTGAGTGAGAACAAAGCTGAAACGGTCATCTGACATGTTCCAAATCATCATCCATTCGAATATTTCAGAGAACAATGTTGAAGATTATATGTTACCAGGCATCTCCGAGCTACAACCTAGGAGAGTTTCCTAGAGTGCTAACATAATTGGTGTCATTGCTGGGGAGAGGAAACTGAAGCTCAGCTTCCCTGGGAAACAACATAGACCCAGATTTGATGGTAGACAAAGTCTGGACACATTTTTGGTTGTAATCATCTATTTGGCGACTCTACTAGAGGCCGAACCTCTTGGCAACTCCACTTCATAATTCTGGCTCAGTTTGTGAGGCATACTCGAAGAAATCCTTAGAAATTAGAAGCTGACCCAGTACCCGACCCTGAAAAGACCATCAAAGAGAAGAAAGTATTGCAAAAAGTAGCATCAGGTTCAAGTAAACCTAAACAATATTCTATATCTCTTCAAGAAAATCCTGCAATAGAACAAATGCATGTTGAGAGTACAGATTCTAATACTAGTAGTGAAGAAAAAGTCTCAGAAATTCATAAAGCTCCTTATTCTTTAGTTTCTCCTTTTTTTTTCAGCCCAAAAGGAACCTCACCTCCTATCCATCATACTCCTTTGGTCTCATCAGTCACTCCTCAGCCTTCTGTCATTCAGACTTCTAGTACCCTTTTAGTCACCACAGCAATGGAATGTCCACAAGCACCCACCAAAATGGAAAGAATCATAGCTACTAGGTATGGATCTCTAATGCTGCCCACTCCTTTGAATGCTATGCCCACTGGAGAATATCAAAAGTATATTCATAAGTTCATTGGGACTGAAGGTGTTACTGCTAAAGAACACCTTGAGTCATTTTATATTTATGCTGATAATTTGGACATTAGTGACGATAATGTGTGGATGAGAGTCTTTGTCCAAAGCCTAGATGGGGAGGCTAGAAAATGGTTCAGAGAACAAGCCCCTAGATATATAGCAGATATTTAAGCTTTAGATGATGCATTCCTAAAACATTGGGGGCATAAGAAGGATCTCCTCTACTACCACACTGAGTTTGGAAACTTGAAGAGGGAAAATGGGGAGCTGCTGTCCGATTTTAGCAAGAGATTTAACCGCATGTACAACAAGATACCGATTGAAGTAAAACCTACCACTACCTCTGCTAAACTCACCCATGCTAATGTTTTTGATTCTGACTTCTACCTACTATTGAGAGAGAGGTGATGTGCTACTTTGGCTGACATGTAGGATCCAACCTTGGAAGTAGTATCAAACATCATGGCTGTAGAAAAACTCAAGGTAAATGCTGATAGAAGAAGACAAAGGGGCGAGTGTTCATCATCCTCTAATCCTAAAATAGATAAAATGACCAAAATGATCGAGTCATTAGCCTCTGAAATTTCCAAATTAAAGGTTGAGCAGCACCCTCAGAAAGGGAGAGTTCCCAATACCTTTGCTCCTAGAAATCAAAATCCATATAGAAGAGCTAATGAATAGTTGCAGATATTGCAAAGAAGCAAAGATTCCAATGGAGACCAAAGGGTGAAGACCCTTTTCTACAATGTAGTCATGGAGGAGGATTAGTTTGAAGAAGATGATGAGATCCATTGCCTTGAAGACAAAGGCAATGCTTCCTTTTTGACCTCAGCTGCCTATGAAAAGTCATTATGCAATGACCAGACTAACCAAGAATGGGGTGGTGAAGTTGTTCTGCAAGCTGAAGATCAGTGAAGATATAATTTGCAGTAGAAGATGAATAATGCCAAGGAAACTCCTGTTCAAAGGGCTATTGACCCTGCAGTACAACAAGATAATAAGCAAAAACAACCTACAGTTGATCCTATCATCCTCAAAGCTTGAGCTCATGAGGTAAGAGGCCTTGACAAGTCCCCTTCTCCTTTCAGATTTCAATAAGAAATTCAAAAGATAAGAATACCTATGCCTCTGATTGAACTAGTGAAAAGTGAGTCCTTCAAAAGATCCATCCTCGAGGCCCTTGAACCTAAATCCATCCAAGCCTCCACCGATTGTGTAAATCTACAAGATGACAAGCCAGCTGTTATTCTCAGCCCAATGATTGAAAATGGCGAGGACAGCTCCCCATCATTCTATGTCTCTCTGAATATTCATGATAAAATCCTCCACAACTGCCTTTTGGAAATTGGAGCTAGCCATAACTTAATGCCCGAGGCTGTCATGGACAAGCTGGGTCTCGACATCACTAAGCCTTATCATGATTGATTTTCTTTCGACTCTAGAAAAGTGAAATGTCTAGGATTAATCAAGGACCTAGCCATCACTTTGTCTCAGCTACCTATGAAAAGCATGATGATGGATATTGTGGTAGCATATGTACCTCCCAAATTTTTCATGTTACTTTCCAGAGGTTGGATCAAGAGATTAGGTGGATCATTACAAAATGATCTATCCTATGCCACTATCCTAGTTTTCGGAGGGGAGAGCAAGAGATTATACAGAGAGGTACAGTTGGCTTACATCATCAGCAATGAGAAGAATCCGACTAATCATCCCATCTATGTTGTTGATACTGATTTTGGAGCATGTATTCTTCATATTGAAGAGTCTCAGTTGGCCTCCACGCAACTCAAAAAGCTAGTTTGCCAGATCGCACAGGATGGAAACCCACAGCTTTGGGGTATGTTCTTTGATGGGGCTTGCTCCAAAGAAGCTGCAGGGGAAGGTGTAGTCCTTGTGTCCCCAACACATGAATACATTCATTTGTCTTTCAAATTAACCTTTCAGGTCACAAACAACATAGCAGAGTATGAAGCTTTGATTCTGGGCTTAAGCGCTGCTAAAGAAATGGGCATCGAATGCCTGCAAGTGTTTGGAGAATGCCTGCAAGTGTTTGGAGATGTAAACCTCATCATTCAGCAGCTAAATAAAGCATTCCAAGAAAAGCCTCCAAGGCTGAAAGCATATAGGGATGAGGTATGGAGGCTCAAAGATTCTTTCAAAGATTTTAACATTTCTTATATTCCAAGAATGAAGAACCAGCTTGCCGACTCCCTTGCTATCTCTGCTAGCACGTTTATTCCTCCTTTGCCTCCTAAATTGACATATGAAGTTCATGTAAAATATAGACCATCCCTACCAGACAATGTCAAATATTGGAGAGTTTTTGAAGACGATGAGGAAATTAAAAGATTTTACAATTCGTTAAGGAATTCGCTGAAACGAACATCGACCAAGAAAATCAAAACATGGAAGAATTTGTCCAGTCCAAGCTAAAAAGTGAAATTGGCCAAGAAAGAATCGTCCAGCTGCCCAGTAATCACATACGAAAGGGATCGGTGCCTCTAGAGAAGATTTTCGATCATAATGACATGCCCTACAAGCCAACCACAATAGAGAATGAGTCTGTTGTTTGTAAACATAATATAGGGAGCCCAACCCATCCAAAATTCATCAATCTATCTATTCATTTGTCTTCTGCCGAGAATTTCGAGTATTGCTCCCTCATGAAGCAATTCACGGATATTTTTACCTGGGAATACAACGATCTTAAAACCTATGACCTGGACATTACTGAGCATAGGATCCCACTGGAAAAGAACACCATCCCTTTAAGCAGATATTAAGACTTGCCAGCCCTCTCTTACTGCCTTTGATCAAGAAAGAAATCAAGAAGTTGTTGGATGCCAAAATCATAATTCCCCTAAGGTATTCAAAGTGGATAGGCAACCTGGTGGTGGTAAGGAAGAAAAATGGAGAAATCAGGCTTTGCATCGACTTCAGAAATCTGAACAAGTGCTCTAAAAAAGATAACTATCTCCTGCACAAGATGGAACACTTGCTACAAAAAGTTTCAAGGGCAAGAGTCATGTATTTCTTAGATGGATTTTTAGGTTAGAATCAGATTGTTGTACATCCTGAAGATCAGGAAAAGACTGCCTTCACTACTCCTTGGGGTAATTTCATGTACTCCAAGATGCCTTTCGGGTTGATGAATGCTGGGGCTACGTTTCAGAGTGCAATGGACATAGCCTTCGTGGGAGAGAAGGACAATTTTTTCCTTACTTATCTTGATGACATAACCATCTTCTCCAATAGCTACAAAGACCATTTACATCATTTGAAGAAGGTCTTCCTAAAGTGCAGAGAGTTCAGAATCTCAGTAAACCCAAATAAGTCACAATTTTCTCTAGGTGAAGGCAAACTTCTAGGACATATTGTTTATGCTGAGGGTATGAATATTGATCCAGTAAGGGTTCAAGCCATTCATACACTATCCATCCTGAGGTCGAAAAGGGCATCCAATCCTTCTTGGGTAAGATCAACTTTGTAAGGAGGTTCATTCCAAACTTTGCAGAGTTAGTAAAGAACATCACTTCCATGCTGAAGAAAGGATTAGAGATAAAATGGACAGCTACTTCAAGAAGCTATTTTGAAGCCATAAAGCAAGCTATCATGGAAGCTCCCACTCAAATCAGCCCAGATTACACTAAGGAGTTTTATATCTTCTCTTTTGCCTCTTATGATACACTGGCAGCAGTTTTGTTGCAGAAAAATGATGAAGGCATAGAGCACCCCGTGGCCTTTTTCAGTAAAGCTCTGAGGAATGTTGAACTAAGGTATGACCTTATCGAGAAGCAAGCTTATGCTCTCATAAAATCTTTGAAAGCATTCAGGATTTATATTATTCATTCCAAAGTAATTGCATATGTGCCCTCAGCCTCAATGAAAGATGTCTTAACTCAGCCAAATATTAATGGAAAGAGGGCAAAATGGATTGCAAAATTCATAGAATTTGACATATAGCTGAGGCCCACTAGGCTTGTTAAAGGTCAGGGCTTAGCTAAGCTCATGGCCGAAGAAAATTGCAGCTTGTTAGACATAAATTGTATGGGTCTAAATGCAGATTATGAGTAAACAAAGGGAGCATCAGAAGAGCAAAAGTAGAATCAATCCTTGGCCGAAAATCTAGCCAAATGCGAATGGTATTTCAACATAGTTCATTTCTTGCAGAAGCTGGAAGTTCCTCCAGGGCTCAGCTCAAGTCAAGCTCGTACCATTAAACTCAGATCAACCAAATTCTACATTGACAAAAATCTGCTTTATTGGAAAGACCCATCAGGAATCCTCTTTAGGTGTATAGATAGATAACAATATATAGAGGTCATACACCAGTTCCATTCTAGCATCTGTGGTGGGCATCATTGTTGGAAAGCCACAACTCACAAAATCTTGAGGGTTCGGTATTATTGGCCTAGTTGTTCTCTAATGTGTTTTCTTTTGCAAAAGCTTGTGACAAGTGCCAGAGGTTTGCAGGAAGACAGTAGCTAAAATCTCTACCTTTGAAGCCAATACATGTCAATGGTCCCTTCTAACAGTGGGACTTGGACTTTATAGGTGAGATTAAGCCACATTTTAGTGGCCAACACAAATGGATATTAGTAGCCACTGATTATTTCACCAAGTGGATCAAGGTTGTACCCACTAAGAGTGCCAATCATCAAGTTGTCATAAAGTTCTTGAATGAGAATACTTTCACCAGATTTGGTTGCCCAACCAAAATAGTCACTGATAATGCTGGAAATTTTAAGGGAAAAGAATTGATGGACATGACTGAATCCATGGGCATTCAAGTCGTGCATTCTACCTCATATTATCCTCAAGGCAATTTCCTTGCAGAAGCATCTAACAAGAGTCTGGTAAGGATAATCAAAAAACTGTTAGAGGACAACAAAAAGACCCGGGAATTCCAAGTTGAAGTTTGCACTATGGGTTGACAGAGTTTCCATCAAAACATCCATAGGGAATTCTCCATTTAAACTGGTTTATGGCACTGATGTTGTTTTCCCTATCCAGCTGATCCTCCCTGTGGCTAAGTTCTTGCAAGAAGAACAAGATGAAGAAAATGACATGGTAAGAAGAATGAATAACCTAGTTGAACTATAGTAGATTAGAGAGTAGCTGGTTGAGAAGGCACAAGTCCATTAGAAGAAAATCAAAGAAACTTTTGACAGGAGGGCAAAAGTGGACAATTTATAAGTTTGTGATTGGGTGTTCAAATGGGATGCATTGAAAGAAAATAAAGGTAACCATGGAAAGTTTGACTCCTTATGGACAGGTCCTTTTGTCATCGCTCAAGTTTAAAACAACAATACATTCATCCTCCACAATCTAGAAGGAGGAGACACTTTGGGTAGCCCAGTAAATGGGTGCTTCCTGAAACTCTATTTCATTTAATTCCTTAAAGCCTTATTATTGTACATATGTTTTTCTTTAAGCTTTTATGTCTATGCTAAAATGACTCCATGCCCAATGGAACACTAGGGGGAGATTCAATTTTGTTTTAGAGGAAAGGCATTGATCTATGATTCTTGAAACCTCACAGGGAGGATTTCATCCCCAAAAGCAGCCAGTGTTAGCCTTGTTGGCATTTGGCCCAAAATATGGGTCAAAAACACTCCTAAAGTCTTCAAGAGTTGATTAAAATCATCCCAAGATCGAAACAATCATATGCCAAAAGCCCTTAGAAGGGAAAAAATAAGCTATCGGGAGGCTAAAATACTCCAAAACAGTGGAAAAATAGAGTATTGCAAGTGCGAATAGAGCAACGCACAGCTGCCGTTAGATCTGGCTAATCAATGGCCCAGATCTAACCAGCTAAATCACAATGGGCCAAGCTGAAGGGACAGTTAATTGACAAGTCACATCAGCAGTCCTAGCAGTGGAGAGCATAATCTATAAAGCCTCGGCGTCGAGCGATCAGTGATTGAGATCATATTGCATCGCTACATCGCAGTGGAACATTACTAAGGGTCGGGGCCCACATTGCATCGCAAGTTCACACTCAGCAGGAACATACGCCATGTTATATGAAGACCGTTGGCTGGAGCAATATGCAATTGCGATTAGATCGCATCAGAATATTGCGAAGGAGTAGGGCCTCTATACAGGTGGTAACGCCGATTGCAATGAGTCCTGGACCTGAAAGGGTTCAGGAATGAAATCCATTTCCTGTGTTTTTAAGTATTTCAAAATACAAGGGGAACAAAGGGACCACGCTAGCTGCGATGGATGACAGCGACCCAAGGGGCAGAACTGATGAGAGAATAGGCCATGTTTAAGGAATTTTGAGGTCCAAAGAGAATAGAGAAGGGCAAGATTTACACAATTGCAACCTTTTATGTATGAAATAGAAAACATTCCTGGTTATCATTTGAAAGGGACTGTTGCAGGGATTTCATAGGCCCAATAGCCAATCCATTTACAAGATCAGGTGGCCAACCATCCTTAGAAGCATCGTGCAGAAATGTTTGCATGCCAGAAGAGGGATTCGGCCGGGATATAGCGCTTGGAGGACATATCTTGCAAAGGGAAAGAGAGGGGACACAGCACGCTGCAACCCGAATCAAACGAGATCATGGAACATCAACGGTTTGGCCAACGCAACAGCCATATTAACAAAAATTATGGGGCTTCTATAGCACGAGAGAGTTCCCAGGCTTCACAACAAGTTGCCCAAAAATATCTGAATATGGTTAGTCTTCTGTCAGAAGAAGAAACCTACAAATCATGTTGTTGATTGAGGGAATCATATGGTTAAACAAGACAGAGGGATAGATTAAGAGACCTGAAGCCTCAAAAGGCTCAGGACCATTGTATGTGAGCTATAAATATCTGAAAACAAGATGAAAGAAGGGTTGAACTTTTGGAGACTGTTCCTCCTCTATTCCTTCAAGCTTCTCATCTGCATCCTTTAGTAATATATGCTTCTTTTGTTGTTATACTTTCAATATCCATTTCTCTTCTATTCTACACTTGCACTTGAATAGTCCATTCATGTTCTCTGTGTATCAGAGGTTAGATAACTGCCATCTTATCTCTGCTTTGATATACTAGACTTCCAATCTTCTTTGCTACCTGTAGCTAGCCATTTACATGTGTTATCATATATGTAATCTTTTGGTATAGTTAAGCATTCTCCATCTACCCATTAAATCTGCAAACTATTGCATGTTAGTGGTTTAAAGCCTTGTGTTGTTAAGAGTGTTCATGCATGCCTTGAGTGAGAACAGAGCTGAAACGGTCATCTGACTTGTTCCAAATCATCATACATTCCAATAGTTCAGAGAACAATATTGAAGATTATATGTTACCAAGCATCTCCGAGCTACAATCTAGGAGAGTTTCCTGGAGTGATAATAGTTCCTACTGAAAAGGGAGTAGAAGATGTTAACATTGGCACAGCCGAGAATCCTAAATTGGTCAAACTATCAAAGTCTCTATCTCCTAAAACAAAAGGTAAGTACATGTCTTTAATGAATGATTTTGCTGATGCATTTGCTTGGGATTACTATGATCTGAAGGTTTATGATAAGAGTATCATTCAACACATCATTCCTATAAAGCTAGATAAGAAGCCATTTCACTAGAACTTGAGAAGAATCAACCCCAAGTTGCTGCCATAAATTGAAAAAGAGGTAAATAGACTTTATAAGTCTACAATTATTTTTCCCATTCGATTTTGTGAATGGATTTCTAATCTAGTACCTGTGAGGAAAAAGACTGGGGAAATTTGTAGACTATGTATTGATTTCAGGAATCTCAATAAGGTGTCCTTGAAAGACAACTATCCCATTCCTAAGATGGATAACATACTTCAGAAGGTGGTGGAATCCTCTAGGATGTCACTGCTTGATGGATACTTTGGGTACAATCAAATTCTGGTACACAAAGACGATTAGCTCAAGACAACCTTCAAAACGCCCTGGGGTACATTCATGTATTCCAAGATGCCTTTTGGGCTGAAGAATGTAGGAGGTACCTTTCAGCGGGCTATGGAAATTTTGTGGCCACCAACAACCCCCCTCCTTATTTAGTATTAGCAATAAGACTATGTAAGTGGGGACCCTTAGTCAAAAAATTCAAAAAATCAATTAGTACTCATATATTTTACTCCTTAAGAAACATCGCATCGCACAGAGAAAAATAGGGTATTTCCTTATGAGTCAAAATGATGAAATGCAGATTGCGATGCAAACTCCTTCGCATCGCATGCATTAAGAAAAAATCACGTTGGAAAACTTAAAAAAAAAAATCACCGATATGCGATATCGCATCTCGCGTCTCGCAAAATTGCATAAAAGACACATAATGATTTAACGATTAAGCGATCTGCGATCTTGCAATGCTGCGATCTGCGATCTTGCGATAGCGTGATCAAGCAACCTTGCAATAGCACAACATGATGAAATTGTGGTAATGTGATACAGCGAAATGCGATACTGCGATGCAGATCGCAGAAACATTCCATCGCAGATTTTCCTAGCTCAATATTCAAGAAAACGTTTTCCATAAACTAAGAACTGGTTACGCGCTTTAATGATAATTAATGTATTATATGCCAGTTGTTAATAAAATATGGTTTTGTGTTGTTCAAAGAGCCAGTTCACGTCAGGTGGCGTGTTTTTGCATATCCGTAGCATTTAAAACTTTCCTGTCGTTATTTATTATCATTACTCTCTCCTCACCTGTGAACTGCAAGAACGAAAAACAAAAGCTACACAAAGCAATGTGCAAGAAGCTATGAGGAAAAAGGGTAAAGCTCCAATGTTAAAAGATAGAGAAAATATGCCCTCATAAACAGATACCGTATGCAACAAAGTCGCAGATTCACAGAATGCTGCTGAGCCATCCATTACAGATCTTTCATATACAACCATGGTTGAATGAGTACTGAAGGATGCTGATATCAACAGGCAGTTTAATGCTCAAGGTCAAGAGCTCACAAAGACATTATTTTTACAAATTTTGAAGCTTTATACCCGATAAAGATGAAGAGGCGCAAAAGGAGAAAAACGCATTAGAGAAGCCTGGATCAAAGAACGAAGGTAGTTTCCGATGCGCGCATCGCTGAGAAAATTGTTCAAGAAGGAAAGCCTCTAACTGCTCAGTCACCTGTAAGCCCGAAAAGTGCAAGAAAAAAATGGTAAAAAACAAGCTGGAAATAGAAAGCTAAAGAAAAGGCAGAAGAAATCCAAAGGGTTAACCAAGTGAACTGACATTATTACTGGGCAAACACAGTAAATCCACATAGTCAGAGGATGACTCTCGAGTATATCATCGACTTTGCTGAGAAGATGCTGCCAACTCTTACCAATTCTGTTTGCTTAGCTCAACCAAAAGCGGAAGACAGTTAGCCAACTCTACCCAGGCAAATACTGAATGCTTGCAACATTAAGGAGCAAATGCAGAAATAGTTAGATATTAGATTTAATTTTTAGAAATAGTTTTGTTTTATTTTTGCTTAGAAAAAGGGCGGTCATTTAAACCGTATCCTGAATCTGTGTAATTAAGTTATTTAGTTAGTAGTATTTAAACCCTTCTCATGCATTTAGAGAAGGGTCCAGAAATTTATCAAAAACTTGTCCTCAGAACATGCACTTTTGCACCCTCAGAGGAGGTTTTGGTGAATGAATGGATCAAGATTTGTTGATGTTTGCATTTGATATTTGCTACTGATGTTGCACTTTTGTACTCTTAGTGGATGTTAGAGCAAGGAGAGATAAATCATTGTCGCTTGAAGCTTATGAGTAGGACTAGTCATAAATGGTACTTTTATCTCCTGACCATTTCTACTTATGTGTTAAAGTGATATACAGTTTTTAGTTGTTTATGTATTATTGCATGAATGCCTGAGTTATCATTTGGCACTTTTGTATGGTGATAGCTATTTATTTATGCTTAATGTATGAATAGCTCATTATGCGATATGTTTTTCACAACTATTTCGTTTAACTTTTTATGCGAAGTGGTTCATCCTTATTGATTTCCTTTCTTATAATAGCTGAATGATCTTTATAACCAGTTGTTATTCGAAATCTTTTTAGATCGCATAATAGAAGAATTACATCCCGGGTTAGTATAGACTTAGATGTTGCTGCTTATTAGATTACAATAGCATAACATTAGATTAAAATTAGAATTAGAATATCTTAATTAGGAAGTATTAAATCAGGAACATCAAATTCTACACACACACACTCATAGATTGGGAAACTGGTCCCATATCCCCATTCAGACCTGCTATACCAAACGGATAAGGAGTTGCCAACCAAGGTCCAGACCGGGCGGGTATCCCCCTTGTTGTAGACCCGATTTTCGGGGCTTCAACATATTTGGCGGTAGAAGGAGGGCCTGAACTATGAATGGCAAGTAAATCTAAATCTGAATACCATTCTGAGAGTAAATCGCCCTCACCATCTCCCCCAACTTCTCCATTACACTTAAATCCAGAGTTAGAAGTCGCTCGAGTATCAACCGCTGCTACAAACCCTGACAACTTCCTAAAGTCGAATCTCTGATTCACAAACTTCAGCGATTTTCCATTTCTCCTCAAAGGTCTGATAAATCTCAAGGCAGCATGACTTCGCAATATAACCCTGCTCAGCCCTTATCAGGCTAAAGAGTGAAACGTTTGGCGTTCAGCCAACCGAATTACCTCTTCCCACAAGGAAAAGAGCAAGGAAATCACCTAATAGTCTGATAGTGAGACTCTTTCGTCAAAATCATCCATCTCAAATTCTTCACCGCGAAGTCAACCATCCACTCCACCACTTCAGATCATCGTCCATCCGTCCACTGGAACCCCCACAACTCTTCCTCAATCATCCACAATCGTAGTATCCTCATCTTCCCAGCCACAGAGATCATCTTCTACACTTTCCACTGTTCGTAGTATAGCAATGGCCCAGTCTCCATGGAATAACCCTGGGGCAATCTTAATGCCTGCACCCTTGAGTCAAATACCAGCCCATCCTGAGAAATGGCTGCCTAAATTTAATCCCGAGGCAGGCATGCTAGAAGAGGAGCACATAAACAACTTTATGCTATCCATTAATCTTAATGGGGTTACTAATGAAGATGTTGTTGTTCGACTCTTTCCTTATACTCTGCAAGGAACAATCGGATCATGGTATTTTTCATTACCCTCTGGATCTATCACTAGTTTGGATATCTTCCAGGAGCAATGCTTGACCAAGTTTGGTGATGACAGGTCTACGACTACGTTAATCAATGACCTATCCAACCTTAGGGCCGAATCTAGAGAGCCTATCAAATATTTCAATTTATGTTTCAATAAAATCCTAAACAAAATTCCTACTACTTCCCAGCCCAGCGAAGAAGTACGAAGTGAATGGCATATCACCGCTCTACCATTAAACATAGAAATCTTCATGGACAGGGCTAATAAAACAACCTTAGCTGAAAACATGAAAGAAGCAATAGCAGTAGAGAAACGTATAATAGCCCTGGAAAATAAATCCACGATAGAGGAACGTAAATCCAAGAAAGTCACCTTCAAGGAAGACTCCAAGAAGAAATAAGCAAAGGATCCATTCAATTTGGAAGAATTGCAGAAAGTTCTAAAGACCATGTCCAATGAAATGGTCGACATCAAAAATCAAGTAGCAGAAACTTCTTCAAAAAATCCCTACAGAGCTTTTAAAAGAGGCCCTTCAATGGATTCAAAGCCACCCAATGCTATTTCAAATGCTAAATCCGAAGAAGAGGAAGAGGAAATTGCCACCGAAGGGAAAACTGATGAAGAAGAGGTTGTGGAATTACAAGGAATGTGGGATTTCATCCTCCCACAAGAAGAAGATCAAGAAGTATTCCGAGTTAGCACACGAAGCAAAATTCAACTTGATCCTCCCCAAACTATCCCTAAGCCAAAGAACGCAAGATTTGCAATAAAGGATAAAATCGCAACAAAGAAAACGACATCAAAAGCGACTCAAACCAGCCCAGTCCAAACAGATGAATCAACTCCATCTAAAACACTGATCGTGTCGAATGAAATGGAGTACAATATTATAGAAGATATGAAAAGGACTAGGGCCAACATCACCCTTTACGAACTGAGCAAGTTAAAGCATCAAAAGAAGATAATGATGAAAGAATTACATGACGTGCCAGTTGCACCTTTGCCTGCCGCTGTACTTTCTCAAGCTTCTCATAACATGGGAATACCTCCAACTAATGCAATCAATAAGATTGATCCAAATGACATCGCTCTAATTGGAGGAAGATCGAGATCTCATACTCCCCCGTTTCTCCTTACGTATGAAATTTTCAATAAAAATGTGCACAATTTTTTGGTAGATTCTGGTGCTTCATCCAATATTTTACCAAATTCCATATGTGCCAAGTTAAACATTCAGCTGCAGAAATCCAATGTGCACATAGTTCAGCTAGATCGATCTCAAGTTGAAGTGATTGGCGAACTAAATCAAGTAACCATAAGGCTGTCATCCAACCCGAAGGTATGTCAAGTTATTGACATTCTAGTTGCTGATATTCCAGAATTCTATGGCTTAATTCTTAGCAGGGATTGGTTAGAAAAACTTCATGGGTACTTTGCAACTGAATGGTTGCACATGTGGCTGCCCTACAATGGTAAACTGAATCAAATAAAAGTTGAACGGGAACTACACCAGAAATACATAGTAACAGAGCTAGAGGGGGAAAATGAACCAGTAGCATATAACAGTAGCATTATTGGCAATTACTTGGTAGATTCTTTCCTCGGAAATTTCAATGCTCATGCATCACCCTATTTAGAACACTCTATTTTGTCACAAGTCGAATATTTTTCTCGAACTGATAGTTCAAAATGTATCAAATTTTTTAGATAAACCTATAAATAAATCTTTGTTTTGGAAATTAATTTTTGATGGTTCTAGATCTAACAAAGGAGCAGGAGCAGGATGCGTTCTGATTAGTCCAGAAGGAGATAAAATCATGCTAACATGCAGACTCAAATTTGATTGCACCAACAATACAAAAGAATATGAGGCTTTGGTCCAAGGGTTGTACAAAGCAATCGGTTTAGACGTCAAGTATCTTCAAGTTTTCGGAGACTCTGAGATTGTGGTTAAACAAGTACATAACACTATACATTGCTTATCAGGTCATTTAAAACATTATCAATCCTTAGTTCAAGATCTAACTGAACATTTCATAGCATTTAATATCTCTTCAATTCCCAGACTCCAAAACACAAGTGCAGACCTTTTGGCTAACGTAGCTTCTAAGCTTATTCCTTCAGAAGATTTTAGTCTAGATAGATTCTCAATATAATTTATCTTTAGACCATCCATTCCTGATAACATCACAAATTGGAGAGTATTCAATGGCGATCCTGATATTGTAAATTTCCTCACATCTGAAGGATCCTGCTCCAATCAAATAATTGACGAAGACCAACATGATCGACAATTGCAACAAGATAGCACTAACAATGCTATACCTAAGTCGGTAGTCAAGATAGAAGACTTGTAAGATTTGAAGGATCGGTTTAAAAGGTCTACCAATTCAAAACTCCAAAGTTCAACCTTGAACTACGAATTAGTAAACCTAGGAACCGATGCCAAACCACAAAACATTAATCTAGGTCTCGGCCTAGCCCCTGAAGAAAAACTACCGTATATTCGTCTTTTGAGACAATATAAAAATGTTTTTGCCTGGAATTATGATGAACTGAAAAAATACGACACTTCCATCATCCAACATACTATTCCCATGATCGATAATGAAAAACTTGTCCAACAAAAGCTGAGAAAGATCCATCCCAATTTAGAAAATCAGATAAAAACTGAGATTAATAAGTTATTGAAAGCCAGAATAATCTTTCCCATCAGACATTCCAAATGGGTCTCCAATATGGTACCTGTTAGAAAGAAAAATGGAGATATTAGGATCTACATTGACTTTCGAAACCCTAACAAGGCCTGCCAAAAAGATAATTTTCCTTTATCACCTATGGAACAGATATTGCAGGCAGTGGCGGGCTCAGAATTAATGTCTTTCTTCGATGGATTTTCAGGATATAATCAAGTGTTGGTACATCCTGATGATCAATTAAAAACCACATTTAGAACTAAATGGGGCACATACGCATATCGAAAGATGCCATTTGGTTTGATTAATGCTGGTGCCACATTTCAGAGAGCCATGGACATCGCATTCAAAGGTTTAGTCAATAAATCTGTAGTAATTTATTTGGATGATATAACAGTGTATTCCAAGAAACGAAGCGACCATCTTAGAGACTTGAAACAAATCTTCCAACGGTGTTTAAGGTATGGAATTTCACTTAATCCAAAGAAATCCTTTTTCGCATTAAGTGAAGGGAAACTTCTAGGATTCATAGTGTCAAAATCCGGTATTCACATCGATTCCGACAGAATCAACAAGATTTCTGAAATATCATTACCTCATAACAAAAAAGCCATGCAATCTTTCCTTGGTCAGATCAACTTTGTAAAGAGATTCGTTCCAGATTTTTCACGAATCATCTCTCCTTTGCAAGCCATGATTAAAAAGAACTCAAATTTTAAATGGGGCCAAGATGAACACGAAGCATTCAACCTGATCAAACAAGCTATTATTAATGCTCCATCGTTAGCAACTTTGAATTTTTTAGAACCTTTTATTTTATATACATTTGCCTCAGATAGGTCATATGTTGCGATACTCACTCAAGCAAATCAAGAAAAAGAGGAAGCCCGAATTGCGTTTTTCAGTTCAAATTTACAGGGTGTTGAATTAAATTATTCAGACGTGGAGAAATAGGCTTACGCTATTTTCAAAGCGGTCAAATACTTCAGACCTTTCTTACTCAAAACCCATACTAAAATTATAGTACCATTTCCAGCGGTAAGGAATCTTCCAGTACAGAAGGATGTGGGTGAGAAAAGGGCCAATTGGGTTACTGCCTTACAAGAATATGACATTGAGATTGAACCAGAAAACATTGTAAGAGGTCCAGGCTTCTGCAAAATGCTGGCTAGAGGATCACAAATTTCTAAAATTCCATCTGCAGAGGTACAAATGTGTGAGGTAAGCCTAAACGATGCAGAGTCATTATACGCCGATATCATTTATTATATTAAGAATGGGTATGCTCCTTCACACCTTGATCATACTAAGAAAAGAGCTCTAAGGTTGAAAGCCAAACAATATCAGCTCATAAATGATATTCTTTTTAGAATAAATTATGATTATGTTCTTCTTAGGTGTCTTGAGAAATCTGAAGCTAAAAAAGTTTTGCGGGATCTCCACAATGGACCAGCAGGCGGACACTATGCTGGAGATGCTACTGCACATAAAATCTTGCGCGCAAGATATTACTGGCCCACGTTATTTAAAGACTCACACAGTTACGTGAGGAGATGTCAAGTCTGCCAAACTACTGTTGGAAGACAAAAGAAGCCATCCTTGCCACTATATCCGGTTAACATTGACCAACCTTTCAGTTAGTGGGGATTGGACATAATAGGTGAGATCATTCTTCACTCTTCTAAGCAACATAGATACATCCTCACAGCAACATATTATTTTACTAAGTGAGTAGAAGCAGTTCCACTCAAGATGGCTAATGCTGAAAATATCATTGAGTTCATAGATCAATTTATAATCACCGGTTTTGGATTGCCTTCCGCTTTAATGTTTGATAATGCATCATACTTTTCTGGAAATGCAATGACTGAATTTACACTTAAAAGAGGATTCAAACTTAAATATTCGGCCAATTATTACCCACAATGTAATGGGTTAGCTGAGTCCACAAATAAAAACCTAATCAGGATTATCAAAAGAACAGTTGACCAAAATCATAAAAATTGGCATAAGGCTTTGATATATGCTTTATGGGCAGACCGAATAATGCAAAAAGCTTCTATTGGCACTTCTCCCTTTAATTTAGTTTATGGGAAAGAAGTGGTTCTTCCAACTCATTTAGCAATTCCCTCTTTGTCTCTAGTTCAATACATTGATGAAGTACTCACTTCCTCCTTACAGCTAAGACAAATGGAAATAATCAAATTAGAAGAACAACGAGAACAGGCTAAGAAAACGCATGCTCATCAGCAAGCACTAGTAAAATCCTCTTTTGATTCAAACATAATGACCAGAAAAGATTTTCAGATGGGAGACTTAGTTTTGAAATGGGACAAGGCTCATGAAGAGAAAGGCAAACATACAAAGTTTCAAAGAATGTGGCTTGGTCCTTTTCAAATTGTAGAAGTCATAGGTCCATCAATGTTTGTGTTACAGGATTTAGCAGGTAAAAGAGACTCTTTGCCTATTAACGGACAAATTCTCAAGAAATATTTTCCATAGAAGAGTATTCTTCTATTTTTTGTAGGTTAGTGATTTTTATTTTCATAATAAAACCAGTTGTGAGTAGTTAAATTAGGCATTTACGAAAAAGACACCAATTCTCTTTCATATTTTGAACTTTTCGCTTGTATAAATAGCAAATCTTTTGGAAAATTGATCTTTATTATTGATAGATATAGTTAAAGACTCTAGCCCAGATATGATACTAGTTTCAACTTCAAAAAGTTTGATGAAAACAACCTTTAGTGAAGAAATTGTTTTATCTCAGTAAAATGAAAGGTATCAATAACAAAATAAATATTCTCTGTAGAACAACTGTTTCCAAAAACTCTATTATTGTCGTCCAGAGCTATCTTAAGGAAACAATGACTTCCTCCTTGCTAAGGAAATCACAACTTTCAGAGGAACAACCCAAGGATACACTTTATCTTGAAGAATAAGAGGTCTCATCACGAGTCGGCTTATCATAATCACAGATATTATAACTTGCTAACTTTGCCAATACTGTACACCACAACAGGGAAATGACTAAAGATTGTTGCAATCAAAAGACAAGGGGTCTCATCACGAGCTAGCTTGTTTAGCAAAGTTATAAATCAAGTGAATCACTGTGTCATAATTTGGCTACCAAACCAAGACATTGTTCTTTAAGAGTAGAAAAGAAAATCAAAGAAATAAGTGTGGATATGGAGTTTTCTTTGAAAATTTGTTGGCTACCTTAAGTAGGATACATGATCATTGCTGGGTAACAGGTAACCCTGTCGAGGCTATAAATGCCTGCTGGTAGCAGAGGCTCTACCTACGACAAATGAGCATATTTAAAACTGGTTTACAGAGAAGACTTTGTTTTATCTTTACAAGACCAAGTAATGACTGATGTAAATACAAGGACTAGCCCGAGGAAGCAAATAATCAAAGTGGAAAATAGTTGAAACAAAATATCATTGACAGGTTAGAGCATAATGTACCTTATCTTTCCATAATAAAGTTTAATTTTCTGAAAAAATTTCTGTTTTGGAAGTTTAGAAAATTCAATAGAATAATAGAGATAATTGGTTCTTCCAAGTGAATCGCCAATTTTTGTGTCCACCAACAACCCCCCTCCTTATTTAGTATGAGCAATAAGACTATGTAAGTGGGGACCCTTAGTCAAAAAATTCAAAAAATCAATTAGTACTCATATATGTTACTCCTTAAGAAACATTGCATCGCGCAGAGAAAAATAGGGTATTTCCTTATGAGTCAAAATGATGAAATGCGAGATTGCGACGCGAACTCCATCGCATCGCATGAATTAAGAAAAACTCACGTTGGAAAACTTAAAAAAAAAAAATCGCCGATATGCGATATCGCATATCGCATCTCGCAAAATTGCATAAAAGACACATAACGATTTAACGATTAAGCAATCTGCGATCTTGCGATGCTGCGATCTGCGATCTTGTGATAGCGCGATCAAGCAACCTTGCAATAACACAACACGATGAAATTGCGGTAATGCGATACAGCGAAATGCGATACTGCGATGCAGATTGCAGAAACATTCCATCGCAGATTTTCCTGGCTCAATATTCAAGAAAAAGTTTTCCATAAACTAAGAACTGGTTACGCGCTTTAATGATAATTAATGTATTATATTCTAGTTGTTAATAAAATATGGTTTTGTGTTGTTCAAAGAGCCAGTTCACGTCAGGTGGCGTGTTTTTGCATATCCGTAGCATTTAAAACTTTCCTGTCGTTATTTATTATCATTACTCTCTCCTCACCTATGAACTGCAGGAACGAAAAACAAAAGTTACACAAAGCAATGTGGAGGAAGCTATGAGGAAAAAGGGTAAAGCTCCAATGTTCAAATACAGAGAAAAGATGCCCTCATAAACAGATACCGTATGCAACAGAGCCACAGATTCACAGAATGCTGCTGAGCCATCCATTACAGATATTTCATATACAACCATGGTTGAATGAGTACTGAAGGATGCTGATATCAACAGGCAGTTTAATGCTTAGGGTCAAGAGCTCACAAAGACATTATTTTTACAAATTTTGAAGCTTTATACCGATAAAGATGAAGAGGCGCAAAAGGAGAAAAACGCATCAGAGAAGCCCGGATCAAAGAACGGAGGCAGTTTCCAGCGCGTGCATCGCTGAGAAAATTGTTCAAGAAGGAAAACCTCTAACTTCTCAGTCACCTGTAAGCCTGAAAAGTGCAAGAAAGCAATGGTAAAAAACAAGCTAGAAATAGAAAGCTAAAGAAAATGCAGAAGCAATCCAAAGGGTTAACCAAGTGAACTGAGATTATTACTGGGCAAACGTAGTAAATCCACATAGTCAGAGGATGACTCTCGAGTATATCATCGACTTTGCTGAGAAGATGGTGCCAGCTCTTACCAATTCTGTTTTCTTAGCTCAACCAAAAGCGGAAGATAGTTAGTCGACTCTACCCAGGCAAATACTGAATGCTTGCAACATTAAGGAGCAAATGCAGAAATAGTTAGATATTAGATTTAATTTTTAGAAATAGTTTTGTTTTATTTTTGCTTAGAAAAAGGGCGTTCATTTAAACCGTATCCTGATTTTGTGTAATTAAGTTATTTAGTTAGTAGTATTTAAACCCTTCTCATGCATTTAGAGAAGGGTCCAGAAATTTATCAAAAACTTGTCCTCAGAACATGCACTTTTGCACCCTCATAGGAGGTTTTGGTGAATGAATGGATCAAGATTTGTTGATGTTTGCATTTGATGTTTGTTACTGATGTTTCACTTTTGTAATCTTAGTGGATGTTAGAGGAAGGAGAGATAAACCATTGTCGCTTGAAGCTTATGAGTAGGACTAGTCATAAATGGTACTTTTATCTCTTGACCATTTCTACTTATGTGTTAAAGTGATATACAGTTTTTAGTTGTTTATGTATTATTGCATGAATGCCTGAGTTATCATTTGGCACTTTTGTACAGTGATAGCTATTTATTTATGCTTAATGTATGAATAGCTCATTATGCGATATGTTTTTCACAACTATTTCGCCTAACTTTTTATGCGAAGTGGTTCATCCTTATTGATTTCCTTTCTTATAATAGTTGAATGATCTTTATTACTAGTTGTTATTCGAAATCTTTTTAGATCGCATAATAGAAGAATTACATCCCAGGTTAGTATAGACTTAGATGTTGCTGCTTATTAGATTACAATAGCATAGCATTCGATTACAATTAGAATTAGAATATCTTAATTAGGAACTGTTAAATCAGGAACATCAAATTCTACACACACACACACTCATAGATTGGGAAACTGGTCCCATATCCCTAGTCGGACCCGCTATACCAAACGGATAAGGAGCTGCCAACCAAGGTCCGGACCAGGCGGGTATCCCCCTTGTTGTAGACCCTATTTTTGGGGCTTCAACAGGACATAACATTTGAAAATGAAAAAGATATATTTTTGGTTATCTATCTTGATGATCTAACAGTATTTTCAAAATCTGATGAATATCACTTGCATCACTTGAAGATTGTTTTTCAGAAATGCAAAAAATTTGGCATCTCACTTAACCCAAAGAAGAGCTTGTTCGCCATGGAAGAAGGTAAGCTACTAGGACACATCATCTCTAAAGATGGCATCCACATTGATCCTGCTAGAGTGGAGGTTATTCAGCAATTAGACTTCCCTAGGAGAAAGAAAGAGATTCAGTCGTTCAATGGGAAAATTAATTTTTTGAGGAGATCTATTCCTAATCTAGTTGAGCATTTGAAAGAAATGACAAATATGTTGAAGAAGGACAACGAGGTAAAATGGTCTTTAGAGGCTAAGAAATCATTTCATGTGGTAAAGTTTGCATTATCTACTACTCCTATTCTAATTAGTCCAGATTATACCTCAGATTTCATCATTTTTTCTTTTGCTTCTGAGCCCACATTATCAGCAGTCCTAATGCAGAAAAAAAGATCAGAAAAATCAGCAGCCTATAGCATTCTTCAGTCGCACTATAAGAGATGCAACATTGAAATACAATATTATTGAAAAATAGGCATTGGCATTGGTAAAAGTCCTCAAAGATTTCTGAGATTATATTCTACATTCACATACTATTGCTTATGTCCCTAATGCAGTGGTAAAAGAAATTCTTTTACAAACAAATCCAGAAGGTAGAAGAGGAAAATGCATTGCAACAATGCTAGAATATGACCTAGAGATCAAACCTACAAAGCTCATCAAAGGACAAGGGTTAGCTAAGCTTATGGCGGAATCAAACCTACATGCATTGGATATTAATTTGATGGCTACACTATCAGAAGAGTCAGAAGAAAAGAACCCTTTCTTGCAAGTGTCTAATATGTTCATGTCTTCACCTTGGTACTCTGACATTATTTATGTTTTGCAACACTCGAATCCTCCTCTGGAATTTCCCAAAGGTAAAGAGAGATCACTGAAACTCAAAGCTTCAAAATATTGTATTCTGGATGGAATTTTATTTTGGAAATATCCTGGAGGTGTGCTACTGAATTGTTTAATAGAAAATGAAGCTAATGATATAATGAAGAATTTTCATAAGGGATATTGTGGAGGTCATCATTTTTGGAAAACTACAGCAAACAAAATCTTAAGAGATGGTTTCTATTGGCCCACCCTCTTTTATGATTCATACAAAACAGTCATGAGCTGCCATGAATGTCAGATTTTTCAAGGAAAGAGGAAACTTCTACCATTACCACTACAACCAATTTTGATTTTAGCCCCTTTCTAGCAGTGGGGACTTCATTTCATTGGGGAAATCCATCCATCATCTTCAGCACAACACAAATGGATATTAACAACCACCGACTACTTTACAAAGTGGATTGAAGCTATCCCAACCAGGCAAGCTACTTATTCTATCATCATTCAATTTCTGGACTCTAATATCTTGTCTAGATTTGGCTGCCCATAGAAAATAATAACATACAATGCTGCTTCTTTCAAATAAAAAATAATGGTGGATTTCTATGCCAAATAATGTATTTTTCTAGGACATTCCACTGCATATCATCCACAAGGGAATGACCTGGCTAAATCTTCCAACAAATCTCTGGTCAACATCATCAAGAAGGTCCTGGAGGCAAACAAGAAGAATTGGCATAAAAGCTCATCAATTCTTTGTGGGCAGACAGGGTCAGCACCAAAAAGTCAATAGGTATGTCTCCTTTCCAGCTGGTATATGGAGTTGACACAGTGTTTCCTTCATCTCTTGTTGTCCCAGTAATGAAAATCATACAAGAATTAAGTAGTGAAACTGATGACATACAAAGGAGAATAAAATAGATGATTCATTTACAGCAGACAAGAGAAGAATTTTTTCAGAACACATCCAAACTCCAAGAGAAAATCAAAAAGATTTATGATTGCAAAACCAAGGAGGACAATTTCAATTTGGGAGATGTAGTCCTTCGGTGGGATGTTAGAAATGAAGAAAAAGGAAAACATGGTATGTTTGAGAACTTCTGGAAGGGACCATACAAAATTTCTGCATTCATAGGAAAGAATGCTTCTTGTTGGAAGAGATGGATGGAAAAGACTATTCAGGAGGGGCGACCAATGGTAGGATTCTCAAGCACTACTATGTATAAAATCCAGAAAACTCATTATCATTGTACATACTAGTGTGTATTTTACTTCTAGCATTTTAGATAGTTGTCATTAGAGTTTGAAGACTGAAGTGAAGGCCCTAAGGCTCTTTGAGTCAGTATTGTTTTCAATTTTTTTAGGTTCTTTTGTCAGTCAAAAAATTAGTTTTTATGCATGTTGACTCCATTTCCCAATGAATAAGGCTACTTGGTCTATGGTTTTCTTGACACCTCCAAGGAGTTGCCATCCCCAGTTGGAGCCAATTTTAGTGTCAGTCTTGCTAGCCTGTCACCTGGATCAAAAAAATGCTTTTACCATGATCTTTTCAGGCTTTTATCATCAATTTTTTCTGTAACTAGGTTTACATAGCAAATTTGGTCATTGTATAGTCAGTCCAAGATGGAGTCATTGTCTGAAATTTCACTCATGATGGTTACTTATCATACACCATGAAAATGCGTCAAGTCATCATCATCATTGCATTGGGTCTTAGGTCAACCATTAGGTCACAAGGGTCCCCAAGGTCCACCATTTCCTTGAAAAAAAATCAGAAATAAGTCAAATGTGACAAAGCGTAGATTTGAAGAATTGAAACATGATTTATTCACATTTTCATGACATCAAAGGTTTCAAAAGAAGGAAGCACCAACACTCAGGAGATGAAAAAAGCACATTTGCAATGGTAAAGGTAAAATTTTCCTTCAAAAAAGTGAAATCAGCTCACAAAGGAGGATTAGTTCCTTTTCTCTTTTTGAAAAGGTGAAGAAATTACCCCTATATAAACTCAAAAAGACTCAAATCCTTTTCATTCATGTCTCATTCACTCTTCATCACCGAGCTCCCTCACCTAAGAAATAAAAAAATATCTTTCCCTAGCAGAAATTGGCCAAAAAATGATGGCGCTACACATAGATGCACTGCGGTGTGCTTTGAAGGTAGGCGCTATGCATAGGTGAACTGCGTTTTGCTTTGGCACTGCATGTAGAAGAACTATGCTGCGCGCAGGACAAAGTGCCAGAAACTCACCCAGATTTTCCTAAAATTCAAATTTTTTTCTTTCACACTTGGTCAAATTGATTTCTAAGGTTGAGGAACAAGTAAGTACATCATTTCCCTCTATTTTTGCTTTCCCATTTGCATTCCATGTTGATAATTTCTCAAGCTAGTGTTTGTAGCAAAAATTTCCATGGGAAATGCTAGGGTAGAAATGATCATCACAATTTTTCATCTCCTAAACATGTAAAATGACATTCTACGCCTGCACACATGTATGATGAGTCGTTTTGACTAGTCCATCCACCTCCGAACCAAGTTTAAACACTAAAAAAAGAAAACCCTACCTCATTCCTAGAGTTATTTTGGCCAAATCACATCATCAACCTTCTTGGTCTCACTTACAAGAAGCCAAATTTGTTCACTACTTTCCTCACACATTTCCATTAGTTTCTCAAAGCCATCTCATCTTTCCACAGAATGCCTCCCATCATTTTGTCAAAATCCCTCACATATCACTTCATTTTCATACTCACCTCACATCTATTTTCACTTCCTGCTACTAGGATTTTGTGTCATCGTGGAGATTGATTCTTCACCAGGGAGAAAGAGACAACATAAAGGAGGGAGGATTCTCAGATATGAACCATCAGATTGCAATCAAATCAACTCCTATCCTTTCATCAAACAATGCTTTGAAGATGTTCACTATTTGGAATTTTGCAAAAGAGTAAGTGAAGCAGGGTTTTATGAGCAGCTGACAGATTGGGTAGCTACACACTTGAAAGGGTAGAATGTTGTCATTGCTAGTATTGAGTTTATATTCTCAATGGCCTCCATCACACTAGCAACTGGTTTACCAGACAATGGTGAATATTGGTTCAAGGGAATGAGTCTAGATCTTGAAAAATATAAACCCTTCTTAAAGACTCGATACAGAGACACACATACTCACCTTATGCTTTTCAAATATTTACTTGAGAGGTATGCTCCTTTAATGAAGACCATCATGAGGTTCTTTACCTGTGAAGGTAGATTATCAAGGTTGTATGCATATCACATTCGCCTCTTGATGCACTTCACATCTCAAAAGCCACTCAACATGTGCAATTACTTGTTCAGGAGTATTTCAAAAATGTCTGAGAAGATACAGTTGAAGGACAAAGAAAATCTCCAATATTGTTCCATCATAATCTCATCAAAACCATTATCCTTCATTAGTTGGCAGAGAGGGGTATGGCTTGGGAAGCCTTCTTAGAAACAGCTCTAAAATGGCATGAGGAAAATGCAACATCTCAATCCCCAAGTGCACCAAAACAATAAACAGAGATGGGATCATCTAGCAAACCAGCAAAGAATATTCAGCTACCTAGGCTAGAGGTCACCAAAGTGTATAAGAAAGGGCAAAGGCTTGTGTTTTCTTCTCACAAAGAGAAATGGGCCAAGCCTTCTTCATCGACAAAGCAGGCATCGGCAGCAAAGGGTAAGAAGATAGTTGAGCATGAATTAGAGATGATTGATTTAGAAGAGGAAGATGAGATTTCAATTATGAAGAAGACTATCAGATACAAGGACTACCAGATCAAGGAGCTGGAAATAAACATGGAAAGAGAAAAGTTCATTATATCATTCCTTGAACAAGAAAACAGTCAACTCAAAGCAAAAGAGTTGATATTAGAAAAGAAAAAATCCAAGTTATTGCACTAGGTTGGAAAGGGCAAGGAGATCATAGAATCAAGCGAGCCTGAAGGATCAAAAGGTATAGGAAAGAGGAAAAGACCAAGAACCAAAGGTCTCAAAGAAGCTTTGCCAGAGGAACAAAAACAAATATTGCTCAATGAAGACCTCGACCTAGAAGAGAGGATTTCCCTTGAGGTACATCAAGACAAAGAATATTGGCTCAGCAAGGTGAATGAACACTTGGAGAAGCTCCTACACATGGCACATCACTATCAAGCTCAAAACATGATCGCTAATGTCAAAGTGAAACAACTCAAAAACAAGCTCAAGGAGACCAAAAAATATCAAAAAGATGAGGGAAACTTGGAGATGATTACTGAAGAATCCATGAAGCTATAACAAACTCATTTGTACACCTTCCCTCCAATTTTGAGCTAATTCTGAGCATTTTGAGTTTTTGGGAAAATTTTGGTCTAAATTCAGAAATTTGACTTTTCCAGAAGCGCAGCGCCTTGGTGCTGCACCTTTTCCTCAAGAATCTATTTGAGGAAAGATTTACATTTTTAGAAAGGTTTTGGCATCATCTAAAAACCCATTTGCCTAGATTTTGTAGAGGTGGCTTAGTTTGGAAGAAAAAGGAAAAAAAGTGGCAAAAAACTAGCATTCTGGACCATTTTTTGACAAGCATTGTGCTTCTGCAGTGACCTTGGGAGAATGGATTGTTGAAGGTCTTCCCATGCTCCAGCTTCAAAAATTTAAACTATTCTGGAAACTACACTTGAAGGGCTAATTGACCGTTCTCTCAGATTTTCATTTTGACCCTTAGAAGGCACCTTCTCACTCTCACCTGTTGGTTGAGAGAATCTTGGAGTCAGTTCCTCCACCAAGGAAGCCGACTCCTAAAGGTGGGAAAGTGGTATAGGAGAGTCTATAAGTACTATCTCACCTCAAGAGAAGGAGTTGAACTTTTTGTAAAGGAGGCTTGCATTATAATCATCTTTCAGCTAATACAGGCACAGGTTGCAACTATTTTCAAGGAACTCTAGCTTAGTGAGTTCATGGTGCTTGTAATTCATTCTTTTTGTTTTCTCATGGTCTAAACATCTTTATCTACATTATATCTCTTCTTTATATGAATTCCTTGTGATAAAATACTCAAAATTCTTATTTTACAAGATTTTTTGTATGGTTTTCATGGTTATGTGTTTTGTCTTCCTAAGCTAATGAAATCATGTTTATTTATGCTCATTAGTTTCTTCCACATTATATCCTCTATACTACACTGACAAATACTCAAATTACACCATGGCTTCTGACATCTAGCTCCTTCTTATGTTTTCTCCTACATTTCCACAGCTTAGACCTACTTGTGGTTGCAAACACTAAGTTCAGCAAATCCTTAAAAAAACCAATTTTTCACAAATAAATAGACATATCTAGCCTAAAATTCATTTGCTTAAAGTCATATCACTGGTAAGAGACTTAGAGAGATCCATCTCATGCTCAGTAGGGCTAGCTACTGAGCTAAAGTGGTTTGAGGTTACCCTTGTCGATTTCCTTTTCAGCCTAGGAGATTGTAAGTACTAACAGGTCCAACACCATCAACAGGAGGTGTGGGCGAAGGTGTGTGTAGTGGAGGTGGAGGTGGAGGTGGAGTGGATGGATGATGTGTCTGCGGAAAACCCTATGTTATCAACTGGACAAAACTCTGTAGTGAGGCTTGTACCGCTCCCTCGTTGTTGCTTGAAGAAGGTCTGATCAACAGGATATATTCTGGACCTAATCTCTCTCGATCTCTAAAGATTTTTTCACTTTGGGTAGCTCCAAACATCAACACATTGTCATAACCCCTTTTTCACATAACAACATTCTAATCTAGGTATTCAAAGATCTTAAATACTTACCTCATGGTCCATTGAAACATTGTCGCTCTGCTTCGCTATAGTTGACTGAGGTATCAACTGCGAATTTTGTAACAAATCCTCCCAAAATCTAATCGAGCCAATGATCAACAACCCACACGGTCTATTTTTCAGAGGCTTCTAATTGTCACACTAATTTAGGAGTCCACACTATATGATTATCAAGCTTCCACCTTCCTTGGCGGCTGGTCAATATAGATAACCACTCATACAGTTCGATGGAAAAGTATAGTGTTGGGTGTGGAGCCTAATTATCTTCTATATTCAAAGCTCTTAGCCAGATGTATACCCTAGGAAGATTGTACACCCCTCCACACGGGGGGGTGCAGGGGGGACTTGTCCCCCCCGCAGGGGTTTGGGGGGGCCGATCCCCCACAACTGGGGGGTTCGGGGGCCAGCAATCCCTCGCCGGGGGCTCAGGGGTAGTGCCCCCAAAAGCTAAAAATAGATGTAAAATTGCCTTGTAAAAGTCTAGTAATTTCTAGTTAATCTAGGTCGTTCATTAGGCGAATGATCTGATGGTAGAAGTTATATTTAATTAGGGTTTTTTTCTTTAGAAGGCAACCCCTCACTATATATGAGGGAATTGTATTGCGTCTATCATATCTGTATTTTGAGTGAAGAAAAGAGAGTAGATTGAGAGCGAAGAGGGAGTTACATCGGATCTACTGTAGGTTGTATCTCTTCAGTTTGCTGGATAATATACTAAAAGAAGGATTGGTTGTTTCTCTGTGGATGTAGCCCAAACTGGGTGAACCATGTATATCTGTGTCTTTCTTGTTTTATGTCTTTTCTGTGTTTATATTTCTACAGTATTTTATGTGTTCCATTGCTCTGTAATATATAATTTTCTAACAACTAGTATTGGAGCCGAAGGTCTATTTGGCTGATAAACTCGCTGGAGAGAAGGGTTCCTGGTTCAAGTGGGAGTAATAGCGGAAGATGGTAGGTTTAGGGTTGAAAAATTCAACAGCCAAAACTGCCAGTTGTGGAAGATGCAGATGGAATATTATCTATATCAGAGAGATCTGTACCTACCATTGAGCGGAAAGACAAATAAGCTGACGAGTATGATAGACACAGAATGGAATATTCTCAACAGAAAGGCACTTGGAACAATACGGCTGTGCCTAGTGGCATTGGTAGCGTTTAATATTTCAAATGAAATGACAACAGAGGGTTTAATGTCGACATTGGCGAAACTATATGAAAAACTCTCGGCCTCAAATAAGGTATTTCTTATGAAGCGTTTATTTAATATGAAGATGTCAGAAGGTGGATCTGTTGCTGATCATTTAAATGATTTTAATACAGTTACAAGTCAGTTAAGTTCTATAGGGGTAACTTTTGATGATGAAGTTAGGGCTCTATTATTTCCGTGCTCATTGCCAGAAAGTTGGAATGGTTTAGTTATGTCCATTAGTAACTCTCTCTCTGGATCTAGTACTTTAAAGTTTGATGATGTTTTCGGGGCAATCCTTAGCAAGAAAATGCGATGGAAAAGCTCCGGTGAGACATCAGGTAATGCTTTGACT
This sequence comes from Pinus tabuliformis, assembly GCA_031772625.1. Classification (NCBI taxonomy): domain Eukaryota; kingdom Viridiplantae; phylum Streptophyta; class Pinopsida; order Pinales; family Pinaceae; genus Pinus; species Pinus tabuliformis. The sequence goes on from CM062820.1 coordinate 1,640,253,009, forward strand.
GCAAAGACTAGGGGCAGAAAAATGGAAAGAGGAAAGAGCCCTGGATATCGTAGTAAGTCAAGAAAAGGTAGATCCAAGTCTAGATTGGGGATAGCATGCTGGAAATGTGGGAAGAAAGGACACCTGAAGAAAGACTGCAAGTCTTGGAATGGAAAAGAAGGAGACACGCAACAAGAAACTAATCATGAAGGGAATGTAACAGGTGATGTGTTTCAAGATTCTTTGATTCTTTCATTAGAAAATATTATTGATGCCTAGGTGGTAGATTCAGGGGCCTCATTCCATGCCACACCTGATAAGAAACATTTTCATGATAATGTTCAAGGGAGATTTTGGACAGGTTCGATTGGGTGATGATAAACCCTGTAAAATCGTTGGAATGGGTACAATTTTATTAAAATAGCAGAATGGAAATCAATGGCTATTGAAGGAGGTAAGGCATGTTCTAGATCTGAAGAAAAATCTGATTTCAACAGGGCATTTGGGAGGTGAAGGTTGCGTAATTACTTTCACGGATAAAACCTGGAAGGTCACTAAAGAATCCCTGGTAATAGCGAAAGGAGGAAAGGTTGCTACATTGTATTTATGCAATGGTATCTCTAATTCTGTTAATGCTTTAACCTCTACAGGAGAATATACGACATTTGGCATCATAGGCTCAAGCACATGAGTGAGAAGGGGATGCAGATTCTTCACTCAAGAAATTTTTTGCCAGGTTTGAAGCATGTCGATTTAAAATTCTATGAGAATTCTGTTTATGGAAAACAGAAGAGAGTCAGATTCCTTAGATTTGGGAAAGAAAAGAAGAGCGAAAATTAGAGCTTGTGCATTGGGGACCTGCTCAGGTATCATCTCTTGGTGGCTCTCATTATTATGTTACTTTTATTAATGATGCAACCAGAAAAACCTAGATTTATTGTATTCGAAATAAATTTGATGTATTTGATACTTTCAAGAAATGGAAAGATTTGGTTGAAAATGAGACAGGAAAAAGGTTGAAGTGTCTCAGATCAGATAATGGAGGTGAATATTGCAACAAAGAGTTTGAGAGGTACTGTTCAGAAAATGGAATTCATAGAGAGAAGACAGTTCCAAGAACACCACAAGAAAATGGCATGTCAGAAAGGATGAACAGGACAATCATGGAGCATGTAAGGTGCATGAGATTGCATGCAGGATTGCCTTTACAATTTTGGGTAGATGTTGTAGATACTGATGTTTATCTAATAAATAGAGGTCCTTCAAGTTCCTTGGATGGTGGTATTCTAGAGGAGGCATGGACAGGTAAAAAGGTAAACTTCTCTTTTTTAAAGACTTTTGGTTGTGAAGCCTTTGTCCACATTAACAAAGAAAATAGAACAAAGCTTGAGGAAAAATCAAAGAAATGTACCTTTGTTGGATATGGTGTTAATGATTTTGGTTATCACTTATATGATTATGAAAATCACAAAATCATTAGGAGCAGAGATGTAATATTCAATGAAAAGGTCTTTTATAAGAATCAGTTGCAGGAAAAGAAACAGGAAAAATAAAACAGAGAATACAAAGTGCTTGATGATATCATAGGAAAAGTGATGGTGCCTGAAAATCATAATGATCAATAGCCAGAACAACAACCACAATAGCAACAAGCACTTCAAACACTTGAAAGTGGTGTTAGAAGATCTACCAGTATAAGTAGACCCCCTGAACGATACTCTCCTTCATTATATTATGTATTGTTGACTGATTCTGGTGAACTAGAATGCTATGAAGAAGCAGTGCAGGTAGAAACCAGGAAGAAGTGGGAGAAAGCCATGAAAGAAGAGATGGACTCTTTAACACATAACCAGACTTGGGACTTATTCAGGTTGCCTGTAGGTAAAACAACATTGGAGAATAAATGGGTTTACAAGTTGAAGGAAGAAGATGGAGGTAGAAAAAGGTATAAAGTTAGACTTGTGGTGAAAGGGTTTACACAGAAAAAGGGTATAGACTCTGATGAGATAATTTCTCCTATTGTGAAAATCACTTCAATCAGAACTATTCTAAGTCTAGTAGCAGCTAAAGATTTTCATCTTGAGTAGTTAGATGTAAAGACAACCTTTCTCCATGGGGATTTGGAGGAAGAGATATATATGCAACAGCCACAAGGATAAGAGGTAAAAGGGAAGGAGAAACTAGTGTGTAGGTTGAAGAAGAGCTTGTATGGCTTAAAACAGGCTCCAAGAAAGTGGTATCTAAAATTTGACAGGTTTATGTCTAAACAAGTTTATACTAGATGTCACTCTCATCATTATGTTTATCTCAAAAGGCAACATGATGGCAGCTATATTATATTGTTATTATATGTAGATGACATGCTTGTTGCAGGTTCTAACATGTAGGAGATAAATGTGCTCAAAAGAAAATTGGTAAACTCATTTGCAATGAAGGATTTGGGTGTTGCAAAACAAATCCTTGGTATGAGAATAACTAGAGACAGGGAGAATCGCAAATTAACATTGTCTCAAAGTGAGTACATAGAAAAGGTGTTGAAAAGGTTTAATATGCAGAATGCAAAACCAGTTAGTATAACTTTGGCCAACCATTTCAAATTAAGTAAGGAGGTGTGTCCCAAGACATAGGAAGAAATGGTTCATATGTCTAAAGTTCCATATGCATTAGCAGTTGGAAGCTTAATGTATGCAATGGTCTGCACAAGGCCTAATATTGCACATGCAGTGGGAGTTGTAAGCAGGTACATGAACAATCCGGGAAAATAACATTGGATGGCGGTGAAGTGGATTCTCAGGTATTTGAGAGGTACCACAAATAGAGCGTGATGCTTTGGTGGTTCAAACATTGCTCTACTGGGATATGTTGATGCAGATATGACAGGTGATAGAGATAACAGGAGGAGCACAACAAGGTATGTGTTTACTGTAGGTGGAATAGCTGTCAGTTGGGTCTCAAAACTACAAAGTGTTGTTGCACTCTCAACAACAGAAACATAGTATGTTGCTGCTAGAGAGGCTAGTAAAGAAATGATTTGGTTACAAAGGTTTCTGGATGAATTGGGTAAGAAGTAGGAGTTGGGCAGGTTATACAGTGACAGCTAGAGTGCCATACATCTTGCAAAGAACTCTGCATTTCATTCCAAGACTAAGCATATACAACTCAAGTACCATTTCATACGGTTAGCGTTGGAAGATGGACAATTGACACTGGAAAAGATACACACTAACCAGAATCCTGCAGATATGTTAACAAAAGTTGTAACCAAGGAGAAACTGAGAATCTTCTTAGTGTCAATTGGCCTTCAAGTATGATGAAGAAGATGAGAAACAATCGGGTCCAAAGAGGAGTCATTGTCTACCAAATGAAGCAGCGGTGGAGTTGCTATAATCAGTCTCCAAGTGGGAGATTGTTGGGTGTGGAGCCTGATTATCTTCTGTATTCAAAGGTCTTAGCTAGATGTATACCCCAGAAAGATTGTATATCCCACCACACGGGGGGACTTGTCCCTCCCGCGGTGGTTTGGGGGGGTCGATCCTCGACGGGGGCTTGGGGGTAGCGCCCCCGGAGCTAAAAACAGATGTAAAATTTCCTTGTAAAAGTCTAGTAATTTCTAGTCAATCTAGGCTGTTCATTAGGTGGATGATATGATAGTAGAAGTTATATTTAATTTATGGTGTTTTGCCCTAGAAGGAAACCCCTCACTATATATGAGGGAATTGTATTGTGTCTATCATATATGTATTTTGAGTGAAGAAAAGAGAGGAGACTGAGAGCGAAGAGGGAGTTACAGCAGATCTGTTGTAGATTGTATCTCTTCAGTTTGCTGGATAATGTAATAAAAGAAGGATTGGCTGTTTCTCCGTGGACGTAGCCCAAACTAGGTGAACCATGTATGTTTGTGTCTCTCTTGTTTTATGCACTTTCTGTGTTTATATTTCTGCAATATTTTATGTGTTCCATTGCTCTATAATATATAATTTTCTAACATATAGAAGAAGATTTCATGTATTTCTTTATATATATTCCTATTAAACCACTCTTCCTTTGAAAAGTGTGGATTCCTATTCTCTTGCACCGCAAACTCATGAATCTTTTGATCCAACCACTTTTCAATTTCTTTCTGGGTCAGATTCCAGTGATGTGACATAACACATCTCTTTCAAGTAGATCATGGTCCCGGAAATGGAACCATTTGTTGGCTTAGGGGGTCCTGACCCAAGTTCAGAGTTAGTTGCACCAACCAACAAATACTTACACTACTGGCCCTTTCCGCAACAACCCATGTAGCGTAGGTTGAAGTCTCACCCGAAGTAGTATGGGGGGATGCAAGAACCAAGTTTCTGCATCCAGAGATGAGTGTTATGTCTTTTAGCACATCAAATATTCCTTCGCACAAATCAATAAGTCCTTAGGGCTCAGTACTGCAACTTTGTTAAAAAAACCTTTAGACCTTCACGAAGGTCTACGATCAACCTTTGCAAGCCCTTACTAGTTGATTTATCCACTTACGTGTATCAGAGAACAACCCTAAATTAGTGTTCGCACATATCTACTTAAGTTATTAGTAAACATAACAGAATTCAATAGAGTCTTTGCAAAATTACTTAAAATGCATTACACACATTTATTAAGGCTTATTCAAGAGAATCGCACATCATTAGATCAATATTCAATAAACACATTATTCATAAACAACATATAGCATTAACAACAGTAACAAAAACACGCAAGAATTCTTCAGAAATAGTCTTTATTAATCTTCAATTCAAGATTACAAACTCAAAACTACCTTGCGCACTCAGCTGCAGTGCTCCGCGCACTCAGCTACAGAGTCTACCTAGGCCTCTGTGCACTCAGCTACAAAGCCTTTATTCTCCTATATGATCCACTTATTTGTGCTATCAATTCTATTCTATTGACCCATTATATCCAATTATGCCTTAGACTCTCTAAGACACACCTATTTATATAATTTTTCATACAATCCCATGGTCCGCGGAGCATGGGTGGATCTCAAAACCGACTCATATTTACATATACAAAGGGCTAAAACCCCTTTTACTCCTAATCACCTATGTGCTCCGCATCCACAAATCATGGAGACTTTACATTAGTTACAAAAACTGATCAAAACTTGGGTTATTTTAACCTCAAAACTAACAGAGGGGACCCCATCCCAACAAGAAAAAGACTTATGCATAGGACAAGAGGATCCCTTGGGGCATGCATATCCCCAACTCAACCACAAAATAAGATGTCCTTAAATGGTACATATCAGGGAATCCTAATTCAAAGTGTGTGAAGTGGTCTCGGGCTATTGACTTGAACTTTCATTTCACTGCATGGCTATCGAAGGAACAATTGCGTAGTCACTAATTTCGGCCTTTGGATGAGCCACACAGGTAAATTTTATAATTGAAACCTATATAATACTTTGATTTTTGTATTTTATGATGCTTTCAAATGGAAAATATCCACTTATATGTTTTGCTGGATGACTTTAGTCATCATCTAAATTGTACAAATGTGTGTATTATTTTCCTATGCTAAAACCCAACTTAACTTGGACACCAAACCAATGGTTGTATGAGCCTAAACTCACTTAGCTATTCGCCTTGCTTCTTTTGGATTCCTAGAGTGAGGCCTGAATGGTTTGGGATTTCAATGCCTAACTGATCTTGATATTGGTAAGATAAATCGAGTCTTTAGCTAAATCTAGATCCAATCAAAGCCTAGGTTTGTGGTCTCTCCAGAGTCGAATCTAGTTCTATATTTAAAATACAAATGAGTACCAAAACTCTCTTTCTTCATATAGGCTAGTGATAAAACTAGAGTGTTTTAAGCATGCAAAAATTACTAATGTCTCGAAAATTCAAACTAGAGAGTTACTGTCATGAGGCATGCGTCCTACTAAAATAACTATTAATTGGTGTGCTAACTCTAGTATGTTCTTCTAAGAAAGATGCACTTTGGTTTTTGTTGTAGTTTTCTTTGGTTCAATTGAGCCAATGTCTTTAAGAATAATTCATTCTATAACATACTGTGGTATTCACAAGCTTATAATTTCCCTAAATTAAGTCAATATGCTCACTATTCACTTTAATTTCCTCCTCATTCATCTTGAAAAAATGTTTTACCTTTCTCTTATACATTCTAAATGTTGGGTAGATAAAGAATTAAATTGTGCAATGCACCTCGCAAATTTTGAATGAAAGAGACTTAGAATTGCTAATTGGTGTGTAACTTTCCCCTTCTACATGCATGAAATCAACTTTATTAATAAAACTTAAAATATTTTTGTATAATATCATTACCAACAATGCCAAAAAAGAAGGAAAATACCCAACAAACCAAAGGTGATAGCACCTATAATAGACCATAACAAATATGGGTGGAAAAGATCAAGTTTCACACTACAAATTATATAAAATTATAGGAATAAATTGAGTGAAACCCATGTCATCTTCAATATAGAATACTATTATAGAGGATAAAGGGTTTGGGCCATCCATTGATCCCACAACCCTTGAAATTTTAGGACTTGAATTTCATTATCCAACCAGCACAATGCAAAAAGCCATTTTTGCCTTCAAACATTATCTTTCACATCAATTATAGCATGTGCATTTGGGTGAGATTTCTCTTCATGACGATGGTTTCCCTTGGGAACAATACTCCTATGTGTTCTACATGTGATTTTTAGGCCCCAAAATTGTTGTATTTAATGCATTTTTTTGCCCCTATGATAATATGCTTATTCCCTTGTTTTAGTAGGTTTGAACTTTTTATGTTGCACTTTCACCCTTCATTTGATGTAATATTAAAGATTTGTATTTCATTCAAGGATGGCAAGGTAAATTATTGCTTTCCATCGAAATGAATTTTCTTATTATGTTTTCCAAGGATTATAATCTTTATAATTCATTAATCAAAGTGTGTTCAATTCCTGCACTCCATAGGGATTCTACACCAAGTATATGTGGACCACTTCATCATTCAAGCTTGCAATGAATGAAAATGCTAGTTGGTAGTACAAGCATGCGTTTATAACTATTTGACATTCATAGGTTCACTTATCGTTCGTTGACTTGTTCTTGCACTAAAGAGCAACATTCCTACACCAATTTGGGTCCTTGATACATTGATAACTTTTCGAGGAAAACTGAAGATGGTTTTTCTCCAAAATGATGTTTTAAAACTTCCACATGACTCAAAATTCACCCAAGTCGTACAGATGGATTTTTAGAAATTAATTAATGCTACAACCCCAAATTCGTAGCAGTTTTCAAACTACCAACTTCCTCCTTGATTTGCATGCAAATGAAGATGAATTTCATTATTTCGGGACATGGGTTTTTCTCCCACTATAGGAAATTGATTGTAATGCAAGTGGTTTTATAAAATTCACCATTTTTGGGAGGATTTGAAGAGTTATTTGTGGGAGTTTTATAAAAAAAGAAAATCTAGAATTCTAGGATCATGTTGAGAATTGCAAAAAAATGGGGATTACATATCAGATCTATGTCTCCTTGACTAGATATCAATTGTTCTAGACATCCCTTTTATGGGAATCTATTATGATCCCCTCTCACTTAGTTTCTTCTTGGTTTGGCTTATTCAAATCCTTTCGTGTTGTTAGGGTCCTATATTTTATAGTACGAGCTGACTATTTGTTGTTGAGTTTTATATATGAGATGTTGTAAATAACCTTTCATTCTCCAAGTTATTTCCAAAAGGAAAAAGAGAAAATGAACAAAAAAAAACAAAGGGGATACAAAAACAAGAAATATGTGTGTGTGTGTGTGGAAAGAATAAAAAATAAAAAATAAAAAAATAGAAAAAAGAATGAAAAATACCCCAAAAAAGAATAAGTGAGCAAATCTAAATGCCACTAAAAAAAATGAAAAATGCATCAGTAATACCTTAGAAAATTCGAATAATGTGCTACTAGTCAAAATGCCATATTGAAGTAAGAGAAGTAGATTATTTATTTTAATCACATTGTTTAAGCATGATTACGATGGATTAAATAGAATTATTTTAGGTTAGTGAATAATCAACCAGACAGTGTAATCATGGTTGAATTAGATTAGTTAGAATAAAATTAATAGGCCTACATGTTTAAATGTGCATTTAGAGGTTAGTTAGATAGATTTAATGTTAATATTAATCTTTAAGTTAACCGCAATTCCAAATTTGTAAATGAAGTTTGATGCGACATATTTTGTCACTATGTAATAAAGTGGGCACATGTCTAAATGGCCTCGATCCACCCCACCTAGATAAATGGTGGGGGATCGTCTTTGTCCCCCTGAGCCCCTCTGATGTTTAATCACAAGGGGAGGTCCACTCCACAGTCGGAGGGAAATTATGGACCCCCCCTTGTGATTAAACATCAGAGGGGCTTGGGGGGCAAAGATGATCCCCAACCATAAGGGTTCCTTTTTGTGGAGAATATCTGATTCTGTGTCTATCATACTCATCGAATTCTTTTTCTTTCGGCTCATTGGCAGGTACAGATCTTTCTGATACAGATAATATTCCACTTGCATCGTCCACCACTCGTAGTTTTGGGTGTTAAATTTTTTGACCCTAAACCTACCATCTTCTACCATTACTCCCACCTGAAACAAGAACCCTTCTCTCTTGCAAGTTTATAAGCCAAATAGACCTTCGGCTCTGATACCAGTTGTTAGAAAATTATATATTATAGAGCAATGGAACAAATAAAATATTGCAGAAATATAAACACAGAAAACACATAAAACAATCTGAGACACAAATATATGTGGTTCACCCAATTTGGGCTATGTCCACAGACAGCCAGTCCTTCGATTTATATTATCAAGCAAAATGAAGAGATACAACCTACAGAAGATCTACTGTAATTCCCTCTTTGCTCTCAATATCGTCTCTATTCCTCGCCAGTCCTTCCATTTATATTACCAAGAAAAATGAAGAGATACAACCTACAACATATCTACTGTAATTCCCTCTTTGCTCTCAATATCCTCTCTATTCCTCGCTTAGAATACATACATACATGGAAACAATACAATTCCCTCATATATAGCGAGGGATTGCCTTCTAGGGGAAAAAACCCCTAAATTAAACATAACTTCTACTGTCAGATTTCCGCCTAATGAATGACCCAGATTGACTATGAAATTACAACATTTTACAAGGAAAATTTACATCTATTTTTAGCTTTGTGGGCCCCTCCCTTGATCCGCCACTGTCTCCCCCCCTAGACACCCTGGTGGCACACATAAATGGGTGGTATTGCTACCACATTACAAAATGGGGTCTAATGTGGCAATACCTTTGAATAAAGAAGATAATGAGGCTCCACACCCAACTATTTAAAAGTCCCTTCAGTAGAAAATTTGAGAAACTAGCAATGAATTGATTCTATAATGAACTCATTGTAATTGAAAATGGGAGGTTTCTCACCAGTTGCAGAAACTGATAAGAAGCCAAAAATGGCCTCTTCAACCCTTTGATCAGATTGATAGCCAAGTATGCATGAAATAATTGAAATCACATGTTTGGTCATCTAAGGGAACATAGAGGACTAGTATGGGGGATTCTTCTTGGGTAATTAGGCATCCTCAGGGAGAAAAACCTCAACAATCTTGGCTCTCTGTGGGAAGGTTATGTTTTTGTAGAATTCCATAAGCAAATCTACTGAAAATGGTTGGAGAGAGTCTGAATTTGGAAATTAGAGCATTTGGGAGATGGATTCTGTAGTGATGGTATTTATAATTATGTTAATGCTTTAACCTCTATAGGAGCAGATACGGCATTGTGGCATCATAGTCTCAGACACATGAGTTAGAAAGGGATGGATATTCTTCACTCAAGAAATTTGTTTCTAGGTTTGAAGCATGTTGATTTGGAATTCTGTGAGAACTGTGTTTATGGAAAACAAAAGAGAGTCAGATTCCTCAGAGTTGGGAAAGAAAAGAAAGAAAAAAATTAGATATTTTTCATATAGATGTATGGGGACCTGCTCAAGTATCATCTCTTGGCAGATCTCATTATTATGTTACTTTTATTGATGATGCAACCAGAAAAACCTGGATTTATTGTATTCCAAATAAATCTAATGTATTTGATACTTTGAAGAAATGGAAATCTTGGGTTGAAAATGAGATAGGAAAAAGCTTGAAGTGTCTCAGATCAGACAATGGAGGTGAATATTGCAACAAAGGTTTTGATAGGTACTATTCAGAGAATGGAATTCACAGATGTAGAATTCCTGTAGAAACTCTGATAGATATAGAATTCTAGTTAAATTAAACACAAGTAATTTGTTGATATTCAAGAGAGGAGAGAAATAATTTGATCCATAAAATCAATGTATTAAATTAATGAGAAATAGTAATACATGAGCAACCAAACCTCTAATCCCAAAGGGAAGTGGTTATATAGAAATTGCCGAATCTAGAAAACTAGGAAAAAACTAGAAAAGGCTAAGAAAAGCTAAAGGGAGGCCTAAAATAGAAAAAATGACTCAAGACAACCTATGCCAACTATCATCCATGATACAAGCATGAGAAGGGGTGGATTTCCCAAGGAAGCCAACTTTAAAACATGCTAAAATGGTCTGGGGGACTAAATCCCTTGATTTAAGGGGGAATCTTCATGTGGGGCGCAAATCCTCAAATAACTCAAGTGGATGAGGTGTGGTTAGGTGTGAACATGCACTTAGATGTCTAAATGGTTTAGGAAAGTGGTTGGACCAATATTTCCATAATATAAACCCTTTAAAGGCAAAAAAAAAGGGAAAGTTGGTCCACCGAGCTATTTTACCAAAAACTAAGTGTGAACATGATTTTTAGTGCATGTGACTAGTCAAGGATACTTAGGCTAAAAAATAAATGTAGATGTTAGGATTATATACCAACACCCCACTTCATCCTAAATCACTTATCTAAATTGGGTCCCCGCCAATATGCCATGTTAGGGACTCAGGTACAATAAATATAAGATCCTCATAAAATGAAGAAAGAGGGAAAACCTCGTGGGAACCCCCCCCCCCGCCCCCCCCCCCCCCCCCCCCCCCCCCCCCCAAAAAAAAAAAAAAAAAGAGGAAAAAAGGGCTAAGTGGCCAGAAGGGCCTACTCAGCTGTCTCCACCACTCCAAGCATAGCTCTCATTTCTGAAAATTTCTTTTCAGTGAAATACTTGGTGAAGATGTCTGCAACCTACTGCTCAGTGGGGCAGTACTGCAGTGATATGACTCAGTCACGGATCAGCTCACGGATGTAATGCATGTGAATCTCGATGTGCTTGGTCCTCTGCCTCTAAACTGGATCAATCAATATCTGAATGGACCCTTGATTGTCACAAAATATGACAGTCGGAAGTGGATACTAAATACCAAACTCGGAGAGAAGCCCCTGCAACCAAACAACCTGTGTAGCTGCATTCACTGCACCTCTATACTCTACCTTGGCTATATATAAAGAAATCATGGATTACTTCTTGCTAGACCAAAAAAAGGTCCTGAACAAAAGCTGAAAAAATAACCAAAGGTGGACTTGTGATCTGTACCATCGCCAATCAAATCTGAATCTATGTACCCAATCAGTGAAAGTGGGAAATCTAGAGCATAAAAGATACCAAAACTAGAAGTACCTTTCACATATCTAAGGATTCTCTTTGCAGCTTTCTAGTGAAGCTCATGGGGCTCCTACATATATCTAGAATAAACTCCTAGTGCAAACTATATATTAGGTCAGGTGTGAGTAAGATACAACAAAATCCCAACCAACAGTCGATACATTGTACTGTCCACCAAAGGTGTAGTACCCGCATCGTCAAATCTGATCCCCAAAAGAAAGGGAGATTTGGCTAGCTTGCATTTTGTCATATAAAAGCAGACAAGTAGATCTGATGCATACTTAGACTGTGCTATCTTGATCCCTGAAGTAGACTGATAAACTTCAATACCAAGAAAGTAGTGCAACAGTGCCAAATTTGTCATGGAAAATCGATCGTGCGATGTTGATTCTTTTGAATCAATAGTTGAGGTAAGGTTCCCTGTCATCAGTAAATCATCTGCATAAAGTACTATCAGAAAAATGGAATCATCATGTTGCAACAAATAAAATTTTGGATCAGATTTGCATTGAATGAATCCAATGGAAAGCAAGAAAGAATCCATCTTTGCATACCAGGCTCTGGGAGCCTGTTTTAGGCCATAGAAGATCTCTTTAAATTGCAAACAAGGGAAGATCTCTGAATGTATCCCTATCGATTCTCCATATATATCTCCTACTTGAGATCTCCATGAATAAATTCACTCTTCACATCCATGTGATGAACTTCCCTTCTATGAGAAGTAGCAATGGATAAAACTAGTCGAATGGAGTCCATTTTTGCAACAGGTGAAAATGTCTTTGTATAGTCTATGCCATGTACTTGTGAGTATCATTTTGCAACAAGTCAAGATTTGTACTTGCTGATCTCACCATCTGTAGCAATCTTTGTTTGATAGATCCATTGGCATCGAACAAGCTTTCTTCCTTTCGGAAGTGGAACCAAGTCCCATGTGTTGTTTTCCATGAGAGCAGAGTACTGTTCATCCATGGCAGCCTCCCAAAGCAGGTTTCCAGCAGCCTCAGAGTGTGAATGTGGATCTAAAATAAGAATCATATAGCAATTTATGGGAATAAATGGTTCGGTGGTAGCCAGGGCTTGAGGAGACCCAAAACACTGTGATCTAGTCCTTCTCACATCCACATGATCACCGACTAGTTCACTCGCATCTTGCAAGGTTTTCTCTGCCCAAGTTGGCAGCTAAGTTGGAGCAGCCATGACCTGCTCCTCATCCTCTGAATCAAACCCAAGATGCTTCTTTGATGGCTGCTCTGAAGTGCTCTAAGAAGTTTCAAAATCCTCCTCATCAGTGGCAAAAAGAAGTTCATCGACAGGGTCTGCTGAAAAATCATGCAGTGATTCTTCTTCAAACTTCACACTTCGAGCTACAAGGAAATTTTCAGTGTGAGAGTCCAGCAATATATATCCTTTGACACTTTTAGGATATCCAAAAAAGATACATTCAACACTTTGAGGCTCCAAATCCTTCCTCTTATCTCTCGTAATGTGAGCCCATTCTCGTGAACCAAAAATGTGAAAGTGCGACACTTTCGGTTTCTTACCGGTCAAACATTCAAATGGAGGGGTGCCTTTGAGTGCTTTGTGAGGAATGTGGTTATGAATGTAGGCTACACAATTAATAGCTTCAGCCCATAGCTTAGGAGCTAATGATTTGGACTGTAGCATACAATTGGCCATCTCTTTTAGTGATTGGTTTCTCCTCTCCGCAACACCATTCTGCTGTGGTGTATATGGCACTGTGTGTTGTAGCTGTATACCTACATCAATACAATGTTGTTGCAGATATTTGTTGAAATACTCCCCCCCATTATCAGTATGTATTATCTTAATCTTACACCTAGACTCATTCTCAACAAGTGATTTAAATTCTATAAGGCATTCGAATACTTCCGATTTTAATTTCAAAAAAAATACCCAAGTAAAGCGAGAGAAATCATCTATGAAGGTGAGTGCATATCGAGCCTTACTGATTGAATACTATAGGAATGGTCCTGTGATGTCACTATGAATCAGAACAAGAGGCAAAGAAGCTCTCTGTGCCTTCCCCTTGTCAAAATTTTGCTCCGAATGCGTTCCAAGAATCCATCCTTGACATACATCTCTCGTGAATTTAATAGCAGACAATCCTTCTACCATGTTTTCCTTGTTGAGTTGATGCAGGTACTTATAGTTTAGATGGCCAAATATTTCATGCCATAACCTATTGATATCATTAGGTTGTGACAAAAATACAGTGCTAAGAGATTTAGGAACAAAGTGCGAGAAGAAATACAAACAATAAATGTGATCTGCAACCCATGTGCAAGTTGTGAGCCGTGGAAATGTCGGTAATCACTGTGGAGTCCAGAGCGAACTCCACCTTCCTTCCAGAGCCGGAATGAGTGATCTAATATATCGAGAGAAGATTTGTGGATAGTGAGGGGACATGAAGCACATTTGTGAAGCAGCCCCCTTCAAGGTCTACAATTCCTTCTCCGCACACCTTTGCGGGTGTGGCATCTCCTAAGTAAATTAGGGATCTGGTGCTTTCTTCGATGGAGGAAAATTCATCTTCCGATGCAGCCATCTAGTTGGATGCACCTGAATCAAGGATCCAATCTAACATATTGGTTGTGACAGCCATTAAATGATGACCATCTCGTGCTCTCCCTCTCCCATCTCCCATTCCGTTATCATCCTTCTTCTTTACATTCTCGAGCACAGTGAGATTGTGCTGCTACAATTGCTTAGCCATCTCATCGACTGTTTTCCTCATGAAATTTTCTTTGGGATGAAAACCTTTGGAATAGTAGTTGCAAAGTGTTATTTCCTTCTTCTTCTTACCGTTATGCAAAGAAGATGTTGGGCAGAGGATCCCCTCATAGCATGTTTTGGGACTTGAAGCTCGAATTTTGTTCAAGTGTGATGTAAAGACCCCGCGAAATGCGGGCACAGAGCGTGAGAGTCTAGGATTTCCCGCCCTAAGACAATGTAATTTAATGTAAAGTGTGTCGACCTACCCATGGGCCACGGACCATGCGATTGTATAAATAGAGTGAGGCTCTAAGTGTAAAGTCAGTCAGTGAAGTTTTGAAAAAGTAATAGATAGATGTGAAGGCATGGTTAGAAGATAGAAGTGAATCTGAAGTGTATTGGGTCGTAGTGATAGGTAGAGGCTCTACAGCTGAGTGCATAGAGGCCTGGTAGAGTCCACAACTGAGTGTACGGACCCCTGTAGCTGAGTGCATAGGGTGAATTTGAGTCTATATTGAATTGATCTTGGAAGGCATCATTAATAAAGATAAGTTGGTTTGACATATTGTGCATCTAGTCCCTAGATCTGTATTTGAATGTTATGTGTTGATGATATCTATTTATTTATATGCGTGCACTTGTATGCATGCTCATGAATGGAAATATTCTAAGTAGTTAACAAACAACCTCTAATTAAGGAAGTCTAGGGTAATTAATACTGATCGCACCGCGACTGGATCTACGTGAAGATCCCGCTAGTCCGTGAAATCTAGTAAGCGCGGATGTTGAAACACTTACCTATCGCTCATATCAGACATCCCTAGGGTGTGGAAACCTAGTTTCAGCACCCTCCCATACTACTTCAAGTGAGACCTTAGTCCACGCCCCACGAACTGTTGCCAAAAGGGCCAGTAGTACCGATATTTGCTTGGCTAACTCACTTTTGAACTTGGGTCAGGCCCCAACAAGCCAACAAATGGTTCTGTTGCCGGGACTGGTATCTGCCTAAGGGATGTCTGATGTTGTGCCACTGGAACCCAACAAAGAAGGAAATTGAAGAGTGGTTGGACAAGAATATTCACGAGTTCGTGACACAGGAAAACAAAACTCCGCAGGTATCCAAGAAAAGGTGGTTGGATCGATACGTGTATATGGAAATCCAAGAGATGTTCTTCACATCTTTTCCTTCTGAAATGTATGAGTGGATCGCAAGGTTAGCCGACAGCGAGGGAAGGTGTAAGCTCGACCAACTGATAGTGTGGAATCCGGAATTAGTGGGCAGACTGGAGGCATTAGAAGATAAGATCGTGTGAGTTGTGGACCATTGGATCGATTGAATAATAGGGGGATTTTTCACTGAGTTCGCGATAGACACAACTGTAAGCTACAGTGAAGCAGCACGATGTTTTCTCAAGGGACCGTGAGGTAAGTACATTAAATCTCTGAATACCTAGATTAAGATGTGGTTATGTGAAAGGCGAGTTATGCGAATTCATTAATGGTTGGAATGACATAGAGTGGAAAGATATACAAGGGTAGCGAGGGATTAGGAAACAGTCCCTTAATTTCACCTTCACTAGAGAGTGAGGAAGAGCTCAGTCGGGTCTCTCCAAGAAGTGCGGTCAGTTTGATAAGGCAACACATTCTGTAGTTACCAACCCCACCCACACCACCACCCACTTCACCTCCCTCACCTCCATTTCCACCCACTCCACCTCCACCAACCCCGTAGTTTAGCATGGCAAGCACGATCAAGCTACCCGTTTTCAGAGGAGTAGGGAATGAGGATCCAGACCAGTTCTAGTTCGTTGTAAGAGTATTGTGGGAAACGCAAGGGGTCATGGACAACAACATTAAGAAGACTACATTTCTGAGCGTGCTACAATATCACGTGTTGACATGGTATATCAAGGACTCTAATGATCACCCAAATGCAGGAATAGCAAAGATCCAGAATGCACTTATTAGAGAGTTTAGTCGGTCAAAATCAGAGACTCAGTCAATCATCGGGTTTAAAGAGATCGTGATGCTTCCAGGAGAGACCCCCTGGGATTTGGATCAACGACCGAAGAGTATGATCTTCAAGTCTAATATGACGCTCACAAATGCATAGCATCACACATGGTTTGTGGCATCTCTGACACCGCACCTGAGGACGAAGCTGTCACAATAGAAACTTTCTACCCAGGCCGAAGCATTGGAAATGGCAATGAGGTTGCATGAGACACCGATAAAAGATCTGGGGCTAGGAGTTCAACAAATCCATGTGCAACTACATAATCTATGCCTCTAGATGCAGATCATGAAGCAGGATAGGGCGCCATGGCCAGAGGCATGCGAGGAAGAATGGTGCCTAAAATGGAAGGGCTAGGGCCATGACAAGGATCACTGTACAATATTTGCGAACTACTTGGTAGGAGGGGGCCAATGACATTGAGACCAGAGGCACAGGCAGGGCCGAGTGCAACACCCACATTATGGTGTGTGATCTATCAAATAGGAGGAAAGCACATGATAAATAATTGTCATTTGCTGCAGAAGTATACACCGGCACCCTAGCAACTATTTTGTAATTTATGTAGGTCAGTGGGCCATGACGAGCATACTTGTCATAGCTACGAGTTAATGATGGATTGGACCCCAGCCTATCAGATGTAGACAGAGATGCAAGCCCTCGACCCAGTGGCGGGGATGGCGTGCGCTAGATTTCAAGAGCGAGGTCAAGGACGAGGAGGAATGGGACTAGGAAGGGGCCGTGGACAGTTAATTAGTTACAATAGCAGAGGACCCGAGCACTAGACCCATGATTGTACCAACCCAACGAAGGTATCTTGTTCATACTGTACTCAATTTGATCATGAAATGGTAGATTTCCCGATGCTAATCTCACAAATGCACGAGAAAGGGGTACTCTAGCCTCCTCTGACTCAAAATATTCAATTGATGAGGTCTGAACCCCACAAAGAAGACCCAAATGTGAACATAGTGCTCAAAGCGGTGTGACCATAGGGGAGGATAAGGGGAAGAAGCTTGAGGAATATGCATGGGTTCACAAGGCTCTTACAAAGGAACTTGAGTTTGACTTGGAATGCACAAAGGAGACGTTCATGGAAGCTAAGAAGAGATTTGTGGAGGCCTCCACTCCAGGTAGTAAGGATCAACCAGAGCCAGTGATGGATCCTTCTATGCTTACTACCTTTTTGGAGACATGCATGAAACTGCTGCATGACAATAAGGCAGTTAGGGGACTACAGGAGTTGATCACTAGGTGCACAGGGTCAGGGGAACCGCACGTAGCCTGGAAACTGGGAAAGCATGCATTGCGCACCAAAAGGGAAATGAGATTGACGGTGCAAATTGGTGAGTATGAAATGGATCAGGTAATCCTAGACCTAGGTTCGGACACGAATGTGTTACCAAAGCAAACATGGGAACGCATGGGAAGGTCCGTATTACAGTGGTCCCCTATGCAATTATGAATGGCGAACCAACAAAAGATTTTGCCCATGGGAAGGTTGCAAGGGGTAATAGTTGATATCGAAGGCGTGAGCACACAGATGAACTTTGAAGTAATAGAGATTGTTGATGACAACAATCCTTATCTCATGTTGCTATGAATAGACTAGGCCAAGATATGAATGGAGTCATCAACTTGAAGAAGCGGAAGATGATATTCGAGAAAAACTCCCTACGTGTAGTAGTTCTGCTAGACCTAGCCGAAGGAGCGCGCTACACTGAACCTGTGCGAGACAATGAGTTGGACTATATTTACTAGATAACCACACAAGACCAAGAGTGGGTGAACTCGACTACAGATGGGAGAATATCCTGGGAGAGCGATAGTTCCTGTACTTCGGATTCAGACAAAGAAGTAGAACATTGGCAGAACCAGCTGCATGAAGTGACAACACTAAATTACAACATGATGATTAGATCACTGCTTTGCGTGACAACAAAGGCAAGGGAACTACCAACCTATGATGGGGTGACAGCAGTGGATGAATTCCTGGACATCTTTGAAAGCATAGTACCAGAACAGTAGCAATACGGTGCGATGGAATTGGCGCTGCGCAACCCCCGGACAATGGTGGGGTACACATCAGAAGACCATTAGGAACTAGCGCAAATGTAGAAGGCGGATGTGCTTGTGATTTGGAAGCCCCTAGCATCGAACAAAGGTCGAGCAGCCAGGAGAAAGTAGCTTGCACGCCCACCTATGTCGATGGGTGCAGACATGTGCTGTACAAGCATATTCCAAACTAAGGATCGAAAATCAGAACCAAACACGGCAATAGGAAAAGTGACGCACACCACATATATTGCACGTTGGAGAATTCAAAAGACTATGCGGAATCATGAACAAATTTTACCAGGCGGAACGAACCGATTGGGACCTGCGTGTACCAACGGTCCGATGGGCCTATAGGGCCATGCACAAGAACTTGAGCATGGGGATGCAATAACTCCCATAATTGGGACAGCACGCGAGGACCAAAGAGAAGAGATTATGCAGCCATGTGAGGATGAACATATGCAGATTCAAGAAACCATTCGACGAGGGAACCTTGAGCTTCGCGAACTTGAAGAAGATTAGGCATGAATGAAGTAGAGAAGCATGAAAATGGATGCGGAAATAAGAAAACTAGAAACCAAAATCATGCAAGCAATATGCATTGACAGAAGGACAGAACAACATATGGGTAGCCATACAACTGTGCTAGAAGATTATCGCTGAAAATTTCTGGCTATGGTACCATGGCTATGACTGCACCTTACTAAACAAAGTAAACAGGGTAGTGCACTATACAAGGAACAAATCGACGCACTGACAGATGTGAGGGTAATGGAGGGGTGCCTATGGAATGGGTTGGCAAGTAACTTGAAGCCTCGCACCGGTGGTGCGACCACTTGACTATCTGTAAGAAGCATAGTCTCAGCGCTCCAAGTAGTTGAAATAGAGCATGGAACTATAAAAGAATCTGTATGGGAGATGCGCAAAATGGAGGTTACGCATAGAGTCGAGACGTCATAGGGGTCATGGCCACGCATAAGGGGCTGCGCTGCTGCGTGAGTAGGCTGGGAGGTGACTGTTGGTGGCACTGTTCATGACAAGATGTTCCATTTAAAGCAACAAGGAGTGGGCGGTGGACAATTAAGATACGAAGTCAAAACTAGATTTGGGGCTAACTGTTGCCAATCTTGCATTAATGAGCCACATAAGGGGGGAACGATTGAATTTGAATTCAAAAAGGCCTGTAAATCATAGGTGGCTCTCCACTGAACAACCCTTGGCATTTTGAGAATCCAGTTATTGCGCTATCAATTGGGTATGAAGCTTACGAATTTAGAAGCTGTGAGAGCAAGTTCAGTGTTTGCAACATTGCTGAAAGAGACGTAAGACATTCTAAGCAGAATGATGTCGAAAACTGAGGGAGCCATGCTGATCCCTACTTCACTGATGGGGGATGCACCAAATATTTCAAAATCGCCCCGGACACTGAGGCCTAGAAAGGAACCACAGGTAGCAGGACTGGTCCCTATGTCTCCATGAAACCCATGGTTTGGTAAGTTGTCTATGGAAGATAAGGGCAAGACAATTAATCTTGACACAGATGATGAGGAGGAGGATCTCCAAGCATTTGGAGAAGAGATTGAACTAGAGATAGAAATGGAGGAAGACATTCAGGAAGTACGTGCTGCAGTAAAGCCGCCCAAGTATGTCTCCCCGCAGAAAGGGAGAGTAAAAGTACCTAAATATTTGGATGCCGTTAAAAGTGCACTCAAAGCCCTGTTCCTCTGAGAGGGAATTATGTTTGAAGGTTTGGCTCTGGGCCGCATGCCCACAATGAAATTTTAATATTGGGACCTTGCAGATAGCGAGAAGTTCCCACATTTGGAAAGTAGCGAGATGATGAAACAAAGCAAAGAGGGGGCAGTTACAATGCTGTAGCCATGAAAATGGCTACGCGAGGTGGAGGAGGCCAGACTACTCCACCTACTATGGATCCCACACTTTCATCAGGCACCGATCATGATATTTGTCATTAGGAAACTGCTTTGCCTGGTGCACGATGGGTACATGTGGTTGGAGAAGCCCATTCCCATCATGATAGAGCTTATTCATAGGATTTCTTAGATTCCCTGTATAGGAACGGACCCCGTCGAAATAGCTGGAAAAAGTGGAGACTTGGCGCTCGCAGAGGCCATGAAAAAGAAAGACAAGTTGGAGAAAAAGCAAAGGGGTTACATCATTACTAGCATCCAAGGAAAAAGGGTGCATGTAGCCACCCAGTTGCTGGTAGGAAAAGTGATGAGAAAATGCCATGGCAACAAGGTACCAGCAATGGTCATTGTGCTAGCTAAATAATGCGCTGAGGGGGTACAGTTCAACTGGGTGTAGTTTCTCTGTGAGGAGTTCCTTATGAACTACATGGAGGCCTAGGAGCAGGGTAAGACCTTCCACTACATGTGGTTGCTCTTATCCATCCTGTTGGTTGAAAGGGAATTGCCTGAGGATAGTCAGTTTCCTCCCTTTGACCAAGACTTGCCAGAGGCAACAAGATATGCGTCGCTATGGGCGACGAAGGATGCCACATGAATCTGCGAGACCAATATTTTCTGGACACTTATGGAGGTGAGCATATGGATGTGGATCAACAAACGGTCTCACCTATCCCCCATGGTATACAACAATCTATGGAGCTTTGCAGACTTTAAGGCCGATATGCACAATGTGTATATTAGGGTGCGGCAAGATTCAGAGTGGAAATGGACCAAACTCCCCTTCATCGTGATTGATGATGTTGTTTTCATGGCGCTCGACTCATGGTCACCTGAATGGTTGCCCCCCAGATCTGGCAGCGCATGATGAGGCAACGATACAAAGACATAAGGATGCCTCCAAGGTGTTGGGACAATAGAAGTGGAATGAGCAACTCGCCAAGGAGGTAAGGGCTTCCATTGAGGCAGAGAAGGCCACCGCAGAGCAGACCAAGGCCGCCAAGAAAATAGAAGTAGTTGGGGCCACCAAGACGCATGAGGAAAGAGGCCTGGACCTGACCATGGGACATGGGATAGACGATACAGTGGAAGGCATGGATCCAAGCACCACCTCTACACATATGAAACGGTCGCACGGTATGGAACGAATAAGGCCATGGAAGAAGACCAAGGCTTCCAAATTGGATGGGGAGCCTATTACACTAACAGAGGGTGTTATATACAACATCGGAGACACAGTTCGCAAGGTCACCAGGGAGGTGCTCCAAGAAGCAATGATGGAGCGGTAGAATGTATTGGGGGCACTCAAGGCACAACTGCAGGGACTTCAGGTGTGACTCCCACAAGAAGGAACGGTAGTCGTCTACGGTGCCATGGGAGCATCGGCAACAGATCAGTTGTTGTGGGACAAAATGGCCAACACCGTTGCACTACCAAAAAGAGCACTGATAGTGGACAACATGGAGGATAGAGCCAAAGTATGACGGATCAAGGGACTCGGCTTAAACTTGCCTACCCTTCCATGAGATATTTTATACTAGCTATAGGATGGAGCGATGGTAGAGCTCCATGCTAGGGAGGGACTCATAATTAAAATGCTAAGTGAACAAAAAATCACCATCAAACAGCTTAGCCTACAACGTGACAAAGTGGTGGCTCAAAACTAGCAGTTGGAGTAGATCATAGAGGAAGCATGTCCCCGCATCCTAGAACTGGAAATTGTTACAGATCTGCCAAAAGGAATGTGGATGCACAAATTGGCCAATGGGTTCTGCGAGGTGAAGGAGGAAGCTACGAGGATCCAGCTAGACCTCAACCTACAAATTATTGAACTATGATTAAAGGCATAGCCCTCCATGCCCCTAGAAGTTCGAGATCAACGTGCTGGCGATATTCGAAAAGGGTTGGAAGAAATTGAATTGGTAGTGCGGAGCTGCACCACGTTGTTGGAAGAATCCTTCAGGGTCCTCACAACCTTACAGGAGGACCCCACTATATAGCAGTTGGAAACAGAGGCACGAGAGCTTCAAATGCAATATGATAGTGTGCCTGGGATGGCGTAGACAGTGGTCCTAACTTAGCGGCTCATGAGGCTACAACAGGTAAAGGAATTGAAGGAGCAAGTGGACACAGTGTGCCAAAAAGAGGCAGTACTTAAAGCAGGCGTCCAGTCTTGGATTGGTGAGGCCTTCCTCATCACAGCTGACATCGAAGGAAAAATCGCACAAATGAAAATGATGCATGATCAAAGACAGGGATTTGACCCTGAAAATGAGCATTCGGCTGAGCGAGAAGAATGGATCCAGTGGATGATAGAGCAGTGTGCTATGGATCTTCACGCAGTACAAACATAGTTGGATGGACTTCACGCAAAGATCTTTGTGCCAATAGAGTGAATCAGGATGAGTCACGATGATTGTGTTGGGGGCATGTTAGGTAGCGGATCCCCCCATAGCATGTTTTAGTGCTTGAAGCCTGAATTTTGGTCAAGTGTGATGTAAAGACACCACGAAATGCGGGTGCGAAGCGCGAGAGTCTAGGGTTGTCAACCCTAAGATAATGTAATTTAATGTAAAGTGTGTCGGCCTACCCATGGGCTGTGGACCATGGAATTTCATAAATAGAGAAAGGCTCTAAGTGTAATGTCAGTCAGTGAAGTTTTGAAAAAGTAACAGATAGATGTGAAGGCATGGTTAGAATATAGAAGTGAATCTGAAGTGTATTGGGTCATAGTGATAGGTGGAGGCTTTGCAGCTGAGTGCGCAGAGGCCTAGTAGAGTCTGCAGCTGAGTGCGCGGACCCCTACAGCTAAGTGCGTAGGGTGAAGTTGAGTCTATATTGAATTGATCTTGGAAGGAATCATTGATAAAGATAAGTTGGTTTGACATATTGTGCATCTAACCCCTAGATCTGTATTTGAATTTTATGTGTTGATGATCACCCTCCCATACCACTTCACGAGAGACCTCAGTCCGCTCCCCGCAGACTGTTGCCAAAAGGGACAGTAGTACCGGGATTTTCTTGGCTAACTCACTTCTAAACCTGGGTTAGGCCCCAACAAGCCAACATAAGAGCTCTCTGAAGCTTGTATGGGTCTCTCCTTCTTCAATTCATTAAATTTACCCTTCCCTTTTGCTTGTCTCTTCCACTGCTCTTTGGAGCATCAGTAGACACAAATTCTTTGTTCTTTGAACACTTGATGGCACCGATTTGGACTAAGTTAGATTGCTCTTGAGTCAATGCTACAATGAATTCATTCAATGGAGGCAATTTCCATTTTTCCTGAGTCAATTTAGATGCTTGAAAAGATGATACAAATATGGAATATTCAGGGCCTAATTTCGAGAGAATTGAAAGGATGAGTTGATCTTCCTCTTTCTTGCCTCCACATGTATCAAGTTCAACGAGGAGGGATTTAAACTTGGTGAAGTATTCTTTCAGGTTGATGAAATGAGTTGGACTGAGGGATATGAGTTCATTCTCCAGTTGATGCACTCTCATTTCATCCTGCTTGCCGAATAGTCCTTCCAATGTGATCCAGACCACATCGGGAGTAGTGGCTCTGCTGACATGAAAGAGGAGTTCTCTGGAAATTGATAGGCATATCAGCCCAATTTCTTCATCTAATTTATTGAAATACTTAATCTTCTCCACTGCAGAAGTCATTTCATTCTCCGTTCCCATTGTTACCCTATAAATCCCTTTGCTTCGGAGGAGCAAAGTTATCTCTGTCTTCCATTCAAAGTAATTGAAAGGATTTAGAACGAGTTTTGTGGGCTGAGAGAGATGATCCATTGGTTCTTGCTGTGCCTCTTGAAGATCTATACCTACAAATAAAATCGTGTACAATTTACTAGATTCGAACTAGCCCTGATACCATGTAGAATCCCTACAGAAACTCCGATCGATCTAGAATTCTAGTTAAATTAAACACAAGTAATTTGTTGATATTCAAGAGAGGAGAGAAATGATTTTCTCCATAAAATCAATGTATTAAATTAATGAACAATAGTAATACATGAGCAACCAAACCTCTAATCCCAAAGGGAGGTGGTTATATAGAAATTGCCGAATCTAGAAAACTAGGAAAAAAATAGTAAAAAACTAGAAAAGGCTAAGAAAAGTTGTAGGGAGACCTAAAATAGAAAAAATGACCCAAGAAAACCTATGCCATCTATCAGCCACGATGGAATCATGAGGAGGGGTGCATTTCCCAAGGAAGGCAACTTTAAAACATGCTAAATTGGTTTGGGGGACCAAATCCCTTGATTTAAGGGGGAATCTTCATGTGGGGCACCAATCCTCAAATAACTCAAGTGGATGAGGTGTGGTTAGGTGTGAACATGCACTTAGATGTCTAAATGGTTTAGGAAAGTGGTTGGACCAATATTTCCATAATATAAAGCCTTTAAAGGCAAAAAACAAGGGAAAGTTGGTCCATCGAGCTAGTTTACCAAAAACCATGTGTGAACATGATTTTTAGCGCATGTGGCTAAGTCAAGGATACTTAGGATAAAAAATAAATGTATATGTTAGGATTATATTCCAACAACAGAGAGAAGATAGTTCCAGGAACACCACAAGAAAATGGTGTGTCAGAAAGGATGAACATGACAATCATGCAGCGTGCAAGGTGCATGAGATTGCATGCATGATTTCCTTTACAATTTTGGGAAGATGTTGTAGATACTGGTTTTTATCTAATAAACAAAGGGCCTTTAAGTTCCTTGGATGGTGGTATTCCAAAGGAGGAATCGACAGGTAAAAAGGTAAACTACTCACTTTTAAAGACTTTTGGTTGTGAAGCCTTTGCCCACATTAATAAAGAAAATAGAACAAAGCTTGAGGAAAAATCAAATAAATGTACCTTTATTGGATATGGTGTTAATGATTTTGGTTATCGCTTTTATGATTA
The DNA here is from genome assembly GCA_031772625.1 of Pinus tabuliformis. Classification (NCBI taxonomy): domain Eukaryota; kingdom Viridiplantae; phylum Streptophyta; class Pinopsida; order Pinales; family Pinaceae; genus Pinus; species Pinus tabuliformis. Next base: position 1,640,278,264 of record CM062820.1, read on the forward strand.
TGAAAAACACAAAATAATTAGGAGTAGAGATGTCATATTCAATGAAAAGGTTTTGTATAAGGATCAGATGTAGGAAAAGAACTAGGAAAAAGAAAACAAAGAATACACAGTGCTTGATGAGATCACAGAAAAAGTGAAGGTGCCTAAAAATCATAATGATCAATAGCCATAACAACAACAAAAACAAGCATCTCAAACACCTGAAATTGGTATTAGAATATCTACCAGGATAAGTAGACCCCTTGAACGATACTCTCTTTCATTATATTATGTATTGTTGACTGATTCTAGTGAACCAGAGTGTTATGAAGAAGCAGTGTAGGTAGAAACTAGGAAGAAGTGGGAGCAAGCCATGAAAGAAGAGATGGAATCCTTAGTACATAACCAGACTTGGGACTTAGTCAGGTTGCATGCAGGTAAAACAACATTGCAAAATAAATGGGTTTACGGGTTGAAAGAAGAAGATGGAGGTAGAAAAAGGTATAAAGCTAGACTTGTGGTGAAGGGGTTTGCACAGAAAAAGGGTATAGAATTTGATGAGATATTTTCTCATGTTTTTAAATTACTTTAGTCAAAAATATTTTAAGCCCAGTGGCAGCTAAATATTTGCATCTTAAGTAGTTAGATGTAAAGGCGACCTTTCTCCCTGGGGATTTGGAGGAAGAGATATATATGCAACATCCATAAGGATATGAGGTAAAAGGGAAGGAGAAACTAGTGTGCTGGTTGAAGAAGAGCTTGTATGGCTTAAAACAGTCTCCAAGGTAGTGGTATCTAAAATTTGATAGGTTTATGTTTGAACAAGGTTATACTAGATGTCACTTTTATCATTGTGTTTATCTCAAAAGGAAAAATGATGGCAACTATATTATATTGTTATTGTATGTAGATGACATGCTTGTTTTAGGTTATATCATGCAGGAAATAAATGTGCTCAAAATAAAATTGCCAAACTCATTTACAATGAATGATTTGGGTATTGCAAAATAAATCCTTGGTATAAGAATAACTAGATATAAGAAGAATAACAAATTAACATTGTCTCAGAGTGAGTACATACAAAATGTGTTGAAAATATTTAATATGCAGAATGAAAAACCAGTTAGTATACCCTTGGCTAGCCATTTCAAACTAAGTAAGGAGATGTGTCCCAAGACTCAGGAATAAATGGCTTATATGTCTAAAGTTCCATATGCATCAGGAGTTGGAATCTTAATGTATGCAATCGTATGCACAAGGCCTGATATTGCACATGCAGAGGGATTTGTAAGCAAGTACATGAACAATCCAAGAAAAGAACATTGGATGGCGGTGAAGTGGATTCTCAGGTATTTTAGAGGTACCACAAATCAAGCATTATGCTTTAGTAGTTCAAACATTTCTCTACAGGGATATGTTGATGCAAATATGGTGGGTGATAGAGAAAATAGGAGGAGAAACACAGGATATGTGTTTACTCTAGGTGGAACAATTGTGAGATGGGTTTCCAAACTACAAAGTGTTGTTGCACTCTCGACGACTAAAGCAGAGTATGTTGCTGCTACAAAGGCTAGTAAAGAAATTATTTGGTTACAAAGGTTTAAAGATGATTTGGGTAAGAAAAAGGAGTTGGGAAGGTTTTACTGCGACAGCCAGAGTCCCATAAATCTTAAAAATAACTCTGCATTTCATTCCAAGACTAAACATATACAACTCAAGTACCATTTCATATGATCAGTGTTGGAAGATGGACAGTTGAAGTTGGAAAAGATACACACTAGCCATAATTCTGCAGAAATGTTAACAAACGTTGTAACCAGGGAGAAACTAAGATTGTACTCAGTTTCAGTTGGTCTTCAAGTATGATGATGAAGATGAGAAACAACCAAGTCCAAAGTGGACTCATTGTCCAACAAATGAAGTAGCAGTGGAGTTTCTATAATCAGTCTCCAAGTGGGAGATTATTGGGTGTGGAGACTGAATATCTTCTTTATTCATAGGTATCGCCGCATTGGACCACATTTCATAATGTGGAGGCAACACCACCCATTTATGTGTGTCGCCAGGGCGGTCCAGGGGGGGCGACAGCGGGGGATCGGGGGCAACACCCCTAAAGCTAAAAATAGATTTAAAATTGCCTTGTAAAATGTTGTAATTTCGTAGTTAATATAGGTCGTTCATTAGGCGAAAATGTGACGATAGAATTTATGTTTAATTTAGGGGTTTTTTCCCTAGAAGGAAACCCCTCGCTATATATGAGGGAATTGTATTGTGTTTATGTAGGTGTGTATTCTAAGTGAGGAAGAGAGAGGAGATTGAGAGCGAAGAGGGAATTACAACGGATCTGTTGCAGGTTTTATCTCTTCATTTGACTAGATAATATAATTGGAAGGACTAGACGTTTCTCTGTGGACGTAGCCCAAATTGGGTGAACCACATATATGTGTGTCTCTCTTGTTTTATGCATTTTCTTTGTTTACACTTTTGCAGTAATTTATGTGTTCCATTGCTCTGTAATATATAATTTTCTAACATAAATATGCTTTAAATAATATTTGAATAGAATGACTTAATACAGAGATCAAGGGAGTTAATGTAAGAAGTCAGAAACAACTTGGTGTAAACGCTAATGGAAGCTAACACTTTAATTAAAATTTTGAATTCAAAAACCAAGGATGAGTTAGCAGATTTTGAAATTACAAATAGGACAAAGAGTATCTTGGAACTCAGGAGAGTCCTTACTTAAAGGAACTTTCTAGTATAGTTGGAAAACAAGTTCTAGCATTTCGAGACCGACATCTAGAAGTTTCATAAGAAATTCAATGCATTATATTTGAAAGGACTGATATGAGTAAAGGGAATTGGAGACAAGTTAGTGCCACTACTAGATTATCAACATAAGTTGTATTCAAAAGCCTAGGACAAATCAAAATTTTCAGCTATTGAAGACTCAATCACAAGAAAAGCTTTCATGGAGGCTTTGGAATTTAATCTACTTATTAGAGCTATAGTCAAGCAATTATTTCTAGTCAAACCAAATTTCCAAATATACGCTAAGGTAGATGAGACTTATAGGAAATTTGTTAAAATCCCAATTCCATATGAAGACAAACGGGACCAGCTATGTCAAATTTTGGAGTAAATTTTTTTTTAGCTTCACTAACAGAGCATCACTTTTTCAGGCTCAGTCATCAACAACAAGCCTCAAAGATAATGCCATATCATCACAGTTGCTTCAATTATCTATATTTTTGTTCTATTTTTAAAGGCTGTTTAGGGTATTTTGTAAAAGATCTTGAGGTTTTCACTCAAGATTTTTTTGATAATTTTTTATAAGTACTTCCCAAATCGAAGTACAAATGTTGGGACTTGTAGCAAGAAATGAATACCATTTGATGTAGTATGTTCACCAAGCTAAAGTGATCATTTTTCATTAATACAGATAGTGTTCCAAGATTCATGTGTCAGGCTAAATTGTCGATGTTTATTCTACTTGTAATTTTGTAATATGTTTGTTTTTTCTCATATGCATTTCTTTCCTCTATTGTTCAAAAGAAAATTATGGGTTTAACTTGTTTAATTACAATATGCCTTGGAATTTAAGCAATGTATAAGTTTTCCAACTGAAATTAAATATATAATTCTTAATTTTGCTTTGTTTAATCGATCGTGAACCTTTTTCGTCCCTATCACTCCATCAAGATTTGAAGATCCAATAGCCTAACTACCTTGCCTTGTTATTTTTGGTCTAATATTTATGCACTTGATCACTCTAAAACTTTGACTCCATTTCCCAATGGCCTTACCTTGCAACCTCAACCAAAAAGTTCAAAAAACCAAACACTCTGAACCTAATAACTAGCCTAAAATCCCACATAACAAATCTAAATCTGACAGAGAGATCCCTCTCTAAGTCTTGAAGGGCTAGCTTCTAAACGTAAAAGTGGTTTTGTGGTTACCTCTAGATTTATTTTACAACCTTAAGAAATTACAGAGTGATAACACATGTAATTGTAAATTTTATAAAATCCAACCCATGGCTCTATAAAAAGGAGAACTATTCCATGTCCTAATGTTGTTGGTTTAAGTTTTGGGGGCTACTATCCTTTGATCAATTGTAGTTAGACTACTATAGCTCAAAATGTACTAATGATCAAGATTTATGTTAAGTAATTTGGTTAAAACCTTCATTGGTTGAATGTTGGTATTGAGCAAAGACACCCCCCCTTGATCATTTCATTCAGTTTTGATTCTCAGAGAAGTGAGGGTAATTTGATCCTAAGTCGTAAACCTATACATAATAGTTTTGAAGCCTCAAACGTTAGGAACTTGTACGACACTAGGACTATCTGGTTAAATATATATATATATATATATATATATATATATATATATATATATATATATATATATATATATATATCAATGCAGGAGTAGATTGTATGCATTTTCATTTTTGAAAAGACTTGTTGATAGAGCCAAGATCTAGATGTTTGAACAATATAAATATTGAATTGTGGATAGTTTGTTTTCTTCTTGGTGCAAGCAAAGGGTGGAGAAACATAGAATAATTGATTTACGTAGTTTTCCTGGGTAATCTATGCAATGGCCTATTGTTTATCACTGATTTTCATGAACCATTAGAGAAATTTTGAGATAAAAAATGGGCCTCAAAACAGAAATGTACAACCAAAATAAACTTTGTAAGAACCAATAAGATTGAAGATGATTATGTCAACCATGGGGAATGATTCCCCATTTTTGGAGTAAAAAAGTAAAATGATTTTAAAAAGATAAAATAAAAAACTACTTTATAAAATCATATTTTCAAATTTTCTCCCTATTATTTCACTCAAATTTCAAGTGGGAACACTTGATAGATGTGGAATTTAATTCCTCATCCAGGGAGTACTCATGTTGCATACGTTTGATGGACCCAACTACACGAAAACCAATAAATACATGAAAAACGTGATTGAAATCACGTTCTTCATGTATTTCTCATTTTTCATGTACCAGGATCCATCAAAAGTATACAACATGGGTACTCCTTGGATAAGGAATTAAATTTTGCATCCAACAACTTCTCCCGCTTGAAATTTGAGTAAAACCTTAGGGAGATAAGTTGAAAACATGAGTTGAAATAATCGTTTTTTTTTCCCTCTAAAATTTGATGATGTAATCAATTGTTATTTTATTATTTCCACTATTATTTTATAATATTCCTTAGGAGGCCCATTTTAGACCTCAAAATTTCTCTAATATTTATTTCTATTATGTATTAATAGATATTTTCTGGAAGACCTAGTTTTGATCTCTTGAATTCGGATACTTTTTATTCAGTGGAGTGAGGTTCTTTTGATGATGATTGGGTGAGGACACCAGGGTCATTATGTTTTCTATTGAAAAAATGGATATTAGAGAGTGGTGAGTGCTTTACTAGAACAAATTAGGGCCAATGCAAGAATTATTCTGATAAGAGAGTGCACAAATGTTTTGATAAACTTGTTTGTTTGCTTTGAGACAATGGATTGAAGCCTGTATTTTTCTCGGGATTTTGTTTTCGTGATTTAATCTATTGTAATATTAGTGGTGTGCTTGTGAGAAAGGTAGTTAGCATCCATATCGATCAAATAAAGTTTCCATTGCAAGTAGTGCATGAATCAAAAAATATAATTTTTATTCTTTTCTTTAGGACATGGAAGATTGTTAGTGCATAGTCTAGAAGTAAGGAGTGATTTTTATTTTTCAATGGTTAATAATTAGGCTCTTCTTACATATTATTTATAGATTGGCGGATTAGTGTTTATGATTTTATTTCTAAATATTGTTTTGGAGTGCAACATTAGAGCAGTTCAAGAAGTCAAAGGTGTGAGCAAATAATCTAGGGTATTATTTTGGAGGTTGTTGGAGTCATTCTATGGAATTTCTAGTGTTATGCCTCCAAGTTTACGAACACCTAGATTTAAAAGTAAATGTTAGTCTATTATTTGAACACAAATTGCAACCAAAATTTTGGCTCTGTTGCCGAGGAGTAACTTAGGGGATTGACATTGGTAACCTGTTACGGTTTGGTCTGCTCTTTACCTAGTTGTTCTAGCAAGTTCTTTTTGTTTCTTTCTTGCGCATTTTGTTTTAATTTCTAGGGTGTTGTAAGAACCCCCTATATATAAAATAATCCATATTCTAACTGAATACACTAGCTATCTTGTTGAGAATAAAAAACTGATATTTTGAGGCATTTTTCAATGAGGCGTTTGAGGCTAATATCAATTATCCAATGCACCTATTTCACTAACCAGTTGGAAGGAACATTCGAAGGAGTCTCTCAGTAGTACATGGCGAACCTATTATATTTTTGTATAAAATTGAACACATCATTACCTTCAAATTCCCTATCAAATATCGAAGAGGAGTGGTACAAATGCACAGTGTTCCCCCATCCACTCTACCAAAATTTCAGAGTTTGGAAAATGAATACCTATATACATTCTTATTTGAGTTTGAAGTAATTTGTAGATGATATGATTATTGTACTAATGCTTAAAGGTTGCAAGTGTTTCTTCTTAATCTTAAAGGTGTAGCTCTCCGATGGTTCATGAGCCATTGAGGGAACTGCATTCAAATGTGGGAAGACATGAAGAATGTATTCTTGAAGAAATATCAAGACTATTGCTAAGCTAGTGAATATATTCTTGGAATGATACAAGGGGAATATGAAAGTTTGGAGGACTATGTGGAGTGATTTCGATACAACCTTCAAAAACCAAAACATAAACATTTGGCAAAAGAGATGTTGAAAACACTCCTACTCAAAGGAATCAAAGATGAATATTTAGAACCTTTAAATTTGATAGGACCATGTGGTGTTTTTCACTTACCATATGATGATTTCTATGAATTATGCGTTAGGTATTCAAGAGAAATCTTCAATACTGGTAATAATTCTCAAGAAATTTCCTCTCAGTTTTTGAAATTTTCTACAAAAATAGGAGTTATGAAAACCTCTATAAATTAATTGGATGATTTGTAAGAAGAATAGAAGTAGTGCAAGGAGGATCAGTTGATAAATTATTGCCCATCTTTTCTATGGTTTCAATAAGTATTGAAGGAATCAAGTAAGGAAATCAATCGATCTCGAAGTATAACTCAAAACTCGTCATCGTTTGATACTTGGACTAACATTAATTGTCTGCAATGGGTTCCTCAACATATCTATAACCCTACAGTTCCATGGAAGACTTATAATCCTCCTCTTATTCAATACTCCACCTTATGGCCATATTGGCCCTCTCCCTCGAAAAAGATATTCTAACAACCTCAAGTATAGTTTGGAACTCCCCCTCTAGGGAAATTCCCCATGCAAACCCAATTTGATGAGAAACAATAATTGTAATTCCCATCCAATGTAATACCAATTCTTCCTCCTCTATGGTTTCATTTACATGTGTAACAAAACTCTAAACCTAATCCCAACAATCAAGTTTCACATCAACTTAAAACACCTATTTTTCCTACTCACTCCCCTATTGAATGTAATGTCATTTTTTTTAGAGAGGGGAGAGAAGTGAATTCAGAAAATTCCCATATTACCATAAGGAATTTACCTTCGAAAGAAACTTTAATCCATAGACCATTAGAGGAGAAATCTATGATTGGAATTTGTTAAAAAATTGTTGTTGAAGCTCATGAATAATATCAAGAGAAAAGTCCTATAATTTCCCTTAACCATCCTTGTCAATCTGAAGAGAAAAACATCAAGTTGTGGAAGGCTTGTCCAAGTTAGAGAACCATAAATATGTGGGTCCTTATTGAAGGCTAGATCCAAACATTCGTCAAAAAACCCCATTCCCTCATCATTCAACAACTCTTCGTACCATATAAGTTAAAGCAGTTAGTTTCTCATACTCTAGTTTGCATTGAAGTTTACATTTTAAACCTGAGTGTTAGTATATTTAGCATTTTGTTACAGACATGGCTACCCTAGAAGTACTCTTACACTTGAAGGAGATATTCCTCTCTTTAAATTAGGGTAGGGTAGTGATGGAACTCTAAATTAGACATCAATTAAGGCCCATGCCTCTAATTTAAAACATAAATTAGTCCTATATCCTTCAACACATTAAACCTCTCTTTTTGCATTAGATAATTTATTTTTAACTTTAATATATTCATTAGGAAGGTTTATGAATAATTGAATATTTGTGCCTAATATTATTTATTTTTTGTGGAATATTATGAGAATATTGGACAGATTATGAAGAGTTGGAGGAGGAGATAATTTAGGGACTTGTTCCCTACTACTAGAGGATCAATAATAAATAATAAGTCAACAGGATATTATGGAATTATGGCACAAATTGTGGATGAGAAAATATAGGAATGTGTTCCACTAATCAAGGGAGCAGATCCACCAATCAAGGGAGCAGATCCACTAATCAAGGGTTTTCAGTGGGGAAAGATTCCTCCATCCATGGGGAATGATTCTTAATCATTTTGTATGAGTACCAAATCGAATTTTCCTCTAGGGAATGATTGAGAAAATCTAGGAATGTGTTCCCTACCATTTAATGAAAATTCCTAGTATTGGGGACTAGATCCACTAATCAAGGGATTTTGGTGGGAAATCTTCCTCCATTCATGGGGAATGATTACTAATAATTTTGTAAAAGTACCAAGTTGAATTTTCCTCTGGGGGGGGCAGATTTTCATTAGTGTTATTGTGGAGAGAGCTTGTATCTTTGCAGCTCCATTATATTTTTTTGTAGGGATGTAATTCTATTGATGAAAATAATTAAGATTGGTGTCATGTTGAGATTCTAAATCTTGTTCTCCTCCATAGGTCTCTGAGTTTCCTTAAGCTTGACCATCCCAGGAACCTTAGAGCCCTTTTGTATCATTTTCTTTCCTTCTTTTCATTTCTTATTTGCATGCATCTCTAGTTTCTATTTTTTTCTATTTCTGCATTTAGTATTAATGATTTCTTGCTGTAGGATTGAGTTAAATGGTTGATGTAAGTTATTTTGTAGGATCACAAGCTTTATTTAATCCTTGGAAAATCTTTTTAAGTTAATAATAATCATTTATTTTCTTGGATTAGTTTTCTTATTCCCAAATCTAGATTGTTGGACCTCCTTTTTAGCAAAGAACAGTAAATGTCTGCTATTTTTTAGAGCTTGCTAACAAGATTCAATAGACTTGATTCCACTTGAATTAGATCACAAAAGCATTATAGTTCATAACAAATATTAGCCCATTTCATTTTCACTTGATTTGGTTAGGCATTTTTTAGATTTACTAGCTCACTAGTTCTCAAATTTCTAGGTTTTTGACTAGTAATGTTTTTTATTTTTTTAGAATGGGTTAACAGAGGTCTTTTTGACTTATTCCACTTGGAATGGGGACCTAATACATCCTACTTAATAAAAAAAAATTCCCATACAATTTGGATTTGATTTTCTTGATCATTCGATGAATTATAGTGAATCTATACATCCTGTAGGAAACTTCTCCAGGCTTTTTGAGCAAAATCATCCATCTCCCAACTTTGGTTTTGAGTTATGACTGATCCTAGGAAATATGATTCCATTCCACCCATCTACCACCTTCCATAAGCCTTCCTTCACCTCTAGCACCTTCCATTTTTCTCTCGGCTGTATCCTGTAGGTTTTTAGGGGATCTTGTAGGTTTCTAGTACATCCTGTAGGTTTTCATGAAATGGCCTGTTTTGAGGCTGAATTGAGAGAAAACCTCTAGGAAGTCACCAAAAGCATCCCAAGGGTCTCCCACACCATCCAACCATATCCTAACCCTTCCATCCAACCTCCAACATCCTTAATTCACCTGCCACATCACCAAAGGAAATTAGTTTGCATACTTGATTTTTCATGAAAAGACAAAAAGATAAAAACAGATTTATTTCAGTTCCTTTACTTGCACATTAGTGATGTCTGA